>OZ024737.1:40689012-41935887 GCA_964016875.1 Fallopia convolvulus
TGTAATTTTTTTTTACCTCCTCATCCATATCTTTTGATCCAATTATGATATGAGGTCTTTGTATTAAAAAAGGAAGATGAAATTTAAGTAAATTAAAGATGTTGAAAAATAAATTTGAGAAAACTCCTACATTCTCATCTATAAAAATTATTCCAAGTTCTTTTGCTAAATATAAAATTATTATTTAATAGATGTTAAAAGTTTAGGATGGAAATATTTACCTATTTTTTTAAATAATGTTATTATATTATAATTTTTATAATTAAAAGTCTCTATTGAAAAAATTATAAATATAATTAATAAATTTTATATACTTATGTTAAAAGAAGAAGATAAATAATTTTTTTTAAAATATGAAAATATTATAAAAGTAATACTTTATAGTCTTATCTTATAAAAATCACATAAAATGAATTAAAAATTAGTTTATTTTGTTGTTTAGCTTTGGAAAAAGATAAATAAATTAAAAAATAATCTTTTTATTACTATTTTACACTTTTGTATGATAAAATTAAAATATTCCTTATCTATATTTACTTTACATATATTAAGATAAGATTTATAAAAAGAAAATGATTTTTTTATCATTTAAAATAATTGAAACTCGAATTTTATAATATTTTTCCTAACCCAAATTCTAGTTTTTCTCCTACTTTTACATATAAAACCGAAAAATTTAAAACTCAATTGTAGTAACCAAAATATTTTTCTAACCCAAATTTTCACTTTTTTCATCAAAATTTGATTGAAAAAATATTTTACATAAATGGATAAAAATATAAAGATAATGTAATTTAAATTGTTTGTAAGTAAATTTCGTCATTTAATTTTTTTTAGCAAAAATATATAGAAAAGAACTCAATTAGAAAACCTAAAATAATATGAATAAAAATTAAAAGTTTTAAATATAAGGTGATACCAAATTTAATGTGATGCCCTAAAAAATTATAACTTTAATATATAGTTATATATAGATAGATAAATACACACATAATATTTTTTCAATTATTTTATCTATATGTTTACTTGGGATACTTTTTTCACAATTATTTTACGAATATTTTTATAATTCAATTAATTATTAGTAATATATAGCTTCTAGTATATATCTTGTATGGTATATAATCTATATTCAATTATATTATTTTAAAAATTATAAAAAAAATATTTTAGAGATATTTACGTAGATTTTTTTTGAGAGGGTTTTACGTAGATCATATCAAAGATATATATGTAATCTAGATATTTTTATTTTTATGAGTTTTTTGATTTGAAAGATATATAACTGATTTACATAGATCACATAGAAAAGTAATAGATTTTTTTATCTTTATGTTTAATGGGATAACTTATTTTTATTAGTATTTCTATATTTCAATTAATGATTTAAAATTATTATTTTAATAAAGGGGTGATGTGGCGCAACGTGGTGGCAGAAATTGCTTCGGCTTTAATTATTAGTAATAGATTTTGGGGCATGGTGATTGGTTAATTTGGTTTGAATATTAGGATTACTTGATTGGTTAATTTGGTTTGAATATTAGGATTACTTGTAAGGCCCATATTTACTCCGGTAAAATTTGGCCAATGTTTACTTGATTTATAATTATAATATTTGGAATGAGATTAAAAAGCCGTAGTAGCACAATTAAATTGAATGCTTGGTTAAATTATCCTCTAAGGAAACAATTCCAGGTTCGAATCCTGGCTACGGCAAATGTGATTTTTTTACATCCCATTCTTTAGTATTTATTTTCAAAAATAAACTTTAATTTTATTTTATTTTATTTAGTCTTATGAGTTATGACCTAAAAAAGATTTATTTCTAACGAAGATCTGTCTATAAAAAGAGTTATGACCTAATTGATTGTTTGGAACCTTCGTCCTTAACTGGACATTGATTTCCAGGTTCGAATCCTGGCTACGGCAAATATTTTTTATTTTTTATTTTTTAAAAAGTATTAATCAAAGATGGGCATTGTTTAAGATTTACTTTCAACCTTTAAAAAGATTTTTTTGAGCGATTGTAGAAATAAACTAGTTGTCCCCGTCGTGCCCTGCACGACTATGAATCGATATTTTTTTAGATATACTATAAAAAAGATATTAATAAATAAAAATATAATATAAATAATAATTGTGAATTGATGATTTACATAAATTGTAAAAAAAAAACATGATTCTAAATTAAAGATTTTGATAACAAAAATGAAAATAATGGGACATTTAATATGGATTAGCAAATAAAATTGACTTGACATATTATAGGATAAGATCTCGGTATATATTATAGGATAAGATCTCGATATATATTTATATTATAGGATAAGATCTCGGTATATATTTATATGAGTTTTTTGGTAGATTATATTGGAGAGTTGTTAGGATCATAAAGATATGGTAAAAAAATATTTTTACATGTAAATAAATTTCCAAAAAAACATCATTGTAATCCAATATTAAAAAAATTAAAAATTTATTGATATTTGTAGATTATGTGGCAATATGATGTGTACATAATATATGATGATATGGAAAATTTTTGACATGTGGACTATGACATGAAATATTTATAAAGACGTCTAAATTATAAGAAAATGACACGTGTAAAAATATTAGGTGGCTTAATATAGGATCGACATGTGGCAAAATCATAGGTGGCGTAATGAGAAGGCTCCAAACCTTATTGCTTTTATATATATAGTAGATTGTCTTGCGACTAAGAAGATTTATTGCATATTTGCATCCAATACAAAGAAGATTTTTTTGAGCAACTATAGAAATAAGTTATTGCATATTTGCATCCAATACAAAGAAGATTTTTTTGACCAACTATAGAAATAAGATTTACTAGTTTTACCCGTCGTACCATGTACGACTATGATTCGATATTTTATAGATATTATAAATATAATATTAATATATTAAAATATAATATAAAATTTAATATAAGTAATTTATTATTCGTAGAATGTATACTTTTTAATCAAATATTATATTCTTCATATTTTATTACTTTTTATGTACGTAAATTTAGTGATTATCAATTATTTCAATTTATCTATTACATATTTTATTATCTATTTTTTTTAATTTTAAACATTATAAATATTTATCATTAATTTTTTTATAAAATAAAATCACTATATATCTATAAATAAATTCGTCAAAAGATTTATAATAAGAGATTTATATTTATTTTGAAATATCTTATCTTTAATTTTAAATACTTGTATAAGGAAGCTTTCAAAAGATATTGTTATATTGAATAGATATTTGTTTGATGTTAGAGATAAATTTAAATAGTTAAAAAAGAATTAAATAGAAAGAAGTTATAATAATAGAAATAAAATTAATTTTTTAAATTTAAGGTGGAGCTAGAATCGTTCTGGTGGCTCGAAAAGGGACATTTTTAATATATAGTTATAGATTGCATGTTTCAACTCGGTTACACGAATATGGATGAAATAACTCAAACTTGTGCACATTATTGCACATACAAATTATTTTAACGTCAATGAGGGTGATGTTTGATAACTTTTACATTTGCAGGTAATTTTGAGCAATTGAAGTGGTGACTCCCACCTGATAGAGACAAACCGGTAGATCCATAGTTTTGCAAAATGGGTAGTCAAACGAAGTTCATCCAAGTAAATCAAAACATGTAGAAGAAATCTGAGATTGGAAGCATGAGAAAAGAAAAGAAAGAAATGGAGATTGGAGAGCGTGGGCTTTAACCATGAATTTGAGGCCCATATTAAGAGCGGTAAAACATTGATTGGACAAACCCGAAAAAACAAAATGACGACCCATTCATTGGTGGCTTGAAGGTTATTTAATCAGAATGATTTGATTAAATGTAATTTTTAAAAATATTTTAGAATTATGTTTTTTAGATTTATTGTTTCTCTTTTAGAATTTAGTTTTTAAACCGCATTGATATGTGTTGGGATCCTTTACTAGCGGACGTGTTAAATTCCGGTGGTGGCCCAATATAACGTGGGATCCACACGTTCGTTTGTGCACATAAGCGAATTGTGAGCCTAGTACATAAGCCGGTGAGTTCCATCCTAAAATCAATTTGTAATAGCAGGAGTAACCCAAATGTTTATATAGTAAGCATTTATCTTTCAATTTATTCATCTTTCAAATTTTAGATGTGGGAAACTCTTTATTTCCACATGGCGCTTCTGTATAAATGTCAAACATGAAGTGTATGATGATATTTGGACTAAAAACCACACCGATTTTTCTCTATTCAGTCTGGTTTCGTCCCTGGTTCCAGTGGAGTCATGGTCATGGAGAGCCCGCCCCTCCCCCTTCTCAGACAATTCTGAATTTGCAACTGCTCTTAACTTTTAGAGAAAATATCTTACTTTGAAAGAGTACAAGGTGAAATTTATCTATGACCTAAGAATTTTTTATGATTAAATAAAAAACAGAAACAAACCATGTTTATACTGGGTTACACAATAAACTATGAAATAAATCAAACTTGAGCTATGTTAACTTGACTAAAATTAATGGGTGATTTTGACAACTTTCAATTTTTCTATCGATTTTGAGCAATTTAAGATATTTACATATGGTTTTCGGTGTAATATTACGACACCCTTTAAATTGAACGGAATTCATTAAATTAACAACATAGAAGCCGTAGTAGCACAACTCCTTGATATCCTTGTAGGACTAACTTCCAGGTTCGAATCCTGGCTACGGCACAAATCTTTTTTTTATATTATTTGCCAATGAATGGTGCCAGATAAGTTTGCATCCACATTGGGCCGGCCCCAAAACACGAGTAAAAGCCCAATAAATACCAATAAGGATCCTTTAGTTCATTTTTTTATTGGTAAAATTGAATTATTATTTTTAATATAAATGAGACTATTTTGTTCAAAATAATAATAATTTGTTTTTATCCATTCAAAACAAGTAAACTAGAAAGTAGATTTTTTAATCGCTTTTTTAAAGGTTATTTGAAAACGAAAGCTTAAAGTTAGATGGGATGTGTATAAATTTGTTTTATAGGGCGATTTAAAATATGTACAGATCCTATTAACACTTAGTCATGGCAACCTTGCATACACATCATTGTTTAATTGAGATAATAAATCATAAATATGCATATCCCTAGTTACACAAGTTGTTTCTCAATCAATAAATTGAAGATCTCAATTCCAACATTATACTTGCTAACTTCGGTGGAAAATTTTGGTCACTCACAAACTTAAGTGGCATACGTGAAACGAATTAAGAGTTTGTATGTGATCCTAAATCTTGAAAGACCATCTCTTGAAACAATTATGTCCCCTCACCTCCCAAACAAATCAAGATCAAAGAAATAAAAAACTCGCACTCCCATTAACTCTTAATAAGGAAGAATCTTATGATCTCCATCTTGCGCCATGAATCCGAAAATCGATCTCATCAAACTCGACGCGGTCATAGTAGAAGTACTCGAAAAATCCAGATCACATCGATCTCCTCCTCCTTGTGCATCTACCATCACTACATAAGAATGATCCACAGATAATGACCTCTTTAGCCCTACACTCACTGAATCCGAATCCGAATCCGCCTTGTCACCCCCGTCCCGCTCGAGGGCCCCACCGGACCTTGCCCTCGTGAGCCCACTGTTAACATAGGCGGCGCCGTCCACGAACTGCGTGAGCAAAGGCGGGGGGACCACCACGGGCGTCCTGCACGTGGGGCAGCTGGCGCGCGCGCGCAGCCAATTGTCAATGCACGCGGCGTGGAAGGCGTGGGCGCAGCCCGGGAGCCAACGCACGCGCTCCCCGCGCTCGAGCCTCCCGAGGCAGACGACGCACTCGCGATCGCCCTGCTCGATGCGGAAGAAGTCGAGGGCCCGCTCGCAGTAGGGGAGGACCGGGATGGATTCCAAGGCCCGGTCGTCGAGCCCGAACCAGCTTGCGGGCCCCACCGAAACCTCCTCCGTCGAGATTTGGGGATGGCTGGTGGCGGCTAACTGGGCGGGGGCCGCCTGGTGGTGGGCGGAGCGGTGGTGGTGGCAGTAGCGGAGGAGGATGAAGTGGTAGAGCATCACGGCGAGGGCCACCGAGATTATTCCCATCACCGAGATGAAGAATGGAAATGTGATGGTGGCGTTTTCGACTTGGGTTAGTTTAGGTTGTTAGTTGAAATTGTCACCGTCCATTTTGTTGAAATGAAACAAAAAACAATCGATCGATCGATTGATTGATTTGTGTGTTTTTAGCTTTGTTAGTTTGTGAGGGTTAATTACTTGGTCGAATGCGTGAATTACTTTGTCGTGTGTTATCTTGTCTTTTGTCGTTGGCTGATTTACATGTCCCATAATATTCGTGCGGGGTTTGAACAAGTAAATTGTCGTGTGTTCTTCCGAGTAACGCTCGTCATTTTCTTTTTCTTAGCTAACTACTTACGTACTTATCTACATGTTAGTTTATTAATATTGGCTTAAAAACCAGTCCGAATCGTCTGCTACCCTCCATACAACAAATGCTGTTACAGCCAATAAAATCATGCCACTTGTCTCCTTATTTAATTAATTGATAATTTTTTGAAGGATTGGATTTTTATCTTAACGATAAAACTAAACATCAAAATAGGCTATTTTGACGATAAAAAATTACCCACCCTTTCAGTTGCTTATTTCATTTTTTGGTTCTTCCATACTTGTTTATCTTTGAATTTTTCTCTCCAATCTGGATTCGGATGTTTTTCTTTGAATTTTTCTCTCCAATTTAGATCTCGTTTTCTGGACATCTTGAATTAGAAAACTTCACACGACCTAATTATTTTCTTACTGGAACCAAATTGAAAATGAAGATATATAGATACAACACATATTTTAAATAATTGATCAAACTAAATTGTGTATTGAATGTTTGAATTTTTGAAAAAAACAATCAAATCTTGAGAAAACCAGTTAAGTGCTCGTTTGGTTAAGCATAGAAAATGTACTTCCTAGGAAATTAAATCATGTGAAATTAAATAATGGGAATTAAATTTCATAGGAATTGTGTAAAAGTGTTTGGTTATAAATATTTTTGTAGGAATTAAATTTCTACATTTTGTTTGGTTAGATTTGAAAAATTGTGGGAATTTGTATAAAGTTACTATCATAACCTTAATTTATGAAATGTGATTGGTTGATTCATGGGTATAATAGAGATTTTACAAATAAATAAATTTAAAAGAAAAAGTAATTATAGAAAAAAGGGTGGAAGTAGATCTTACCTACCCCTTCCTTGGTAATTATAATTCCTCCATTTTGTAGGAATTGGAAATCATGAGAATTGGACTTCCTAGGATTTTTGGTTGAATTTTTTCCAACCAAACACAGATAATAAATCACACTTCCTGAGATTTTGCAAATCATGGGATTTTACTAGTGAACTAAACAAGCACTAATAATATGTAAATTTTATATGCATAATATGTGAATTTTGTGTGTATAACTCTCTTTTATCACAATCAATTAATAATCTACCCAATTGTGAGATTGAAGAAAATATGAGATCGAAATAATGAAAAATGAGTAAAATACATAAGAAAACTATGTACAAGAAAATGGAGAAGTTAAGTAAGAAATGGGAGGGGAAGAGAAATTAGTTTATTAATTTTTTAGTACGGGTAGTCTCCGATTGGGTATGTCAATATTTTGCATTTTGTTCCGACCAAAAAAAAAGTATTTTGTATTTTGTTTTAATAATAAAATACTTTTATAAAAAGGACATGTGGCACAATTTGAATGGTGGCATAGCATTAGTAGTACAATGGGTAGCAGATGATCCCAACTGCTTAAAAACACGTCATTACGATTTTACAGGTTTGTAAAAATAAAAATAAAAAACTACATAATCAAATTATCCATGTGAGGTAAACTCACCCATAAAAGTTAGCAGGTATGATGTTAGGAGATTAATTGTCAATATATTTTTATGCAAATTTTTTGAATCTTCTAATACCGCTTTTCAATTTACTTCCCCATTTTCGTTATGATGTAGATTTTTAGAGAATGAAATTATAAAAAAGTTATAGGTTGAATTACAGTATTATAGATACATTTAAACCGTATTGAAGAACAAGGGATAGAAAGAACCATCATACGAAATTTGGCACAAAACATTTCAATGGCTATGGCACACCGTGCGCACACAAGATAGCCACGAAAGATGAGCACAACAAGAGCTAAGAACAAAACGGCACTCTCACATATTCATTTCATATATACTTAGCAAGCACGTTAATTTTTGGGTCGATCGAATAAACTACCATTTTCACATGTAAAAATGAAACCTCACATTAGATCAAGTGGTGGTTAATGGGGGTGAAACCTAAGCATCTGGGGTTAAGGTGGTTGAACTCGTTATTGTCGTTCCGGTGTAAGCGCCTCCAAAAGACGAAACGGTGGTGCTTTGGAAGCTGGCATCGTCGTACCTCCAATCGGTCAAGTATCCAGGCTTTGCAGGGACGTCGCCAACTTCCACGTCACCAGACAACATGGCAACAACGCGTGACATGGAGGGCCGTTGAGCGTGTGACGTTTGAGTGCAGAGTAGACCTACTCTAATTATCCTCTTCACCTCTTCCTTGTCGAAATTGCCTTCTAGCTTCTCGTCTACTAGATCTAGTTCTTGGTTGCTCTCGTAGAGTTGCCATGTCTGGTGGAAACAAGAAATTCAAAGTGTTTGTGTTAGCAAATGACAAAAAGTTATTTAGAAATTGAGTAAGATGTATATATCAATATGTGTGAAATAATTTTGGACTTCCCATGAAGGAAAAGTTGTAAATAACTACTTGTAAAGTAGGAAAATTTTCACAAGTCATTTGAAAATGAATCCCAAAGTTGGGTGGTATAATGAAAAACATTATCTAATCTAGGGTGGTACTGTTCTAAAAATCATGTCTAGGCGCTAGAAGGTCCTAGCCTGTCTAGCGTCCAGCTTGTCTAGGCGTCCGTCTAGGACCGCCTAGGCAACCGGTTTGGCTGTCTAGGTGCTAGTCGGCCCCTCTTCGCCTAGCGTCCACTTAGCGTTTTTTAGAACATTACTAGTACCCAAATATTTATGACTGCAAACTTTTGTTAAGTATAGGAAACACAGATCATATATGTATACACTGAATACACATACCCATTCAAGGAGATACATCTTTTCCTTGCTCAAGCTGGTGTCAGAATTGGATCTCCCACTCACAATCTCTAGAGCCAAAACACCAAAGCTGAACACATCAACCTTTTCAGTGAGGTGACCACGCATTGCGTATTCCGGCGCAAGGTATCCTCTGTTTCATGTAACAAAGAAACAACATAATAAGACAATCGTATTGTTCTATTGACGAAGACAGTGTAGGCAAACAAAGACTTACATTGTCCCAGCAACGCCGGTGCTGACGTGAGTCTCTTTGTCATTGTACAATTTGGCTAATCCAAAGTCAGAAATCTTTGGGCTGAGCTCAGAATCAAGAAGGATGTTACTAGCCTTTACATCTCTATGGACAATACGAAGACGCGATTCTTGGTGAAGATAGGAAAGTCCTTTTGCTACTCCCATGCATATCTCAAACCGCTTTGCCCAGTTGAGAGCGACACCGCCTTTTTCTGCTTAATACAAGAGATACAAATGTTTAACAAACTGGGTCTTCCTAATCTAATTAATTAGAAAACAAAGCTAGCCTAACAAATTTTGTAAGAAATGTAACCATAAAAACTGAAAGTTACAAAGCCATACCGAAGAGAGCTTGATCAAGACTTCCGTTTTCCAAATACTCATAGACGAGCAAACGCTTTTCTCCTTCTAAGCAGCAACCGTAAAGCTTGACAAGGTTTCGGTGTTGTACTGCAGATATGGTTGCAATCTCTGCTACAAATTGGCTCTTGCCTTGGCGAGATTTGAAAGATAGTTGCTTCACAGCTACAACTCTCCCATCACTGAGTGTCCCCTGTATAATAAGACAAAAAATTTCATGAATCAAATCATTTATTATTGAGCATTAAATTAGGTGAAATTTTAAACTATTGTCATTCATGAATCATACCTTAAATACAGGTCCAAATCCTCCTTCTCCAAGCTTGTGGGAGGAGTTGAAATCTTCAGTGGCAGACTTAACTTCAGAGTAACTGAATAAGTAAGGCTTAGCTTCCACTCCCATAAGCTCTGAAATTAATCATACAAAAAAAGGTATTAGAAGAATACATAAGAAAATGTACTTGACATAAAAGTTCATATGAAAACATTTCAAATGTCAATGTTCCTACCTTCATCTTGTGCCGCCCGTAATCTTCTCCTCTTTTGAAAGACATAACAAACAGCCAAAAACAAGAGGCAAAGACATCCAACAGGAAGAACTATAGCCAGAATTAACCCGGTTATATCATTGTTTGACGGAGGCTCATTAGACACCGTAGGCACAAAATCTGCACAAAGATTTTTCTATCTATTAAGTATATAAACAATCGAAACTTACTATTCAAGCACTGAAAAAATCCAAGTATAAACTCACTAGGAGTAATGCTTATAGCTGATATAGACGGTCCATACGTCCCCTGTGCTGGTACACAACAAGTCCCTTTTCCAGCCCAAAACAAATGAATCTCTAAATGGTTTGCTGTCACATGTGCAGTAAAATTCCTCTTTACAGCTGAAAAAGATACACCTCCAGCGGCCTTTCGTATGTCAAAATTTTTCAAGGCCAAATTTCCCTGAACTCGATGATAATAATTGGTAAGCATCTATTCAAACAAAAAACATCTCGCATAAAGATTGCAACCAAGATTCGATAAGTTTATTACATACCTGGATGTAAATGTCGAAAACGCGCCTTCCAAGACTCCGCCAAGTTCTACCATTTTGAATGACAAGCTCAGCAAATTGAAGGGCAACGGTGTAGTTTCCATTTTCAAGGCCCAGTCCATAATATCTTAGGGATCCGGGAGATAGTCTTGTTGTCTGGAATAACTCCGAATCTAAGGAATTGCTAAATTGTCTCGAGGAAGAAGCTACGTATGAAGCATTGTTGGCAAAAAGGAAATATCCGGCATTACTAACACCCCATCTGTTTGTGTTGGGCACATAGTATGTAGCGGGGCCTAGCGCCTCGTTTTCCTTCTCAAACACGGTTCCATCTGACGATGTAATTTGCGGGCCTCCACATTTTACTGCAAAGCTACTATCTGGAAATAGAGGAGAATGAGAAAGTATAAACTTGGAGATGAATCGTGATAATGATCACAAGATATAAGATATATAGTTGACATAATTGTGATAAAGATATAAGGAACATTGTAATTATAAGCAAGAGATTTAATAGAGTAGAGGTAGTTTGAAAGTATACTTACAACGCGGGCTACCAAGAGAGCAAGAGAAATCGTTTTGCAAACAATTTGATCCTGAGGGCAAAGCACTGCAAGAAGGAAGAGCAAGATAAGTATATGAGCTTAAAATCAAAAGAAGACGAAAAGGAAAATTTTACTTGAGTTTTAGAGAAATAAAGGAATGATTAATGGAACTTACCTGTTACTTATGCTTGTGAAGTTGTTTGCAACCAAGTTGCTGCATTCAGAAACAAAAGTCATTAGAATTTAATGCTGATAGTATACTAGTTTGATAGAAGAATATAATTCAAATGCTAAATATGAAGTAACAACATGTCTATTTTGTGAAACATACAGTTGTAGCTTGCTAGTGATCCAAGAAGGGATGTTTCCCGACAACTGATTGTATGATACATCACTGCATAAATAACAAAATAAAGAGTTATAAGCAAGCTCATATAAGCACAGATTCATATTAAACATACGTTGAATTATATGCGCAAAAAATTGATACAACTTACATATTATTAAGAGATGAACTTTTCTGAGAAGGCAGGCTTCCAGTTAGCTTATTATTCCCAAGGAATCTACACATTAAAAATCAATGTTCTTAGTTAATTATCAGAAATATATATGCCTATGAGATGAACTGAAACGAAACATGTTTATGATCTTACAAATAGTTAAGAGAAGTGAGGGAGAAAAGCGAGTCTGGAATTTTTCCTGTTATATTGTTGAAACTCAAATCACTGCAAAAACATAAATATCGTCACAAATATAAAATTGAATCGAACAAAGAAGCTATGAAAAGGAACAAAACTAAATGCCTTAAACTCGTTTGCCAACTCAGAATTAAGCTAAAATATATGCTTTTGCAAATGTTAACCAGCAATTAGTCCAAACACTTACAGATAGTTCAACTTTGTCAATCCTCCGATGCCAGAGGGAATAGAATCCGAGAATTTGATGTTTCTCAAAACTCTGCGAGCAATAATATTAAACCAACTCTTGTCAAAACAGGTTTTATATTACAGATAAGAAAGTTGGAGAAGTGAAGCCTTACAAAGTAGTGAGAGAGGTCAAGCTTGTAATAAATGCGAGTGAAGAGGTTCCATTGGATAAATCACCTATTCTCCTACATAGCCAAAATACAAGGTCATCTACTATACAGTGTGATTGAGCATTAATTAATACCATGTATACAAACAAAGATGGAGAGAACTAACAATGTTTGCAACGCAATCAAATTGGAAAAAGAAGACGGTATTGACCCCACAAATGCGTTCCCTTCAAGCCTCCTACAAAGAGAATAGGGACATTATTATTATTAGGCTCTTTAACATACTTTTGTGCATTTCAAAGCTAATGTAAGTCAGGGGCCAATTTCTTACAGATCAGTAAGTTGTGTCCAGTTCCCGATAAAAGCAGGTATACTGCCGGTGAGTTCAGTATCCGATGCCCAGCTGAAAAATCGCCAAGTTCGTTCTATGTTAATAACATTATATCAATGGAACTAAAGTGATCGAGAAAAATGATTTAGGATCTTACATTGTTTGCAGGTTGACTAGATTAGCAAAGGTTGAAGGAATCTCCCCACTCAATCCAGAACTGTCCATATAACTGTCAACATGAAAACAAGATCAGCATTTGAAGGCATTCTTGTAAGACATGAAGATGATAAAAACTTACAGTTGCTGAAGTCCATCTATGTTCCCAATCTCAGATGGCACAGGGCCTGAGAAATTGTTTGTACTAATTCCCCTGCAGGTGCAACCCGAAAAATGGTCATCTCCAGCCATTTTAGAGATTTTCAAGATGTGAAAACAAGAAACAATATGCTGCTTATTTAGCTTACAGTGACTTAAGCTGAGTGAGTTGTCCTATTTCCTTTGGTATACTCCCTGATAACGCGTTGATACCGAAAGTCCTTCAAATGTGTTACAAAAGAACGAACAATGTCACAACACAAGTTAATTTGAAATAATGTTTAGTGTTTTTTTGTGATGATGTGCTTACAGCCATTGCATATTTGTAAGGTTCGCAATTGAAGGTGATATGGAACCCGTCAAGTAATTCTGCGCTAAATTCCTGCAATGTAACGTTTGAAGAAATTCATTCTATATAGAAAACAAAATAGTTCAGCAAAACAAAAGACACCACTTTCTTAAATTTCACGGATATAAAGGCGTAAAAGTCATACAGATTGGTGAGATAAGTCAAGTTCCAGAGCACATCAGGGATTTCACCGACAACATCCAAAGCGTAAACCTTCCTATAAAGAAAGAAGAAAAGATGTAAGAAACAATTGAATCAGGTCAAATTCATAATGAATGTAGCCTTGTATTGCATTACACAACAATGGCTTGCAAACCATAGAAATGAAATTTATTAGACATAGCTATGAAAAATGAAAGCAGTGTGGAAGATCATACAAAGCGGTGATATGGCAGGTGGAGTTATTGTCGTAGGAGCAATCACATTTGATGAAGGGATCATAGCTGGTGTCATCTATAGTGATCGTATTGTCCAGTGCTACACCAGAACACGGATCCTCGGTTGAGTTCCACTTAATGTTTGACATTATATTCCATTTCGTGAATATCGTGTTGAATGCTTCGACTGGCCAGGGAAAATAAAGAGAATAATCAACACACTATATTTGTTTTGCACAGCAAAGTTCATCATTTTCAAGTGGACTGGGAGGATTCGCAAATCGCATTAAGGAGAGGATAAGCACTTGGTAATTATCTGACAATTCCATACAATTTGTGTAATGAGAATAGTAAACTTGCAAAGCTGACAAGCTTGTTTTGTTCTCTTTCAAAAGAACACTTAAGTAGCTTGGACAAAAAAAACACCAAGAAGGTTACTTTTCAAAGTCTGAAATAATTAGCTTACATATTATACGTAATAATCATTTTGAAGAGTTATTTTATATTCTTAATTATAATTTTTTTTTGTAACTGATATCCGAATTAAATGTAAGGTAGACCTCTCAACCAAAATTCTATACCCAATCAATATTTTTTTTCTGTTTTAGGCCGAAAAAGACAGATTGAAGTGAGAGGCCTAAACCAATCTAAATCCTATGTTATACAGATTGAACTTGAATTTATACAAGTAGAATAAAGACAGACTGGTACAAACAATGGGCGCAACTTGTGTACAATTGGTCCCAAATTACAAACACAGACAAACTAAAAAAAAAGGTACTAGAATAATGGACCCAGATTGAAGAAAGATTGAGGGTCAAGTCCAATGAATCCAATTGCACTTCTCTCACTCAAGATAGAAATTAACCAAATTAACAGCAAAATTGTGAAAATTGGGTACTAGTATGCTTAATTTCAGCTTCAAATAATGCAACCTTTTTGTTTATACTGAATAAACTACTTTGAATCATCCATATACGTATTGACAAAAACCGACTTGAATTGAAGTGAGAAAATTAGCATCTGGGTCAAATTCGATCAAACTTATAATGTAATAGGGGGGAAAAAGAGTTGAATTGCAAAAGCTCTGTAAGAAAAATGAAACCTTCAGCAGTTGTAGTGGAAGCATTATTCTGGGCATGAACAGATGCAGGCAGAAGAACCAGAAAGAGGCCGCCATTAACAACAAGCAGAAGATTAAGTATCCAAGCTGAAGAAGATCTCCATGGGAGAATTAGATGTGCTGACATGGTAATTAATCTTACAAAATAAAAAGAAAATTGGGGTTTTGTCTAAATCTCTCAATTTATTGATTCAGAAGAATCAGAAACACAAGATGGGCTGCATATCTGAAAATGGAAGTATATAAAGAAGAGTTGGAAGGTGGCTGAGACAGGTCAAAGGGGGAGTATTTTTATATGTATAAAATGGGCATCTTGATCTTTAAAATATGTAACCAATTGATGGCTTTGTATTTTGTAATTAAGTAGTTTTACAAGTGGGTTTAGCTGTAGGCTTTGCTTTAAGTTTTATGGTAATATATTAAGATCAACTAATGATTAATGACTAAATTATACTATCTAATGGCTCAAGTGGGCTGCTAAGTCTTCTATGAAAGGGTAAAATCTAAGATTTAGTTAAGAGAAGTGGGGGCATCAAATTAAACTGATAGTTTCATATATTGACAACTAAGTACGTTAAATTATAGAAGTACGTAATACGATATCATCTAATATATACATGATCATATTGCTCATGGTTGCACATAGGAAGTGCAAGTAGTAGTCCGGTTTCAATGAACCGGAACCGGACCCGAATCGGGGTTGACCGGTACCGGCGGTTCCGAAACGGTCCATCCCTTAAAAAAATACCAATGGAAAAGGGTGATCGCGATCTTTAAATTTTTTTTATTATTAAGGCTCGGAACCGGAACCGGCTCAGAATTGAAAAAAATCGAAACCGAATCGAAACCAAAAACCGGGGTTTTCGCGGTTTCGGGGTTCAGAAGAACCGGAACCGAACCCATCTCACTGTGCAAGTACGTGTAATATACATGAATACTAGACAGTTCTATTAGATTTGGCGTTGTTGTTGAAATATAACTTTCCACATCAAAGTTTCTAACTAATATAAGTAGTTTAGTATAAATTTGGGATATCACTACTTTTTATTGTCAATTAATTTAGGCCTTGTTTTACTTTCTTTTAAAAATCCATTTCTACCAAAAGTTATTTTTATCCGTCTTAAAATTCATGCAACTCTCTTTACTTGTTACGTTTTTTGAGACACTGAAAATTCATTTCACCCAAAAATTACTTTCTATCCAAAGTGAAACAAGCCCTTTAACTTATATCTGCTTCTATGTATTATGGTATTGGAGCTAGTTTCAATGGTAGAGAACTCTTTATAAAATATGGTTGAGATTCATTTTTTGGTTTACAATTTTAATCTGATCTATAGATAGGAATTAGGAACGTACCAAAGATAATTGGCTAAGCTATGCAATCTTGTCTGTTTACATCTCTATAAAAAATAAAAATTTTCAACTTTGTCTGTCACCAAGTTTACATTTTTCCAAACATTTTATTGTTTGTGAAGTCTTATTGTAATTTTTTGTTTCACAATGCATGTCTTTTTAATTATTTTGGTCTTTACTTTAGATATTTACTCTTGTAATTAAGACTATTAGTAGTAATTTTCAATAAAGTAAAAAGTAAGATAATAATTGAGGATATATTATTATTTTTAATACCTTTCTTAAATAATATGTAAATTGTTAAAAATACAAGTATGGTGAAACGGAGATAGACTTTATTAAAAATGTATCCAAAATTCGTAATAAAATGTCAAAGATAATTATGAAAAAGAAACATTCTAAGTATGAAATTAGATTATAACCTAAAGAACATGTGTGTGAAAACCCTGACAATATAATTTGGAAAGGGAGGCGGACATGAAATCTTTGAGCAAAAGGTGGCTTTCTTAAATGCAACTTTCGTTCTTTTATAAATTTCAATTAGAGCTAGTTTATAAGAGCTCTTTGAGCCCCTTGTAAGAGCTTTTTGAACCCTTGGGTCTTTTCTGTCTTTAAACTGGGGCGCCATCCCCTCACCCTAAATTTTTATTATCAAAAAAAAAAAAAAAAAAAATTAGAGCTAGCTTGAATTTTATTTTTTAAAAATATCATATGGGGAATTCTTTTATCAACGTAAGCACGGACAACATTTAATCACTCAATGTTCAATGAAAATATAAGTCAAACTCTACTTTGCACTAAAAGTTAGAATATAGGAGTATAATAAAGTAACAATTAATTATAAGGACCCGTTTGTTTTTATACCGATAATTATAAATTGGGTTGGAATATATATCGCTTATATAATAATTTTAAATTTGGTATGAACTGAAGTGTAATTTATTGACATGAAAATTACTCATTCTCATTCTTTTGATTAAAACAAACACTATTATAAATTTAACTTATTTTTAAACTCATTTCCTATACCAGAGTTATAGAAATAAACAGGTCTAAATGTATATGGTTATATTATTTTTTATTAAGAATAAATAAATTATTACAATTTTAAGAATTGCAATTACATGTGAAATAGGTAAGATTTACTTCCAACTTTGGTTATTTTAAATGTCATCTCTTTATAAATTTTTTATTTAAATTTTTCAATAGTCAAATAATTATTTTTTATAAATAAAACTTTAAAATAAAATTTAGCTTTCAACCAAACTGGATTTAATAATTAATTTCTTAAATTTTTTTATCAAAAACTTTATTAAAAAATTTATCGATGAAATTAAATACGCTTCATGATAATTAACTTCTTACAAATTGTACGGACAAGTTCAATCAAAGAAGCAATAGTTTCTTTTAAAAAATGTCACTTTTAGTGATGTTTGGGTCAATTTAAGCCCTATTTTCGGTCAAGAACACTACCTATGAAAATTAAAACGAAAATTATGATGCTATCCTAAAATTTTAATTATTTGACTAACTTTATCTTCTTGTGATGTAACCGTGTTTGTAATTTTAGTAAACTTTATAGTAATTAATTAGTAAAATATCATTGTGCCAAAATTCATCCAAACATTTGAATTTAAGTTTGAGCATAAGTGATCTCTCGTATTTTCATGTGAAGGAGTGTTCTTATTTCAACCCTTGTTTACATTTCTTTTCCCAAAAATGTCTAGTTAAAACGTTTTGAATCTTGACAATGCATGTTGTGTATATATTATATGTTAGAAAATTTCTCTAAGGTGCGATCTGATAGGTGCGCCCCTTACATTAGTCATTAGGTGATGTAATAAACTAATAATGCCTCAAAGGCTCAAACCCATTCATTCTCTTCACCAATTGATGAGTTAGATTAGATATATGTGAAAATTTTACCCACCGTGACCTACTTTGCTAGCAATAGCCAATAGGGTTCGAATAGCATGTCATTGGTTTGAACCTTGTACGTTGATTTTTCTGCATCCTATGAATCGTGACATGAATAATGATAGATCTTGATATGCATCAACCTTTTTTTATTTTCGAACAATTATATTCTTGTTGATATTAATTAATGTGGTTGACCCCCCTTCCCCAAATTTCCCTAGTTCATGTCACTTTCTTATTCTGCTTTATAAAAATCCAACTGTACGGAGTATTTCACTATTAACGCCCAAAGCACGATTAAATTCTCAAAACCAAAACTAAAACTTATGAGAAACTGTCACATAACTAATTAAGACGACTCTCTATTTCATAAAGTCTTTAATAATTTCATGTGATGGAAAAATACAAATGATAAAGACACAGATGATGACCTAGAATTAGTTTGTCTAAGCTAGTGATGTCGTAAAAGTTGGGTTGTAGCTAGTTTGAGAATTTCAGAAATCTATGAGACAAATGACAATGATACTTAGAGATTAGGGATCCTTTTAGAGTTCCATGAAAAACATATACTAGCTCATTATGGGTCTATATTAATCGATAGCGTATATATGAAGATTTACAATTGTTTGGATACTTTACATGATATGCACACGAAAAAGGTTGAATTAGGAAGGTTGAACGTAACATGATTTTTGCATACATATAAGGGATTATGCAATTGATGTGACAATCATGCAATATATATATGTCATTAGAGCAAAAAATAGATGATTTAGGATGATTTATTTCCTTTTATTCGTTTTTGTTGTTGATGAAAAAGGAGTTGTAGTTTAAAAAATAGATTAGGTTGTTTTTATTTGTATACAACTAGTTTATTATACTTTATTTACATGTGAGGAGCACATGTTGGATTTTGGTGTTTGGACTTTTCAAATCATTAAAATACATAAGACTACGAAAAAAACCTATTCATTTAAATGAGAAACGAATCTATATTAATGTACAAGCAAACAAAACTTCTTAATTCTGCTGGGTTTTTGGCTGGTTTCTGGGACTCATAGAAAAATCATATCTAGGAAGTTGTTTTGTGTACAAATCTAACCCCTTTGTACATCCTCTACCTTCATTTATCTAATTTTACTAATACTCAAAAATAAAACTTCATAGTTCCAATATCTCCTTTGTTCATAGTTCCTAATACACACACACAAAAAAAACATATTGCAATTACAAGGGAGCTTAATGTGCTAATCATAACTACAAAACCATAGGACAAATCCAACTTTAGAAAGTGTAGTTGGATAGTAGAGGCATCACTTCAACAGACGAGCTCGAACTCGCTTCCTCCGAAACAAACAATCTTGAACAATAAGGACACTTTTGTGCCTTGCACACTTGATGAGTTGCATTGTTAACCTCTAGGCATACCTCCTCTAGAGGATTCAACACTCTAAATGACCTTACACTCTCCAAAACCATGGCAACTTCTTTCATTGTCGGCCTATGTTTTCCGTTCATGTTCAAACACCGCGTAGCAAGATTAGAAACCGCCAATGCTTCCTCCTCGTCGGCCTCCTCCACAACTCTAGGATCCAAGACATCACACAAGCGACACACTTCCATCAATCGCAAGAACTCCATTACCAACACCTTCTTATCTCCAGAGTCCGTTGTGATGACCGCTTTCTTGCCTGTGATTAGCTCAAGAAGGACTACTCCAAAGCTATACACATCACTCTTGTCCGTAAACTGGTGAGAACGAAAGTATTCCGGATCCAAATACCCCATTGTGCCTTGCACAATAGTGGTCAAGTGAGTTTGTTCATCAATTGTTATGGTTCTTGAAATCCCAAAATCCGCCACCTTTGCCCTGTATTTTTCATCCAAGAGTATATTCGACGATTTGATGTCTCTATGATATATTGGCACGGATGATGACGAATGTAGGTAAGCCAGAGCTCCGGCGGACTCTGCAACAATTTGCAAACGCATTTTCCATGTGATGTGAAAGTCTTCATTCGGTTTATGAAGATGCTGGTAAAGCGTGTCATTAGGCACAAACTCGTACACTAGAAGAGGGACGTCGGTCTCCAAACAACATCCTAGAAGCTTAACCACGTTTCTATGGTTGATTTGAGAGAGAATGACAACCTCATTGATGAATTGTTGACATTGGTCTTCATCAACAACGTTGGATTTCTTGATGGCCACGATTCTTCCGTCTACTAACATGCCTTTGTAGACAGTGCCTTGTCCACCTTGACCCAGTATTCTACTCTTGTTGAATCGGTCGGTTGCTTTCTCTAACTCCCGGGCTGTGAAGATCTTGGTTTTCTCCACAATACAGTCACTTGAGGTCATTTCTTGTAGCAATAGACCACCATTTCGAGCAAAATTTCTAGCTCTTCGCCTTTGTTCCTTCCTTCTCTTTAGCATTCGGTAGATCCAGTAGCAATCGAATACCAAAACGATTGTTGCAAATCCTGCAGTGGCTCCTGCAACAATAATTGTTTCCATAGAAGAATCAAGTGAAGAATTTGTAAGGCTAATCAAGTGAAGATTACTATAAATCAGGTCTATAAGGGATGGTAGTGAAAGTAAAATGAAATAATCCTCAGACAAATTTGTCCAGCAATGAAAAGCCACTGCTGAACATAATCTCAGATGATGATTCAAGGCAATTAGATGAAAATGAGCATTCATTCTTAGAAAATGATGTAACAGTGTAACACTATAGAGATCAATTATAGTATATTTTCAGGTTTGAATGTACTTTAGACTATATCTCTAAGTATTTCACTCTTTGATGAATCACAAGAGTAATAATAATAAACATGAGACAATTGCATTTTCTGGAGTTACCTTCTTCTCTTGCTTCCAATAACCTTCTACTTGTTTGGATAGTACAGCAACCAGCTAAAAAGAGGAGACAAATACATCCAATAGGCAGAGCAATTGCTAGAACCAAGACTATCTTACTCTTCACAGGACCCGACGGAGGTTCATTAGAGACCGTTGGAACAAACTCTGCACGAAAACAATGTCAAAATGACATGCCCATCAACAAGTAGCTAATAAGATAGTTACAGGACAAGCCAAGCATAATAAACTCACCAGGATTTATGCTGATAGCTGATATAGATGGCCCATAAGTCTGATACGGATATACAATCCGAGAACAGGCCATCAAGAATTAGGCGTCGTCCGAAGAGATATGAAGATTAATATTTTAGGTTTTAGATTAATAAATTTAGTATTTTAGATTTATAATTTCAGTTTTATTAGAATATTCAATTAATGTAATTTTTATAAACTAGAGCTTTGCTCTCTTTCCGGGTTTTCTTTACGGTTCTTTCCCGGAACGCTTTTTTTTGAACCGTTAGGGCTTAGGTATAAATATTCTTGTGTATCTCCTCAAAAAGTCATCCAAGAAAAATAACCTTGCCCTAATTTCTCTTAGTTCCTTTATTTCCTGCCATTGAATAGTTCGAGTCGGATTCCACCTCGGAACAGGCTCAATCCCCTTGACCAACAAGGGTTCGATACGCGGTCCACCTCGGGTCCGTATCAACTGGTGCTTTCACCTTGAACACCATGTCGAAATCCGTCATCGATGATCTCTCCGTCACCACCGGCGAAAAACCCGATCTTCATGATCTGCTTATGCAACTCGCCGATGATGTGCAAAAGTTGACAACTCGGGTCGACGATCAGCAATCGAGGCAGAATACGATGTACGATTTAATTCAATCGGATCGCTCCACCATCGTCCTGTCGTCGGCGAAACCTTCGACTCCCACCGCGGCATCTTCGCTCGTGGTTCAACTCGCGTCGGCGATATCCTGGCCGCACTCGTCCGGCGGTCCCAGCAGCGCTCCGCCCACTACTCACGACTGGACGGCGGCGCGGACCTTTCAAAACCCTAGTTTTCCGCCGCAGCGGTTCGCGCCTGGCCCGTCTTCGGCGACTGCGGGGTGGCCTCCGCCCGCCCTCGGTGCGCCGTCCCCTTTTGCGTCGCACATCCCACCCCCACTCGCTGGCGGACCACCGTACGGTCCGATTCCGAACCCTAGTCCGTTCACCGAGCTGCACCCAGGGGCCTCGGATTACCCCACATCGACAGGCCTTCATCACGGCTACCCTACTTTGGGGCGTCCGACCGCAGTACCCGACACGACTCCGAAAATTCAGGTCGACCCGCCACGCTTCAATGGATCCGATCCACACGGTTGGATCTTTCGCGTCCAGGCTTATTTTGATTATTTTCGGACACCGGATTACGATCGTCTGCGATTGGTCGGCATGCTGATTGATCACCCGACCTCGGATTGGTTCCGTTATCAACGACGGAATAACTGTGGCGAGACTTGGCAGGCTTTCCTCGTGTCCGTGCAGCAGCGATTCGATCCCACTTATTATGAAGATTATACAGGTCTTTTGGCCAATCTGAAACAGACAGGATCGGTCCTCGAGTATCAAACCGAATTTGAATCCTTGTTAAACAAAGTTACGGATCTCTCGGAATCAACGCTAATTTCCTTGTTTAAAGCGGGCCTAAAACAACCAGTCCGTCGGGAGTTGAACTTACGAAACCCGACGACGTTAGCTCAAGCGTTTGCCCTGGCACGTGAATTATCGGCTTCTTTCAGTGACCTTGTCTCGCCATGGCAGTCAAACAAACGTCCGTGGGCGCCCAACGCGACACGCCTCGGCAATCCGACAGCGAAGTCACCCACGGCAAACCCTTCCGGGGAGTCGTCCACAACTCCGGCGCCGTCTACTGCTCACGGTACGCATTCCTCTGTTCCAATTCGTCGTCTTTCTATTGCTGAGCGTGACGAACGTACTAAGAAAGGCCTTTGTTTTAATTGTGACGAGAAATTTTTTCGTGGACATCGTTGCAAGCCCCGATTTTTGGCATTACTTAGCTGCGACGACAGCGATGACGAGGAGGAATCAGCACATTCTGATGACTTAGCTGTCACCGGCGATATCTCTAGCTTGAACTCCATGGATGGGCTGCCGAATCCGCGCGCATTGCGCTTGTCAGGTTCGATTCTGAGTACTGATATTCAAGTTCTGATTGATGGTGGCAGTACACACAATTTTATCCACCCCGATGTGGCTGAAAAATTACACCTTCAATTGCATAAGATCGATCCTTTTCGCGTTTTTGTGGGCAATAGCGCCTATCTGTTATGTTCCCACCAATGTCCGGCGACTCGCATTGTTCTGCAGGGTCACCAGTTTGATATTGATCTCTATGTCTTGGCGGTGCATGGACCGCAAGTGGTTCTGGGTGTCCAATGGTTACAGACTCTGGGCACTGTGTCCCATGATTACGCTAAGTTGACAATGCAGTTTTTTTGGGAGGGCAAATTGGTATTCTTACAGGGCGACCGTCAGACTCCGAAACCGATTTCTATGTCCGTTCTGCTCTCATTATGTGCATCTGATCAGATTTTAGAGTGCTTTGAGGTTCTTAGTTTATCGCCCGCGACGGCGCTTGCGGCGAGTGATTGGCCGTCGACTCTCGCGCCGGAAATCCGCGCCATTCTGGACGCCCACCGCGCGGTTTTCGACACACCAACGGGCCTCCCACCGGGCCGGCCGTGGGACCATCACATACATTTACAACCAGGGTCGAAGCCCGTCAATGTTCGGCCTTACAGATATCCGTATTTTCAGAAGTCGGAAATCGAACGCCAAGTTCGCACTATGCTCGAGCAGGGGATTATACAGCACAGCACCAGCCCTTTCTCCTCCCCGGCTCTGTTGGTTAAAAAGAAGGACGGAAGCTTTCGCTTCTGTATCGATTACCGCGCCCTCAACAATATTACCATCGCAGATAAGTTTCCGATTCCCACTGCTGATGAATTATTTGATGAATTAGGGAATGCTACTATTTTTACTAAACTTGATCTGCGCTCAGGATATCATCAGATCAGGATGCACTCGTCGGATATCTATAAGACTGCGTTCCGCACTCATGATGGTCACTATGAATTTTTGGTCATGCCTTTCGGTCTGACGAATGCTCCATCGACATTTCAGGCAGCGATGAATACTATTTTTGCTCAGTATCTGCGCCGATTCGTTATTGTTTTCTTCGACGACATTTTGGTATACAACCCCTCTATGGCCGAGCATGTCGAGCATCTCGATACTGTGTTGCAGATCCTCCAATCCAATCACTTCTATGTTAAAGGGTCTAAATGTTCCTTCGACACGACGACAGTTGAATACTTGGGTCATATCGTGTCGGCAGGGCAACTCTTGGCCGATCCAGCAAAGTTATCGGCTATGTCGGATTGGCCGATACCGAAATCTGTGAAACAACTTCGGGATTTTCTAGGTTTAACAGGCTATTACAGAAAGTTTATCCGCAACTACGCCCTACTAGCAGCTCCTCTGACTGATTTATTACAAAAGGAGAAGTTTGTATGGTCCGAGGCGGCAACTGCGGCCTTTCAACATTTAAAAACTGTGATGATATCCCCACCGATTTTGCAACTTCCAGACTTTAACCAGGAGTTCGTGCTTGAGACAGATGCCTCGGACGACGGGGTTGGCGCCGTCCTATTGCAGGGGGAACGTCCGCTCTCGTTTTTTAGCAAGAAACTGGGGGTACGTCGCCGCGGGTCTTCCGCCTACCATCGTGAGCTATTTGCCATTGTTTCCGCTGTTCAGAAATGGCGTCAGTATTTGCTGGGACGTGAGTTCTTAATTCGTAGCGATCAGAAGAGTTTAAAAGAACTCCTTACACAAGTAATACAGACCCCGGATCAGCAGTTTTTTATGCGCAAGCTGATGGGTTACAAGTTTCGTATTGAATACAAGTCGGACGCCAGTAATCGGGTCGCCGACGCGCTGTCACGTTGCATGAGCGAAGCCGACGCCGAACTCAGCCAATTCTTCACTTTTGCGGCCCCACTGCCCGATATCCTCACTCGGATCAAGGCCGAGAATAAGGTAATGGATGATTTACCTGCTTGGCACGCCGAGGCCGAATCCGGCACACTGCCTTCGCCATTCCGCATCCACGACGGCATACTATATTATTCTCATCGTCTAGTCGTCGCGGTAGCATCGCCACTCAAGGCCGAGATTCTGACCGAGTTTCACGCCTCGCCCAGCGCAGGCCACCCGGGCATCGACCAGACATTCCGTCGTGTTGCTGACGTGTTTTTTTGGAGGGGTATGCGCGCTGACGTTAAACGATTTGTGGACGCTTGCATTATCTGTCAATCCACGAAGTACAGTACGAGTAAGCCGGCAGGCCTGATTCAGCCTCTTCCGATTCCACGTCAAGTGTGGGACGAGGTGTCGATGGATTTCATTACTGGACTACCCCCATCTCGAGGACATACCACAATTCTTGTGGTCGTCGACAGGCTATCTAAATATGCTCATTTTGGTGCCCTGGGGCCGTCCTTTGATGCTCCCCGAGTTGCCAGCCTCTTCGTTGATTTGGTTGTGAAGTTGCATGGCATTCCGACAATTATTCTATCCGACAGAGATCCCGTGTTTCGTAGTACCTTTTGGTCCGAAATTCATAAATTGAGCGGAACCAAACTTCATCACAATACAGCTTATCATCCACAGACTGACGGTCAGACTGAAGTTAAGAATCGGAGTCTAGAGCAATATCTTCGAGCATTCACTCAAGGGCGACCTCGGCGGTGGTTTGATTTCCTCCCGTGGGCCGAACTGGCATTGAATTCCATGTTCCACGAAGGGTTGGGCATGTCTCCATTTAAAGTTTTATATGGTCGGGAACCACCGCCTATTGCTCGCGTCACGGCGCCGATCGGGCCACCCACATTAGCTTCTGAGGCTATCCGCGATCGCGCGCAGGTGCTTGACTTGATTCGCGCCAATTTGCTTAAAATGCAGCAGCGAATGGCATCTCAAGCTAACAAGCACCGCAAAGACGTCGAATACAGCGTCGGGGATCTCGTCTTGCTCAAGCTACAACCGTACCGTCAACACTCAGTAAGTCGACCCCTTTCCGCCAAGCTCGCTCGACGATTTTATGGTCCATTTAAAATTATTGAGCGGATAGGGCCGGTAGCGTATCGCTTGGAACTTCCGGCCTCGGCACGCATTCATAATGTCTTCCACGTCTCATTACTTCGTCCATTTATTACTGACGGTTCCCCACTCCAACCAGCCACGTTGCCGTCGGATTTCTTGTACGATAGACCGATTTCGACTCCAATTCGGGCTTCAGCTGCGCGTGAGGTTCTTGTTGATGGCAGCCCACGTCGCGAATGGCTTGTCGAATGGTCTGATGGAGGGTCGGCCGACGCCACTTGGGAACCTGTAGCTACACTGCAACGCTCTTTCCCCGATTTACGGCTTGAGGACAAGCCTATTCTCATCGGGGGAGAGATTGATACGGATATACAATCCGAGAACAGGCCATCAAGAATTAGGCGTCGTCCGAAGAGATATGAAGATTAATATTTTAGGTTTTAGATTAATAAATTTAGTATTTTAGATTTATAATTTCAGTTTTATTAGAATATTCAATTAATGTAATTTTTATAAACTAGAGCTTTGCTCTCTTTCCGGGTTTTCTTTACGGTTCTTTCCCGGAACGCTTTTTTTGAACCGTTAGGGCTTAGGTATAAATATTCTTGTGTATCTCCTCAAAAAGTCATCGAAGAAAAATAACCTTGCCCTAATTTCTCTTAGTTCCTTTATTTCCTGCCATTGAATAGTTCGAGTCGGATTCCACCTCGGAACAGGCTCAATCCCCTTGACCAACAAGGGTTCGATACGCGGTCCACCTCGGGTCCGTATCAAAGTCCCTTGTGCAGGAACACAACATGTCCCTTTACCAGCCCACAAAAGATGAATTTCCAAGTAGTTTGCTGTCACCTGAACTCTCTTCAATTCCTTCTTTAGAACTGAAAATGACTTCCCACCGGCCTCCTTGCATATGTCAAAGTTCTTCACGATCAGATTTCCCTGAATTTAACAATATGAATTGGAACTTGGAACTCATTAGTAAAACATGAGTGGAGTAGCCCATCAACCTTATATACATAGGACAGTGAAATGTATACCTGCATATAAACGTCAAACACGCGCCTCCCAAGGCTTCTCCAAGTTTTACCAGTTTGAATAACAAGCTCGGCAAACTGGAGGATTACGGTGTAATTTCCATTTTCGAGACCTAGACCATAGTACCTCAATGACCCAGGAGAGATTCTAGCTGTTTGGAATAAGCCTGTGTCTAAGGTGTTGCTAACAGGATTTGTATTGCCAGATGGAGTAGATGCTATATAGGAAGCATTGTTGCTGAATAGAAAATATCCTGCATTACTGACACCCCATCTGGTGTCTTTCTCAACATAATAAGTAGCTGGACCAAGGTTGTTTTTTTCTTGTTCATATATGGTTCCATCAGAAGATTTGACCGATGGACCGCCACATTTGACTGCAAAGCTGCTATCTGTCAAAGCAGCAAAGGAATGAATTTATCAGTTTATGTACTTATTGTTACTGATAAATCATTGTTACTGATAAATCTAAATTCACCGAGTTGCACACCATTTCTGTCTAGAATGTAATGATCTTGCATATGAAAAAAGGCAGAAAAGCTGGAATTGAAACTTACATATTGGAGAATCGCGGTAGCAGGGAAAATCTTTCTGCAGACACTTTAATCCTGAGGGTACTGGCCTGAAGGTAGGAGAAGCAATATCTATTATGAGTGAACAAGATTTAAAAAATATTGTAAGCTCACTTTGCATCATTTTTCAGATTAATTGGTTGAGCAATGGATCAGTTTGAAGGAATTACCTGAGAGTTGAATCTGTAAAATTATTTGCAACCAAATTGCTGCAGCCAGATGCAATTGGTATTAGACAAGAGGACAGACAAGCTAATTAATCAACAAAGTCGGCGACAAAATGAAAGCTAAATAGTTAGAACATACAGTTGCCGTGTTCCACTAACCCATGAAGGAAGTGTGCCAGACAACTTATTGTAAGATACATCTCTGTATGAACAAACAAAATGAAAGGTTAACACAAACCAAAAGGATTGGCAAAGCAATGTGTTGCCTCAAGATTCAACAGTTAAGAATTAGCTGAATTTGAGTACTTGTCAAAGTGTTTATGAAATGAGGAATTGCTTGCTCTTACATATTAACCAGAGAGGAGCTTTTGTTCTGCGGAAGGCTGCCGGTAAGCTTATTATTCCCAAGGAACCTACATATTACAAAATTAATATTTCTGTTAACTATTGCGAGAAATGAGCCTACTATGAGATGAACTCAAATGAGATACATGTTTATGCTCTTACAAATAGTTAAGAGAGCCAAGGGAGAAGAGCGAGTCCGGAATAGTTCCTTGTATATTGTTGAAACTTAAATCACTGCAAAAACATAAATGTCATCATATATATAAAGTGAATACTGAATTAAGCTAAAATACTTGCTTTTGCAAATGTTAACCAGCAATCAGTCCAAACACTTACAGATAGGTTAAAGTGGTCAATCCTCCAATGCCAGTAGGAATAGAATCTGAGAATTTGATGTTTCTTAAAACTCTGTGAGCAATAATATTAAACCAATTTTTGTCAAAACAGGTTTTACATTACAGATAAGAAAGTTGGAGAAGTCATAATAGTGTTCTGCCTTACAAAGTAGTGAGGGAGGTCAAATTTGAAATAAATGCCAGAGAAGAGGTTCCATTTGATAAATCACCAATACTCCTGCATTAAAGTTACACAACATTAGGCAAAATAAAAGGCCATCTACTATATGATGTGATAGTGCATTAATACTATTCATAAAAAAAATAGAGAAGGGGAGAACTAACAAAGATTGCAAGGCAATCAAATTTGAGAGAGAAGACGGTATAGACCCAACAAAAGAATTCCCTTCAAGCCTCCTACAAAGAAAATAGAGTATATTATTAGACTCTTTAACATATGCTTTTGTGCATTTCAGATAAGAGTATATTATAAGCAAGGACCAATTTGTTACAGGTCAGTAAGTTGTGTCCAGTTTCCTATAAAATCAGGTATACTGCCGTTGAGTTCAGTATCCGATGCCCACCTGAAAAATTGCCAAGCTTGTTCTAAGTTAGAACATATTATAAAAAATGTGGAGCTCTAGTACCTTAAAACTAAAGTTAGGAAAATGATGTAGGCACTTACATTACTTGCAGGTTCACTAGATTAGCAAAGGTTGAAGGAATCTCGCCACTAAATCCAGAACTGTCCATATAACTATCAACATGAAAGCAAGATCAGTCTATGAAGGCCACATCATGAAAAAGACCAGCAAAATCCATCCATTCTAGTAAGAAATTAATGAAAATGATAAAAACTCACAGTTGTTGAAGTCCATCTATGTTCCCAATCTCAGATGGCACAGGTCCTGAGAAATTGTTTGTACTAATTGCCCTGCAGGTACAAACCCAAAAATGGTCATCTCCTGCCATTTTAAAGAATTGAACTCTAACATGATCACATAAGAACAGGAAACAATATACTTACAGTGACTTAAGCTGAGTGAGTTGTCCTATTTCCTTTGGTATACTCCCTGACAACGCGTTGATACCAAAAGTCCTTTGATTGTGTAACAAAAGAAAGAACAATGTCACAACTCAAGTTTCTTGAAATGAATGTGCACAAGTCATGAAATATATTTTGTTAATGTGCTTACAGCCATTGCAACTTTGTAAGGT
The DNA here is from genome assembly GCA_964016875.1 of Fallopia convolvulus. Classification (NCBI taxonomy): domain Eukaryota; kingdom Viridiplantae; phylum Streptophyta; class Magnoliopsida; order Caryophyllales; family Polygonaceae; genus Fallopia; species Fallopia convolvulus. The sequence continues at coordinate 40,718,866 of OZ024737.1, forward strand.
TCCCAATAGACGGAGATATGGATCCCGTCAGGTAATTCTGAGCTAAGTTTCTGCAACATATAGGAAAGAAATAGTTCAGGGGAAAAACTGACACATCTCTCTTAACTTTGATGGATATAATTAAAGGCGTAAAGGCATACAGATTGGTGAGATAAGTCAAGTTCCAAAGCTCATCAGGGATTTCACCTACTACATCCAAAGCATAAACTTTCCTACAAAGACATAACAAAAGCAAACAGATATGAAACAACTCAATTTCAACAAAGGAACATATATATCTAGAGAGCAAAGGAAGAAGAGCATACAGAGCAATGATGTGGCAGGTGGAGTAACTGTCGTACGAGCAATCGCATTTGATGAAAGGGTCGTAGCTCGTGTCGTCTATTGTGATTGAATCACCCAACGCCATACCAGAGCACGGATCCTCCGTCGAATTCCACTTTATTTTCGACGTTATCCCCCATTTCTTGAACAACACTTTGAATGCTTGGGCTGCCAAAAATACAAAATTCCATTTTGCAGAATCAATTCAACACTTGAAAGGCTTTTCATCGTAGATTGAACATGATAGGAATTAAGATAGATAGAAGAAACCTTCAGGAGTAGAAGTGAATGCGTTCTGGGCATCAGATGTAGGCAGAAGAAGAACAAGTAGTACTAGTATAAGTGATATAAGTTGCACCCAAGCTGAAGATGATGAAGATGAGTTTAGGAGTAATAACGACATGGCTTGATCACAGATATCAAGTTAAATTGATCACCCTGTTGTTCCTAATTTGTAATAATAAGCCTAAAGGAAGCTAAGATCGATGCGCACATAAATATACTATATACTTTGACCCAAAAAATATATATATATACTATATACAATACAACGCGGCCACGTGGGTGTGAAGAGTTTGACAAGTCAATTAAACGAAAATTGGTCAATTATGTGGATTTTTAAATGAATAAACATGTGTGCTTCCGAATTTTCCACGTTGTTGCCTTGCTTTACTACCTAATCACCTCTTATGATACAAATCTTTGAATCCCATTTTTTTAAATGTGAAATAAAACGACACGAGGATCCAAATCTATCTGCAAGTACTCAGACTCCGAGACTCGTATGAGCAATTGAGGATTGAAGAAACAAAAAATGGAACCAGAGATTTTAGTTCATGGAAGCTCTTGTTTGTGTATCCACACTCGACATGTAGACGACGATTATCCGTTTTGTCATGGATGATGAGGCAACTGAATCATTGAACACTCATGTGGTGAAAAAGTGTCAAATCTTCTATACACATCAAAACGGATGGAGTCTCAACCCACTTGGATTTTTGTTATAATATAGTTGATGTGGTGCAAGCCCTTATTACTCTAGCAGTCTTGCGTGATCGATGAGAAAATTGAGATCTGTAATCTAAGAATCTAAATGTTGCTTTAAGCACTTAAGCTTGCTCTATTTTTCTCTACCTGAAATAATGAAACTTGTATTGCTTATACGTCTTACATACAGCCTGTTCTATTCTATATAACGTCGTTTTTACAATCTTATTATTTATGAAAAACTTCGGTGCTTTCAGAACGGATAGGCACTACCATAGTAGCATGACAGTTGAAGAAGCCATTGATTTGGTTGACAAGTGCATAGTTGAGACTTTGTGATCAAGATTGTTGATAAAGATGGAGCAAGGGAGTATGCCTGGCGCAAAACCATTAAAGATGCTCAAAAAACAAAGAGTTTGATTGCAGACCAAGCTTCAAACCAAAGTTCCAAACTAATTCAATAAACGTGTCATCTTAATGCCCACACATGTTATCATATGTTTTTTATACCTCACAAATTTTAATTAGAAAATCTCCTCCACATGGATTTAAGAAGCCCTGAAGACATGAACTTTTTTTTTTTGATCTGAAGGAGGTCTCTGCCCTTAATTTTCCTGAAGACATGAACTTGACTGGCCTTGTGGAGTCGGAGGAAGTTGGGGGAGAAAACAAGTCTGAATATGAATGGCCTTCTGGATTCCAAAGCCCGGTCAAAGTTTGCAGGCGGAACACTACTCCATCCAACCCAGGGATGTCGGAGATGAAAACGCAGTTTCCTTCCCGCTGCCAAGGATCAGGAAGAAGTCGAGCCGAGATTGAGAAAGAGCAAGCTTGAGTGATGAAGAAAACCCTATCCCCTAAATCCCAGATTCTCTTACTCAATATCTTCCTAACACAACAAGTACCACCATCACCATTATTAGTCACCACCTCAACTGTTACATTTAGCCTATATATTTCACATCCACAGTCATTATAGTCATTGTAGAATACCCAAACCAAATATAAATCTCCATCGGATACCACGAATCGATACCAATTACCATATCTCTCATATCCCCACCTGACAGGCATCCCCTGAACCAGCTGCAAATTAGTTGTGTGGTGGTCAACAACATAGATACGGCCTCCTCCATCAACAGTAAAGATCCCTCCATTGAATTTCACACAGTCGAGAATACTGATCTCAGTAATAGCATTCAATTGAGTTGCCTTGAGGAGGCCGCCGCCTAACTCAAGCTTAATCGCAAAATTTACTATGTGAGAAGCAACTGTATAGAAGCCAACCAATTGGCTACATCCAGATTCTTGTGATCTTTCGGATTCGCAAACCAGCTTCCGTGTGCTAAATCGTCCTCTATGGCAAGCGTAGAGCCTGGCAATAGGGGTTTGAGTCGCGGCGATCCAGTCGGGTTCTAAGTCGAGCTCGGCGTTGCTATTCATCTCCTTGTGGGTAAGCGCGTGGCGCAGGACGAGCTTTCCGGGGACGGGTTCTTCTACGGCCACTAACCAAGCCTTGGAAGGATCGGATCGGGGACGGACCAGGTAAACGGCGCTGGCGGTAATCATGTTGTCGCGGACTTCATAAGGAAAAAAGGCGGAGAGTTCAGCAGGAAACAAGGCGGAGAATTTATTAGGAGGCGGAGGAGTGGAGGATCGCCATGATCGGCAAACGGATCGAAATCGTCCGATTTCAAGAGGGTTTCCGAGCGCGCCGGAGATAATTGCAAGCAATTCCGCGGGAAGATCGGCCCACTTAACCAAGCAAGGATTTTCTTCAGAAGCCATTGGAGAATTCACTCTTCACTCTGTTCTCCTTGGTGATGTTTCAATCAGATTTAATATCTACGAGTATAACCACAACCTGCAGCACAAAACCCTAGTCTGAAATTGCCCAACAGATCTCGCTAAACCCTAACCCCGAAACTGAACAATAAGCACTCATTACCTGAAAATCATCAAATACCAAGAATCCAGTTTAGATCGGTTGCTCAAAACTACTATAATTTTTTTTTTTTGGTCTTGTCAAAACTACTATAATTAACCTTTCCACAAGAGAGCTCAAAAAAAAAGTACAGAGAATCTGCCAAAAATCATTCATCAAATTTCCAATTAACCGGATTGTATAGCTAGTTACGGATTCAATTTCACACAAATCACATAAAAACCAGCCAGATCTAACCAAACGGCTTCTTTTTATTATATTTGACAGATTTTCACAATCTTGCCAAAATTCTTCAAATTAAATGAATACTACCCAGTTTATGGATCAGCAATAAGAAAACAAGAATCCAACAACAGCTAACAAAAGAATTCTTCCATCAATACAACTTAAAACCGATCCTTAACCAAATATACACATAAGAAAGAGCAAACAAGTATCACCCAATAATTGATTATTAAGAAAAATAACAAAAAGAGGCTACACAACATAAGCTCACCACTGTAGTTGAAGAACTGAGCAATCAAAGAGGCAAATAATTGAGCAAAAAACCGATCCTCTGCCAATTGCCAATTTATTTACGGATTCTCCTCAATTCTCCGACTTGACTGATTTGGCGAGATCCAGGTGCAAGACGACCTTGAGCGAAACCGGTGGATGCGCCGACCGTCGTCTCCGGTGCCGGAGATCGAGGGAGGCTGGGAATCGCCGATTCGGAGGCGGCGGAGGAAGGGTGGTTGGAATTGGATGATGAAGAGATTGATTGATGAAGAATTGAAGATAAAGGGTGAAGAAGAGGAACAGAATCTGCCATTTTGTAGCTGGTAGACAAACGTGAGTTAATCTCATTGCTGTTTTAGGGTTTTCGAAAATTTGGAAGTATTACCTATTTAGGAAATTTTCAGATGCAGAGAATGTGAGAGTAAGAAGAAGACAAAAATTTGAATTACAGCAAACCATCCGTAAAAAAATTCATTTCCACAAGACTACCCAACGCTATATATCGTTACATCTCCCGTTGAGTACGGGGTAAATTTCAAATTTGCCCCTTATCTCAACGAAACATGTGTTCCACTCATTACATCTAAGTTGCCATTTTTCACCTCTTTCATGAGACCTTAGCAACCATCGATTGTGGTTTTTCAAGACGCATCTACTCGCCTCATTGCCTCGTCTACTTTGACCTAAAAAAACACGAGATAAGGAGTCTAATCACATCCGAAAATCTCCAGTCTCAATCATTCTGTCTAGGTGGAAAACAACTTTACCTCTTGGCACAAGGCAAGCGCGAAGAACACCAATTCGGTCTATTTTTGTGTAAGGCACAAGCTTCAGAAACTTGCACTTTAGACTTTGAATTTGTAGTGATGAACAAATCATCAATGGAGTTCCAAAGCAAGCTCAAGGTCAACAATTACACTTTAGGGGAACATGGCTATGGGAAAACCAACCTATTAGGAATTATGTGGAGCGACCTCATGGACAATGATTGTGATTATTTCATCAACGACATCCTACATCTTCGAGCTGAGGTTACCCTCAACAACTCCAAGGCTTGACGGTGATACTTATCTATGACTTTGAGGAAAATAGTTTAAATTGGGAAAAGACAATCTAGCATAGATTCTAATTTCCAGTCCCAAGCAATGTAATTTCAAACAGAGCAAGCATGTAAACTTTATGTTTTTTTAACAAATAACAATAATAAATGACGTAAGTAATATTTAAACTAAAAACATTAGCCCAAACTTATGGGAAATAAAATCTATCTATATATTACTAATACCTAAAGCAGTAACAATTTCTGCCATCATGTTAGCCACATCATTCCTTTATTAAAATAATGATTTTAAATGGTTAATTAAAACATAAAAATACTAATAAAATTAAGTTATCCCATTAGGAATTCTATAGAGCGACCTCATGCGTGATGATTGTGAGTATTTCATCAACGACATCCTACATCTTCGAGCTGAGGTTACCCTCAACAAACCTCAACAACTTTAAGGCTTGACGGTGATACTTATTTATGACTATGAGGAAAATAGTTGAAATTGGGAAAAGACAATCTAGCATAGATTCTATTTTCCAGTCTCAAGCAATGTGGGTTTCAATTTTCAAACAGAGCAAGCATGTAAACTTTATCTTGTTTTATCAAATAACAATAATATAACTACATGGGTTGGCCTAGTGGTAAGAGGTATGGGAGGATGTCGGGAGGTTTCAGGTTCGATTCTTGCATATATCCGCTCCTACACTTGGGTGAAAAACCAAGTCTCGCCATTCTTCCTACAACTAGGTCAAGCCCTCAAGGTTTTGACTTTTCCTTTTAATGCCAAAAAAATTTCATATTCCTAAACCTTACTCAATATCTACCTTAAGACTTGTCTTAAACACTACCCTCACACTAGACCTTATGTAAAACCCTACACGTAAGCCTTGATTTAAACCATACATCCAAACCCTATGATATATCACATATCCAAACTTTAAACCTCATTCAAATCGTACCCTAAACCATAATATTTACCATAAACCTTAAACCTTAAACCTTACCCCAAACCCTACCATAAAGTCTTACCCTAAGCATAAACTCTAACACTTACCAAAAAATCTTATTATATGATTTATCTTAAATCTTATCCTAGATAAACGACGTTTGAAAGTAGTATGCGTATATCCAATATTAAAACGTTCATAACTTTTTGCTCAGGTGTCGGATTTGAGCTTATTACCTATCAAATCGATGCTATTGACGAGAGGAACCTACATATGTAAAAAAAATTGGATTGGGTACGGAAATCGCATAATATTGCCTCATGCTTCGTGAAGCGTGTCATTTTGCCGATTCTGTAAAAAATCCGCTCGGGAATCCGTATATGACTCGCATTATGAAGCGACTCGCTTCATGAAGCGTGCCAAATCTTGTGCGCGGAGAAAAAAATACGTGTGTATATATCCTCAACCATTTTTTATCCCTATTTTTTATTTTTTATCCCTCTGTTTCTTTTGTACCCCTCCATACTTGAACAGAGATTCATTTCAAGGAGACTTGCCTCACACCGAAAGTTGACCAAATTGCCGGTGAGTTTGGGATTGAGAACCAGAACGGTGAGGTCGAACTTGGAGGTTGAGAATCAGGTGCGACTCACCGACGACACAAGGTGCAAAGGGGAGGCAGGCGATTTAGGGCAACGAGGCCATCAGATAAAGCAAGTGAGGTCAAGACACGATTGAGGCACGATTCTCTCAAATCAGGGCTTTAATCTAACCCATTACGATACATGTACTTCGAATTAGATTTGAAGTAGATCCATGTTTGAATTTAGGATTTTTGATTGAGAAAAGTGTGAAATTAGGGTTCATTTAGACTAATTGTTTGTTGGCTCATTAAGAGAAGTCGTGATGTCCTATACACCTTATTCACCTATTGTTGTGGAGTTTCGTCCATATCAGTTCAAAGGCACTAAAACTTTCACAAGTCCAACCAGTTCATAGAAACAATGCTTTAGTGACTTGCAACACAAATTGGAAGACCAATAACCCAGGGAAGGAAAGCTCCAATTCCAATTTGCATCAATTGGTACGAGTCACAAGAATATTTCATGTGCAACACTTATGATAATACTGTCAACCAGGCAAGAACAAAACAAAAATTACCTCTCTCCCGTCTTTCAACATCAATTGTTGTGGAATATTTCAATGGAAGACTAATAGCCCAGGGAAGGAAGTTTTCTTTTTTTTTTTAAAAACTATTTTAACGGAATATTTAGAATTTAGTAAATGGATGGAAAATCATGTTTGGGTGAGTTTAGGTTGCTGAAAGGAAAATTTTAAAACTAGGAGGGTACTAAAAGAAATATGAATTTTTTTTGGACACCAAAAAAAAAAATCAAAACCTTGAGGAAAACAAAAGGAATTTCCCTAAATTTAAACTAAAAACATTAGCCCGAACTTTAAGGGAAATAAAATCTATCTATTACAACTAGAGCTGTCAAAAGCTGACCCGACCCGAAAAACCGACCCGAACCGCCCGAAAATTTTAGGGTCAAGACCCGAAAATTTGAACCCGAAACCCGAAATAAACCGAACCCGATAGACCCGAAACCCGTTGGGTTCAAACCCGAAAAAACCGCTGGGTTCAAACCCGAAATCCAATTTGTTATATTTTAAGAATATATAATGTATTTTAAAATTATAATATATTTTATTATTAAAATATATAAAAAATATTATATTTATTATTAAATATTATTTTTTAAATAAAAAATATTTTAATAATTGTATAGAAATCAATTTTCTTGACCTGTTAGGTCGACCCGACCCGCCCGAAAACCCGCAATGACCCGACCCGATTTGACCGGTGACCCGTTATGACCCGAACCCGACTTAACCCGAACCCGAAATAACCGAACCCGAACCCGACCTGACCGACCCGTTTGACACCTCTAATTACAACCCTTCTATATTCTAATTTTATAAACTAGTTTATATTCTAATTTTATAACAACACATGAATTTAAACTAGTTTTTATATATAAAAAAACAACCTTTTTATATTCTAATAAACTAGGTAGAGATCAGGTGTGTAAATGTCCTAGGTGTAAAATACAAATGAACAGGTCGTTGGATGGAATTCAATGGACATGGATTATTTCACTAATAAGAAGGAGAAAATACACGTTCTTTTTTGTCGTAGACCAGAGGTTCTTTTTTGTCGTAAATACTCTTAGTAAAAATACCAATACACTGTCTTCGCAAATTGACAAAGATTTTAAGTAAAATTAATGAAAATAAAAGCTTTTCGTAGATCAGAAAATTCCAATTTCTTTATATTTTGTCGTAGAACAGAAAAAAAACCAACTCTTGTGAAAGTATTAATTAATTTGAGTACTCTTAGCACTTACGGTAGAGAGATATGCTGCCGAATAGCTAATTTAAGCAGAGTTTAAATCATACATAATACATCAAATCAAATCAAGAATAAAGTGAAGATTCCGTTCAACAAGAACGGTTCAAATTAATTAATTAATAATACTAATAGGTTTATACATCATAGTAACATCGACTATGGATTCAACACGTACAAACTATGGACTCATATCTAGGTTGAGCAAGATTTTGTGCCTTACATATTACTCTAGCAGTCTTGCGTGATGAGAAAATTGAGATCTGTAATCTAAGAATCTAAATGTTGCTTTAAGCACTTAAGCTTGCTCTATTTTTCTCTACCTGAAATAATGAAACTTGTATTGCTTATACAGTTACACCTCTTACAGCCTGGTCTATTCAATGAACGTGTTATCTTAATACCCAAACATGCTATCCTATGTTTTTTATACCTCACAAATCACATGCATACAAGAAGATTATTGGGGTTTTATAGACAACCAACATTCACATTAATCTCCTCCACATGGATTTAAGAAGCCCTAAAGACATGAACCTAACTGGCCTTGTGGAGTCGGCGGAAGTTGGGGGAGAAAACAAGTCTGAATACGAATGGCCTTCTCGAGTCCAAAGCCCGGTCAAAGTCTGCCGACGGAACACTACTCCATCCAACTTAGGGTAGTCGGAGATGAAAACGCAGTTTCCTTCCCGCCGCCAAGGATCAGGAAGAAGTCGAGCCGAGATTGAGAAAGAGCAAGCTTGAGTGATGAAGAAAACCATATCCCCCAAATCCCCAACTCTCTTACTCGATATCCTCCTAACACAACAAGTACCACCATCACCATTATTAGTCACCTCAACTGTTACATTTAGCCTATATATTTCACATCCGGAGTCATTATGATCTTTGTAGAATATCCAAACCAAATATAAATCTCCATCGGATACCACGAATCGATACCAATTATCATATATCCGCCTATAATCATATCCCCACCTGACAGGCATCGCCGGAACCAGCTGCAAATTAGTTGTGTGGTGGTCAACAACATAGATACGGCCTTGTCCATCAACAGTAAAAACCCGTCCATTGAATTTCACACAGTCGAGAATAATGATCTCAGTAATAGCATTCAATTGAGTTGCCTTGAGGAGGCCGTCGCCGCCTAACTCAAGCTTAATCGCAAAATTTACTACTTGAGCAGCAATTGTATAGAAGCCAACCAATTGGCTACATCCAGATTCTTGTGATGTTTCGGATACGCAAACCAGCTTCCGTGTGGTAAGTCGTCCTCCTCCATGGCAAGCGTAGAACCTGCCAATAGGGGTTTGAGTCGCGGCGATCAAGTCGGGTTCTAAGTCGAGCCCGGCGTCGCTATTTATCTCCTTGTGGGTAAGCGCGTGGCGCAGGACGAGCTTTTCAGGGACGGGTTCTTCTACGGCCACTAGCCAAGCCTTGGAAGGATCGGATCGGGAACGGATCAGGTAAACGGTGCTAGCGGTAATCACGTTGGAAGGATCGAAATTGTCCGATTTCAAGAGGGTTTCCGAGCGCGCCGGAGATAATTGCCAGCAATTCCGCGGGAAGATCGGCCCACTTTACCAAGCAAGGATTTTTTTCGGAAGCCATTGGAGAATTCATTCTTTTCTCCTTGGTGATGTAGAGGTTTCTGATTTTTTAATTAGATTTGTTGTTTCTCTCAGGTGATTTCAATCAGATTTAATATCTACCTGAAAATCCGAAACTGAACAACAAGCACTCCTTACCTGAAAATCATCAAATACCAAGAATCCAATTTAGATCGCTCAAAACTGTAATTAACCTTTCCACAAGAGAGCTCAAAAAAAAAGTACAGAGAATCTGACAAAAAGCATTCATCAAATTTCCAATTAACCGTATTGTATAGCTATTTACGGATTCAATTTCGCATAAATCACATAGAAACCAGCCAGATCTAACCAAACGGTTTCTTTTTATATACTCCGTACTGTAGTATAGGCGATTTGATAGATTTTCACAATCTTGCGAAAATTCTTCAAATTAAATGAAGTACTACCCAGTTTATGGATCAGCAATAAGAATCCAACAACAGCTAACAAAAGAATCCTTAACCAAATATACACATAACAAAGAGCAAACAAGTATAACTAAAGAATATAAGCTCACCACTGTAGTTGAAGAACAGAGAAATCTCCAAACCCGAGCAAAAACCTCAAAAAATTGACCGGTTTGAGACCGAAAATCCACGACCCACAAGTATAATGATCAGAACAAGAGCAAAGATTGTAGCTTCAGTTTTCAAAATAGGGTAAAAATGTATCAAAGGGTGGGAAGAATGAAATGAATGGAGTTTGGGTTGGTTTCAATTTATTCAACAAAGTTGATGAGCTGTACACCAACAACACGAAGTCACATGGAAAGAGCTCGCTTTTAATGATTTTCTAAGAATCCAAAATTGAAGTTGTTAAAAAGTGCATCATTGACTCATTGTTGACTTGAATCACATTTTCTTCGGATACAGTCGTTGGTCAAAAAGTGCAGTAAGCGCATTGTTGAATAATCCTCATTCCTCAACATCGTCAAGTAGGCCCTTTCTTGGTAGCCTCAGCTGCATGATTGTCAAGTTAACATACAAGAACAGAAATTCAATGATTCAAGAAGGCAAGCAACAAACAAATAAATCAATAGATATATTATATTTTATTTTAGCAAAAATAGAAAAAGCATTGAGAATTGATCTTGTAGTTCTCCATCCATGATCCACCCGTACTTATATCAGGAACATCAGCATGTTGCAAGGAATCATCCTTCAATTAGCGAGCAAACAAGATTACTTGACAAATTTCAATGCATAGTCTATACTGAAATCCTTGCTAAATTCTTACCACCGATGGAGATAGGACTATGATTACTCAATCATTTCATACGGCCTTTTGAGTGTGTTCGTCTCTTTAATTCACCTGATTTTTTTATATTTTCAATGTGCCAGGATATTTTGGGATTCACAATATATGATGACTAGGAGAATAGGAGATGAGGGATCAGGGATGTTATAAGTGATTTTTCGATCCATCACCCGTTTCACTCAAACCACTCATATAACCCGTTTCAGCCTATAATTTTTAATATGTATGGGTCTTTAAAGTCACTCGTATAATTACTCATTTCGAACCTTTCATAAATAAGCTCATTTGTAACTCATCTTTGATTCTATTTTGATATTTATTGTTTATGGGAATTCTTTTTGTTCATGTATGAATTATTAATATTTGGTTTAGTTTATGTATGATAATTTATTTGTAGACATAAAATACAACGGTTCTACGGATAGGATCACCCACATAACCGACGGTTGACGGGTAGTTTGGGTGACGGGTAGAACATTTCACGGGTGATAAGTGGGTCAGGCGAGGCGTTTTAACTTGCAATTCGAGTGGTTGAACTTTTCAACCCACCCATAACATGACCCATTGACAGCCCCGGTGAAGAAATAGCTAGTCAGGCTAAATGGTATCTACAAGCGTCTGTTGTAAGGATTCCATTCAACAAGAAACGGTTCAAATTAACTAATTCATAATACTAATATGTTTATATACATCATCATAGTAACATCGACTATGGATTCAACACGTACAGATCTCAAACAGGACATCTTCTTCTAGGTTGAGCAAGATCGATCGATCGATCGCTCCCCGGAAGGCAACTCATAACGGCAGAGAGGAGTAGAGTCATAGTGGGATCGGTTTACATTAGTTATTTATATTAGTTAGAATATTGATTTTAATATTTGTTAGACGGAGTTGGTATTTTGTTTCGGTTATTATCTTTCGGTTCAGATAGTTCAATTTCAGTAGGCGTTATGACGTACTTGATTATTTATAATTTTTCGGGGATTCATGCATGATACGTTTTTCTAAGTTTTATTAAATAAAGGTTGGATGTTTTATTACGTTTTCTCGTCGTGCCCGACTTGTAAGGTCCTACAGTGTAGTTGTCAACCTAAATAATAGTACCTTATAAGGTCTATTCCCTAGTAGTGCCTCGTCGAAAGACGGGGTGTTACATATGTAATCTAATTAATCTAGATGTTGCATTAAAATCATGCGTTTTTTTAATATATTTAAATATATGTATGAATAAGTCATTGTGTCTTCATCACATGTTTTGGGTAAGAAACAAGGCCATCAAAATAAGTCGCCTCATTTTCACCACATGTCGTTCTCACGTTATTCCACCTAATTTTTGTCACATATCACATGTAAGAGATAAGGACACCACATTAAGTCGCCTCATTTTTGTCATGTGCATGTTGTTATCATGTTAATTCATCTCATTTTTTGTCACATGTATCGGGTAAGAAATAAGGTCACCACATTAAGTCATCTCATTTTTCCTGCCACTCCTCCTTAAGCCACCTCATTTAAAATATTGGACCGTGAGTTAATTATAAAATTGATGAAAATAAATTTCTTTAAGTAAATACAATTTACGTTCAAATCTTTTACCAAATTTTGTTAAAAGTTGGTTGATCATCATATTCAGTTTGTAGGTCATACTTAATTCATTTTTGTATTTAGTATTAGTATAAGATACATATAAGGACATTTTATTTTGTATATTTATTCTATTAATATGACTATGTAATGAATCAATATGTAAAATGATACATTTTCGATATAAAATCCAAGTAAAAACTGTAACAAGATCCGCGCACGGCGCGGGTTCTTACGCTAGTTTCACTTAAAATCTTTGTCAATTTGCGAAGACAATGCATCGGTATTTTTACTAGTTATCCTAGCGTACAGTGGCGGAGCCAGAGATAATTGAAAGAGGGGGCGAAAAATAAATAATATTATATTAATTTAAAATAAAAATAATTATAAAAGGGTTCCATACAAAATGTATAATAATAACTAATCATGATATCTAAACTTAGTGTAAACGAGGTAAATCTAGAGGAATGAGGGGCGCCCCGCTCAGACCTGTATGGCGCCCCGGTAAAGCGAGCGGTGGACCCTACCGCTTCCCATGCAAGCGGTACTTGGTACCGCTCCGTTTTAATTTTTTTTTTAAATCCAGTCAAAGGTGCAGATTCCCACCGCTGCCGCTCGCCTGGGATTCTGCAATTCGCAGAATCCCAGTTTGACTGTCGGGGCGGAGTAAAGCCGAGTAGGTGGCGGGCGGAGTTAGCTGAGCTTCGGCTCTTTTAAATCGAATAATGGTCCTCAAAATTTCTCATTCCCTTACATACAACTCTTCCTCACCCCCTCTCTATTTTCATCTACATACAACTCCTCCTTACATACAACTTCGCCCCTCCATTTTTGCTTCAATTCCTTTGAAAGTGGTCTCAAATCCGATTCCAAAACCCGTTAATTCGATTCAAGTGGTCCCAAAAATGAAGAGTTTTTCGCTATCGGTATGTATGATTTTTTTAATTTTAATTGAATTATTTTAAGTTATTAAGGTTAAAACTAACGTAATTTTTTTAATAGGGTTTGTTTGTCTCGAAATCATCTTCAAGCTCCCAGCGTAGACGGCGGAATGAATCTCATCGAAATATTAACTTGAATGAGACCGAGGCAACCTCGAGAGCTCGAGAGGAGGTTGAAGTCCGACTTCCGGAAGCGACGACGAGCCAACCCGTCGCCCCCGTCGCCTCCGTCGCCCCCGTGGAGGGTTTTGGTACACAAAATATTAATTTTTTTTTAATTTATGGGTTAATTATTAGTTTCATGTATTAAGTAGTTTTATAGGTTAATTATTAGAATAGTCCGTGAATACGAAAATATTTATAGACTAATTTATGTATAATTATTAGTGACTAATTTATGTATAATTTATGTATAACCAAAGTCCGTGAATACAAATTCGATTAAGTAGTTTACATGCTAGTAAAGTTATATGTTAATTTATGTGGTAAAAATAATTAATTAATTAATCAATGTATAACTTATGTGTTTGACGTTGGGAAACAAGACCGCAACGGCGTTAACCTCGACAATATCCCGATCTGTGACAATAACTTCTGGCATTTTCCCAACCATTTCGAACACCTCCCGCAACTGATATAACACCCATTCGTAGTGATCTTGGGTCTCTCTTGCCATAAATGCAAACCCAATACAAAAAGTGTGCCCGGTGCAAGTAAATCCTACCATCTCACTCAAAGGCATGTTATACCTGAAATGTTAATTAATTTGAATAAGTTAACGTGTAAAACTTACATTTCAAGTAAAAATGCTTTTATTATAATTACTTACATGTTGGTTTTGTATGTCGCATCCATGATCACAACATACGGAAACAACTTCAGCAGATTCAACGACTTGGGATGGGCAAAGAAAAAGTCTATTATCTCGTTGCATCCTTCCTCGGCTCGATAATCAAGATAATATCCATTTGACTTTAAGAAATGGAGTGAGAATTGAGTTACATTCATTGAGCTCATATCTTTCTTCAGTACATCGTGCCGAAAAGTGTACAACTGTCTCATCGAAGTTGTGATGTCCGACCACTTTTCGCGCAAGTATGTCATAACAAACTTCGGGGCACCATGTGAGAGGGTTAATATCCTTGCATCCTCCTTTTGCTCATCAGTTAAGCGGCCGACAAAAGGATATCCCTCCAGACCAGTGGAAAGGTCGTGGTTGTGGCGACCGGATTTCACGCTTAGCCACCAATGATGGGTCCTCCTGTCCCGTTGGCCAACCAATTCGAACGGGCAACCCATCTTCCTGCTACGTGTTTTTTCCTTTAGATCATCACCAACTTGTAGGGTCGGCATATTAACACCGGATTTACCCTTCTTCTTTGGCTTGTATTCACCAGCCAACACACATGCTAAAAGGACCTTCGTTTCCCATGAGTTCTTAATTGTCAACACCATGTTCAAATTACGGCCTACTTCTCTAGCCCATTTTAGCATATGATTCCGTTCCGACCACTCATTATCAGTCACAAAATAGGTAGAAAAATCGGGAAACTGGAAACAATTATGACAAATACTTCATTAATTAATTCGATTATAAACTCACAAATTCAACACAATATGAGAAATTAAAATGAAAATTTTGAACTAACACAACGAATTTAATAATTATAACAACTACTCCATCTGATCGAATTTAAATATCGTTCTAGGTAATTACACACAAATTAAGGAAAATAAAAGCAACTCTAAAAACTCCTTTTTTTACCCACAAAAGCTACTGCAATCTACTCATTAAATTTACTTTTACTTTTACGAATGGGCATCTTATAATTGAAGCTAGGTCGTCGGGTGCAATCTACTCATTAAATTTACTTTTACTTTTACCCATGTCCTGAAAAAAAAAACTACTAGCCGCTAAACCATACTATCAACCGACAATTAGAAATCTCAAGCTAGGTCGTCGGGTGGAGTGAAGACATCCGATCCTTCCATTCCCTTCATCTCAAACACTCGAGTAGGAACTGCGCCAGTGCTACTAGCTCCTGCACTCCGACCAACACTCTGATCTGGTGTCTGCCGTGTTGGTGGCCGATGATGGGCTCCCCGATTTCCCGTCCCTGGTACCGATCCATGCGAAGGCGCGCCAACCGTACAGAACCTTTGAAGATGTCCGGGCTTCCCACAGGTAAAGCAATCCTTCACTGGACTAGGACACTGGTTCCTCAAGTGCTCAGCGCTTCCACAGTTGTAGCACTGTCTTTGATTCCTGGCAGCCCGACTCTGCTGTGATCGTTCTTGGCGTCCCGATGGCTGGAACTCTAGTCTACTCTGCGGGTACTGTCCAGACTGATCGTCACCCTTAGAAGTCGCTGCAGTTGCCATTTTCCGTCTCTTACCCCCTCCTACCTGAGCATCCACCTGTTCCGGCCTCAGAGTGGCTATAGCATACGCCAAAGCACACTGTTGAACCTCGATCAATGTCGTGAGTCTAAGTCCAGACACATAAGCGCGTAGATGCGGTTGTAACCTTTTTAGAAAGGTCGCAATCTTCAACTCCTCAGTAAGGGCAGCATTTGGCACCGCTGCCAACTCTTGCTGAAACTTCAGAATAGTCTCAGATACTGTGATATTTTCGGGTCCAGCATCCCGAAAAGCAGCCTCCCGATCCGCCCTCACCACCGGAGGACAATACTGATCTCGAATCTGTCTCTCAAACTCCTCGAAAGTAACCTCAGTCTGGTGGTCCCTACACAACTCCCACCAGTCAAAAGCGCTCTCCTGTAGCAGACTCTGTACTAAAGACATCTTCCGCTCCTCTGGTGCCTTAATAGAATCCAACGCAGATTTCACCCTCCTCAGCCACTGCTCTACGTCAGAACCCTAAGCTCCAGCAAAGTTTGGTAATCCAGTCTTCCTAAACTCCGCGAGCCACTTATCAGGTTGAGGCTCACGATACTGTCTCCTCGATTCGACCACATGATCAGCTATCACTGGTCCTCTCGAAGCTGGTGCTGCTCCTAGCTGGGCAGCCAAAATAGAATCTGGCCCTGGTGCCCTCCTCTCAGCTCCTTGTTGCCCCACAATTGCGTTCAGATTCGGTGCAGCTCCCGCACCCATCAAAGTCTGCAATAACAACTGGATCGCAACAGTTACCTCTGAGGCCAATCCTGCTGGTGGTACTCCTCCTCCCACTTGAGCCCCGTTTGCTGGGAGACCTCCTCCAGCGACAGAGGCACTGTCCTCTCGATGAACAGCAGCAGCCACATCCTGACTCTCAGCGACCTCCTCCTGATGGTTATCCTGTTGTACCTCTGGCTCAGCAGCTACAGGGGCCTCTCCTCTACCCCTGCCACGACCTCCTCCTCGGCCTCTACCGCGGCCTCTTCCGTTAGCTTCAACAGCTCTTTCTCTGGATGGTGGGGCCATCTATAATAGAAAGTCCCACAATCAAAACTTAAACATTCTATATATTAACCTAATTCTTACTATTCTACGTGAGATCCTTCGGCTGATGGGGCGGAGTCGCGACGTGTCACCTACCCCCTATATGCAACATGTCTACCCCAGTAAAACATTTTGAAAACACCGGCCGGTTTTGGTTTTAAGTTGGACCTCGGGTACTCTTTGTTGGTCAGATCCATGTGCCCTGTTGTCAACCTGGCTCTGATACCAATTTGTAACACCCCGTCTTTCGACGAGGCACTACTAGGGAATAGACCTTATCAGGTACTATTATTTAGGTTGACAACTACACTGTAGGACCTTACAACTCGGGCATGACGAGAAAAACATAATAAAAACATCCAACTTTTATTTAATAAAACTTAGAAAAACGTAACATGCATGAATCCCCGAAAATTATAAATAATCAAATACGTCACAACGCCTACTGAACTGAACTATCTGAACCAAAAATATAATAACCGAAACAAAATACCAACTCCGTCTAACAAATATTAAAATCAATATTCTAACTATTATAATAACTAGTATGAACCGATCCCACTATGACACGCGCTCTTTACCGCTCTGGCCCGCCATCTTGCCTCGGTTCCTGCACGGCTCCCTGATTCATACCTGGGACTGAAAAATGTTCCCCGAAGGGTCAGCGTCTAATCTACCAAGCTAGAAAGAATATGGAAACTGTAGAACGCTTTAAAATCATTTATCTATAGTCAGCATAGAATTCCACAACCGCAATCATAACTCTAAAGGCCAATACCTAAATTAGTTATATCAGTCACATAGTTCACATACGCATTTACAATCTCAATCACACAGCACTGCAGTTCTTCCTTCGTCCACGATCTGACTTCCAAGGCGCTCATCACCGCGCCGAGTGCAGAGGCAGGCCCTCCCACTCCACTTCCCAATCTCCCTTCTAACTCCGGGCTAAGCCTCCACTGGAGCGCTTGCCAAAAACACACAAATAATAATTTTCGTTTGAAGGGGTACGATTTTCCCAGTCACACGGGTCAAAGTAGCCAACTCTTCCTCAACACCAGCTACAATGGGCCGTGTCGGAAACGGTACCAACACAGAGAAAACGTTCCAAAATATTTTCCGATAAAACACATTTAAAATCATTAACGCACACAACACACAAGGAGTTCAAAACAATTTAAAAAGGTATTCGGGACTAGTTCCCAAAACCCGCCCTACAATATCGATACGCAGTCTAAAAAGGGAGAAAAGAACCGAGCAAGTCGAAAAACGACTTACCTCGAAACTAGGGATCCTTTGAAGAAGACGGAATTAAGGGCGCAAACGTAGACAATTACCTAATAGGGAAATTAATGTGTGAGATTATATTAAACACATTCTGACCCATACTACTAAGCCATAGTTGACTAAATCTTTTATCCCCGAACCAACTTCGCCATTTATTATATCACTCGTAATTCTAGCAAACTAGTATCAAACTTAACCTAAACTATTAATTAATATTTAATTCTAACTTTTACATATTAATACCAATTAATATACTAGCTAGCTAACCCAAACTAATCCATCCAACTATGGATATGAACTTATATTAAGCTTTCAAATAAGCTACTCCTAATTACTAATTAATATGCGTATGTACTTGAATTGAATACTTTAATCTATCGCCTACGAATTAACACCCTCTGCCATCGTTTTAACCAATTTATACTACAATCGAACACCATTAAAATAACCACTCTTCTTCCAAACAATAACTAAATACTAAGAACTCCACTAGCTAATTCTCACTACGTACTTTTACCCAGATTACTTTAACTACCATGTTCATTACTAACAATTTAATTTGACACACAACCGATCACTAACTTATTAATACTAATTTATTGGTCCTACTTATTAACTTCACCACTAATTACTACTAATTAAACCAATAAGAACAATCAGCAGATTATCCACTCCCAAAGTACAGGACAAATACAAGGAACTGTACAGCAGCCTGCAACCCGTCCACAATCCATGACGTTCCGCCGATCACTTCCCAGATTTGGACGCCATTGCCCAACTTCTAGCGGAGGAACAATTCCACCGAAGTGTCTCGCCGGTAACGCAAGACCTCTTGAACAAGTACAGGCACTGATTCAATAGTAAACACAGAGAGGACATATGCTGCAACTTACCGGCGACCCCGTCCCGATGTAAATGATGATGAAAGATGGTCACCCACTTTCAGACACAAACAACCGAGCGACCCCGACGGACTTCTAAGACAATGAAAACAGAGTGGAGAGGGTTGGCTAGGTGCAAGAAGATAGAAAAGGAGGTCGATCGAAATAAACCGAAATCAACTTACCGATAATCTCTAGGCGGAGAAGACTCAGCGACAACCCACCGATCAACACAAAGTCGGTGAAGGCAACCGGAAGCGACGAATACGATACGGTGAGACGAGGAAGAAGTTGAGATATGAGATCTCGATCGGTGGCTTCGGTTAATATAACTGATGATGTCCAAAACAGCAAAAGCAAAAAGTGGGCCCAGGAGGGCCCCCATAGGCAAGTTGCTACCCACATCCACGTGGTTATCTAAAAAACAAAAACTCCCAACGCGCGCGAGGTCTATCAAACATCCCGGGACGAGGTCTCAACCTCGTCACCGACTCTGCTAAGTACGTCCGCCCGCTCGAACCAATCACCAGCGACCTCACTCCTGAACCAATCACCGGCGGCCTCACTCCCAAACCAATCACAGGTGACCTCACTCATGGACCAATCAAAAACCCCTATTCCAAGTATCCCACATCGGACATTAGCCTAAACTCAGCCCCCCAATTCTCTATAAATAGAGAAGGACCTCGAAGGAAGAGGGGGTCGAAAAACAACTTGAACTCAAGAACTCTCTTGTTTGTTAAAGATCGACGTGATAGGAATACCGTCAACAGACCTCGTTACGGATAAGAGAAATCCACAAAAAGACTCCAAGTCATACAAAGACCTCGCCTACACTAAAGACCTCGCTACAAAATCTCACAAAGCTCTCTACACCACGTATCCAAATCTACCTCGCCTTAGCGTCGACCTCGCAACATTTAGGTTTGATCTCGGAACCTCGTAGGAGGTCTAGGTGTAATTCTTAAAGTTGTTCATCAATCTCGTAGGTGTGTAACCTTGTTATTTGGGAGAAAAGTCATAAATAAAGGAGCAAGTGTTTGCACTCAAATATAATAATCTTATTTCTTGTCTCGTAGCGAACCTCGTTATTTCGGATTTCATCACTGGCGCCGTCTGTGGGAACCGCTTCATCCTAAGCAGCTCCCCATTTTGTAGTGCAAACCTTGATTCCTAAAACCCCCTCAAAATGGCTTGTCCAAACAATTTCTTCCCTCAACATCCCGACAATATGGCCGAGACCCCTCCATGGGCGACGACAGGTCCGTCAGGGTACCCTTTTGTGGTCCCGCCAGGCTGGACATACAACATCCCACAAAACCCATACCCGTTCCAGGGGTACGAACAGGGTGGCGCCCCTTTCAACCAGTATCCCTATCCGGGGTACGGGCAGTACCAACCGAGCCAAGCTCCCCCATACGTCCCGATTCCTCCCCAGGGGCAGCCTCACTCCGAGTACGTGCCCGCATATGTCCCGGGCTACACCCCGGGGCAGGAGGCGCCCACGAACGGATCTACCACGGAGAGGCCCTCCCGAGATCCAATGCAGATCTCGCGATCCCGTTAGCAGCGTACAGAAAGGCGCGACATGGAGCTGTCCGAGACGGCGGCAAGCGCGCCACGCCCTCTGGCAAGGTCAAAATCGAAGTCTGCTCGCCCATCCGTCGAGAGTGGGTACAGGAATCCCTTCGTACCCGAAATCCAAGTGGCACACGTGCCCAAAGGCTTCCATTGGCCACAAATGGGACTTTACGACGGCACGGCCGACCCCGAGGACCACATAAAACACTACGCCGTCCAGATGAACGTCAACTCTTACAATGACGCCATTTTCTGTCGGATCTTTCCGACCACTCTGGACAAGGCGGCAATGACGTGGTTCACCAGCCTTAAGGTCGAGTCGATAGCCTCGTTTTCCCAGCTATGCGAGTCCTTCGTCGGGCACTTCAACGGCTCAAGGAAGCGCAAGAAGAACATGCGCGATCTCCGTGGCATCGAGCAGGGGGAAAACGAGAAGCTGGGTACCTTTTTTATGAGGTTCACCACCGCGGTCGCTGAGATCGCGCAGATCGACGAGGCCTCGGTCCGCGACATCCTTATGGGCAACCTTCGCCAGGGGGATTTCAAATGTCGCATTCTCCTCAAAAATCCGACCACGTATGAGAGCCTGTGTGCTCGGATCACGGCACAGGTCTACGCCGAGGACGCTGCCAGCCAGAGCTCGCGACCGAGGACCGACAAGGAAATCGTAACCGAGGCTAAGGGAAAGGCTAAAGTGGCTGCGCCGGCCGCGAGGGACGCGTACATGACGCAAACTCACGACCGGCGTGCCGATTACAAAAGCAACAACAACAAAAGCAACAACAATAACAGAGGCAACAACGACAATAGAAACAACAACCGCTACGACAACCATGGCGGTGGGGGTTGGAGCTGCTTCGGCGGGAAGCCACGAGGTTACAAAGGCAAAGGTGGCCCCGCCTACAACCCAAACGAGAAAAAGCGCGCCAACCCCGCGTCGGGGGCCAACCTCGTGCAGCAGGAACCAACCAGGCCCCGACCAGGCAGCGCAGAACAACAAGCTCCGACAAGGCAGTCGCGCTCCGAACAAGCCGCGGCGCCCGATGGGTACATCAATACCATCTCGGGCGGACCCTCGCTGGCGGGCTCGAGCCAGACGGAGAGGAAAAGATACGCAAGGGCGAGTAACCATGAGCCCTCGGTATACAGCATGACACAAACCTCGCGGTCCCACGTGGGTATGGCCTTCACGACAGAAGACGTCGAAGGGCTTCATATGCCCCACTCCGATCCCCTGGTGATACACGCTCAGTTGGGCTCGAAGATAGTGAAGCGAATACTGGTGGACACGGGTTCCTCCGTGGACATCATGTACTTCGGCGCTTTCGAGCAACTCGGGATCTCCGCGACATCCTTGAGGCCCTACGCTGGGAAGCTCACCTCCTTCTCAGGGAACGAGGTCGATGTCGCTGGTCTCATAGACCTTTGGATGACCCTCGGTACTGGCCCGACAACAAGAACCGAGGTAATAGAGTTTACGGTGGTGCACCTGCCCTCGGCCTACAACGCAATCATCGGGAGAGTCTCCTTGATGAAATTCCAAGCGGTGGTCTCCATCTACCACCTGAAAATGAAGTTCCCCACCAACGTGGGTGTCGGAGAGGTGAAGGGCAACCAAGAAGAGGGCCGCGTCTGCTACATGACCTCGGCTAAGCAAAAATGCCCTGTGTTCATGGTGGAGACTTCGGGTGAAGCGGACCTCGAGGTCCGGGACTTCACAATACCCACTCCCGAGGCAGAAAGAAGGGTGATTACCCCCTTCGAGAACAAATCAGAGAAGATCTACCTCGGGGGTTGCCTTACTGGGAACGCGGCAGCGTCACCAGAAGCCCTGCTTGCTGGGTCCCGCGACGTATTCGCATGGACTGCAAAAGATCTCCGAGGTGTGCCTCGGACCCTGGCCCAGCACTCCCTGAACATCGACGTCGCCGTTCGTCCTGTGGTGCAACGTCGAAGGAAAATGAAAGAAGAAAGGGCAACCGCCGCAAATGAAGAGGTGGCCAAGCTGCTGGCCGCAGATTTCATACGCGAAGTCCAATATCCGAAATGGCTATCCAATGTCGTTTTGGTCAAAAAGGCCAGCGGCAAGTGGCGAATGTGTGTAGACTTCAAAGACCTCAACAAGGCATGCCCCAAAGACAGCTACCCCCTGCCCTCGATCGACGCACTTGTAGATTCGACCGCTGGGCATGAGGTCTTGAGTTTCCTCGACGCCTACTCGGGGTACAACCAGATCTCGATGAATCCTCGTGACGAGGAAGAAACATGCTTTATCACCCAGCGGGGGACATACTGTTATAAGGTCATGCCGTTTGGCCTCAAGAACACGGGAGCCACATTCCAACGCCTCGTCGATCGGATTTTTAAAGATCACCTGGACAGGAACGTATCCGCCTACATCGACGACATCGTGGTACGAAGCAAGGGCCCCGAGGAGCACCTGGCTGACCTCGCCGAGGTTTTCACCACCCTCGGACAACACCAGCTCAGCCTGAATCTCGAGAAGTGCGTTTTTGGCGTGTCCTCGGGAAAGTTTTTGGGATTCATGATCAGCGAGCGCGGGATCGACGTCAACCCCGCCAAAATAGAATCAATCCTCGCAATGAGGTCTCCCCGATCTCGTACCGAGGTACAAAGGCTCAACGGCGCTGTAAACTACTTGGGGAGGTTTTGCTCCCGCCTAGCAGACAAGTCCCTCCCATTCTTCGCCGCCCTAAAAAAGAACGACAAGTTCGTCTGGGACGAAAGACTCGAGACAGCCTTCTCTGAGTTAAAAACCTTCCTCACCAAGCTCCCCACCTTGTCACCTCCACGTGCGGGTGAAGATTTGCAACTGTATGTGGCGGTGAGTCCCGAGACCGTCAGCGCGGTGCTCACAAGAGAGGCCATGCACCCGGTATACTTTGTGAGCCGCGTGCTCCAGCCCGCGGAGCAGAGATACTCCCCAGCAGAGAAGATGGCGCTGGCTGTGGTGACCGCCGCGAGGCGACTACGCCCATACTTCCACGCACATCCCATCCAGGTTCTCTCGGACCTCTCGCTCCGCCAAATTCTGCATCATCCCGCTCTCTCCGGACGTATGACCAAGTGGGCCGTCGAGCTCTCCGAGTTCGATATCAATTATCTTCCGAGAACCGCGATGAAGGGACAAGCCCTCGCCGACTTTATGGTAGAGGTCACCTTCCCCGAGAAGACACAAGCTCGGACGAATGGAAAGTATTCGTTGACGGCTCACGATGTGACGCCGGTGGCGGGGCCGGGGTGTTCCTCGCTGGACCCTCAATCGAGACGGAGTATGCTCTCAACTTCGCCTTTGATGCCACCAACAACGACGCCGAGTATGAGGCCATGATCGCCGGGATCGAGATGGCGCTACTCAACGGGGCCCGCAAAATCAGGGTCTACACAGATTCCGAATTGGTGGCGCGACAACTCAACGGCCAATACGACACCAGAACAGGTTTTCTGCTCGCTTACCGAGCAAAAGTCAAAGCCTTGGTTTCGTGCCTCGAAACTTTCGCGGTGGAATCAATCCCGCGAACCTCAAACACCAAGGCGGATGCCCTCGCCAGGTTAGGCTCCGCACTTCCCTTGGATGTGGGAAACCGCGTCATGGTGGAGAGAAAGCTCTCACGAAGCGTAGATAGCGAGGTCATGTCCATAATGACCAAGGACTGGAGGTTCCCGTTGACGAGGTATATACAAAGCGGCATCCTCCCAGAAGACCCCGCGCTGGCCAGAAAGCTAAAAATGCAAGCCGCCCGCTACTGCGTCGTCGGCAACCAGCTTTATCGTCGGGGCTACGCTAAGCCCAACCTGCTGTGCATACCGCCCGAAGCCACGGACCACGTCCTCTACGAGGCCCACGAGGGAGTTTGTGGGGGACACCCGGGATGGAGGTCTTTGGCACACAAAATTGTCCATTTGGGGTACTTCTGGCCCACTCTCCGACAAGATACAAGAGCTTACGTCCAAAAGTGCGTCGGATGCCAGAAACACGGGAACATCCAACACACCCCGACGGCTCCCCTCCGCAGCATTCACGCGCCATGCCCATTCGCAATGTGAGGAATGGACATTCTAGGCCCATTTCCTAAGGCCGCGGGCCAAGTGCAATACATTTTGGTCATCGTGGACTACTTCACGAAGTGGATCGAAGCACAGGCAATGGCAAAAATCACCGGGGCAAAGGTCTGCGAGTTCCTGTGGAAAAACCTCGTCTGCCGTTTCGATGTTCCCATGACAATCATGACCGACCATGGCCCCCAATTCGACTGCGAAGAAACTCGGACTTTCTGCTCTGAGCTGGGCATCAACCTCAAATTCTCCTCCGTGGCTCACCCCCAATCCAATGGCCAGGTAGAGAACGTTAATGCCCGCATCTTGAAAGACCTCAAGAAGCGCCTGGGCATGGCACAAGGCCGTTGGGCCGAATTACTTCCCCTCGTCCTCTGGACGTATCGCACGACCTCGCGCCGCACAACGGGCGAGACCCCCTTTGCTCTTACCTACGGGGCGGAAGCCCTCGTTCCCGTAGAAACCCTAATTCCATCAGCAAGGGTGTATAACTTCGACGAGAAAGAAAACGAGGCCAACCTCAGAATCGAACTGCAATTCCGGGATGAAGTCCGCGAGGTGGCGGACCTGCGCTCTAGAGAATACAAGCGACGTGTCGCCATATACCACGACAAGAAGGTCAGACCTCGCCTCCTGGCCACCAGAAACCTCGTGCTAAGACGCACCGAAGGAGGAATGTTGGACCCTAACTGGGAAGGACCCTACATCCTCGGGGAAGAAGTCGCGCTCGGGGCATTCAAACTCAGGGACGACGAGGGGCGCACGCTGAGCAAAACGTGGAACGTCGCACGACTCAAAAAATATTACATGTAGACGCTCGAAACCCCGTTGTTCACCACAGTTGGTAAATAAAGGATTGCAGGCTTTTCTAAAAACACTCCCTCATTAAAAATTCCACCCCTCGCTTCCCGCTTGGGGTTGGAGAATCTCGTTGAAAAATTCCACCCCTCGCTTCCCGCTTGGGGTTGGAGAATCTCGTTGAAAAAATTCCACCCCTCGCTTCCCGCTTGGGGTTGGAGAATCTCGTTGAAAAAATTCCACCCCTCGCTTCCCGCTTGGGGTTGGAGAATCTCGTTGGAAAAATTCCACCCCTCGCTTCCCGCTTGGGGTTGGAGAATCTCGTTGAAAAAATTCCACCCCTCGCTTCCCGTTTGGGGTTGGAGAATCTCGTTGAAAAATTCCACCCCTCGCTTCACGCTTGGGGTTGGAGAATCTCGTTGAAAAAATTCCACCCCTCGCTTCCCGCTCGGGGTTGGAGAATCTCGTTGAAAAATTCCACCCCTCGCTCCCCGCTTGGGGTTGGAGAATCTCGTTGAGAAATTCTACCCCTCGCTTCCCGCT
Organism: Fallopia convolvulus; assembly: GCA_964016875.1. NCBI lineage: Eukaryota > Viridiplantae > Streptophyta > Magnoliopsida > Caryophyllales > Polygonaceae > Fallopia > Fallopia convolvulus. The sequence goes on from OZ024737.1 coordinate 40,745,055, forward strand.
TGGGGTTGGAGAATCTCGTTGAGAAATTCCACCCCTCGCTTCCCGCTTGGGGTTGGAGAATCTCGTTGAAAAAATTCCACCCCTCGCTTCCCGCTTGGGGTTGGAGAATCTCGTTGGAAAAAATCCACCCCTCGCTTCCCGCTTGGGGTTGGAGAATCTCGTTGAAAAAATTCCACCCCTCGCTTCCCGCTTGGGGTTGGAGAATCTCGTTGAAAAATTCCACCCCTCGCTTCACGCTTGGGGTTGGAGAATCTCGTTGAAAAAATTCCACCCCTCGCTTCACGCTTGGGGTTGGAGAATCTCGTTGAAAAAATTCCACCCCTCGCTTCCCGCTTGGGGTTGGAGAATCTCGTTGAAAAATTCCACCCCTCGCTTCCCGCTTGGGGTTGGAGAATCTCGTTGAGAAATTCCACCCCTCGCTTCACGCTTGGGGTTGGAGAATCTCGTTGAAAAAATTCCACCCCTCGCTTCCCGCTCGGGGTTGGAGAATCTCGTTGAAAAATTCCACCCCTCGCTTCCCGCTTGGGGTTGGAGAATCTCGTTGAGAAATTCCACCCCTCGCTTCACGCTTGGGGTTGGAAAATCTCGTTGAAAAAATTCCACCCCTCGCTGCCCGCTTGGGGTTGGAGAATCTCGTTGAAAAAATTCCACCCCTCGCTTCCCGCTTGGGGTTGAAGAGTCTCGTTGAAGAGTCCCACCCCTCACTCCCCGCTCGGGGTTGGAAAGTCTCGCGACACGAACGAGGTTCGCAGACGACTATTTTTTAGGTTGGGACGAACTTCCACAAAAACGAGGTCCGAACGGAGGCTCACGACCTCGCCACAGGACTACAACGCCCGGTGTGGTCCGAGCCCCACAGAAGATGTGACACTCGAACCATGGGGTTGGACGGATAAGGAATATGCAAGAAAGTCTAAAGCAAACAAGCATAGGAAAAAAAATGACGAAGGGCACAAACCAAAAACAGATGTTTTAATTACAGACCCCGTAGGGTCACCCAAACAAAAAAAGAGGAGAAAGAAGGATGTTTCAATTACAAACCCCGTAGGGCCACCAGAATAAAAATAAAAGGGAGAGTTATCATCTCTTCGAGGTCTCAACCTCGGAACCTGTAAGATAAATGGTCTTAGGGGTTTCGGCGGAGCCAGCCAAGGCCTCAATAGGAGCAATTTCAGCAGGGGCAGCGGAGGCAAGAGGCGCGGGCGCGCTGGTCGCAGGCTGAGGTCCCGTGGAGGTTAACTCCGGGTTCCCCCCAACAAGCTCTACCTCGGGTGGCACAACGCTGGACACAGTCCCGTCCTCGTTGAGGAAGAACTGGCATTCCCCCTCGGGATCCGTTGACCCCAGCTCCCCCATGGTTTCATTGTAGTTGGGGTTGAAGAAGATGATCTGGGGGTTGAGGTGCCCATACTTGGCCACCGCCTGCTTTACGCCCATACGGACGGCCTGGTGGAACATCGTCCTCACACTCTCCACCAGCTCCGCCTTGTACTCCTCCGAGTCCACATACCTGGGACCCGCGACCTCGACTTCCTCGTTGAGTTCAACAATACGCCCCTCGAGGCGCCTGATCTCCTCCTCGGCCCTCAGGAACTCCGCCTCCTTCGCCTTGTAGAACTCATGCTCAGCGGAGAGCTTACCTCGAAGCCCGTCAACCTCGCTCCGCAAAACCTCAGCCTCGCCCCTCGCCCTCTTCTCCCCTTCCCTCGCCGCCTTCACCTCCTCCCTTGCCGCGGCCTCCGCGGCCTCAACCCGCTTCTTGGCCGCAACCTCCGTGGCCTTAGACGACTCCGCGACCTCGGACAACTCCTTGGCCTGTCGCTCGCACACCTCGCTGCGGGCCCGAAGCGCGGCCTCCATCTTGTCCATCCTCGAATGAAGAAGGACGATGCGACTTCGGTTGTAATTGTCAAAAAAGGTGTGCTGCAGGTTCACAGAAGGATGAGAAAAGAAACGAGAAAGAGACAAGAATCAAACACACGAAAACAAAAAAGAAAGAAGAGGCTTACCATGGCCGAATACCGAGCGACTTCGTCGTCAAGCGCTACCTCGGTGAGGTTGTTGGCCCACGCGACCTCCTCCTTGTAATCTCCCCGGGCCCAGTCCAGCGGGGCCCCCCTGATGGGTCCGGGACAATGAAACCTGGCAGGGTGGGGGCCTGTATCCCCGCGGCTTCGGCCTCCGAAGTTGAAGGCGGGAATGAGTTCCAGCTCCCGCGAGCTTCTTTGGTGGTCGCCCGACCGGGGCTTCTTCTTCTTCTCAGGGGAAGACCCCGCTTCCTTCCTTTTTCGCAGGGTCTTATCTTCGGGCACCCGGGGTGGATGAGTGGTCCCCTTCGTGGTGGCCCCCTTTGGCGGAACCACATCAGGCCTTTTCTCCCCCTGGGGCGGCCCCGTGACGTCCCACTGCGACGCCCTCGGAACGCTCCCCTTGGGCAGGGCTCCCCCTGTCGTGGCCGTTGGCGGAACAGGTCCCGGCTGCGTGGTGCCTGCTCTCGTTTGCGAGCTCGGCTCGTTGATTGATATCCCCTTGAGGACCCGGGGAGCAGGGGTCTTGGAAGTAGACGTCATAGGTTGTTTTCCCTTTGACGTCGTGGTAAGAGCGTGCAGAAAGTTCACTATCAAGAAAGAAGTAAAAAGAAAACAGCAGTTTAGGACGAGGTCAGAAACGAAGGAAACGAGGTGTATGACCCCGCAAACATACAGAAAAAAAAAACAATCAGGGAAATGGCGATAATAAAATACCCTCTCCGCCCTCGCGAGGAGGGAAACTAAGGCTCAGCCCGGCCCGCTCCAGCCGGTCTTGAGAAAGGTAGCGCTCGTATGGCGCCTGGTACGCTGAGGCGTACTTGGCCTTGAGCGCCTGGAACTCGGCGACCTTGTACGGGCACACGCATCTCTCGAAGTTGCCTGGTGCCACAGGAAAATTAAGATATCTCCCGCTGAGGTCTCGGACCAAAAACCATTTAGGTTTCCACGTCCCGCAGTTCGACTGGGTCGAGATGATTTTGACGTTCGGTGTGCTGAGGTTGACCAGGGAACAACGAGGTTCTCTCCTCGCCAAGACTAACGCCGACAAGTCGTTGAGATTCGGCTCGTCTAGAAGCTCGCGACTTCGAATCGTGTAAGCACACAACAACCGCCAGGCGTTCGGGAACAACTGAGCGGGGCAGACACCCATGGCCCACAAGAAATCAACGATGTGCTGGGCCAGGGGTTGCCTAAAACCCGCTTGAAGGCTGACGAGGTTCACGACCGCACACCCCTCGTAGGACGCCAGGGGCCGCCCCTCCCCCTCTGGCAGTGCCATCTCGACTCCCTCGGGCCAGGGGAAATCTCTAGCTATGTCCGCGAGGTCACCCAGCTTTAAATCGGAGGGCACCCCCTCGGACAGGTAGGTCTCGGGGGTACTCGAACTCATGGGAATCCGTTCTCTGAGGACGACGGGAACGCCGGATACAGCATCAGTAATGTAGGCCTCGGGAAAGCTCGAGGGCACGTATGCGGCCGAAGCTGAGGCAATGGCCGCGTCCAACCTCGCCTCGACCTCAACGGCAATCGCATCAGGAGAAGAAGAGGAAGCCATTTCAACACCAGAGTATACGCGCAGACAAGGGAAATGCGAACTGATCGAAACGGCGGAGTCGCTGGATGAGGGCTCGCTGAAGACCAACGAAGGGGAACTCGGGTTCTGGGAATCACTAGGCTCTACGCTTCCTACGGACTCAGAGACCTCCTGATAGAAACTCTCTTGGAAATTAAAAACAAAGCTAGGCGGTGGGCTCGCAGAGGCTCTCCTAGGCATGAAAAGACAACGTCCAGGCCGCGAAAAGCTAGCACCTGGAAAAGAAGAGGTCAGTAAGGCACTAAAGGCAAGGCAAACAAAGAAGAAAAACGCGAAATCATGACCCCGGGAAGAAGGAAAGACGAAGTCAAGCCCGAGAACAAAGCACGAGATCATAACCTCGAAAAAAAAAGAGCACGAGGTCATAACCTCAAAAAGGGAGAGGCACGAGATTATAACCTCGAAAAGAAAAGAGCACGAGATCGCAACCTCGAGGGACAAAACAACGCGAGGTCATAGGGGAAGGCCACGTGGCACCCTACGGGCTATTCTGACAAGATAGGACGGCAAAGAAGAATTTGAAGCGCCAAAAGGAAGGAAAGAGAAAAAAGAAGGCCAACCAGCGGTGGAGGCCAAAAGCGGAAGCCCAAACGTCCCGTCAATCAGACGTCATGACGTTTGGGCTCCCGAGGGTTTTCGAAATTCGAAAAATGGTGGGCGGAGAAACTAGAGTTCAACCGTCGCCCCAAGCAAAAAAGAAAGAAAGAAAAACGATAAACCCGGAAAACCCAGCGATACCTTCGCGGCGGCGAACCCCCCACCACCATCTCACCACCGTCTCACAACACCGCCCCCCGGAGCATAACACAAAGAGAAAAAGAGAGGAGAAAAGCAGGGCAAAAAGAAAGGAGAGGAGACGAAAAACCGAGGGAAGACGAGGGCTCTACAGAACAAAAACCACCAACAACGCCGCCGCGCAACCAGCGGAGAAACACCCAGAAACCACAAAACAACCACCCAGATGCGAAACGGAAGCAAGCGAAGAACGAAGAAACACCCTGAAACCACAAAACAACCACCCAGATGCGAAACGAAACGAAGAAAGAACGAAGAAAATAACAAAAAACAAACGCAAAAAACGCAACAACCCTGCCACCGCCGCTTCGCCACCGTGACGCCGGCGCGAAACGCCGGGCGACTCACCGTCGCCCTTACGAAATGCAAGGCGAAAGGTGAACAAGGGAAAAATCAAAGGCGAAAAATACCGAAAGACAGGAGGAAGAAGATCAAGAACTTACTTGTTTAAATGTTGACGAACGGAAGGCGTTGGCGTAACTAGCGAACGGCGGAAAGCTCGTCGGAAACCGTCTGGAGAAAACCGCTCAAAAAAAAAGACGAAGAGACAGAGAGAGAAAGAGCAAGAATATTGGAGAGAGAAGATGGGAGGGAAGCGTGTGGGATACGCCCTTATATAGAGCAGATCTGAGCCTCCCCCCACTCCCGAAAGGCTTCTTGGGCCTCTTACCTAGACGGCCCACTAAGCAGAAAACGGCGAAAAAGCCCAGGGATCTTTATCCACGCAGAATAGAGCCTCACACCTCGCAAAAACGCCCTCCCAACCTCGAGACCTTCATAACCACTAAGAAACACCCCACATCTCGCAAAATCCAGGGAACTTATGCCCTGCGACCCTCGGGGCGAGGCCCCCAGGCCATGGGGTTGTGATGATGTCCAAAACAGCAAAAGCAAAAAGTGGGCCCAGGAGGGCCCCCATAGGCAAGTTGGGTACCCACATCCACGTGGTTATCTAAAAACAAAAACTCCCAACGCGCGCGAGGTCTATCAAACATCCCGGGACGAGGTCTCAACCTCGTCACCGACTCTGCTAAGTACGCCCGCCCGCTCGAACCAATCACCAGCGACCTCACTCTTGAACCAATCACCGGCGGCCTCACTCCCAAACCAATCACAGGTGACCTCACTCATGGACCAATCAAAAACCCCTATTCCAAGTATCCCACATCGGACATTAGCCTAAACTCAGCCCCCCAATTCTCTATAAATAGAGAAGGACCTCGAAGGAAGAGGGGGTCGAAAAACAACTTGAACTCAAGAACTCTCTTGTTTGTTAAAGATCGACGTGATAGGAATACCGTCAACAGACCTCGTTACGGATAAGAGAAATCCACAAAAAGACTCCAAGTCATACAAAGACCTCGCCTACACTAAAGACCTCGCTACAAAATCTCACAAAGCTCTCTACACCACGTATCCAAATCTACCTCGCCTTAGCGTCGACCTCGCAACATTTAGGTTTGGTCTCGGAACCTCGTAGGAGGTCTAGGTGTAATTCTTAAAGTTGTTCATCAATCTCGTAGGTGTGTAACCTCGTTATTTGGGAGAAAAGTCATAAATAAAGGAGCAAGTGTTTGCACTCAAATATAATAATCTTATTTCTTGTCTCGTAGCGAACCTCGTTATTTCGGATTTCATCAATAACGAGGGTTAAGGCTGGTTTAGATATGATAAAAATAATCAATTGTTTAAAGATAGGATATTTGGTTTAACCGAATGGGATTAACGGGATTTCTTAGATAGAGAACTTGTTGCTTAAAGATAGGATTCTCCTCTCAGAAGATAACTTTAATGGTTTGGTTATAATTTATATTTTATTAACTAATTTTTAATTAATTTTTTTTAAGGTGTTAATGTCATTGATGCAACACTAGGATTATAACGAGTTAAATCCTATCTCGGAAGTTACTTGCACGTCAAGATTTCGACTACTATTAAACGGAGAAGATTGTTTTTCCGCCCTAGACAGAAAGATGGAACCCGAATATTACAGAGAAGGCTCTTTCCACAGTAGCAGTCGCGACTGGTAACACTAAAGCCAACTCGATAAGACGATATACCAAGCGAAAAGCAGTATGAATTCCTACCTCGGTCATCTTCTTAGCAAGATCTCCAATACTCTGCAATGTGGAATATTTTTCATTTCCTCTCATTTCAAAAATCCACATCTTTAATTGCTCTTGAAGCTCCATTCGATCACACATTGGAAAGTCTTGTGGATATAACTCTACAAGGCGAAGTAATTTTGACACATTGAAATTGGAGAATGAGCTCTTAGGATCAAGGCAAGCTATACATGTGAGTAATTCTGTGCTTGACTCATTGAAACGATCATCCATTTCTTTACTAATTCGATCAAGAACCTATAAATGTAGCATGATATTAGTTCGATTAATAAATTAATATTTCATTAGTTAAATACAGAAATGATGTAATAACAATACCTCATTAAATATATCAATTTCAAAGTGATGGCCATAATTGGAAGCACGTCTAGAACGAGTGCGACTTGGAGTATTATCTTCCATGTTGAGAATAATAATATCATTCTCTGCACAAAAACTGTTAACATCTTCTAAGAACTAATCCCATCCATTCTTCCTCAAATCTTGCAATTTGCTCTTAGTGTTATGAACCAAACTCATGGCATCAATAATGTTTTGGTCTTTTTGTTGCAAGAATTGTGACAAACCATTTGTCAAACCCAATATTACCTTCATCAAGTGAGCAATAAAAACAAATTGATAACTCTCCATTTTTTCAATCAAACTATCAGCAAGTCCTTGAGTTTTTGAATCATTTCCATCATGAAATACATTGTCAAGCACCTCAATAGTTGGGGACCACGAAGAAAGAAGACGGATAATGGTTGTAAAGTGTGAACCCCAACGTGTAGCTCTTGGCCGAGTTAAAGTTGTCTCCTGATTCAATCCTCTCCCAGTCTCAATTTCACCTTTTTCTAACTTCTCCACCAAGGATTCATGTTGTTTTTACCTGAACTCATCTTTTCTTTTACAAGAAGCTCCAACCATATTTGTAATCATAGACAAATACTCAAAGAAATCACTCACAAACCGATTTGATTGACAAACGGCCACAACAACTAATTGGAGTTGGTGAGCAAAACAATGAATATACCTCGCACATGGATTTTCATTCAAAACAAGAGTCTTCAATCCATTAAGTTCACCTCGCATATTAGAAGCTCCATCATATCCTTGACCTCTTACTTGAGAGATAGATAACCCATGTTTAGCAAAAAATTCATCAACACCACTTTTCAAAGAGAGAGCAGTAGTGTCAATAACATGAACAACTCCAAGAAATCGCTCCACCACTGCACCGTCGTTCTTTACATACCTTACAACAATAGCCATTTGCTCTTTCACCGAACTATCACGAGCCTCATCAATTAATATAGAAAAGAATTTATCTCCAATATCACTTATAATGGCTTTTGTTGTCTCTGATGCACATGCACTAATAATTTCTTTTTGAATCTGTGGAGAAGTAAGTTTGCGATTTTCTGGTGCATTTTCCTTCACCACCTTTTCAACATCAGGATTGCGTGAACTATACCAATCAAGAATTTCCAAGAAATTTCCTCTATTTAGTGAGTCTATGGACTCATCATGCCCCCGAAAAGCTAATCCTTGCCCAAGTAGCAACCTAGCAACATCAACACTTGCAGTCAAACGAGCACGGTATGCAATATTTAATTCCCGTGTTCCGGAAGCAATCTTTCTAGTTACACTTTGCCTTTGATCTTTGAAAGAAAAGAATGACATTCGAGCTTCGTTGTGTGCACTACCTGCTGCCCCCACGTGATCTCTAAATGTCTTAGTAGCCTTCTTCCAATTACGAAATCCTGTTTTCACAAACACCTCATCCCCAGATCTTTTGCCCACATTACATCTAAAAAGATAACACCAAAAACAAAATGCAGCATCTTCAGAAACACTATACTCTAACCAATCCCAATTCTTGAACCACTCAGCTTGAAAACATCTTGATGTATTTCCGATAACCGTTCTTGGAAACGTGTGAGAACGTGGTTGACAAGGACCTTTAACAACATACTCTCTTCTAACATCATCTCGAACCCGAGGATCATAATCATTTATTGGTTTTCTCAATGCTGGATCACTAATAACAACATCCTCACATGTATTTTCAGACCGAGTGACTGGCTTAAAGTCGTCGTGCCAAATCAAAGATAAATCCCTAGTTACACAACTAGTATAGTCGGTAAGTCGGGGTCGAACCCAAGAGACACTTGTATCCTAAGTTTTATTATTATCAACTCAAAGAAGTAACAAAAGGTGGGATTTTTGGTATTTTAATCTAAAATTAGGAAAATTAAAGCAGACAAGACAAACAAACAGAGCAAAGATTGGATTTTTATCAATTAGGGAAAACAATTCTATTCAAGTATCCACTTTTCTTCCTCAAGTTATTGATCCTTGATTCAAACAAGTTATTTCTTTCAGTTATTCCTATCCTGATCAAAATTATAACATGGCAACGAGACATGCAACTTAACATCCAAACAATTCATGAAACGATCATAAATAATAAGGATATTAGCATTAAGAACAAGGATAAACAGGATACATGCAATTGAATTCCAACGAGTCAAACAATCAACATGCATTCAAATCTCTTCTCAATTGTTTTAGTCCAACGAGTCCTAAATCAATTGAGTTGCTACAAAGATTAGGCTTTGCTATGAGAAAAACTAGATCTAGCAATAGATAATATCAATTCCAACAAGTTGGCCAGACAAGCAGAAATCAACACAATCAATAATAATTAAGCACAAGAGAATTGAAATAACTTGTAGAAATAAACCTGAATAGACGAATCTCACAACAACTTGAGTCTGAAAAGCTTCAACTCGAATAGAATATAAGGAGTTTAGTTCTCCATAAGAGAGAAAAACACAAAAGGTCTGAAATTAGGTCTAGCAGAATCTCTCAAACAAAGGCTGAAACTAGGTTTAAATAGTCAATTAAAAATACAAAAGGAAAGATATAATAAAAAGGCAATAAAGATAGGCGGAAGATCTCCTCGCGTGAAAAGTAAGTTGGGGCTGCGATAGACCTGTCAATCGGGTCGGACGGGTCGGGTTCGGGTTTCGGTATGTCGGGTTCGGGTCAATTTCAGGTCGGGTCATTTCGGGTCACAAATTTATCGGGTTCAAACAGGTCGGGTCACTACGGGTTTGTTGCGGGTTCGGGTCGATCAACGGGTTAAATAACCTGGGTTTTCCTATTTATTTTAACAGTTTATTTGTTATTTTTTAGTTAATTTTTTTTCATTCTCGCTTATTTACCTAAAAAGTTATAGTATAATCTAACTTGAGCCTAAATATAAGGATTTGGATTTTGGATACAAGACGCTCAAATTTTGTATTCATTAATATTAATATTTAATCATAAAGTGGTATCTCACTATTTTAGGAACATTTTTGTACTGGCTAAAAAAAAGGAACATTTTTGTAACCAATCATGTGTTAGACTAAGGGGGTGAATCAGCACAATGAAAAGTCCCAATTTCACATTCATGATGCTTGGTGGCAGAAGAATTTCAACAAGAAATGATTGACCTCAAAGTTCAAATCGTAAGAGATTCAAAATTGATTATGAAGAAAAAATAACACATGACCTCATAGAATTCTTGTATGCATATACTAGGAAACATATATCAATTCAGAATAGGAAAACTTACAATCCACGTATTATTAAAAAGTATGGTATTCCCCCATTTTTTTTATATATTTCAGCTTTGATAAAGTCATAATCATTTATGTAACCTAGAGCATCTTTAATCCATTGACTATTAATAATTTTAATTGGTTACTATTAATCGTTTGCCAAAACCTTGAGAAGTATATATACAACTTTTTCGGAGATATTAACTTATAACATCTTCAACTAATTGGTTTGTTTAATGTTAATAATCTAGAAAATTAGTTTTTCAAGCAATCGATTGGAGTCAAGTCCAACTATTGATTAGAGGAAGGAATGAGACTGCAACCAAACTTGACTTGGTGTGAATTTTTTTTCACCATTCTCGCTTTTTAGTTTGACCCAACGGGTTGAACCAAACCCGGTCGGGTTTGACCCAGAAATTTCTCGGGTCATCGGGTTCGGTTAAAATCGGGTTTCGGGTTAATTTTTTCAGGTTATGACCCAAAAAATTTCGGACGGTTCGGGTCGGTTTTTCGGTTCGGGTCATATTTTGACAGGTCTAGGCTGCGACTGCCATAGCCGCGATCGCGGTATAGGTTGGCCGCGATCGCGGCTCTTGTCCTGACAGCATTTTGACGGTACTTTCAGATGCTGTTTTGACCCACTTAGAGTTGGAATTTGAACTCGGAGTAAAAATATGAATTGTAGCTCTTCGAGTTAGCTTTCCAATGATACCAAATTCAGCTTCATACGATCACTGTAGCTCCCGAAATAAGCATTACAAGAAAGTGGTGGCGAAACAACAACATCAATGGATTGCCCGGTTCTAAGCGTTCTTTTCCACAACCTCTTGGGTCTTAATCATCATCAGAAATGGCTTGAATATCCTTGGAAAAGACACTTGAATATCTCCAATCTTGAATCCTTCAACTTAACCAATCCTTGCTCTTCAAAACGACCTAAAAACACAAAAGTGCAAGAGTAGACACCAAAATGCAAAAACTACAAAAACTAAGCAAAATGCATGCAACTACCTAAGATTTAAACATAAATATGCCCTAAAACTAACACCTAAATGCATGCTATCACCGAGCTCTTTTTTCTCTCGAAGGACCAACATTTTCATCAATATTAACAGATTCAGTAGGAATAATTGCAGGCTCAATGCTTGAAACAGGCAATTTCTTACTTCGAGGATAATATTTTTCCATATTCCTATTAACACAATTCAATTTAAAAACTTGTTATTAATTTTACAATGAAAGAATAAAATTCAATTCAATTCAACTAAGAATATTAAGAGATTAAATCATCTAACATATATAATTACATATTTACATTCAAATTACAAACCCTAAGAATCTAAGATATTAATTCAACAAATCTTCAATTTACATAATTACATTAACGGATTATCTGACTTACTGACTACATTCAAATTACATTCATCTAATTAAATTCAAGTAAGAAAATTAAGATATTCACGAATATAGACACAATCACACAAACCCTAATTTACAAATTTTCAATTAAACAGTAAAATTAAAGGAAATAATAGATTAGAGGATTTAGAGCGAGAGGGGAAACGGAAAGGAGGAGATAAAGAGGCGAGCAGTCCGGCGGTACCGCGGGGGCGCGGTGGGGTGATGAAGATGAAGAGCTGGCGGTGGGGGCGTCAGGCGTGGCTGCGTGGGGTGGGGCTGATACCTTCTCGGCTTCTCCTCTCAACTTCTCCTAGACGAAGGCAACTAGGGGTCTCGACTACTGAACTCGGCAATTGGGCAAAATTAAACAGCGTAATTTTTTTTTTAATTCTGTATTGAAACGACGTCGTTTTGGGGCTTTTTAAAATCAAACCCAAAACGACGTCGTTTAACCCATTACTTAAAAAAAAAACTTCATCTTCAACCTTGCAGCCGGCCTTAACAGTACAGTACATTCGTTTCGAACTCAAGGAGGGGCGTCGTCGGTGCTTCATCGGAGTGACAATACCATAGTACTCTCGGTTTTTTTTCCGGCGAAAGGGGGGGGGGGGCGCCACCCTTCGCCCCCCCAGCTCCGCCTCTGCTAGCGTAGGAGAATCTCAATAAGAACATATTTTAATGCACATTCAACCATTTTTTATATAAATACAACCAATATTGATGTAGAAAAATTCAATTTTAAAACGTAAACATGTATTTATACATACATTTTATGCACATTCGACCATTTTTTATGCAAATACAACCAATGATGATGCACAAAAATTAATTTTAATGCACACATATATTTACGTATATAATTTTGATGCACATTCAATCATTAATTTTTATACATATACAACTAGTGTTGATGCGTAAAAAATCATTTTGATGCACATTGTGCGTGTGTTCCAACTCCCAATTATTCCATTTTTTTACAAAGTACGTAAATAGTTTGCCAAAATTTCATATATATATATTGTGTATTTTCTCGTTCTTAGTGAAATAATCCATGCCCATTGAATTCCATTCAACGACCAGTTTATTTGTATTTTACACCTAAACGCCTATTCACACCTGATCTCCACCTAGTTTATAAAATTAGAATATAAAAGGGTTATTTTTTTATATAAAAACTAGTTTAAATTCATGTGTTGTTATAAAATTAGGATATAAACTAGTTTATAAAATTAGAACATAAAAGGGTTGTAATAGATAGATTTTATTTCCCTTAAGATCGGGCTAATGTTTTTAGTTTAAATTTAAGTTAGGTGGTTATATTATTGTTTTTTTAAACGAGGGACCAATTTTTGGTGTTAAATTCACCTAGTGGTAGGAAGAATGGTGAGACTTGATTTTTCACCCAAGTGTAGGGGCGGAGGCAAGGGATCTAACCTGGGACCTCCCAACATCCTCGTGCCTCTTACCACTAGGCCAGCCCACGTGGTTATATTACTGTTATTTGATAAAACAACATAAATTTTAAATGCTTGCTCTGTTTGAAAATTGAAACCCACATTGCTTGAGACTGGAAAATAGAATCTATGCTACATTGTCTTTTTCCAATTTCAACTATTTTCCTCATAGTCATAAATAAGTATCACTGTCAAGCCTTGGAGTTGTTTAGGGTAACCTCAGCTCGAAGATGTAGGATGTCGTTGATGAAATACTCACAATCATCACTCATGAGGTCACTCCACGTAATTCCTAATAGGTTGGTTTTCCCATAGCCATATTCCCCTAAAGTGTAATTGTTGACCTTGAGCTTGCTTTGGAACTCCATTGATGATTTGTTCATCACTGCAAATTCAAAGTCTAAAGTGCAAGTTTCTGAAGCTTGTGCCTTACACAAATATAGACCGAATTGGTGTTCTTCGCGCTTGCATTGTGCCAAGAGGTGAAGTCGTTTTCCACCTAGACAGAATGATTGAGACTGGAGATCTTTGGATGTGACTAGACTCCTTATCTCGTGCTTTTTTAGGTCAAAATAGACGACGCAATGAGGCGAGTAGATGCGTCTTGAAAAACCACAATCGATGGTTGCTAAGTCCTTTGAGGCATGGATGTGTTGCCCACAAGAGATTTCAACCTTGGAGAAGAGTGCATTAAGCACAAGTTTTGACACTTTTTCGTCGTCAAAGTCAGGGCAAACTAGGACTTCTTTTAACTTTGAGCAACTCATGTTTGAAAAACATATGAAACGAACCAAGCGTTTGGTGAGGATTTCTCGACGCTCTTCTAACTCAGGATAGATATTTCGAGCCCACTTTAGAATAAAATTGAACACATGGTCTTCTGAAATCACTTGGAGATCCTCATTCCCCAAAACAACCTCTATAATAGAAAGAGGCAAACCCATAAACTCTTCTTGGGACCTTCAAGATCAACAAGTATAATTCAATGCAAGTACTTGTGTGATGTAATGACACATTAAATTACAAAGTACTTACTTGGTGAATTCCTTGTAACGAACAATGACATGTTGTTTTGCTCCATCGATTAGAGGCTTCACTATTTCATTCGCCAACACACTAAAAGGAAGCTCGAGATAAAAAGGTGAAGATTCTAGAGACATGGGAAACTCAAGCAACATTTGAACACAATACCTCATACACGAAGTAACCTTAAACTTGTCTGCAGCCATCAAAACATCTACCAAATCAGAAGATGAAGTTGCACTCAAAGTATTCCCATACATAAAATTAAGAAGATCCATCAAAGTTGCTTCCTCTGTTCATAGAAAAGAATTTGTTAAGGTCTGATTAAGCTAAGAAAACTAACCAAAAATGTATCTCTTTCAATCCACAATTCTAAAGTCTCACACATTCAACCAAAACTTTTCAAAAGATTGAATCAAAGAACCAATTTGATAAACACAAAAGAGAAACAAGAAGAACAAGTATTTGCATTCAACTTTACATTTCATTCGAAGTAGTGCAAGGATTCTGCATACCAGATGCTTTGATTTTGAAGGACACGTCATTCTTTTGTTGTGATTCTCTCATGCCGTTTTTGAATAACTACACTTCAAAATCATAATTAAACAACTTTTTATGGGCAGTAGAATTATGAACAACCTTTTAGAGGAAGCAAGCGAAAACATACTTCGTAAAAGAAGGCACTTTTTGCTGCTAGGATAGGAGAGCTTATGTGCAAAGTTTTAACTTTGGCACCATTACAAGGCTCTATGAGCAAAGTTTCATCTTTGGAACCATCACAAGCTTCTGAATCTTTACTATGAGGTGCTTGTATGCAGGAAAACCAATCATGATATTTGTGTGCTATGAGCTTCTTGCTGGAATCGATGGTGGAGTCGTCGTGGTTCGGTATGATCTCAAGACGGAGGACACGATCGGAGAAATCACAATCGTTGAATGCAAACATGAAATTCTCCTCATTCACCCTCGAAATTAACATGTCCCGGCTAGAATCTCCCATATCTCTCCTTGTCTTTGTTTGTGTTTTGAGTTCAATATTTCCTCACAATACTCAAACGGCACGATTTTACTTAAATGCAGAAAAAACTTGTATATTATAGATTCATATGGTTGTTTTACATTATTATTTTATGACATATATTTAATCAAAACATCTTTCTAGATTAATTTAACTACAAGGTAATAAAAGCTTAGAATTTGGGTATCCTACAATCGAGGAATGGAATAGAATTTGAAGAAGGAAAATGGCTGGTTGCCTTGTACGTTTTCAAGCTGGGCTTTACAATGCGAGCTTGATTCCTTATTGGTTTTTGAAGTTGTCCACTGCGTTTGATTCTTTAATTTCTACTCCTCTCTTTCGTAACCATTAATTATTTGGTTTACATCTTAAGCTTGGCCAAATCTTAAGCTTGTTGGTTTTTGAAGTTATCCTAGCAGAAAAAGAAAATTTCATATTCCAAGCATATCTGAAATCAAACTAGAGTCAACCCGAAAACCAAAAGATAGGAGTTCCATACTTTCATATGACTTCCAAATTTACAAACAGCCACAAAATGCATTATGATGTATACAAACAGCCACAAAATGCATTATGATGTATGTGAGTGTTGTGGAAGAAATCATTCCCACATCGGAAAACTAAAGATAAATTAATCTAAATATATACCTATGGGTTACTCCTCCTATCACCAATTGGTTTTAGGATGGAACCCCATGGGCTTATGTGACGGACCTATCGCGCATGTGCGCAGGGACGGTCTCCCCATCCGTCCGTATTGTGGCTCGCCGAACTTTGACAAGTGTGTATCAATCAATATCCCAGAGTTGTTGACAAGGGTACGAGAGTTGCCTTGTTCGGTGGCTCAACACTAGCCATGTTCACGCGCTCTTTACCGCTCCGGCCCACCATCTTGCCTCGGTTCCTGCACGGCTCCCTGATTCATACCTGGAACTGAAAAATGTTCCCCGAAGGGTCAGCGTCTAATCTACCAAGCTAGAAAGAATACGGAGATTATAGAACGTTTTAAAATCCGTTATCTATAGTCAGCATACAAATCCACAACCGCAATCATAACTCTAAAGGCCAATACCTATATTAGTTATATCAGTCACAACAGTCACATACGCAGATACAATCACAGACATACAACAATGCAGTTCTTCCTTTGTTCACAATCCGTCTTCTAAGGCGCTCATCACCGCGCCGAGTGCAGAGGCAGGCCCTCCCACTCCACTCCGGGCTAAGCCTCCACTGGAGCGCTTGCCAAAAACACACAGATAATAATTTTCGTTTGAAGGGGTACGATTTTCCCAGTCACACGGGTCAAAGTAGCCAACTCTTCCTCAACACCAGCTACAATGGGCCGTGTCGGAAACGGTACCAACACAGAGAAAACGTTCCAAAATAATTTACGATAAAATACATTTAAAATCAGTAACGCACACAACACAGAAGAAGTTCGAAACAATTTAAAAGGTATTCGGGACTAGTTCCCAAAACCCGTCCTACAATATCGATACGCAATCTAACAAGGGAGAAAAGAACCGAGCAAGTCGAAAAACGACTTACCTCGAACTAGGGATCCTTTGAAGAAGACGGTATTAGGATATCAAACGGAACGATTCCCTAAAGAATTATAACGGAAAAGATTAATTAATTAATTAAAAGAAATACGAGCCGAACTAGCTAACCCATTTAATCACTTGTCTACCCTAACCCACTATTAATTTTAAAAGACACTCAAACACAGCCCAAAGTACTCCATTTGGCCCAATTGCTACTAAAAATAAATATTAGAGCCATCCGGCCCAATTGGGCGGAATTCCTCTAACCCTCTCCATTAAAACGGACCAGCCCAAAATAAAAGAAAAACCCAGCCCCAATTTTAAATACCCATCTCCCAGCCCAATCCCCCCTTTTTTTCTTTTGGCAACTGGGCCGAATCATCAGGCCCAACTCCTCTCCCAAATCTGTTTTTGACCGGCCAAAAGGGTTGACCCGCGTGGACCCCACCCGACTCCATCTTCAACCTCTTCTTCTTCTTCCTGGTGAGAACGGGGACCTGCGTTCCGGATCTCGCCTTCCGCCGACATGCTGCAACAACGCCATCCCTTCTCCCGATTTGTCCTTCGACCCAATTGGATCTTCACCAGCCTCGCAGGGCCCACCCCCTGCCCTTCTTCAACCTTGAGAACGACCCCGAGCACGCCGTCTTCGGGTTCGGCCTAGCGCTCGGAATCTCCGGCGGCCTTGCCCCGTAACGCGTCAACGAGAGAGGGCGTAGGCGAGCAGCGATTTCCGCCCCCCGTTCACGCCCACCCTGCGTTCCCAGAAACCCCGCCTCTCACCCTCACCGGCCCCCTCGTCCGACTGGTTCGCCCCCCCCCCCCCCCCCCCCCGACGACTTCAGCGAAGCCCATCGCCACCAACTCCGATCCCGTTCCCGACTCGCCCTCTATAACTCCCCTTGTCCCGGATTCTAACCCAATGACGCCCTAACTATGTTAAGGAAGAAAAACAGGGGAGATGGTCTTACCAATGGCAGTAACCAACAGCAATCGACGACAACGGCGGCAACTTCCGACGGTCTTTGCGGCCTCCCAAGGACGTCCTATCCTATAGGCAGGTTGGAAGTTTGATCGGAGAACAGAAGGGCACAAAAAAAACAGGGATCGAATGGTTTTTCGAGGCTTACCGGTGGTCGGAACAGCGGGTCGCGTTTGTTCACCGAGGCTGGCCACCAGGAAGAAGAAAGACGATATTTGAAGCTTAAAGAAGCAGAACAAGAGTTCGGTTCATGATATTTATGGTTGAAAAAGATTAAAGATATATGATATTTTATGGTTAAAGATAAGAATTTGACGCAATTGGTTGGGATTTCTTTAAACGAACTTAGCAAAGGAAATATGATCTTATTCCTTCAGTCAGAGCATTGGATTATGCTTCTTGGTAGAAATACTTACGAACATAAAGAAAAATAAGTGCTTTGTGACTTGTCACCATGGTTTAATAAATCGGTTTATTTGCGCGTTAAGAAAAATCGATTTAATGAAGACCAAGAAACTCATTTTCCCGACCCACACGGAAAGACGGATGCCGAATATTACAACATATCTCTTATACATATAACAAAGCTTATATATGACATAAGAAATTCAACAATTAATTATGGGTCTCTATAGATGTAATATCTCTTATAGTTGTAGTCACATTTATATAATATTTTGCTATTTTGATTACTATTTCTTACCCCTTAGTTACTGGCATTTATGTTTTTCACATTTATTTGTTGTAAATATCCAACAAAAAGATTACTCATAATAATATAATTTAAAAAATAGTTGAAAAAATAATAAAAGTGTATTAATATAGTCAATTATCTTTCCAAATATTACACTAATCAAATGATATCTTGCGTAATAAAGGATTTTCTTGTTTTTTAAGTTTCTATTGAAATATTTGGTTTTAAATAAAATATTTTTAGATGACGTGACATGTTGTAACTTGTAAGTGAGGTGAAATGTGAATTCACCATGTAACATAATATGTTACAACTTTAATATTATATACTCCACATTAGATTAAAATGGATCGATAATAATTGTTACAAAATATATTAACATGAACAAAGGCTAGCAAATTACAAAAAGTAATGTGAATTTTTTATGTATATGATTAATAATAAAAAAAATTAATGGTTGAGAACTTGGTACAAAATAAAATAAAGTATATAGGAATATGTGTAGGTTTGAAGAGAGAGAACTTACAATTATAATTTCAAGTTTGATATTGTTGATTATTTCAATTTTTACCGATTTGAGCATAATTTTAAATCTTATAATTCAAAACAGTCGTAATTTAAAATAGTAGTTATTAACGATTTTATAAATTAAAAAATTATAACTTAGATATCCTTTTTCATTTAAAATAAAATTAGTTGTCAATATATATCATATTGGATGATTATAGTTTGTTTAAATATTAACCAAGAATCTCCATTATTTATAAGATATTATAAAAAAAAATTATTTGCTATATTTTAGTTTGGTTACATATTTTTGTTTTAGATTTTTTGTATTTAATCCATGATTTTGTAGTTTGGAAATTCACGATTCTAGTTTGGTATTATCTTTTTTTAGTTTAATTTGGTATTATCTTAACCAAAATATTTTATATATTTTAAATAAAAAATATACTATTGAATCCATCTTTTTTTTAACAAAAATTAAAATAATAGAAATCAAAATATTAAATCCAAATACTGGAAAACTCTAAGGAATGGATAATCTTTCAGGAAGATATAAGGAATCAAAAAATTTGTATCCGATCATGGAAACTAACGGAATATCTTAGGTAATTATAAGATTTGTTTACAGAATTTAAAAAAGTACTCCGTAGTAGATAGGTTCAATGGCACTGACATTAAAATAGTAGATAGGTTCAATGGCACCGAGATTTGTTAACCCAATCTAGTTCCTTAGATTGGGTTCATTGGCATATATTGTTTAGAGTCTTATACATATTTTCTAGGTAAGACATAACTTACGAAGTACTAAAAAAATGAATTAATTATAGGTTAATTAGTATACATGTTTTTTTCCCAAATGTGCAAAACTTTTCTATGATTTTTTTATTTCTGATCTATCATGGTTGTGCAAATCTTCCAAAATTACAATAATCTAGTCGTTAAAAAAACATCATCATTTTATTTATATTTTATAGAAATTCACGTTTAATTAAATATATTAGAAACTTTAAAAATTACAATTTGTATTCTTTCTAATATATTAGAGAGTTTGGTTCAAATGAAACAAACTCTTATCCTAAAACGAACTCTTATCCTAAAACGAATGCACTTTTCATAGTTAGTAATGCACTTTTCATATAAAAGTGCATTGAAAAATACAAAAAGTGCATTACGAAAAAGTGCACTAAAAAAATTTGAAAAGTGCACTAAAAAGTACGAAAAATACAAATACGAAAAAGTGCACTCCGAAGTAGGAAAAGTGCACTACTAACTACAAAAAGTGCATTCGTTTTAGGATAAGAGTTTGTTTCATTTGAACCAAACTCATATATTAGATCATATCAATACTTCCAGATCTAATATTTGAATTCATAAGATTTGTTTCAAAATTACCAATTTATTTATATAATTATATGAATTAATGAGGAGAAGACACGTGTCAAAATCCAATGTTGCACATTTTAGGAATGACACGTTGCAAAAGCTGATGCGGCGCAATGTGGTGGCTCCAAACTATATTGTTTTTATATATATAGTAGATTGGTGTATCATATCAAGACTTATTAGTTACTCCCTCCGTTCATGAAAATATGATGTTTTAGGGGGGTTTTCCTTGTTCAATAATATATGATGTTTCGGCTATTTATGTACACCTTTTTCTAGTTTTACCCTTCTGAAAAAGGGGAAAAAAACATAGATAATATTAATTTAGGAAGTTGTACTTTAAGTGGATGAGATTTGGAAATAAGTAAATCTAAACCAAATCAAAAAAATATTCCATAATTTAATTTAAGTAAAAGTAAAAAATTGATAAGAAATTGGTAATTGAGTCAAATTATGTACTTTTTTATTTTTTAGAATTTAGGATAAAACATCATATTTTTATGAACGGAGGGAGTATATGTGATGGTATTCAAAACTTCATACTACATAAGAAAATAAATATTAACTATATTTTTAGTATGAACTAAACTTTTATAAAAAAAATATATTTTTAAAATAAAATATGTTAATTAAGTAGTTCCCATGAACATAAAACCATTAAACTATTGAATTAATAAAAGTTATAACAAATTATTTTAAATTAGTTTTGTCAAATTATTTAATTTTACATATAATCTAATTTAAACCGAAACATTATATTAAAACAAATAGAATTTTTTTTGCGCGTATTCAACCTAATAAAATAATATTTTAAAATCATGGTGCAATATAAATTATGATATTTTGCTAACTAAAAAATTATTTGCTTAAATATTCTTTCATATTTCATTAACAACATCGTTTGAATCATATCACATGACCAAACCAAAATTTGACGATAATGTTAACAACTTTTTTAAAAAATTGGGTTATAGTTTGAAGATATTGTTATGGGTTATAATTTCCTAAAGTTTTGTGGGTCTATGGATAAAAATAATCAATTATTATCATTTATTAAAAGTAAATGTTTAAATTAAGTAAAGTAAGTATTTTTAATTAAGGTAAATAAGAAGATTACCTAATTTAATTCATTAGTTAGGATACAGATTTATTTGTTGACATATTTTATAAAATAAAAAAATAAAAATAAATAGGTTAATGACATGGTAATGATGTGGCATATGAAATTTTAAAAATATTATGACATGGCTTAAGGAAAAGGTGACATGTGGCAAAAGCTAAGGTGGCGTAATGTGTGTAACACCCCGACTTCCGTCGAGGCGCTACTAGGGAATAGACCTTACAAGGTACTATTAATTAGGTTGACAACTACACTTTAGGACCTTACAACGCGGGCACGACGAGAAAATATAATAAAACATCCAACCTTTATTTAATAAAACTCAGAAAATGTAATCATGCATGAATCCCAAAAATCATAAATATTTCAATACGTCACAACGCCTAATGAACTGAACTATCCGAACAAAACAATAATAACGAAAACATAGTACTAGTTCTGTCTAACAAATATTTAAAATCAACATCCTACTAATATAAATAAACTAATATAACCAGTCCCACTATGACACGCGCTCTTTACCGCTCCGGCCCGCCATCTTGCCTCGGTTCCTACACGGCTCCCTGGTTCATACCTGGAACTGAAAAATGTTCCCCGAAGGGTCAGCGTCTAATCTACCAAGCTAGAAATAATACGGAACTGTAGAACGTTTTGAAATCAGATATCTAAAGTCAGCATACAAATCCACAACCGCAATCATAACTCTAAAGGCCAATACCTAAATTAGTTATATCAGTCACACAAGTCACGTACTCATTTACAATCACAATCACACAGCAATGCAATTCGTCCTTTGTCCACGATCCGACTTCCAAGGCGCTCATCACCGCGCCGAGTGCAGAGGCAGGCCCTCCCACTCCACTTCACAATCTCCCTTCTAACCCCTAGCTAAGCCTCCACTGGAGCACTTGCCAAAAACACACAGATAATAATTTTCGTTCGAAGGGGCACGATTTTCTCAGTCACACGGGTCAAAGTAGCCAACTCTTCCTCAACACCAGCTACGATGGGCCGTGTCGGAAACGGTACCCACACAGAGAAAACGTTCCAAAATATTTTCCGATAAAACACATTTAAAATCATTAACGCACACAACACACAAGGAGCTCAAAACAATTTAAAAGGTATTCGGGACTAGTTCCCAAAACCCGTCCTACAATATCGATACACAGTCTAACAAGGGAGAAAAGAACCGAGCAAGTCGAAAAACGACTTACCTCGAACAAAGGATCCTCGGAAAGACGCAACTACAATCTCAAACGGAACGATTCCCTAAAGAATTATTAAGGGAAGATTAACTTAAATTCAAGCCGATATACTTAACTTCTATTAAGAACATTCTAATTAATAAATATTGGAATGTGCTAATTAATCCCTTATAAATTTTATCCCAAACCAACAATCTAATTCACCCAAACCCTCTAACAAATATTACTAATAAGGAGTAAATTAGCCCAATAACCACTTCTCTAACCCATTTATATCAGCCCACGAAGAGTAATTGCAACTAACCCAATTTTGGGCCAAATTCCCCCCAGGCCCGTTTCCCCCCTTGCCCAGCTTGCGTTTTGGGCCTACCAAACTGGCCCGTCTCCCTCCCATTCCCCATGTTTGACCGGCAATGGGTTTGACCAGGCGTCGTGGGCCCCACTCCCCTATCTTCGTCTTCCCTAGCGAGACAACCCGCCTGATTTTCCGAACCTTTCCCCTGCCGGCTGCCTCAAACCCTCGCCTCTCTCCTAACCCTCTGTCCAACGCCTTGTAACACCACCGGCGGCATCGGAGGAAAACGGAGACGAGGAACCACCGTTCCCCTGTTCGCCCACGCGGCCCGACCCTCCAAGGCAACTTCGCCCCGCTCCTTCTTCTTCCTCGGTCGAACGCCACCATAGCTCGCCCCCTTGCCTCTCTTACGCCAGAAATCGCGAGCCCTTCGCTCGACTTGTTCGCCCCCCTCCGGCGAGTTCGTAGTCTCGCCTGGCCACTTTGAATCTCCCGTCCGGCGGCATCGAAGAAAAACAGGGCACCTCCGTCGTCCCCGTTCACGGCCGCCGACGACTCGAATCTGCGAGCAGGGCTTTTGCCCTTGTTGCACTCCCCGAACCCCTATCGACTCGACCTCCAACCCCTCGTTCAAGGACAGCGGCGCTAACGGACCTTACCGCAGACGACCCCTTGATCGTCTCGCCGACGACGGCCAGCCCCGACCTGAGTTCATCCCTTCCCCGGACTCTACCCTACGACGGCCTACTAATTTAAAGTACAGAACAGAGGAATAATTTGTGCATAAAAGGGCAAGAACTCACCGGAATCCAACTGTCGGTGTGGTGTTTGACGGAAGTGATCTCCGGACCTCTCCGCAAGGCAGGAAAAAAAAAACTTGTTTGGAGCCTTCGGTTTGTTTAATCCATGTGGCCAGATTTGGATATATATATTTATTGGCTTAAGATAGATTCAGGTAGATTTGGATAACTAATTATCCAAAAGTGATTTAGATAGATTTTCTAATTACTGATTTGGTTGGCAATATTTTCGGTTAAAAGAAATAGATTTAATAAGGTAAAATCAAGATTAGATAGAATAACTCAAATTAGTTATTTAAACGAATTATTAAATGTCTGTAAGCGGAGGAAATCCGTTTTCCGACTTTCGGGATCTACAACGAATACGGATATTACATACTACCCCCCTTAAGAAAGTTTTGTCCCGAAACTTAGGAATGAGCAGAACTGAAGTAACCGATGAATAATTAAGAGATTACTAGACCTATTGTCAAATTCTACAATGTGGAGGCTCCAAACCTTATTGTTTTTATATACATAGTAGATTAATCGAAATAACAGCTTTTGGTAGATCAGAAAATTCCAATTTCTTAAAAAAAAATTCAACTCTTGTGAAAGTATTAATTAATTTGAGTACTCTTAGCACTTACGGTAGAAAGATATGCTGCCGAATAGCTATTTTTTCTTTTTGCCGAATAGCTAATTTAAGCAGAGTTTAAATCATACATAATACATCAAATCAAAATAAAGTGAAGATTCCGTTCAACAAGAACGGTTCAAATTAATTAATTAATAATACTAATAGGTTTATACATCATAGTAACATCGACTATGGATTCAACACGTACAAACTATGGACTCATATCTAGGTTGAGCAAGATTTTGGAATTTTTTCCCACTGTAGGCTCGTAATTTTCTTTATTTCTCAAAATAGGCTCGATAAAAAAAACATTTCCGAACATAGGCTGGATTTATGGGTCAGCGACTTTGCAACTAGCATTTTTTTAAAAGGAAGAATTAAAGTCGCTGCACAATGCAACGACTTTGGTGTCTTTTTTTTTTTTTTTTAAATTGTCCATTTGACTATCAAGTTCTAATATTTATTTATAAATACGAAGGTGACATAGGTCACATAGTTGATTAACACTACATATTTATATTATACTAGTTATATCCGTCGTGTCATGTACGATTTATGGTTCAGTATTTTATAAATACTAGTTTTACCCGTCGTACCATATACGACTACGATTTGATATTTTATTGACAGTATAAATAGTATATTAATAAACAAAGAAAAATATGATTTAAATTTTAATACAAGTAATTTATTGCTCGTAGAATGTATAATTTTTTAATCAAATATTATATTATTTATATTTTATTGCTTTTCATGTACGTAAATTTAGAATATATCAAATATTTCAATACATATATTAAATATTTTATTATCTATTTTTATTAATTTTAAAAGTTATAAATATTTATCATTAATTTTTTTTAGAAAAGAAAATCACTATATATCTATAAATAAACCCGTCAAAAGATATATGCTAAAAGATTTATATTTATTTTATAATATTTTATCTTTAATTTTAAATACTTGTATAATGAAGCTTTAAAAAGATATTGTTATACTAAATAGATATTTGTTTGATGTTAGAGATAAATTTAAATTGTTAAAAAAGAATTTAATAGAAAGAATTTAAAATAATAGAAATAAAACTTAATTTTTTAAATATAAGGTGTGACCAGAATCGTTCTAGTGACTCGAAAAGATACAACGTTAATATATAGTTATATATTAAATAAAAATATAATATAAAAATTAATGTAAGTAATTTATTGCATGTACAATCACTAAATTTACGTACATGAAAAGTAATAAAATATGAATAATATAATATTTAATTTTATCTAATTTATACTTTATCGAACCACAAAATAATTTTGCTTATATTAAAATTTATATTATATTCTTATTTATTAATATCCTATTTGTAATGCCTATAAAATAAAGAATCGTAGTCGTATATGGTACGACTGGTACAACTAATTTTTATTATTTAAGTTACCCCTAGATCTAAATTTAATTTGTCATCGGTCTTGATTAAATCCCTAACCACAAATAATTGTTCCATAAAAATGTATATTTTTTTTTGGTCGGACCATAAAAATGTATATGGATTATGGACTAACTAGAGACTTACATTTTGTTTTCAAAATAAAGAAAAATATAAAATAAAAAAGCCTTGTTTTAGTTCACCACTCACCAACTACTGAACAACCTACGTTTTTTCTTTTTTTAAAAAAAAATAAAATCCTACCGAACCTTAATGCCAGCCTATCCTTGTAAAATCTTTTTACCCCAGCCTAATTTGGGAATTAGAATTTTTTCTGAGCACAGATTGGAAAAAAATTCAAGATTTTGCGCCTTACATATTACTCTAGCAGTCTTGCGTGATCGATGAGAAAATTGAGATCTGTAATCTAAGAATCTAAATGTTGCTTTAAGCACTTAAGCTTGCTCTATTTTTCTCTACCTGAAATAATGAAACTTGTATTGCTTATACGTCTTACATACAGCCTGTTCTATTCTATATAACGTCGTTTTTACAATCTCATTATTTATGAAAAACTTTGGTGCTTTCAGAACGGATAGGCACTACCATAGTAGCATGACAGTTGAAGAAGCCATTGATTTGGTTGACAAGTGCATAGTTGAGACTTTGTGATCAAGATTGTTGATAAAGATGGAGCAAGGGAGTATGCCTGGCGCAAAACCATTAAAGATGCTCAAAAAACAAAGAGTTTGATTACAGACCAAGCTTCAATCTACACAAATTCAAATATTCAATAAACGTGTTATCTTAATACCCAAACATGTTATCCTATGTTTTTTATACCTCAAAAATTCACAAATCACATGCATGATGCATGCATACAACAAGATTATTGGGGTTTTGAAGACAACCAATATTCAAGTTAATCTCCTCCACATGGATTTAAGAAGCCCTGAAGACATGAACATAAATGGCCTTATGGAGTCAGAGGAAGTTGGGGGAGAAAACAAGTCTGAATATGAATGCCCTTCTGGAGGTGTCCAAAGCCCGGTGAATGTCTGTCGGCGGAACAGTACTACATGTCCATCGAAGTTAGGGAAGTCGGAGATGAAAACGCAGTTTCCTTCCCACTGCCAAGGATCAGGAAGAAGTCGAGCCGAGATTGAGAAAGAGCACGCTCGAGTGATGAAGAAAACCGTATCCCCCAAATCCCCGACTCTCTTACTCAATATCCTCCTAACACAACAAGTACCACCACCACCACCACCACCCTTACTAGTCTCCACAACTTTTAGCCTATAGATTTCACAAACAGAGTCATTAGGGTCTTTGTAGAATACCCAAACCAAATATAAATCTCCATTGGATACCACGAATCGATACCAATTATCATATTCCCCCCTGACAGGCTTCGGTGTTGCCGCTTGAACCCGCATCAAATGGGCTGCGTGGTGGTCAAGAACATAGATATGGCACCGTTCATCAACAACAAAGATCCGTCCATTGAATCTCACACAATCGAGAATACCATGAGTGATCCGATTATTGAATTCCAGACACTGGAGAATACTGGCGTCAGTAGCACTGAATTTAATTGCCTCGAGCTTAATCGCTAAATTTACACATTTACCACCATGTGTATATAAGCCACCAAGTGTATATAAGCCAACCACTCGGTTACGTCCAGTTTTTTGTGATATATCGCAGAATACGCAAACCAGCGTCCGTGTGATATTAACTCCATCCCTGCGTATGTTGCTAGCGTAGAACCTGGCAATGGGGGTTTGAGTCGCGGCGATCCAGTCGGGTTCTAAGTCAAGCCCGGCGTCACTATTCATCTCATTGTCGGTAAGCACGTGGCGCAGGACGAGCTTTCTGGGGACAGGTTCTTCTACGTTCACTAGCCAAGCCTTGGAAGGATCGGATCGGGGACGAACGAGGTAAATAGCGTTGGCGATAATCACGTTGGGCATAAAGACGGGGACTGTAGCAGGAAAGAAGGCGGAGAGTTTATTAAGAGGCGGGAGCGGGGTGGAGGATCGCCATGATCGGCAAACGGATCGAAATCGGACGATTTGGAGAGGGTTTCTGAGCCTGCCGGAGATAATTCCCAGCAATACTGCCGGAAGATCGGCCCACGAAGGATTTTCTTCGGAAGCCATTAGAGTAATCATTCTTTTCTCGAGGTTTCTGATCATTTAATTAGATTTGTTGTTTCTCTCTGATGATTTCAATCAGATTTAATATCTACGAGTATAACCACAACCTGCAGCACAAAACCCTAGTCCAAAATTGCCCAACAGATCTCGCAAAACCCTACCCCGAAACTGAACAGCAAGCACTCATCATTACCTGAAAATCACCAAACACCAAGAATCCAATTTAGGTCGGTTGCTCAAAACCATAATTAACCTTTCCACAAGAGAGTTCAAAAAAATAAAAATACAGAGAATCTGCCAAAAATCATTCATCAAATTTCCAATTAATTGGATTGTATAGCTAGTTACGGATTCAATTTCACACAAATCACATAAAAACCAGCCAGATCTAACCAAACGGTTTCTTTTTATTATATTTGACAGATTTTCACAATCTTGCCGAAATTCTTCAAATTAAACGAATACTACCCAGTTTATGGATCAGCAATAAGCTAGAAAACAAGAATCCAACAACAGCTAACAAAAGAATCCTAAACCAAATATACACATAACAAAGAGTAAACAAGTATCACCCAATAATTGATTATTCAGAAAAATAAAAAAAAAGAGGCTAAAGAACATAAGCTCACCACTGTATTTGAAGAACTGAGCAAAAACCTCAAAAACTTGACCGGTTTGAGACGGAAAATCCAGGACCCACAAGTATGATGATCAGAACAAGAGCAAAGATTGTAGCTTTAGTTTGTGCAAGAGACGGATTATAAAATTGGGAAAAAATGTAACAAAGGGTCGGGAAGAGAGAAAAGGAGGCGAGAAGGAAGAGAAAGAGGGGAAGAATGGATTGAAATGAAAGGAGAGAGAGAGTATTATTTGCCCTTATTCAAGTAGGTTGATGAGGTGTACACCAACAACACCAAGTCAAAATGTAGAGACCTCCTTGTTGATTTTCTGAGAATAGAGTATTATTTGACTTTACTTCCACTGTTGATTTTTTTAAGAATCGAAAATTCAAGTTGTTATTATTTGACTTCAACTAAGTGTTGACCGCTCACGCACGCGGAAATAGTTTTGGGGAGCGTGTTAACACAAGAAAATAAATACGGAACTGAATTGAACTGTTATGTATGTTTTGACCGATGTCTTTGTACAATAAAAAAAACTTTATTTTTGACATTTGAACAAAAACCGTGGTCACGGTCAAACGATTATTTTTATTTTTTAGGTCGTTTTCATTCGGTTCCGAAACCACCTGTTCACCAGTCTCAGGGTGGAGGGACCGAAATCGTAGTGGTCGGTTCCGATCCAGCCGATTTCCCGTCGATTCCGTAGAATCGGAATCATGTCTAATTCCAAACACAGGATCAACAAAGCCAATTTTTTTTAATTTCCTATTCTTTTTACTCTCTATTAGAAAAAATAGCAACTTTTGTACAACCACCAACCCTCATGAAATCCAACTACACATCTCAATTCGAACTTTCATAATAAGAAATCCTAAGAAAATCAATTCAACTAATCATCAAGTCATCAACAAACCAAAGGAACTAAGTATGACCAAATTAAATCAAAGTAATTAAGCATAAAAGCATAAGAAAAGCCTAAAATCACCTGATTTCGATTGTAAAGTGAACAAATCTACAACCGGGGATGTGAGAGCATCTTCAACAGTGTTTTTTATAAAGTATTAAACACATACATAATAATCCTAGAATTTTCTATAATTTTATATTAAGTAAATCATCTTTTAGAAATTTTGATTATAAGGATAAATTTTAACAAAGTAGTTTTTGCATAAAAATAATGATACATGTAAACCATATATAGTTTATTTTAAATATATATATATTGCATGTGTTTTAAAAAGATTTTTCATTTATGAGTAAATGAGACAAAATAGATATTTTAAAATTTATAAAATACTTACAAAAGTAGCACCTTGAAAATAATAATAAAGAATTATAATTTTGATATCTCCTATATATATATATAAATTATTAAACTAAATAATTTAGATTAAATTTCATTCTCTTAGAAGAGGAAAATAAGAGAAGGATCTAATTAAAAATTAAAATAAGGATTTTAATACATGTTCGTTCCTTTCGAATAAATAGGTCGAAGTCTACGAACGTCGCTAAGATTTTCTAAATTCAAGTTTCGTAGAATTCCGAAGGAAATTCAAGACAAGTAGATATTCTACTTGAACCCTTTCATTAAATTCGATTTCGTTAACTTTCTCGATATTGGAAACACTTTGTTTGTTAAAATAAATAATCTAGGAAATATCGATTGTTAGAAATAACGACCCCTTGTTAGTATTATTATTACTAATGTTAATAGGAATATTGTTAGGCTTGTTTTGTGTGGCCTAGCTTGTTTAAAATCTCTTTTCGAGATTCGTTATGAAGTTCAAATAGCGTAATAAGGGGTGCGGGCTCGTCCCAAACATCTCTATATAAGATGTCGAGTGGTATGGGAATTTCGCCCTCTCTTCCCGCGACTAAGGATCATGATCTATGTCCGCTCCTACTCGTTGGAAGGATGTCTACACCCTATTTAGGTGTCGGAACTTCGTTCCCCGTAAGTGGACTCGGCTCTTTCATAGCCTTCACACCTTTAAAAGTCATTAATGTTATGCAAAGTTTTGACATGTAATAAAGATAAGTGCTAGTGCACATTAAAAGACATCAAAACCGGGGCCGGTCTTAAAAGATCGACCCGGCTCTCGGTCCGACAAGGGCGCGAGAGGTTTTCTAGAAGCTTGTGTGTAGTTAAAATGTTCCCAACATAATTCTATTCTAAGACGCTCGACAATCTCGTAGTTCGTTCTTTTCGGTTTAGAGTATATCATCTCGAGATTTATTCATTTTCGTTCTTAAAGCTCCACTTAAAAGTTTATACTTCTCGTAACACATCTCGAGTATCTCTTTAATAATTTTGATACATTACCAAACTACCTTGAGAATTTCCATCCTTACTTGCTTAGTCTTCTGAGACTAATTCCGTTATATTTCCGCATTTTTACCTGATATTTCTCGCCATTCGCGACAAATATCAGACTCTAGGAAACCTCCACTGGAGGCGTAAAGACGAAGATCAATTGAGCTGAAGGAAGAACGGTCGATTTCAATCGAGGATATTGTTCTCATTCATTTTGGACTATACTACGCCTATTTAATTTCCACTGCTTAAAACTCTTTCATGTTATGTTTTACCAAGACGAATACGTGAGCAACATTATATGTAATAACTTGATAATTCCGCATTTTTATTTAACTTAATACCTTATAAAGCTTCGAGTGACTTTGGATGAAAAAATCCGAGGTCACTGACGGTAGCACCTATCGTTGTAAAATAGGGGTGTTACAGCAGGACGAGCTTTCCGGGGATAGGTTCTTCCACGCACATTAGCCAAGCCTTGAAAGGATCGGATCAGGGCGGACCAGGTAAACGCGCGGCGCTGGTGGTAATCATGGCATCACGGATGGGGTTTTAATTCACAAGGAAAGAAGGCGGAGAGTTTATTAGGAAGCGGGAGAGGGGCGGAGGATCGCCATGATCGGCCAACGGATCATAATCGGACGATTTCGAAAGGGTTTCGTAGACCAGAAATATCCAATATCTTTCTTCTTTGTCGTAGACCAGAAATTAGAATCAATTCTTGTGAAGGTAAGGTATTAATTAATCGACTCATACATAATACATCCAATCAAATCAAGAATAAAGTAAGGATTCCATTCAACAAGAAACTGTTCAAATTAATTCATAATACTAATATATATGTTTCATCATCATAGTAACATTGACTATGGATTCAACACGTACAAATCTCAAACAGGACATCTTCTTCTAGGTTGAGCAAGATCGATCGATCGATCGCTCCCCGGAAGGCAACTCATAACGGCAGAGAGGACAAACATATATGGCTAGTGTTGAGCCACCGAACAAGGCATGGAAAGCGCGCTCCGCGGCGTCTCGATATCTTCCGTGCAAATCACGCAATCTTCGCCGCTCTTGAATTGAACATTATCGTCCGCCTCGCTCTCCTTCTTGACGATCAACTCGTGAACGGACTCCTTGGTGGCGGGCCTAATTTTGGGCAACAGCAACAAGGGTTGGACGTCGACTTCAACCATGTGGACGGCGGAGAGAGCGCCGCCGTGGCAGCGGTGGGAGGCGTTGGCTGACCGGAGGATGCCTATGAGATGGGCGGCAATGGTCTCTCCGCAATCCCGCGGGAGAAAGGGGAATTGGCGGGAGAGGGCGGCGGTCAGGTCTTGGTGGTGGAAGTCGAAGTAGTCGGACTCTATTAAGGATATTGATATAATCATATTGCCTTGTATATAATATTCTGCATATATTTTCCCTCAGTATATTCTGATAATATTCTGATAATATTCTGTATATCTTTTGTAATCTTTTGTGTAATCTTCTCTATATAATACGATAACCTCAGTCTGACATAATCAACTGAGTTCCCATCCTTTATGGTATCGGAGCGAGATCCAAAATTTTCTCAAAAACCCTAATTTTCCGCCCACCTCCGCCCTTCCTGCGCCACCATGGCACCGTCGACTGATGGATCAAACACTCCGCCCGCCAACAACAACACCGGCATCACCGAGGCAACTGCCTCCTCCTCCAAGTCCGGCGCATCCCTACTGGCCGCAGCTCTTGGCGGATCTACATCCGGGACTTTTCACTTCCCGACGTTCTCTTTCAAGCTGGATCGATCCAACTATTCTATCTGGCGTGCTAATTTTCTCGATGCTCTTGATGCATACGATTTAAAATCGTTTGTAACTGCTGATCTTGCACCACCGTCCACTATCTCAACGCCGGCGGCAGTCACGACCCAACCCCCGGTTGTCTCTCCGAATCCTGAATATCTTACCTGGAAGTGTCGTGACAAATTCATTCTTCTATGGATGCGTACAACTATCTCTGAATCCCTTCTCGGATATCTTACAAAGGCCGAGACGTCTCGTCATGCGTGGGTCACCATTGAACGCATGTTTCAAGCTCAATCAAGGGCCCGATCTATGCATCTGAAACATCAACTCAACACTCTCCCGAAAGGTAATCTTTCTATGATTGAGTACTTTGAGAAAAAGCGCAGTTTTGTTGATGCACTTGCTGATTGCTCTCACCCCGTCTCCGACGACGATTTTATTTCTGCTGTGTTACATGGACTGGATTCGTCTTACGGGCCGCTCAAAGCCGCCCTTAATATCAGGCTTGACAATCTCGTGCCGGATGATCTTCTTGGCTATCTATTACGAGAGGAAGAACGGCTTGCGGAGGAAGCTCGTGTTTTGGCTGGATCTCAGCCGTCTGCCAACTTCGGCCAACAACGTGGCCCCTCCAACCAGCGTCGCGGCTCAGGCGAGCGTCCTCAGAGGGGGGGGGGGTCCAACAGTCGATCCCGTGGCTATTCTGATCGCCCATCTCGTTCGTCTGAGCGCTCTAGCAACAACACTGATTCCAACTCGGATCGCTCTCGGCCTCGCTATGTGTGTCAGCTTTGTGATATTCCCGGGCACCTTGCTCGAGATTGTTACAGTCGACTCAATCTTCAGGCTATTCCGTCTCGGCATCCTCCAAAGCGCTTGAATCAGGCACCTCAGGCTCCTCCACCGGCTGCTTATACGGCTTCTCAGTCATCCATCCAAGACAACGCTTGGTATTTTGACACGGGCTCCACGGATCATGTTACCGGTGATTTCAAAAAGATGTCCATTGATTCCGAATATCATGGTAGTGATCAACTGGCTCTTGGCAATGGTAAAACTCTTCCTATTACACATCTTGGCCATTCTTCATTACCTTCTTATATCCGCCCTATTGATTTAACTAAAATTTTACTTGTCCCGGATATGACCAAAAACCTAATTAGCATCTCTAAACTTACAAAAGACAACAACATTTCAGTTGAATTTTACCCTGACCATTGTTTATTGAAGGATTTGCAGGGCAGGGTTCTTCTCGAAGGAATCGTCAGTGATGGCCTCTACAAGGTGCACTCTTCAAAAACCGCTCTACTTGGCGAGCGTACATCTCTGAGTCAATGGCACAATCGTCTTGGTCACCCGAGTCAGTCTATTCTTAGTTACACTTTGAGTCATTTCAATTTACCTGTTTTGCCCAATAAGGCTTTTCAGCCATGTTCGTCTTGTTCCTTAGGAAAGAGTCATAGATTACCCATTGTTTCGACTCATATACCAAAAACTCGTCCGTTTGAACTCGTTTATTCCGATGTATGGGGTCCTTCCCCGGTTTTATCAATTAATGGCAGTCGTTATTTTGTCTTATTTGTGGATGATTGCACACGTTTTACATGGGTTTATTTTATGCAACAAAAATCTCAAGTTTTTGAGCTCTTCAAATTGTTTCAATCCATGGTTCACACTCAATTCAATTCCAAAATAAAAGAACTCCAAACCGATTGGGGGGGTGAATTTCGGAGTCTATCCTCACTACTTCAATCTCAGGGCATTATTCATCGGGTGTCATGTCCTCACACTCCCTCCCAAAATGGTATGGTTGAGCGTAGAAATCGAACCATTCAGGAAAAAGGATTAACTCTTCTAGCTCAATCTCGTCTACCTCATGAATTTTGGGAACATGCCTTCCACACCGCAGTTTATCTTCATAATCGGCTGCCAACTCCTGTTCTCAAAAACAAGTCCCCTTTTCAATCTCTCTATAATCGAGTTCCGGATTATCTATCATTTCGTCCCTTTGGGTGTTTATGTTTCCCTTTCTTAGGTCCTTACCGATCAAACAAATTAGAGTTTAAAACTCTTTCCTGTATTTTTCTTGGCTACAGTTCATCTCATAGAGGCTACTTATGCTATCATTCTGAGTCCAAACGTCTCTATGTTAGTCGTCATGTTGTATTTCATGAGACAGAGTTTCCATCTGTCAGTGTGTCATCTTCACTATCACAAAATGAATCTTCTCCATCTCCATCATCTCTTGATTTTCTATCTTCCGCCATACTTCACTCGTCTTCTAGTCCGCCAATTGACTCGGAAACACCGCCAAGTGATCGATCTCTTGCACCGGCCGACACTGCACATTCTGCTGAGACGGAACTCGACCCACCAGCACATCCCTCGGTCCAGAACTCGGCCGTGCCTCAGGCCGAGTTTCCTGCTGTTGCCGACCCACCAGCACATCCCTCGGCCCAGAACTCGGTCGTGCCTCAGGCCGAGTTTCCTGCTGCTGCCCAGCCTCCGTCACCACCTTCAGCTGAGTTTTCAATCGAGGCCAGTTCTGCCTCTCCCGACTCTAATTCACCTAATCTTGCCTCCTCTTCTTCACCCATGCTTCCGCACCTTCGCCCAGCTGATAATAACTCCCATCCCATGACCACCCGTGCTAAAACCGGCAATCTTAAACCAAAATCCTTCCACTCCACAAAACATCCCATTGTTCCGGATCCAAATCCGGACAATGAACCAAAAACCTTCAATCAAGCCAAAAAATCTCCACAGTGGGTTACTGCCATGGAATCGGAATTTAATGCGTTATCTAAAAATGGTACATGGTCTTTGGTTCCTCGTCCTCAATTTACTAATGTCGTTGGTTGTAAGTGGGTGTACAGGGTTAAACGGAAGGCAGACGGCACTATTGATCGCTACAAAGCTCGACTTGTAGCAAAAGGGTACCATCAGGAAGAAGGCGTTGATTATTTTGACACATTCAGTCCTGTCGTTCGGCCTACTACAATTCGGCTTGTCTTGACCATTGCTCTTACTTTTCATTGTCCTATCCGACAACTTGACATTAATAATGCCTTCCTGAATGGTGATCTCACTGAGCAAGTTTTCATGGAGCAGCCACCTGGTTTCATTGATCCATCCCGACCTTCACATGTGTGTCTCCTTCAAAAGGCACTATACGGCTTAAAGCAAGCTCCTCGGGCTTGGTTTAGTAAGCTCAAGTCCTTCTTACTTGCTTCTGGATTTCGTGCATGTCAGTCTGATTGCTCTCTATTTGTCTTTCTCAAGGCCAATTGTGTGCTCTATGTTCTTGTCTATGTTGATGACTTGATTGTCACTGGCAACTCTAGCTCCCATATTACTTCTTTTATTTCTAAGCTTAATCAGGCTTTTGCCTTGAAAGATCTGGGCAATCTACATTATTTTCTGGGCATTGAAGTAACTCGTTCCTCTGACAAGTTACTTCTGTGTCAACAGAAGTATATTAGAGATCTTCTTGACAGGTCTAAGATGACAGATGCTAGACCCATTTCTAGTCCAGCTGAACCACATTCTCGACTCTCTAAGGATGGTGATCCATTTCCTGATCCTACTCTCTACAGGAGTGTGGTTGGTGCTCTACAGTATGTCACTATAACCCGCCCCGAGATCTCTTATGCTGTCAATCGTGTTTGTCAATTTATGCATTGTCCGATGGACTCACACTGGGGCGCGGTAAAGCGCATTCTACGGTATCTGAAGGGCACTTTGACTCATCAGTTCTACATACAACCAGCTCCTCGGTTTACATTGACTGCTTTTTCGGATGCTGGTTGGGCTTCTGATCCTGATGACTGTCGTTCTCAGTTTGGTTTTGCCATTTATTTTGGCAACACTCTTATCAGCTGGACCTCACGAAAGCAAAAAGTTGTTGCTCGCTCTAGCACTGAAGCTGAATACCGAGCTATTGCTGCTACTGCTGCGGAGATCAGTTGGATTCAGTCACTTCTTTTCGACCTTCGACAGCGTCTTGTTTCTCGACCTGTGTTGCTGTGTGACAGTCTTAGTGCCACTTTCATGGCTCGTAATCCGGTCCTCAATAACCGGTCCAAGCATATTCATGTTGATTTTCATTTTGTTCGCGACATGGTCGAGGCAAATGAGCTATCTGTACGTTACATTAGCGCTACCGATCAGGTCGCAGATATCTTTACCAAGGCCATTGGCTCTCGTCATTTTGAAAGTTTGTGTCCCAAGCTTCATGTCCGACCTCCTCCATGAACTTGCAGGGGGGTATTAAGGATATTGATATAATCATATTGCCTTGTATATAATATTCTGCATATATTTTCCCTCAGTATATTCTGATAATATTCTGAGAATATTCTGTATATCTTTTGTAATCTTTTGTGTAATCTTCTCTATATAATACGATAACCTCAGTCTGACATAATCAACTGAGTTCCCATCCTTTAGACTCGGAGAGCTAGGGAGGCAGCGGGCATGTGGGGGTGGAAGCAGAGGATCTCCAAGGGCTCCGGCTCGGTGCCGATGGTGGCCACCATTAGCGTGCAGGGCTGGACGACGGTGGGGAGTGACGGCATCGGCAGCTTCTCTTGTTGGCGGATCATGTACTCGACGCTCTCCGTGGAGTACCGATTGATGATCGCCATGGTGGGTACGTACTTGTTGCTAGGGAATTGATTTCTTTGAGTTTGGACTTTAGGTTACGAATTTCAATGCCTAGGTGTGTGTATATATATATATAGTAGATTAATTATTATGTAGCTATAACTTGGGATTAGGGTAAATATAATAATGGAGATCTTGTTATATTTTGGTCGGTTTTACTAAATAAGATGTAACTACTTTGTGTCCTAATTATGTAATCGTATCTAGTAAAACAAATCTAGAATTTTGGTTTGGCTATGTTTTATTTCCTAATATATCATGTTGACTTACCAAATAAAATTTACAATATATATGAATGGAATCTTAAATTAGGACACAACTAATTAAAGTTTCATGATACTCACATGATAATTTTACCAAAATTAAATTAAATTATATTATGATATTTATATAAATATAAAATAATTGTATATAATATTTTAACTAAAATTATGTAAGATGTAAAAAATAAATGATGATACATATTACAATGTATATACGGAGTAATATTGTATTATGATATTTCCTAATATATCATGTTTCCTTGCCAAATAAAACTTATCATACAATATGAAAGCAGCAATTTTAAATGATGACACAATATCTTTCTTGCTAATTATGTCACTTCAAACTTTCACGCGTAC
This sequence comes from Fallopia convolvulus, assembly GCA_964016875.1. Lineage (NCBI taxonomy): Eukaryota > Viridiplantae > Streptophyta > Magnoliopsida > Caryophyllales > Polygonaceae > Fallopia > Fallopia convolvulus. The sequence continues at coordinate 40,782,841 of OZ024737.1, forward strand.
TACAAGAGAAGCTTAGAGCCCGGGTGAAGTGGGCTGTGGCCCATATTTATATATGGGTAACAAAAATCTCTGCATCTGGGCCTTCCAAAATAGCCCAAGTTGATGCTCACCACATTGCATAATACGGAGTACTTAAGATAATTTTTGTATTAAATCCTATTCCATCACACTTTTATCCTCTACAACTACCTAATATGGACTTGTGAGTTTTATGGCCTATCTCTCGTATATATGGATGAGTGAGGGCACCAAATTGCAAAATCGTTAAAAGAGAGGATAATCTTGGTAAAGTAAGTGAAGTGTACTTTTGGAGTACTGTACGGTATTCGAATACACGGACGGACAAAGAGCAACTTGCCATTTTTTATACACTTTCGCGCTTTTTGCCCTTTCTGTAATTCTAAAAAAATTTGGAATGAATTTCGCATGACGGGGCCCCACCACTTGTACGGATGCCCTCCTACCTGATGCCGTATATTGAGGATCTATGATCGGTTTTGGGATTAAACTACAAAAAAAACTATCATCACGGCCAACCTCAATGGGTTGTCTTAGTGGAGCAAGACAAAAATCGGGTTTAACAGGTCCACTTATCTCAGAGATGAGGCAAATGTAAATTACTTTGTAAGACTTTGAGCCCTTAGGTCTTCCCTTTCCTTAAATTGAGAAGCGCCATCCCTTGTCCTTATATTTTTTTGACCAAAAAAATACAAAATGTCATCACGACCATAATATTGTACAAGTATAATACTACTAATGGTTAATCATATGTATATGTGAGATCGTTATCAAGATGCACATTGGAAGAATTCAAGAAAAAAAAATGCACATTGGAAGAACAAACCTGAGCAAGTCTTGGAATTTGCAATTGACTGAGTTGCTTTATTGGTCAGTGGTCAGTTTGAACTTTGAATCCCTTGATTATTGTTGAACAACGTACGTATGCGATTTTCAATCAACTTCACATGGTTATCGATCACGCCTGGACGGCCTGGTGGTATTCTATTGGGATCCAATTCGGGCTCATCGAGGTGATGATCGATGTAATAAGTTCTAGTTTGTTTTTAAATGAAGAGCTCTTGTATAATTATGTATAATGGCCGGGCACTAAAAGAAGAAGAAATTTCAGGGAGCAAAATTGAACGAACTTAGAAGTACGTACGTAGGAATATTAACTTAGTTAAAAGTTTTAACTAATAATATACATAGGCTTCCACTATCACGTGGTGGTTAGCCTGAAATCATCGATAAAGCATGGCATCTTCTCTCCGGTTCAGAAACGACGAGCACAAACACACCGCAACTACTTGACAAACCTACAGATGTTCGAATATTCGAAATATGTATGAACACATTTATTTTATTATAAAAATAAAACTCTAATCTTAGTGTGCTGTCACTGTTATTTTGTTATATATGTATAAATAACGCAATCTTTTAATGCAAAAATTGAAATAGACCGGGGTACAATAAACGGTGTAAAGGCATAGCCGGCGAACATGCAGATCCGCTTTGCATAATTTGCGAGATAATGAATCCCTTTCGTCCAAGATACTGTATGTTGAAACTTGATTAAATATATTATAGAATGAAACTTAATGCAATCAACAAGTGTTTCAGTATAGTTGTGTAATATTCCGCCAATATACCGCGTTCCTTTCGTCCAACGTACATATCTCCAAAATCTAAATATTTATTTATTAATATTACATCGGCCGTATTAGATCAATCAGGTTATTACACAAAACCACCTAGCAAAATCAAAATTGAACAAAATGATCCCTTCATGTAAACTTGTTCATAAAACACCACACATAATAAGTGCAGAGTATTGTTTTCTTAAACTTCTAAAACGTGATTTCTACCAATAACAAGTTGGCCTTATGTGCGGGCATTTGTTAAAGTTATACGGAGTATTGTTTTCTATAAGTCTCCAATTCGTATTATTCTAATAGTAGGAGGTATAAAGGGATTTTATATAATCTAGATTCAATCACTTGATTGAAAAATTAAGTCTAATATTTCTTATTTTTATTGAGTTGAGGCAAGTTAATTTACTTGATTTGTGATCACTATCGATTAGATCATAAAGGAGATTTGCCCATAATGTGGAACTCTTTTATCACAAAAAAAACAAATTGAATTACACAATACGAGTAAGTTATTAAAGAAATGGCCACGTAATTGTACCTCAAAAGTACTCCTCCATGTACCCTCTTCTCTCCCCCACAATCCACATGCCCTTTCATTCCTTTCAACGCACTTTATTTATAAAAAATTCTTAAATCTATTTAATCAATTATAAAAATGAATATCCCGATTCCAAATTATTTATACTCCCAACTCTCCGCCCCCACATCTCGCACCCCACTCTTTATCCCACCCTAAAAATCAACAAAAATGAAGCAGCTGATCAAGAGGATCTCCCGGGCCGCCGACTGCTCCTCCGCCGCCACAACCGCCGTGGCGCCGCCGTACCGCCTCCTCCGGCCCGAACCCTCAGAGCGGAGGAGGAGGCCCGCGGGTCAGGTGCCGGTGTACGTGGGGGAGGAGATGCGACGGTTCGTGGTGAGCGCCGATCTGGTGAACCACCCGGTTTTCGCGAAGCTTCTGAACCGGTCGGCCCAGGTGTACGGGTTCGATCAGAAGGGGGTCCTACACATTCCCTGCCACGTGTCCGATTTTCAGCGCGTGGTCGACGCGCTCCGCCCCGGCGGCCGTGGGCTCTCCGCTGACGTCATCGACCTCGTCGACTCGATTTCCCCTGCCGGCGCCGACGATCTCTTCGTTTAGCCCCGCCGGAACCGGAAATTCGAAGAGGGAAATGTCAAATGTGTGAGCTATATTGATGATTGATCAGATCTGAAGAGGTTTTGATTCCATTGTACAGAGACTACAAAATGGAACCTGTAAAAGGGTTTTTTTTCCGCTCTTTTCTATGACTTTTTAATGTATGGAAAAGAAAAGAGGCGTTAATTAGAGGTCGAAAATTTAGAATTGAAAACCTTGATTGGTTGTGTGATGTGGGATACTTTTGTGTTTTCTGGGGCAAATTTTTATGTTTTAATTGTTTGAAGATGCATTTGGGGATAACGGCCGGTTACATGTACTCCGTATTTCACAGAATGTAGGGTATTATGTAATACGGAGTATGTACGTACATTCGACATGCGAAATAAAAAAGCCAAAAAAAAAAAACAATATAAATGGTTGATCTCACAATCTGTACGATCTCACATGTGTAAACTAGATCTCCATATCACTTCAGAGCTAGTCAGTACTCAGTACTCATCCATCATCCATTGGCACAGGATGTAGGACGAATTGTAGATCTCATTTTGTTTAAAGGTTTAATAATGGCATTGTGTTATTTGGATCTGATCGAACAAGGTCGGCACGAAGTGATTCATCATGCTCAAACATGAGCCGATTGCTTCGGTGCCAGCTAGGACTGGTAGCATGGTCTTCGCTCGATCATTCGACGTCGGAGGGACTGACTCGTAGCGAAGGCATACACAGGTGCATTATTGTTACCTTATAATGAGATATTTTTAACAAAAAAGATATTTTAAACACAAGTTCAGAACAGAGGATTTGGACTTATATTATGAAATTTGATATTTGGCAAAATAGTTTAGGGCTTGTCCAGATCGGGCAGTTACTTTTTGTTGGGGACATATCAAATAGTTTAGAAGGGTGGTCATAGATTAATTAGGCAAGTGTGAGAGATGATTCGAGAACAATATTGAGAGAGGGGTGTCCATTTATGTGCACAAGCGTGTTATGGGCCTAACATATAAGCTCATGAGTTTCATCCTAAAATCAATTAGAAATAGGAGGATTAACACATGTGTATATATATACACAAGCAATAAAATCTAAACGGAGGTGTGTTAATATTTTAAAAGATAAAACTTTTGTATAAACTCAAACTCCTAATATTTTAAAAGACTTGAACATGCATTTAGAATGTGAATTAGTAAACACTTAATGGTCATATTCAATGCATGGTTCACCTACATACATACATACACTTCTCCGTAAGTTCATCAAATTTGCCTCTCACCCAATCTTAAAATGGTAAACATAGTCATGAGATTTTTTTTTTTATTCATCTCATTGCCAAGTACACAATATGCAACTAAATTATTGAAAACTATCAACTATATAAGACAGATTTTAAGGGATTGTTGAACCAGACGAATTCTTGTGTGCATGTTCGAAGAATCGAAGCCACTCATCTAAAGTGAGCTACATTAAAATCTATGTACTTTTTTTTAGGTTCCGAAAATCATATATGTATATGTACCCTATTTTTTTTTCTTTAGGGTCAGAAAATCATATGTATGTACTCTTTGAAATTAAGAAGTTTCATGTGCCAATGGTGTACGGGCGGGATGTGCAAAAATTATGCTACACATGCTGTGGGGTATTTTAAAGCTTAGAGAACCTATCACTATCATCAGCCCATCCCATTTGATCTGGCCCAGTTTTATTGCTAAATAAGTGTACCGGGCCGGCCTTTAAATATAATATGTATCCATCCCATTTTACAAACAAGGGTAGTTTGACCGAGGTTTTTTCTCTCTTTCTTTTCGGGCTTTTAGAGCTGTAATCGAACCGAGTAGAGACAAGATTTGAGTTGCCCACCCTCAGCTCAGTTAAAAATAGACGAGTTTGAGTTCGAACGTGATGGAATTACTTTGAAACGACTTGCACACATAAAACACATGACCTCCCGTTAAATAGATCGTCTGCCTTCACACGAAAGGCAACAGAACCTTACACTATTGCGCCAATCCGTTGAGTTTGAGTCAATTAATGGTATAATTAACGTTAAGAGGGATATGAATAAGCATCCGAATCTGGCGTTTCGACACATGCTAAACCGCTAATCCTCTTCGAATTCGGGCATTTAATTAAGTTCTTAATTCGGAGAATCAAGCTTACGAGAGAGAAAAGTTAATGCTACTCCGTACCTAATTATAATTGATACGTCTAGTCCATCATTAATTACAAGGTAATTCGTTTGCCTACCCAATTCAAGATTCAAATGTCCTTTCATTTTCAAACTTGAATTAATTACGAGTGAGAACAAGTGTGCAGTTTGTGTGGCTCCGCCACAATTACGACGTACGATTCATGGTGTATTCAATAGCACAGTATAATTCGAGTCACAAGATTGATTTTTCTCGTACCCAATATCTTCTCTCTTACTCTAGCGATTTTGTCACAAGATAGCTACTAATCATTATTTTTTACATATATGCTAGCTTCGGAGTGGTTACTGGAGGGTTTGTTTAGAGTATGCACAGCTATTGACCATTTTGATTGTCATAGAAGGAGAGAGGTATTTAAAAAATATTAAAAGTGGGGAGTGGGTGAAAAAAAAATTGATGACCGATCATACTCATGATCAAAATGGAGGTTTGGTCTTTGAATCTCATGTTGACATTTGTCACATGTGAAACAAGAAAGAAAAGGATAAAAATATATACATACAATTTTTTAATATGAAGACCAAAAAATGTGGCCAACCATTAATATACTCTTAGAGTTAGATTCACAACTTGTGTGTCTAATTCTAAATAAGCTCGTGGATCGTTATCATCTCTTATTTAGCCTGTTTGCTCAATGACAAGGCATTCTTAGCAAGGACTGGACTATCCAGCCAATTTCGTTATATTTATAGAGAGGCTAATTCCATTCCAGTTTTTCTTGCAAACTTAGCCTTTTCGTTTAGTGTAGGATTTCATGTATTGTGTGACCCGCCAGAGGGTGTTATTTCTTTGTTTCTCTGATGATGTTAGGGGCCGAGTTATCCCCTGTTTGCTGACTACATAGCTCATTTTTTTCTTATTAATAAAATTCTTTCATGAGGGGATTGAGAGTGCCGTCCCTCCTTCGACTAAAAAAAATAAATCTTTCATAATACTATCTTATGGAATTTAATATAATAGTTTTTATTCTAATTTGTATCACGTTTAAATTTTAAACTCATGTATTCACAAGAGCTGAGTAAAATTAGTAAGAGACTTCAAAACTCCCTCAAAAACATAGAGTTTCATGAAAAGTAATCATTCTTGTCCATAAATATTAAAAACTTTTTTGGGGGATTTCTCATTAGGGATGGGGTGGAGACGAGAAACTAGTTAACAATCATCATCCCTTCGCACATCTCTTTGCGGAAAATTGTTTTATCCTAGTCTTTGTCTCCGACTCCGTCCCTAATTATATAATTTTCCCATCTCCGAATATGATTTCCCATTGGTTTTGATAAATCCTTTTGACATCTCTATAGTATGGTATGATGAATCTAACTTGCTTCAAGATAGAAAATAGGAGATTGGAGATGATAGTATAGACTATAGATTGAGAGGGAGAAGAGAGATGATTTGATCGAGAGCCCAAAGTAAAAGCAATTTTATTATTCAATACTCCGGTTTGTTGCACCACTTGCCTCGTATATATAAAACTCACTAGCTTTCGGACATTTAGTCAAATATTTAAACCTTCAAGTAACAGAAGTCTTCGTTTTAACTCTCATGGGCAATGCCCTTCAAAAAAAAAACTCACTAAACCGATTAACAAATTACATGAATACTAAACCACTTCACACAACCTAGATTATAAAGTAAATGTATTCTAGTTATTTGCAAACATTGTAGAATATTTGTTGGCCGGTAGTTAAGTAGACGAACTTAATACATAAATTTAGTGGAGTTTCATCCTAAAACTAGTTAGTAATAAGAGTAACTCAAAGACTTATAGAAGAGATATGTTTTTATCATAAATTTAGATATGAGAAGCTTTTCTCACACACCCTCTCAAATACAATTGTTTGTTCCCACATATTTGTTACACCATTTACCTCTTATACAAGAAAATAGAGAATTTGTAATTTCATGGATTGAAGTCTCATGCTTTTTGTCATGTCCCAAATACGGAGTATAGAAGATAGGATATTGAAGAAAACAGTAGAGATTGGGAGGGTAAAGAGAGAATTTGAGTGAGGAGAGTAAGAAAAATTGTTATTCGATACTCATATTCGTTACACCACTTACCACTTATACATGAAACTCATTAAATCAGTTAATTAGTTACAAGAATACTAACTGGTTCTCACGTAACAGAACCGAATTATTCTAAGGCAATCCAATTGTTATCATACGTGTTTTCATCATTGAAAGTACGAAATGTTATTATTGGTGACGAATCCTAGTGACACTTGGCCTTACTTGTAAGGTCGTGAAGACTACTAGAATTGTCAATTTTATAACATTGAATTGATTTTCATGGGGCCAAAAGTTGCTACTTCCGGGCACTTCCTCCCATGTAAAAACACACACCATAACTTAACTTACGTAGACTACGTAGTCAAATTAAACCAAATGATTCTCCATATTCTAAAAGGGCATTTGATATAAACTCAGATATAGGAATGAGATGAGGTATCAAAAGATGTTTTATTAGAGTTTAAAATCGAAAAAATGGATTAATATGATATGAAATGAAGAAGGATGGGAATGATCCAAAATTCGCCTTTAACAATAGATATGAGAAATTTATATTTAGTGTTTGTTTGGTTGAATATGGAAAGTATGAGTCGTATGAATTTAAATCACGGGAATTTAAATATTTGGGAATTGTAATTTATGGGATTTGAGAAAAAGTGTTTGGTTAAAATTATTTATGTAGGAATTAATTCTCTCTATTTTGTTTGGTTGAAAGTTAAAATTCATGGGAATTTAATTAAAATTACGTTAACAACCCTTATTAATGAAAATCAATGACTTGATTTTAGGGTAAATAAGAGATTTATAATTTAATAAATAAAAAATAAAAAATAAATTTGAAATTAAAATGGTGGAATTGGAACTTACTTACCCAACCATGGTAATTGCAATTCCCCCATTTTGGAGGAAATGTAATTCATGAGAATTTAAATTCTTGTGTTTTTCTGTCAATTAATTTTCAACCAAACATATATATTTACTTCTATTTTTTGAGATATTTAAATTCCCTGGAAATTTAAATGGAAACCAAACAAGCAAATGCATCATAAAAGTTTGCTAAAAAATGTAAGAAAATTATCAACTTCAATTTTTAACTTGTAAATTAAATACTAGGTTTCAAATTTTCATTCTTCAAATTCATACCTAATTTTACCATATCCATAAACCAAATGCATCATAAAATTTTGTTAAAAAATGTAAGAAAATTACCGGCAAAGGTGAAAGCAAACAAAAAAAATGTGAAAAATATAACATACAATATAAGAGAATTTTTTTTTTTCGACCAAAGATGAAAGCAAGGACAATCTCTTAAATATTTGAGTTGGGGGGTCACGACTCACGGATCATGGGAAAATGGAAGTTGGACTTTATTCAATTAGTTTTTAAAAAATACTGAAAATATTTTCACATTAATGGACCCAAGAAAAATACACACTAGACAAAGAGATTTTTTTTCGACAAAAAAAAAAAGAGAAAGAGATTTTTTAACCACATATGACATATCTACCTGTTATTTATCGCTTCTACGTGTCAAAACTTAACATAATACTCCCTATCATTTAAAAATTAAGCCAAATGTTTATTTTGGAAAAATCTTGAATAAAAGTCGTGCAGAATATGAAAATTCAACTATTTTTTTCAATAATCGAACAAATCCATAAAAAAGGAGGAGCATCAGTAAATAAGGGTAAGTAAGGGTGTGTTTGTTAGGTACTAAAAATTAGTTGAAATTTTTTAACTAATTGCAAAAACTCGTATAAACGTTATTTATTTGACACATAAAAACTAGCAACTAGATGTAAAATTAGTTTTTTTTTGACAAAGGTAGTTTTTAAAGCTTTTGCACTAGTTTTTAGTAGTTTTTCGAATTAAAAAAATAATTATTTTCTAAATAAGAATACTCTATAATAAAATAAAATTTTAAATTATTAATTACTATAATAAACTAGTTGAATATTACCAAACAGTGTTTATATATATTTTTAAAACTTCAACTACTTTTACAGGTAGTTTTATAACTTCAGCTAGTTTGCGACTACAATTAGTTATTTTGATGACTTAACAAACATAGCCTAAGTCTTGCCTTAGAAACTTGACCACAACCTCCAAGTTCATATCCAGAGACGGACCGAGGAGCGGACTGGGGTACGCTCCATCCCGACTACAAAAATAAAAAATAATAATAGTAGGGTAAATTTAATAAATAGAAAATAAAAATAAGATAAATTTAGTGTTAAATTAGTTAAATAATGATAATTTAGTTCATCTAATTTTTTTTTATAATAATTATTCCACCCTAATATTAAATCCTGCGTCCGTCCTTGTTCATATCTAGAACGACTCTTTGAAAGCCCAAGTCTTGACTCTTAATAAATTTGCAGTCCATAGAATTAAAGTACCCCAAAGTTCAGCCAATAATATATTGCCGATCGAGCTTGCTCCAATATTAACCACAAAACCCCGTAACAACAATAGTCTTCGTCCTAAACCCGACCATTGACATATCGATTCCTAATATTAGTTTTTTTAAGGAGAAAATAGTGTATGTTATTAAATACCAGTTTCGCTCAAGCGGTTACACTTGATGAAATATTTATAGTAAACATATTCACACCCTAATATTGGATATAATCGAGCAACAAAATGTGCTACCTTACGTATTTTCCGCCCGATTAACATAAGAAAATGATTATATATATATATATATATATATATTGATTAGGTAAGAATTTAATTTATCGGACGTGTTTGATACAACCGAGAAGTTGAGAAAACGGCAGCCAAAACCTACTAGAACAGACAAAAACAAACCAACAACATATAAAGTAAGTACAACAAGCCAAAATCTACTAGAACAGACAAAAACAAACCAACAACATATAAAGTAAGTACAACAAGCAAAGATAGGAATATAATCAATGGCGTATATGAAAACTAGATAGTTCACATCTAATTTGAGAGAACAAAATGCCTCAATATGTTAAATTAGAAGAGCTATTCTTGACACCTAAAACAATTCTAAGGGCATATGTTTTAACTTCAATAAAAGATGTGAGGAAATATTTATGGATAAAAAATTAATATTAAGAATACATAATTATAAAAATGGTAATTGAGATATAAAAATTTAATAACAAAAATGCCATTTACGGCTTTAGATTTAAAAGATATATATTAATTAATTGATATTAATGATTGATATAGACTATAAGGTCGGAGTATTTGGTATTATAGCTCATTTGGCAGGGTTATATACTTATTGTTTGAAATTAATAATTGTGCAAGTAGTAAGGGGGTTACAACGTAGTTACGTAGAAAACATGGATTGAAGTGTGGCCATTAATTTGAAATGACCCACTACTTAAAAATTCATTTAAATGATATCGAAATAAAGAAACTGAAATGATTTTTGGATGCACTTGTAAAAGTCAAAGTCGATTGGAATTACAATTCAATACTCCCTCCGTTCTATTTTATTTGACACTTTAGAGTTAAAATAGTGTTCATTAAAACTTGTCATTTTGAAGTATTTATTTAATTAATGTATTGGAAAGTGTTTGTATTGACTTTTTTTTTTATTCTATTGACTTTAAGGATGAATTAGTAATTAATTTTTGAATACATATAGAAAAATTTAGATTTCCAATAATATTTCTTGTATTTTTAATGAATTATTTAATATGTGTGAATTGTTCTAAAATGTCAAGTAGAATAGAACGGAAGGAGTATATAGTACATAAAACAATTTCTGACCCCAAAAAATGGCACAACTGGTTCAAAATCACATCAATATAGGATTTTTGTGCAAGCTATGTGAATATATTGTAAAAAAAAATTGTCTACTTTTATGAAGATTTTGTCAATCTAGGTAGTATATATATTACGTCTTGATTTGATTATTTCATAGCTGTTGATGATAAAACAAATGTTCACAAGTCATAACATACATCTAAAGGAATAATAAGCATTAAAACACACAACTATTCATGGAAGAACCATCATCATCAAGGTGTGAATTAGGGATTTGGAGGGGAATTAATTATATTGCACATTAAACAATTCTAAAAAATTAAATATAGAGTTGGACATGGTTTGAATAACATGGTTTGATTCAAATCGAAATTTTAAGTAAAACTGACCGAACGAACCACATCTTATATTATTCGGTTTGTTTTGCCCAAATTTTAATTTTGGTTCGGTTCAAATTTCCTAAAGAATAATCTTCTATCTATCTCAAACCGATAAAATTGAAACCAAATCAAACCAATTCGGTTTGGTTTTCGGTTCATCTTAAACTAAATTTTGGTTTTCGGTTTGATTTTTGTCGGATTGATTTGGTTTTAAACCGCTGCTCACCCCTACCTAATAAATAGATTACTTAATTACCTTGAATCGGGAGAATTTTAATTTCATTATAATTATAATTTTATTAATATCAAACATATATAGAAGTATTGTAAACCATTCAAATTTTGAAAATGCAATCAAGTAAATTCATAAAATTTACAAATCTTGAGATGCATTAGAAAACCACCAAAAAATCTCAAGATTACTAGTACGAGAATCCTATCAAATAATACATGCATGCATATTTTAAATGCTGAAAATTAAATATATCCTTAAGTACAACAACTACATTATTGTGTAAGTTTGTAACCCACATAAAATGCCATTAGTTGCATTATCGGAAATGCATTAAATGCCATCAATTACTGACCCGCCTCCATCGTCCTCCCCCTTTGAATATCAACCCCCCAAAATACATTAAATTCCAAAACCAATACAACCAAAACTAATTAATGCCCTTTTAATTACTCTCACGTACCCAATTCCAAACTCCATTTATTAATTTTCCCAAAATCCTTCATTTTCTCCCATTTTCATTTATTGCCCCCACATTAAATCATTCATTTTCTCTTCGTCTCCCCCTCCTTATAAAAAGAGAGCGTCTTCTTTCTTCTCCCTACCAAAACAATTTCTAAACTCTCAAAAAAAATCCTGATTTTCCCTCTTCTCTTGTGCCTCGTTTGGTTTGAAGCAAGTTTCAGTCTTTTAGATATGGCAGCGGAAGTGAGCAGGCAAATAAAGAGCGAGAATCCGGGCGACCCGATTACCCGGGATTTTCTTGGTGGGTCTTTTGCAATTGAATCCAAGGAATTGGATCTTGATTTACATGTTCCTTCTGGCTGGGAAAAGCGTCTTGATCTCAAGGTAATTTCTTTTTAATTAATCATTTAATTTATTCATGATGATCAACAAACTACTGTATGATCTTCTGAGTGTATGAATTTCACAAATTCATTGGTTTTTGGGTTTTGGTTTCTGGTTTTGAGATGAATGATCAAGTTTCCAGTTTTGCTGAATTTGGTTTTGAATTTTGTTTTTGCTGTTGTCAGCATTAATTTGGAAATTGAACTGCACGTTTGATTGTATAATTCTCAACATTAATTGCTGAATTGAATGATTATGGTTAATGAGACGCGCAATTGGTATTAATTGCATGCATACTATTCAATTTAAATCGGTATTGTGAATTTAAAACAAACCCATCACAGATTTTAAGGCTCTGTTTGGTTTACAGTCAGGCAAAGTCTACATCCAAAAGTGCATCCAGCAATCTCCTTCTCCACCATCATCTGATCACAAGCCCAAAACTCCCACCAACCAAACACTGCCTTCCTCCAAGAAACATGACCTCAAGAAACCCAAAACAACACTCAATCTATTTGAAGACTCAAGCTTGAACCTCCTCAACCCATCACCCAAAATGCCCTCCAATCTCCTTGGGAATTACAACAATGCCACTTACCAAAGTGTGTGCACCCTAGACAAGGTGAAATCAGCACTTGATAGGGCTTGGAGGGTTCCTTCTCCAACTTCTTCTTCCTCCAAGAAAAGATCATCTCCTTCGATATCGAAATCGCCCTCTCCGAACGAAGATTCGAGTTCGCCTTCTCGTGATCGTTGCGAAATTGGAAGTGGAAATCTTGTGGCTGGAGCTTGCCCTAGTTGCTTGCTATATGTGCTCATGTCAGAGAGCAATCCAAAGTGTCCAAGGTGCAACTCTGTTATTCCTCTGCCTGTTATGATGATGAATAAGAAGCCTAAGATTGATCTTAATATATCAATTTGAGATGTAGCATCATTCTAGTTTTCTGGGTATGATGTAAATGATAGGGATATCAAGATGATAGGGAGGCTTTTAATTAGAGATATGAGATATAGACTTGAATATGTACATTTTTATTAAGTTATAACTAGTGGCAATATATAGTATGAAAGGTTGTTCTCTTTGTTTGGTTTTATGTGTCTTGCTCTCCATTAGTTTGCTTCGAATTCAAAAGTTCTTGCTACAACAGAGTTGATGTATCCTTCTCATCTCTAATCAAAGTGGTTAAGTGTCACTTTTGTAGTTTGACTCGTAGGGTTGAGCATGGATCGGTTCAAAACGAAAATTTAAGTCAAACCAATCGAACTGAACTGAAATTTTAAGTTGATCGAACCGACTGAACTGAATTGAAACCGATATTATTTGCTTTAGTTTAAGTTTAGAAATTTTTCAAATTTTGGTTCGATTTAGTTTGAATTTCCCAAAGAATAACCCTTTATCCATCTCAAACCGACAAAACCAAAAGCGAACTAATTCATTTCGGTTTTTGGTTCATCTTAAATGAAATTTCAGTTTTCGGTTTGGTTTTGAACTGATACTCGACCCTAAATTTGAGTGGTCCATGTGTCACCTCAAATTTGAGGTTTGATTATGGATACCCTTGCAATTTTACCTCATTACATGTAATTTTTGGTGTAATTTCATATTTTTCATCTATTTAGTATGCAAATAATCTTATACGATGATAGAAAACAATTCTACCGAAGACATAAAGGTAGATTTAGTTTTGGATTCCAATTGAAAATGGAGTGATAGGGTGGTGCACAATTTTATTTTATTTTGTTCTTGCCATATTGAAGTTGAGTTGGTGATAGCTTTTGCTACTCTATGCTTCATTTTCATTGCATAGTAGGTGAGAATGTGTGATGTCTAGTACAGGTGAAGCTAATAAAGGTGGACTTGGAACTATAATTTCCTTCACATTTATGATCACAATTAATGCTTATATATCCTATTATTATCTCTAAAAATATTTACAATATTCCATAACATCTTGTGGACGAATTTTTCCTACAAATTTCACAAAACCACACACAAAATATGAGTTCTACATGATATCACATAAAAACAAAAATTGCAAAAAACCGTCCTCAAAATATGAGTTCTACATGATATCACATAAAAACAAAGATACTTTCCCATTAATATCTTTCCGCGTCAATGCGTCATACAAGGATTGCACCTCCTTGTCTTTCGAAGTGTTGATTTTCGTTCAAGTTGTCCATAAGAATACAGGGAAAATGTATGTTTTGATGTAGTCCGTTCTTTTGAGCCAAAATGTTTCTTTTCCTTGGACATTTGGTGGTGCGTATGCGAATATAATTATCATTTGGTTTTGAGTTACAAGATTGGTATATTGGAGACAAAATAAACCATTAATCTTCATGGTATAGTTGAAATCCCTTCCATAGGACACAGATTCCACCAGAGAGACCGGTTGCCGGATTAAACTCGATTGAGTCAAAACTGGTTTTTTGCCCAAAAAATGTTTTTCTGAAGGAGCTTGGACTTAAGAGTGCCAATATGTTAATTCATTCTAGACGGCATGAAGTGTGCACTTCAATCCAAAACGAAGAGCGCTTCATGCCCCTACATTTCCAAAGACATATCTTCATAAGAAACTTGTTTTAATTAGTGTGGCTTTTGGCCTTTTGATTTTTCGGTTTTATCCATTTTAGAGATAGCATCCTCCTTACCCTATACTTATCTTTAATGAGCTTTGGGTTTTCATAAGGAGCTTCATTTTTATTTTATGTTTGTGATTTTGCTTGGAGGATCGGAGGACGGAAAGCTTCCCAAGAGGTGACTTGCACAAGGGGGATGTGCATGTGATAAGCAATTAAGACTCATATCACGGATTTAACAAGTATGGAGATAGACCCTTTCTTATCTTTGTAAATGTCTTTGATCCCAGTTCTCATTAATTAGAAGATAATTTGCAACTTTGTTTAGTATCTTTCCGGTTTGATGCCGAGAGTGGATCCCCCAGGTAGAGATCGACTTGGGGGACATTAAGGTTTTCGAGTCGCATATTGACAACAAGCGAGGCAAGTGTATCCTAAACATACAAGTTGCTAGCTATTAAGCATTTTGTTTGATTTCACAATATCAGATTGACGCAAGGGATTGTTCTCAAACAAGAGCCCACAATGGTTTGAAGCATACCATATTCTTTAGGGTCATTGATCTTTTTTTCCAAGTTCTCTTGTGGTTCTACAATGACCACAAACAAGTTTGTCACTTTTTGATTATTTGACAATACGTGGCCTTAAATAATTAATAATTACCAACCAATCAAAACAAATTAATTGTGTTTTTCCAAATAACTAAAAATGATACCGATTGAAGTATGAATTTTTTAGGTATAAGCGATTGAAGGACAAATGTCATTTCCTATCTTCAAGGACAAATGTCATTTCCTCCATTTGATGATAATTCAACTCAACAAGCCCATTGCATTGGAAGGACAAAGACTATTATTATTCATTTGGATCTCTACCGACCCCTCATTGCACGAGACTACTAGTACAAATGAAAACTAGTCATTCATTTTAGCTTGTTTAAATGACGCTCCATCACAGAAAGAGTACATAAATCCATTCTGACTATATATATTAAGACCCCACAAGGTCACATTTCTTACTTGAAGACGAGATAACTTACGAAGATGGTGTTATAGGACTAATTGCTCGGTCTTTTAAAAGGAGATTTAGGCTCCGTTCGGCTGATTGTAGCTGGAGCTTTTTTATCCCATTCATCTAACGGGAATTGAAGAAGCTTGTGAGGAGGAGCTTCTTGAATCCGCTCATTTTTCCGCTGGCTCCAGCTAGCTGAAAACGCTCTCAATTCCGCTAGTGTGTAACGGAGCCTTAAACTTGCGCCCTCTTTTATAAATTGGTATAAGATCTGACATTGAATGTTCGATTATTTAATATAAGGTTTGTTGAGATAGTAAGAATTGATAATTTTAATATAAGGTTCGATTATTTAATTCAAATAGTACGTATTATAAATCATACAGTATTGAATAACATCTAGATCGGTACGAAGCCACATTCGATATCATAACTCCATATGGGTCGGACGGAAATTTATATATGGGCATTGGAGTTAATATTTTCATTTTCATGGGTTACTTGCTTCACGAAGATATATACTTAATAATGACATTTAATTACAGCTTTTAATTTGCATGTACCGAACTTACAATTTATTTTACCTCATAAATTTCCCTAGCAAAATCTTCAAAGCGGTTTACCTACCCCTTTCCAAAATCCAAAGCGATTTCGATGACTATTACTTTCTTCAATTTAAATAGTTTCATTAAATGAGTCCTATCCATTGCTATCTGCCTTGATATACAAGAATATTGTTGCAATGATAAGTAAAATCTGGTAAAAATGGAGTGGAGGATAAAATAGTCAAGCTTGTCCATTCTTTTGAGTTATCTTAGTTGGATGCATTAACCAGAGTTCCTTGCTTTCATTCGTAAAGATGTTATTATGTAAGAAATTAACCGTTTAGACTGTCTGTTCAAAAAAATGCAAATGTTTTGCAAAAAAATGAATGGATACTTGTGTAGCTCACAATTTAAACATTCAAGCATGTTGAAGAGTTTTGTAAAGCTTTTTTTTTTCTTCTTAATGAAAGTGATTTTATACATGAATGAATCATCCAAGATTACGTCCATATCAACGAAATTTATTACAAATGGTTTGTATGATTCTATAGACTGGTCTTACTACGAGCTGATCAGCTGATGCCTAAATTCACTACTTAATTTAAAAAATTACATAATCACTTTTTATTTGTAATATGCTTACACATGGCAAATTTTATAGTAGTATGTTTACCGTTCAACACACTATTTTTTTACACAAGTCAAAGAAAGTTATGAAGGATCCTTGAGGCTAATTATTTTGCCCAAATCCCTCTTCTAGTTTTGAAAGTGCACTCTCAAATTTGGGTCTCAACTCTCCAAGTGCACTCTCCAAACTTCGGCCCAACTAGTAGATGGTCCAAAAATGTTCATCAGCCCAATACCAGCAAAGATGCTTCCTTTCAATGACTTAAGATTTGTTGATGGATTTTAGTTAGGTACACTTGGCCACTTGGGGAAGTGAATTTTACTATTCTAGTGAAGTTTGAGAGATTTTTAATCATTAAATAGGATTATAATTAAGTAGGAATTTAATAGTTAAATTTAATAGTTAAATTTTTTATTTTAATGTCTGCCCAACAAATTTTTTTGCAACCACGTTTGTATATATGTTACTCAAATTACAGTTAATTAAATATTTTTTAATAAGGGAACTACAGAACAAGGACAATAGTTGAACCGAATTAAGCCGAGCTAAGCTTTGAGCTGTTCAATTTCAGTTTAATTAAAAATTGGCGAGTTCAAGCTTGACGCGATCTTTGTCCAAGCATAAAATCTTGTTTGAGCATAGTTCGTTTAAATGCTTACCGAGTTCGATCTTAGTTTGAGAGCCTCTCATTTAGTTTCGGTGTGAGATAAATTCGCAAACAACTCATTTACTTGATTATTTATACAAGTAAATAAAACTAAAATTTAAAATATAGTTTGGCCGACTAAAAAAATGACACTAAAAGGTCTTTTTTTAAAATAAAAAAATAAATTCTCTGTTCTTTCAAAGACCCGATTGTAAAATAAACCCTAAAATGTTCAGTCATATACTCTTCCCGTCTCTCGCTCTCTCTCATGCTCCAATCCTCTCCCTGCCGCTGACTTCTCCATCTTCGGCGGCTTCACCGGCGGTTCATATCTACTGTAGAGGACGCTCTTTGAGAGTCCTCCACAGACCTCGTGAAGGCGATCGATCTGCGAGAATCTTCCAGTTGGCCAGATTTAAGGGGAATTAATTTAAGAGGGGAGGGGAGGGGAGATGAGAAGTTGTGCATGGGTAGGGGATTGATTGGTTTTTTTCGTACAAAGTGGAGATTAATTGCAATCTCTGTTATCATGGCACGTAAAAAGAAGGCCTATACATGGGAATTAGTGGAATTCTGATTTTCATTTTGTTCTCATTTATGTTTAATTTCTTTTAATTTTTATTTTTATTTGGTTTGTAGGAGAGAGACTGATGTGTTAATGTTATACGGTTTTCTGTGTATGTGTTCATTGTCCTTTGGTAATAGTATATATTACTCCTCTAATTAAGATTTATGTATATGTTATTACAAGAGCTTTAAAATAACATATAATTTATATTGCCGTTTTCTCGCCGTTTCCGTTTCCTATATTTTTGAGAATTGCCGCTTTCCCGTTTCTCGCCGTTTCCGTTTCCCGTTTCCGTGCAATATAGTAAACCATTGTAAGCTAAGTTGAGAATTTATCCAAAAAATAAACTCTTCTGTCCTAATTCTCTATCTTTTTCTCTTCCCCTTTCGTCTCCTCGACCCCGGGCCTCGTGTCCATTCACTTTCCGATTTCTTGGTTCATAATTCTTTGGTGCGCTAGGACTCTTAGCGTATCACCTTCTCTGCCGTTACCACTCGCAATGAACACGTCGGCCTCCGAAATATAATCATGTTCAATCCCGAATTTGTGTCTCCACCTGAGGGGGTTTTTGATCGTCTCAAATGAATCCCTAACCCCTAAAATTTTGTGTCGTTATCTGTTTTGATCAAATTTCCCAATTTCCCCTTTTATGATTTTGAAGACCGAACTCTGGGTTTGGGTCTCAAAGGTCTAACAATCGGTGATGGTCTGATGGATCATAAAATGGTAAGAGTAGGTTTTAAAAGTGTATTTATTTGCATCAAATTACTACTCCGTAGTTAATTATATACGGAGTATGTTTTAAGAGAATCAACAACAACAGAAAAAGAATCAAAGCTGAAAGTAATATAATCCATATTTCGGTTCTTTTTTTTCCATTTATTTCACATAGTTAAGACGTAAAAGTACTTTACATATAAAAATATATGACAAAAAACCTAGATATCATATTGTAACGAGAATAATAAAAGCGAAAAAAGACACAAAAATTTATGGGGTTTACTAACAGTGTGTTAGCTACGTCCATTCAATTTCTCTTATTATATATGGATGTTAAGAGAAAAAATTACATAAATAAGGTGTTTCATGAGTATATAATGCCTCATGAAATCAGAGTTCGGAGCTATTTTGGGGTGGGTATGGCCCATGTCCCCCAATCTAAATTTTTTTGGTATATTTTCCTCTTGTCAATAGGTTCGATTTGATATATTATAAGCTCCAATCTGATATTTGATCAAAAAATTATGAGCGTTTGAAATTGGACATATATAAACCACCAACAAGTCATTTACTTGGTCGGAATCTTTTATCTTTAGCTAAACTTCCTACTTTCACAATATAATTGAACTCGAAAGCTTTGAAATCATAAGTTATGGTTGGATGTCTTGAATCACACAATTCATTATTAGTACAAGGACTTCAGTTTGATTTTTAGTTTTAAGTTACGAGCCTTTAATAGTATTTTTAAATATTTTTGTTTTCTTAATCTAAATGTATTATGAAACATAATTGTATAAGTTGTCTTTATAACTCTTTTTTTTATAATGTAGTTGCGTTATGAAATATTTTAGCCCATCCTCAATAAAATATGCTCTTTTTTTTTATCTAAATTTGTATTTTTTATTTCTACATATATCTTTCTCAATCTTATCTTATATCATAATATTTTACTATTGTGAAAAATATATGCATGTTTTAAATATTTATTTTAGTTATGTATTAATAAATTTTAAAGGTTTCTTTAAATAATTTTCAATATTTTGTATTTTTTAAATTGAAAAAACATTAATTATGTTAAAAAAAATTGTTGACCCCTACAATGAAAAGATTTTGGTTCCACCATTGTTTGAACCTAATCCTATTATGGATCGTAAGTTCAAAGTAAATTACGCTAAGTCCTATAATAATAAAAACATAGCATACTGTTTTGGCGGATGGACGTTTCGTTCGAACCCTTAGTTGGGGGAGCTCCACCCCTTGGAACCATGGTATTGTCAGAGACTTCACTCCTAAACTCCTGATGATATCTGTTTCATATACTTTGCTAAGGAAATCAATAACATCACTCGATCAAAAATAAAAGAAATTCAATATTATCAAATTCAATAGGTGTTCATGCTCTACGTGCAGTGTATGCGCGCTATCCGTACTCATCCAAGTGTAGGAAACAAATCCTTAGCAAATTATGTGCTGGTGTAAGAGATGCGTCATGCATATGCATGCAATGTATAAGAAACCGAAACCATTCAATGAATCAATACAAAAGTGAATTGCAAGAAACCTATATGCATGACACCCGTGGTCTAACATTCTAGATTTGATAAAAATGAAGTCAGAAATAAATATTAGAGAAAACGAAAGTCGTGCATGGTTAGTGAAACTCCACTTACTAATACCCCAAACTTCATACAATCTAGCTGAGGAAGGCATATGTCAACAATTTAGGTGTCCTACATTTTTTGCATTAAATGGTAAATTTATTTACTATTATTTTTGTCCTAGCAGTGATGACTAAGACTGACTCTCAATTACACAAGTTGTTGTGTTCAATTTGTACTTATTTGATCAAATGACTGAATTTTTTTGACATGGTTGAGGATATAGCATGGATTTTTGGGCGGTTGTAAGTCATTGGTCAAGGGTTTAGGGCCCTAAGGTCAACTAAAAAGTAGGTACACGAGGATTAATACCTTATACATGCATATAAGTCTATGTGTTATTCTACCAAAATAATCAACTTAGGAATCAATTTGGGTACAATTAGTATGGAATTTTCAGAGCAAAAATAGATCACTTCATAATAAATTAAAGTTAAAAGACTTTTGTTATAAAGTGACATGCTATTTGAGAGTAGCGTTTTCAACCAAAATAAAATAAAATTTGAGGAGTAGCGTTCTTTTTAAACTACAATGATTTTCGCATTTGATCTATTTTTAATTTTTTTTACAAACGATCTTCTACTAGTTAGTACAAGGTCGATATTATTATAACATTGTGAAAATTCGTTGGTCATAACAGGTGATCGTACTTATATAAGTATAGACTGCATATGCCGTGAGTATGTCCAATACACAAGTACATAGGGCTCCGGGAGTACCAAGAGCTTATATAGTAGAGTTGGGTTCCAGGAGTAACCCAAGAGCTTATATAGTAGGCTTTTTGCGGGTTTAGCATCTCAATCTCTTTATAGTCAATTCAATACGGGTTTAGAATCAGACATGTTCTGATACCATGTGAAAGTCTGTGGGTCATAACAGGGAATCGTGCGTACATAAACTCATTATATAAGCCCACAAGGCCGGTTCCATTCTAAAACCATTTCCGTTCTAAAACCAATTGACAATATGAAAGTAATTCAACAACTTATATAATAGACTTGTTTAATCTCAATTTTTAGATGTTAGATAGAATGGACTATATTCTTAACAAGCACTTGAGCAATTTTTTAGCCCCATGAACCTCTAAATTCAATATGTTTATGCATTATATAAATATATTGACAATTTTTTCACACTTTCTTCTCTGATTTTAAGAAGAATAGGTGGATGATCTATTTAAGGCACACGAGTGGAAATTCATCACTTGACGAGCTAGTGTGCATTTCGTATGAACATACATGGCCGCAAACCCTTAACCGTGAAAGCGATCTTTAATAAAAGGAGAATGATTCGATCCCTAATTAAAAAAAAATTGAATGATAAAGATATAATGAAACTAAACCAAAGAAATAAGAACAAGCAAAAGTAGCTAACTTGTCAACAACTTGATTAGTCTCCCTATACATGTACATGTCGTTTATGTGTACAATCAAGTCCTCTTTAAAATGTAGACACAAAGTTGTATGGGAAAATTTTCAATATGAGTAGCCTAACTATAAAGCCATGTGTGGTGTGATTTACGTATTACTGCTTCTTGATGACATTTATGTGAGCTAAGTTTGATTGATTGGGTGTGTTTGAAGCATCTTATGTACGAACGATATTAAAGTCTTCTAAATTTTAAAACTTTGGAATTTAAATGCTTTCCCTCAACTTTTTTCAAGAATGAGGACACTAGCTACTGCGATCCAAACCTTTATTAGACAATATATGAAGCAAGAATTTCGCCATGGGCATGATGTATAGTCTGGAATTCGGGATCACTTTGAACATATATTTTTTCATATATAAGATTTATATATGAGAAATAGGAATCCATTCCGTTCACTTCCAAAAACTATATGATAATATTGGATTATGTTATGAACTAATACTAGAATAACGAGTCTCTCCATTAATTTTAATGATTGTAAACGTTATCAAAAATTAAATCTTTATCCAAGCGTTTCAGGAAAAATAAAATGTTATAGGACTATGAGGGAAACAACACACATATGCCATGGAATCGTTTTCCACCTACGTAGCATATTAGAAGGGCAAAAGAGTTTTTACAGAATTGACTTGGGCGACAAGTGAAAAAGAATAGGGTTACAATCATGGGGTACCACTCGGAAAACATATTAATTTTGTTAAACTTATAGGATTTTAATTTTTATTAAACTAATTTTTTTTTTAATTTAATTAAATACAAAAATATTTTTTCCATTAGAAAACATATTAATTTAGTTATAAACTAACGAAAATTACAAGTAAGGGCACTAGCTGAACTTTTGCAAAAGTTCAGGAGTACCACTCGAAAAAGCCAAAAACTCGAGAGTACCACTCGGAATTTTCCTAAAAACTAATAGAGGAAACATCGATCTAGTATTCGAAACTTAACAATTTCTACTATTCTAACACAAACGATCCAAATTACAGAGTTACAATCATGGGGCGTTTTAAGAGTGTATATAGAGACTCTTGAAACCACTGTCGTGGGCAAGGGCAGATCCAAGATTGTCTAGAAGCAGGGGCGGAATTTGAATGGATAAATAGTTTAATATATGAAGCATCCGCTAATTGCTAGCCCCGTCGAGCTCTTGCTTGCTCCTGTCTCTCAATTTTCAATGGCGATTTAGGTATAGATGTTTGAATCAATAACCCTAAATTTTGGGCTAACGTCAAGTTTTCAAAAGAAAAAATTAGGTTCAAAACAACATTTTGTTACTTTCGCCCCCAATATTCACTTGGTTTGTCTTCCTCCTGTTGAGATATCCCACATTTGAAATTGGGAACTACAAAGACTAGTATATAACCTAATGAGCTACTCCACCTATTGCCATATGGTTTTGGGTTGGAACCTTATTGAGCTTGTATGCTAGACCCGTTACACGCACGACCCCCAGATTATCGGCCCACCGGATTTTAATATGGTATCAGAGCCAGGTTACGGTGTGGGTTCTTTCTTGGAGTCTTCGGGTTTGTTGGCTTCATATATGGGCTCGTTCAGGCATTCTGCCCAATAAAGGAGCGACTGATCCCAAAAGTGGCGGTTCGCGTGCCTTGAGGGATTGATTCGGACTTGTCGGCCTTATGAGAGCACATTCCAACAGTCCGCCCAATAAAGGAGCGACTGATCCAAATATGGCGTTTCGCCAAACCTTGAGAGATTATGTCCAAATGTCAACTGGCCCAGGCAGTTGCACTTGAGATGGCGTGTTGAGATATCCCACATCTGAAATTGGGAACTACAAAGGCTAGTATATAACCTAATGAGCCACTCCACCCATTACCATATGGTTTTAGGTTGGAACCTCATTGGGCTTGTATGCTAGGCCCGTTACACACACGGCCCCCAGATTATTGGCCCACCGGATTTTAATACCTTCTCCACTGAATCCTCGACAAACTTGCACACAACAGTCCTTCTCGCCTTCTTCAACTTGCCCTCACCTTCGATCCATCACGGGCCGTCCTGTGGAGGTGAAATTCAAAACTTTCCTTCGTTCCCGAACCTCTCTATGTAAACGAGCGATCGCACCCGCCGAGATCCACCCATGGTCGTGGGGCACTGTCCCCCAAATCCCTTGGCAGGGGGCTCCATCCTACCGCCCCCTAAGACCTCTGGTGGTACCGAGACATATAGTACAACACCTCCAATCATTATTTAAGTGATTAGTTCAAGTGTATTTTTCACCAAATCACGTACCTTGTAAACCTATATCGGATACGTACAATCAGACGTTGGCAGAATGGACATTATTTAAAGCGCAAATATATACTCTCTCTATATATTAATGTTTTCATACATGAAATCCTTAAAGTTGGCCTTAAGATTATTAAACAAATCTTTAAGATAGATAGTGTACTTGTACCAAATGGGCCTCAAATTTTTAATACGAAAATTCCAGCCATGACTCGATCACAAGAAGGATGCATGTGTATAGTTTCTGAGAGAAGAATTTGTTTTATTAGTCAACAATCAACATTCAGATTTCAGACTATTTATAACTATTTCTAAGGAAATTAGCTAGGATACACACTTAAAAGTTAAAAGAAGCAATTATCTTTAATTTCATATATACATCAACATGGTTACTTGCTAAATTTAGCTATATGTACGTGTTCAAATAGTACTCCCTCAAATCATTACATCTGAAGAAATCATAAGTTCTCAATTAAGCTTGCAATAAGTGGCTCCTATTCCAAACCCATATTATGGGTCAAGTTAACTCCCAATTCTGTACACCATTCATTTATCTATTTTGCCAGAAGACGGATTAGCAACGCTATATTTTCAGGAGACAGAATTAAATATGCCTATTCTTGCAAGTCATCTTTCGATTGATTAATTATAGCTGACTTTATGTGCCACCTCAACTGTTATAAGAATCACGGATTTTTATATTTAATCTATATGGTTTCCCTATGCATTGTTTAGTTTTTTTCTATAAGGAAATAAATTTGGGGCCTCCTTATATTAGAAGAACGTCATATAGCATCATTACAGATAATGTTCTTAAAATCTGAATCAACTGCGAGCGGGATAGAAAAAAGACGACGAAACGATCTAATAATAAAGTTCGCCACAGAGTTGTACTGCATGAAGACGTGCGCGATGTTCCAACTCTGAAAGCGGGCCAAAAGCAGAGATATCAAACCTGATCAATTCAATCTCCCCCGGACAGTGTTGGCCGGTCACCAAGGATGACACTAACCAGCTGCAGATTATCACCCTTGATCTGAATGTGGGAAATACCACGCCGGGTGTTTTCAAGAATTCTCTGTCAAAGATCGATGACCTTAGTAATCAGAACGGATTGTCAACCAATTAGTCCACCGTCGAAATGGATAAGCGATCCAGAATGGTCACGATTGATGAATCCGACAGAAGAGAAATCATCTTAATTAATTGTACCATCAAAATTAAACTTAATGAAATTAAGTTTAGGCTTTTCCATCGTACATTTGATTTTTTCGACTCTTTAAAGGTACTCAAATCACGAGAAGACTCATCAGGTTCGCATGCGATTTCCCCACCGTGCCTTTACATCGTTTAGCGAGTCAGTTAATCAATTAAGACCATACGAGTTACATCTGTTTTAATTTAGGGTATTTCCATGGGCACACACTAACAATTAATGATTAGATCACCTTAATTAGGAAGGAGAATGTAAATTGAGAAGGAGGAGAGTGTAAATTGGAAAGGAAAATATATAAATAAGAAAATCATAACTTAATTTAATTTATTAAAATTAACATAAGGATAATATTTATTTATTAATTTAAAATGTTAAGTTACTACTAGACAGGAAATTTCACTTTACTTACGCATTATTATACTGTATTTTTAAACATTTATTTCCGACTTGGGCAAAACTCAACTCTCTAAACAAATCTTGTAAAAAAGAGTTGAAAATTCCACATGAACATCCCAACATTTATTGTATGTTCATATAGTTGAGTAACTACTATCGATCAACTGTTTCGTCCGACGAGAAGGTGGGTTGGTATGGAGAACTTGGATACGTATGGAATTTGATATTTATATATAAAAATATACTCATATTAACACGATTTAACCCTTTAATTTCCTCCGTTGGCTTAATGAGGATAATGAACCCGATCTTAATTTGTTGGCATAGACTAGTGCATGACACGTACGTGTGGATCTTACTTATATAAGTTTTTCATTAGACTCCATTTAGAGACAACACTAATTAAGTTAGGTTCTGTTGTAACTTGTAATCGTGAAACGTGCCAATCTATTGTACTTAATTATTTAATTTCCAACTCTGTCGACAACAAGACGTTATAATAAAACTTGAGAATCTCATCCGTAAATCTTTGGCTCTGTTACCAATTATTATGGGAAAATTAAGGTCTGGAAAAATTAGGTCCAACATTAAAGTTTATCATCTAAGTTCAACGAAGTTCTATTCTTAAAAAAAATTGACAATAGACTAATAATCAATTAATCTAATAGGATGAGGTGTTAGACTCCTTAAGTGTTTGTTCAGAAGGTTTGAAGTTCGAATCTTCTTGACGGTATATATAAAAAAAATTGAATTGGGAAGGTCGCTCCCAGTAATGAGTCTATGCAGTACCCAGTTCGAACGTAAATTGGCAATTGACAATAGGAACCAGTCCACGAGGTCTGGAGTTATACATTAGCTTGTTATTAATAAGGTTGAGAAATAAAATTAATCCTTGTTCATATATTGGCTTTCTGATACTAAACGAGCTACTTCAAACAAGTTTATTGCTCCGATAAAAAATACATGCAATTACTTTTAAATGTAGGATTTACAATTAATATACACCCGAACAATTATAAATTGCACAAATATTGATTAAAACGATATATAAATACTATAAGAAATTAAAAAAACAATAAAAGGTTTAAAAAAAGTAGCAAATAATAATATACCGGAGTTGAAAGTTGATCACATGAGTAATGCTGATACGGTCAATATTGATAATTCGAGACCGGTTCGGGTTCGACGTCGTTCGAGGCAATACGAGGATTAGTCTTAATTAGTTATATTAGTATTTTACGAGTTTTTTAGGACATAAATTTATAATTTCAGCATTATATTTTATTTATGTAATTTTTATAAACTAGAGCTTTGCTCTCTTCTCGGGTTTTCTTTACGGTTCTTTCCCGGGACGCCTTTTTTGAACCGTTAGGGCTTAGGTATAAATATTCTTGGTGTAATTCTCATAATTTTATCCAAGAAAATAGTTTGCCCTAATTTTGTTAGTTTCTCTGAATTCTCCCGTGGCCACCAACCACGTATCTCCTGAGTCGGAATCCACACCGGGTTAGGCTCACCCCCTTGACCAACAAGGGTTCGATACGCTGATCCACACCAGGTCCGTATCATCTGGTGCTTTCATCCTTGAACCGCCATGTCTACCAACGCTAATTCGACTTCGTCTGGGATCGTCGTTCCACCGACGGACGATTCAGCCTCCACCCCTGATTTGCGTGAGTTGGTACTGCAATTGACCGATCAGGTTCAGACAATTCGCTGCGATCTCGATTTACAGAAGGATAGCAACGCCTCCCTCCGCGAATTTGTTCAGGGTCGGCCGAACCCTAGCGCCGCCGTGGCGAACTTCGCAATCACCGCCGCCCCGCCTTCGCACTCGCTGGAGGCCTAGCCGCAACCCAACCCTAATCCCCTGCCGCCGCAATCTGTGGGGTGTCTTCAACCGGCATGGGTCACCAGCAGCGGACCGCAACCGTCGTTGGGCTGGCCTCCGCCGAGTCTTGAGCCGGGACCTTCGACCTTGCCCGCGACGTCGATGGATTGGACCGCGTCGCAACTTCACGGGACGCACCGGTTTTCGCATTACGAGCCGTGCGCGAATTCCCGCCCCATCGTTCCGGACACTCGGGTTCAGATCCGAGCCCCGCCAGGACATGACAGCATTCCAAAATTGCGGGTTGATCCGCCTCGATTCAATGGCACGGATCCAAACGGTTGGATTTTCAAAGTCCAAGCCTATTTCGATTACTTCAATACGGCTGATAATGATCGTCTGCGACTCGTCGGGATATTGTTTGATCACCCCGCCTCCGACTGGTTCCGCTATCAACGTCACAATTATTGTTGCGAAACGTGGTCTGCCTTTTTACGATCGGTCCAACAGCGCTTCGATCCGACGTACTATGAGGATTATGTTGGCCTTTTGGCCAATCTGAAACAAAAGACGACAGTCATTGATTATCAATCTGAATTTGAGGCATTATTGAACAAAGTTACCGGCTTATCAGAAACCACACTGATTTCTTTATTCAAAGCAGGGTTGAAACAGCCGATCCGCCGGGAGCTGAACTTGAGAAATCCGGTGGCTTTAGCGGAAGCATTTGCGCTCGCACAAGAGTTGTCGGCGTCGTATACTGAGACCACGGCGCCCTGGACAGCGAACCGCCGCACATGGACTCCATCGGCAGGCCGCCCGTCGCCCAACCCATCCAAACCGCAATCGGCTCCTACTTCGGCCTCGGGGTCGATCGTTCCGACTCCGGCTACCTCTAACGGTAATTACTCCACTCTTCCAATTAAGCGTCTTACTTTAGTTGAACGTGATGAACGTACTAAAAAAGGGTTATGTTGGAATTGTGATGAGAGGTACACACGGGGACATCGCTGTACGCCTAAATTTCTGGCATTATTGAGCTGTGATGGGAATGATGATGAAGACAGTGATGCTGAGCATGAGGAACTCGCTGTCACGGGGGATATCTCCAGCCATAATTCTATGGAGGGCCTTCCGAACCCTCGTTCTTTGAAACTATCCGGCGAAATTAAAGGCGTACAGGTTCATGTTCTGATTGACGGTGGCAGTACACACAATTTCATTCATCCGACATTGGCCGAATCATTGCACCTGCCACTTACAAAAATTGCACCATTTCGGGTCTTCGTCGGAAACGGCGCCTATCTTTTGTGCAATCACCAATGTCCGAGCACCGTCATCTGTTTACAAGGGCACGAGTTCTCTATTGATTTATATGTCTTGGCTGTTCACGGACCACAGGTGGTTCTCGGCGTTCAGTGGCTTCAAACGCTGGGTACTGTCGCTCATGATTATGCTAAATTAACTATGCAGTTCTTGTGGAATGATGTTACTGTGTTTCTGAAAGGCGACAGGCAAGTTCCGAAACAGATTTCTATGCTTGCCCTACATTCTTTATGTGCGTCGGACGCAATTTTGGAGTGTTTCGAGCTTCTGAATCTTGCGACCACCGCCACCACTTCAGCGACGGACGAATTTCCGACGGATATCATGCCGGAATTACGCGCCGTTCTCGAGCGCCACTCCGCCGTATTCTTGGTACCAGCGGGACTGCCGCCACCGCGGATTTGGGACCACCACATACATCTGCACTCGGGTTCTAAACCCGTTAATGTTCGTCCATACCGCTATCCGCATTTTCAGAAAGCCGAAATTGAACGACAGGTCAAAGCTATGCTCGATCAGGGTATTATTCAACACAGTACTAGCCCGTTTTCTTCACCCGCCCTTCTGGTCAAGAAGAAAGACGACAGCTTCCGCTTCTGCATTGACTACAGAGCACTCAACAACATCACGGTCGCAGATAAGTTTCCGATTCCCACCGCTGATGAACTTTTTGATGAATTGAGGCATGCAGTTGTTTTTACTAAGCTTGATCTGCGTTCCGGATACCATCAAATCCGAATGCACTCTGATGATGTTTATAAGACTGCTTTTCGGACACATGACGGTCATTTCGAGTTTTTAGTCATGCCTTTCGGTTTGACCAACGCTCCGTCTACTTTTCAGGCGGCCATGAACCACTTGTTTGCTCAGTATTTATGTCAATTTGTTATTGTTTTCTTTGACAATATTCTGATTTATAGTCCTTCAGTTGATGAGCACGCTGACCACTTGGCTACTGTCTTACATATATTACAGGCTAATCATTTCTTTATTAAAGGCTCCAAGTGTTCGTTTGGTACGTCCAGAGTTGAGTACCTCGGCCATATTGTATCTGCCGGCAATCTGTTGGCCGATCCGGCAAAGTTGTCTGCCATGTCTGATTGGCCGACACCTCAGTCTGTCAAGCAATTACGCGGTTTCCTTGGGTTGACAGGTTATTACAGGAAATTCATTCGCAATTATGCGCTATTAGCAGCTCCTCTGACTGATCTTTTGAAGAAGGATAAATTTACTTGGTCGGAAGTCGCCACCTCGGCCTTTCAGCGCCTGAAAGAGGCCATGTTGAGTCCTCCCATTCTGCAGTTACCTGACTTTTCGAAGGACTTCGTGGTGGAAACGGATGCTTCTGACGCCGGTGTTGGTGCGGTGTTGTTACAGGATGAGCATCCTCTCGCATTCTTCAGTAAGAAACTGGGTCCTCGTCGTCGCGGGTCTTCCGCATATCACCGTGAGCTCTTTGCTATTGTATCTGCTGTTCAGAAATGGCGTCAATATCTGTTAGGCCGTGAATTCTTGATTCGCAGTGATCAGAAAAGTCTCAAAGAATTACTTACTCAGGTTATTCAGACACCGGACCAGCAGTTCTTTATGCGCAAGCTCATGGGGTACAAGTTTCGCATTGAGTACAAGTCCGGCGCCAGCAACCGCGTCGCCGATGCACTGTCCCGCCGTATGATCACTGATGACGGGGTCCTCAATCAGCTGTTGGCATTCTCGGCTCCATTGCCCGATTTATTACAGCGCTTGTGACTCGAAAATACTACACTACCTGATTTACAGGCGTGGCATTCGGACGCTAGCTCCGGCAAGTTAGCCGCTCCATTTCAGCTTCATGACGGGATTCTGTACCATGGTCACCGTTTAGTGGTGGGGGCGGCCTCGCCCATCAAGGCCGACATCTTGGCCGAATTCCATGCATCACCGACAGCCGGTCACCCGGGCGTGGATCGAACATTCCGTCGTGTTGCCGAGGTTTTCTTTTGGAAGGGTATGCGCGCTGATGTGAAACACTTTGTTAATTCTTGTTTAATTTGCCAATCCACCAAATACAGTACAAGTAAGCCTGCCGGACTTCTTCAACCTCTTCCTGTTCCGCAACAAGTTTGGGACGACGTCTCCATGGATTTCATTACGGGCTTACCACCATCCCGAGATTTTACTACTATCTTGGTGGTAGTCGATCACCTCTCCAAGTTTGCACATTTTGGCGCCCTTGGAACGTCATTCGACGCACCACGCGTGGCTGCCTTGTTTGTCGACTTAGTGGTTCGTCTACATGGTATTCCGGCTTCCATTGTATCCGACAGAGACCCAATTTTTCGTAGTGCTTTTTGGTCCGAACTACACCGTCTGAGCGGGACTAAATTAAGACACAGCACAACATATCATCCGCAAACGGATGGTCAGACTGAGGTCAAGAATCGAGGTCTAGAACAATATCTACGCGCGTTTACGCAGGGCCGTCCCCGGCGCTGGGTCGAGTTCCTTCCTTGGGCCGAGCTTGCTTTGAACTCCATGTTTCACGAGGGACTCGGAATGTCGCCTTTCAAGGAGCTGTACGGACGGGAATCGCCGCCGATTGTGCGCGCAACGATTCCGGTGGGACCACCTTCCCCGGCAGCCGAGGCCATGCGCGATCGGGAACAAGTTTTGGACATTATTCGGACCAACCTCCGGAAGATGCAACAGCGCATGTGTACTCAGGCTAACAAGCATCGTAAAGATGTCACTTTTGAGGTCGGCGATCAAGTTTTGCTTAAGCTACAGCCTTATCGGCAGCACTCTGTTAGTCGCCCATTGTCGTCCAAGCTTGCTCGTCGTTTCTATGGGCCGTTCAAGATTTTAGAGCGGATTGGTCCGGTTGCATACCGTTTGGAGCTCCCACCTTCCGCCCGCATCCATAATGTTTTTCATGTCTCATTACTCCGACCATTTGTTTCGGATGGATCGCTACTGACCCCAGCCACGCTGCCCACCGAATTCCTCTATGATCGCCCGATTTCTCGCCCACTGCGCGCTATTGCTTGCCGCGAGGTGCTCTCAGAGGGTCAGCCGCGTCGTGAGTGGCTCGTGGAGTGGGAGTATGGCGCGCCTGTGGCCTCGACGTAGGAACCGATGGAGATGTTGAATCGTGTTTTTCCTGATTTACGGCTTGAGGACAAGCCTATTCTCATCGGGGGAGAGAATGATACGGTCAATATTGATAATTCGAGACCGGTTCGGGTTCGACGTCGTCCGAGGCGATACGAGGATTAGTCTTAATTAGTTATATTAGTATTTTACGAGTTTTTTAGGACATAAATTTATAATTTCAGCATTATATTTTATTTATGTAATTTTTATAAACTAGAGCTTTGCTCTCTTCTCGGGTTTTCTTTACGGTTCTTTCTCGGGACGCCTTTTTTGAACCGTTAGGGCTTAGGTATAAATATTCTTGGTGTAATTCTCATAATTTTATCCAAGAAAATAGTTTGCCCTAATTTTGTTAGTTTCTCTGAATTCTCCCGTGGCCACCAACCACGTATCTCCTGAGTCGGAATCCACACCGGGTTAGACTCACCCCCTTGACCAACAAGGGTTCAATACGCTGATCCACACCGGGTCCGTATCAAATGCTTTAAAAGTTTTGGGGCCTTGGTGCATGTATGTTATACGAGTATA
This sequence comes from Fallopia convolvulus, assembly GCA_964016875.1. Taxonomy (NCBI): domain Eukaryota; kingdom Viridiplantae; phylum Streptophyta; class Magnoliopsida; order Caryophyllales; family Polygonaceae; genus Fallopia; species Fallopia convolvulus. The sequence goes on from OZ024737.1 coordinate 40,815,541, forward strand.
ACAAATATCATAATCTTCAAGCGAGATTTTGTTGAAATAAAACTTAAATCTCAAAAGCTTCAACGAAAAGCCAAAATAAAGATTTCTGTAATTAAAAAATAATCAATGGTTAGTGACGTGGCATCACACTTGTTGCAAGTAGAGCTAGTTAGCTAGCCAGTGTCTTCTCTCGTACGAACGTACACACCCGCACACTTACTTTTCTCCGCTCATTATATATATACAACACCTTTATGATAGCGAAGCTCTTTCACTTATAAACACCACCACACAAACTACGTACAACTCCAAAATCTCTCTACATATATATCTTTGTACTTGACAATACACTTATAACAAGGTCAAATAAAGTAAGGAATATGGGAAAAGGAAGAGCACCATGCTGTGACAAGAGCAAAGTGAAGAGAGGGCCATGGACTCCTGAGGAGGATTTAAAGCTCATTACTTTCATTCAAGACCATGGCCATCCTAATTGGAGGGCTCTCCCTTCTCGAGCCGGTACGTACTCGATCGAATTCTTAGGGTTCGTTTGGCATCTGTATTCATGTTCAAGATCATATATATTGTCAAATCTTGCTCAAATCGGAAACTCGCATACTCTTATCATAATCAAAACAATTACGTAACTTTTCTTTTGTAATTTAATTTTTTTAATCATGTTTCATTTTTTTTTTCTAGTTATAATGCGTGCTTTAAACTTTTTTAGTCAATTTTCAAACCGTGTTCATAGGGATATCCTTTTAGCACCTTAAATTCAAACAAGAAGTATGTATTTGTCAAATAAGTTTACAAGACATGAAGAATAATTATATCTGTAGCTAGCTAGCTAATTGTTAATGGTTTTGACAAGCAACCGCCGGTATTTGCTGGTTAATTTCAGTGACTCTACACTATATATTCAAGATGAAGGTTTATTTAAATATTTGGTGATCCGGTATAAGTTTGTTGTATTTTTTGCAATTAAATAACGAAGTGTAGCTATCAAGCAATACACCAAATGCCGTGACAATCTGACTCGTGTGTTAAGTTAATTTCAGATATGAATTTCGATTTATTGTACGGAATGAGTATATACACAAAACGGACAGTTTAACTTGATATCTTAAAGGATATTATTGATTTTTATGATCTATTTTACAGGACTTAAGTTTAGAGCCTTACATATTGATTCAATTTATTTTTATTTAGAGTTAATTAATTTTAATAAGATTTACTAATTTTTTTAGGGTTTTAGAGTTTCTAAATTTAATAATATGTACATATTGTTAGAGATGTATATTTTTTAGTATATCTTTCTGTTTTGAGCTTAATTATTAAATATATTTTACAGAATATTAAAAAAACTAACGTATAATCAGGACTTTTTTACAGATTTAATACAGTTAGGAAATTTAAGTTATTTTTTATAGACGTTATACGGACAGATTATTCTTAACTATCTTCGGCTTAGATTTTTTTGGTAGAACTATCTTCGGTATAATGTGATTATATTCTGCCTAATTGTAATAAACTTTTGTTCATTTGTAGGTCTATTGCGATGTGGGAAGAGTTGCCGATTAAGATGGATAAATTATCTCCGGCCTGATGTCAAAAGAGGGAATTTCACTCCCAAGGAAGAAGAAACTCTCATCAACCTCCACCAAGCTTACGGAAACAAGTAATTAAGCTTTTCTTAGCCAATTTAAGTACGCCAGAATTAATACATAATACTATATCATGATATATGATTGATTGATGTACATAAATACGTACAATTTGTCGTCTTGTTGCTGTCACATTTTAAGTACGTATCCTAAGATTATACGTAAGCTAGTATGTTATCTAGCAAGGTAATTAATTAAATTACCTAACTCAACAAGCTAATGACTCTTTCTTGCCACATATTTATACCATGACGACCTTTATCGCCATCATTTCATGTCGATAATACTTCAACTTAGCAACCTTAACATTATCAACTGATTAACTTATACGTCAACGCAGATGGTCAAAGATCGCGTCTTTCTTGCCTGGGAGAACCGACAATGAGATAAAGAATGTATGGAACACTCATCTGAAGAAAAAGCTTGGCATAAAGAGTAACAGGAGGAACGCTTCAGGGAGAACGAAATCCAAGAAATCTTCAAATGCTTTTGTCGTGGAATCGTCGTCGTCTACAAAGAGCAACTCCTCTTTATCATACAATGATCAAGTGGATCAGGACAGCAAGGCCACGACGAGTCTTGGCAATAAGGACTCGCCAAGTCCTTCGTTGAACTCTTGCGTTTCAAATCTCTCCACCAACGACGGAAGCCATGTTGATCACAAGGATACGACAAACTTTGATACGCCTCTTAAAGAGATGTATTATGACGATTTTGGGGCGTTAGATGAACTGGATTTTTGGAACATAGTAGAACTCAACAACTTGTGTTCACTTCAAACCGATGAAATCGAAGATCATCCATTCAAGTCGTTGGAAGAGTCGAGTTCAGTTGGCTTTGGAAATAAGCATAACCTCACAAGCGATGCTACAACTTATAATTGGATTAGAAGTTTAGAGATCGAGTTAGGACTTGATGATATGGAGTAGTACCTAGGAAAAATAATGTATAACAAGTTTGTATCATGTACGTAGTTAATTTTATATGAAGTTATTTCTAACATATGTAAGATTGTCTAGTAATATATGTAGTGTGTATCATGCACAAACTTTACATAATAGATAAAGAAGAACCTGATTGACTATGAATTTATTTGTTGATAATTTTCACATCTGAAAGGCAAGGTTAAATAACTTTTTTTTATTGACAATTGATTTTAAAATGGAATCATATCGGATTTATATATTAATATTACGTATGCGGACGACTGATAATCTATCAGCCCATGGAAGTTTAATACGCATTAGAACAATCTGTCTAACAACTTGTTTGATCTTGAGCATAAAAATTAATAAAATTGAGGCCAAAACACAAGGGAATAGAATTTTGAGTATCTTATGGGATGAATTCACGATGGATTCTAACAAAACATCTCATTATAAACAAAATTTGTCGGTCGTCTCTTGCAATATTGTAATATATAAAATGGAATCGCACTTTCTAGAAAATCCAAAAGTTATCAAATTGATTTCTAAGATCTTGATGCCTCGTCCATTAATATACCAAAAAAATATATGGATGTGCTAAACTGATCTAGTTTTGATCTAATTGGATTATGAATCTTTCTAAAAGTTTATGATTATGTTAGGGTTTTTATTCCAACCCTATTTAGTTGTCCATACACATGAAATTATTCTACATAATATATTGCTTGCATAAATTTGTAGGATAGGTCATTTTATGTTATATGCACAGTTACATACTGCCATCTTTTGGAAAATTGAAAATCAGATACAATATTCTTTGGAGTTTCTATATATGAACCAAAAGGATAATCTACTTGGATTATTTATGTACTTCTGAAAGATAACAATTACTTTTACGATTTTTATCCCACCCCCAAAACTATTAAGAAACTACTTAATTGGCCGACCAAAAAAAAAAAGAAACTACTTAATTTTACCTAAATGTTTTTTTATAATTGCTTTGTTTTTGAAAAAAAAAATAGCTATTTTGTCTTTTTGAGCATTTCTTAAGGACATAATTGGAAAATTGTGTAAAAAAATATGTAAAATAAAAATATTATTGAACAAACAAAACATATTAGAATCACAAATATTTCTAAACGTAGAGAGTAACATAACACGAAAATTTATGAAATATAAAACCTTGCATTTGTTGGATAAAGTCCTGTATTTGTCTCATAATATGACGCAAGCAATGACTATAATTTGGTAAACGAGTTGATCATGTTGATTAGTTTGGTAATTACCCCCCACCAACCTCCACTAAACTATGTGTACCCTTATCAACCTCCACTAAAATATGTGCACCCATATCAAGGATTACCATTTCTTAGATATCTATGCTTATAATGTATTTTATAATTTGATCTTTTTGGTAGGAAATTATAATATTTTTATAATCTAGGCGTAATATATGTACCTGGCTATCAAGGTTGGAATTAACTTAGAAGTTTAAATACTTGATTCACAATTTTCACACCCTTAATTGGTGGCCTTGACTTTTGTTTGTTTTGGTCTTTGGTTTTGACTTCTGACTGAATACACAAGAATGAAGTCAAAGTTCATCAACAAGAGAACCAACATAATTGACTTTTCATCTGACCAAAAAACCTTCACATTGCCATTTGGGGAGACTTGTTAAAAGTTGGTAAATTTTTGAACTATTATATGAAATTGAGGGATGAACATGATAATATTGTTTTTTTTTCTTTCTTTTCGTCTATTTTATACATGGCGAATACAGAAACGTTAGGAAAATATCAGAAATCATATATTATCAAGCTAGATAATAAAATTTAATTAAACTTAAAACATTTGAACCCTAGGTTGTCTTTGGTAGACAAAGGATTGTAACTTGTAAGCATACTCTAATCACAGAACACAGGAATTCAGAATTCCATTGGGGCCAGGCGATTCAGAATTCTATTGGGCCCAATTTCAAGTTTATCAGCCCACATTATAAATATATTGGGCCGAGCAAATATTAGAACTAGAATTAGAAGGGGCCGCGCGAACGCAGGCCCCCACTTGCACAAATTATGACGTACGAGCTTCCACAGTGGGAAGACGTTAGGCTGACGCACCTTCGTAATGTGCAATGAAGGCCACCAGCCCAAGCCATGAGCCTTATTGATCGCTCATTGACTCCGCCCAGGTAAGTGATTTGTACGGCTGTCGGCTCTCCCCTTTTATATCTTCTCTATCTCTGTCCCATGGAACCACGCATCAAGTTAAGAAAGGATGCAGGGAATGAAGAACTAGTGGATGAATCTGTGTATAGAAGCATGATTGGAAGCCTAAGGTACCTAGTCAATTCAAGGCCTGATCTTAGTTATTCTGTTGGAGTGTTGAGCCGGTTCATGGAGACTCCAAACACATCACATATGGATGCCCTAAAGAAGATTGTAAGATACATAAAGGGGACAGTCAACTATGGATGTGTCTACTCAAAGAATCTTTCATATACAGAATTAACTGGATACAGTGATAGTGATCTGGCCGGGGATCTAGATGATAGAAAAAGTACTTCTGGTGTTGTATATTTTTTGGGTAAAAATCCAATCACTTGGATATCTAAAAAACAAAAGGTGGTGGCTCTATCAAGTTGTGAAGCCGAGTACATAGCAGCAACTGCAGGGGCTTGCCAAGGACTGTGGCTTGGAAAGATTATGGAGACACTGGAAGGGAAGAAGAGCATTGTATCAACTCTACTGGTGGATAACAAGTCAGCAATTGCCCTAGCAAAGAATCCTGTTTTCCATGATAGGAGTAAACATATCGACACTAAATTCCATTTTATTAGGGACTGTGTGGAAAAGGAGAAGATCAAGATCGACTATGTTCACACCAACAACCAACTGGCAGACATGTTCACTAAGCCGTTGGCACGACAAAGATTTGTTGAATTAAGGGACAAGGTTGGGATGAAGTTGGTCAATCAAGCTTAAGGGGGTGAATGTTAGATATAAGTTTGATCTATATATATGTGTCATATGTCTATTATTAAATAGTTAATATTAGTGAGTTCAATCTGTCAGAAATATGTAAAGACAGAAGTTAGTTGAATATTTGAAAGTTTGTATGTCAAGATTAGTTATGTTAACTGGCGTCTGGGCAGTTATGTAAACTGTCAACCAAGTCAGTTATGTTGACACTTGCCCTCTGTAATTAGTATAAATATATGTGTATGTACAGGAGGAGAGGTCTGTCGCCTCACTCACAACAATAATATACAAGAAAGTACTTTGTATATAATAGACAGTTTGTTCTCTCAAGCAAATTCCTGATTCTCTAACTCACCTCTAGACGGTTCTGTGTTGTTTTTAGATTTAACAACCTAAGCCGGACAATTATGGTGTGTCGCGTGTTGTGTTGATGTTTGATTGTGAGAGCGAAGAGTTTAAAATAGTGGATCTTCCCCAAGAAATATTTGACCTGAGGAACATGGAGAAGACGGAGCTTATGGAGTATGCTGGCATGTTGTCAGTAGTGGCGGACTCGCGTTTGGACTGGAAGAGTACGTCTTATCTTGAAATGTGGGTTATGGAGGAGCACGGCGTTGCTACCACTTGGAAGAAGCTTTATAGGTTTAGTAGCAGCCGTTATGGGTTTAAGTTGTGTGCTACTTATGATGATTCGTTTGTGGATTTGGCTCCGTATGGCCCTAAGCAGTGGACCGAGTTTCGCCGTGGTCATGATAGGTATGAGGCGTATGATGAAAAAGTTTGTGGACATGTTTATGAGGAAAGCTTGGTTTTGATGGACCATGTTGAAGCCGAGTGTTATCGAGAGGACGAGGTGGTTTGTGTATAGAAGGTAGTTTGTATCTCTTGATACAAGTTTTGTATGTATAATTACGTTCGACGTTATTACTTGTCAGTGTAGTTTGGGCATATAGGGCAGTGTTTATTTTCTTCGTATGACTAGATATGGTTGTATGGCCTTTATAAAGGCTTGTGTGTAATATATACTCTACTAGCTTTATTGCACTACACTCTGTCTGCACATTGTTGAATTAGGTGCTTGTGAATTGTAGTTTTTTTGTTGTCGTTGTTATCGTTGTCCTATTTCATATTAGTATTTTCGTATGATCCAATTTCCTTAAATGTGTCAAAAATGAATCTTTATACTTGTGTTGTTTTAATTTTCATTATGTGTATTCTCAAACTTACGGAACAAGAGAAAAATCATATGAATACATAGTATTCATATTACCTTTTATTGTGGGCTACTTGTCTTGGACTCTCAAATGATGTTTTTCAAGATTAATTTGTAGATTGCTTATCATAATTAAACTGGTAATAATTTGCAAGCGTCTTATATACTCCGTATTTGAGATATGGCCCAATACCCGTAGCCAAGTGAAAAGCCGTCAGGGACATTAGGCCCACAAATCTTGTCAACCTATTTATGTATGTTTGAAATTTTGTTGGGGTAAATCCTGAAATCAATGGGGTCAAAGTGACTAAAACTCGACTATCCAGACTAGGTTGGGTCGAACTACTCGCGTACAAATCTTGTCAACTTATGTTAAATGTTGATCCTTTTGACCATTTGGTCGACCTAACCTGTAACACACCCCAATTGACTTGGTCACTCGGAAACTTAAACAATCCCAACGATTCAAACCCTTATTGATGCGACTCCTGGTACAGACCCAATGGGGCGTCTCATGCTATGGCGTCCTCCTTGGTTCATAAATAGACTTATTTATGATATTATATATTATTTCTAATTCCGTTACTTTCTTTTTGGGCGTGTGCTCCATTCTTTTCTTGTATAATGGGCTAGCCACCATGGCTATAAACCAGACTCAAACCCATTAGAGTGCAATTGCACCTTTTCTTTTTTTGAACTTACTATTTTTAGGTTTATGGGCTTTCGTATGTGGGTCTTGATTGTATGTTTGGGCCAATCCAATCCTCTTCTTATAACCTAGGCTTTTGAGCTTGCTTTCCTATAGAAGGAGCACTTGAGACTCCTTTCAAATCATATGAAGATTAGTCAAGTAAAGTAGAGTCCAAAGTTCCTCCATGTTTTCCCCAACGTCACTGTCTCCTTCGACCCCCTCTCCGTCTAGTCATATCTCTATGCCTCGCCCCACCATCGTTAGCATGAGCATTACAGACTCGCGAGACCATAACGATGGTCTCGTATCTATCCGGTTACAACTAGTCGGAGAAGATTCGAAAATTTCAAGCCTAGATCAGCCCCTAGCTACCCAAATCCGAGTGTAATTGCATCACCTATCTAGCTGAATTTGACCGAGCCAGACCTAAATTCGATCACCTGACCCATTTAATAGGTCTATTCATAATCTACTTATCAGGGTTTTCAGAGTCATTACTATGACCTCGTTTGTTTCTCTTTACTTTTGGACCATGATTTGAAAGCTTTAGAAGCTCTTAACCCAATTAACCAGTTTTTAAGCATAATCTAATTAATTAATTTTATTGAGTACTTTAACATACTCTCCTTTGGTAACCCTCAAAATGTAGAGCACGGAAAAAAAAATTGTTGCTGGAAAATGCTTTGCTCCATTTTTAAAGAACTTTGAAACTTCTCTTCAAGGTAACTACGTATATTGATGATTTTTTGGCTTATTGCATTAGTGCCCAATTTCTTATACTCTTCTCACCAAAATCCCGTCAATGACTTAGGGCGGTCAAAGACAACACATTGTTCGGAAATTTGTCCGACAAAAATTAAATGAAAGATTCGCGAGTATTTAATGTATCAAAGCTTAAATAAATACTCCCTCCGTTTAATTTTATTTATTCTTATAGTCTAATATACATACGGTTCGGCTAATGTGTACCCATGGGCACACAATAAAAGTATTAATTTGGTAAACTATTTCAAAACTATTCCCTAAATTGGAATTAATGAACCCTTTTTAAAAAATCAAAAATAACAAACAATATTCAGATTTACCTAAATTAGAATTCTAATTGTGTGCCCATGGGCACACATTAGAAAAATCCATATACATATAGTAAGACATGTTTTAATTTTACCAAATTTCCTCCTATTAAATTCATATTGCAAAAAGGTAAATGGTAAATCCATTAAGAGCCTGTTTGGTTCTATACCTAAGGTATAATGAATCGAGTTAGGTATGGTCTATCCCCCTTTGGTGTTTGGTATTCCCATTCCCTCAAAATACACATGAGCCTATACCTTCTCTTTCTCTTTGAGGTGGGTATGAGTGAAATATATTCAAACCCCATTCTTTATTCCAACCTGATTCCAAGCATAGAAACAAACAAGCCATAAAATGTGCTTTGTTTTTGATTTGGTAATACAAAGGATAATATTGGAAAATTTTAGAAAAAATAGCTAAAAGATAAATAGAACTAAAAAAAAAAAAATAAGCCTAGAAGGACATACAAAGGTATTTTAAATAAAATAGCTACAAAGATAAATAGAACTAAACAAAAAAAAATTAAGCGGATAAATAAAACTAAAGGAGTAGCTTAAAATAAACTCGCACCAAAATATCAAGCTCAAATAAATAGCTTAAACCAAACTCCTATCTTAAGCTCGACTCGTCTATTTTGGGTACCGAAATCACCACAAGGATTTGAGAATTCAAATTGGGCCCAAACTCGAGCTCATCTGCCTATATTTTAAATATTGGGCCGACCAAAAATTAGAACTAGAATTGGAAGGGGCCGCGCGAACGCAGGCCCCCACTTGCACAAATTATGACGTACGAGCTTCCACAGTGGGAAGACGTTAGGCTGACGCACCTTCGTAATGTGCAATGAAGGCCACCAGCCCAAGCCATGAGCCTTGTTGATCGCTCATTGACTCCGCCCAGGTAAGTGATTTGTACGGTTGTCGGTTCTCTCTTTTTATATCCTTACTATCTCTTCCCCTCTTCGTATCCTTCGATGTGGGATACATTTGAAAACTGTAAGAGTAAAAGTTGCCGAAGCTTGAAATGTGGGTCTCAAATTCTTAAACCTTTTAAGCGTTGCAAAACAGTATGACGAAGTCGAAAGTAAAAGTTGCCGAAGCTCGGAATATGGGTCTGAAATTCTCAAAGCTTCACCACTTATATTCCTTTGTCCTCCAGAGAATTTGTAAATGAACGTCGAAAATCTTCTTGTGTAGTGGCTGATTGCATTTCATACTGTACGTGCTGAATTCATGGTGGACTTGCAATTAAATCTTGCTGATCACATTCTAATTAAACTGGGCTCCAGCACATTAATTGGGGCAGGTGTATAGAGGTTTCGTAGCCTTCAGGGATATTAGAGGCACACAAAGTCACAAATCCTGTGAAGTTACTCACTCTCTTATGTATGTCCGATTTATAAGGTAAAATCCCGACCTGAAAATAAATGGGTCAAAAGTGACCGGAATCCGACTAGCCGGACTAGGTTGGGCCGACCAATCCACATAGCGGAGTTGACTTGACTTGTTGTTTCACATGTGCTATATCATTTATGTTAAATGTCGACACTCTTGACCATTTGGTCAATCAAACCTATAATGACACACCCCGATTATCCACTTTTGACCGACCCGAACCTAAATCCAACCACATGACTCATTTGATAGGTATATTCATAATTTACTTATCAATGTCTGTATTTCGTTACTTTTTGAGCATAATTTGAATGGTTGAGAAGTTCTGAACCCAATTTTAACATACATACTCCCCTTTAGTTTTGGAAACCCTAGAAAAGTGAGCAAGGAAAAAATTTGGTTTGGATTTTCTAATATCGAAGAGTTGGTACAAAGACCCTTGCATATTGTTACCACTTTATGATAAGCAATCTACTCCCGTACACAAATTAACCTTGAAAGACATCATATGAGAGTCAGAGACAAGTAGCCACAATAAAAAGGTAATATCATGTATTCACATGATTTTGATCTTTTTCCGTAAGTTTGGAAATGTAAATTTGTTTTGCTTCGTCTTACACATAATCAAATTAAAACAACACAAATATAAAGATTCATTTTTGACACATTCAAAGAAGTTGGATCATACTTCAACTATGTGCAGACAAATAAAGTGTAGTGCAAATAAAGCTAGTAGAGTTATATTACACAAAAGCTTTTATAAAGGCAATGCATTCATATCTAGTCATATGAAACAGGAAAATAAACACTTTGCCTCCTCCTAGACACAAACCACCTCCTCATCTTCATAGCACTTCGCCTCGACATGATCCATCAAAACCAAGCTCTCCTCATAAACATGTCCACAAACTTTCACACCATGCCCTTCATACCTCTCATAACCACGACGAAACTTGGTCCACTGCTTAGGGCCATACGGAGCCAAATCCACAAACGAATCATCATAAGTACCCCACAACCTATACCCATAACGGCTGCTATTAAACCTATAAAGCTTCTTCCAAGTGGTAGCAACGCTGTGCTCCTCCATAACCCACATTTCAAGATAAGTCGTACTCTTCCAGTCCAAACACGAGTCCGCCACCACTGACAACATGCCAGCATACTCCATAAGCTCCGTCTTCTCCATGTTCCTTAGCTCGAATATTTCTCGAGGAAGATCCACTATTCTAAACTCTTCGCTCTCACAATCAAACATCAACACCACACGCGACACACCATTATTATTATTATTATCCCGTGGAGCTACGATCCAATGTATCATTCCATTTACAAAACACCCGGATTTACTCGTATAGAAACCGAAAGATTTGAGCATTTCAGAAGTTGCCACCTTCCACTTACCCACTCGAGACGAGTATACCTCGTAAGTGGGTAGGAGAGATTTGCAATGATCCTCGATGAATTGCATAGGAATCCAAATCCTCACAACCTTGAAATCATTCTTAGACGAGTCGTACCCGAATCCTATAATGGATTCAAACTCGGCCTTGTGAAGGAAATCATCCTCGGTACCACCAAATTCAAGCTCATATTGGTAAGCCTCCTCACCAAGGTAATCACCGTTCTGATCGATGCGTTCGATCAAATCAACACCCTCGTGCTCGTCTAAGAAATCGGATTTAGAAGCCTCCAAATCGACCGTAAAAGGAAGCCAAGGAAGAGTGACGTACCTGTGAATTGACGGGTTCCAAAGAATGGTCGAGTCGAAGGATGATTTGAAGGAGTGCGATATGCATACTACGCCATGGATGACATCAACAAGAGTGAAATTCTCGCCTTTGGGATCATATTGATCAGTCTCAAAGGGAAAATAAATAGGGCTGACGTCACGAGGGAGATAAAGTGAGTAATGATTACGATGAGCGCGGAGGTAGGGTTTCTGGTTTGGAGGAGTGGACGAACAAGTGAAGGATTTGTGAAGGTTGATGAAGAAAGTTGATGAGATTAGGGTTTTCCATAATTTGGAAACGAAGAGGAATCGACAGAGGGTTTTGGTGGGTAATCTCTTCAAGATCTCTATCAATGTATCTTCGATTGGAAGAAGAACAAGAATTGAGCGTTTGGAAATGTGGTTGGACTCCATTGGTGGAAAGTTTCAACGGAAGAGGGAGATGAAGGACGAAGCAAATTTTTGACTTGCAAAAAAAATTACTTGATCATAGTACCTAGGGTTTTGCTGCATATGGTAACAAGTTTAAACACAAAAAAACTCCGATATAAGTTATTTAAGTAGTTGTAGTTGTAGTTCGTAAAAAACTAGTTAAAGTTCAAATAAAATAAAAACTAAAATGTATTTGGACTATTATATCAACGGTCTTTCTAACATATTCTCTTTGCAAGTTATCTACCTAGTATAAATATAAAGTAAAAACCAAATCTTTGTAAAAATTAGATGATTTATGGAATTGATTCAATATACGTCCAACTAATTTGGGATTAGCCCTTTATAGGCTTTTTGGCCTATTTACATATAATGTCCATACTTTCTAACTAATCAATTTAATGGAAATATAATTTTCATACATGAAATTACCCTTCTCCAGCTTGTCCTCAAGGCTTATTGAAACCAAAAATTGTAACTAATACAAGTTGATCACACCAATTACAATTGAAAAGGCTTCAATGAACCAACTCATAAGCCACTTGAATGTTGCTAAAGGTTGCATTGTTTTCACCACTTGTGGCCAACTGGTTGTTTGCAAATGCTTAGCACGTACACAACACTTTAAAATTCAACAGCTAATCACTATAAGCAGTAGTAATCCATAATTAGATTCTCCTTTAAGGCCCAAATGTTTTCTTCAAGTAGGCTACTGTCACCAATACTTTAATCCTTGCTATACGCAACTAGCCTGGACACTTCAGCTTAAAAATTTACCCTACTTTGGCCCAACTTATCAGGGTCACCAAATTCAGCAGCTACACTCTTCACTAAAAACAACCCTTTGGGCCCAAACCTCAATAGAGACCAAGCATCCACCCGGATCAAAAACGCAAATCAATTCTTCCCACACTAGACATGTATCCAGTGACGGACGCAGAACTAAATTAAAGGAGGGGCACAATCAATGTTCTAAAAAACGCTAGACGAACTCTGGGCGGAGAGGGACCGCCTAGCACCTAGACGGTCTGAACGATTACCTAAGCGGTACTGAACGAATGTCTAGGCGGTCTGAAAGGCTAGGCGGGTTGGGACCGCCTAGGTGTACGTGGCCTAGAAGGGATTTTAGAACAGTGGGCACAATTAACAATTTACTAAAAATTCAAAATCAACCCACAACCCACTTGAATCATGATAGTTTTAATTAATCCCAAATTAAGGTTAGTGGACAATAGTGGTCTCGAAATCGTGGATAAGAACAAAGTTTTAATTAATCCTAAATCATGCTATCATATCAAATTAATAGTTAAATTCAACCTAATTAGCATAACAAATTCAAATTAATAGCACAAAATATATCAAATACCAACAAATGACATGTTCTACTACCTTTAATCTACTACCCAAGTAACCATATAAAAAATATTTAGGATTGGAGGGAGGGCACTGGCCCACCCATGCCCTCCCCCAAATCCGTCTTTGCATGTATCGACTTTTAGGATGAATCGGAATAAAAGCTACTATGATCGAAAACACCTTCCGGGTCAAAAACTAAAAGCATATCCCTTTTCATCTTTATAGAACATGGGTAGTACAAACGAGTAGAACCAATGTAACTATCGGGATAATCACGATCATTCATGATAGTTGTTTGATTCACATTTGAAAACAAGACAGAAACTGATGAAGAAAAGATTGATGAACTCATGCCCGCGCTGGGATTCCTAGGTCAAAAATCACATTCACATCCCAACACCTATTCTTGTCAATGATCACTTCAATTACGGATGGCAATTCTACAACATGGTTGATCACAAATGATTCCCTCTCCAACATCCCTTACTTACGCATTTCAACAAACACCTTCAAGATATCTTTTAAAGACTCGTCAATGTTTGGTGTCAAAAGTCTCTCCACGTCAACCTTCAATATTTCCCACTTGAATTCCTTCGAAGGTGCTTCAAGAACACCAAGGTCATATTCTTCGAGTTGCTCATTCATCAACTCCGTAGAATCATCCATGAAGGACTGCGTGGAATTCTTGAATTGATGCGTTGAATTACAAGATGTGTTGTTCTGTTGCATTTGTTGAAATATTATTAGCCCAGATTTCCTGATGCATTCTTCCATCGTCTTTAGTCTATCGTTTTGTCGGAGTTGTTGTTCAGATTTTCGGACGATATCCTCCATTGTTAGGCGGTCTTCAAGACTTGCGTTTGCTAGTCTTTCGTACTTCTTATTAGATACGTTAATTTCTAACATAACACAGATGATGAATAGTATTTAGCACCAAAAGACTACCTTCCTCCAAACTTTGTTTAGTTTGCGTCCATGACGCAATATCGTCGTACTCGTTCCAAGGAATTATTGTCCATATTATGGGTGCGTTCGGGTAAATTTTGCTTATAAGTTACTTATAAGTTTTTTGTGCTGATAAGTTACTTAAAGTGGATTGTGCTGATAAGTAAAAACTTATTCTGATGCTGATAAGTCAAAACTTATTTCTGCTGTAAGCAAGTGGTGTTCGGTTGGAAGGTTTGCAGATTTTTAAAAGGTAATTAAGGAAATGTCCAAATTACTCTTACAAACAATAAATAAATAGAATTAAAAAATAAAATAAAATCTATCATCTTCTTCTACCCCTTACCAAGCACCCATAAGATTGAACAATTGGGTTTTTTATTTTATTTTTGAGAGCAAACACTATCAATTGAATTTAATTTGTAGGCTTTGAGGAGATGAATTGGTAGATGAGTTCAATTGGTTGTTCACTTCATTCAAATCGATTAATTTGGGAGACGAATCTGTAGACTTCTCAAGCAAGGCCAGCAACCAAAACAAGTTGAAAATTGGAAACAAAATTCAATTGAGAATGACAAGTTCAAACCGGTCAATTTTAGAGACGAATTTGTACTACCATAAGCCGGCAGTGAAGATTTGGGAGACGAATTTGACTTTGAGGAGACGAATATGGGAGAATGACGAGTTCTCCTGAGTCCGCCGGATTCTTTCTCCCGACCCCGTCGTTCAATCTGGATTCTTTCTCCGAAACGCGTCGTTTCTTCCGGCGTCGTTGTTCCGTCGTTCCGTCCCGATTCAATTGAGAAGGACAAATTCAATCCGATCAATTTGGGAGACAAATTTGACTTTGACGAGGCAGAGAAGATATATGCCGACGGTGGTGGTCGGCCTTTGTCTTCGTCTTCCGTCCGGGCCTAAACAAGAGGGAAAATCGGGTCTAGAGACCTCAACGAAGTCGACTCCGGTGGTGTGCCTACTCGCCTGGTTCTCCGGTGGTGTGTGCGTCGTCTCCAGCGAACACCACCGTCTCGTGCGTCGTCCAACAGCAAGCAGGAAAAATCTGGGAGAGATCTGAGAGGAATCGGTCGGGGAGAAAGAGAGGGGAGAGGGGTAGGTGGTGAAAAATGGGTATTTATTTGAGGGTAATATGGTGGGGCCCATGTGCTTACATTTTTTTGGGAAAGCATGGGGGGTGTTGATTAATTTTTTTTACTTATAAGCATGTGCTTACGCGTTGCTTAAAATATGAGAGAATTGTGTGTTCGGCAATGCTTATGTGCTTATTTCTGTATATAAGCATTTTTGTATTTATAAGTAGTACATATAAGCACTATCAAACGGACCCTATAACTCGTTGCAATACTCGCCTCGAATATGAGCAATAATTAATTAAAGGACGAGTGCTCCGATATCTCGAATTCTGAATGGCAAAGAGTACTAGTGACGCATCCTGTACAATGTCGAATTGTTTCGACTTGGCAAAGGCAAGCAATCTTCCTTTCAGTGCCAAGTTGCAAAAGAGATCAACTAGGCAAAGTGGTTGTTGAGCAGAAAAGTTTATGCAATCAATTAAGGCTAATGAAGAATTTGAATTGAGTTTTCTTCACCTTCAAAAGTGTGTTACAACATGTGCATACATTATACATACTACCAACAAAAGACTAGATTTTACACAAAGTATGAATGTGAAGAAAACTCGATTCAAAAGAAATCAGAAAGTTTGACCAAAAGGAATTGTGAAGTCAACGCATCATGGCGGCAAACTCATCGAAGCTCAAAACCCCATCCCCATTGAGATCGAACCTGCTAATCATAACCTTACAATCCCTAACCGACCTCGACTCGCCGAGTCGACTCAGCATCCTCTTCAAACTCCTCGGCGTTATGCATCCCGATCCCTCCATCTCGTACATGGCGAACGCCTCCCGGAGCTCCGCCGCGCGCTCCGCCTCCGTCACCTCCTTCGCCGCCATCACCCGCTCCAGATCCTCCAGGCTGAGGAGCCCGTCGCCGTCGGAATCCAGGCTATCCACCGCCGCCTCCGCCTCCTTCGCTGAAAACGCCGTCACGCAGATCTGGAGCTCGGCCGGAGAAATTCTCCCGTCGCCGTTGACGTCGAGGTATCGGAAGAGCTTCTCGGCCTCGCTCCGGCCGGAATTGGCGGTCTGTAGGCGGCGATGCGGCGGGGAGAGGAGGCTGATTTGGCGGAGCCTCCGAATTGGGGAAATTTCCATTGGAGCGGGAAATTGGAAAGATTGATTTGATAATTAGGAGGGAAAACGAGTTGGATTGGGATGCGCAGAGGAATTTTGAATGGTGTATTTATAGGTGCGCGAATCAGCGGAAGAACCGCGTACAAGTCGTACACTTGCTTTCATGTAGTTGCTCAACTTGGAAGCAACTCTAAGTTGGTTATAAAAAAAGGTTTTTTTTTAATCGATTTTTCTAACATAGATTTTAAAGGTACATAGTACGTATAAGAATCCCGTGGATACACTAAAAATATCAATTTTAGTAAATATATCCTTCTAACACTTCACGAATTTATCACCAAAGATGTTTATATCAAGTTTCTTTTTGTGTTTTAAAATCAAAATTTAGAAACTATCTGTGTAATATCCCTTTGTCAATGAAAAATATGATAGGAACAAAAATAAATGTCATGCGTGTGGCATGATGAAGCACGACACAAATATAAAAGTAGATTACTATAGAGATTAGAAGTAAATTATTTAATTAGGCCACGAAAATCATAAACTTGACACGATGATGACGGGAAAAGTTTAACGATCAATAAGAAGAATTTTTATTTTTTAGTACGTGAATGTCGGCTTCCTCGCTTTTGAGAAATTTCCTCTCTCTTTCCCCTGAGCAACTACGGGCCAACTTGGTCGACCAACAAATAAGTACAAGCCAACTTGAATACTTGATAGGTCATCTTTTTTGTTCTTATCCAAAAATAACGTATGTGTTGTCCTATACGGCTCACTAGGACTAATACTACCCGATCTATAACTAACATAACTCGATCAATAGTAAGCCAAATTCACAAATAACATAGCTCAATAGAAACACATGACAACGAACATAGCTCAATAGCAAGTCGCTAAACATATAATTTAGTGCCTAATTAAACAAAGTAATAAATGGAGATCGAAAAAACATGGGATCTCTAATAATTTGAATGTGATGGAATGTTATTATACCTTAAGTAAAAATTATATCCACAGCTAGGGCGCGGGTTGCCGGGGGCTTCCAGAACCGAGCTTCGACCATTGTTAACCATTGCGCCCCACATACTAATATCGCGAGATCCTGCATCCGCCTTTAACTCAGTCTTAGACCGAGGTCTCGGATAATCCATCAAAAACATACTTTCCTCGTAAACGCGTCCGCCCACTATCTCATTAAACCTGTTTTCATAAATACTCTTGTCGTACCAATACTCTTTGTTAATGCGAGTCGATCTGTTCCACTTCTCAAGGCTGTACGGAGCCATCTCCACGAACGAATCTCGACAAATATCAAACTCAAGCAAGAAGCCATCGCTAACGTTGTTCTTGAACTTATAGAGCTTGGTCCACGTGGTGGCCACGCCATGCTCCTCCATGGCCCACAACTCGGTGTGAAAAAGGCGGATATCATGTGTTTTCAAGTCTACTGACAACGTCGTTGTCTGGTTATTGTTGTTGTTGTCGTCGGCTAGACAATAGTCCACCACTAGTAAGAAAAGACCACGTGATACCAAATTAGCAACGGACCCTAGTTAGAAAGGAAAAGAGTCGAAGTGTCGAAGTCGAAAGGACAAGAGTCGGAAAAACATCTTTAACTTGAACAAAATCTAGTTAGAAAAAATATCGAACCGTCATCATCATTCCACGTACATTCCGCCACACTCAATATAGTTTGAATGACTTCTAGTTTGAGGGCCCATTTTTGAATTGGCCCAACCACAAAAAACAGGAAACTTATTACGGGTTCCTGATCCAACATTTTTTTGGGTCACACGATCCAACACACTCTACCTAATTAGCGATGATGGGCTGCAGGATATTATTCTGTATGAATTGAGCATTATAATATAAATTTTAACTTTATATTTTGCATAGAATGTATTAAAACGTGTAATTCAAAACACACTCAAAAATGTCATATAAAAATATAAAATGCTTAATACATCAATTTCTAGTAAATAATAGTTTAACATAAAAGGTGGGTTAGATGCTTAGATGTATACATGGAGATGAAGATAAACCGAATCACTTAAACAATATAAATATATATCAACAGACACTTGTAAATATTTAGGGAAACCTTTCATATAGTAACCTGAATTTATTACTTTTTCGATTGGTATCTTAAAAAAAAAACCATAATATAGTATTTTTGAAGTCTTAAATTAGTTCGGTTCATACACTAAATTAGATAAAAATGAGATTCGAGCTCATTGATTGAAGCAGATCTAAGAAACATTGTGATTGTCTTATACGTGTAACCATGTAGCCATGTAGGACATGTTTTGGTAAGAAAACCCTTTAAAATAAACACAAGAAACTTATCATTCCTACTACACTACATCATCAATTATTGAGATTAAAGAGTACTTGCCAAATAAATAAGAGAACTAATTCATTGAATTGGGAAAATGAAATATTCAGAGAGATATAAAAACAAAATAGTTTTATGATAACATAGTCTTTGAACTCCATGATTAATTTTTTCGGCGAATAGTTCCTAATTCTTATATTGTAAGTGGTGTTTTTATTATAAACATCCTCGTAAGTTGAGTTTGACAAGTTTTAGTATATGGTTTAGTTTATCTTGATTAGGAATTATATTGAATAATATATGTTCTCCTTTGCCTTATAATTGCAAGGGAAAATTCCAAGAACAACCAAACACGGCCCACTGGCCCAGTCTTTTTCTTTACGTGAACTCGCTCTCACATTCTCCGAAATATGCAAAAGCAAAAGCCGAAACCACTTTCAATATATTTTGAGTTGGACTAATCACTTGTCATAATTCCCCCTCCCATTAGCAATAATTATCCAATGGAATAATGGTGCCAATATTTTTTAACAAAAATGTATACTAATATTCACGTGTAATAATAATACATAGATACCCATCTTATGTTTTAGTAATCATTTAATATTAACCATCTTAGGTTGGACTAATCATTTATTGCTAATTAATACATGTATGAAAGACGTTCGATTGTCATTTGGAATCAAGTGGATGACCACTAGAGGTTTATATGGTCATTAATTTCATAAATCTATTAAATATATTAGTTGGATGACCACTAGTTGGTCACTAGAGGTTTATGCGTAATGTTAATCCAAGAAAATATTTATAATTATTAAAGTAAAAGCTAAAAAATCAAAACTATTACTACTATTCTGATAAACTTGTCCTTTTCCCCTTTTCAATCGAATACTCTTTTTTTTGGTTTCGAGTGATGACTAGTACAATAAAAATTTGCAAAGTCGCTCGTCAAGTCTTCCCCAATCTGATCATAAGTGAAAAATGTATATCGATTTGAAGATTCATGATGTCGATTTATTTGTAATGACATGATGACATGATGTTAATAAGAAAGTAGTGCACGACTCCTCATCAAACCACCAAAGTTGCAAAGGACCATGAACTGAAGTCATGACCATATATTATGTTCACCGCTCAAGTGCTCAACTGTCTAGCTCTTAACCACAATTGAGGGCTAAATATATCATTTTCGAGGACTAAGTAGATTATATCGCATCATGTACTGAAATGTTTGTTTTTATATGAGCTACAAACTCATGAATTAATAAGCCATGATTATGATCTACTACTTTTTTTAGGTGAGTTTCGGCCTTTCAGGTGTGTATTACTACCAATTCGTTTCGTTTTTTAATTTTGCATAAAAAATTAAGATAAGTTTAAAATTAAAAAATATAATAATTTAATATTTTTTTTTATCACATGCAGTATCAACTTTTTAACCGCTAGAATTACTTGAGTTAATGAAGGTTGTTGAAATGTTAAATAATTAAATTAAATAGTGTAATGATCTATTTTAGAACGTTTTACATTAAATAAAAAAAATAAAAGAGTTAAATTATAAAATAAATTTTAGAGTTAAAAACTACTTATATTGGAAAACAGAAGGAGTATAAGCAAATATAAACAAATTAATGCGATACTTTGACGAGTAGATTAGTGGGCCTGGCTCTTAATTAATTTCTTATGTGAATAATCCGCTGCTTCGTGGCAGCTTAAATTCAGGCTATATATCATTGTTGTTATGAAATTCCAATTTTTAATTTTAATTGAAATTAAAAGAAAAAACTCCGAGGCTTAACAAATGTGATTGTTCCAAGACAAAACCAAATATACATACAGCGTAACAGCAGCAGGCTACTGACAGCTTAAGAATTAAACCCGACCATAAAATAATCATTGACATTATGAAATATTCCATTTTTAGTTTAATTAAATAATATAGACTAAAGTTTACAAATATGGTTATTTTGTATTACAAGACAAATGAAAGGAACTTGAAACTACTTACCAACCGCATTTATTGATTCTCTGATTTGTACTAAATTTTTATAATCTTAAATTGGAGTACATTTTAATGTGCATGTAAATACTTACAACTTCATTTACATATTAATTTTAGTAAATAAATGCAAATTAGGGTTCACCAGCTT
Organism: Fallopia convolvulus; assembly: GCA_964016875.1. Lineage (NCBI taxonomy): Eukaryota > Viridiplantae > Streptophyta > Magnoliopsida > Caryophyllales > Polygonaceae > Fallopia > Fallopia convolvulus. The sequence continues at coordinate 40,836,629 of OZ024737.1, forward strand.
ATGCTATTATGTTGGATAATGAACAATGTGGATTAGTGGATGATTAACAACCGAATATATACCATTTTATTTTATTTTGGTCTTGTTTTTGGCTCGCCCGATTCGATTGGGCGTACACCGTTTTACATTCGTACTGGGTACTTCGTGACCTATTTTGGAGAGATTAAAAATGACCTTAGCCAAATATTTTGTGATGGTTTTAAAAAAAAAGTTGTACGAAAAAACATTTGTGATTGTTAGTCGCAACCAAAAATTTAAATATGTACGTTCAAGGTGATGTGAATGTCGGAGTACATTTTTTTTAATTTGATAATATGATATATTTTTTGTTATGAATATAATGATATAGAGTATTGACACATTTATTTATTTTTGAGAGGAGAGTATTGACAAATTAAAAATGCAATTGGGTGAACTGAATTTGAATAATTAGTGAGTGAGGTGACATGTAAAATGACTTAGGCAAGTCTACAACTACAGTTTTATACATTCAGTAGTTTTACCCGTCGTACCATGTACGACTACGATTCGATATTTTATAAACATTATAAATAGGATATTAATAAATAAATATAAATATAATATAAACTATAATATAAGTAATTTATTGTTCGTAGAAAGTTTATATAATTTTTTAATTAAATATTATATTCTTCCTATTTTATTACTTTTCATGTAGGTAAATTTAGAGTTTCTCAAATATTTCGATATCTATTAAATATTTTATTATCCATTTTTATTAATTTAAATTTTTTTAAAAATTTATACATTAATTTTTTATGAAAGAAAATCACTATATTTCTATAAATAAATTCGTCAAAAGATATATGATAAAGTATTTATATTTATTTTTGAATATTTAAATATTTTATCTTTACTTTTAAATAATTGTATAAGAAATCTTTCAAAAAATATTGTTATACGAAATAGATATTTTTTTGATGTTAGAGATAAATTTAAATAGTTAAAAAGAATTTAATAGAAAGAAGTTATAATAATACAAATAAAAATTAATTTTTTAAATATAAGGTGGGGCTAGAATCGTTTTGGTGACTCGAAAGGTACAACTTTAATATATAGTTATAGTTATTACCTATTTTTTATTTATAAGTATTTATCATTAATTTTTTATTATAAAAGAAAAAATATACCTATAAATAATTTCATAAAAAGATATCATGCTAAAAGGTAAAAGATATTTATACTTATTTAAAAAATTTCAAATTTGTTATCTTTAATTTTAAATATTTGTATAAGGAAGTTTTCAAAAGATATTGTTATGTTAAATAGATATTTGTTTGATGTTAATGATAGATTTAAATAGTTAAAGAAAAATATAATAGGGTAAAGTTAAAATATTAGAAAAAAAATTAATTTTGTAAATATGAGGTGGTGTCAGAATCGTTCTGGTGGCTCGAAAAGGGATAGTTTTAATATATAGTTATAGATTAGTCTAGAGCTTAATCAAATTTTGAAGTACTCAATTGCTTGGCTAAAAATAGGCGAACTTATGTTCGAACTCGAGCCTAATTTATTCGTTTAAATGTTTATTAAGTTCGATCTTAGTTCATGGGCTTCTTATTAATCTTTTTGTAAGATAAGTTTGTAAACAATACGGGTATGGACTATGAGAAAATAATAGAAAATTTATTTAAAACCTAAACTTGTTAGAAAAACAAACCCCTTCTTATTAATGGAGGCGTGTTTAAATAGAGAAAGAAGGGGCTAGAATTTGAATATTTGAGCCAATATTAATTTTGGGCTTTACACAATAATAATTAATAAATCATATACATTGTTTAAATTCTAGCCATAAAAAATAAGTTACATCATTTATACGAGTAAATAAAACTAAAAGTAAAACTATGTAGTTTGAGAGAAAATGACAAAACTATACGGTTTTACTTAAACTATATATTATATATAGTGGAGCTTATTTATAAACGTATAATTTAGGTTGTTATGAACGTATAATCGAACTTGCTCATAAGTATATAAGCAAGTTTGCTCAGGTTGAGTTATCGATCTTGTGATCAAGCTCGATTCATTTATCTTCCAAAAATTAAAAGTGTACTCAAGTTCGGTTCATTCACAAATTGAGTTAACAATATTAAACCAAAATAAACACCGAATTTCTCACGTACGGCTATGTTCATTTACAACCTTTTTGTCTTTTTTCTTATCCTTAATAGTATTAATTCAATCCTTTTTTTCTTAAAATAATTATAAAATGCTTTATTTATTTATTTATAAATTTCGTATAATACATAAAAATGATTATTTTTTACGTTTATCTAGCTTTTATAATATGAAGTCTACATAAATTTAAGAAAAACGAGATCTTAATGATCGATAAAAATAAAAGTTTGAATAGTTTTTAGTCTACCTTTATGGAGGAGCACGACATCCATATACCTCCCACTATCTCTATAGTTTTGTAGTAAATATAATTTAGAGATTAGTTCATAGTATATTGTTTAGTTATTAATTTTCATTTCAGACTTAAAAAGCACGTAAGCAAATACATTTAAATGGGATATAGAAATGCGAACAATTACCTAATTCATTAAAGTAATAATTTTGGCAACTCTGCAAGTTTTGGACCTTGGTAAACCTTCTGTATAATCTGTTGAAATTGCTGGCAGATTGTTTAAAAAAAAATTCTCTAGAAAAATCACTGATCCCCAATATAGATGACGATTAAAATTTTAGGAGAAGAAATATCATTATTGAACCTCAATAAAACCGGATCAATATGATCACATTGTGTTATTTTACCTCCTCTCTCGCAAACATTTCATGTTACGAGTAGTATTACGTACGATGGTGTGTCAATTTAACTCTAATTAACATTTATTCATTTCTTAAAAAAAAACGGTAATCTTTATTCTTTCAAGGAGAAATTTTATTAAAATAAAAAAACTAAACCTCCATTTAGAATAACAATTAATCAGGAAGAAGAAAGAAAAAGGAAATAAATTTATATGTAAAATAGTAGCGATTTTCTCTTTTTTGCAAGAAAAATAAGGGGAGGGAGTAATAGTTAGAGGAAAATAGGTGATATGGTTATCTCGTGTTAGAGGGGTGGAGAGAATTATTCATCAAAATGAGGAAGAAGGGGTAATGGTTATCATTTTTATTAAAGTATAAATGGACTAGATTCATGCTCTTAACCATTTCCTTTGCTCAACAAATACCAAACTAGCTAGCCCTAAGTAATTAACAAATGAGAGATAGTTTGACCCCTAACATCACTAAAAAAACAAAGAAAGCGATCAATCAAAACATGAATACTACAGCAAAAGAAGGTAGAAAATTCGCTACACTATTAGCTTTTCTATACACATGTCGGAATTGGATAATCCAATCCCTACTAAGAAAGTCATGGTATTGGGATACCAGACTAAATAAAGGGTGATAACGCTCCACATGCTTCCCTAGAAAGTGCACAACAATTGTGAGTCAACTTCCAAAATAACCATCATGTAACCCTTACTCCAAGCAAGACAAAGCCCATCCAGCACTCCCCAATGTCCCACCATGGGGACCCTATATCAACCAATAATATGCACCACACCAGCAAGCTAGCGACCATCACTATCCCAAAATCACACAAGCAGCCGCAACCAAGCTAGCATCCTTGACGGATCCATCAATATTGACCAATTGACCCAACCCTCAACATGACGACTCCAAAATATGTATCATCTCCTCACGCTTCCATTTATCCGGACCATCAGAGAACAAAGCTTGACGGTATTCTCTAGCCTAAATCCAAATAAAGTCCACTTTGTCTCCTTGAAAAGCGTCTTCTAATCGAAAAAAACATAGGCATTGCGCATTTGCGCTATTTTCACGACCACCAAATATTAGTTGCAAAAATAGATGCCCAAATAACATTATCCTCCATAACAATATCGCACGAAATATTCAAACGAACACATAAAGCATAATCTAAAAGGAAGAAGTCTTCTATGACCAGAGAAGGGTGAAGATTATTCCAAAGACGTGATGAAGGAACACAATCATACAAAAGACGAAGCAACAACTCCTCCTCTGTTACACAACGAGAAAAAAAAAGCATCCAAAGCCATATGCCTCCGAACTCGCTCTTGATTAGTAAGTGGGACCCCCTTAATTGCAAGCCAAAGGAAAACATTAACACGGTCAAGGACCTGGATTTGCCACACCTACTTATATATAACGTGATCAACACACACATCCCTACAACTCCGACTAACAAATCTGAAAGTTGAAGCAACAAAATAATCACCACAAGGGGTCCTCCTCCAACTCAACACATCTATAACATTCTCGTCTTCAATCACAACTATAGATACAATACGAAGAAGGATTTCCGAAGGTAATAACTGAGAAGAGCGGCTCCAAAACCAACTACGCCCCGCCTCCCGAAAACCCTTGACCGGCAAGAGAGCAGTTCATCATAATGGATCAACAAAATAACTTGATTTGGTACAAAATTTTTTTTATCACTCTCGACATGTTTGACCTAAAATCTTATGTTGATCACTCCTACACCGAAACTCCAATCAACGCTGACAAGTAAATGTTTAATTACATAATTCTATCGTAGATTTATGGCTCTAAATATCTATAAACATTTTTAATATGGTTATAAAACACAAATTTATTCTCAATAGATTTTAAGATCAAACGTCAAATCGTATCCTTTCCTAATAGACATTTTCAATACTAGGCTTATGTGTTAGTCCATTTATCTATCTACCGATTCACAAATATATATTCTACAAATTCAAATCAAACAAACAAATTTTAAATAGTGTTATTACCAAAATACGGAGTACTAGTATCACTTTCCAACTCCATTATACAGACTACAGAGTAGATAGTAACCAAACAAATATAAAATGAAAAAACAACAATTTCATTCAAGAGAAGTTTTAAAGTTTAAACATGTGGGATAAATTTTCTATTGGAAAAAGAAAAGGAGTTGATAAAACAATTTTACATGGAAAAGTACTACCAACTCCACATACGTATATAATAAGTTTCCACACATTTTTCATGTCTTTTATTTTCAATAATGTTTTCAATAGTAATGTCTATGGTGACAAAACGTATAGCTAGCACTAATGACTGATATTATTATTATATAAAAAACTTTAAATCAAAGCTATAGTGTAGTTTGGAAAATTCTATGAGACGCTTAAAATAATTTATATAACTTTTGGTCGTTGCATCAAATTAATAATTTTCTAATCAAGCGTAGCATGCCAATATGCCATGGATGAATTCATCAACCGGACCGTGTTAGCCCGGTCATGACGGTTCAATTTTTTGAGAAAAAGGGCTCATATGTACAATTGCAAGTTTGTAACACAACCTATAGTTAACTTATTATATAAACTCAAAAGTCAAAACCATGCTTAACTTATGAGATAAAGATTAAACAATCGCACAAACCATTAGCCATGTTTTTTTTTGGATAAGCCATTAGCCAGGTTAATACACCTTAATCCGTTGTTGATCGGTACCCATTAAATGTCTTAAAAATAGAGCCGTTGACAAGAAGTTTGAGGGGCAGTATTCCCGATAAAACAGTATGTTATATGGTCATTCTCACATCGACTAACAAGATAAAACACTACTAGCATTTAAAGGAAGAGTGAAACCCTATTTAATAACTTAAGCTTTTGGGTTAGAAGATGAATCACGACTTACATACTGTGGTAAAAACTCCCGACACGTCACGCGATTCTTTCGGTCTCCAAAATTGTTAAACCATAAATCCGTGTATTCTTGTTCTCGTTAAATTTTTTCACATCCGTAATCCCATAAAAATTTCAATCACTTAAATTTGATAACACATGCCCAAAATTAAGTTCGTCAAACTCATGAAAACTTTCATCAACAACATTTTAAAGAAGACAATCTCCAAAAACAAAAAGACATTTCGAAGAAAGCCCAAGGCTACTCTCCAAATTTGAAGAGAGGAAAACACCAATACACCATTGAGCAGCCGATTTTGATAGAAGAAGGCTATCACATTTGACAAGTCATACTTTCTACTTTCTAGCATTGACTTTGACCCGACCTTCGCCTAAATTATGAGATACACAACCCAACACAGCTAGGCCCCACTTCCGGCCACGCCCTTTTCTTTTCAAATTGTTTGGATCAAAATTATACCACTAAGTACCCACTCTTCTAGAATCCAAAAGCTTCTCTTCCTACGTGCACCACACGCGCTCGCTCATATTACTACACGTGTCACATATCAAAGACTCTCCAGCCCACCTGCGATGAAAAGCGCGTGGATTGTCTAATGCCGTGTTTGGCGTGGCGTATAGTCGATGTATAAATAATAACGCCATTTCGATCACCGGCGTTTTGCATTTGCGTTACAGTGAGGGCACTAAAAATCTCACCATTTTCGCAATTTGCAAGAAAGCAAAATTTAGTAATCGGAGGGTGAGGATTAAATTCCCTATTAATGATTAATTTAATTCATTCAAAAGGGAAGAAGGAAATAGGAAATTTCTTCGGGAAAGTAGTCTAGTAGGGGCAAAACGTTCCTTGATTAAATTTTGGATTCATTCAATTCTGTGAATTTCGTTTTCAAATTCGACTCCACCGAGTTCTTCTTCCCCAAGATTCAACCTTTTACTTCTTCCGAATACGCTGCTTAAAACAGCCGATTCGGATGAAGACTTGATCTTTCTTCACAAAGTCGCAACCTTGTTCTGCCATCGATTTTTTTAGGGGATTTCGAGAAATGGGCGCGGGCTCAATTTTGGGGACTGTTTCCGCCGGAAATGGCGCCGGAAGCGGCGCCGGGGGCGGAAACGGGGCTAATTCCGGCGGCGGAAGTGGTTCTTGGTGGAGACTGGATCACCATTGCTTCTTCTCCTCAACGTTCATCTTCTTCTTCTCAGTAATTCTGTTGCTTGGCTCAATTGCTTCTCTTTACGCATGGCTTTTCTTCACACCGTATGTCCGTACACCGTATATTCGAACTGGGTTGTCTTCTCTGGGCTGTCAAGAAGATAACGAGGGCTCTTGGTCAATTGGCGTCTTCTATGGCGATTCTCCTTTCTCTCTTCAGCCCATTGAAGAAGTAAGTTGGCAGTTTTTGGTTTGTTATCTTGTTGGGGTTTTGCCTACTTTCTGGGTTTTGAGGGTCTGAAAATCTCGTTAGTGTTTGTCCTGCTGTGATTTTACTGTTCAAAGTTGGTGAAATTCATGTTTTGTGTGGTTTCAATTTGTGGCCTTGCAGAAGAACGTTTGGAGAGATGGAAGCTCAGCTTGGCCTGTAGCAAACCCAGTTGTTACATGTGCTTCAGCTTCAGCTGCTGGGTTTCCCAGTAATTTTGTTGCTGATCCTTTTCTCTATATACAGGCAAGTGCTTTTCAAGATTTCAACTTGTACTATGTTTTAAAGTCTTTTCTGATTAGAAGATTTTGATTCCTGTATGCCTAAACTGCTATTCTTTAGACCTAGTGTGAGATTGATACAAGTCACATGCTATAGAGTTGTGTGGTATTGGAAGGGACAATGAGAAATGATAGAAGCATGGCTTGATAGTTGCTTACCTGCTCTCAGAATTGGCATGATTGTTATACCATTATTCTTGTATGTGGTTTGACAGGGTGTATTTTAAATTTCATGTGCTTTGATAATTAACTTTTCAGAAATTGTTTATTCTGAAATGATTTAAGTAGCTTAGTAGATTGCCGTTGCTATTACTTTCATTCAAATTGGATGGTTAGATTGATGTTTAAGTTCATTTAATAATAAGAAAAAGACTATTTTTTCCAGTCTTTCTGTTTGCAGACAATTACTCCTGCTGTCCCACTAAGAAATTTCCCATGGTTGCTTTATCTTACAAAGGAAGTAGCACATGTGTAGTTGGAGATAGGGAAGTTGCCTGAACTTTGATGCTTTTTGAGCTCAATTGTTTTAGTTTAAATTTATAAGTTGAATTGTTGAAATGAGAACCCTAAATGCCATGGGGATCAGGATGGGATTTGTACTCCTAACCTGATCCTGCCTCATTGAAAAATTATAGGAATGTAAATGCAGTGGAATTTACATTTTACATGGGTCCGAGACGTGGAGGCTTTTTCCCATTTTATGTTCTCTAATTCGTAACTTTTTTTTTTAAAACAAAAAAGAGAACATGTGGTAGGATTTATGTGGTGTGTGTAGATTCAAATATTTGTGCACACCTGAGGTAAGGGTTTTAGTAAAGGCTGCACTTTGCAACTCTGGCTTGCAAAGGCATTGGGTTTTAATGGAACAAAGAAATGGGATTTTAAAATAATCTTTGCTGTCTGAAAAGATTCAAAATCAATTCATCCTTTTATCTTGGACAGGGAAGGGTGAGTGGGGGGAGGTTTAAAACATAGAGACAGGAAACACAATGGTCCCTCTTGAGCTTTGTCTGAGAATGTGTTTATGACCCCAGATGCATCAGGATTTTTTTCTAAAGCTGTCATGTAACATTTATTCATTGGAATCAAGGGCTTTCTAGGGTTTTTATATTGATTGAGGTGTGTGCTGACAATCATGGAGGGAAAAAAATTTGGTAACCAATAGGCATTGAGAGAATATTTATCTTTGTGTACTAACGTTTAGGCGAGTGAAAATGAGCTTGCCTTGCAAGTTGTGGATATTCGAACTTTGAAGTTGGACATCACTAGATAACCATGATGTTAACTCTTAAGTGCGTTGGAATATGAGAAAACCTTGTATGATGTTATTTTGGCTGGTTGATATTGCAACCTCTTTTTTCCAGCTTTACATGTTAGAGAAGTCTTTTTATTCTTTCCTAGACCCATGTTTATATGCTGTTCACATGTAGATGAGTACTAAAGCATGATCATCACCAGATTTCTTTGGTACTTTAGATTGTTTGATTGTTATTTGACATGACAGTACGATAAGCATATCCAAATGTTCATGTGTTCTTATTCCCTGGTGATTTATTTCTATTCACAACTTGACATTGCTTTGAGTTAAATTGTGGGCTAATGATACCGTCCCTTTTTTCTTTGATTAATAAGAGGCAAGACAAAAGTACAAAATGGCTGTAGAGAAAAGCATCAATAAGAAGAAACTCAAAAAGAAACTTTATAGTGTGTTCTTTGTTCAATCAACTCTGCATGGCTTTGCTAATCAGTTTGACTTTCCTCATTGCAGGATGATATACTTTACCTGTTCTATGAAACAAAGAATACAATCAGTATGCAGGGTGATATAGGAGTTGCCAAAAGTACTGATAACGGTGCCACCTGGCAACAGCTGGGTATAGCCCTGGACGAAGATTGGCATCTTTCTTATCCATATGTCTTCGATTATCTGGGTCAAGTAAGTTTGCTCTCTAATTTAATCACATTTCTCCGATGTTTGGTTAGTATTCGTTGTCTAACCTTAATTTTGGTCCTTCTGCTTGACTTTTTGGTTTCTTCGCAGATCTATATGATGCCGGAGGGTAGTCTAAAAGGGGACCTCCGTCTTTACAAAGCAGTTAACTTCCCAGTGCAATGGAAGCTAGAAAGAGTAATCTTGAAGAAGCCCCTTGTTGACTCCGTAATGTTTAAATACAATGACAAGTTCTGGCTATTTGGCTCGGATCATAGCGGATTTGGTGCAAAAAAGAACGGTCAGCTTGAGATATGGTACAGTCGGTCGCCTCTTGGCCCTTGGAAACCTCACAAGAAAAACCCGATTTACAATGTTGAGAAGAGTTTCGGGGCTAGAAATGGTGGAAGACCTTTCATGCATGACGGGTTCCTCTACCGTGTGGGCCAGGACTGTGGAGAAACTTATGGGAGACGGGTTCGAACATTTAAGGTCGAAATCCTCACAGAAGACGAGTACAAAGAAGTCGAAGTGCCATCAGGTTTCGTGGAGTCCAAGAAAGGTCGAAACGCCTGGAATGGTGTTCGCCACCATCACCTCGATGCCCAACAGCTGAGCCCCGGGAAATGGATAGCGGTTATGGACGGAGATCGCGTTCCCTCGGGTGACTCATTCCATCGCTTGGTAGTCGGTTATGCGTCGGTTTTAGCAGTGTTTGCCCTTGTAGTGCTTTTAGGGGTCCTTCTTGGTGCAGTGAAGTGCCTTATCCCTCTCAATTGGTGCCCTTACAGCTTGACAAAGAGGAGTGATGCTCTGTTTTCTCGGGAAAAGCCGAATGCCTTGTCCTCCAAGGTATTGAGGCTCTGTAACCGCTTGAACAGGTTGCCTACGTCTCTTCGGGTCTGGATAAAGCCGAGAACCTGGGTCGGTAAGCTCGTGCTCACTGTAATATTTCTTTTCGTGGTCGTTTTGATGTGCAACGGTGTTAAGCACATCTATGGAGGAAACGGCGCGGAAGACCCTTACCCGGTAAGGGGTCACTACTCTCAGTTCACTCTCCTAACAATGACCTACGAAGCCCGGCTTTGGAATCTCCAGATGTACATAAAGCATTACTCAAGGTGCTCTTCAGTGAAGGAGATTGTTGTGGTATGGAACAAAGGCACCCCTCCAAACTCTACCCAATTCGATTCGGCTGTGCCCGTTCGAATCCGGGTCGAGGAGCGGAACTCACTTAACAACCGGTTCCGAGTCGACCCGGAAATCAAAACCCGGGCGGTCTTCGAGCTCGACGATGACATCATGATGACTTGCGATGATGTGGAGCGGGGATTCAAGGTGTGGCGGGACCACCCGGATCGGATCGTCGGGTTTTACCCACGATTCGTCGACGGGCAGCCTCTGAAGTATAGAGCTGAAAAGTATGCAAGGAGTAAGAAAGGGTACAACATGATCTTGACGGGGGCGGCTTTCTTGGACACCAAGTTTGCCTTTGAGAAGTATTGGAGTGAGGAGGCTAAGGAGGCAAGGAAAATTGTGGATGGCTACTTTAATTGTGAGGATGTGCTGATGAACTACTTGTATGCAAACTCGAGCTTGGATACGAACGTCGAGTACGTGAAACCGGCTTGGGCAATTGATACGTCGAAATTCTCGAGTGCAGCGATTAGTAGGAACACGAACGCGCATTACCAGGTTCGAGGTAAGTGTTTGGCGAGGTTTTCGCGGATGTTTGGTGACTTGGGGAGGAAGAGATTGGAGTTTAAGCGTAGGAATGATGGGTGGGATGTATAGTAGAAGGAAGCTGAAGTGATTTGATGGTGGTTTTTGGTTTGTTTGTTTCTAAAATTTGGTTTGTGGATTTTTGGTTGTTGGGTTTTTTTTCTTTCTTTTGTGGGAAGGGAAATCAGAAATGTGTATATTTACGAAGGTTCTCTCTTGAGTCTTGATGATCTTTTGTGATGATGTAACTTGTGTGATTCTGTGAATCTGTGTAGGAGAGGGAATTTTTCATAGGCTTTTTGTTAGTTTGGTAAAAACATGTACATGGGCCATTCTGACTAAATGTCTTAGCCTGATTTTCATGGGATAGAGTTTATGTATGATCTTGATTTTAATTGACAGTGGGGGCAATTATTTGAATTAATTGAGATAAGTCAGTAAATGAGTGTTCTTTATCAAAGATTTCAAGTTTGCAACACAACCATATATACCCAAACATGTACAGTTGTACACCAAAAATTCATAGGGACATTTTCATGTTAAATTCCGTTTTTACAATAATTGTCATTTTAGAAGATTTTTTATCTTTAAAAAAATTCTATATTTTTTAATTTTTAAAATTTTTCTTATTAATTATCTTTTTAACTTTTTATTGAAAAGATTTTTAAAAAAATTGAATTTGATTAATTTATTTAAGAGTTTACATTATTTTTGGATTTTTATTTATTTTTCTATATTTACTTAATTAATATTAAATTTATAATATATCTAAAAATTGATGAGTCATAGACAACTAGTTTGATCCTAATTGTAGAGTTGTTGTAGACGTAATTCATTCACGTCTGCCAAAAATATAAATGTTTTTAGTAATAAATCACTTAATATTAAAATAAAAGCTAACGAACACGACCGAACATTGTCTGCAAGTACCCATTTGACAACCATACAAAATTTGGTTGCGCATACACAAAATATCCTAAAATCCAATCCAATTCAGACAATTTTAATGATGTTTGTTAACTTGAATATAAAATTAATCAAATTATTAGTCCCAAGGGAACAAAAGGTGGCGACATGGAGGCATCAACGAGGAGAGAGTGAATGCATGATAAGGTTTCTAGACAAGTGCCATGTGCAATCTCAATCCCCATGCCCTTCCCTTATCTCAATTTCATATTCATTCTATTATAACTCTTCCAAAAATCAGCCGAATTCTTGGTTAATCAATTTCTAAATCTCACAATCACATTGTTTTTGGGGATTTCTTCTTTTCTCTTTATGAATCAGAAATTTGTTTGATCTTGTTCATACGTTGGAGGAGGGTTCCCTTTTTCCACCTCTTTTTCTTTTGTTTTCTTTTTAGGGTTTTGAAATGACGTGAAAGCTACCATTAAAGCTGGATGAGTTTCAGATAACCGAATCATTTCTTTTTTATTCGCTTTAATTAAAAATTTCTCCTGTATTTGATTTTGTTGTTTCCAAGGAAGAGAGAGAGAAGGGAGAGAGAGAGAAAGTGAGAGGGGTCTCTGATCGCATTCGAATCTTGTCTGTTGTCTGCTGGTTGACGAGCTCTATATCGAAGGGCGTGGATTTTGTTGAGCGATTGATCGAAGAGAGAGAGAGAGAGAGAGAGTAATGGTGGTGAGGTTGTAGATGGATTGGTGTTATCGGGGAATGTCGGAGGAGGAGGAGAGAGAGGGAGATGTTGGAATTTGTAGAGGAAGGAGGTGGAGCTTGCAATAGCACGAACATGGAGCACGAATTCGAATCGAAGCTGAGGATTCAGGGCCATCCTCCGCATCCGGATAACAATGGCAAAGATGGAGGATCGGTTTCGAAGGGTAATAGCTTCCAATTTAGGGCTCCTCAGGAGCATTTCACCGCTCAAGACTTTGAATTGGGCAAGATCTATGGTGTTGGTTCTTACTCCAAGGTCTGAGCTTCTTTTTTCAATAAATTTCTCATCTTTTGACCTTCGCTCTTGCTGTCTCTATCTGCTTTTTTTTTTTAATCTCTGTCTGTGGTTGCTTTCATTCTTCTCCTTGGGTTGATCAAATGCCATTTTGAAGGCTTTGTTCGGTAATTTTGTTGTCTTTGCATTAGAGCATAGCTGTGAAACTTGCAAATAATTTCTGTTTGGGGTTGAGGAATAGGGATGCTGTTGGCTTGTTGAAACTAGGACATTTCAGAGTATTGACATTGGAAGAAGATCAACATGATCCTTTGAATTTAGAGTTTCTTCTATCTACTTTACTAACTTTTTTTTCAGCTGCTCGTGTTAATTAATGATATGGTACGTAGGTAGTTCCATCCTCAAGTTTGAGGGCTTCATTTGCATGTGAATTTGTGTATGCTTAGTTGTATAGTATTCTCAGAGCACATTCAAAGATTTTGTTTTTGATGTGTTGAAGCTAATCGAGAGAACTTCACAAATCACTCCTGGAAGTACATTAATTGGGTTTTGGTCTTAACTCTTCTCAATCACATTGCTGTCGAGTTCAATGTAGTCTTAAGAAAGTTAATGCAACAAGAACCAGGGGGCTAGATCTTTTCTGCAGTATTTTTGTGATGCAATTCAATGGATCTCCGTTGTTGGTCTTTGAGCTCACTGTCCTTTTGTAATATAAACTTTTCTAAAGAGGACTTTTAGCCGTTGGTAGTTTCCCAAGCCTCTGCAATGTTTGTCAGCCATCTCCAAACCCCTCATCTCTTTTTAGTGTGTTGTTTCGCTTATCTGAAATGGGAAATAAAGGAGGAGAAGAAAAAGACTAATGTCAGTAAACAAAACAAAAAAAGACTAAATAGGTAGTGATTGCCTGTTTAATTAATAAAACTGTACGATTTATGGCCAGCATGGTCTCCATTATAAATCATTTAGTATGAAATCAGGTAACTTCCTTGTGTATAAGCTCTTTCTTATCACTGGCTGTTTAAATTTGCAATGTTTATGGTGTTTTTTTTGGCATTATGGTCTGACATTTTGAGAGCTCGTTTTACTCTCGTTTGCTGCAAAAGATGCCAGTAGTGGTTGCACAATAATATTGTAATCAGAAAAGTCAAATAGAAGCAGGATGTTAAGGTGGATACTGTTTTGCAGAACTACTATATGATCCATATTTTCTTAAAATGGGTTCAAGGACACAACGAACTTCAATAATTGTTATCTTTGATGTGATTGGTAGATGATGGTCATAAAGTTACCTCGTTGGTGCGACGTGTTGATCATTTTCTGCTGTGCTAACTGCTAAGGTCCTGGAAATCTTGTGATAGGGGTGGCGGTCTAGAAGCTAGTTTTCTCTCCTTAGAAGTTTATTGAGCTTATATTGTTGTCGCTGAGAAAGCTGAGTTAAACAGTTGTGTGATGCTCCTTTTCCTTTTCCTATTAACTCATCAATGGCCTTTCCAGGTTGTGAGAGCAAAAAAGAAGGATACTGGAATTGTTTATGCATTGAAGATTATGGACAAGAAGTTCATTACTAAAGAAAACAAAACTGCTTATGTCAAGTTGGAACGCATTGTCCTTGATCAATTAGATCATCCTGGCATTATCAGGCTGTATTTTACATTTCAAGATACTTATTCTCTGTGTAGGTGACTTTTCTGTGGTAAAAGTCTATGATGCTTGCTTTCAGCTCTTATCATCTGGTCATAACTGACCTATTTTTCTTTGTTTATGAAGACATGGCTCTTGAATCCTGTGAAGGTGGGGAACTTTTCGATCAAATAACTAGGGTAAGCTCAAGGCTGGACATCTTTTATTTTTCTGTCATGATAGAAATATCCAAGACTAGACATATCGCTCTATCGTTCCTACCTTTTATAGGCTATAATTTTGTTGGGATTTATATTTTGTTTATCAGATTTCTCTAGTAAATGGAATTGTTTCATAATTGCATTTGTGAATATGGATCTCTTTTTATTGCACCATTGTAAACTTGTATGATTCTTTGGAATGTTTTGTGAAAAAGACTCATTGTTTTGGGGGGTAGTTCGCGGTATTTATTTTACTGGTGTTAATTTATTTGATTTGACTGTGCACAGAAAGGCCGTTTGTCAGAGGACGAAGCACGCTTTTATGCTGCAGAAGTTGTGGATGCACTAGAGTACATACATAGTATGGGCTTGATACATAGAGACATTAAGGTAATTTTATTTTTCATCAGATTTGTCAATCTTATATGTTTTTCTTTGATGTGCTGATATTGTTCTGATTGGGCAGCCGGAAAACCTACTGCTTACTGCAGATGGTCATATTAAGGTTGGTGATTTTGGTAGTGTAAAACCTATGCAAGATAGCAGAATAACCATTCTTCCTAATGCAGCAGCAGGTTTGGTTTTTACTGGATTGTAGTTTATTTTTTAAAATTTTTTTATTTCAATGTGTAAATGAGCTTTTTCTTTTGGTGTCTTCAGATGATAAGGCTTGCACATTTGTGGGTACAGCAGCATACGTTCCTCCAGAGGTCCTCAATTCCTCACCTGCGACTCTTGGGTGTGTTTTTCTCTTTATCAATCTTGCAAACAACCACTTATACATGTGAAATATGCATGAGCAATCCTATCTGTTGATTTTCTTTTTGATATATATTGGTATTGGATTAAGTAAAGTGAAGTTCCTTTCTGTAATGAAAAGGACTAACCCTCTTCTTTCAATTTTTTCCTCTAAAACAGAAATGACCTCTGGGCACTTGGTTGCACCCTTTATCAGATGCTTTCTGGCACCTCTCCCTTTAAAGATGCTAGTGAATGGCTCATCTTCCAAAAGATCATAGCCAGAGACCTCACTTTTCCAAATTATTTTTCAAGTGAAGCAAGAGACCTTATTGACCGCTTATTGGTAAGTAATATAAACTAGCATTCTAATGATGAAAGGCATTGCTAGATTGATATTACAATTGCACATAGCCGTTCTAATTCTTTTAATTCATATACGGCACATATATAGTTAAGGGAATTCCAATAGTAAACATTTGCAATTTTTTAGAAGAGAGCTTAATACTAGGCTGTCAACTTAAAGCAATCTTATTGAGAATTGTTCTTTTTGTAGCAGCAAGTCTTCTTTATATGTTGGTACTAAAAAGCTTTCATATCAATGACCCCATTTTTATGCACCTGGGTATTTTGCATGTTGATGGGTATATGCAAGGGGCTAAGAAAGTGGACCCTGTGCTTAGAGCAGATGTAAAATTACAGCTGTTTTTTATTCTGTGTATTTTCGTATATTTACAGCTGTTTTTATTCTTTTCATTCATTGATATAATCTGTGTATATTTTGTATGTTGATGAATATATGCACCTGGGTATTTTCATACATTTACAGCTGTTTTTATTCTTTGTGTTCATTGATATCTGTCTTACTTCAGTCTACAGAACCCAGCAAAAGGCCAGGCGCTGGCCCTGAAGGCTATGCAGAACTTAAAATGCATCCTTTTTTTAAAGGAGTAAATTGGTCCACATTAAGACAGCATACCCCTCCAAGAATTGCCAAGGAGGAAAACGTGAGGCTCTTTATTCGTCCGTCTGAAACATTTCACACTTCTAGTACCTTCTAATATTAACCTCTCTTCTAATGTTGTCTTGGACATCTTAGCTTCATACCAAAGGAAGTGATGATTCGTTCTCACATGACCCATGGAACCCTGCACATATTGGGGATGGTTCAGTGAAGGTTAATGATGACAACAGTTGTGCATCGTCTTCTTCTGAAGGAGCTGGTCACATAGCAAGGCTGGCTTCAATTGACTCTTTTGACTCGAAATGGTATCCTCTCCTCCATTCATTAACATTTGTTCTTTTAGAGTTGTGCATGCATGTTAAGGAAGTAGTATCAAATTGTACAAAAATCTCTCTAAATTTATGTATAATTTCTTACATTGGGTGTGAAATAGGCTAAATTTTGGTACTCTAAAACATGCAAATAGACAAATATTTTAAGGACGCGATTAAAATTCTAAAACAACAGAGAGGTACTATGTTGAAGATAGTATTGAAATCCTCTACTTTTTATCTTTCAACTTTCCACAAACTATTGATCTTTTCTCTCCAAGTTCTTGAAATTTGTGATGAACAATTCTGTTACATCTGTGAACAGGCAGCAGTTTTTGGACGAGGGTGAATCGGTTCTTATGATCTCCATGGTGAAGAAACTGAACACGTTATCAAGCAAGAAAGTGCAGCTCATTCTTACTGACAAACCTAGGTTATTCTATGTTGATCCTGCAAAGCTGATGATAAAGGGGAACATCGTTTGGTCCAAGAATCCCAATGACTTAAGCATTCAAGCCACCAGTAATTCCCATTTTAAGATATGCACGGTTAGTTTTTCCTCCTCAAATAAAGTATTTACCGAATTTCAGTTTTCCTTGGGTCTATCGGGCGCATCCTTCTAACAACTTTACTGGGACGATGATGATGATGATGATGATGATGATTTTTCACTATTTAGCATCATGCTTTTAGCTTCAAGATGAAAAGGGAATTCTTCTACTAACTCAGTGTTTGTTTTGACCTCAGCCAAAGAAGATAATCTCATTCGAGGATTCGAAACAGAGGGCGTGGCATTGGAAGAAAGCGATTGAAGGACTTCAAAACCAGTAATGGTATCAAGGAAGTTGATGATCTTTGTGCAAGAAATTTAACTTAATAGATAGAAAATTCGAGCTGTAGAGGCGGCTGATGCATGGAAGTAATATCAGCCTTGGCAACGTTTTGTTTTTTGTCCTATTCTTTCTTATTTCTGTGATTCTTGAAAGATGTTGTAACATAGTAATGATTCTCAAAAGCCTGAATTTTAAACTGTTGTATACTGCTACCGTGAGTAGGAAAATAACGTTCACAGGGCCCATTTTTTCTGTTAATTTTTTCATCCCATGTTATGACGCTACAGGCTATACTATATTACACTTATTTTGAATGGATTTCTTTGGTAGATTTTGTTCTGTGGGTTTTGGTCATAAGGGGTTTGAATGGTGAGATGTTGCAATGCTAGAATCATAAAAATGTCACATATTATAAGTTCTGTATCATGAAAGATGTGATAGATTTTATTCTCTTGGTTTTTGTGCATTATTCCAGCTCAGAAGTTGTTTGCTCAATGCATCCATGTTTGCATGAAGGACGAGGGAGGACTGAATTAAAAAAAAATAAAGATACCAAAATTCACGCCCAGTGGGACTCGAACCCACAATCGCTTGATTAGAAGTCAAGCGCCTTATCCATTAGGCCATGGGCGCCTTGTTGTTCCATTATTGTATAAAATTAATTATAAATATTAAATTACTAACATTAAAATCACCCACTACGGACGGCATAACAAAGCGACATGCATCCATAAATTCCTGGGCTCGAACATCTAATAAATATACATCTAACAATATGTTGATGAGCAACTGACATGTTTTGGCAATTTTTTTTTAAGATCAGTAAATGTAATATATATCTACACAAGTATCAGTAAATCAGTAATCAGTGAGCAATATAATGAAATTTCTTTTTTTGGTAGAAATATAATGAAATTTCTTTTTTTTGTAGAAACATTACATATCAATCTCAAAATGACACATTTTCTCTGCTCTGCAGTACGTATACCAAAATCTGCAGTATCAAGCAAACACAAAAACACAAACTTTGCATTCTCTTGGCCATCTTACCAGACCTATCCCAAAACAAGTCATCTTAACTCAAATCTTACATCATTATTATCAGGAAACTAAACTTTTAGCTGATGTAAAACACACACAAAAAAAAAACTTCTTTAGGTTAATCGTCAAGCTCGATGATCTTCACCAGCGACGCGTCCCCAACTTTCTGGACCACAACGACTCGATCATGCGACTTTATGACTCCGAGCGCTTTGCCACGTTCAAGTGCCTCCTTCAACACTGTTTCACCGCTCTGTGACTCTGCCTGCACCCATCATAACGTACAACCAAGATTAGGCTTAATTTGTTTGCACTACATTGTAAGATAATGCATTATCAGATGCAATAATCCAAACGCACTCTAAAGCTTAAATGTTGAAAGTGTTTTTAAGACGAAGCAAGTTCCTAAAATCGCTAAAGCTCCTAAATATGGATGGCCAAACATAGGAGGCTAAGGTTAATTTGACACGAATGTGGATCTTACCGGATGCCTTGGATCTGCCAACATGGGGAAGATTCCTCTTATTATGAGCGATTGCCTTGCCTGTTAGGTATACCATGACAAAAATTGTCGAAATGAAACCATGTAACACAACAAAACACACTAAAAATGTTCAAAGTTTTTCTACGTAGGTTCGAATCCTGCCTCTCCCACTTGTTTGTTGTAGACTTCAGAGAAAGAAGGCATTTTTGGAAGATATGGCACTAAAAGTTGTAGAGCGCTATGCCGGGATCGGATAAAAAGCAAAACATTGTAAGACAATTCAATGTGGCAGAAAGATGAAGCAAGTTGAGAACATACTTCAAAAGCACCAGTAAACCTCCAGTGAATTTCGTCCGACTTAATTTGGGGAATCACAACAGAGAGCACAGGCATTGTAGGCCGATATTTTGCAATCAGTCTGCATGAATAAGAAACATTATGCAAAAATAAAAATGAAGAATCATTAACAAGACAAAAATACAATGTACTCAGGTTTCAGAATGTACCTTGCAGCTCTTCCAGTTGAGGTAAAACAAATTATCAAAGATGCCTTAGTTTTGATAGCGGCGCGTACCTATTTCACATACAAGAGATTTAAGTTACTCATAATGAACATAAAAACTATGGGAAGAAAACAAATAAGTAACTTTAAAAAAATACAATTCATACTGCTGTGGAAGCAATGGATTCCAAGTGAGACATGTTATTATCTCCAACAGCTTTGACCATCTTTCTAAAATACACATCATGACTGAAAACCTTCTCAGCCTGCACACAATATTTGCTTTTGGGTCAAAGTCCAAACTAGAAAAGAATACATTCCATAGTATTTGAATTAGTCAAACTCATGGCAACCTATAAATTGTAAGAAACCAATCAACTTAGAAATTTACTTGGACTAAAGAAGGATTTTACCTCATAGCAAATTCTACCAACAGTAGAAACCGTCTCCACCGGATAAAGACCGCGCAGAGTCTCTGCACCGAGAATAATGGCATCGCTTCCTGGACCAATCAAACAAAACATGACATCAAAAAACTAATTTAACTGCCAATATTGGACAATGACATTTATTTTTGATCTCTAGAAACATTTTTGGAAAAAGGTTCTTAGGATTGGCATAAAAAAAAAGAAAAAAAAAGTACCATCTAGAACAGCATTGGCAACATCTGTAGCTTCAGCGCGAGTAGGTCTCAGGTTATCGGTCATACTGTCGACAACACGAGTAACCACTGCTGGCTTTCCAGCCAAGTTGCATTTGTAAATAGCTGCCTTTTGAAACAAAAATACCTACATAATACACATAAAATTGTCAAACCTAAGAAGTAGTTTTAAACATTTTAAATGTCCAGTAAATTCAGCAAATTTGAGATAAATAGTTAAAGTAGTATCGAAAATTGACCTTCTCTGGTGGGAGATCTACCCCCAAGTTTCCACGGGCTATGATAATACCATCGGCTTCTTGAAGAATCTCATCAAAATGGGTTATACCCTGGGGAAAAGAACCAAAAATGGTGAAATTTTAGACCTTAATCATATATAGCAAATTTTTTTGAGGGGTAGCAATGTTTTGTTCAGGAGCTAATGATTTTGTATTACCTCTGTATTTTCAATCTTAGCAAAAATATGAGTCTGGCGAAGCTCATCGAATTGGTTAAGGAAATTGCGAGCCTGGAAGGGTAAGACACATGGCATTTTAAAACAAAATAATGAATCCAAGAGAAGTTAATCATAATCAAATCTGTATATGTAAACCAATAAAGAGAAGTTCTCACAATGCGAACATCTTCAGCATCGCGTGTGGAAGATAAAGACAGGAAGTCTATCTTGTTTCGCTTACCCCACGAGGTTATAACCTGAAAATACAGTTTTGAAATATCTTAAAATCATACAATTTCTCAGCTCATTTCCCATACCAAAAGCCATTTGCAGAAACAAAACTTATATGCATAAAAAAGAAGAAGATGAAGATCACCTCTTTATCTGCATCAGTAAGAGTTGGCAAATCGATACGAATTTGAGAGACGTGCAAAGTGTACAATGACCCGGATAAAGTAGCTGAATTCTTAATGAGACAAACCACATCATCTCCATCTATTTCAGAAACCTGGAAATTGAAAATTGGAGGTTCCATGAGCAAGAAAACATATCCATAAGTATATTCCAATTTAGACTACATAATTCACCATGGACCATTATCAAAATTTTAACCATGAGTAAAAAATAAAAAGGACAGACTATGAAATTCTGTTGATTTTTCTTGCCATTACTCACCTCCAGCCAAACTGAAGTAGTTTCATTTCCTGTGAAAAGATATTGCCCAATGAAGATAGTGTCGCCTTTCTTCACAGCCTGCAATAAACATATTGTTGATAAGTAACAGATTGGTTTTCAATCAATGACAAAATAGTTTTCTTAACGAAATTTCCATCGCTTTATAAACCTTGGATAGGCCATGGTAGTTGATGGGTAACAAGTTTTGGGTGGCTTCTTTGGATTGATCAGGAGTTAGGACAAGAACAGAATCTGCTTCAAGGAAGATGGGACCCTCACTCTTGTTAACAACCTTCAATTCTGGGCCTGCTGTATCCAACATCACCTGTAATAACAGATAACAGCCTCAGCAAGTGAAAAATAACTGAATGAACATTAGCTATAAATCTAAGGGCTTGTTTGGTATGGATTTCAGAGTTTTGAGAATTATGTTAATCAATAAGGGTGTAACAATAGATTAAAGAAAACAAAACATACTCATACAGTCATACTCATGATACATTGATACTCATAAGGACTAGCCAGATATTTGTTTGATTAGTCAAATGATGCAAAATATTACAAAAACATGTCATTAAATATAAGTAAGCAATAAAGGGTTTGTGAGATGTGATTTTTTTATTATAGAAGAAGAAAAAGGGGAAAATTGCAACAATATAATACAAACTTAGCAACAACTTAATAAAAATTCTAGAGTGCAAAAAAAGACATACAGCACAAAGTTTGTTGGTGCTCTTCATGGCAATCTTCAGATTCTCCAAGCTTTCTTGGTGAAACTCAGCATCTCCACATGAAAAATCAAACCTTGCCACTACAAGAAAGAAAAGGGAGGAAAAAACCCACAAAATTCAATAAAAACAAAAATATTGAAAGCAACACAAATTCAAAAAAAAAAAACAAGAAAAATCACTTATAAACTTTAAAAAAAAAAAGAAAGAAATTCATGCATACCAGACATTCCAGCTTTGAGGCAACTAGAGATGGTCTCAACAGAGCGACACTGTGGGCCTAAAGTGCCAACAATCTTAGTCATTGCAGGGAAGAAACTCTGCAAAATTTCCACAAATTAGTACTAATTAATACACACTAATAACAAAAATTAATACTTTTTTAAGGATCATAACAAAGAGCAAGATCTGTGAAAGCAAAGGAGGAATCTTTACATGCTTGGAGGGCTCAAGGATGGAAGCCATCCTGATGGGTTCTTCAAGAAGTAGAAATGAATGCATCTTGAAACAGTTAACTGATCAATCGATTGAAGATTGGATCTTGAAGTGATTTTAGGATGAAAGGGGGCAAAATTCGAAAAACCCAGATGAGAAGAAGAGAGAAAGCGGTGATGATGATGGATGAATTTGAGTAAGAATGGTTTTCTTTGTTTTTTTTTATATTGCTAATTGGTGTTGCTGTTTTCCAATGCAAGACTCAAAAATGGTGGGTTTTGTTGGACTAAAACTAACGACTAAAAATTGGAAAAAGGTCCCACGGTTTTGCATGTCTATGGTCTTCTTCTTCTTTTTGAAGAGATTTTGGATGATTCTTTGTCAGTACAAATTAGGATGGTGGATGATGAAGAAAAGGGGAATTCGTTACAGGAATAAGGGATCCAAGGTATTAAATGAGAAATGGAAAAAAAATTGAATTCAAAGTAAAATATAGAGAGGATTGGAAACTTCTTATTTTCTTAGTTTCAATTGAGTTCATACTTCATAGTAATATGGTATGCAAAATTTGATTCCATTTCCGGCAAGACCAAACATGTTGAATGAAGACTAGAATAATCTAGTGCTAACGCGTTAATTTATTTACACTAAAAAATAATTTAAAAAAAAAAGACAAAAGAACCAATATAATATGATACAAATTCAAAAATAGCCATATTTTAGACATAGATTTATACTATCGCTAATAGTATTAATTAATCAATATATAAATTTATATCTTTATTTTAATCCCATTTATTTTTTATATAAATAAAATAATTTAAACGTGTGAAACCGATCAAAATATAAAAATTATAAGCTTAATATACTCCGATTGACCTGATAATGAAATTGTTAGTTTCATGAATGAAGTGGTATAATATATCTAATTGCAAATTCAAAATGTAATTGATAAAATATAATTTTAAACTAATTTTCACCGAATTAATTTCACGTGCCAATGTTGTAATAACGTAAATTTATTTCACATAATAATATGTAACTAGTTTAGGACCTGCGTCTTGTGCATGGTTTTTTTTATAAATATTAAACTATTATTTTAAATAATATGTAGATCATAGATATAAAATTATATTAGAAAAATTGTAAGTTCATTACAAAGACTTTTTTTGTTTTAGATAAGATTTTTTAATAAAGTAATTTATGGATTTGATTAGGAATATAAAAAGAAACATGAGCTAATCTTATTGGCTTAATCACACAAACACAAAATTAGAAATTAGAAATAAAATGAATTTGAATTTTTTTTAAAATACAAATTTAAGTACTATATAATATTTTAATAATCTTAAATAAGTCATTATTATTTGACTCGTTTGATCAATCTGACCATGCAAAAAAAAAAACTACAATGGCCATACGCCCATCCCAATTGACACGTAAATTTTAACAATCTAAGTTTGTATTCAATTCAAACTTGAAATGACGAAAGTGAGATGAAGAATAATTTATAGAAATTTAGAATATTTATTAATTAAGTTTGGTAACATGAATATTAAATTACTATTTTATTGAGAGTAATTTAATTAATTCATTATGAGATATTAATTTATCCAATTTCATGGCAAATTGATAAATATTATTAAAAATAAGGTGAGTGAATTACATAATATATAATTCATTATTAAATATAGGGTGATTGGATATAAATTCTTAATGACGATTCTGTCCAAAAATGCTTCAGGCGTAGAAGATATATATTGATTGATTATATTCATAGTTGTTGACATGTTTTTTTTCCTTCGATGATGGTGGTTTTTTCTTAACAAGCAGAACGGTAAAAAAATTACAAGTCTAGGCCACCGCCCTGATCTCCGTCGGAGAAATAAAATCCATGTTCGTGTGTTGGCAGTCCCACAGAAGAGTTCTGATCAGATGGCAAGGATGATGGCGCCCACATAATCCACTGAAAACTGACCGCACGGAATCGTAGATCAGCACAACCCCTGATGAGCGATTCTATCTGAAATGAGTTCAACGCGAATCTGACTCGTGACTGTATATGTCCCGAACCTGATTGAACCCCAACTTAACTCAATTAACAAGTAAATAAGAATTTTTTCTACCGAAAAAAAAAAAGTAAATAAGAATTTTATTAAATATCATTGTAAAAAATGAAATAAATAAGATATGAATGATTCAAATTTATTCAAATATGTTGAAAATAAATTATATTTCTGTTTTTTTTAAATCATAAATTTATAAGTTAATATATTTTATGAAGTATAATTTTGTCATACTATTCTCAATTTATCTAAATAAGATATGACCTCATACTCAATCCAAACCCGAAATGACCGAATCTAATTAAACCAACCCGATTAACCCGAAATATCTACATAGTACAATACTAAAGTAAAAACTAAGTTAGTGCAAAAATTTGAGCCACGTGTCATAATTTTCTTCTTTTTTCTCCTAAAATTGTTTTAATAATATTGTTGTTAAAAAAATCACCCCACTCTCAAACCCACTACCCCATTATTAATAAAAATTTTCCCTAAAATTGTTTTAATAATAATTTTTTTTCAAAAATATGCCCACTTTCTAACACACTTTCCCGTTACATGTTAAAAGTTGTCACAAAGAAATTATTCTTATTTTTATTTATTTAGTTCTTGAAAAAAAACCACTATATATTCTTCTTAATTGCACACAATACCAGTTAGTTCAACGCAGTTTAAATTACAATTTCTAATGAATTTATCTTTTTGTATTATTTATATCTTTTATATTAATTTTTCTCCCAATTTGTGACCCGCACTTCTTGACACTTTACCGAACTCTTCTTTTTTCTCTTTGCATGTCATCGTTAAGCAAGAGTAATAGAGAACCTTAAGGTATGCTATCATGACATATTCATTATCTTGGTTTTCATTCCTTTGTGATACAAAAGCTATTTTCAATTTTCATCCTAAAAGATATATTATTATTAGTTGCTTATGAATTTCATAATATTTTTTGGTAACCTCTAGTTTTATTTTATCCCCTTGATTTTGATTTCGTCAATTATATGTTACAAGTAACACATTTTTTCGCATTTAGATTGATCTTTAATCTCTATTATCACCCGTACATGGTACGGGCTAATACTAGTTATGTTTGAAGATTACTGAACTAAGTCGCGCCTGAGACAATTCCTTCTTGCCTAATTAATTGCCCAGGGAATATAAATTCCACACTAGGCAATGGTCTTGGTAGGTTGCTGCTGGCCTTCATCTGAAGTTAAAAAAATTGATTTTGTGGCGAAGGTGAGTTGCTATCGCCTATCGGTGTGAATTCATTATGAACACTGCGTATATTTCTTATTTGATGCAGTGAGAATGGCTTGGTAATTGGTATCGATGTGTATTTCTTAGCAACATGAGAAATATATGAAGTCTAGCTAGATTAATGTGTAACATGATGATCTATAAATTTTTGTACCTGAAGTCTAGATTGATCGCTGGTAATGGTAATTAAGGGTAATTTCATTGCATGATATATGGTCAACTATGGTGATCTTCCATCGATTGTTTTGCATTTATCAAATTTGATAAACGTCAAAAATAAAATTTTAATGGATAAATGGTTGATTTTGATATTTGCCTAAAATTAGGTGCCAAACTAAAACTTCCAAGTTAATATTCACAATCAGGCGTTTCCAAAAATTTGTCTAAAATGAAAGGTCAAAATTTGAAAGTTGACAACTTCTTTAAATTCTTATTACAAAAGTTAATATACTTATTTTATTTTATTTTATTTAAGGGATACTTTTACAATCTTTGCATATTTATCCTTAGGGTTTAGTTTTACAAAAGTTAATATATTTTTATATTAATTTATTTTCTAGGATTTAGTTTCTAAAATAAGTAAGTAGTCTTACAATGTATCTCATATATTACTTATTTGTCATTTGGGAAATTAGGTTAACGTCGCGATCAATTTGGGACAAAAGCACTACCTCAACCAAGGAAAAAGGAGAGGCTCGATTGGGCGGATTGGGGCTCCACGATTGTGTTTACGATAAGGGCTTTGATGAAACCCGAAATAAACCAACGCTAATATCGATGAACGAGGTTATTGATTCGACAAAACAGACCCTTGTTTTTAATTATAATTGCACGCAAGATTACAACTTTGGGATCGCCAGAGATCTCTTTAATGAGATTCGAGGTCTCCATTTAACGAGGTTCGGGACCTCCTTGATTACAACGAGATTATAGCTAATGATCCGCTTTCGAGATCTTTTCTATTACAAATTGAGAATAGCTATCTTTGCGAGATTCGAGATCTTTTGAGATCGACTTGTAGCTTGTCTGCGACCTTCTCACTGACGCGGGAGAGTTGATTTTGAGTGACTTGAAGTCTTTTTATTGACATTCTCTTGATTATAGCTCGGTCTATTCTCTTGATTATAGCTCGGTCTTTGTGATTGTTTCAACAAGTTGATCTTTAACGAGTAAGATAGTTCTTGAGTTTGAGATGTTTTTCAACCCTTACAACATTCAAGCTTCTTCCTTATTTATAGGCACTTGGAAGTGAGGTTTTCACCATTGTCCGATGTGGGATGCGCAAGTTGTTGCTATTTGATTGGTTGAAGGAGAGGTAACTGGTGATTGGTTAGAGAAGAGGTGGTCTTCGATTGGCCGAGCAGGTCGGTTGTGTCATCTTTTGAACATGCGCGGTTTTCTCTCTTGCCGACTTGGAGCCACGTTGCCGATCGATTTTCTACCTTAGTAGGAAATGCGCGATGTTCGACCTTCAACTATTCTTTGACTTGGATTGCTTGGCTTGTCCACTTCCCGCCTTAGTGAGAAGTGCGCGGTGTTAACCTTCAACCCTTCTCTGACTTGGATTGCTTTGCATGTCCACTTCCCGCCTTAGTGGGAAGTGCGCGATTTTTGGCCTTCAACCCTTCTCTGACTTGGATTGCTTTGCTTGTCTACTTCAGTTTTTTGGATGGGTGTAGGAAAACTCTGGGAGTGACCCCGAACGTTGTTCTCTTGGCTTTATCTTGCAATTTGCTTTTTCTATTCATACATCGTTATTTTCGCGCACCATCAGGCTCGACTTAGAGAGTCCCTAATTAAGACACAATTAGATTAAAAAGCAATGAACCTCGGTACAAAGGAAACCTAAGTGAGAACATATAATAAGAATAGTTGAAAAAGAAAACATTAACCTATATTAGTGAGTTACTCTCTCCGTCCCTCAATTTTCTCCTATTTTTCTTTTTGAGTGTTCCAAATTAATATTCTTATTTCTGGTTTTTTTCCATTTATAGAAATATTTAATCCTTCAAAATTACCCCAAATTCTACCATTTATACATTTTTAGCCCTTTTTATACTCTTTTCACCTTCTTATACTCTTTTTTTGAAAAATCGTGCACAATGAGAAAGGAGTACATGGCATAAACTGATAAACTGCCTCTTTTTGTTTTCCATCTTCTTGCCGAATATTAGATGCTAGTATAAAATTGGTACAGTATTTGGTAAATTTTTATACTCTTCCCAAGTGGGTATAAAGTTGTAAATATTTTCCGGGAAAAAGATCCTACATATATAGCCTTGTTTAGCCGGCTCGAAATTCCAACTGCTCTCATCCCATCCAAATCAACGCCCCCACGATCTCTCTGCGGCTGTCAGGTAATCTCCGGCGCTGACTCAACCGATTCGCCCCTTCTCCCTTTCTGTAATCTCCTCTTCTCTCTCTGCCATTTGCTATTCCTTTTCCCCACAACGATTTCCAATTCTCTCCCTCCTTCTCTCTCTGTGATGTCAGCTCCGAAACCGCGCGCCGGGCGATCGGCTTCCACGCGCCCCACTCGCTTCTCTGAACCCGAAAAGATGGAAGGCACGGGTAGCTGGGAGGCGATTGAATGGACCAAACACGAGGTTTCAATTCTTTGTTTTTTAAGCTTTCCGAATCAATTCAACAACCCTAGGGTTTCTGATCGGTGATCGTAACCCTAGCTTTATGTTTCAAGGGGGGAATTGTCGAATTGATGATTTCCTACGATTTTTTTGGTTTTTTATTCAAATTCGATTGACTTTTGCCTTGTTTGTTGTGCTGTTAACTTTGCATTTCAGCCTTTAACGAGGACTGTCTCGCATGGCCTGTCCGAATTCTTGCTTCAAGCTGAAGAGGTTCTTGTTGAGGTATGACCGCTTTTTGGATTTGTGGTTGTTGGGAAAAGAATCTGGGTTTTGTTCTGCCCTTGGTTGGCCGGCCTTAGACTTGCAGTAACTTTGATCAAAAGCTCAAAGAAATCATATTCCTACATTCTTACTCAACACAGAGAAGTATTGAATTGATCCATGTAAGAACTTTAGGGGTTTTGGGTTTCAGTTGTGAAATTTGGGGGTTATGTGCCAAGTTGCTAAAGACTAAGGGCAAATCTTAACTAATTGGTCTTTTGTGTTTATTGTTGGAACACTATCAATTTTGTTATATATATAGTCGGATTCTTCTGCTGTTGTTGCTTTTACGAGTAAGTTTTACTCGAGTTATATTGTTTCCCCCCCTCTATGCAGGGATCTGGTGTGGTTCTTGTGAATACTGATGAGGCAGGAACCTTACTGGTCACCAATTACCGGTTGCTTTTTGTGGTGAGTGATGACTGTATAACCTCATATGTTCAATTTGTTCATCTGTATAGACGATTCGAGTTTATGTAGTTATGTATTGTGCTCGGTTTCTATCTGACATAGAGTCAGTAAGCACTGGGGAGTCAGTGGAATGATTGTCATTTTAGTGAATCTGAAGGAACACTATCTAGCAGTAGTACTTAATAATATTGCTAATTTCCTGCTGCTTGATACCCTTGGATTTAGCTTTATGCACCTTTTTCTTTTGTCGCTTCTACTCGTTAGTTTGGGAAGTTATATTTTGCCTCACTAATTATTATTTTTAAGGGGTTATAGCTCAACATGTGAATATATTCATAACTTTCTTGCACACATAACTAGTTAGAATTGCCATATGGCATATGCACTTGCAGCGTTTGTCATTTAGTGAAACCTTATTTGTCGGATATATTCTTTCAAAGATTTTGCAATTATTCAAATACATGCTTTTAAAGATTGCACAATAATCTGTCAAACGTCATAGAGGAGAGAAGTCAGTTTATTCAGTTATTTATCACCCCATTTTGAAACGGGCAAGCTTTCAGATATCGCACCTAAAGCTATTTCTTTTACTTTTCATGTTGAGAACCAATCTTTGAATACCAAATATATTTAAAACATTAAACATTTGTCGGATATTGCACCTAAATCCATTTCTTTTCTTTTTCATGCTGGAGATAAACTTTCTTCTTTGCTAATAGATTTGCTGTATACATGTACATGTTAAAACATATCTGACCTTTTATCTTGAATCTTGATTGGCCAATACTGATACTAAATAAATTGACAGCATCAGACTACTAAAAATTAACATTTAAAAAGTGATACTTTGTAGGTCACACAATAGGTGTAATGAAGATGAATCATGATCATTTGTTCCTGTTACGTGCGAGTAGTAGTATTTTACTCATTTCAATATTTTTCCAAAATAGGCATGGCAGCTGCTGGATGATTATTTTTTTTTATTGTAACCCCTCAAGGACCAATGACTTTGACTTCGTATCTAGAATAGTTCTTTTAGTATTGTATCACTCGGCTCACTGACTTTGACTTCGTATCTAGAATAGTTCTTTTAGTATTGTATCACTCGGCTCACTGTTAGGTGTCGAGTAACAATTATTGTGTGAGTATTGCTTTCTTATTCTAGCGAAATGTGATTGTCACTTTTGTGTAGTATAATGTCACTTTGACCTCTTATATCCTTTGCTGTTTTAAGTTTGAGGTGAATGGAGAAGGTAATATTGTTGTTGAGGCAATGGTTTACATGCACCTGCAGAGTTGTTGTTACCTTGTATATTTCAGTTACAAACTTACCTAGTAATTGAGGATTCTTATAATATCCTTTCTTCATGTGATATCCTCTGGATATTTAATGCTGGTTTTTTATTTGTAAAAATAATACTGTAATTAATATCTATGTCTATAATTTCTATTTCTAACATCATTTTATGTTATTATTTTTTGAAGAGTGAGACAACCAGGGGTATAATAGCACTTGGGACAATACCATTGTCAGCAATCGATAAGTTCAACAAACTGGCATGTTTTACTTACTCTTCCTTATACCATAAATATGATTACGTTGATACTAGCCCCTCATTCACACAACTCCATACTGTTAATTTAAATGCTCTTGATTGTTGGCTTCATATTCGAAATCATTAAACAGTATAAATCCTTGCCCTTTTTCATCTCCTGCAGACATATAAATGAGCACAATAATGTTTATTGTTTAGTTTCTATGCATTTGTGATGAGACTTCTAAACAAGGAGAAACTTTATTAGATTCATGTCTTATGGCCCCTAAATGCATCAAGAGTTTATTTGGTCAGTATATATATCATAAAGGCTTTTAAATATTCTTTACATTGTTGAAGGATGAAAAAATGTGTTCTTCTCCAAATTATTTGATTTATTTCTGGACTTGTGACAAAAGTTCTGCAAGAAGGTTTGACAATGTTGATTTGCTTTTACTTGACTTGGTCATCACCTGTAAGCTCAAAAGTATTGTGGACAACTCTTAGTTTATTCTTTATGGGCGCCCAGGTTGTGAGGCAACCTTCAGGTTCTCGTCAGTCGGACAAGACACCGTCACGAAGACTACTCCAGATTTTTGGTAATGCCCTTCTCTTAAAACTAAATCAGGTTGTATTTCAGTGCTGTAGCAGCTAAATTCTCACTCACCTTATTTGAGAATGATTGATAAATTAGTTTCCTATGATGATAATTTTTTTTAGGATGAGGCTGCATTCTTGCTTTTCATATATCCTAAAATTGGATAGTTTTATTGCCTGCAAGTTTGGCTCAATGTAGTACTCGATTTCATAACTTCAGTGGATTATCTCTTACAAACTGCAATTACATTTGTCTTCTGCAGGCAAGGATATGAGAATCATTGTTTTTGGATTCCGAGCTCGAATAAAGCAGGTAGTCCAGACATTGTCTGCTTGAAGACTGATTTGTTCATTTTTAGGCTCTTGATTCTGTTTATTTCAATGTTAAGCTATATATACATGTCGGTACAGCCCAAGGTCATTTTCCCCCTCAAGTTAGACAAGTGTACTTTGAAAAATTACTTTCCAATGGCATTTTGCCATCTTTCAGTTTTACCTTTCGAAGTATCAGCGAGGGAGAGCATGCAGCCTCATAGAGAGGTGAAGTTAGTCTGCTGAAGTTCATATTGACCGACTAGCTGTAAGCTAGTAAAAATGAACTAACAATTCTGCCAGGACCATTTTTGAAATACATACTATGATTTTATGATTTTTGAAAATATATTGACCGACTAGCCTCATAGAGAGGTGAATTTTGTGTTCTGTGCTTATTTCACTTGCTTTTATGATTCTATAATCAATTCTGTCTCCTAAATATGGGTTTCCCATATTTTACCTTTCTGTGCCAAAACTTTGTAGCTTTATCTCTTCATCCCTATCTTTGTTAATCACTTGCCACTTGGTTATCTGGTTATTGTTTCTGACTTTTTTAAGTGTGAGTTGCCATAATCATATAAATAATGGATCTGCTAGATTCATTTAGACATTACTTATTTGTATGCTTCCTCAGTTGAAAGAGTGCTCATATATGTTATAGTTAATGATGGCTGGAATTGGA
The DNA here is from genome assembly GCA_964016875.1 of Fallopia convolvulus. NCBI lineage: Eukaryota > Viridiplantae > Streptophyta > Magnoliopsida > Caryophyllales > Polygonaceae > Fallopia > Fallopia convolvulus. Next base: position 40,869,036 of record OZ024737.1, read on the forward strand.
AAGATTTTTTTTTTCTAATGGATAAATTGGAAAATATCCAGAGACGTGCCGTGTTCGAGGAACTTCTGAAGATAACAAGGCCCCCAAGATTGTGGGATCTCTATGCTTTTACTTGTGGAGCTTCAAAATACTCAGGCACCAATCCGAAAGTGCGATTACTTGATGAATATTTTCGCCTTCTTGGATTGGGCCCCAGCTATCAGGCATCATATCAGATGATTCAGCGTGGGTCATTTGCACTTTCTGGCGGGCGTTGGAGAATAAGCAGCATAAATGCAAATTACTCATTGTGTCCAACTTACCCGTTCGCCTTGATTTTGCCTAAATCCATCAGGTAGAAAATTTCTCTCATCAGCTTCTTTATCATTGCACAAAATGCTTCTCTATGATTTTACAGGTTTGCTTAGCTATATTATTAATAACAATCTTAAATGCTTGCTAATGCTAGTGATAATGAAGTATTACAAGCATCGACCTTTCGGGCTAAGTGTCGGCTACCTGTTGTTTCCTGGTGCCACCCTGGTACGTTCCTGTCTGCACATTGTTATGATATTGCTTTGTCTCTGCAAATGTATTTATTTGTATGCGTTGAGTGCAGTAACTGGTGCAGTTCTTGCTCGCTCTTCTCAACCATTAGTTGGTCTCATGATGAATATGAGAAGGTAATTCTGTACGTCTTTCCCCATTAAAATTTATGCATCTTATGTAAATCTTGTTTCTTAATTCATCCTATTTAATTTACGGATTTTTCATCCTTAGTGATTAGCCTAAATATTATAAAAAAAAATTTCTGCAGCAATACAGATGAAAAACTGGTTGCTGCTATGTGTGGCCAACTTGCTGGTGGCAAAGATGGGAAAAGGTATATGATCTTTCTCTCATCACCATTTGGAGAGCTAAATGAAAGGATATTGGATGGTTTAGTTGAATAATTCACAATAACTATATTACTATTAAAAAAACATTCAACAACTTGAGAACTAGTGCTTTCTGGAGAAGATCTGAAGCCCAAGCACTTGTGTTGGGTGCCTTGAGCAAGCTATCCCTTATTAAACTGCATGTAATTTATATTGAATCAACTCCCTTCATACCTCAAGCATAGATGCCCCGGATCTATTCTGTGTCCTAATTAATTCAGTTAGCCTATGTTGCTCTCAGCTAAAACTTCTTATGTTGTGTCCTTCACCTGATTGGGTAAATATGCTGTTTCTGAGACTTGTGATTATGTATTACTCAATTAGCACATCCTGAAGCTGGAATAACCTATTGAAGGAACTTTAGTTTTGCATTCATAAATAGGCAAATAGCAAGAATTTTGTCATTGATTATGATTACATCGATTTTTTTATTTAGCTTGATATATTGCTGTGCTTCCATCGTCTTTAGCTGATTTCTTAGAGCTTAATTATGTTTGCAGGAAGCTATATATTGCTGATGCAAGACCTCGGAAAAATGCCCTGGCTAATGGTGCAATGGGAGGTGGCTCAGAATCATCTGCTCATTATTTTCAATCAGAGGTTTAAATACTATTTCAGATGGATGGCTATCTATAGATTCTGTTCTCATATATTTCACGACTTACTGTTTCTGTTATGCTACATGTCAGATAGTTTTCTTTGGAATTGACAACATACATGCAATGAGGGAAAGCCTGGCTCGACTCAGAGAATACTTGGATACGTATGGGACAACTTCATCGGATGGAAAGTCTTCTTTCCTTGTAGGTTTCTTCAGATCTTGAGGAATTTTCCCTTTCCTTAGATTATGCAATAAAAACTTATATCCTCACGAGAGGACCTTAGTGCTTTTTTATTTTGCTGCTAGATTCTGTGAACTTGTAGCTTCAGTGTCATTAACTATATAGTTAATTGTGGATGATATTGTCTCTGTACTTATTAGGTAGAACAACCGGCTAATTTCATCTTTGTTCCTTCTGTCAACTTTTCCTGCATAAATGTAACCATGCCACAATAACTGACTATGACATTGGTAAGAAGTTAGGACCACAGACAGTTGTTTCTTTCAATTGTCACAATTCTATTTACTCATATAAAGGTCAAAATATAATGAAAAGTACACATTGAGTAAGCATTCAGTGTCTAATATCAAGCTGCTTTGAGCTGGTAAGTGAATATTTGCTGTCTTCTGTCTGCTCACAGAGAGATGGTGGCTGGACATGGGGAGGAGGCAATCTTAGCAGCATGTCTGCTTCAGTGTCAACTCTAGGAGATACTGGTTGGCTAATACATGTGCAGAGTGTTTTAGCTGGCTCAGCTTGGATTGCTGCACGCATAGCAAAGGAAGCTGCATCAGTGCTTGTTCATTGTAGGTAAGAACTACTATTCTTTTCAGCAATAAATTTCCAAAGGAGTTACTAAAACATAATTTATGTGAACTGAATTTTGAATGCATGTTTTTAAAACTAGCACAATCAAAGAATAGCAATTTATTTGTACTTTTATGAAGCTTCTGATAAACTTGTCAGCACATTGCTTTTCCTCGGTCGATTGTATATGGATTTATTTTATGAGCTTAATATTCATTTGCTAGCAATTGAGTTTCTATGCTACGAAAATTGTAAGGCTTCTTACAGGTTGGTATTGAATAGCCTTTTTTTTTTTTTTTGCAGTGATGGATGGGACAGAACGACTCAGCTGGTTTCACTTGCTTGTTTGTTGCTTGATCCATACTACAGAACATTTAAAGGTTTTCAGGTATGGATTACTTCTCACCTTCTTTCCAGCATGCAAATATCTTTTCATGCCTACTTAATGCTTATGCAAGTTGTAGAAATCTGTTGTTTATCTGGAAGTAGTAGAAAATTTTGGAGAATGTGAAACTTGGACAAATTCATCTTTTTTGTTTTATTCCCGTCCAAATATTAACCTTGTTAATTGTATCCTGAGTTGGCATTGTAACAAAGAACTTCTATCATTTTGCACAGGCACTGGTGGAAAAAGACTGGCTTGCATTTGGGCATCCTTTTTCAGATCGGTTAGGCACACCATCAGTACCTGGAAGTGGGCCTTTTGAGTTAACCCGGCAGTCTTCTACCGGAAGCTTGACTCCTTCACCTACAAGACAGCAATCAGCCTCATTTGTGGCTCCAGCTTCTAGTTCATCACATGCTCAATCTTCAAACAATTACTCTCCCATATTTTTGCAGGTAACAGGAGATGATCTTCCTGGGTTAAATTAGATAACTGTGAAAACATATGTTTTCAACAAACATATTGGTATTGGATTATAGATATTAATTGCAAATATGGCTTTTTACCTTAAGCAGTTAAGCCCCACTGACATTAGATCCTTTCTGAACTACTATAAGAATTATTAACATCCCTCTTTATTTTTATTTTCTTAGCAAAAACTCCTCCTTTAATTGTTAAGCCTTTGCAAATCTTTCCTTAGGCTTTAAAGTTGTTGGAAAGTATGACTAGCTTTTGAGTATCTAGAGTGGAGTAATTTTCTTTCATGAATGTAATAGTGGCATAGTCCAAGCATAATAAATCTTATCTAATTTTTTATGAGCAATGTTGCCCCTTTCCATGAAATTATGCTGAAGGTAATAGGGCCTCTGTAAGAAACTTGCCATCTATCATGAATGCTTTCTTTCCTAAAATAAAAACCTCTAGGGAGTGATTGGTTGAACCGGAAGCTATGGGCCTTACGGCACCAGGCATTCATGGACATGAGAAGAGTGCTCTTTTGTTGTTTATGATACAAATTGATAGCACTTTCACATTTGTGGATATAGTTTACTTATACTGCACATTCATTCATACTGTCTATTGGAGCTGTCTATTTCTGTATGGTTTACTATGAACAGTCATTGGAACATAAAAGTGAGGTAGCACTGCTGTAGCAGATTAGCATTGAGCCACTGATGCTGTTTGCATATTGATATATTGACTTTACACATTTCTGTTTAATATGCTATAGTCAAATCATTTAGTTTGCTCACTGAGTGAAATCCACAAATGATTTATCAGTTGAAGTAGTTTAATTTTGACTTTATTTAATGTTTATATGTTCTCTTGATGCAGTGGATCGATTGTGTTTCCCAATTGTTACGGATGTATCCCTTTGCTTTTGAGTTTTCATCAGTAAGTCATCAAGCTAGGTCAAGAAGACCTTACTTTACATCCAATTTTGGGGGAGAAAATTGCTGTTGACTCATTCTTTTTGTCTATCCAGGTTTTTTTGGTTGATTTCTTGGATGCTGTTCTTTCTTGCCGGTTTGGAAACTTCTTATGCAACAGGTAATTTCCATGCCTAAAGGATGCTTCCAGTGCTACAATATTGTGGATTATTTGCTTCCTCTATGTTTTTCTTTTGTTTTAATTTAATAATCTAGATGTGTGGAATAATATTTCCTTGGTAAAGGAGATAGAATGGTAATTCACAAGCTAATTTGATTTGGAAATGTATGTTTGATATTGGGATATTTGTTTTATGTCTAAAACAATTTTGATACTGTTATCACATGATAATTGTTTTGTGACCTTTGCTATAATCAACAGAAAGCAACCAATTGAAATCTGTTTGATAGCTAGTGCTATAATCATTCTCCTTGATAGCACAAAGACTTTAACATTTTTCTTTTTTCTTTTTTCTTTTTTCTTTTTAGTGAAAAAGAGCGGGAACAGATGGGAATTTCTGACAACTGTGGATGTTTGTGGAGTTATCTTACTGATTTGCGCTCCTCGGGGGACCGTTCACATGTGCATTACAATTTCTTCTATGATCCATCAAAGCATGATAGTGCTTTATTACCTCCAGCTGCAGCTTTAGCTCCTACACTTTGGCCCCAATTCCACCTTCGTTGGGCTTGTCCTGAAGAAATTGCAGCTGCAGATATTGAAACTAGATGTAGGAGCATGGTTAATAAGTTCTCTGAATTGCAGAAGGTAAATGGCTTTTACATTAAGCTCTTTTTAAGTTTTGAATTCAACCTCCCATTTTGCTCCTTTTCATTTAGAAAATGGGGATAAAATCATAAATAGGGAAAAGATAAATGTTTTAATATGGAATGATACTTTGAAATGAGAGTACTTCCTGTGAACACCAAAGAGAGCACACCTATGAAGGAATTGAATAATTTGACTAAAATATTATATAGTTTTCCTAAACCTTAAAATTTATTAAAAATCTACCTCATTTGGAAGTCAGTGAACAAAGAGATTTTACATGGGGGAGTTAATATGTATAGTTTTTAATAACAAGCCTCAAAACTCACCAATAAATCATACCTAAAACTCTAAACTGACAAACATGTCTTAAATAAATTCTGCAAGCTAAATGCTGTGAGAATACCCCTGACCAAAGGAAAAGGATTTCACCTATTTATTTTTTCTGCTCTGATGGTATGGCATGTGAGCAGGCTAAAGAAGTGGCAGAAAGGAAGACGAAGGAAACTTCAGCTGTAATGGAATCATTAACCCACGAATTACGGAAGGAGAAGCAAGTAAGCAGCTCTGCTAAAAACTTAGCCAAGAAGGCAAGCAAGGAAAATGCCGCCATCAAGCGTGCAGTACAATCACTGGGCTGCAGGATTCACTTCTCAAGCAGTGGAGACACAGGTGTCGACATTGAGAGATATCCTTCTGTGGGATCTCCACAGAAATCGACTTTTTCCCCCTCAAGAAGAGAATCAGATTTAATATCATATCAACACGGGGACAAGTCGGATATCTCTGTTTCTATATCAGTAATGGCTGAAGAAGACGACATCCCAAATGACCCGTTTAGCAGAATATGTGAATCTGTCTGCCCCTTGCGTACTAGTGACGGACATTGCAGGTGGCCAGAAGCTGGCTGTGCTCAGATTGGAAGCCAGTTTGTTGGGTTGAAGGCTAATTTTGATGCTTTTGATCAGCTTTCAATTAATGATAGCTACTTCTAAGTAATAATGGCACTGACCAAAATTTTGTGCTAATTTCGGAGGGTTGGGTACAAATTCGGCACCAGATTGATGTAAATGCTGATGGAGATACTAGAAAGAGAGAGACATTTAGGAACCAGAAAACATTCATAAGTCACAAAGATTCTGTCTAGATCTTTTGTAGGACGAGTTACTTGAGATTGAAGAAAATCCGAGCCCGGCAGTGTACAGTTACATTATACACAACTGGTAGTGAAGAAGAAGAGATGGCAGAAGGTTGAATGGAAGTAAAATGTTGGAAGACCCATCTGCCTGTTTCAAGAACATAAAAACATTGCATTTTTGATGGATTGTGTCAATTGCTGTTGATGCGGCGAATTGGGTGTTTCTTTTCCTTGATAAGGTTATAGTTGTGTACAAATAAATGGCGGTGAGATGAATAAAATGTGGAATCTAGTGATGTATTGAGAGTTGTGTGGTTACAGTTGAGATACCAATATACCATGGTGAATTTTGTGTTATCAGTTCAGTGGCTGAATGGCTGTGTTTTTGGTTTCGATTTCGATTTTCGATTCATTTAGATTCATTTAGCAGGCATTGAGAGTGTTGTTGGTTAAAAAGTTGTTTCCGGCAAAGTGTTCTCATTGCTCTCACATTTTCAGATATCTCTAAATTAGTGATGGCATTTTTTTGTTCTGATAAAATGCTACATATATTATTTTCCTTCCCTCTCCTTTCAATCTTACTCGTATAATCTCTAGTTGGCTTAGTGGGATGAAAGCCTAGAATCCTAGATCTCTACAGCAATAGTCAATCGGGAATATCAGCCATTGAGCTAAATAATAAGTGGGCAAGACCAGAGGGTTTACATTTCAATTCAAGATAATGCGTTATTTAGTGTGATTCAAAGCCACTCTTAATATAAAAAATTGTTATTCAATTGTGGTTCGAATTTTTTGCATTACAAAATAAAGAAAATAAGCAAAATAAACTAAGAGCAGGAAAAAAAATATAATGCTGGCTGTGGGGTTCGAACCCACGCGCACTTATGTGCAGAAGATCTTAAGTCTTCCCCCTTAACCACTCGGGCAAACCAGCAGATGCTTCTTTATTTTGTAAACTTTTTATTTGTATAGAACTTATCAACGTTAAATATTATTTAACATTGATCCCCTTTTCTGCTTATTATTTTTAATAATATATCCCTGATCTGTTTTTCCCCAACAAGAACACGACTATATACCTTTCTTTTCTAAATACCAAATTATCCCTAACATTAATTTTTTATGAACATAAATTATTTAATATTGACCTATTACTTACATTATTATTTCATATTACGAGAAATTATTTATGGTAACCTAATTTTTGTGTTACAGTAAATACTTTCGTGTCATAAGAAATTACTTCCTGTCAACCTATTTTTACATACAATAAATTATTTAATCTTCCTATTTATCACATCCAAAAATAAAAGATTATTTTTTAAAATGAATGGTTATTTTGCCAAAGATTAGTTAAAAAAAAAGGCGGTGTGGTCCAATCTAAAAGTAACATGTGTCGTTTAATAATTTTTTTAACCTCCGCTTTAGTATATAGTTATGATATGATATAGGAAGTTTTGTATAATGGGGAAATTAATTGATTCAAACTTATCAAATCAAGTTTAGGTTTGCTTATTTCCCTCGTTTTGGTTTAGAGTTTTTGAGTGAATGGGATTAATTTCATAACTATCTGTCTATCTCGTGTAGAGAACAAGTACAAATTGGTTCGTGAAGCTCACAAACCAACTTTGCGTCTATCCCCCACACGAGTTCCACCATAAGTTTCGAAAGTAAATACATGTGAATGGTCTACTGACAACCAAATCTATTCATGTGCATTATTTATTTACATTTTCTCTCAAAATTTATGTAGTTTGAATATCTAAAAATATTTATAATTTCTTTTCTCTATCAGTTAACAGCCGTATTAAAATGATGCTCCTCCACAAGATGTTAAGCTGCCCAAGTGCAGATTTTGGCACAAGCTCAATCAGCAAAAAGATTACATTACATTACAATTTACAATAAATAATCAGGGAGCTAACATAAAAGACATCTGAGATATCTGAAAATAGCTAAAAATGCATTGCATAATAGGAACTTCAAGTGTATAAAGGGTGGAAGAACAATCAACAGACAAAACGGCCTGCCTAGTTGACAAATTTCAATTTCATTGCTTGTAGAAGAGAGCCTTATAAACAAAATGGAGAGCAAAGAATCCCAAGATTTCAACTTCTAGAGTACAGTTCAGTCAGTCATAATCCAATAAAGAGAATCCAAAGAAAGCTCAAAGGATGGCAAGCAAGGACAAAAGGATCAGCATATGAGCAAAGGTCCTTGTAATGAGTTTTCAACATGATGCAACCAAATGATCAGCATATAGCAAGATCGGCTATAATATGGAAAACTCATGAAGTTATGCTTAATGCATAATGCAAGGGATGTTGGCCATCAGTAAATGTGAGGTCAACAGTCCAATTTCTTCAGAGAAATCAAATGCCTTGCAAAGAAATGCAGCCAATTCTGATAAATATAATCTGGTATCAAACTGAGAATTGAGTAATCTACAAAATTGGAGAGACAAGCCAACAGCTTGTGGAGAAGTCATTAAGAAGACACAAAAATGGATGAAAGGAATCCTTAACCAAAGAAGAAAAGAAAAGAAGCTCTCCATGTGTATCATTGCTGATTTATTCATTTTTTCTAAATGGTATGATGTTTCTTTTCCACAGACGCACGATCTTACACATTCCCTTTTTGACATCTCTAATTTGAAGACGTCTCCAAGAGTTCATAGTGACCATACCCATGAAACAACACATTGATGGGAGTTTCTTTATCCTTCCGGTAGTCTTCTCCATAATTTGCAATGTTCGACAAATTACCTGAACTTTTGTCCCTCATGTAGACTGCAATAGGAGTCCTGTCATTCCAATACAAAATAATCAATATGAATTTCTACAAAAGATGGTCAAAAGAACAAAATTGGTAAACAAGCATTGTAATTCAATTTGAAGTAGATAGAAGAAATTAATATAGTTTCAGCGCTTACTTCAAAACATGAGAAGCCATCAGCAATTCAGGTTCTCCACCCCAAACAAAAGGATGTTGTATCCGCTTCACATATGCATCAAAGTCTCCTTCAATGAACCTAATCCATACACGTCATAATTAACTACTTTATAAGATTTCAATAAAATAGCAACAACATTGCTATCATTAAGAAGTCTTACCATTCTGTCTCTTTTCGCCTCTTTAAGAGCTCCTCGACAACCTAAAACGACAAACAAATTATTACATCCTTCCGAATTAATTTGGAAAAAAATGAAAACAAGGGGATGGCATTATATGCGCTAGAAACAAACAAAGAAACTAATTCAAGAGAGCATTAAGCGAAAGCATGACCACCATGTACCGACCCAAATTATTGATTCAAGACATTCTGTGTACTTTCAAGATAAAAACAAAACAGATTCATAGGTAGAACAGCAATTAAATTGGAAATAAAACTGCTCCATTTAATAATTTTATTCGCAGTTCATACTCTCGGATTACGTCAGCAGCCAACTCACCTGAGCTCTTAGTTCATCAGCAAGCTCTCTCTGACGGTTCTCATCAGGTGCTTCTTCCCCACTTTGCAAGCATGCTCCATGAGCAATTGCTCTGAACAAACAACGGCCATCCGCCAGAACCCCTTCAAAACAATTCATAACAGAAAACCGTCAACTATGGAACGTATGCCACAAGTCACCGTATTGAAGCAGAACCATAATTGAAACACATAGATTGAATTGAAAAATCATTCAAAATTTAGCTAGAGTCTTAGTAAGACTCAACCACATCAAAATTCAGTTTCAATTGACTCCTTCACATCCCACATTACAAGAAATTCAAGGTTTATAAGATAGTGACTGTTTGGAGCTGATTACACTCTTATAAACCATTTGTGATCTCAACAGCTGGTCAGCAAACACTTGCAGGTTCAATTTTAAGTTATAAGAATCTCTAATCATTCCATGATAAACCAAACAAATATACTTCACAAATCAATCAAAATCTGATATTCATCACAATTCAATCCAGAGGCAATGTGGCTGAAACAAAACTATAATTGCAGTGAATCAATCCATATTAAAAAAAAACCTCAAAAACAGAATAGCAAACTACAAAATGAACATAGACACAATTAAACTCAGATGCCACTCAATCGATAAAACTTAGAAATCATGATATGTTGAAGAATCAGATAAGCGAGTGATACCAGTAACCCTATAGCCACCATCGGAACTCTTATCATCAGAAGCGCAAACGCCACGGCCGCCGCTCTCTCCACTGTCAATCTCCTCCTTTTCCTTCGCATCAACAGAAATCGGAGCCGGAGCCTGACTCTTGACGAAATTGTTCCAATCAACGGGAGCGAGAAAAGCGCAGACGCCGAGCAGAAGCCAAGCGAGGTCCAACCGATGGATCCATCTCGCAGGCCGAGCGTCCCAGGCCACATTCCACGATCCCTCCCCTCTTTGCCGGCGCTGATTCACAACCGCCGCCGCCGGGAGCAGGAAATCCCTCCGCCAATCGCCGGCGCCGCTCGCCGCCTCCGCCACATTCGCGCGCCATACCGAGACAGCACCGTCGCCATAGCCGCCGCCTCCAGGTACTACTGACTCGACGAGGCTAGCGCTCCGATGGAAGCGTCGCCTCCGATCTTCGAGCTGTAGCAGGGGATGGATGTGGTGGTGGTGGAGGAAGGAGGATGAGGAGAGAGAGGAGAGGATCCAAGGCTTCGGCGAGCGAGCACACAGAACACCGAGCATTACCGGACGGGTCTACGCCACCGGAGGAGAGAGAGAGAATCAGCTTTTGTGCGGACGGAGAGATCGGATTTTGTTTTTGTTTTTTGGAATTTGGAATTTTTTAATACCGTAAAATATTTCAGTGTGTGAGAGATCTCCACACCCCACGCCTCTCTCGGTGTCTGTGTAGAGAGCGAGTGGGGCCCACGGCGGAAAGCATCTACATGAGATTCCGGACTATTCGGTTGGTAAGACGCGAAAAGACGAAATTAACCCCACTCGCTTTATTGAAATAGATTTAGGTTATGTAGGGGTAAATTCGTCATGTAAAATTTTTAGGAGGAGAGGGGAAATTAAGGTTGGATGGCACGTGTTTTTGAGCTTGAGGTCACGTGTTTATTGTTAGGGTGAGATCAGACGTGACCAAACACATATATCAAGTAGTCATCATCCATCCATTTTTGTTAAAATATAAATTGGTTGTTTGAGCTACTATTATTTTATTGAGTTGTTACCAATCCAAGGTTTTTGACTATGCATAAAAAAGACTACTTTGAAGTTGTTACCGATCTAAAAGCACCATTATAGTATTCTTTGATTGAAGTATAGCTGGCAAATCGTGGTGCATTAAGAGAGTGAGTAGTAATTATAGACGAACCAAACGAGGTAATCATATTCCTTGCGAATCATTCAATCAAAGAGATAAATACTACGGCGGAAGATTGAAGATGAACATAAAGGAAATGTAAGGGGAAATACGAAGCTAAAGACGCAAATAAACGATTCGATCTTAAAAGTACGCCTATTAAAATCAGATAATTTAATTTTATTAACTACATCTTGATAATGAGTCTCATTCTATGGATGTGTTTCACTTTTAGGTAGAAAGGGTTTTGTGTGGGTGAAAAATTGATTTTTGGTGTCTTGAAAATTTTAAAAAGTAGAGAGAGTTGCACAGATTTCAAGAATATTAAAAGTGTTTTTTGGTAAAAAAAAAGCTTTTGTATGTAAAGTAGAGAGAATTGCAAAGGATGTGTCTACCTCAAGGACCGAACAATGAAGTTTATACGGAGTAATTAATAGAAGAACGTTTGGTTTGTACAAGCATGTTTATCGGACAAAAAAAATCAAAATGCTTGAGTTTCAAAATATCTAAAATGACTTTTTTTTATCCAAAGGAAGTTGTATTTATTTAACTAGAAGAAGTGTTTTGCCAAAATGACCTACATAATCAGCTTGAACAATACTTAAAATATGGGCATGCAGGACATTATAACAAGTTAAGGGGAATCAAGGACAATCGCCCATTGTGTTAACGCATCCGCGACGCGGCCTGATTAGCATCATGCCGAACATAAAAGACTTGAATCACCCGCGATGGCTCATCCAATACATTTTACGTTTCCTTAAAAGGACAACCGCGTGTCCACAAATGCACAAGTGTGCTAGGTTCTTAAAGGGTCTTCTATACACAACCCACTAAAACAAATAAAAATGTTTAACTTACCTAATTTGTAGAGGAGGACATGTTAAACAAATCTCTCTTTTTTTTACCTCCTCCAACCTCTACCTGCAATTTCTTAGAGGGCAATGAGCAGCCCACCTCCGACCATATCAAGAGTGAACTGATAATTTCATGACATTCCTGGTTGGGCCTGGATTTTCGCTAGCCCTGTCTTTTGAAATATGCTTATGAACATTTTGGGCCTCTCGGCCCATCAGAATTTTCTTTTATCCTTTTGCCCCTTATCGTATAAAAGGGGTATTTTTTGGGGTTTTTATAGCGGCTTAGGGCTTTACTCTTTCCTCCTCTTTCTCGCTCCCCTCTCAGACGCCTCCTCAGTACTCGTTCGGCCGTAAACCATGGCGAAGAAAGCAAAGAAAAGCTCCACTCAGTTAGTTGCCTCATCTCACGAGAAGACTGGAGCAGATTTCTTGGTACTCTTATTGTTGTATTTTAGGTCTTAATTTTGTTGGTAGCCGAATTGGAATTGCCTCCGTTGATGATGAAATTCGTTTTATTGTTGAAATGCAGCCATTGGAGGGAGGTCCAGGGAAGAAGCTTTCTAAAGGAGACGCTGATGAGAGCAAAGCCACGGTTGCATACATCGGCAGGATTCCTCACGGATTTTACGAGGATGAAATGGAAGGTAATCCCAACTTTTGCCTATTGCAAAGTTTGATTTTTTTTTAATTTTATTTTCAGATAATATGGATGCCGAACTGAGATAGTAGTGGTTTTGCAAGGATTGAAATATTCTCTTATGTTTGGAAATTGTCGCAGCGTTTTTTAAGCAATTTGGAACCATTAGAAGGTTGAAAATCGCACGAAACAGGAAGGTTGGCCTCTTTTCTTTCTATTTAATTAGCTTTTGAGTTTGTCTTTAGCTTCAGTGATATGATTGCGTTGAATTTTGAACAAGTGGAGAAATTACTTCTTAGTTTTCAATGGAGTTGTTTAAATTCGTTCACCAAAAATGAATGATAATGGAGCGGACATGAGATCATATGACCTTAATTCGTAATGCTAGAAAAAGCTACCTGTCATATACATTATCACGTTATCTAGCTTTGCAAATGGAGGATGGAGCGGATGATAGTATACTAGATGTATTTCAGTATAGCAACAAATAAGCAAAGCATGGAAGGAGCCTAGGAGGATTGAAATCTGTTTAGCTAAAGTCATAGTGGTACTGCATGAATGTCCAGTGGGATGAAAGTATGAAAAGTAACATTCTTTCTTTAGTTTCTTTCAAAACAGTCGACTAAAGTAAAACCAACTATGGTGAAAACTGAAACATAGGCAATAAGAAGCAAACATTTGGGATGTATTACATATGGTATCTGTTTAGACACTGTCACTGTTAAATGACCAACAAAGTCTCTTGCTAATCAAATATTTTGTTTTTGTAGCTTTAGGATTGTGGCATGGCATTCAAATCAGGGATTAAAATATTTGTGTATAATTTGATGAAAAATCTACTAGTCACGTCACAAGTTTGTGCTAATTTTTTTCTTTATCTTCTCCTTGATTATAGTATCCATTTCATATGTTAGGGAAACACCACAAATAGAAGGTGAAATAGTAATTGCTCATCAAATGACCAAATTTTATATTCTGGTTGTCTGCAATGTATTTTTCATATAGGAAATTAGAGTTTGAAGGTTACTTTGCTTCCTGAAGTACTTGTTTCTGAATTCTGATATTTATTAAGTATGGTGCTTTCCTTTGCAGACTGGAAAATCAAAGCATTATGGGTTCATCGAGTTTGAGTATCCTGAGGTAATTTACAGTTTGCACTATTAGTAGAAGTATTAAATAATTTATATTTAGCCTGTTTTCTAAATCTCCCCTTCTGCTGTATACAGGTTGCAAGAATTGTGGCAGAATGTATGCATAACTATTTACTCTTTGAGCACATATTGCAAGTCCATCTGATTCCTCCAGAACGTGTACACCCTAAATTGTATGCTCCTAGTTCCAATCTTGTGTCTTTTTCTTCCACTCTATGCAACGTAGATGCTTGATTTTCTTCTTTTACATGGATAATACTTCATCTTAATTTGTCTTCAATTTAGAAGCAATATGCTTATGATCATGGGCGAAAATGTGATAATGAAAAGATCTACTTGTAGAGCATAGTTTTGCTTGTGGCTCTTAGTCTCTTACTGCAACCAGCCTACTCATGCTTTCTTTCTCACTTCTTGGATTGGAATTAGGTGGAAAGGCATAAACCGCAACCAAGATCCAGTTGACTTTGTTCACATTGAAAGGAGGCATCAGAATAAGGTGTGCTTCGAACTATGCCACAGTTGCACTATATGGCTTGTTTGGATTATGATTGACTGATCTGTTGAAATAAATTTGACCATTGGATATTTTGCAGGAAAGAACATTGGAGGAACAAAAAAAACTGATTGAAAGGATTTTGAAGAGGGATCGGAAGCGGAAGAAGAAGATAGAAGCTGCTGGAATTGATTATGAATGCCCAAAAATTGTAAGAAATCGTTTCTCTTGGCATGTATGCGTTATTGTGTTACTGCCTTGCTCTGATCTGGCCGTATGCATAGAAAAGGGAAGGAAACAATCTTTGTTCACTTATATTGTTAAGACGTCTTAATACTATTAGATCATCTAATTCCAGCAATGTCTTAGCTGAGCTCAATTTCTTTGGAATGATACTTCTGGTTAGTTAATGTTTGTGTCAAAAATCTCTTTTTAAAAACGAAATATGTTACTTTGTTGCGGTGTAGTAGAAAAAGATTGAATCTTTACTCTAGATTCAACAGCAATATGCTAATGGAATGGCTAATTTAGCTGTCATTCTACTGTGATAATCACAAAAATAAAATTGAGATACAAATCAGTTCTAATTATCCTTGCATTTTCAGGTGGGTGCTGACCAGCCTGCCCTGAAGAAGATCAAAGTAGCTGATACAGCTAAATAAGCTCCCTGAAACCAGTGAGGTGAACAATTGTTATTATTTGTTGCATAAATGTTAAATCTAACATGGCAAGAAGAACATTTTTATAATGTAAATGAATGTTTTTATTGCCACTGATACAGCAAATGAATGATTATTGAGTCCCATGTCTCCTGATTTGAGTTTCGTGGATGGTTTAGTGAATTCCCTTTTCGTTTCTTTTGCTGTTTTCAGGTAAGCTATGATCATTCATACCTGTTTCAGGATCTGGCAGAATCTCAGCTGTTGTAAAAGCTTCTCTACCTAGTACTTATCATTCTCTAAAGGGTTTGATTTTTATAAAGAAAGTTAAAGTTCACATGTTATGTGCTGAATTCATTTCTTCCTCTCTGGTTTTTGATAACGGTTAGGTGGGGGGAAAGAGGTGTAGTAGCATTAATTTCTTGTAGTATAAAGCTGGTATTGTTTCTACTTGCAACTAGTAGCTTTCATGACTTCTATGTATTGTCCCCTTTTTAATTATAACACTCAATTTTGTTTCCCCTTTGTGGATTTGGGTCGTTTTCGGTTCTCTACTCCGCAGTTTATTCGATTAATTTCCATGGAGCATTTACTAGGGTTTGAATCCAAAATGCTTGTGTGATTCATCTTGTTTATGGCCACAAGTGGCACACCAGCCACAATTGGCACACCAATGCACCATAGACCATAGTACAATGTGGGTTTGGAGGATGATATTTTCATTTTATTAATTCAGAATGGCTTATTGCACCAAAAAATATATGCTATTGCTGAAGAGTTTGGTAAGACATTTAATACCTTCGTTTTCAAGCCTTTATTGTTTCTTAGTTTTCATTCATTTCTTTTACGTTTTAGCTGTCTTTGGCATCGCATGGAGAATTTTAATTTGACCAGTTCAAATTATATTTTACGTACAAAAAAAAACGATTAATACGGCAGTAAATATATGAGGGAAAATAAGGTAGTACTGTAGTAGTATGTGTGATACGGCGGTCTTTTGATTTAAATACAAAATTGACCATTAGGACAAGAAAATCACCACAAGTAGTACCTGGGATTTGTCTCATTGTCGGTGCAATTGTACCATATTTTACTGGACATTTTACCCCCAAAAGGTGAACAGTAAACTAGGCAATTAAAGATTTGCAAGCGAAATGTAGGATATTGTTTTGGGTTTTATATAAGTGGATTTACAGCCTATAAAAACTAAATTATGTAAAGTAGGGTATAAAATTCTGTGAGACTAACCACCAACTTCTACGGCTAGGCATTTAAGTGAAGCCTACTTTTTTAAAAAATGGGATTTGTTTATAATTTCAAATTGAGATAGTTCGGATACGTAATCGGGTATTATAGCAGTCGAATCCTACTAATTCGAGTGCGAGGAATACAATGGTGAACTATGAATTAATCAAATCGAATCAAAAGAAAGCATCAACCAAAAAACACAAAACATTCAAAATACTAATAAAAAACTAATTTTAGAATATTAACCCAAATACTATTAAGCTCAAAAACACAACCGAAATTTGCATTTAAAGATTACGAGGGTTTGAGCATTTGGGCTGTTCTTTTTAGATAATTGCCATTACATGCAAAAATAATTCTAGAATGTGGAATTCCATGTCAGGAACAGAAACTTGTCGTCTTATTTTCGTCATGACAATTCAATGAAAGAAAGAAAAGTTACCCCGGTTGACTTTCTCCTGATTGCAAAATAACAATGGAGACGACGTCAGTAAAATTTGAGTCCAATCAACACAAAATCTAGAAAGGATGCAGAACACTCAATCAGAAAGTACATACTGTAAATCACTATTTTTGGGAATTATTTCACCGACCTCGTCACCCAATCATTTTACCCAATTTTACTGTTTCTAGAAAGCGATATATGTTCATAATAAATGGCCTCTACTCTCGTTAACCGTCAAACCGTGCTCTGATTGTAGGGCTTGACTTTCTTGCAGAAAAGTCCAAATTCTTACATATAGATGAATTTTGATCATCCTTGGTTTAATTTAAGGTGATATCCATTTTTATTGGTTTAAAGAAGCTAGAAACATCAAGTTTCTAATCGAATATTAGTTTAATATAGTATATCCCTAGTAACATCACTAATAAACATTGGTGCAATCGAGTATAAGTTGATCGATCATACCCGTCTCAATCATTTCACGAGCCCTAGGGCGAAACAAATTTAGGGGCTCTTTTATAAGTATTTATTAGTATAATAAATAAACGGTCTGACTAATGAGTCCATGGACATACAATAACTATGTTAATTTTAAAAATTATTTCAAAAGTATTCCTTAAAAAATTACAATTAACAAACAATAATAAGATTTACCAAAATTAGTATCTTTATTGTTTGCTCATGGGCACACAATAATTATGTTAATTTTGGAAATTATTTTAAAACTATTCCCTAAAAAATTACAATTAACAACCAATAATAATATTTACCAAAATTAGTATCTTTAATGTTTGCTCATGGGCAGAAATTCCCATAAATAAATAGGCCTTTTCAATTTTCATACAATTTTGATTTATTTTTTAATTAGAAAATCAATAGGTCTTTTTTAACACTAATGAATTTTTTAATATTAATGGACCTATTTTTACTAATAATAATGAACCTATTTTTACTAATAGTAATTTCAATCTGAGACCCTTTATATTTCAGGGGCCATGGCGACCGCCCCTCCGAGACTCCGACCTACCCAATTAGCCGGCCCTCATCATGTTTTACTATTTTTGTCACTAACACAAGTGTAATAAAATTATAGTTCAATCATATTATACTATTGTTGTCATGGCATAAGTGTAATAAGAAGCATATACGTAGTTATGTAATACGGAGTAAGTTGTAACCCATTTGCCATGTGATGCCATTTTAATATTTATTTTTCTTTCTAAAACCTAGCTAATTTTGGTCCACATTTAAAACCAACCTCCTTAGACATTGTGATGGTAGCTAGCTAGGAAAGAAATTGAACATGACATGCACTAAACTCTTAACTCTCATGCACATTCACTAAGATTAGCAGGTATCTTCTTGGGGCCATTGTACAATTAAAGAGGTGACGTTTCATCCATTTAACTTAATTTAATTTCAACCTAATAATTAGTTCACATGTGACATTAATGATTGTTATAATATATATGGTGGTGTAACATTGGTAAATTTTTGATGAAGAAATCATGAATGGAGTTTAGAGGAAAATAAATAAAATTGATATGTATATTATATGCGAGGATATAGCTAAATGCCTAATTAGAGTAGGATCAAAGGAGGAGATACATTTAACAACCAACGAAACCATGCCATCATTCGGATTAGAAATTAAAACTTATATAGAGGATTCAAAACCTAAATATGGAGGTTTGACGGTATTATGGCTAGAGTTAGAGCTTGATCTGAATTGAATAAGTAGCTGGAGTTGGAGTTGAAATTGAATGAGGAGTTAAAACTGAAGTTAAGTTTATGTATTAGTTAGTTTAGTGTTTGATATAGCAAAACTGAATTTGTAAATGATGGTGATTAGATTATTAATAGAAGAAGTAGCGATAAAATGGTTGGTTTCATTATCACAATTCACAAATCAGCTTTAAAATTGGCTTGGTTTTAAAATGTGGATTATTAGTGTATTGAGTGTCACGTGCCCAACAAAAACCACATTACAAATATTATGAAACTATTTCATGTATTGATACGGGAGAAATATCCGCTGCCAGGCCATCTCGAGTCCGACGTCGTCCAAAACGATATGAAGATTAGCTTATTTAATTTTATTAGTATAATTTATAATCTTTTTAGGACATTATTTGATAATTTCAGCATTATATGCAATTTATGTAAATTTTATAAACTAGAGCAAAGCTCTCTTCTCGGGTTTTCTTTACGGTTCTTTCCCGGGACGCCTTTTTTGAACCGTTAGGGCTTAGGTATAAATACTCTTGGTGTCACCTTCATAATTTATCCAAGAAATAGTTTGCCCTAATTTACTTTGTCTGCTCTTAGCTTTCCGTGGCTACCAACCACGATTATCCCAAGTCGGAATCCACACCGGGTTAGGCTCAACCCCCTTGACCAACAAGGGTTCGGTACGCGATCCACACCGGGTCCGTATCATCTGGTGCTTTCATCCCGAACATCATGTCGAAATCCGTGATCGACGATACGTCCGCCACCGCCGGAGATTATCCCGATCTTCGCACTTTGATCCTGCAATTGACTGATACCGTTGACACGATGCGTTGTGATTTTGATCTGCACAAATCCACGACCGCCAGTTTTCGTGAACGGGTCGACAAGCTGTCTAACCCTAGCCTCCACGCCGCCTCTATCGCGCCGGAAGCCAACGCCAGGCTCGGATCTGCGACGGGTCCGTTATCACCAAACCCGCCTGCCGCCGCCAGCGTTCCCGGGCTGGACTCCGCCCTTCACGGTCCCGAGCGAGGGTGCGCAAGTCGTCGCTGGATGGACGCCCCAAACTATCGCTCCCAGTAATGGCGCCGCGTCCTTCGCGGATTGGACGTCCGTGGCTCCACTCGGACTTCGCTTCGCTAACTACGGGGCTGGCCACGGTTCGAATCAGGGACCCTATGGCGCGGGGACGTCGCAAGTTTTGCCCTACACTACCGCACCTACAGCCGAACCCGAACCTTTTCGGCATGCTCCACCGATCGCTCTTCGCGAGGGGGCGCGCATTCCACCGACCCCCGATTTCGGGCCTAAAATTCGGGTGGATCCGCCTCGCTTTAACGGGTCGGATCCGAATGGATGGGTTTTTAAAGTCCATGCGTATTTTGACTATTTCAGAATTGCAGACCACGATCGTTTACGACTCGTTGGTATGCTGATTAATCACCCAGCTTCAGATTGGTTTCGTTATCAACGCCGGAACAATTGCGGCGAAACTTGGGCTGCCTTCCTGCTGTCAGTTCAACAACGTTTTGACCCCACATATTATGAAGATTACACAGAGCTTCTTGCCAATCTGAAACAGAAATCATCGGTTATCGAATATCAAACTGAATTTGAAGCCTTGCTGAATAAAGTGACCGGCGTTCCCGAACCAACATTGATTTCTCTCTTCAAAGCCGGCCTGAAACAACCTATTCGTCGAGAGTTGAATCTGCGTAATCCGCAATCATTGGCACAGGCTTTCGCTTTAGCCCGTGAATTGGCAGCATCTTATACGGAGACCACGTCGCAGTGGATGGTTAATAGGCGAACGTGGCAGCCGAACGCACCACGCCAGAGCGCGACAACGCCAAAATCCAACGTCGGGGACCCCGGTTCGACCGCCCCTTCGCAGACACCGGAAAACCCTAACGGTAATTTCTCTTATCTTCCAATTCGTCGTCTTTCTAGAGTTGAACGTGATGAGCGTACTAAAAAAGGCTTGTGTTGGAATTGTGATGAGAGGTTTGTTCGAGGCCACCGCTGCACACCGCGGTTTTTAGCTTTACTGAGCTGCGACGATAGTGATGACGATGAGGATGCCGGGAATACAGATGAGTTGGCCGTTCAGGGCGACATTTCCAGTCTTAATTCTATGGAGGGACTACCGAATCCGCGCTCCCTGCGCCTTTCTGGATCGATTAATGATGCACAGATTCAGGTTCTCATCGATGGAGGTAGTACTCATAACTTTATTCACCCCGATTTGGCTGAGAAATTGCAACTACCTTTGTTACACATATCACCTTTTCGGGTGTTCGTTGGAAACGGAGCGTATTTATTATGCTCCCATCAGTGCCCGGAAACGCGTGTTGTCCTGCAGGGTCACACGTTTGCTATTGATCTTTTTGTCCTTGCGGTTCATGGAC
The DNA here is from genome assembly GCA_964016875.1 of Fallopia convolvulus. Classification (NCBI taxonomy): domain Eukaryota; kingdom Viridiplantae; phylum Streptophyta; class Magnoliopsida; order Caryophyllales; family Polygonaceae; genus Fallopia; species Fallopia convolvulus. The sequence goes on from OZ024737.1 coordinate 40,890,038, forward strand.
CGCAGGTCGTACTCGGTGTGCAATGGTTACAAACTTTGGGCACTGTGTCCCATGATTATGCAAAACTTACTATGCAGTTTATGTGGAATGATAAATCTGTCTTTCTGAAAGGCGACCGACAATCGCCGAAGCCCATTACTATGTCCGAGCTTCATTCTCTTTGTGCTTCTGACAACATTTTGGACTGTTTTGAAATTTTACACCTGACGCCGGCCGAGCCCTCTGCGCCCACCGATTGGCCGTCGGATCTGGCGCCGGAAATTCGAGGCGTGATGGAGTGCCATCAGGCGGTGTTCGCCTTACCAACGGGGCTACCTCCTCCGCGGTTATGGGACCATAGAATTCATTTACAGCCCGGCTCTAAACCGGTCAATGTCCGTCCATACAGATATCCTTACTTTCAGAAATCTGAAATTGAAAGACAGGTTAAATCCATGATGGATCAAGGCATCATCCAGCACAGTACAAGTCCTTTTTCCTCGCCGACGCTGTTAGTTAAAAAGAAAGATGGCAACTTCCGATTTTGTATTGATTACAGAGCTCTGAATGGCATCACAGTTGCAGATAAGTTCCCTATTCCCACTGCTGATGAGTTTTTGATGAATTAGGGAAAGCGGTTATTTTTACTAAACTTGATCTGCGTTCGGGTTATTATCAGATTAGAATGCATTCTTCCGACATTTATAAAACTGCCTTTTGGACACATGATGGGCATTTCGAGTTCTTAGTCATGCCTTTTGGCCTGACGAATGCCCCGTCCACATTTCAGGTTGCCATGAATGCCCTGTTTGCTCAGTATCTGCGTCAATTTGTCATTGTATTTTTTGATGATATTCTAATTTACAGCCCTTCGGTTACAACTCATGCTTCGCACTTAGCGACTGTTTTACAGATTCTTCAGGCTAATCACTTTTATGTGAAAGGATCCAAATGCTCTTTTGGCACATCTCAGGTCGAGTACCTCGATCACATCGTTACCGCTGGCCAGCTGATCGCAGATCCGGCCAAGTTATCCGCCATGGCCGATTGGCCTGCTCCGAAATCAGTCAAGCAGTTGAGAGGATTTCTCGGGTTGACCGGCTATTATCGGAAGTTTATCCGCCACTATGCATTGCTAGCCGCCCCTTTGACTGATTTATTACAGAAAGATAAGTTTGAGTGGTCTTCCACTGCTGATTCTGCCTTTCAGAAATTAAAGTCGACTATGATGCAGCCACCTATTTTACAACTTCCTGATTTCTCCAATCAGTTTGTAGTTGAGACAGACGCTTCTGACGAAGGCGTCGGCGCCGTATTGTTACAGGACGAGAAACCCCTGTCGTTTTTCAGCAAGAAACTGGGTATTCGTCGTCGCGGGTCTTCCGCATATCACAGGGAACTATTTGCTATTGTTTCTGCAGTTCAGAAATGGCGTCAATACTTGTTAGGCCGCGAGTTTGTTATCCGCAGTGATTAGAAAAGTTTGAAAGAACTTCTTACTCAGGTAATTTAGACACCCGATCAACAATTCTTTATGCGCAAGCTCATGGGTTATAAGTTTAGAATTGAGTACAAATCAGGCGCCAGTAACAGAGTTGCGGATGCATTATCCCGCTGTATGACTGATGATGAGGCCACGCTGCAACAGTTTATGTCATTCACGACTCCGTTACCGGATATTCTACACCGTCTTCGATCCGAAAACTCCACGTTGGAGGATCTCCGGGCGTGGCATGCGGCTGCCGAGGCGGGGACTCTTGCCGCGCCATTTCGTGTGCACGACGGCGTCTTATATTATGGACATCGTTTGGTTGTCGGTGCGTCTTCTCCACTTAAAGCTGATATTCTCACAGAGTTTCATGCCTCACCCAGTGCTGGCCACCCGGGCATTGACCGTACATATCGTCGTGTTGCTGATGTTTTCTATTGGAAGGGAATGCGAGTTGATGTTAAACGCTTCGTGGACTCTTGTTTGATTTGTCAGTTCACTAAATACAGTACCGCTAAACCTGCCGGGTTAATTCAGCCTTTGCCAGTGCCGAAACAAGTTTGGGATGATGTCTCTATGGATTTCATTACGGGGTTACCTCCGTCCCGCGGCCATACGGCGATTCTAGTTGTCGTCGACAGGTTATCTAAATACGCCCATTTCGGCGCCTTGGGACCCTCTTTTGACGTCCCTCGAGTGGCTTCCTTGTTCATCGATATGGTCGTCAAACTCCACGGGATTCCGGCTACTATTGTCTCTGACAGGGACCCTATTTTTCGCAGTGCTTTTTGGTCCGAGTTGCATCGTTTGAGCGGTACAAAACTACATCATAGCACGGCTTATCACCCTCAATCCGATGGTCAGACGGAAGTCAAAAACCAATGCTTGGAACAATATTTACGGGCCGTGACTCACGGCCGTCCACGCCGCTGGTTCGACTTTTTGCCTTGGGCTGAATTAGCCTTGAATTCCATGCATCACGAGGGCCTCGGCATGTCTCCATTCAAAGCCTTGTACGGCCGTGAAGCACCGCCGATTGCCCGTGTCACTATTCCGTCGGGTCCGCCCACACCGGCATCAGAAGCCATGCGTGATAGAGAGCATGTTTTAGACCTCATCCGTCATAACCTCTCCAAAATGCAACAACGGATGGCGAACCATGCAAACAAGCATAGGAAAGATGTGGAATTTAATGTCGGAGATCAACTCTTGTTGAAATTGCAACCGTATCGGCAGCATTCGGTCAGTCGTCCTCTCTCCGCTAAGCTTGCTCGTCGTTTCTATGGACCATTTACGATTCTTGAGCAGATTGGACCTGTTGCATACCGCCTGGAGCTTCCGGCAACGGCACGTATACATAATGTATTTCATGTTTCGCTGCTACGGCCATTTACACCGGATGGTTCACCTGTGACACCCGCTTCTTTACCGGCGGAATTTTTGTACGACCGGCCGATTTCACATCCGCGACGTGCCACGGCCGAGCGTCAGGTAATTGTGGACGGCCTCCCCAGGCACGAGTGGCTCATTGAATCGTCGGACGGAGCGCCGGACGAATCTACTTGGGAACCAGTCGATGTGGTTTCCCGTTCCTTTCCGGATTTACGGCTTGAGGACAAGCCTATTCTCATCGGGGGAGAGAATGATACGGGAGAAATATCCGCTGCCAGGCCATCTCGAGTCCGACGTCGTCCAAAACGATATGAAGATTAGCTTATTTAATTTTATTAGTATAATTTATAATCTTTTTAGGACATTATTTGATAATTTCAGCATTATATGCAATTTATGTAATTTTTATAAACTAGAGCAGCTCTCTTCTCGGGTTTTCTTTACGGTTCTTTCCCGGGACGCCTTTTTTGAACCGTTAGGGCTTAGGTATAAATACTCTTGGTGTCACCTTCATAATTTATTCAAGAAATAGTTTGCCCTAATTTACTTTGTCTGCTCTTAGCTTTCCGTGGCTACCAACCACGATTATCCCGAGTCGGAATCCACACCGGGTTAGGCTCAACCCCCTTGACCAACAAGGGTTCGGTACGCGATCCACACCGGGTCCGTATCATGTATATTAGATCTAAATCCAATGTTAATACTAGAAATTTATCGAGTTTGGGTTAATAAGTTTTACACTGAAGGAAAAAAAGGACAAATGTGCACCACCGAGTAGTCTAAGCGCCATGGGACCTGGCTCATACATATTTGGACTTTGTGTTATTTAGAGTTGAGTTGAATTGGATCGATTTGTGTTTGATTGAGGTCGTGGTCGAATTTGCTTCGTGAAGATCCCTTATTTAGGTGGGGCCAATGTCGAAGAGGTTTATTATGTACTCTATGTCGGAGATGATCCAATTTTTATATTGCGTATCGGCGGTCCTGCGTTATGTTGTGCTTGGCTCATCCATCCTATCCTTTTGCTAGCTTCTTATTGCCTTCGAGTGTCTTCTTTTCTTGTTAGGGATTTTTCGGGTTTGTGTTCTCTTGTTTGCTTGTCCGACTATCGATTGTTTCGGCCTCTCAATCTACCCATCATGTTTGGTACATCGAATTCCTTTTCTTATAAAAAAAAACAATACATATTTGGACTTTTAGAGCGAGTCGGTTGACGCAAGCCGATTTACTTGGTTCGTACACTTTGCCGGCTAATTCACAGACTCAGAATTTACCACTAAAGTTACGTGGTCCCTCGTTAAAAAAACACTAGCCTTCAAAACTATGGAAAAGAAAATTTTAACTATTTTCATCTCCTCAAAACCATTGAAAAAAAGTAAATGCATTCAATCCAAAATATCCAATGTACAAGCTAATATAGCTCCAACATGACATTTGGCCATCTTCGCCCTCTACAACCACCAAATCAAAAAGTTGGCATTTAATCTCCCATTCACACACCCCTTCTCTTTTCCTCCATGAATGGTACATACATAGCTAACTAAGCTCTTATTAATTAAACCCACCTGCATTTTCATCCTCCCATACTTTCTTATACTCCCCCAACTACTCCATTTCCCACCATAAACACTCTCCATTTCCTCTTCCCTTTCTCCACTCACACACACAAACCAAATGGATTTCCCCTTGATCATCATCTCCTTAGCCCTTCTCCTCTCCACCTTCATCTTCGCCTTCCGAACCCGGTCCGACCCCGGTTCGCCCAAAAAGCCCGGCTCGGGCCCGGCCCGTCTCCCTCCAGGCCCGCCCGGATGGCCCGTCGTCGGCAACCTCTTCCAATTCTCCAGCTCCGGGAAGGCCTTTTTCGAGTACGTCCGGGACCTCAGGCCCGTCTACGGCCCGATCTTCACGCTGAGGATGGGGACGAGGACAATGGTGATAATCAGCAGCCCGGAGCTGGCCCATGAGGCCCTTGTGGAGAAGGGCCAGCTGTTCGCGACCCGGCCCAGGGAAAACCCGACCCGGGCCGTTTTCAGCTGTAACAAGTTCACGGTGAACGCGGCCCTGTACGGGCCCGTTTGGAGGTCGTTGAGGAGGAACATGGTTCAGAACATGCTCAGCTCGTCGAGGCTTAGGGAGTTCAAGGAGCTCAGACAAGCCGCCATGGATAAGCTCATTGAGCGGCTCCGAGCCGAAGCCGAGGCTAGCCACGGCGCCGTCTGGGTGCTCAAGAACGCCAGGTTAATTCATTCTCTTTTTATAGTTATGAACATTATTATGAGTTTATGTTGGACATTGCTTTAAAAAAAAAACTCTTTGAGCTATTTCGTTCTATAATTGCCATATTAAGGACTATGGAGTGATTATTAGTGGAATTGCTATTTTATCTTAATGATACAATTGTAGAATTGTTAGTATTTGCATTAAATGTACCATGAAATTTGTTGCTCTTATATGAAAACGAACAATGTTGCATGTTCTAAAGTTTCATAAATATAGTGTTTTTTGGGCAGTTTAACCTGTTCTGAACACTTGAAAAAATCTTACTTCGATTTGTTCAATACAGTATATTAGTTTTTTTTTAAGAAAATATATTAGTCATCTTAATTAAGGATGATTCTCACTGCACATATATACTTATGTACATGGGTCAATATTTGTCGGAGAACATCAAGTTTGGGTCATTTGCAGGTTGAATAGTTTTTTCATGGACATTAATTAGTGTTCGCCTGTAATTTATCAGTATAAGATTTTGTATTATTTTTTGTCACATTACTTTCAATTTTGGGATTCATCTTATGTTATGCTCTATATATTATCAAACTTGGGAATATTGTATAGGTGCACATTGATCTTGACTTTTATGTTAAATTGCTTAGAAAAACACATTTAAACTTCAATCCATGCAGATTTGCTGTGTTTTGCATTCTACTATTCATGACTTTCGGAGTTGATATGGACGAGGAGACAGTCGATCGGATCGATCAGATGATGAAGCTAGTGCTGATCACCCTAGACCCTCGCATAGACGATTACCTCCCAATCCTACGCCCTTTCTTCTACAAGCAACGCAAGAACGCGCTCGACGTGCGCCAAAAGCAGATCGACACCCTCGTCCCCTTCATCGAGAAGCGCCGGACCTTCCTCCGGGACCCGAAATCCGATCCCAAAGCCGCCTCCTTCTCCTACCTTGACACAATATTCGATATGAAGATCGAGAACAGAAACGCTGCCTTGTCTCACCCCGAGATCGTCACCCTATGCTCGGAGTTCATCAACGGGGGTACCGACACCACCGCCACTGCCATCGAGTGGGCCATAGCCCGACTCATCGAAAACCCGACCATACAATCCAGGCATGATCGAGTCTCATACTTTTCATTTGAGTTGACAACTAATATATATTGCATCCGTATCACATGTCGTTTTAGTCTCATGCACACATTAAGAATTTCAAAACAATGACATAGTGCAGAAAGAGTTTATATTAGTGGTTAATGTGACTAATATAGAGGGTAAGTATGTATGTATGTATTGATGTGACATTTAACTTAATGTTGTCAGGCTGTACGAAGAGATTCGGGCCACCGTCGGGCCAACCCGAAAGGTCGACGAGAAAGACGTCGAGGCAATGCCCTACCTACAAGCATTCACCAAGGAGCTACTCCGAAAGCACCCGCCCACGTACTTCTCCCTGACCCATGCGGTAACGGAGCCAACCCGTTTAGGCGGGTACGACATTCTCCCGGGCTTGAACGTGGAGATCTACTTGCCCGGGATCTCCGAGGACCCGGGCAAGTGGGCCAACCCCGAGAAGTTCGACCCGGACCGATTCTTTACTGGTCGGGAGGATGCGGACATAACAGGCACGACGAGCGTGAAGATGATTCCGTTCGGGGCGGGCCGAAGGATCTGCCCGGGCCTGGGCATGGCGACGGTGCATGTGAACCTTATGATAGCTAGGATGGTGCAAGAGTTTGAGTGGAGCTCTTACCCGGAAGGAAGCAAGGTGGATTTTGGTGAGAAGTTGGAGTTCACTGTGGTGATGAAGAAAACACTAAGGGCTAAGGTTAGCCCAAGGGTTTAACTTGGCTTGGTTTGAGGGGTCTAGCTACCATATATGTGTGACTCAAGATGGATCCTTTTGAATAATTATAAAGAAATGTCATAGTAGTTTGGTAATCAATTTTCTTTTGTGTTATTATAGTTATTTTTTGTTGATATAAATTCGAATTCTAGTTAACCTTCATATGTTTGAGTTTGATCAATACTAAATACTTCTTAATTATTGCTATAATTTGCTATTGACGAATGACGAGTACTTGTATTTCCTAATATTTTGTTTCTTTGTTCTATTGGAAAAAGCTAAATAATTAGAACAACAAATATGGAAAATTCGAACAGAAGATGATATTCAAACGCAAATATGAATAATGGAGATTGTAGAGAGAATTAGTAGGTGATAATAAATGTAATTTAGTGTATGCTAATTTAGATGGTAGAGTAATAGACTGTGTGGGAGTGGATCTATGGGCTACCTAAAAATGTAGGCAATCAAGTAAGAGACATTATTAGGGGGGACAAGTAGAGATAAAGAGCGTTGCTCACATTGATTGATGGGTTGGAATTTTTGGTTGGGAGTTCATAGACTAAACAGAGACTTATCAATCCAGTCAAGCAGAGCGAGTAGATATATAAGTTATTTATGAAAAAAGAATAGTTTTAGATGATGCATTATGTGTTGCAATCCAAACACACCCTTAAATTTCTTAACACATTAACGAAGCCTTAGTCCTAAAATCTTGCACATGTTACTAGATATAGTCATACAGATGTTAACTTAGCACAGCTGTCTAATGCATCCTTTCACCAAAAGAAGCCAGGGTGAAAAAAGAGAAGCCAGATTTACTTGAGATGAAAATCATACTAAATTAACTCAAAAAAACAATTGAAGTTATGTACAGAGATGGATCACAACATAGTATATGTATATACGAGTTACGACATGCTTTTTTTGTAGTGGAACTTGGATTCATTCATGCCCTCATGCCAAACTAACTCTGGAAAAGGAAAGCAAAAAGATATGCATGTTACCTTGCCTTTTCAAATGCATATGGCCCCCATGGTGCAAGAATATAGCTTCAGTTCAGCTTGAATCCCTCTCTCTGACACTTCACAATTTCACGAGGGACCATCCACGTGAGACGGTCAAATTTAATAGCCTGGCAATCTTCATAATGTACATCAGCATCCGAAAAACACTCAGCCAGATGAACAGAACTTTCTGTACATTGATTGTGCTCTTTTTCCCGTATACTCTCACATGTATTGATATTATGATATTCAACACAGTGGCCATTTGCAGCCGTCCACCAACAGTTCAAGCCTCACCACACTGAAAAATTGCTTTCTGGCAAAAATCAGCTGTTCTAAACCACAAATAACAAAGACATGTACACAGAAGGCTGCAACCCAGAAAGAAAGGGGAAGATCACTTGCTTTTTCCTGCAATCTTCATCTTCTGAGTATATAGAAATGCTGCCTTTTTCATATTAGATCATGGAACTCCAACATTGCAACATCTATGCACATGATGGACTCTCTACATGATCATTTGCAGAGTCCTTTGTCACACAATTACTCCCAAGAGGGCTGATCGACTCTCCATCCTGTTCAGAATCAACCCTGGAAGAAAGAGACTGATTTCCTTGATTGAGATTTGTTTCACGGTTAAGTTGTGAGCTTGAGGGAAATCCATGAGTGGTCAATAAACAGTGATAAGTGTGTATATTGGCTGACTCCAAGCTAAGATGAGACCGGGAACTGAATAATGGCTGCATGGAGCGTTTCTTTTCACTAGACTCACGCAAGGAAACACGACAGATAGGGCAGGTGGAATTCTGCAGGAGCCACAAGTCTATGCAGTTTATGTGGAAGTAATGGCCACAGTGTGGGAGGATACGTAATATGTCTTCCTTCCGGTATTCTGCTAGGCAAACTGAGCACCTGTAAAACAGATGATGCAAATATGTGAACTTTCATGCTACATAGGTAGAAACACATAAACACAAGTGCCAGAGCAAGACATGATACTCTCAATGTTCTGAAAGGTTTGTTTAGCTTCAACAATTTAAAACATATAAAACTCCTCCCCCACCCAAAAGAAAAAAAAACAACCATCACTGAAGATATTTATTAAGGCCAGCTAGTATGTGTATTGAATTAAGTTTAATAGGTAATGTGATCTGCGTGGGGAAGCCATGATATGATCAAGAATTTATAAGATCAATCATATAACATAAACAACATATTCAATAACCAGTATAGTTGTGTATACTATACTGGTATCCCCATCTTGGGTCTATCCCCTTTCCCTTGGGCATGGGTACCCCCATCTTGACCCCCCAGATTCCGCTGTAGTGGAGCCTCACCGGGTCAACGTTGACGATGAGTATAGTTGTGTAAACTTTGGTCCTGGGGATTACAGAAATAGAAGCAAATACCAAGGCAACACTAGAAAATTATGCAACTAAAGGGGAAAAATTGATTTCAACAAGGGTCTATGATCTTTTCAAGTTTATCAAAGATCAGACTTTCTGAAATTGCACAGTAAATGTCGATTAAGTTGCATGTTTTTCATTGTCACAGGTAAGGTGATTAATTTAGATAAAACTTTCTCCAGGCAAGTTCCATCAATGGGCAATATCTAAATGAAGAGCAACTTTGTCTATCTCAATCACAAGCTAAAATATGTGTTCAATCATGATCTAGACCTTTCAAATGTGGCAAGGGACCATTCCAGAAAGTTAAAAGTATTGAAGTTATCCTGGCCACTACAGGTCTACAGCACAAAAGGTATGGGATATTTAGCTTAGCAGTGTCGCCATCGTAAATTCAAGCATTTTAGAAAAGCTTGTGCAAGCTGAAAAACTAAATATTTTAAAAAACATCTCCCACTAGATAAAGCAATGTTATCTTAAATCTTATCCAGATGTGGGGAGGAAAGGATCCCATATTATAACCGTTGATTTCAATCTATCACTATCTGACAATCTATCAATTGGACATCATCTCACAGCATAAGGGGTGAAACCCTCAACCTAGAAACATAAGATATTGTGCAATAAACTAAAATAACTACCTTAACACTCAAAAAACATTAAATTTCCAACAGGACCAAATCCCAATCCGCAAACCAAAAAGTGATTATATAGGTTTTTGGATTTTCCTTATAGTTGCATGTTGGTTTACAATTAATGAAGACAACAGTCAAGATCAAGTAAGTCTTCATTAACTGTCAACCACCATGTGTATCAGTGTATGTATAGGGAGAATTCTTCCAGGAGACAGGCATCCAGATTTGTATGGGTAGAAGTCAAAATGCATCATGCAACTACATTGATCTGAAGTACATCAAGCATTGCCCTCAAGAACAGGCTCCTTACTAAAGATCTTATATTAGATGTGCAATTATTTCTTGCAATTGAGCAAAAGATGAAGAGCAAAGCAAACGAAGTTCTTGTTCTCTTTTCAGGCTAGTAGAAAACTGGTAAGTGGTTACTACATATAGGTGGTACTGGTATAGTTAACCCACAAGAAGTAGGAGGCTACACATCAAAAAATCATCAGATACCAGAGGAAGTTTAACTTACTGTGCATTTTCTAGGGAAGAAAAGTACTCGTCGCCATATCTCTTTGCTGGAAAATTGGCCAAGACGGGGGCCTCAAGGCCATGTAATCCTCGTTCCAACTGCAAAATGAAGAATCCACCAGCCCAATGAAAACACAATTTGAGAAACTATACCAGAATCACATAAGAAACTCAAAAGTAAATTCCAACAAAATTTTGTCACCTACGTAGGACAGTCTAAAAGTAAAAGAAATGGTTAAAATCAAATTTCTAACGGGGCGATAGAGACCACACGACTCTGGAGGCCTATCCGTCCGACAATTGGAACCAGTAGAAGCAAGATAAACAACCTTTTTCTTTTCTTTTCTTTTTTATGAAGAGTTATCCTCACCGATCAATTAACTCAGAGTAAGAGGATAAAATCTAAGGGAATCTAAAATTAATTCAAATTAGCATAGATTCAGATAAGAAGAAAGATGACAAGGAGAGAGAAGCTTGGAGGTGGTTACGGTGCTGAGATTAGATCTCGAAGGCATTCGGAAGGATCGGCGTGCAGCTCTGAGCTGTATTCTAGCGCAAATGAGACGCGTGCATACGAACACGATAAACAAGGTGCTCACCGCAAATCCAATCACCGTCATCACGAGGTTCATCCCCGAAGAAGTCATCTTCAATTCGTCCCTCAATTTTTCGAAAAAAGAAAAGAGAGCGATACAGAACTCACTCAACTCCAAACAACTCAGACCTAAATGCCGAATTTTCTGCTTCTCTAGTAAAACGTAGTCAGAAGCACCGAAAAATCGCCATGGCTGTTCAAATTTCAAGCTCGGAAAGCCTCAGAGGTAGTTCACAGCCATCGCCATCGTCCCTCGGAGCTTGAAATTCAACTGCCTCTAGGTCTATTGCGTAAGATACACACTCGATTTTGCCGAGAGAGAAAAATTGAGATGGAGAAACAGAGAGGAGTGGAATGGCGGAGGATTTCTGTTGGATGGATGTAGGCGAAGATTGCGATTGAAGAGCGCGAGAGAGAGGGGAAGACGCCAAGACAGCGTTTCGGGCAGAAAGTGTATGATAACCGATAATTCGGATCTGGCAGCCGTACACAACTTACCAACGTGGACTTAATAAAATAATAGTTTGTAGCTTTTAGGATAAATTACATACAATCACCCTTTTTTAGAAAATTTTCACTATTTTGTACAAAACATTAATTTTTCTTATATATACTCTGTAGTTGAGTGGGCTTATATTGTTATTTAACTTATTATTACACTATACACTCAGTTGGTCTAGCGGTAAAGTTTAATTTTTTTATAGCATGTATACAAATAAATTAATATTAAAAGGATCACTTCTATAATGGAGCCACAAATTATCCCAAGTTAAATATAGAGCGGTACTAAATGATTGAATCGGACGAGAAAAAACAAGAGAAAAACCCTAGTTAAAAATAACTAAGGTTGCTCTCAAGATATTTGTTCTAAAAATATCTTTTTACTTTACTTTAAAAAGTTGTAATTATGAGGGAATATAGGAAATCTACATCTAACATTATTTGCTACTTGGGCAAATGATGACGATGCTCTCCTAGTGTGATCATAATTTAGGAATGACTAGTGTTTGGATTTTTTTTATAAGACAAACATTAGGCTTCCCTAAAAGAACAAGGTCAATCTAAATCATTATAACGGATGATCTTTAAGAAATGCAACAGAAGAGGATACAGAGAACAATCGTTCCTAATATTACAAAGATTCGAGTCTAATTGTGTTAAACGGTCCTTTCATAAAATCAAAGATTTATTGATTTTTTTAGGCCCCGTTGATACCTATACTAGGAATCGAGTTGGAATGATGTATCACGCACGTTGGAATAGAAATTACCCATACTTTAACTTGGGATGGGTATAAACTCTACTAAGGGTGTCTAAGCTCGGTTAATCGAGATTTTGGTTAACCGAAATTCAGTTAGTTAAAATCATGAATCGAAACTGAATCATGAATCCTGGTTAATCAATTTTTCGGTTCGGTTTTCTCGGCTAACCGATAACCATTTATGTAATTTTACCTTAAATAATTAAAACTAAAATAATAAAATTTGAATGAAAATATTGATCAAGTAAGGCTTTTTATTTTAAATATGTACTTATATCATATTGTTTGGCTGTTGTAAACAAATATCGAGATTATATACTATATTGTGTAGAATCACACATTGTGTGTATTAATTTTTATCTCATCAAATTCAATAAGCGACTCTTATATTAATGAGAAGTAGAAAAATAGTATGTAAATTGTTAAAATTGGAGAAAAATATACTCAAATTAGATTAACACCTTGAAGATCATAAATTTTAAACACCAAATAAATCAAAGATAACTAATATTTGAAAAAAATATTAATATATTTTCGATTTTTCGGTTAAACGTTATATGTAAAGTTGTGAACTGAAACCGAACCGATAAACCGAAAATATTTTCGGTTTTGTTAACCAAATTGAAATTTCAAAAAAAAAATCGGTTTGGTTAACCTAAAAAATAATTAGTTTTTCGGTTTGGTTTTTTTATGAACACCCCTAAACTTTATTTTTAATGGAAGTAGTTAATTACTACCCCATATATATAGCCCATATATATAGCAAGAGATAAAGTCAACAACAAAATTAAAGTTCATAATATTCATGATGTAAAGTATTTATGAAGTAACCTATACATATTAGCTTAAACATAAAATATAAATAATAAAGTATAGAGTTTGGTTCAAATGAAACAAACTCTTATCCTAAAACGTGAAACGAATGCACTTTTTCTAGTTAGTAGTGCACTTTTCATACAAAAGTGCATTGAAAAATACAAAAAGTGCACTACGAAAAATTGCACTATAAAAAATATGAAAAGTGCACTAAAAAGTACGAAAAGTACAAATGCGAAAAAGTGCACTCCGAAGTAGGAAAAGAGCACTACTAACTACAAAAAGTGCATTCGTTTCAGGATAAGAGTTCGTTTTAGGATAAGAGCTTGTTTTATTTGAACCAAACTCATGAAGTATAATTATCTTTTAAATTATCGTGTATTTTACATAAATAATTGCTTATTGAAAAGTAGCTCAAAATATTTGGCTTATGCTTTTAAGCAAAATTTGCTCATAGCAAAAAAATATTTAATTTTTCTAATTTATGCTCTTAAAATATAGGATAAGAGCCCAATTTTAAAAAGAATTCAATGATTTTGTATTTAACCTAAGTCCTTAGAGCATGGAATAAAAAAAGAAACCGTTTTTGTTATTTCATCTCCATCTCTCACCTTAGAAACCTACTTCTCACCAAATCTGTCTTAAATATTTTTAGTTTACTGTTCATAGTCAAGTGGTAGGTTTTGCAATTGAAAAGAGTGGGAATTTTTTTCCATGTTAATTGCGAAGTGAACCGGAAGTGAAGTAAGCATATGCATGTGTGAGGAGAGCTATGTTTTTTTACACATCAACATGGCATTTTTCCGCAGTTCTTTTCAAATGTTTATGGCTTAAAATATATACAGCCCATGTACTTGTGCGAATTTGTCACTTAGACACCTCACCTTTAGTTTGGACCTATTGAACAATTAAACTTAACAATTTGGACCTATTAAACACCTCTTCACTGATGTGGCGAAGTGCGATGGTGCCGATTACGAAGTTGAGGATGACGAAGAGAACGACGGGAGTGAACCAGGTGTTGACGGAGGTCCAAATTGTTATGTGGCATAAATTATGCCTTTGTGGCAAAATACCAAATACGCTTATGTGGCACATATGTGGACAAAAAATAGGCTTATGTGGAACACATGTGGGCAAAAAATTGGACATGTCAGCGCGAGTGTGTTACACTCAACGAGATTGTCAGCGACCAGGTGTCTAATAGGTCCAAATTGTTAAGTTTAAGTGCTCAATAGGTCCAAACCAAAGGTGAGGTGTCTAAGTGACAAATTCGCACAAGTACGGGGACTGTATATATTTTAAGCCAAATGTTTATGGTGCTTTTTGTTACATAAAACACATTACCGTTTATTATATGAAAGAGATTCTTATGAGATTTTTTTAACACATGATGACATTTATTCTAGAGAACTTGGTCACATAAGTTTGAGGGAAATTTAAATTCATATGGAATAGTGGCACACTGGCACCTTTACCATTATGTTTTTCCATGGAGAGAATTTACTTGTTTTTTTATGAGATAAGAATTCGATTTACCAGACAAGTCTGATATAATCGAGAGGCCGATTAAAAGGTAGGCGGAAAACCGATATGAACATGCTAAAACAAACATAAAAACACGTAAAGTAAGTACTATTAACGAAAAAAATTAGAACGAGTCGGGTAATAGGCAGAGTTTACTTGTTAAAAATGAAGAAGAAATTTAATTTGAGAAAACATATAGACTATTATATTTTTTTTTGTTTTTATGATACAAAAGTAAGTTTTAGTACCTATAAGGCTATAACTATTTAATAAAGAAAGCAAAGACGTACTTTTTTTGTTTATAATAGGAGCCTAAATGTTTTTCATGAATAAAAAGGAAGATTTTCCACTAAATTTAGTGTATTTAGGCCATCTCCAACAGCTTCCCCAAACTGTTGGAAATTGTACATTTGAAAAATTTTGTCCATTTTTTTGCCCCAACAGCTTCCCTATCCTATTCTCTATAATGGAGAATTTTCCAAAAGATTGAAGTGTTTTCCCTATATTTAGAGAATTCTCCAAATTTATTTGGAGAATGCATTAATTAAAAGTGTATACATGAAAACTTGTGATTGGTCATATGAAATTTTATAAAAAAATTTATATATAGATAAAACTAATAAATGTAAGATTCTCTAAAATGAAGAAGTTGTTGGAGTTAAAGTAAATTTTATTTGGAGAATATGACTTTTGGCTCTTCGTTTTGGAGAAAATTATAGAAAATTGTTGGAGATGGCCTTAACTAGAACTTTTATTTCATTCGATCTTCATTCTTCATTAGTATCAAAGTCCAATGGGATGAGGTGATCGATAGAATCAAATCAAATTATATTAAAAACTATCCTTTTCTTGCACTTAACCCATATAAGATAAGCCAAATATTTATATATTTTTTCAATAAGATAAGCCAAGTATTATACTTTTGTGCATAATACGTAGTGAAGGAAAACTTTTAAACGTATAAATAAATAGTCAACAAGCTCGTAGTGTGATTTGTAAATGCCTTACAGCCCTCGTATTGTTGTGCAAGTGGAACGGGACCAAACTTTATAGTAGAAGAAAGATATTGCTAGTAGCACTATGTAGAAAACCACAATGAAAATGATCAAAGCCATGATGTGACAAGAATTGTATCATTCTTTGAATAAAGAATTTGTAGTCAAGTTTTGTAATGCACTTTAGAAATATCTTGAACACTCCAACTAATTAACTATAAGTTTTGGAAACCTCACAAGATAAGGATTGATTGGTAAGACAATATATATTTGTTTGTTTCCTTCAATTAAGCAATAGTCCACCAACCTCAAGCATGGAAAAGGTGATAGTTACTTCTACAAGGGGGCCACCAATAAGGACGTATTTGGCACAATTCTTTGAAATATGAAAAGGTCATTAAAATGGTAATAATCTACTCCAACATAACGACAAAGTATTCCACCAATATAAATAACTACAAAGTAATCAAATAGGTTAATCAATGATTTAATTTTTAATATTTCATCACTCACCACTAGTGGCCGGAGATGGTTCCCGGCAATGGTGGTCCGAGTGTTAAGAGTGTCATTAGATAAGTGTTACTAATAGGTTAATTATATAAGATTGCGTTATTAGTCTATGGTAAACAAACTCTTTAAGTAATACGCCATTTGACCATATTTGTTTTGGGCTCGGCCCATATTCTGAGCCCAAATGATAATTAGTTTCCTGGACCTAGGCCCATTAGCCCAGCAACTTGTGACCCGACCCGGTCAAAGTATCTGGAATTTTCCGTTCTCACTCTCTCCACTTTCACATTTGCATTTGATACTTGCGTCGCAGGCAAATTCACCGCCTTCGTGTTCAATAATAAGGTCGTTCGCGCTGTGCATTGAACGCAAGGAAAACCTTCAACTGCCATTTCAGGTTCTTCTTCTCTTCCTGTACCTTTCTTTTTGTGTGATTCTGAGCTTCTAGTTTTTAGTTCTTGTAGCGTGTATCTGTTTATATGAATTCTTGTGTGAATTTAGTTCAGATCATTTTGTATGTAGATTCGAATCCTGCCTCTTGTTGTGGAGTTGAGAGAAAGAAGGCATTCGTTAGCGATTCCTGTAAGACTCTGAATCTTTAGGTGGAGATAATTAGATGAGGAGATTTGGTTTCAACTATTGAATTTTCCCTCCTTTTTAGCTCAGATCATGTTCTGAGTATCTAGTGGAGCTAATTTGATCAGGAGATTTAGTTTCATTCGTTGAAATTGCTGTCGTTTTTAGGCACAATCCAAATTTGAGGCTAGGGTTTACCAATTTTGTAAATTTTGCAATTTCCCTCCTTTTTAGCTTTAGATGTTGCTATCAACGTTTTTCTACGCTAATCGTATGATACGTTCTTGTTCTTACTATTTCTGGGTTGGTAAGTAATGTCTTATAGTCATCTACATCCATTCATTATCTTGTATGATGAAAATTTGTCACCAGTGTTTATCATGTGGCCATTGGTTGTGTTTGTAGCTATATGATCCATTTCTGTTCTATTTTGTGTATGTGATTCAATGACTGGACTTCTGAAACAGTGTTCACACTACATCCTTCCTTGATCTCACCATAAATACATCACTACTGTCTTCAACTATTCCAAGAAATTGCCCTCAATCCCCCATCTCATACAATGAGATAGAAATATTGGCCATCCATAAAAAATTGAAAATTATAACCAAATATGAAGGGTCGAATTTGAGCGTCTTACAAAGTAGTGTTCGGATATATCTATTCTTCCATAGCAGAGTTGAAATTGATAAGGAGATTTGTTGTGGGATCCAATTCCGATTGTTTGATATTCATACTTCGCATTAAGAGCTTTTCTCATCCTTATTGACAGTGTTAGGCTGCCTTTTTTGTTTTACACATTTAAGAAATCATTACTCTCCCTTGTATCAACTTGATGATGTTGCTGACCTCTAGTAGTCTAGTTTCATCTGCGGTTCAAATTTGGTTTGGCCTCTTCTATCACGCTAACTAGACCCTATTGTATGCTTTAAGCTCTTAATTCGAAGAGGCAGAGGTTCAATTTGACTACCTTGATTCTGACATGATTACATGAAGAACTAAATGCTGTCTTTTGCTCACATAAGAATTTCAATAAACTGATCTGATCTAAACTCTGATGAATCCTTGCAGATTTGAGAATCATTCACTGAAAGCATGGCTAAGCACCACCCTGATCTGATCATGTGCCGCAAACAGCCAGGGATCGCCATTGGTCGTTTGTGCGAGAAATGTGACGGAAAGTGCGTGATATGTGATTCGTATGTGCGTCCTTGCACGCTTGTTCGAGTCTGTGACGAATGCAACTACGGGTCGTTTCAAGGAAGGTGTGTTATATGTGGAGGTGTTGGCATTTCGGATGCTTACTACTGCAAAGAATGTACTCAGCAAGAGAAAGACAGAGATGGGTGTCCTAAAATTGTGAACTTGGGGAGTGCTAAGACAGATTTGTTCTATGAACGGAAAAAGTATGGCTTTAAGAAAAGATGATCGGTTGCTTGCTCTATGAACGTAAAAGTACTTAATGTTTGTAAGGGGTGTTAATAAAAATACTATGCTGTACTGATGTTTGTACCAGTCCGTCTTTAAGGCAAATTCTGACAAATATACTTGCAGCAATGGATTCTTCTAGTTTTTGTTAATTTCTTTTAATGTTTTTGGACTAGTTGAATATTTAGGGTGAAATAGAGCAAATATCATTCATACTATTGCCTCGAGTATTTGATACCTTGATTCGGTATGGCTAATTGAGGTCCATCCATTCCCATTTGTGTGGACCAAAACTTTCTCCTTTTGGCAGTGTCATGTGAAAATTCCAAGCGTGAGAATCAAGTTGATAACCCACTTGCGGATGACCCCAAAAATACAATCAAATCAGATCACTTGGAAGTTGGAGTCGGAGCCCACTAAGGAACATTTAGTCAGAAGGTGAACAAGAATTTAACCAATAACTTACAGTCATTAAGTTACCATACTTGCTAATTGAATCAACAATTCTTGCATCTTGGATTTCAAGAAACATACTATAATAGGGTATGTTGAGAGTCATACTGACACAATGGCCCTTGAAGGCTTGAATATAGATATACTAAGTTATGTTACCGTTAGGTATGCCGTTTTTTTACCGCCGTATGTGTCAAACAAGAGTAACAGACCATGGGAAGACAGCAAAAACGAAGCTGCACTACCAGTTTCAATAGTTCAATTTTTATCGTAGGAGATTACTCGGGCATCATTCAAAGACCAAAATGGTTTAGATAGCAAAATACGACCCTAATTAATGGCTACTCTCTAAATTCTTAAGTAGAGTTCGTTTATTCTACATAATAGAAAAGGTAACTTCATTCCAATCCATAATATACTGCAACAAATATGTGCAGAATGCATTACATCTCAGCAAGAAGCAACGTATCACTATAAGTACAAGTATAGCAATATCTCAACAGACCTGAAAATACAAAGGAAATGGTACACTATGTCTAGTACAAAGCAAATCCATGAAGATCTGAATACACCACCCAACACAGAACAATTTATTCAAATACCGTCCTTTCAGATGCTGTAACTATATATAATACCAAAAAACACATCTCAAGATCTGCATATATAACCACAGTAACTAACATATGGGGTGCAATTACACATACACAAACAAACCTTCCCACTTTCCCAGTGGAGTAAAATTGCTATCTATACATACTTGGTCTAATATGATCATTATAGAAAAAAGGCTGACCTGTGGGAGGCAATCCATTAGTCCTGCTTGGAGACTGGACAAAATATGATGTTGTGTTTGGCGATGATTCACTACTTGAAATCCTTCGGTTCATAACTGGATAGGTTGCGTTTGGCGAGTAGGAGGTGAAAAATGGATCAAGATTGGAAGAAGAGGGTCTAGTCCCCATAGAATGTTGAAGATTTTGATCAAACCCAGATAGAGGCGCACTTAATTGGTAACGGTAATTATTTAAATGCGACGGATAATCTGAGGTCAGTTCTGTGGTCTGAGGACTAGAAGCTTGGAACTGAAAATCAGTTGGTACTCTGAAAAGCCCAGCAGATGCTACAGATATTTTTGCTATTTCAGCATCCCTTGTAGCAGAGACTGAAGACTCTGATCTAATCTCTTTTGAAGGAAGACTACTGATATTTCTTCCAAGCAACTGCTTAGCTTGCTGAAGAGCAATGAGAACTCCTCCCAACTTCTGAGGGTCTTCATGAGGGACAATTGCGTAATTGTTGTCTCTAAGTTTAGGTGTTGTTTCTGCTTGATGGTAGCCATTGTCAACGTAAGGTGAATGGTGCTGAGGCTGAGATAGAGAGCTTTGAGAAAGTGAATTTTTGATCTGATTATCTCTGAGGAGATTGGTTTCAGTGGCTACAGGGAAGGCAAAGTCAGAAGCTGAAGTTCTAGAAGAAGGCACCTCTTTGACCTTTGAATCATGGGAGGATTCAATGGCAAGATTTGTTGGAAACTTGAAACTGTCAACATGATTGATGGAAGATCCTTTTGTAGAGAAGATGGGTTCTTCTGATTTATGAGAATTGCCATTGGAGGCAGCAATTTTCGGCTTAGATGTTGCCAAAGCTTGTGTATCGGCTCTTTCTTCTGGGACATCTCTTTCTTCTGTGACGTCTGATTGGTTTCCAGGTTCACATGAATCCTAGATATTCCATTGACAAAGAGATTAAAACTTAGAATTCAGAAGTACCATAGGATAATGAAAAACTCCAATAAAGACCAAAATAAAGTTTGACCAACTTTACAAGACAGAATAAATATTAACCAATTTTTTCACACCAGAAATCAATTTTCACAGCATATAGAACCCAAGGTGGTTTAAAGATGATGCTTTCCCTTCCTGTTCATGTTCTTCAGTATTAAATACAAATTTACTTTTACCAATTATAAAAGATAACCTTATTCAAGAAGCTGACTTAATGGCTTAAGATAGTGAAGACAGATATATACCAGGATATACTTATGCAGAATGTTCTGCAGCTATGTATGTAGGACATGGAGGTAAACCCTCTCTCTCATTTAAGCAGAATGTGTTAAGGCAGCTAATATAAAATGGTAAAATCTACAGCTCTATAGAATTTATAAATCACACAACATATAACCCCAATACCTTTATTGAATGATGCCAACCTCTAAACTATATATGTAAGAAAATTGGAAGAGACTGACCTATTTGCTGTATGCCAATATAGATTTGACACAACACTCCAAGCTAAACTTGAATTAAAGCATATACATGGTAAGCAGTCAATCATTAGAAAAGCATACCGGTATACTGCAGCCATTCCCCATATATTTCTCTTCCCATTCTCTTTGAGCTTTTTCCTCAGCTGCATAACGCCCAATAAGATGTGCTTGATGTTGTAGTGCCCGCTCCATTTCTCCATCAGAGGTATGTTTTTTGAAAAAAGCACTGCCATCGGAGACCTGTCCAGCTTCTGAGGAAACTGAACTTTGGTCATTAAGTAGAGTCTTCTCATCATTGTTCTCAGAGCATTTCCTCAGTTCTTCTGACCTTGAGTCCAAATTATTGATGATATCAATTGAATGATCATCGGTACTACCATTGACATCAGGGCTCCTAGACTCATGCCTTGCCTCTTCAACAATGGATCTGACAGATTAAATAAAGTATTTCAACACTGGATCATAGATTCATATATCCTGATTCAGACTTCCTCCATATGCAGACTTGGAAGAAAATCATGAAATAATGTCTACATCTAATAGTGCAAAGGCTAAAAATTAAATGGCAAAAACTTCAACATTATTAGTATTTAGGTAGAGGTACACTACCTAAATACTAATATCTCAGACATTCCATTGGAACTCGGTAATTACAATTTTAAGAAGAATCAGCGAAGGTGTGTTATGATGAAAGTAGCATGAAATCATAGGCGATTTCGTAATTCAAAAAGACGATTTATACAAGCAAATATTGATGTCACTTTACACAAATGCAGTGCAAACACACAACAGAAAGCTAATATAGATCATAATATTTCAACCGCAGACTGATAATAAGGCTCATAATGCAAAATTTTATATAAAAGATAATTCAGTATAAATATTCAGGCATCAGATAGTTGGATCAGTCACCAAGAAAGAACTCACCTCACTTCCCTGCGTTTTATCTGGCGGCAAGATTTTCCTAGGCGATGTCTTGATGAAGAAGCAGAATGAACAAAATTACTACGTTTACGGGGAGAAGAATTAAAGCATTTCCTTTCACATGAACGAGGTGAGTCCCTTCTGCTTTTCCACGATAATGACCTGCCAGTTGACGGAGTACTTTCATGCTCTGAACCAGATGATCCTTCTTTTTCTTTTGAGATAGAGTTTTCATTCGCCATATTGGGTTCATAGAGTGATTCTTCCATACCAGAATCAGAATCATACCCATCAGAGATCTCAGCTATTCCATGATTCTCTAATAGAGCAAGAGCATCTAAAAGTGCTTTCTCAGCCTTCTTCCTCTGAAGACTTTTAATCTTCAGCTGTTCCTCCAATTCAACAACCTATAATTTGGACAATACAAAAACAATGTAAGAGCAACCCTAAACAAAAACCTCATGAAAACAAGCTCTGAAATTGTTGACTACTCACCCGTTTAGCAAGTTCATTGGCTCTTTCTCTTGTCGCTTTTGTGACCGATCTCTCAGAGAGCAATCTTACACGAAGGTATTCAATGGTCATGGAAACTGAACCTTCGGCACCAGCATTTGCACTATCCAATAACAGAAAACTCACTTGATCAGCTAAGTGCATAGAAGTAGATGACTTTCTCAGTGAGCAGTTCATACCAAAACAAAAGAAATTACTCAAACTCCAATTGGCACATGTGTGAATCCAAAATGGACAACCTAGATCAAACAACGCCTTTATTCTCTACTAGATAATCAGACAGTATAACCAATTTGATTGCTTAGAAATTTCGTCTTCAAAGAAACCATAGGGAGATCTATCTTAAACACAGAAACCCTAAACAACGGAAGAAAACCCCTTATTTAATCTCCAGCTAATTAATTTCACACAAAACCAAATAAACACAGCAGTTCCCAAGAGATAAAATGGAACAAGAGGACAAATCCCTAAAACGCTTAATCACAAAAAGCCCCAAAAGAAGGTGTATTATCTTGAGCATCGAGCAAAAACCTCAAACGAAACAGATTTAGCAATCTGAAGTGGAAAAAAAGATTGAAATATCAATTACCTTCCTTTCTGATTATCTTGAATTTCTTCGGAAGTATGTTGCATATTGAGATCGCGACGCTCAAAGCCACCCAAAAAAATCCCGTGAAGAGGAATATCAAGCTCCAATTAGAGGAGGACCGTGGAATCAAAGTGAACGCAAACGACCTGCAATCGTGGTTTGTGTAGGAAATGGATCTCTCGCATCCACGAAAGAGTAGACTTCAAACTTCTGTCAACATCAGTGTCCAGTCTTCACCCGGTGAAAGAAGAGGCAGCAGTGGCAGGACTTCTAATAAATACTCCCTCCGTTCATTTACATAGTTTTTTAGTCTTCAAAGTTTTTTTAAAGTAGGTAACGATTCGGTTTACCGGTCCGATCTATGAAGAGATCGTGAAAATAGCAGCTAAAAAATTGACTTAAATAGACCGAAATAAACAAATTAAACATGTAAAGTATAAGTGACGAAACGCTTTTATCATTCGGGTTAAAACGGGCAAATCAGGTAAAGAGATGGACTACTGACATTGCCTCCACCAAAATGAAGGGTCTTCAGTAGCCTCGAAAACGTCCAACGACCTCGCCAATCACAAGCATACACACTTAATCCCAGAACTAAATCTCGGGGTCATACATATCATACCCAATGGTGGAGCCAGAACATTTAAGGGGGGCGATAAGTATAAATATGATTTTTTTTAAAAAAAATTATTTTATTATTAATTAATAATTAAAAATATTATAGGTCAACATATAAAATTATATTTTCTATAATTTTTTTCCAAAATGGAGAACAAAATCTCATATGCACTAAATTTTTTATACGCTAACTCCAACAAATTCTCCATTTTGAAGAATCATATTTATATTAATATTATTTTTATTTATATAATGCAATAAATCTAATTTAACCAATTGGAAGAAAACATGATTACATATATATTTAATGCATTCTCTAAATATTTTTGGAGAATTATCAAAATTTAGAGATGTCTAATTATATTTTGGAGACTCCCTCCATTTTAGAGAAATAGATGGAGAAATTGTTAGGTTTAAAACACACACTAAATTCTCCAAATTTACCATTTTTAAGAAAATGGAGATTTTGTTGGAGATGCTATACTCTTATGACATCTACAACGGTTTCTCTATAATTTTCTCCAAAATGAAGAGTCAAAAGTCATATTCTCCAAATAAAATTTACTTTAACTCGAAGAGCTTCTTCATTTTAGAAAATCTTACATTTATTAGTTTTATTTATATAAATTTTTTTATATAAAATTTCATATGACCAATCACAAGTTTTCATGTATACACTTAATTAATGCATTCTCCAAATAAAATTTACTTTAACTCGAAGAGCTTCTTCATTTTAGAAAATCTTACATTTATTAGTTTTATTTATATAAATTTGTTTTATATAAAATTTTATAGGACCAATCACAAGTTTTCATGTATACACTTTTAATTAATGTATTCTCCAAATAAATTTGAAAAATTATCTAAATATTGGGAAAACATTTCAATTTTCTATTTTGGAGAATGAGATAGAGAATTTGTTGAACTATAAAATTTCTAAAAATACAAATATCAATGTATACGAGGAATCTTAATCTTATGTATTTATTTATTGTTTACATACGTAACACATTTGTACAGTTTGCACACACTGGCACATATAAACTGGGGTCCCCGTGTATGCTAGACATGAAATGTTACACGTAAGAAAAAGATGGACGGTGTAATTCGACCAAAAAAAGAAAAAGATGGACGGTGTAAGGCCCATTAAGTGAAGGCCCAAAATATGAGCCTATAGATTTGGGCCTGGAGTGAAAGAGTAAGGCCCATTAATATGAGTAGTATATACTAGGAAGTAGTGAATTGCCTCAACGATGTCGCTCGTCCTAGAGTATCCAAATGGACAAGGTTTTCAAGATTTCGTAGAATTATTTGTCGAGGAATGTTGCTAGGGGTGACCGACCATCTGGCCAATGTGATCCGTCATCTTGTTGATTTTTTTGAAAATGTGGGTTCAGTCTCCTGATTTTGAATGAAAATGTAGGTTCAGTCTTCTAATTTTGAATCTTTAAAGGCAAACTAGAATTTCTGATATAATTATATCGGTCTCTCCACGAATAACTTCAAACGTAATTAATAGCATTGACAAGGAAAAGATAACCATTCTCAATCTCGATCTTCTTCTAGTCTAGACGGAGTGCAACAATTAATTAGTATGTACATGAAATACTTATTATAAGTGGATTTAATATTATAGTTGTAGGGATAATGTAGCTTAAAAAAAACATCTTTGTAAAGTGGAGACGTGCTAACGTTGTTCTCTAGCTTCCTTTTGATACCAAAAAGTTGAGGTTACATCAAAGGGAAAGAAAAGCATATGTGGTATTTCATTTAATATTGACGTAATGGATGATCTAATGCAGAAACAACAACAATAATAACGACAAACAAAACAGAGCATGTATTCAAAATATGAAGTGAGAATTGAAAGCTTCATTATGTTGAAAAAACTGGTTAATTAACATTATCACAACCTCAATAATTTCATGTTTGATTTTATTTTTGTTTGTGACGATAAAGTATTTTTAGTAGAAAGAGAGGCAGTATTCTCCGGATCCTCAAGGACGATTTTATTAAAATAAAAAATGGGTTAAGTAGTTATTACATAAGCCTCACCTCTAACATTATGAAGTAATAACAAAAAAATTCTCATAAGAGGGGTATCTAAAACATAAAAACTGATAGGTAAACTAAAAACAAAGTTCGTAAAGGAATCCGAAACACAATTTACCTCACAGTAAATATGGCTGACCTAGACCTACTAGTTCCTTTAGATAAAGTTTGTGTGACTAGCCTATTATGCATACTGTATTTTTAAAATACCTACTCATATGGTATTCTCATCAAGCATTAAAATATCTAAGGGCTCATTTGGTATTCATATTAGGATATCAGATATGAGTATGGATATAACTGATACCCATATTTAGTGTTTGATATATCCTGATATCGATATCAGTTGTTTGGTATGGGAGTATATCTATATCAGCTGATATCAGAAGGATATCAGAGTGATATTAGAGTGTTATTTTCATATACCCAGAAAATTGGTATATCAAAGATATATCTCGTATTCATACCCATATCCGATATCTAGATATCACTCATACCAATATCTTGGTATTCATATCAATACCGATATCTGATATCTCATACCTTAGATATCAATACCAAACGAGCCCTAAGTTATAATAAACTGTGGATAGTTCCATCCTTAATAATATTTAAAATAAAATGAGAAATGGCGATTCAAACAATACATATAAACTAAGAAATGAGTCAAAAGACAAGTAATAAAGAAAAGGCAACCCGCCGAAAATTCAATTACGGCATGCTACAAAGTTACCAACTACAAACTGAACCATTCCTATACTATGTGGCAAATTACAATTTCTAGTTTTGTAGCCTTCAAAATACGTTGAATAGTGAGCTTGTAACAAATGAAGAGTCTCATGGATAAGTGGTGGGATTACGATTAACTTTTTCCACAAAATCCAAAATGTCAATTGTGTGAATGTCGATGATGGATTATCTTACACAATTAAACTTTGATGATTTTATTTAAAAGATAATTAAGAGAATCTTACACTTTCATTGTTTAGTATCACTAAATGAAGTTGATCAAAAAGTCCATTAAGTGGGTAATTATAAAATATCACAAATAAAATTCATGAACTTCTCGATTGTTCAATTTGTATAAATATGGCCTTCTCTACCTCGTGCAAATGTATCTTTCAATTTCATTGTGTTTTTAGCATTAAACTACAATTTCCTCATTCAAATCCACCAAGAGAGAGCATGGAAACTAAACAAAGACCACTAAGTGTTCTCATGCTTCCATGGCTTGCTCATGGCCACATATCTCCATATTTAGAGCTAGCCAAGAAGCTCACAACCAAAAACTTCCTCATCCACATGTGTTCTACACCGGCGAATCTCAAATCCATCAAGAACAAGTTAGATGTCAAATACTCGGATTCAATCCAACTCGTGGAGCTCCATCTTCCTTGCTCGCCAGAGCTCCCTCCACACTACCACACCACCAATGGCCTCCCACTCCATCTCATGTCAACTCTCAAAGATGCCTTTGACATGGCATCACAACCCGGATTCTCAAACATACTCGAAAACCTGAAACCGGATATCCTAATCTATGACTATCTCCAACCATGGGCACCAACCTTAGCAAACTCTTATAACATCCCTGCTGTCGAGTTTATTACCTTTAGTCCTACCATGATGTCTTACTACCACCACTTTTGTGGTGATCTTCCTGACTCGAACGAAAAATTCCCCTTTCCCGAAATCTATATGACTGCCTATGAACAAGTCACGCTTCAACGTATCAAGGAGAAAGATAGTGGAGGCCTTCTCGAGTGCATGAGGAGGTCGAATAAGATTGTATTGTTCAAGACCTTTCGAGAAATCGAAGGGAAATACTTGGATTATCTCGAAGCATCTGTTGGAAAAAGGATGCTCCCGGCTGGTCCACTGGTCGAAGACCCTGATAATCAAGACTCCAACGACGAATTCACACAATGGCTTGACGAAAAGGATCCTCTTTCTACGGTGTTCGTTTCATTTGGGAGCGAGTATTATTGCTCCAAGGAAGAGTTGGAAGAGATTGCATTAGGGTTAGAGCAAAGCAAGGTGAACTTCATATGGGTGATCCGATTTCCTTCGGGGGAGGAAAAAGGCATAGACCAAGTGCTTCCAAATGGGTTCTTAGAAAGAGTCAAAGAAAGAGGGCTTGTTGTGGAAAGATGGGCACCACAAATGAGGATTTTGAGGCACCCTAGTATTGGTGGGTTTGTGAGTCATTGTGGGATAAGTTCAATGATGGAGAGCTTGGAGCTTGGGGTGCCTATAATTGCCATGCCCATGCATCTTGACCAACCGATCAACGCGAGGCTTTTGGGGTCTCTTGGATTAGCTATGGAGGTGAAAAGAGATGGTGATGGAAGATATTGTAGGGAGGAGATTGCAAGAGTTATAAGAAAAGTGGTGGTGGAAGAAAGTGGAAAGGATTTGAGGAGGAAAGCCAAGGAAATGAGCTCTTTAGTGAAGAAGAAAGGTGATGAAGAGATTGATGGTGTGGTCAAGGAATTGGTTCAACTTTGTAAGGAAGCTAAAAAAGATTTAGGGATACTTTTTGTCAACTAAACATGTATAAAGGATTCAACAAAAAAAAAATATGTATGAAGGAGAAGGAATCAAAAGACAGAGTATATTTTAATGCATTTACATTAAGAGATAATTAAGCATATGTAATAATTCAATTAAGCACTAACTCTAATCAGTAATCACTAGCCTCCATAACCACTAACTTATGCACTGGAATTAAAGTTGATCTTCAATCACTTAACACGTACACATATATCCCTTTTACTTCATTTTTCATATATTATCACGTTAGAATAAAGACAACAGAAGCTTCCTAGTCTTGTCATGTGTTATAGAAAAGTAATTTGTCAAGCACTACAAATGGGATAAAAATGACACCTCAAAAAATTCAAAGATGGCATGCTAATGTTATCCACAAAAATAGAGCCACCAACATGGAAATTAAAACAAAGATAGAGCTTTGAGTGTCATCATGCTTCCATGGCTAGCCCATGGTCACATATCTCCATACCTAGAGCTAGCCAAGAAACTTACAACCAATAACTTTCACATCTACATGTGTTCTACACCGGCAAATCTTGAATCCATCAAGAAAAAGTTAAGTGTCAAGTACTCAATTTCGATCCAAATTGTGGAGCTTCATCTTCCTTGCTTGCCTCAACTCTCTGAACACTACCACACCACCAATGGTCTCCCACTCCATCTCATGTCAACCCTCAAACAAGCCTTAGCTTTGAAATGTCGACACCCGCCTTTTCCAACATACTCGAAAACTTGAAACCGGATATCCACATCTATGACTTCAACCAATCTTGGGTACCTACCTCTACCTTGGCCGACTTCTACAACCTACATTGGCCAACTTCTACAACATACCCGCGGTTGAGTTTGCATTGTTACGTTTATGGTATTAACTATTCAATATATTCAAATAATATATTAAGCATGCTTATGGTATTACTTAAGCACTCATAACTAATTACTAGCCTCATGACCAGTAACTTCATTCGCTCGGAAAAAAAGCCAGCACATACACTTTTACATCAATTTTCATATATTATATCATGTTAGGCTAGCTAGACAACATAAAGAAGCTTCCCATCTCGTATTTTCATGTGTGTTGTAGAAAAGTAGTTTATTGTCAATGTCAAACAATATGCAAAAACATGCATCAAAATTCAAAGATGGCATGCTAATGCTAGCTACAAAAAAAAGAAGAACAACAACAACAAACTTCCACAAGAGGCCCTCAGAGAGAGAGAGAGAGAGAGAGAGATGGAAAACCAAGAGAGACCTTTGAGTGTAGTCATGCTTCCATGGCTAGCCCATGGTCACACATCTCCATACCTAGAGCTAGCCAAGAAACTCACAAGCAAGAACTTCCTCATCTACATATGTTCTACACAGGCAAATCTCGAATCCATCAAGAAAAAGCTAAGTGCCAAGTACTCACATTCAATCCAACTTGTGGAGCTCCATCTTCCTTGTTTGCCTCGCCTCTGTAAACACTACCACACCACCAACGGTCTCCCACCACATCTCATGTCAACCCTCAAACAAGCCTTTGACATGTCTTCACAACCCGAATTCTCAAACATACTGGAAACCTTAAAACCGAATATCCTAATCTATGACTTCAACCAGCCCTGGGCACCTAAGTTGGCCAAGTCCTACAATATAACCGCGATTGAGTTTGTTACTTTTACTCCTTCTATGGTCTCTTTCTACTTTGACTACCACTCTTATCTCCCTAACTCGAATAGAGATGGTTATCCGTTTTCAGAGATCTATCTCGATAGTCGTGAGCATGAAGGGTTTGAAGAATTGAAAAAGGGAGATGAAGGGCGTCTCCTTGAGTGCATCAAGGAGTCAAATAAGATTGTATTGTTCAAGACGTTTCGAGAAATTGGAGGAAAATACTTGGATTTTCTTGAAGAGTCCATGGGAAAAAAGATGGTTTCAACTGGTCCTTTAGTTGAAGAACCATCGGAAGAAGATTGTAAAGATGATCAATTCACAAATTGGCTCGACAAAAAGGATCCTCTCTCGACAGTGTTCGTGTCATTTGGAAGTGAGTATTATAGCTCCAACGAAGAGATAGAAGAGATAGCAATTGGGCTAGAGTTAAGCAATGTTAACTTCATATGGGTTGTCCGATTTCCTTTAGGGCAGACCAACAATAGCATAGACCAAGTTCTTCCAAATGGATTCATAGAGAGAGTAAAGAGTAGAGGGCTCGTCGTTGAAGGGTGGGCCCCACAATTAAGGATACTGAAGCATCCTAGTATTGGAGGGTTTGTGAGCCATTGTGGGACAAGTTCAATGATGGAGAGCTTGAATCTTGGGGTGCCTATAATTGCGATGCCTATGCACCTTGATCAACCGATCAACGCTAGGCTTGTGGTGTCATTGGGTCTAGCTATGGAAGTAAAAAGAGATGGTCAAGGAAGATACTTAAGAGAGGAGATTGCAAGAGTTATAAGGAAGGTAATGGCGGAAGAAAATGGAATGGATTTGAGGATAAAAGCCAAGGAAATGAGTTGTTTGATGATGAAGAAAGGTGATGAAGATGTTGATGGTGTGGCCAGGGAATTGGTTCAACTTTGTAAGGAAGCTAATAAAATGTAATGAATAATTGTTGTAATCTTGAACCAAGCAAAGGTAGTTTAGCTAATAAGTGAAATAGTGAAGAAGCAACTATATGCCACCATATGTGATACATACATGCATTAATTGCTTCCCTTGCTTGAATGTATAATGTAACTTTTTTCCCTTTTAAACCATGAACGAGAAAGGCGGGAATTTGATCTTTGATGCCCGCATGGCAAGTTGATCCCATTAACCGGAAGTTGGAGTACACATATCAACAGGCCCAAATCATCCAAAAACATGCAAAATTGAAGCCTAGAATTGAAGTGTTACTCTAATTTTCTACTAACAGGCCCAAATTATTGAAATATTCTTTAAAAAATTGAGATATTATCAATTATACCCAACCAAATAAAAAACTACATAAGCCAATGCGTTGACACAGTGGTGTAAGGTCCTGTTACATTCACACAAAAAGATGAAAATTATTTAGTAGAAGGCCCCATGTTCGATAACCTTATATGTAAAATTCGCTTCGATTAGCAATGATCACGAACTGTAAACATAGATTAGTCTTCAATTTATATGGATTGGAGAAAATTCTAGGTCTTTGACCTTAGACCAAAAAAACTTTATGTGTTTAGATACATTCAATGCACTATGTATTAAATTTAGACCTATTGAAAAATAACCCAATACAACCCGATTTGTCCAACATTTTAAGGGTTGAAATCGATTCATAAATCAATGGATTAAGAGAGACCTAAACTTGGCCGATCCAAACCGGTTGGATTAAATTGACTCAACACATTATTTCACATCTATTATTACGTTTATATTCATTCTTAAATATATTTAATTAAAATATATAAAAATAGTTTTATTACTAAAAATATTTTTTAATTATTATATTATTTAAATCATAATCTAAAATTTAAAAAATGACATTCTCAAGGTACTTAATTAATCTGAGTACGAACCCATTGATCTAAATCGATCCAAACAAGCAACGGTCCGACTTAGACTTAGTTGACCCATAAAAATTAAAGGTCTAACTACGAAGTTGACATGGGGTCTGCTTGAATCGCGTATTATAATACAAAATCAAAATCTTACATTATAATGCAGGATATAATTTAAAATCTTACATTATAACGCAAGATATAATACGTAAAAAATTTTGCATTATAATACGTGATCCGAATATGCTCATGTCCGACTCGTTAATTTGACAAGTCCAATTAAATTACTAAGAAGTCTAAGATTGTCAAATTCCTTTAATTAAAAAAAGATTATCAACCACAACTTAATTAATCTTATTCGAAATTGTTAATAGTGCCTTCACGCAGGTGGAGGAGAGTTGGGTTGATGAACATCGCATAGTCGCATGCCGATTGCTTGAATGGTGGAGATCAGAATGCATTCGTGACACTTCATGTCTCACTGCGTTGCAAGTTGAGCTTTTAATGGCAGGGAATAAATTCCGAAACTCAAACATGGGTGATTTAAAGACACCGAAATTTCTCGGAACGACCCCCGCTTCATCCAACGAACAATAAAATAGACAAATCACCTTATTTTTTTTTATCGCTTTCAAATAATTTAAGTAAGGTGTTACGTGGAGAATGGAGATACCAAAATAATAGTCCAAATCTAGTTAATTGCGATAT
Source organism: Fallopia convolvulus (assembly GCA_964016875.1). Lineage (NCBI taxonomy): Eukaryota > Viridiplantae > Streptophyta > Magnoliopsida > Caryophyllales > Polygonaceae > Fallopia > Fallopia convolvulus. Next base: position 40,922,442 of record OZ024737.1, read on the forward strand.
TTAATTTATAGTTTAAGAAAACTAGTATAGGACTATAGGAGTTATGACACAAAAAAAGGCATTGAAAATTTTACTAATAGACTTTGTATATATGGAGGAAGGTGTAAAGTTGTTGGTTTTAGTATATACTCCGTATATGAAAGATATATTTTTTTCATTTTCTATTATGTTTTTTGAAGGATTTTAAAATTACTATGTAGGAAATTTGTAGAGATTGTTTGTTAAGTTAATAATTTTTTAAGGATTTTTTTAATGTGTGTCCATGGGCACACAATAAGAATTCTAATCTTGGTAAATTTGGATATTGTTTGTTGATTTTAATTTTTTTTAAAGGGATCATTAATTCTAATTTAGGGAATAGTTTTGAAATAATTTTTCAAATCAACACTTTTATTGTGTGTCCATGAGCACACATTAGCCTAACCGATTTTTTAATAGGGTTCATCAATTCCAATTTAGAAAATAATATAGAAATTATTTTTAAATTTAACTTATTAATATGTACACATGGACCCACATCAGAAAAACTGTTGTTAAATGATGTGATTAAATTTGTGCATTATTTTGGAAACAAAATGATAACTATTAATAGTCTTATATAATGTCGATCTTACTTACCAATGATAATGCAAAAATAAAAAATCAAGTCGTGGAGGATGCTTGACCATAAAACTTGTGCATATCAGCATATGTGATATATTTCCATAGAGTTTGGTTTTTCTCGGACACCTCATTCTCATACAGCACGTCAATTTGATTATTTATCACATTATCACTAAAATTATGGACATTATTCATCTCATTTGTGGCGCAAGTTACAAATAAGGTGATTGATATCCTTTCATTAGATCAAATCAATCCACATTAGTCGATTTATCTGATTCGTGTATTATAATAACTAATTTATAAATTCAAAATTTACCATTAAAAATAGTCTTCATCAAATTAAAAATAAATTAAGTTATAAAAAAATTATTAATTAAACAAGTCGATAAAATAACCGCAATCAATAAATAATTTAAGATCCCACCTAAAAATAAAGAGACTTTTACGAGACTCAAACTTCAAACGTAGGTGTTGATGGAGTAAAATTTCTCCACTGAATTGGGATGGCAATGATAAAAAAAATAAACAACTTAAGATAACATACTTTGATTATTTTCAAAAATATTTTTTGAATTGCTTTAGCCAGCTAAAGTATGAATTATTCTACAAATATTCCCATTTATTATAACATTATTTTTGCGTTTATCTCTATTGCTTAATTTGTTTAAAAATCTTTTTAACGTTTTATTCTTTAAAATCTTGCCTAACTGATTGTATAAACCCAATCTACCGGCCCATATGCATCCTAATGTCGTCTCCCACTCACACCATATCTTCTCAATTTATCCCATTTGATTAATCGAATCCGATCTTTTCCTCGTGAATACCGACGATTCCTCTCAAAATCTCCGTGAAGCTTGTCGAAAGCCCTCAAATCCTGTTACAACCACTTCCAATTCTGCAAAAGCTTGAGAGTTCTAAATCATTCGCTTCAACTTCAAGTGAGAAGGGAGTAGAGAGATTAACGGACGAGTTCATTGCTATGGCTAGTTACTTTTTCATGGACAAGGTTTGATAGATTCGGTCGTTTCAATACTTTTGTTTTTTGCCTGGAAGAATTATCAGGCCTGTAACGGTTCTTGCGCCGGGCCTAAGCAGTTTATAATACCTTTGGATCTGCTTTTGAGAAGTGTGAGTTAGGGTTTTATTGAGTGTCGGTGCATACCTCTTTTGAGTGTGTGATTTAGGGCTGGATGATCTTGCCAACTCTTTACCGTTTGTGATAAATTGTGTTTGGGATCATTGTTTACTGAGAAAGGAAACGAGTATTAGGTATTAATCAAAAGCTTTGGGAATAGGTAGGTTGGTATACCTTTTTAGAGGAAAATTCTGGTTTTACTGATCCAGTTTTGGTTGAGTGGTTTAGATTCGCCATGTCTGGAAGACAACAGGAATTGGTTACAAAACCCTCACTTACAAAATCAAGGGATGGACAAGTTGAGGTTGGTTATGAGTATGACAAATCTGTTCAACAATCTCATGATTCAAGGAACAAACAACCTTCGGGGTATCAGGATGAACAACTTGAGTTTGGTTATGAGTATGACAAATCTGTTCAACACTCTCATGATTCAAGGAACAAACAACCTTCGCGATATCAGGAGAATTTGAGCCATCATCATGGTAGAAGTAGGGAGAAGGAGATTCCAGGTAATCTACATGAAAGGAGAGAGTATGAATGGAATGTGAGATATGATCGAGGTGACAAGGTTCATTCAAGGCCAGCTCCTCCAGTTGGAAGGTTGGAGAAAAAACCACGTAATGATGAGAGGATGCTGCATATAAATCCACCTCGATTTAATAATCAGAGAAGAAATGATTACGCGGGTTATGCTGATTATAATGATAGCCGTGGAAGATATGTTTTTGAGGATTATAATAAGGATGGCCACAGAAGACATGAACCTGCTGAGTATGAGGAATATGACAATGTTCATGGACAATATGATTATGCTGAGTATGAGGATTATAACAATGAAGCAATAAGGAAATCAAACCATGGGTATGTATATGATGATAGTGTTGAAATTAGAAAAGAAGAGTACTCTGACGGAAGATTTCTGGTTGAAAATGAGCATGGTGCTATGGCTAGGAACTTGGTGCCTGTGGAAGTTGGTGGACATGTACAAGGTTATGAACAAGATCCTCAGCCAGCTAGGTTTTGTCAAGATCATGGACCCGGACATGGTCATGGACATGGTCATGGACAAGTTTATGAGCAAGATCCACAGCCAGTTAGGTTGCGTCAAGATCGTGTACACGGAAAAGTTTATGAGCAACATCCAAAGCCAGTTAGGTTGCGTCAAGATCGTGGACATGGACAGGTTTATGGGCAGAGTAGTCAGAGCTACCCAACAATGGAAATGAGAAGATCTAATGATGAGAATGAATGCTATCAGGAAATGCATCCTGAAGAGTATTATGTGGAGAATTCATGGAAGGACAAGCAGAAATGTGCACATCAGTCAAGGAAATTTTCTCATCCTTCATCTCCGCCTCAATTTACAGATTTTGGAAATCAACATTTTCCACAAGGTGCACCACCTAGCACATCTTCAGGTGTTATTAGGAATGATTTTCCAGGCCGGCTTCAGGAAGTTGATACTCGTCCACTTAATGGATATCCAAGAAATTCGGAACTCTCAGAAAACTTGGTTGTGAAGGAGTATGGTCAGAGGCCACAATTGGAGCCTAGAAAGGGTTATGAAGCTGTTGGATGTGTAAATATGAAATGCCTCCAGTGTGACCCCTATGCATATTCATGGAATGAGCATGATGATTTTGTATATGTTAATGCTGAATCCAGAGGTAAAGATGATCCGGGATATAGACCTCATGATGTCTTGTATAGAGAGGATCGTGCACATACACGAGCGGACTCTGAGCATAGGTACATGCAAAGAATGGCTGCTGCTAAACCTATTGCAGATAATCCTAAAAAAGCTGAAGGCTCTCACGGAATATATAGCCACAATGGTTTGAGAGAGGTTGTAATTAGCCCAAAAGAAGAAATTCCTGTCTATGAGGATTCGAGGAGACCTTTTGGTGGTACTCCAACACAGGAGGCAGACTGTTTGAACTCTGGATATGCTCCTGCTGAGTTTGATAGGAGAGTGTCACAAGATCTCCCACCTAATGCTGAGTTTGTTAGGAGAGCGTCACAAGATCTCCCACCTAATGCTGAGTTTGTTAGGAGAGCGTCACAAGATCTCCCACCTAATGCTGAGTTTGTTAGGAGAGCGTCGCAAGATCTCCCCCTTAACGAAGCAACTGTCTTACATGAGCATGAAATATCTGCTTATGATCATGGAAGGCATGTAAATGTTGCAAGGACTCAAGGAGAAAGAGTAAAAAGCCCAGCTGAACTTGTAGATCCTGAAGATGTGCAAAAAGTTGTTGTGAGGGAAAACAGATATGCTGACGAGCAGGTTGCTTATAATAGTAGGATGGTCAAGCGAAAGTATATACAGGATGAAGAGGCAAGAGGGTCTAGTTTAGGGGCATCACAAAAGTGGAACATGTATAATGGTAGTCAACATATGGGAGACTGCAGACCAGACTGGAATGACATAAGCTCTAGTGGTTTACATTCACAGGTTCCTTCTGGATGTGAACCCAACCTGTTTTTGGAGGCTAAGGATATGATGAATGAAATAAATCAACGCAAGGATTCTGTAAGATACTGTTGGTCAGATCAAGGTCAATATGAAGATATGCAGGAACAATCTGTAAAGTCATTTGAACCTGGAAGAAAATACATGAGAGTTCATCCTAAGTCTGAGTATTCAAAAGCTTATGGTCGATCACACTATGTAAGTCATAGAAATGACCGTTATAAACAGCACTATGTTGGTAAAAGAGATGAAGATGAAACTTGTATGGAAAGTGTAGCACGGGATCGCAACTATTCAGAAGATAAGGGTCATTTAAATTATGACCCATGTGAGGACTCTGACAACTTTAAGCAGAGTGTGTTAGCAGCCTTTTTGATGTTTTCAAAGAAACTGAATGAGAACCCACCCATTCGAAGGCTTTACAAGCATCAAGGGAACTCTGGTACTTTGTTCTGCATTGTTTGTGGCCGAAGGTTTGTTCTTCCTTTCATGTTATGCTTTATTTAGTCATGAGATTCTCTTAATGTTGGCACCCTTCATACTCTTATTGAGTTGGTGACTTGGCGTAGAAAGTAAGCACCTCTAATGCCCATATATCTTCATGGTCACCTTGGGCTTTATTGCACCTACATGACACCGAAAGTATAATGGTATTTGTTTGGGCAGTCAAATGTATGGATTTCCTTTTGGGGTACAAGTTACTTGATATACTTGCTTGATGCACAGATCCCGTAGACACTTTAAAATTTCCACCCTCTCATACCTAATCTTTATGTGTGAATGAATGCATTTGGTTACCTGATGCACCTAGTGCGGTTTGTGCCAAGTTTTTTTGAACAAATTATGAATTGGGCGTTTGGTGCCAAGTTCTTTTGAACAAATTATGAATTGGGCGTTGGGTACGTTGAAAAGCACGTATGGTCAAAGTTTAAGTTAGGTTTTGTAAGGGGTAGTGATGTATCAAGGAGGGAAAATAACGTCGTCTTGCCTGAGAGCACATTTAGCAAGCTCAAATTTTGTTTTGATATTGTAGGATTGACAACTGAGCAAGTAATTTATCTGCATCTTGTGTGAGGCTTAACTAGGAATGGTTGAATTTCATAAAAGAAACTTTTGTTCTGTCTTAAACTGGCACAACTAAGTAAGCAAGGTAAGTGTTTGTTTTTTGAAACCTCCTGGTACATAGCATGGGATAGTATTAGTGTCCCATAACTTGAGACAAAGGCAAGGGCTTGCAACTTTATCTGTGAGGTTGATGTTCGTGTTTTGATGGATGCAAGTTCTTCAGGTGAAAATAATTCTTGATGTGATGATTGTGGTGGACTTCGCTGCAGTTTCTATTTTTTCATTTTCTTACTAATAGTAGTTAAACACTACCTTATGCACCGAAAAGAAATTATGTAGTATTTTTTGGCCATCTGATTATTTTTCTTCTCTCAATCTCCACTCCTCTGATGTGTACCCTATATGCTTTGAGAGAAAAACTTTTTTGCTGACTTATTGAAACTTATTCCAGTGGATCAAAAGTGTTTCGGGATACAGAAGGGCTGACAAAGCATACTTTTATGGCGCGTAAGGCTAATCTGAGGGCACAGCACTTGGGTCTTCACAGAGCAATTTGTGTGTTGATGGGTTGGGGCATTGATGTCCCTTCTGACACTATCCCATGGGTGCCTCGGGCTCTTCCCCAGCCCGAAGCAATGGCTGAGAAGGAAGACCTTATCATATGGCAGCCAACCGTAATCGTTCATAATATCACTCTGTCCAATACTAATCACAGAGAATGGAAAGTCATAAATCTTGAAGCTTTTGAGAGCATCATTAGAGGTATTAATCTTTCGAAATTATTCCCTCATTTGTAATCCTTTCAGTTGATTTATGCTCCTTGATGAACAACAAGATACGGGCGATTACTATTTGCGAAATTTTCCCTCTCCTTCCGGAAATTTATCAAAATTAGTGTTTGTTTGGTGCCTTGCCTCAATTTTGATGGCCTTTCTCGCATGATCATCAGCATTTGCATGACTATTGATTTTTGGATTAACATTCGATTTTTTGTGTTGTGGCAGCTAAGAATTTCATCAGGAGCAAAATCAAATTCTGTTTAGGATACCCTGGGGATCAAAGTGTCATGCTGGTGAAGTTCTTGGGCACGTTTACCGGGTTGCAAGAGGCTGAAAAGCTTCACAAGTATTTTGCTGAGAAAGGTAGAGGAAGGGTGGATTTTGGGCAAGCCATTTCTGACATGAACATGAATAGTGGAAAACAAATTGATGAGGAAGAGTCGCTTCTCTACGGGTACATAGGGATTGCTGAAGATTTGGACAGAATCGATCTTGACACGAAGAAAAGGTGCAAAATACAGAGCAAGAGGGAAATTCAGGTACTTGTTGATGCTCCATTGAAAAGAGAGTAAGCTTTTACTGAAGTGATAGTATCCTTTTGGGGTTTCTCTACTGTGAACAATATTGTGGGTTTTTTGTATGTTCCATCTTTTGTTTTGTTGAAGTTCTTGTTAAAGTTTTTTTACTTCACAGAAATTCTCAAACCTCGTGTTTGTGGACTGAATACATGTAGTTCTGTTTTACTTTTGTCAGTTGCATACTTGCATATCTAATGGTTAGGTATAATGCCCAAGCCATATGAATATATGATACTTCCCCAGAAGCAGAATAAATAAATTTCGTTGCATTTGTTATGAAAATGATGGAAGCTAAGTTATGAAGTTCTTATAAAAATGATAGAACTGAATACGATATGTGACAATTCAAGATGGGCTTGCCACAGCGTTGTACCATTTGACATGTGTTGATCTCTCAATAGACTAGTTACAAAAGCCTGAGACCGTTGTACCACATAGACCATTTGCCTTGGAAGTAGACCTGTCAAATGGGTCTGATGGGTTGGGTTTGAGTTTGGGTCTATCGGGAGTATGGGTCCCGGGTCGCTAAATTTACGAGTTTGATTAGGTCGGGTTGATTCAATGGATCAAACTCATAAATTTAACGAGTATATAAATTTTATGTGTCTTAAAATAATTATTAGTATATTATATTAAAATAATTAAAAAAAATTGGCGAGTCGGATCGGATTTCGGGTCGTGTCAAGTTTTGACATACCCACTTGGAAGCAATGCAAAAAATATGAGGATAGGAGGATTTTGGCTCTGTTTTTTTGTATTAAGGGTCAGTTTGGTTTTCTTTTACAGAAAGGAAACGAACCTAGTTTATATTAGTATCATGATACATCAATAATAAATTTTCTATTGCCTTGAGTCACCTTATTTTTCATACAAAAATATGCGACAAGCCCCTTTGTGGTTCTCTATCTCTTTTCTTAATTTTAACATAGATAAGAATTTCCCTTATTCTCTTCTAACCATTTCCCTTCTCCCTTCTCTACACCCACAAATTAATTTATTGTCAATATATTGTGGCACGTAAATAGGTTATATTCGTTTCATTTTCGTTTATGTTTTCGTGATTGGAAACCAAACGAGTTCTAAGCTGTACAGTATGAAATTATAATCCAAACCGGGATTCATCATTATCATCTGCAGTGGAAAACTACTGAAAAGTGTAAAAGGAAGATCAAATTGGTAATCAATATCATCATCGATATGGGTGGAGAATCTCGACAGTTGGCGGTTCATATTTGTTAATTCGTTACTATCCCCTCTGTTTGAATTACAAATGATTTCACTTTATGAGATAAGCCCTTACGATGAAGGTGATTTTAATTCAATAAATGCAATGATTTTATAATTGTGGTATAGAGTCTTCTAAATTTCTGTTCACTGTGAAGTACAAGTCTCTTCAACTTTGGTATAGCCGTATAGAGAATCTTCTATGAACTTGCTGACTAAACTATCAACATTAATCGTCAATATCTTGTATCACCCTATACCCTTCGAACGGACAAAAATTTATACTATAATTTAGAAACGATAACCATTAATAATTTATCACATGTGTACATCTATATCACATGTGTGAAATTGCATTTGCTATGGATTATGATCGCACACCATAAGCGTCCGTTTGGATGGTGGGTAGCGGGAGCTTAATAGCGGAAAACGCTAGCGGAATTGAAGACCCTTGGGTGTAGGAGCTTCTTCAAAAAAGCTCGAAATTCCGCTACCGCTAGCCGAAGATGTTCGAAATTCCGCTACATCCGAACGGACCCTAAGTCTTCCATGTCCTTTTGCTTTGATTTTTTATTATAAGAGATTTGGACCGTCCAAATTGATCGACCAGGTGTGGATTTTAATTAAAGTCTCTCTACCATATACGTGTACCTTCTTCATATAGACAAATATTGAAAACTCAAGCCATGTTAATTGACTCGTACTAGTAAACTATTTAACATTTTAACCCGTGGTATAGGTCCTTTGTAAATGCAGACTTTGTACGTGCATTGCTTGTTTGCTTCGCTACGTTGAACAAGACTAATGGCCTAAAAAAATGATGAATTACATGAGGTGATCACTGTTGTCTTTTGTGTCATGATAAACGTACATACCTTAATTCTTTTTTGGAATCTTATGTTATGTGCATATAGCTCTTGAAAGGAACTTGTTTCAACTTGTTAGCAAATTGAATAGATTTTACAATGGTCCAATGCATTGTCTAGAAAACTTTAGATTCCTTTTATTTTTTTTGTTTGCATGCAAGTTGAGGTTCTCCTTAGTTGATTGTAGAAATTCTCTTCTAGATTCCTTTTATAATGAACCCTTAATAATGATGTTGATTTTAATTTGCCTCTCGTTTGGTTCACGCTTAACTTCTCAGCAAGTACAATTTCTCTAGAAAGTCACCTTATTGCATGTTTCTGGTTGACATTAGAGTTGTAGAAACTTATTTCCGTGGAAGTTGCAATTCCCACAAATCATAGGCATTGCACTTACCTTGCATAGGTATGCACTACTTGCTACGGTTGTAAATGGAAAATTATTATTTCCTATATCAATACAAAATTAAATAATCTTGAATCAAAAATAATTTTACAATTCTCATGATGTTTCAATTCCTAAGAAATAACTAGGTTCCCGGATTTTTAAATTCCCTCATCACCGCGGATAATTACAAGCAAGGTAAGTAAAATTCGGTTTACAAGTTACTAATGGAGAAATTTTAAGTTGAGCAAGGTGAAGAATATATTCTCTTATTAAGATTCAAATTCGTATGGTGTGTTTGGTTCATTAATATGATTTAGTTGTACAATACTAAATCATAAATGTTATATGATTTAGTAAAACTTAATATATTAAATTGAACAATCTTAACCGATCCTTAGATGCCATCTTCTACACAGTATTGGGTGTTTTGAACTCATTTCGTCAATATGAAAATGACTGACAGAGGAAACAGTTAGTACTCCCTCCATTCACATAAATTTGTCGTTTTAGAGTTTGTCTTACAAATTAAGAAATTATTTGATTTAACTAACATATACTTAATTTTTTGTTAAGATCTTTAACCTTTTATGACGGAATTGCCACATAGACCGTTGTACTGTTGCAACCGAGATCGTTGCCACATAGACCTTTGCCTTGAAAGGGCAATAGAAAAACTAAGAGGAGATGAGGATTATGTCTATGTTTGAATTACACAATTTAATACGTTTAAGTTGTATTTAATGGCAATTCAAACAAGAGGTTCATCATTATCATCTGCAATGGAAAACTGAAAAGTGTAAAGGAAGATCAAATTCATAATCACTATCACCATTGATATGAGTGGAGAATCTCGACGATTGGCAGATCATATTCGTTGGTTGTTTTGAGAGAAATGTTGCTAATATTATTATAGATCATCTTTCGCTAAGGATACAATGTCCTACGGAATGGAATTTACAAATATTTATTTGTTGCCCCTTAGAAGAATAAATCGAGCCAACAAATGAGCAACAACATTTCCCGACCTACGTACATGCTTATAAGTAAAAGTAGTAAAACTAGAAGATAAAAGCTTAATGTTACGAAGTATTCACCAGTATAAGTAAGATTCAAATCAGTAAACTGTATACCGAAGACAACACAGATAAAGCGTCAAAATACCATCATCAAGATGCACGTCGACTATCCCCTATTTAAATTACAAAGTTTATGTTTTAAGTTGTAGTATTAAATACTTTAGCCGTATAGAATCTTCTATGAACATGCTCCCAATTACTAAGACTATCAACAAAACTCTTTAAATAAAAATAAAAAACACAAGCAGTTACTAATTTGAAACCCCATACATAAATCGGTCCAGATCTTCTATACCATAATTTCCTACCAGCCTTTTTATTGGACCACTTAATGATAATCTTGTATACCAGCCTTGTACAGAGAGAGTGTACATATGGTAGTAGCTCAAGGAGTTCATTTGTTGGAGATGAAACTGATTTCCAAGTGCCCACAGGAATTTAAAGTTTAATAGCATACCTCTATAGCACTTGGTTAATTATTTAGTACTAATAGATTTGTAATTCGGATTTCCGTATGATTCAAACTGATCGATGTGCAAAGAAGTCGAGATATTGATGAGCAAAGAAGTCGAGATAATCTGAATGGCGTGCAAAGTAATCTTTGGTTAATAATTTTCTTCTTAGAAAATGAATCTTTATTTACCAAAATTAATTCACAATAATTTAATATTTTAATTTATATGAGAATCTGTTTTTGGTAAAAAAAAATATACTCTGTAAGCCTTTTTAAAAAAAATAATTTAATAAAAGGTTGAAATCAATATTTTGAAATGAAATATGTAACTTTTTCTTTTAAGCATAATTAGATTTAACTTTTAGAAAAATAAATAAGTGGTCCAATAAAAAAACTGGAGTAGTAGTTGTTAGAAAATTATGGTATAGAAAATCCACATTTCAGCCTTCCCATAGGCACCAGCAAAAAAGAGACTTTATTATTGGGGACATTTATTAGACCAGCGACTCATGAATTGAAGTTTTTTTTAAACTATTTTCCCGACAATTTATTAGTGGGGCTATAAACAATTGAAGTTTTTGTGTAATATTTTAGAGCTCTCCTTCAATAATTCTGAGCTCCATTTCCATTGAAGTTTGTGCCACTTTTAATAAATGAGAATACTATATACAGTAATGTGTAATATGTCGATCGTTTATTTAAGGCGAGAAGTTTGCCCATTAGGTATGCAATCACTCAAGCTATAGCTAGTATAGTACACACACAAAAAAAAAATGGATCCAAGTACAATGAGCAAAGAGCAAGCAAAAGAGGTACTCGACGCGAATGCCCATTTTGCAAACCACCTATACAGCTTCATAACCCCCATGTCCCTCAAGTGCGCCGTTCAGCTCGGCATAGCCGACGTCATTCACAACCATGGCAAACCCATGACCATTTCCGACTTATCGGCCGCCCTCCCAATCCACCCTCAAAAGGCCACGTTTCTCCCCCAACTCATGAGAATCCTCACTCACTCAGGCTACTTCTCCTATGACAAAACCTACGGGCAATACTCTCTCACAACGGCCTCTCAATTCCTCTTAAAAGACCACCCTTTCAGCATGAAGCCCTACCTTCTCTTCATACTAGACCCGCTCCTTGTGACCCCGTGGATCCGACTGAGCGATTGGTTCCAGAATGATGATGATGATACCCCTTATGAAACGGCCAATGGCAAGGCTTTGTGGGAATGCACTAGCTTTCGGCCCGAGCTCAACAAAGTCTTGAATGATACCATGGCCGGGGACTCGAGGATGGTGGCCAGTGTTTTGGTGTCGAGTGAGCGTGGAAAGGAGATCTTTCGAGGGGTCGAATCGTTGGTTGATGTTGGTGGGGGGCTTGGAGAAATGGCTAAGGCGATTTCTAAGGCTTTCCCACAGATGAAGTGTATGGTTTTGGACTTGCCTCATGTGGTGGAAGGGTTAGAAGGGACGACTCATAACTTGAGCTTTGTAGCTGGAGATATGTTCGAAGCGATCCCTCCGGCAAATGCTCTCTTGCTCAAGGTAACTTCCGCACCCTATAGAGTAGTCATATTCAATTCTCTCTAATATATTCCAATACTCTATGATATATTGGCCATTTGTATTGAAAGTAAATCATATATAAAAGGATTCTACTGATGATATTCAGTGTTCTAAAAAAGGTAGGCAGACCCTAGGTGGACTAAACGGGTACTTTAGTCCGCTTAGATGGATTAGACGGTCTCCTATACAGGTTGGAAGGTCAGGCCCGACTAATTGGGTAGGCGAGGAGGGGCAGTCGCCATGGGCTCCAAAATATAAAGGCCCCCAGATAGAAAATTACCACTAATAAAAATAGGTCCATTAAAGTTAAAAAAGTCGATTAAGGGGTCTTCGATTATCTGATGTAAAAATAGGTCCATTAAAGTTAAAAAAGTTGATTATCTGATGTAAAAAATAGATAAAAATTCTATGGAAAGACCTATTTATTTATTATATTAAAAAAAGACCCCTTTATTTGTTATGTTTAAGGGTCCTTCAATTTTATTTCGTCCTAGGGCCCCTGAAATATTTGAGACGAGCCGGTGGAAGGTTAAGGGGCTAGTACCTTCCAGCGTCTAGGCATGGTCTAGACGAAACTAAGCGGGGATTTTTAGAACCATGATGATAATAGAAATGAAGCTTTATAGGAGAGCATATTAGATTTGTGTATAATCAACTTTGGTGCTTTAATTGCTTGTAGTGGATACTGCATGATTGGAGCGACGAATACGCAGTGAAGATCCTTAAGCAATGTAAGAAGAGTATCATAAGCAGTGGGAGTTGTGAAGGACAAGGGAAGGTGATCATTATAGATGTCGTGATGGATGAGAACCCGAACGAGGAGGACTATAAGAAGAGAGAGACACAAATATTTTACGACATGGAGATGATGACACTCGTAGGTGGAAAGGAAAGAACCAAGAAAGAGTGGGAGAAGCTCTTTTTAGATGTTGGGTTTAAGGGCGGATTCAACATATACCCTTTATTGGGTTTTAGATCTGTTATTGAGGTTTATCCTTAATTATATTAATGGTATTGTTGAATGAAAAGATTTTTGGTTGTTTCGCATTGCAATGTAAGGTTTGATGAGTTTGCATTTCTAGTTTTGAATACATGTATTTGCCATAAAGCTTCAACATTTAAGTATTAGTAACGAACTCGTTAATTTCGCATTGTATACCTGAGTTTTGTTGAAGATTTTTTCTAAGATAAATATTGTTTTTTAATTTTTAAATAAGGATATTCCAAGATTTTGGGTTATAATAACAAATGGTAGAATACTATATGGAAAAAGATCAGGGAGAACAACCTGAAAACAAGATCCAATACTTATTTGTATTATTTCTATCCACCCAAGGTGTATAGAATATTTTATGAACCAGACTAAACTATCATTGTTAATTTCTTAATCAATATTCAATTGGTCTAGTGGTAAAGTAGCGGCATGTACAGCGAAACTGATATTGGGAGGTCTCCCCTAAAAAGGGCTATGAAGTTTCCGATCAGGATGTAGAACGGTGTCCGACCGATCGAACCGGACGATCCAAATATCAATTTCTTACCAAGTATATTATAATCGTTACAAAAAAAACAAAAAAAAATGTGCTTGTCATTTAAAAAAAACCTTGCTACAAAATCACTGTTTTTTTAACCTTTATATAATTTAGAAACTATAACCATTAATAATTTGTCTTATTCTACTATGATTATAAGGTTGGTTTCTTCATTGTACTCCAATCTTAACGACTCCCTCTTCTAGTTGGTATCATGGTCGTGTCAATAATGTATCACTGGAACCAAATCAGTTAATTTCAGTAGTTCATACTTTCCATAATGAGTACCCTACCATCTCATTTACAAATCATGAATATTAATTTCAGTCTCATTTATCAACAAGCAAAGAAGAAGAAAAACCCACAAACGACTAATTAGGAAAGAACTAATTTAGAACCCCACAAATAAAAACCACAAATAAAATGAGACTTTTGGAACCGATTCATTAACTAAAAACTAATTTGAAACCCCACAAAGAACTTGACAACTGTAAGCGCTAGACACAAGAATTTATTGTAAGCGATAGACACAAGAATTTTGGAATTTATTAAATACTAACTATCAAAAAATTTTGTACACACCGACTTTCGCCAGGCAACACTCACTAAGTCAGTGATAGATTTATTCGGGACTACTCAAATTAGTTGATAACGGACTTATTTGGATCTTGTAACACGGACATGACGAGAAAACAAATAAACATCCAACTTTTTATTTTAAAAAAAGGGTGGAAAACATGATAGTATTCTCGAATTCATATACAGAAGATCATAGTCAGATCACTTTGTAAATCCAAACTATCGTAAACCAGTTCTACCCAACTAGTACAAAACAATTCATAGACAACTTTTGATATATATATATAACCAGATCCCAACAACCCGAACCCAATGACACGTCGCCAACATCCGCATCACCACTTTGTAGAGAATCCATCACGATTCTTGAAAAGTACCTGATATTGTAAAAAATATTCCCCGAAGGGTCAGCTACAATTCTAATTCAAGCTAGAAAACGTGAGATGCATATAGAACGTTTGAAAACCCACACAGAACCCTAGCAATCAAGATTCACACATAAATCAATAATTATCGATTCATAACAATTCACACTTAACATTAAATAATCACACAGACACCTATACACACAAACACACAATCATACATATACTCATACACACATACAGACCACATCACAATTATAATCACATTAAAAATACAACAATATCACAATAGTATAATTAATACAGATAACATCAATAGTAGTAATAAGGATAACAATAATCTTCATAAAGATCTTCCCAACATATATAACCACAAAATACATTAGGTTAAACAAAACCCATTAACACGAGACCATTCAAACAAAATCCATCAAGTAAAATAGCAACCAAGATCCTCCACAATTCCAAATGGCACCCTTCGGCCTCTCATCTATGGCGCACGATCAGGGCGCATCCTATACACGTGCCCATTTCCCCTATTCACCCTTCTTTCCCCAGCTAAACCTCTACTAGAGCATTTGCGAAAACATTTTATTTTATTTTTAGTAGGGGGTTCCTTCCAGCCGCCTGACCATGCCCGGGGGCCACTTCATCTCCAAATTATCCCGTGATCCATGACCATGCTAGTGGAACCCAGTGCACACATAACGAAAAGGTTTAAAAATGATTTTTTTCATAGTTTTATATACGAACGTAATATGGAATCATTCCAAAATAAGGTTTATACAATCAATTCACTCATTCAAAGTAAAACGGATCAGAAGCTTCAAAAGACAAAAATATATATGTGTGTGTGTGTGATCATGTGTACATATTTTATCTTATCTTTTTTTTAATTTATCTTTTATAAATATAATAAATGTAATGTCCTTTTTTATCTATATTGGTCAAATCTTTATGTTTATTTGGGGATAAATTTTTACAAATATTATTTTATCTTTATGTTTATTTAGAGATAACTTTTTTGTATAATTAACTATTTAAAATTATTATTCTAATAAAGGGGTGATGTAGCGCAATGTGATAGCAGAAATTGATTCGGCTTTAATTATTAGTAATAGATAGTAGATTTGGTAGATTATAGATAATGATTAAGTAATTCGAAGTCGGTATAATTAGATGGATCAAACACATACAAACGAGAAATACCATTCACCATCAACACATGGTCCCATATAGTAATCAAAATTGTTTGTATAATGTACGTATGGTGTAATATTCTAAACTAATATGTATATAATGTTCTAAACTAGTTTAAAGTGAAGGACATCTTCGGATCATCCAATTCGGAGTCATCTTCATTAGTATCTCGTGTTTAGATCAAACAAAAAGGCGTAAGATTGATTAATCTTGCTGGACCCACATCTTTAAACTGTTGCATGAATAATTCCCACTAAAATACTTTCAACATGAAAAAATTGTTGCCAATAAAAATTGAGAAACAAAACAACAAAATAAAACACCTCGTTTTTATATTGTGAAAAAAATACAGCCTGAATTGATAAAAAAAATTGCGGTGGCAAACGATTCGGGTTGTATTTTTTTCATGGATCTTGTTAAACCATAAATCTATATTAGGAAGTTGATTTTAAGATGCTTAGAAAGTTGATGGACAAGAGTAATTATATTTTTCTCTAATCCATATACTTAATTAATTAATTTGTACGGTAGAAAATTCCATGAGAAAAAGAGAAAACAAATTATGCCTTATTTATAGTGGTGGGGTGGATTATGCTAACTTACTCCTCAAGTTAGGTCTTTAGCTATTGACTTAGCTTACCCTTCAAGTTAATAGTTTCTTATCCATAAAACTTTTATCTTTTTTTTTAATTCTTTTTTTTTATTAGGATAGGATTAGGAAGCAATCCTTCACAGAGGGCGTCCTAAAGCATCCTTTCGGATGAGAATAGATAGTTCTGGATGAGTCTTGATGAACTCGGCGGAGATACTATGTCCCAATTTAGCAATTTTATCGGCCACAACATTACACTCCCAAGGAACATGATTAATCAAAATATCAGGGGCTCCAAAAATGGAGACAAAGATATCGGAGATTATTAGCTCAATCTCCCAAGGGCATTTAGTTATCCCTTTAACCGCATTATGATCTGGAGGTTGTCTCCTTCAATTTCAACCTTCCTTAGATTTCAGTTATTTACATCCCGAATAGCCTCTCGAAAGGCTAGAGCTTCAGCTTTCAAGACAGAGGTCTTGCCAAAGTTACACGTCTTCAAGTCAATTATCTGGCCTAGGTGATTTCTGATTACAATTTCTCCCGTTGCTTGGTTGTTGGGAAGCCTAGATGCATCAAAATTGATTTTCAATTGGTCTTGTTTAGGCTTTTTCCATTTCCTATTCGGTACTCTTCGTTGGTTTGTTTTACGAGGTTGGTCTGCTCTTATGATTTTCCCGTCTTCCGACCACTGTTTTGCCTTTTCCCAGTTTTTAATTTGGGTTAGGAGATAGTTTGTTAGGTCTAGAATGCCATCGAACTGATCTTTTTGAAAAGTTAATTTATTTTGTTGATGCCAAACACTCCACCAAATAACTGCCAACTCCATAAACTCCTTTTTCCCTAGTAGTTGTTTAATTTCATTTAGAATTACTATTGGTGATTTATTATAAGGATCAACTCCTCTAATTACTTGAGTCGTGTTTGGGTTTACTTTATTTGTTGTATATATCATGTACGGGCACTTAGTAAGTATGTGGTTTGTGTCTTCGATGGTACAGTCACACAATATACATCCTCTTGGTGTAACAACTTCTTTTTCGCGTAGCCTTGATTTCATGGGGAGGTCATTGTTATCAAGGTTTCCATAAGAAATTTTTAACTTTCGAGTATATGTCTAGTTTCCATATCTAGTTACTTAGGCTGGGATCGGAACTGTTTGAATTTGGTCAACTATCTCACCTAGTAGAACTTTTCTTAATTGGTCTATTTTTCATATTGATGCGTTCCGGTCCTAGACCTAGAACGATCATAATGAGCCCGAGTCTACCGAGACTTGGCGTCCGCCTTGGATTCCGACCTCGCTCGTTATTATTATATTTATTATTATTTATTATATTTCCTATTTTGGTATGTTTCTATTTATAGTTAGTTTCTATTTATATTTTCGATGTTACTATTTTTGGGTGTGTGTCTACTTATGCTTAAGAGACTGGCCCAATAGTTAGATTAGGCCCATTAGCTAGACCTAGTTAGGTTTTGCGTTTTCTATTTACGCCTTGCTATATACATATTGCCTTTTGTGAATCGAGTTTCTCTTCCCTAAGGCCTAGGCGTCAACCCGGTTCTTGAACCGGTCCTTTTCTATCCTTTTTCCTACGCCCTTGTCTCGGCCCTAGGCCACCCGAATTCGATCCGTCGAGTTTTCCCGCGCGAGCCATCCTGTGCTTCGTGCTTATCCCTATTACTCCGTTGGAGAAGATCCGAGGCCCTTCCGAGCCTAGATCGGGCACACGTGCGATCCACCCAAAAGGCGGAACGCATCACATATTTTATCGTTCGATGTCCAATCTACTAGTTTCGACGTTTCATCAATAGTTGAAGGATCCTTGACATGGAGGTGCAAGGGACCTTCAAGGATGCATTACATAGTTGGGTTTTGTAGCAAGGTTGGCTCGGATTAAGGTTGTTCTCCCTTCTTGAGAGAGCGAGTTGGCTTTCCACTTAGTAAGTTGTTTATGTGCCTTGCCTATGGACTCCTTAAAAGTGTCTTTGTAAACTAGACCACTAATAATCGGGCATCCAAGATATTTTTCGATATTTGTCATTGTTGGGATTCCCAGCGTTTTATGGACTATGTTTCTTTGTTGGGCATTCATATTTTTGGAAGCTTGGAATGTAGATTTGGTGTAATTTACTTTTTGACCCAAAATCCTGCAGAATTCATCAATTATTTTTTTCACCTTAGTACACGAGCCCTGAGATGCTTTAGCAAAAATTATGATGTCGTCGGCAAAGGCAAGTTTTGGTATTCTAGTTCCACCACGAGTAATCGGAAAACCATTCGGTTTTCTATCAGTTTCACTTGTTAATTGTAATTTTTGTGCGAGGATTTCCGCTGCAAGAACAAAAAGGAACGGTGATAATGGATCACCCTGTCTTAGGCCTCTCTCTGGCATGAACGGTTCCACCGGGCCGTTATTAACAAGGACCAATAGTGACACTGAGCACATGCATTCCCGAATCCACTACACAAATTTCCTATCGAATCCAAATTTCTTTAGGACATCTAGTAGGTAATCCCAATCAACTCTGTCGAATGCTTTTGCCATATCCAGTTTGATTGCAATCCATCCTTCTTTAGATTTACTGTTTCTAAGAGAGTGTAATATCTCGTGGGCAATAAGAATATTAACTTGGATGGCTCAGTTTGAAACAAAGGCTCCTTGAAGCGGATGCGTAATTTTACTAATTACTTTCTTTAGTCGTTCCGTTATGATTTTAGATATGATTTTGTATATGGTGGAACAAACACTAATTGATCGATAATGATTTGTTGAGCTTGGAGTTTCTATTTTCGGTATAAGTGTTATAAAAGTATGGTTGATTTGTCTTAGTATCTTGCTTGAGTGAAAGAAACTTTTAACTGCTTTGGTTAACGTTGGGCCTACAATATCCCAGTATCTTTTATAAAACTCTGTCGTAATTCCATCTGGTCCTGGTGATTTGTCCGACCCAAGGCTCATTACCGTGTTTTTAATTTCTTCATTCTAACTTGCTTTATTTGCATAATGTTATCTTCTTCCGTTATTTCTTGAGTAATTAGATTCATATAGTCACTTGCATTCCTTAGATGTGTTGGTTCTTTTGTATATCGCTTCTTAAAGTCTTGTCTTATTTCTTCGCGAATGTTTTCTATTCCAATAATTTGTGTACCGTCAACTGTTCTAATTTCTTTTAAAATTTTCCGATTCTGTCTCCCACTTGCAACCTTATGAAAGTATCATGAGTTCGCATCAGACATCTTAATATGTTTCGTTTCGTTTTTGCCCTTTGTCTCATAGCAGTTTAAGATGCACTCTTTCTTTTTCAATAAACGTAATTATTTTTGTATAATGTCTGGTTGTGGTGAGATTGAGATATTTTTTGGAGTTCATGAAGTTGTTGTTCAAGAAATATAAAGATTGGACACAATTTCGTGCCAGCACACACCCACACCTACGTGTTTTTAGAGCATCATGTTGGATTTTGCACTTGGGCCGAGCCTGTGGTTACCTTGGGCCTGACAAGCCTTGAGTTTTGAAGGCCCATTTGAGTACGGCGCTTCATGATCACACGC
Organism: Fallopia convolvulus; assembly: GCA_964016875.1. NCBI lineage: Eukaryota > Viridiplantae > Streptophyta > Magnoliopsida > Caryophyllales > Polygonaceae > Fallopia > Fallopia convolvulus. The sequence continues at coordinate 40,942,484 of OZ024737.1, forward strand.
GCCACAAATACCTACACTCGCACTCATACGAGTTTTTCAGGTTTTTGTTCTTGTGCATCTCGGTTTTAACCCTTTTGCCAATTTTAATATCCACGACTTTTCCATTGGACACACATATATATCGATTATTTCGCGCGAATTCAACAAATTAAGCATAAAAAAACACAAGCTAAAATAAATAAATCAATCAATCAGAATATGAGAGTAATGCTTGTGCTCTCTGTTGCTACTCGTTTCATTCAAAGATATTTTTCACCTCTTTTTTTCTTTCAGTTTCCATTGAGAACCGGAACAACTAATCTAATCTAAATTGTACAGATAGTAATGTATCTGTTAACATAATAATACAAAATGTACACCAAATTAGCCAAAAGAAAGGAAAACAGATCTATACATGGGATTGAACACTTATTGTGCCTGGGTTTTTTTACTTCAAAGGGGTTGCAAGAATTCAATCAAGGCTTCAAAAAACAGCCCCAAGAAGCCTCAAAATTCCACCTCTCTTTTGGTTGTTGCATCAATTAAAGCCCTCTCTTTTCTCATATCCAATAAATTAGGCATCAGCAAGAAAAAGAGACATAGCCTGATCGGCTGCATGGACTGCTTGGACTGATGCTTCTGCTAATCTAATAGCCATGGTGGCTCTGTACATTGCCAAATCAGCATTAGCCATCAGAGTCTGCGCTCTATTACGCTTTGCAAGGGCAACCTCCAACATGCTTTTGGCTGCAGCTATTGCTTGCTCTGCTTCAAGGATTGCAGTTTTCTCTTCATTTGCATTCTGATCTGCTGCCATAGCTGCTGCATATTTCAATAATAATAAAATAATCAGACAGAAGTTGAAAGATCAAAATGTAGATAAAATAGTAGGAATAATGGAAGATGACCATCAAACACAAATCATGCAAATTGACAAAAAAACAATACTCTGTATGGTTCCATTTTATGTTTCCTAGGCAATTTATTATAAATGAATTATGATTATATATTGAATTTGTTTATTTTGACCTTTTTCTCTTCATTCATTGGCACAAAAGGATGTTTAAATAATAACAAAGCAATAATTTTAACCATGTAATAGTATTTTTTTATTAATGTGTATGTAAAAGTCATACAAGTGAACCGAGGGACTATTCAGAAAAGACTCATAATAAGCAATACAAAGAATGTTACCTTGCAAGACACTCAGTTCTTTTCCTCTCCCATTTAGACTTCCATTAGTAGAGTGTGTATGCTGATGCTTCATTGACCTCTTCTTACGCGCAACAATAGGAGTCTTCCTAGGTTGATTCAACTGTCAGGAGGGAAGACCACTAAGTTAAGAACCGATTCAAAACAAGAATAATGAAATCTGAAACAGCTATAGTGCAAACAAAAAGGTAAAAATCCAAACATGCGTCATAAAACAGGCTTCCCCAAATAACAATATCCTTGCAGTAAATAACATACATCATCCTCAATATAACCAAAAACTTCACATATACTATAAGAACTTTGGGACAGGAACACAGCGTGAAACTACAATCTCAGGAACACATATATCTGATCAAAGGTTCTCATACAGGAAATGGTTAACGCTAGAGGTGTGCATCTGAACCGGACCAGTCCAGACAGGTGGACCTAAATATCAACTGGACCAGACTCAGGACTGGCAGAAAACCCTTTGCCAAGGTTACTTTTTACCATACCTCAGTAAGCGGAAAAGAGAACAACAATGATTATAGCATCTTAGCATGTAGCATGTTCTACAATGTTATAAACATACACCATTCCTTCTAATACAGTGAGAACAGATAATGAAGAAAACCCAAAATGCACAATGAAAAAAAATGCAGAACACATAACTCAAGCACCGGCAGCAGAAATAAACAGTGAATTGTGATACCTTGAAAACAGCAAGCAGTGGACCAGGTTTCTGCTGCCTCTTCAATATCCAATAGCTATAAACAGCCTGAATAACTTCTCTACTAGCCAAGCCCAAACACAGCTCCGCAGGTGCTTTTTGATCGATAACTTGATTTGGTTCACGAAAAGCAGCTTTCTCAAATGCATCAATGATCAACTCAAAATTGTCCTCTGTGACATGGGCAGAAAGGTCATTCTCCTGATTCAATTTACTGTTGAATTCATTCAACCATCCTTCATCTTCGCTATCCATGTCATAATTTGCAGTTTGTTTCGACAAGGCTCTAGACAGTTCATCTCCCTTCATCTTGATGTATGACTCTGGCCTGACATAGGGAGCATAATGTGGGATATCACAAATCGGTACTTCACATACTCCAGGGATCGGTATAGCCTTTGCAGCAGAAGGAGATACTATATTACGGTCACCACAATATTTGAAAAGTTCCTTGAAGATTGCCCATTCCTTGCGATCTGTAAATTCCAGTTTCCACCCAGCCTCCACATACCATATGATAGAATAAGTATAGCGGTTAGTACAACTTGGCTTTATTTCTTGACCCTTTTGTGCCCTGTGATAGCATCTCAATGACCCATCTTTCCTAATGGCTAATACCCATTCATTTGATGTTAATAGCTCTAAAGTAACAGAGGCTCCACATTCACGGTAGCACCTATCTGGCTCAACAATAAGGAGGTTCACAGAGCAAGAGACAGAGTCTATATCCTTACCTAAGGCTAGCAAGGAAGACTTCAGCAACTTGATGTCACCATTAGAGGACTTCTTCTGAACAGCTTTACGAATACCATGATTGGTCAATACAGATGATGAATAACGCCCAACACTCTTTCTAATCGCAGAGTCAGGAGCTAAAGATCCAACTCTATGCAACCCGAAGCATGAAGGATTCCTTGCTCTTCTGGTCCGCAGAGATCTCTTTCTCCTCCACTGGAAAGAGGACCTAGTGGTTACATCATTTCTGTAGGGCAATGCACGGATTGTTGATCTGGAAACTCCACATGGTGAATTTTGCATTTTTAAGACTCCAAAATCATTAATTTCATGGGCAAGAACACTGTAATTGGAGGAATGTGCCATAAAACCAGTACACTGAAGGATGTCATCCAGTTCAGAGTCGTCCTCATCTATTCTATCAGCATTCATAAGAAGCAAAGAAGATAGACGCAGTGATCTGAACCACATGGTGGCATGCAAATGAAAGAAGCAGAGTGGAACACACGAGAAGTCGAGATCAAACAAAGGAGTAAACTCCCTAGTATCATAAATCTTGCAGAACCCAGAATTTTTGTTGTTTGAATCATTCTGCCAAGGGAAATTTATACACAATTAAAATCCAAATTAATCAAAATTTTACTACGATAATAATAACACACTCCTGTTAAAGCCAATTGATTACGAGTCGGATAGATGTGACAAACTCCCAAAATCGGTACAATCCAAGAAACACAAAACAAGATTGCATAAAAGAGATTAGAGAAGATACCATACCAACAAGAATGATATTCCGTAAGAAGCGAAGACATCGGCAATTGGATGAGACTGAAGAAACCCAGACAATTCTACCAGCCCCACCTTGGCAGTACACATGTACCTCACAATTGAAGTAACAACAGCAGAAGGCTCACAACTCCTATCACATGGTGTATCAACAGTGACACATAAGGAACTATTTTTCACATACCGATCAACCGATTTTTCAATGGAGCCTGATGTTTTAGAAATCCTCCTCCTCTTCCTATAATAAAACTGGACTCCAAATCTCTTGGCACCAAAATTTTTCGAATCATCAGAATTGGCATTTTTTATATCAGGCCTTTTTCTTTTCCTGGCATATACTTTACCAAATCCTTTGATGGAGGAACGACCACTCTGCAAAACCTTGGTCTCCACCTGAGGCTCAGCTTTTTCAACATGGTCAATGACAATAGCATCAGACTCCCTCCCCTTGACACCCACTCCATTTTGCCACCCAGTTTCTTCGCTAAGGTCTACCATCGGTTCATCAGAAACGTCATTTAGCTTCAGAAGATCTTGGCCGTCCGTTAAACCTGATGCTTTGATCTTAGTCTCCCCACCAAATTCCACAGAAACCTTCCTACCAGACCTCAATACCTTGACGCCTTCCGCTTCCTTTGTTTTCGGAACAAAGACTCTCGTCGAGCGTCTCATTTCAACCGACGGCATCGGCGCCAGCTTCAAAGGCGATACACAAACTACTGACCGTCGCTCGCCGATTCGCCCCCGAGTCAAACTCACCGATTCCAACCGAGTGATCGAGTCAGGCGGTCTAATAAAACATGCTTTCATGGAGAATCTTAAAAATCCGCCATTTTTTTACCGGTAGCGATCAAGATCGGCAATCTGAAATCTAAACACCCAATTTTAGTAACGAAACCGCCCGCGCTTACTATCCCGTAATTTCGAAACAGGACGAGAATCGATTGTGGATAGATGAAAATATAGAGATAAGATCGGAGAAATTTTCTCAAGGAATCGGAGAAAAGGTAGTGAACAAGGCGCGAGAGAGATCGAAAAGACAGAAGAAACAGGATAGATGGAGGCTAAACTATCTTTCTAGGGTTTATGACTGAAACCACAGAGTAGCACAAGCCGACTTAAGAGAGCCGTCAGATGGAAGAGATGGACGGTGCAGATTAGATTAAGAAAGTAACTGAAAACAAATAAAATAAACGTATGGATGGCCCCAAGACGCTGACGTTTCAGCTTCAATACCGAGAATGAGGAGAGAAAACGAAGGAGCGGGATATTTTATAATTCCAGGTGGCATATCTTTTTTTACTGAATGACGATAGTGTCCTTAGACGTGACCCCACGTCCAGGGAGGGTTAAATATGCTGGATAGGGGTAATTATGTCCGTTTGATGGGCCCGCTGTAAGTAGCTGCGATAAACGGAAAAAATATAAGAATAATAAAAAGGCTCTTCGATCGCCCATCATTCGTCCAGTTTACAAATCCAACCGAATCGAAAACCGAATTTTCATTTTGCGGGAACCGAAAACCGAACTGAAATGGTTTAATTCGGTTCCGATTTTTATCGGTTTTACATAAATAGAAGGTTATTCTTTAGTGAACTCGATTCCAATTTTTGTCGGTTTTACATAAATAGAAGGTTATTCTTTAGTGAACCGAAATTTAACCAAAAACCGAAGTGAAACCGAAATTTGGAAAATTCCTAAACCGAAAACCGAACCGAATTATATCGGTTTTGGTTCGGTTCGGTTCGACTTAAAATTTCGGTTTGAAACGAACCATGTTCAGCCCTAGCGAGTTTTTTTTTTATCTTCTACCCTTTTTACGTGTTGGGTCGGATTATTGGACCAAATAATTGGGCCAAAAACTGGTTATGTCGCCTAAAAAAGAGGTTTGGGCGGTGTAGAGTAGGAAATGACTAGGTGCCAACAAACAAACTCATATTCTAATGAATTTTGACAAAGGATATGAAAAAATGTGTTATTAATTTATTATCCACGGGTGATCAATCCATCTGATTAATCTAATTTAAATAAACGGGTAAAAATTTACACAAAGCAAGTGACAAATGATTCGAGTGACGAGTAAAATGGGTTACAAATCGTGTAAGAGTGTGAGTTTGTCACCCAAATAATCTAACCTATCACCCGTTTTAATATACATATAATCTCATCCTAACATAAACTCTTCTAATTCAAGCCTCAACATTTAATCCTGTTTATTTACATGAAGTTTATTTACATGAATATTGCTTTATGAAATTATAGATTTGTATTTCCATTTATTTTTATTGTGTGTTGACAAGTTACTTATATTTTTATGGATTTGTGTTTTCATTTATAACAATTTATTTATTTTATCATTATCTTTATATTTTTGTAATTAGCAGCATTAACTGTTTTCTTCTAGAGAATAAAAAGATAATATAGCCATTTTACAAGTGAATGTGTCATCGAATAATGATAGCTTGTATTTAGGTATACTTAGATGCATGTTTATGTTTGTTTTGCTTAGGTTTTAGCTCAGTTTTAGCTTAGTTGTAAGGTTTTGTTTTCGGATAGTTGCTCTTGTTTTGCTCGGTTTTTCAGGTTATTAGGTGATGGAGCAAGGCGGGACATAATCCGAGCTGACTATGGATTGGTGGTGCGTACCATGTAAAAATTATAATAATCTGATCAAGTTTCACCTATACGAAGTTTTTCCTAATATGTCTAAGAAAATTATTAATTTAATTCGAAAGAGTATTGTTTCTCTTTATTATTAATTTGAAAATTATCATGTAATATTTACCTTTAAACGCCTAATTAGAAAAACATTAATTATTGTTCGTATATTTTACAAAAATTCTATTTTAATTCTTATCTTATAAGTAATTAATTGTTGTAGGACTAAAGAGGCAAGAAGGAATGATTCGATCTCTACTCTCTAGTAGCAAAAAAAAGCATACATATTTAAAAATAATAATAATCTGATCAAATCGCCAAACTTAACGTTTTAACCATTAAACAATTCGAAGTTGGTATTGTTAGATGCATCAAACTGATACAAACGAGAAAAATCATTCACCATATATACCATTGGTCTCGTAACAAAAATTATTTGTATAATATATCGTACTACTGTAATATACATCTAAATTAAAAGATTTGAAATTATATGTGTATAATGTATGATATAACGTTTATAACTTCAGACCAAAAAAACAAAATAACGTTTATAACTAGTAAAGTGAAGGACATCATTCCGTTCGAGTCATCTTGGACCATCTTGTTCCAGCACTTTAATCTCTCATGGTTAGATCAAACATATATCTTGATTATTATTCTCCTAGACCCACCACATCTTAAAATTGTTGCATGAATAGTTATATCAAAATATTTCAATATGTAAAAAAGATATATGGAACAAAAGTTTACTTAATCAGAAACCCATACCATAATCGTATTGAAGTTCAATGGATTTATTACAAAACAAATCTCGAAATTTATATAAAACAAATTAAAAAATTGTGAAAGAAAAACAACCCAAATCTCTTTGCACCGGAATTTTTCTCTCTTTTTGACTCAAAATTCGCACTTACATTAATATTAGTGTTGGAAAAATTTCGGCGCAAAAAGATTTAGGTTGAATTTTTCTTTCACGAGCTAGGAAGAAGAGGCTTTCAAATATCAAGTTTGATCATTAGAGAAATTTTTTGATGGGTTTGGTGAAACTTAGGAATTTATTATGGGTTTGTTTTTATATTGGACCTAGGGTTAAGTTGCTTGTTGCCTAAGTTGTTTTATTCTCCATATATTATTTTAACCTAAATCTTAAATAATGAATTTATCTATCTCTCATCATAACTATAACCTAAAGTAATGGTTAAAAAAATTATTAAATGACACATGTCATTTTTAGATTGGCCGTCCACATCACCTTTTTTTTTAAAAAACAATAATCTTTTATTTTTAGATATGATAAATTCTTATCCATGATTTTAGAATATAGGATAGAAAATCTCATTATTAAACAATCTTTTATTTTTGGATATGATAGATATGAAGATCATTATGTTATTTTTTTATGCTATCATACAAATTCGAGAATATTTATTTTATTAGATAAAATCGTAATTGAATTGTTATCTTTGTAACATATTACTAGCAATCTCATTGCCAATTTGGTTATTATTATAATCCAATCATTTGTTACCTTATATAAAAAGATCCTGATATGATAACTAGTTGAATCTCCGAGAGTATCACGGGATAATTTTACTAAAAATTATATAATATTATGATATGAATATAAAATTTAAAACACCTGTATATAATATCGTAATAAAAATATGTAATTTATAAATAAATTTATAATATTGTGTTCCATATTTTATCAATATATAGATAAAAAATTATATACTTGAAGCCCCATTTTTGTTAAGAGATAAAAAAAAATTGCTACGCATAAAATTAATATAAAAATATTAGATCAAGTTATTATCAACATATACTTAGATCACAAATCTTGTTACAAGATAAAAAAAATATATGCATAAAAAATATAAACATATCGATCAAGTTATTATATTATAAAAATTAGATTTATAGAAAGAATGATACCAGTAATTATAATTTTTATTATTAAAAATGTAATATTATTTTATTCAAGGAATGCCATGTGGCTCAACTTTTTTAACAGACATGGTTTGATGGTATCCAGCCCCGAACCAAGTCGGGCTCCAACGACTCCAAGGCGCCCTAGGCCATGGCGACCCCCTTGGTTGGGCTCATGCCGTCATGACCCTCTTGGCCTAGCCGAGCCACATCGATGTCTATCTATTTTATTATTATTTATGTTGAATGACTTTATTTATTATATATTTCATGTATTTGTTATTTTATATTATTATGTTGTTTATCTTATTGGACGTGTATCTCGGTTTGCATATCGGGATTAGTTCAAGTTTGTTCTAGGAAGGATTGCTTTATATAAAGCCCTCCTTGCCTTCTTTTGTACTCAATTTTGGTTTTGTGCGGAATAGAGATTACTCTTTCACCTTAGCCCTTACTCCCAAAGCTCTCTTCTCTCTCTTGCTCTCCAATCTCAGTCTCTCAAACACCATCTTTTTGTTTGCGTTGCTTGTGCGACTTGTCTACGAGACCGGATCCTTGGAAAATCGTGACCCGACCCCCTCGGGTTGCTATCATTGGTATCAGAGCCTACGGTCTTCTTTAAGCCGCCCTCTCGGCATGCCTAAACTAGCCTTACCCTTTGCGTGAACTTGGGTTTCGTGTGCATAGATTTGTTAGTGTAACTATATATTCTTGTTCGCTTTTACTCTCTTGTTATCATGTCTCATACAGAACTTCGACCAAGGTACTTTGTCGGACATGACGACCCTGATATGTTCTTTCGATCGACCAATCATATGACATACTACTTCAGCCAGCAAGACTACGACAAGTATGAGCAGTATGAATTCGCCATTAGTTACTTTGATGGCTACGCACAAGACTGGTGGTCTCGCGTTGAAGATGATATACGGTGTTCTTGTCGACCTCATGTTAAGACATGGGGACACCTCGTATTTCTCATGGCTCGACATTTTGCTCCACTGTTTGACGCTCAAGGTGTCTCAGATCACACCTTAGCCATCATGGCCAGATAGAAAGAGATTGATAGGATGAGAGCCTTTGGTGGCTCAACGCGCAAGGTCTCACACTAGCGTGACATCGATCCCATTCAGACCCACAGTCGTGCATCCTATCGTACCCACAACCGCCTCTAGTGCAATTAGTACCATGTCTGCCCCTTTGTCTATCACACCACCGATCATGCCCATGTCCATTGTTTCCGCGCTTGTTGCCAAGGCCACTGCTAAGACTATAGCGCACATTGATCCACCTACCGTGGCCATTGCAGCGGTAACCATCACACCTATTGCGTCCCCTGTCTCATATATTGACGCACCCAGTACCACTCCTACCGCGACCACCATCGTGTTCGTGCCTAGTGCACCGATTTTGAGCGAGCCCGCTATTATGCTCGTTTCTACACCAGTACTCGACATTGTGCCAGCTCCTGCACCCGAGTTTTCTTTGATCATCATGGATGTTCCAAGAGCAGTATCTGAGCCCGACATTGTGATTCAGTTCACCATCTAACATCATCTCTCCTTGGCCTTCCCTAACTCGAAGCGAGGACGCTTCAAATCTAAGGGGGGAGAATGATGGTATCCAACCCTGAACCAAGTCGGGATCCGACGACTCCAAGGCACCCTAGGCCATGGCAACCCCCTTGTTTGGGCTCATGTCGTCGCGACCCTATTGGCCTAGCCGAGCCACATCGGTGTCTATCTATTTTTATTATTATTTATGTTGAATGACTTTATTTATTATATATATTTCATGTATTTGTTATTTTATATTATTATGTTGTTTATCTTATTGGACGTGTATCTCGGTTTGCATATCGGGATTAGTTCAAGTTTGTTATACGAAGGATTGGTCTATATAAAGCACTCATTGCCTTCTTTTGTACTCAATTTTGGTTTTGTGGGGAATTTAGATTACTCTTCCACCTTAGCCCTTACTCCCAAAGCTCTCTTTACTCTCTTGCTCTCCAATCTCAATCTCTCAAACATCATCTTTCTGTTTGCGTTGCTTGTGCGACTTGTCTACGAGACCGGATCCTTGAAAAATCGTGACCCGACCCCCTCGGGTTGCTATCATGATTCCTTCTTTATAATGTACTAGCGTAGTTTCTCGCGCCTTGCGCGATTTATCAGATTTTACCGAATGTTTAAATATCTTATATATTGAAGAAAAAAAGTTATCTATAATTATTATATATTAAATTTGTACCTTATCAAGCCAATAGAACGATTCGGGTCCCACTTTATATTATAAAAATTAAATTTTATTTTTATTATTATAACTTCTTTCTATTAAATTCCTTTTTAACTATTTAAATTTATCACTAACATCAAACAAATATCTATTTAGTATAACAATATCTTTTGAAAGCATCCTTATACAAGTATTTAAAATTAAAGATAAAATATTTTTAAAATAAATATAAATCTTGTAGCATATATCTTTTGACGAATTTATTTATAGATATATAGTGTTTTTCTTTTATAAAAAAATTAATGATAAATATTTATAATTTTTAAAATTAATAAAAATAGATGATAAAATATTTAATAGATATATTAAAATATTTGATAATCTCTAAATTTACGTACATGAAAAGTAGTAAAATATGAAGAATACAATATTTGATTAAAAATTATACATTGTACTAGCAATAAATTAATTATATTAAAGTTTGTATTATATTTTTATTTATCATTAATATCCTATTTATAATGTCTATAAAATACTGAATTTTAGTCATACATGATACGACGGGTAAAATTAGTTATATATAATAATGGTTAATTATTGAGCATATATGAATATTGAATAGCTGAAATAAAAGATAGTTAAAATCTAATTTCAAAATTGTATTAGTTAAATTATGGTTTATATTAGTTGATCATATTAGTTAGTTAAGATATGATTTCACAACTGTGGATTAAATAAATGATAAAATTTTTATCATAAATTTGTTAAGATATATGAAAAAAAATAAAAGTTTAATAATAATTAAAAAACTATTTTATGACTAATTTATTAAATTGAATGTGTAATTTATAGGATAAATTTTTCAAGATATATAAAAGACCAAAATAATGATAATAAATTGTTATCTATCTGCATAATAACTTTCATTTATCTATATATTATTAGTAATTAAGTTGTTGAGAGATCCTCTCCTAATTGTGAAGGATTTTTAACAATCTTATATGTATAATTTTATGATTTACCATCAATAAGTTTGTTCAACTTTCTTTCTTTTTTGTCATCAACTTTTCTACTTTAGAAAGTGTGTTTAAATTTACACTACAGCGCATCTTATTTACTGTTATCGATATCTTATTGCAGCGGATATGCGACATCAGTAAATAAGTATAAACAAAGTATGTACTCCATATAAGATTAAATTGGTAAATTTTTTGATAATAAAATGACGTAGATTTTTTTAATGGCAATTTAGATTAAGAGATATCTATGACAATATTTAGTTTACTTTTCAAATTTGAGAGAATATTTCACATTAATTGAAATCAATATTGTTCATACATTTTAAAATTTTTAATTAACAAATTGATAACGGAGAATTTGGTTATGCAAATCACGGCTATACAAAAGAATCCAAACAAACCAAATATTGTAGTCTTAGGGAAGTAAGGGTCGAATCCGCAGGGAGGTTGATTTATCTTTTTATGTGAATTTAATGATAATCAAAGTAAAGGGGGGTTTATGAATTAAACTAACTATTAAGCATGCAAGATTTAACAAAACAATAAAGTTGAGGTTTTTTATCAAATTATGAAAAACACTGACAAGTTGATCATAGATTTCACTCAATATCGCATGCATATGAGCGGGGCAAGTTGATCATAAAGTTGAGGTTTTTCATGCCTTCGCTCTTTATTATACTTGTAAATCCAAGCACCCTAAACAACCCACTACGTGTTTCAAGGTCATGGTCTTAACCCAACTAATTAACTTCTGAATCTCGTGGTCAAGGTCTTGTTTAAAACATCTTTACTGCTTAATACTTCCGTCTAGATGAGTTTAGTACTAGTCTAAATCCTATTCGAGCGAATTTAGACACACCAAATATCTCTATCCATACGCCATTTGTTGTCTCTCACGGAATCCATAACCAGGTTCACGTCTCTATAGAACTGGCTCAACGGGTCCCACGTCATCGTTCATTTTCATTTTTTTTTATTTTTTTATTTTTTAATGGCCTTGAGTAGATTTCGACTTCCACTCAATATCTCTTTTACCCTATAATTGCGTTATTGTGGTCACTACTCTGCCCTAATTTATGCGTGAGGCTTTAGTCTCACACGGACCTAAACAAGGTGTTCCTTAATCTCTTCCCTCTACAGTTTTCTGTCTAAACATGTTGTCTTCCCTTATCTTTCTCATGTTCTTAGTCTCAGCTTCCACGAATAGTATGGTTTCTTAGCTAGATGTCACCCGACTTGATGTCATAATCCCTTTTTCCAACGCATTAACAATGTGGGCTTGGGGATAAATTGGCCCAGGGCCCTAGCTTACTCTTCCTTCAGTTTCTTGTTTTATTTTCGGGTGACTATCGGCGTCGGATCACGGTCGAGTTTGAGCGGGGCTGAGTGGGTGTAACACGGTGGTGGTTAGGCTAGCTAGTTGAGTCGGGCGTCGAGGTCGGTTCCGATGTTGGCCGCTTTAGGTGACTTGACTCATTTTAAGCCTTCAGGAATTGTTTTTAGATAGAGGTAATTATATTCTGTAGATGGGTATTTGGTAGATTTCATTATTAGGTAATGGGTGTAGTTAATCTAAATGAAGAATGGATGGGTTAAAGAGTTGCTTGATCTAGACGATGATCTGTACAAGCAAGTAATTTGTTGTTGTAATTTAATTAGTAATGGGTTGATAGTTAATAGATTAGTTAGAATCACATGTTGCTATATTTAACTAGTATAGGTGCAATTAATGATTGAAGTTTGATAAAGGGATTAGTTTGAATTCAGGTTCGTAGGTCGTCTTTTACTAGGAGCTTTTCCAAGAATTGTAGTTAACGGGAAAACATATTGGCTGTGAGAACGATAGCGTTTGTTTATAGGTATATTTAAGTGAGTTTGGGTCGTTTGTAACTTAGTCTTCTCGTTAATATTCTTTTAGGAAATCGTTTTGCTCAAGCTAGCTATAAATATTCGTCTTCATCAAAAGATTCTTCGGTTGAGGTAAGTCGTTTTTCGACTTGCTCGGTTCTTTTCTCCCTTGTTAGATTGCGTATCGATACTGTAGGACGGGTTTTGGGAACTAGTCCCGAATACCTTTTAAATTGTTTTGAACTCCTTGTGTGTTGTGTGCGTTAATGATTTTAAATATATTTTATCGGAAATTATTTTGGAACGTTTTCTCTGTGTTGGTACCGTTTCCGACACGGCCCATTGTAGCTGGTGTTGAGGAAGAGTTGGCTACTTTGACCCGTGTGACTGGGAAAATCGTACCCCTTCAAACGAAAATTATTATTTGTGTGTTTTTGGCAAGCGCTCCAGTGGAGGCTTAGCCCGGAGTTAGAAGGGAGATTGGGAAGTGGAGTGGGAGGGCCTGCCTCTGCACTCGGCGCGGTGATGAGCGCCTTGGAAGACGGATTGTGGACAAAGGAAGAATTGCATTGTTGTGTGACTGTGATTGCAAATGCGTATGTGACTGTTGTGACTGACATAATTAATTTAGGTATTGGCCTCTAGAGTTATGATTGCGATTGTGGATTGGTATGCTAACTTTAGATAACTGATTTCAAAACGTTCTACAGTTTCCATATTCTTTCTAGCTTGGTAGACTAGACGCTGACCCTTCGGGGAACATTTTTCAGTTCCAGGTACGAATCAGGGAGCCGTGCAGGAACCGAGGCAAGATGGCGGGCCGGAGCGGTAAAGAGCGCGTGTCATAGTGGGATCGGTTTTTACTAGTTATTCATAATAGTTAGGATGTTGATTTTAATATTTGTTAGACAGAGTTGGTATTGCGTTTCGTTTATTATTATTTTTGTTTGGATAGTTCAGTTTCGGTAGGTGTGGTAACGTTTTTGGATATTTATGATTTTCGGGAATTCATGCATAACTAAGTTTTCTAAGTTTTACTAAATAAAAGGTTGGATGTTTTATTATGATTTTCTCGTCGTGCCCGCGTTGTAAGGTCCTACAGTGTAGTTCTCAACCTAAATAATAGTACCTGGTAAGGTCTATTTCCCAGTAGCGCCTCGACGGAAGTCGGGGTGTTACAAATTGGTATCAGAGCCAGGTTGACAACAGGGCACATGGAACTGACCAACGAGTGTACCCGAGGTCCAACTTAAAACCAAAATCGGCCGGTGTTTTCAAAATGTTTTTAACTGGGGTAGACATGTTGCATATAGGGGTAGGTGACACGTCGCGACTCCGCCACCGTCGGCTCAAGGACCTCCAGTAGTTTATTATTTTTAACCTTCCAATTCTAAGTGTAAGTTTGACAAAAGGTTTCATTCGTAGTATTAATATTATTAGGGAAGCGTGAGGAAGTAAAAAGAGTAGGATTGAAGTGTCGGGTTATGGTCTCCAAGAGTTTAATAATACTGGTCATCGAGTATTTGAATCTAGTGCAAGAGGAAGGCAGAAATGGTCGACATAGAAAATAATGGAGTAACTTGGAGCAAATCTAACCTAGGCATATAAGTTATTGGATTAGAAGTGATTAAGAGTCGAATATCCGACTTAAGAAATGGAGGGTAGAAGAGCATGTAGTTATTCACGATTGATCCTACTTACCTGAAGCAATCATAAAAAAAAAAGTGAGTTATAGGATAAGGCCAAGGAGATGACGCGGTGAGAATCTAGGAAGGCAGCGGAGTAAAATGAGTTCGAGGCAATGTGTAGGTAAACTTTCACAAAAGGATGTGAGATCAAACATAGAAGGAAGAGAAGAAGTGATCAAGGGCTCGGTAGGGGCCCTGGGCCAATTTATCCACAAGCCCACATTGTTAATGCGTTGGAAAAAGGGATTATGACATCAAGTCGGGTGACATCTAGCTAAGAAACCATACTATTCGTGGAAGCTGAGACTAAGAACATGAGAAAGATAAGGGAAGACAACATGTTTAGACAGAAAACTGTAGAGGGAAGAGATTAAGGAACACCTTGTTTAGGTCCGTGTGAGACTAAAGCCTCACGCATAAATTAGGGCAGAGTAGTGACCACAATAACGCAATTATAGGGTAAAAGAGATATTGAGTGGAAGTCGAAATCTACTCAAGGCCATTAAAAAATAAAAAAATTAAAAAAAATGAAAATGAACGATGACGTGGGACCCGTTGAGCCAGTTCTATAGAGACGTGAACCTGGTTATGGATTCCGTGAGAGACAACAAATGGCGTATGGATAGAGATATTTGGTGTGTCTAAATTCGCTCGAATAGGATTTAGACTAGTACTAAACTCATCTAGACGGAAGTATTAAGCAGTAAAGATGTTTTAAACAAGACCTTGACCACGAGATTCAGAAGTTAATTAGTTGGGTTAAGACCATGACCTTGAAACACGTAGTGGGTTGTTTAGGGTGCTTGGATTTACAAGTATAATAAAGAGCGAAGGCATGAATTGGATCTAGTTCGATTTGGACATATGTGGAGACTCTATTATTGCTGTGGGTTCACCAAATCTTAGTAAGTATTTTTGCAAAGGAAGAGAAATTCACGATGTCTAGTCCTTGAAAAGAAGTTTAGATTAGTAACATAATCAAATAAGGCGTAAGGATCGAGCAATAAAGAGCTTTATTAATGGATAGGATAACGAAGGATAAAGGACTTTTTGGGTACTAACAATAATACAAGAATGATGTTAAGAATGGATTAATACAGGGGAACCTAATGGTACTATCCTGGAGACAAGGAGAGGTTAGATAGGTTGTTGAACATGGATTGTATTGGTTAGTCGAGACAAGTTCGTCGCAAGTCAAATAGTGGATGACTTCTGGATATCTAAGTCACATGATCATTTGAAGATGTTTTCATGGGGAGTTGTCATGACTGCATATCTAATGAGAAGTAGATCTTGTTAGTTACTTTGAGTCATGGATTAGACTACTCAAGCCAGTTTCTTAGTGCCTAGACCAAATCATGACGTTGGAATTGAATCCTCGAGTAAATGAGTTATGAAGAAGGAGTTAATGCACCGAGTCCACTTCCGCTAGAGGTTCAGTTGGGTTCGCAAGAAGTTGAACTTGACGTTAGGATTAAGAATATGTTGTCATAAGACATTGCCTGGGTGGATTGACCATAGTGAAGATCGGCCATTCTCCAAACTTGGTTAAAGAATGAGTTAGTTTCAACTAAGGACTTAAGAGGAGGATGTTTAAAATATAATCGCACGAGATAAGAGAACTACAAATGTTGTAAGGAATGTTATGAAACTTAACTAACTTCTAGGTGGGATATTTGAGGTATTGGGCAACAACTGTGATTGACTAACTGGATCGCTACTAGTGGTATTGAGCAACAATATTTCTATCTACTCTCGGACTTGGAAGAACAAGTTTCCCTCTTGGAGACTAAATTGAAGATTAAATGATACCAGCGATGTATAGAGCTCATGGAATATGATTTCAGGTAACCGAGGCGTTTGTGGTGAACAAATAGCCCAAGTCGAGAAAATAAGGTTTGATCTAGAGGGAATTGATGTGGTATCATCTTAGAAGTACCCTTAGAAACTAGAGTGTGCCGTAAAAAATTCTAGGATTAAAAATGATACTGCCGGTTGGGCATATAGAAGGCTTCTAGTCTAAACCGCCATTGACCAATTAAGGTACAAATAAGAAAAATGGCTTGGATTGTAGGTAACCAGAAGAGTTGTGATTAGTGAAGGGTAGGATGACTTGTATGCCCAAACGACTTATATCGTAGAATTATGGGAGTTATGCAGATTTTAACAAATGCCACAAAGCCATAACAGGTGTGTTACGATATAAAGGATTGAGTAATTGCCAATGCACACAGGGAGATAAAGTCATGGGATCCATGCGAGTAGAAACAAGATAAGGAATGAATGACCAAATCCAAAGATTTGACACAATCGTATTTGGTAAATGCCGAGTCTTGAAAGAAAAACACTGACTTTAGAGCACCACCTTAAGTACAAGTTGAAGCTAAAGACGCAAGGACGACTCAGTTTATTCGAATAGCATGACTTGGAAATTCATTGACTTTCGACAAAGAGATCTAGGAAGAAGGCTTTGAAAGAAGGATAGACGGAGTGTGCTATTTCATCTCTATGAAACGAGGTTTTAGGTGAAATGCTAGTTGATTATGAATTATGAGCAAACGTTGTTCACTCAATCTATCCATAACTTACAAAAAAAAAAAAAATTGGATGAAGGATTGGAATTGTATTAGAAATTCAGGGATTCTATGACCAAGTCAAGCAGGAGAGAATATCAGTATAGTAGGTGGAGAAAATTAACTGGAGGTATGACACATGTGAGGTTGGAGAATAGTAGAGACGACTTGGCGTACTTAAAAAAAATAGCTGGCTAAGCTAGGCAGTTCGCGATTAAGTTTTGGCACCAAGGGTATGATACATTTGGTAAGTAGTTTCATTTCACGACAGGTTACCATCCCATATCAAATGGTTAGTCTGAGAGGACGATTCAGACACTAGAGGACATGTTGGGATCACCGGTTTGATCACTTGACTTTGGTGGAGTTTGCCTATAACAGTGGGTTGCACTCCTCTATTTAGATGGCCTTTACAAGGCTTTATAAGGGCGGAAATGTAGGAAACCATTGTGTTGGGATGATCCTTCAGATGTAATAGAGGAGCGCAGATGATTGATGAGACGAGTGGGAAGGTGGATCTAATTCGGGAGAGAACGTTGGATGACCAGATTCGGAAAAAGTCCTATGCGGATAAGAGGCGTCAATTGCTAGAGTTGAGTTAGGTGCACGAGTCCGGTTGAGGGTATTGCCTACCCGTGGGGTCAGGAGCTTTGGAGTGAAAGGGAAGCTGAGTCCCCGTTATATCGGTCTATTTGAGATTCTAGAGTGAGTGGGTGAGGTGGCCTACAATCTAGCATCGCCGCCCACTTTGGACGGAGTTCACCCTGTATTCCATGTTTCACAACTGAGATAGTACGTCCTGGATTCTAGTCACAGAATTAATTAGGAGGACTTAGAGGTTGAACCAGATCACACTTTCCAAGAACAACAATTGAAGATTCTAGACCAACAAATGAAGAAGCTGCAGAAACAAGTAAATTCCTTTGGTGCTGATTCAGTGGCCACGACAATGAGTCGAGGAGGCCACTTGGGAGATTGAGTCCAGGATGAGAGAGAGAGATACATGGAGAGTTACACGAGTCTAGTAGAGGTGTTTGAGGGGATGGTTAGAAGTTAGTGAGTTGGTTTCGGATTCGATGTTTGCTTGTGTGCCGGTTATTCACTTGACTTGCCTGTTTGACTGTTTCATTATTTGGTGGACGTATTGTGTGTTTTGGATGGCTAGTATTGGTTGTATTTGTCTTTACCAATAAATTCTGATTCGAGGACGATCTCTTCTTGTAGGGGGAGAGGTTTGTGAAACCTCAAAATATAATTTCTTTCGTTTTAAAAAAAAAAAAGTTTCGGGACGAAACTTTCTTAAGAGGGGTAGTATGTAATAGCCGGGTTTTCATTTCCCTTTTAATGTCGGGAAACAACTTTCTTTGTCTTGTAAGTAATCATTTGACTTGTCTTGCAAGTAAACCCGGATTAGAAGAGTACTTAGTTAGATTTTATCCCTAAGCTATATATATATATATATATATGTGCAAATATATATATTCCTTTTCCTTCGATAATCTAACTAAGGATATTCATATATTAGTTTACTTAATAATAAAAAAAAAGAGAGATCGTTGTACCTATCCGATCATATCTAATCCCTTTTTATACCTAAAACACATCTCTTAACCCTAATCTAATCGGCCGCTCTTAAACAAGCCACCGAAGCTTTCTTTGACATTCTTCGCATCATCCCTCCGGCCTTTCCAGCCAACATCTTCTTCCGGCAAACATCGTCGTTCCCTCCCGGTGTTCCGCTCGAAGTCGCGTTCTTCCCGATAGTCCAACGCAAGCACCACCGAGCACACTAGAAACCAAGTGTTGGGTGGCCAGCACCGACTCGTGAACAACGATGGACGTCGCCGCCTCCTTTACCGAGACATGGTCACCGGTTGTCATCGTTGGAGCCGCTTGTGTGGCTGGATGCCGCCGACGTTTCCGTGAGATCCCTAGCTTACTCTTCCTTCAGTTTCTTGTTTTATTTTCGGGTGACTATCGGCGTCGGATCACGGTCGAGTTTGAGCGGGGCTGAGTGGGTGTAACACGGTGGTGGTTAGGCTAGCTAGTTGAGTCGGGCGTCGAGGTCGGTTCCGATGTTGGCCGCTTTAGGTGACTTGACTCATTTTAAGCCTTCAGGAATTGTTTTTAGATAGAGGTAATTATATTCTGTAGATGGGTATTTGGTAGATTTCATTATTAGGTAATGGGTGTAGTTAATCTAAATGAAGAATGGATGGGTTAAAGAGTTGCTTGATCTAGACGATGATCTGTACAAGCAAGTAATTTGTTGTTGTAATTTAATTAGTAATGGGTTGATAGTTAATAGATTAGTTAGAATCACATGTTGCTATATTTAACTAGTATAGGTGCAATTAATGATTGAAGTTTGATAAAGGGATTAGTTTGAATTCAGGTTCGTAGGTCGTCTTTTACTAGGAGCTTTTCCAAGAATTGTAGTTAACGGGAAAACATATTGGCTGTGAGAACGATAGCGTTTGTTTATAGGTATATTTAAGTGAGTTTGGGTCGTTTGTAACTTAGTCTTCTCGTTAATATTCTTTTAGGAAATCGTTTTGCTCAAGCTAGCTATAAATATTCGTCTTCATCAAAAGATTCTTCGGTTGAGGTAAGTCGTTTTTCGACTTGCTCGGTTCTTTTCTCCCTTGTTAGATTGCGTATCGATACTGTAGGACGGGTTTTGGGAACTAGTCCCGAATACCTTTTAAATTGTTTTGAACTCCTTGTGTGTTGTGTGCGTTAATGATTTTAAATATATTTTATCGGAAATTATTTTGGAACGTTTTCTCTGTGTTGGTACCGTTTCCGACACGGCCCATTGTAGCTGGTGTTGAGGAAGAGTTGGCTACTTTGACCCGTGTGACTGGGAAAATCGTACCCCTTCAAACGAAAATTATTATTTGTGTGTTTTTGGCAAGCGCTCCAGTGGAGGCTTAGCCCGGAGTTAGAAGGGAGATTGGGAAGTGGAGTGGGAGGGCCTGCCTCTGCACTCGGCGCGGTGATGAGCGCCTTGGAAGACAGATTGTGGACAAAGGAAGAATTGCATTGTTGTGTGACTGTGATTGTAACACCCCGACTTCCGTCGAGACGCTACTAGGAAATAGACCTTACAAGGTACTATTATTTAGGTTGACAACTACACTGTAGGACCTTACAACGCGGGCACAACGAGAAAAACATAATAAAACATCTAACCTTTATTTAATAAAACTTAGAAAACGTAATCATGCATGAATCCCTGGAAATTATAAATATTCAAATACGTCACAACGCCTACTGAAACTGAACTATCTACCAACTTCGTCTATCAAATATTAAAATCAATATTTTAACTAATATAAATAAACTAATATAACCAATCCCACTATGACACGCGCTCTTTACCGCTCCGGCCCGCCATCTTGCCTCGGTTCTTGCACGGTTCCCTGATTCATACTTGGAACTGAAAAATGTTCCCCGAAGGGTCAGCGTCTAATCTACCAAGCTAGAAAGAATACGGAACTGTAGAACATTTTGAAATCATTTATCTAAAGTCAGCATACAAATCCACAATCGCAATCATAACTCTAAAGGTCAATACCTAAATTAGTTATATCAGTCACACAAGTCACATACGCATTTACAATCACAACCATACAACAACGCAATTCTTCCTTTGTCCACGATCCGACTTCCAAGGCGCTCATCACCGCGCCGAGTGCAGAGGCAGGCCCTCCCACTCCACTTCCCAATCTCCCTTCTAACTCCGGGCTAAGCCTCCACTGGAGCGCTTGCCAAAAACACACAGATAATAATTTTCGTTTGAAGGGGTACGATTTTCCCAGTCACACGGGTCAAAGTAGCCAACTCTTCCTCAACACCAGCTACGATGGGCCGTGTCGGAAATGGTACCAACACAGAGAAAACGTTCTAGAATAATTTCGAGAAAACACATTTAAAATCATTAGCGCACACAACACGCACAAGGAATTCAAAACGATTTAAAAGGTATTCGGGACTAGTTCCCAAAACCCGTTCTACAATATCGATACGCAATCTAACAAGGGAGAAAAGAACCGAGCAAGTCGAAAAACGACTTACCTCAAACGAAGGATACTTGAACACGACCAGAAACTAAGAGCTTGAGTAAAAACGATTCCCTAAACATAATAATGAGCACACTTAATTATTAACCGACTTCACTCACAACCATAACGGCTCTTAATACTACTAATTGTACACACCCGAAATTAGGTACTGAACCAGCTACTACCTAGCCACTTTATTATAAACAATTGCACTACATACTTGTCTAACGTTATATATACTTAACGAATTTTTATATATATTAATATATACGCACCCAAGTTTATGATTGATTTATATGTACTCAAATTAAGGCTCACCCGTTTCAAACCCATACATATATATTCATAACCCGAAGACACTAGATATATATACTAACCCACACTACTAGTTAGTGATAACTTACACCAATTAATGCTAATTTAATTTATATTACTACTAGCTGGTACCAACCCACTTAAACAAATCCAATAACTAAACCGATTGAATTCAACCGTCTCTCTACTGATCAAACACAAGACATAGCAATTGTACATACATGTATCTAATGAACAGATATATATATATATACACAGACATTACTCCTATATATATACTATATATACTATATCCATGCTTCAGTCCCTTAATCAAATTAGCCCAATTTCACTAATTAACACTAACCTATATATAATTAACAAATAACTCCAACTATCACTTACGAACCCCATTAGCATGAACCAACTTACCAGCAGCAGCCATGGAAAAATAAACCGCCCCTTCCCTGTACCCAAACGACGGCCAAAATTCTCATACGCCCGCCTATCTCTACTACAAGGAAATTAAGTGCACCCTTCCCCTGCTCTGGCCGACCCCGAGCGACACCAGAGCCCGACAAGACCCGACCCTACATACTACTAGTTAGCTGAACCGAGAGGAAGCATGACTCACCGGAAAACTCGATCACCGGCCTTAAGCGGAAGAAGGATGGTGTCGCTCGTGCACGACGATGTCGGAAGCGGCTTCCTTGGCGCTGGTGACCCGGTGGTTGGATCAACATGCGGTTGTTTGCTCACGGACTCGCGGCGACGGACTAAACGGAACCACTGAGGTTAATCGTCGAGAAAAGAAGAAATAACCGATGGATGGAAGAGAGGCCCGGTGCCTCGCGCGTGACCGCCGGAGGAGGAAGGAAGAAGTCGGGCTTGGTTTCCCGAGTTTGAATTGGATGCTCTCGGTTTTAACTTGGAGAAGATGTGGCTTTAAAAGATATGTTTCTCGGTTTAGATGAGAAAGAATCCGAACAAACAAAATTTGGGATTAAGGTTTGGTAGATAGACTTAATAATTAATTAAGTTGATAGATTTTTATTAACCACGATAGATTTTTAACTAACTTAGTTGATATATTTTTTTTTAACTAACTTAATAATTAATTAAGCCAAAGCAAAGACCGAATATTACAATGATTGCAAATGCGTATGTGATTGTTGTGACTGACTTAATTAATTTAGGTATTGGCCTCTAGAGTTATGATTGCGATTGTGGATTGGTATGCTAACTTTAGATAACTGATTTCAAAACGTTCTACAGTTTCCATATTCTTTCTAGCTTGGTAGACTAGACGCAACCTTCGGGGAACATTTTTCAGTTCCAGGTACGAATCAGGGAGCCGTGCAGGAATCGAGGCAAGATGGCGGGCCGGAGCGGTAAAGAGCGCGTGTCATAGTGGGATCGGTTTTTACTAGTTATTCATAATAGTTAGGATGTTGATTTTAATATTTGTTAGACAGAGTTGGTATTGCGTTTCGTTTATTATTATTTTTGTTTGGATAGTTCAGTTTCGGTAGGTGTGGTAACGTTTTTGGATATTTATGATTTTCGGGAATTCATGCATAACTAAGTTTTCTAAGTTTTACTAAATAAAAGGTTGGATGTTTTATTATGATTTTCTCGTCGTGCCCGCGTTGTAAGGTCCTACAGTGTAGTTGTCAACCTAAATAATAGTACCTGGTAAGGTCTATTTTCCAGTAGCGTCTCGACGGAAGTCGGGGTGTTACACACAACACCCAACCTAAACAACAAGATATGGCAAATAAGCTCTAACACTTAACCCTACTAAACATCAATATATAGGAATGTCAACTACATCAATCTATCCTACTCCTCAACATGATAACTAAGATCCAACACCAACACCAAACCAACCATAACAAATATCATGCTAATCTCTACTCAAACCATCAAACAAACTAATCAACCAATCTACACATCAAGCAACAAGTCTATCAAAAACATCATCAAAGAGAGTGAAAATCTTTATAAATCTACACTTTATACCTCCAAATGGATGAGGAAGTAAGTAAGCAATATCTAAATCACATTCATCATTAACTTAAGGACAAAACTATATAAAAACTAAAAATATGAAGTACATATAATGTATAATCACTTTGACACGTGCTGACGTGCATAATAAAATTAGTTAATTAGTTATAATTTTTATGAAAATAATTTATAATTCAACTGATACATGTTCGGTTGATGATGAAATTCTAAATAGGTTAGATACTATTTATATAAAATTTATTAATGTAATTTATCTTTTTAATAGAGATTTTTAATTACAAAAATTACTATATAATAACCATTTTAATAGAATAGGTTAAGATAATTCAAAATTACATGAGCTATTATTTATATAGTTTTATTTTCTATGACTAATCAATAACTTTTTTTACATGAAAATAAAATTTATTATGCACCTTTTATAAATTAAATTCACCATCTAAAACATGTTTTTAATAATGATCACTATATAAAGTATGGGTCATCAATTAGTATAAAAAGAAATGAACTTGTTGGGAGAGTAGATCACACCCAAAAATAAAGAGGCCCTCGCGAGACTCGAACTCCAGACATAAGTGTTTGATGGAGCAAAGCTCTCCGCTGAATTGGGATGACAATGACCAAAAACCTAGTATAAAGAGAAAACGAAAGAGTGGGATATTTTATCAATTTCAGGTGGCATTCTTTTTAACTGAATGACGATAGTGCCCTTATACGAGGTAATTATGTCCTTTTGATAGTTGCGATAAATGGGGAAAAAGGTAAGAATAATAAAATATCTCGCACCCCTCTTACCTAGGAGCACTTGTAAGAGAATTGCTCAAATTAATAGGAATTTTATTTGGAGAAGCCATGATGAGAGTCGTAAGTTACATACGATAGCTTGGGAGGAGATTACAAGGCCCTAGAATCAGGAGGGTCTTGTCATAAAATCTATGAGAGAACTTAACCTTGCTTTAGTTGGGAAACTTATATAGAGGTTCATTATGGAAGAGAACAACAAATTATGGTCAATTATGCTTAATCAAAAATATGTTAAAAAGTTGGGAAACTCTCCTTTTGCATCCCACACCTGGCAGGGCATTAGAATAGGTCTTTTGGAGGTTGTGGCTAATGTTACTAGTTGGCTTCTTGGCAACGAAACGTCGATTAACTTTTGGAATTATAAATGGCTTGTTAATCGCGACTCTTAACATTGTGTTCGTGATTTATAGGTTTCTAATGCTAGATGGAATTGGTCTATATCGCTAAGTTTCTACCTACTAAAGTCGGTTACCCTGACTTAGCAGAACAAAAACAATATAATTAAATTATCAAAATTAACATGTAACTTATAAAATTTTGTGGGCATGTCGGATCGGGTTATGGGTCCACAAACAAGTAACTCTCATCAAGTTATTAGGACGAGTGACTCTCAACCTGATGAAGTCGCTAATTTTGGTTTGTACTCTAACTCTATTAAGTAGAACAAAAGACAAACACGCAAACAAGTTGGTTTTAATCAAGTGGAAAGATAATTTGTTGAGAGTGTTTCTTGACAACAAATAAATTTGTTGAGAGGATGCTTTGGCGGTGCTCGACAAATTGACTAACTAAGATGCAATGTACGGAATGCAGCAAGCCAGCAGCCCAAAAGAAGGCTCTATAATCCGAACAAGGACGAGGTAGACCCCAAAGTGAAACACTAGTTCTTGCAAGACGAAATCAATCGCCTGAAAAAATAGGTAAGTTATCTTAAATTATCTCCGTCTTGTTAAGAATGCAGGTCTCAAGACCATGCTACTTCTGCCTGTACTAACTTGCAACAGGTTCGTGTTGTTGAGGCATATGAAGAAGCTAACTACATGAGGGGTCCCTATAGGAATCGAGTATTTAATTCTTATGCAGGGAGGAATAACAATCAACCCACCTGGGGCAATTATGCATATGGCCAAGGGAGCCAACCTCCTCAACAAGAACAAAGGGTTCCGCCTTATAGGCCTCCGGGCTATCAAGAGTCGCCGTCATGGGTACAAAGGCAACAAGAGGGTATTAATAGAGTCCACAACAAGATTGATGGAGTCCGAAGTGACCTAAAAGGTGTATATGTACAATTGGGGAGATCGAAACATGAAGAAAAAGTTTAAATTCCCACCGAGAGTCAAATGCACACCAACAAGAAGCAGATATAGGAAAGCAATGCATTTAGTAAACAATAAAACTTGACCACAATGTACATAACCAATACTACGGAGTATGTTTTATGTCATTCACCACTATATTACATCACAACCGAATATAATACAGTTTTACTTTCATGAAGCTTAATTAATTTCAACAAAGGAAACAATTCTGAATCAGGAGCTCTAGATTCAGATTTAAGCTGAAGGAGTTGCAGATTCATCCCAAAAAGAGGTCTTCTTTCCTGTTTTAGAAACCTTTTGAAGAACTGCCTCAGGATCGACATTGCCATTAACGGTCACCTTCTGCTCCTCCAGGTTCACGTCGAATGATTCAACCCCTGCAGAAATCATATTCATCTTGGTTATCAATTTGTTCTAGCAATTAAGGCTGGATAAGGATAAATTTAATTGAAAGATTTCAAGAAAACAAACCCTCCATTTTCCCTAAAACTCTCTGAACTGCACCAACACAGCCTCCACATGTCATCTCCACCTTAAGGACAACAGTCTGCATACAACATCATGCTCGTTTAAATGTGTAGCCATTAGAATTAATCACTCAACTCAGCCATAGGTTTATTGTTTGAGCGGAAAAAAACAAACAAATGAAATTTAAACCTTTCAGATGGAGTATGAACTGAAAGTCAAATCATATCACATAAGAACAAAGCTTATGTAGATTAAACTCTCTATATAGAGCATTATCATTCAAAGTGACAGTGAGAAACATTGTTGTGAGTTACAATCAAAACAGAAGACATGATCTTAAGGGATTTTCCAAACAAGCTTCTTAGGGAATAGCGAGTCTGCAGATAATATTTAGTTTTTTTTTAACACCAACCACAATTTAAGACGAAACTGAAGACAGGATCTTTTAGGAATTTCCACACTATGCAAATGACAATCAAGGGAAAATATAGTTTTCCAAATAAGCTTCTTAGAGATTCTTCACATTGTAAAGATTACCATCACAGAAACAATTATAATTTTCCAAACAAGGCTGGGTTCTTATGAACGACCATATGGCACCACAAGTAAGTAACTCGTACAAAGCATATATAGCATATTTTGGAGACATTAGATGAGTAGATAGCAACCACGATACAAATTTTGTGAGCAGATAACATCCATGAGTTGCCTAATTGATGGTGAACAAATTCAAAAGTCAAATTACACTCATTTACCATAACTCATCATGTAAGAAAAATAAGCTCATGTGAATATGCTCAGTGAATAACAGTTGCCATTGAGAATCTAGAATGATAGCCATAAGTAAGATATTCCCAACATCCACAAGGCATCTTCACAGACCAAACTCAATCTAATTGGAATTACATAGTCAATACGCATTTACTCTTTGTAAAATGGCTTAGGATATTTGATTTGTTCAAATATCAAATGTAAGGTTCAGTCTGGCCATCAAATGTAAGGTTCAGTCTGGCAGCCTGCCTATCATGCAAACTTTAAACAGCTAGAATTTTGAGGTTTTCACTGTTTACCAAGAACCAAAAGCTGAAATCCGTGCACAATCTCTTAAAACAGCAGAAAATTTATCCAGGATCACATGTTCTTCAAACCAGACAGGATACTCTTTCCAATCTCTGAGCTCAAAGTCTAAACATTGGGTTTAATGGCCAAGTCTAAAAGCAAAGTGGAGACCAGGAAAATTCTCTGACCACTTAAATCCGAGATCTAGCATATGAATAAGTGCTAGGGTTTCGATTGGGGAAAATCCAAACTAGAATAAGCTAATGGTAAAGTTTGTATTCCCTAATTCATATAAGCCGGAGGCTCTTCAAAGCTACAAAGGCCAAATAAATAACATACTGAAGCGAAACAATCAAGAGTCTCAATCGATTCAAACACGATTCATTCTATGAATTGTTAATTGACACAGAATCGGAAGATCCAGAGCGAAATTCTGAAAGTCAATACGCTGAAAATTAAAGCAATCGCAATTCGGAAGTGATGAATTCAAGGATCGAAAGGAATATAGGTTACCTGAGACATAGCTACTGAAACGAGATTGTTGGATTTGTTTGGACGAAGCGAATTCGGAAGAACGAAGGTGATAGAACAGAGGAGAATGGTTTAAAATTTGTATTGGAGAGACTAGAGAGAAAAGGGTCAATTTATAAGCCCAAACGGCGATTGAAAATTTCCTCGCTTCGCTGTATATACAGCATGTTTCATGCTGCAATATTCTTTTCTTTTTAAATTATATTTTCGTTGAGCAATTTCAATTTTTATATAAGACCGTCCTAAAAATAAAAAGAGAAATTATTTTTGATGTCAAGTTCCAACTTTTTTTTTCTCAAACTTTTTTTAGTGTCCAAGACCGTCCTAAAAATAAAAAGAGAAATTATTTTTGATGTCAAGTTCCAACTTTTTTTTTCTCAAACTTTTTTTAGTGTCCAATTTTTTGTTGTTGTCCTCCTATTTTTATATTTTTCCTTTCTGTAACTTAAATATATTCAAATGTCAATTTACATTTATAAAATAAAATCTCCGCAAATCGAAGTACCATCGACGATTTCCTCGACATTACCGGTTTCAAAGAGGATGAGAGTACTCGCCAAGACCCGACTTTGAGAGAGAGTTTTTTTTCCGTTTAAATTTAGCCAAATTTTATGAGCTAATTAGTCAAAGACTATTAAGAGATTTTAGCCATTTAAACAAAATAGTATTAAGAGATTTCATAATTTTTAAAGGAGAGCTAAAGCCAAACCAACATGGAATAAATTTAGAAAAGAGCTGAAGCAAAAGTAACATGGAATAAATTTAGAAAAGATTTCAATAAAATTAATTTTGAGGCATAAAAATTGAGTGATGGAATAATAAATACAAATAGCTTATTCATTATTGATGATCTTGGTGTGATTCATATAATCAAAGCGTAGAGTTGTGGATATACGTCGGTCTTGTAGTCTAAAACCTTAATAATTTATGAATGGATTTTAGTAACCAATCCCTGAAAATGTAAAATATTGAGAGATAATAGAGTCAATAGTATTGTCTTGGGAAATTGATATCATGCCCTTTTGGTGATCTAAAACCTACATGTTTGCATAGCTGATTTTGATGTTATTGATGCTTATAATTTATTTCTTAAAGATTTATTTGGTCGCCAAGTAAAAGGTCGCAATATATTTGTATATTGATTTGTTCGATTATTATTCATTCAATTTACTAATTCAATCTACTGATGTTTCAAGTCTATTTGGATCAAAATCACTTTTCTTCGTTCAAAATAATGCAACGTAAGGTATAACAAATACACATCTATATATAATAATAAAAAGTTGTGTACAAGAAGTATTTATTGCACTTGGTACACAAATTTTATTATATTAAATTTCTTGCTAGATTGTCAAGATAAGTTCTTTAATTCAAGGAGCTTGGGCCTTTGTAGTAGAGATCTAAGATTCGAGTCTCTACACACTTATTTTTGTCAAAATCAACATTATTTATACATGTTGTAGGAAATAACGAAACCAGATTGTATTCGAATATGAGATTTTTGTATTTTAAAACTACCAAGCTTGATTGTGTAAGAAATTTATTTCTTTTCCAATTAAAATATTAATTTGGCACTAGACACGTTATTTTAAATATTCGACTTCGAATAGACACATTTTTTTTTATCGTACATATGCTATGGTTGGCGCATTTTTGACATATATATGGTAAATATTTAAGGTTCAAGTCTCATGGTGAAAAACATTTCTAATTTTTTAGTCTTATGTAAATTACTTAAACAATAATTTTTGTTAAAATATTGTGTAAATGTTATAAGTATTTAAATGTATAATATGGGTTAACAACACATAGAGATTCTCTTAGGATGCTTATTTTCTTATATGTGTACTTATTGCCCACATTACCACACCTAATTACACCCCTATTTATGTGTATATATGTTTGACCAATTAAATTTCATGAATTGACCTATATATATGGTATTGTACAAAGAGATCCAATGGTGTACACATTTTCTCTCTCTTGTGTCACTATTCTCTCTATGGTTACAATTAGTTTATAAATAATTATCAACATGTTTGAATAGCTCAAGGTAAGTGTAAATTATTTTTTTCTCTATGTCATGTTGGTTATTGGGGTCTTAATACAATTATTATATATGTATTTGTGCAAATCTCTCCTTTGATATTATGTTGGAAGTCTATTCTCATTAAAATATAAAAATAGTATCTTGAATATTTTTTTATTATATTTCTACTTTTTAATATCATATTGGTATTGCTCTTTATTATCTAACTAAATATTTGTCAATTTAGATCTAAAATTTTTTTCCTTTAAAAAATCTCAATTGTTGTAAATTATTTTTTGCTATTTTTCCTTTATTGTTTTTGTGAAATGATCATCAGTTTATATTGTTTACAATGAAATTTTTTATACTAATTATTTGATTTTTTTTGTTGTTGTTGGCGAACTGGAGAAAGTGGTACTTTGTATATTCTTTTTGGATGTTGTTCGGTTTGATCTTGGTGATTTTAGAAGTGAAAATTGCATTGGCTATGCGGTTGTTTATTGTTATAAAATATTTGTACATGACCTTTGATGATTTCTCCATATCATCAAAATGTGAATAGTTTTTTCCCTTTATATCTCTATTTTTTTATATCAATTATTTACGAATGTATGTGTCCATTTATATATATCAATTGCTTAAACTATATTTTTATTAAAATATTGTGTAAATGTTATAAGTATTCAAATGTATAATATGAATTAACTACACAGAGATTCTCTTAGGATGCTTATTCTCTTATATTTGTAGTTATTGCTCACCCCTAATTACACCCCTATTTATGTATATATGTTTGACCAATATAATTAAATTTCATGAATTGACCTATATGTATGATAAATATTTTAGGTTCAATTCTCATGGTGAACATTATGTCTAATTTTTATAGTCTTATTTAAATTGCTTAAATAATATTTTTTGTTAAAATATTGTGTAAATGTTATAAGTATTTAAATGTATAATATGGATTAACTACACATAGAGATTCTCTTAGGATGCTTATTCTCTTATATGTGTACTTATTGCCCTAATTACACCCCTATTTATGTGTATATATGTTTGACCAATTAAATTTCATGAATTGACCTATATATATGGTATTGTACAAAGAGATGCAATTGGTGTACACATTTTCCCTCTCTTATGTCTACTATTCTCTCTATGGTTACAATTATGTTTATAAATAATTACCAACATGTTCGAATAGCTCAAGGCAGGTATAAATTATTTTTTCTCTATGTCTTGTTCGTTATTGGGGTCTTAATACTATCATTATATACATATTTGTGTAAATCTCTCATTCGATATTATATTGGAAGTCTATTCTCATTAAATATAAAAATAGTATATTGAATGTTTTTTGGTATAGTACTATTTTTTAATATCATATTGGTATTGCTCTTTATTATCTAACTAAATTATTGTCAATTTAGATCTAAAAAAATTTTCTTGAAAAAAATAACAATTGTTGTCAATTATGATTAGTTATTTTGCCTCTATTGTTTTGTGAAATGATCATCAGTTTATATTGTTTAAAATGAAAATCAAAATTCAAAAATCAAAATTCAACTATTAAACCTCTTTAACTACGTAAGGTTTGCTTCTCTTTAAAGACATACGTATGCAACACGTTATAATTCGGGCGCAACCCAAATCCGAAATTATATTAAACTCAAAAATCTCTAATGTGTCTATATTATTAGTATAGTTGTAAATATGTATATATAGATAAGGGTCGAACTTCAAAATCAAATTAGATGTGTTTATACAAGGTTATTTTCATTTAACAATTTCTGTCTAACATGCATGATCTAATAATTAAGTGTGTGTATTTCGAGTGTACATGATTATATAACCAAATTTGCATTGTGATACAACTAAGCGTGCACATATTGTATTATAACTAAAAAAGTGTGTATGATCATCTAAATACATAGTAAAGAAGACAACGATAACACTAAACAACAGACCGTGAAATCAACACACTTACAACTCCAAATGTATAAATATATTTATAAAATAAAAGCAAATTTAAACATAAAAAATAATTGTAAAATACATGTCCCGTGCGTACGCACGTGCCTGTTCACCCTATTATGTTAATTAATACGAATTTTAGCAATAAAAAGAGTAAAAGACTAGCGTTTTCTTCTTGAGACATTCGTTCAGAACAGCGATTTTCAGCCTCGGCGAATCCAACGGCAGCGATCGTGGACACGTCACACATTCATCAAATCATATACTGAAGCTTGGGGGCCCTGACGAGAGGATTGACCTTTGCGATCTCTTCCTTACCCATCTTCTTGAAATCGAACGTGCAAGAATGCGTCTCCGGGTACCTGTGGGACCCGCAATACGTGGCGGGCCCGCACCTACACTTAAACCCCATCAATCCCACGCGCTTCCTACACGCGCCACACCTATCCGGCCCAATAGTAGTGCTAGCATGAGCTTTCTCTGTTATCGTCATCCTCTCGATTCCTCTAGTAATCGAAACGACGCCGTCTTGGACTTGAAACTGAGAATGATTCGCCGAAAAGACCGCGGGAGACGACGCCGTTTTGGCGCCATGATTCTCCGACTCCCAGCGGCGGAAGCACTTGGAGCAGAGGTTGAGGGTGGCCGGGTTGCCGAAGAAACCGCAGTTGTTAGCGCAAAGAGCCAGGGCGGTTGACTGCTCGCATCGGTGTTCGTCCGCCATTGATAACTGAGTTTGAATTCGGTTTCAGAGAGGAATTCGAAAAGCGATTTAAGACAATTAAGGCGACGAGCGATTTGCAGATCGAATTCGAAATCCACAGAGAATTTTTGATGGTTGAGTGACCGAGAGGGGGGGTTTATATAGACGGGATTTTCGTGTGTGGGTAATTCGAAGTCGGTAGGCTTAGGAAGATTTTTATTCCTTTTTTGTTTTTACTTGAATCTATCTATATATTTCTGTTACTAAAAATAAAGAAAGTGAGCAACAATAAAAAAATATGCCTTCCTCAAAAAAAAAACAATAAAAATATGCCGTCCTGTCATTTTTTCAAATTTATCTTAGATTTTTAACCTATTTACTTTCCAAATATATGAAAATAATTTAAATAAAATTGTAAAATTTAAAATTATGGCAACAATTTATTAGTATCAAATAACGATATAAAAAATGGATTGTAATAATTTTTAAATATGGCAGCATGCTAGACATGAGAAACGTAATTTTCTTATTAATAAAACTTGTGATGCAAGAATATTTTCAACAAAGTTTTCCAAAACTTTTGAAATTTATTTTCTCAAAAATATTCTTGCACAACAAGTTTTCTAAACCTTGTCAAAAATATTCCAAATAAATATTTGTTCTCTATATAACTAACTACACCACGTTGCAGCTTCAAATTGATTAACAGAACCTATGTTTTAGCAATCCTTATCCTCTTTCCGATCTATAGAAGAAATGTAGTCCGAATCCGAATCTAGATTTTGGTTGCATTTCTTTTATGAATTGAAAGAGGACAAGAATTGCATAAACATTAGCTTCTTCAATGGTGCTTTTGCTGCTTATGAAATCAGGTTCCTAGATACGATCTCCTCCAAGATGTGGTTCGTAATCAATTGAAGAACTTCAATAAAGGATTATATGACTGCTTTATAATTGAGTAAAATTCTGACCCAACTATCCTTTTTCATGTTGAAATTTCTAGGCAGAATTGTTAGTGCAACAAATTAATTAGAGATCTGGTTTCAGCAAAATTTATGGTACTACGTACATACATACTCCGTACGTGCATGGCGCTTGGTTCAGTCGGTTAAGTTCTCGACACTTGTACAGTTGCACATAAGGTTTTATGGAGCAGAGTGAACACCACGATGGCACATGAATAGAGATTGATGGTAACTGAGATGATGATGCTAAGGTGAATGAGCGGGCACACGTTATTGGACAAGATCAAAAATGAAGTGATCAGAAACAGGGTGGGGTGGCTAGAGTACAAATTACAAGAATCGAGACTATGCTACTTCGAACATGTACAGAGACGAGATCTCGGAAAATCAGTTCGTAGGTGTGAGAGTTTGATATTTGGAGACTTACGTAGAGAAAGGGGACGACCGAAGAAATATTAAAAGAATAATATAAGGCAAGAATATTAGCCAATCAGAATGTTAAAAAAAATTCATAGAATTGTGCTGGATTGTTAACATAATATTGGCCTGGAATTGTTTGATGTTAGAATGTTAAAAAATTATGATTGCCGTAGCCAGGATTCGAACCTGGAACAGTGTCCAGTAAGGACAAACCTCATACAATTGTGCTTCTACGGCTTCATTGATTTTTAACGCAACTATGCATCTAAAAAACTAAAACGTATCTTTTTTAGAAGGTAATGCAAAAAAAAAATCATATCTAAAGCAATAAACATAAATACACGTTTTAGATAATAATTCCAACGTCAAAAAAAAAGGAACATAATTCAAACTATATTATTGAGTTCGATAATTTCAATATGTCATGCACAAATGCACAATACTTACATAAATGTATATTACTTTCAACATTTAAAAGACATAAACAATCGGGTTTCGGGTTTAAATTCTCTTTCTTTTTTATGGAATTAAGATTTTTAACTTTATTAGCTTAAAGTTCTGATATTTTAACCATAGAAATCAGGAGTTGCATCCAGATACCTTAATTTGTTTGATCTGATCATGTTATACGAGTATGAAACCCATTTCAATAAGGAGACATTCAAACTTTGAATATTTGATATGTGACTTTTGTTACTACTTACTAGTATGTGGCAAGAGGGTAACTGACTATTGAGTTGGGATGTAATGACTTCCCGTCTTTCTATTATCAAAAGGAAATTTATTTCTTAGTCCAAGGCGGTCCTTTTCTTTCCCCGGACCGATGACTCGCTTGTTCAGTACTTCTAACTATTTTTTTTATAGGATGATGCCGTCCTGAACATGTTGTGACTTGTTTCACTTATTTCCAAAATTACTTTTCACCTAAAAATTACTTTCAATATTTTTAAAATCATGTGTATATTTCTATATTTTTTATGTTTTTCAATATATAAAAAATAACTTCATTCAAAAACTATTTTTCATTAACAAGTGAAACGTGGTCTACTTACTATTATTAGTGTCAACTAGTTATACCCGTCGTGCCCTGCACGACTAAATATACAAAAAAGAAAAATAATGTAAATTCTTATAATTTTTTAATCAAATTCAATTCTTTAATATCTTTAAAATAAAAAGTTGAAAGGATAAGAAAAGTAGTAAAGATTGAATTTTGTAAAGATAAAAAATCTTCTATATTTACATGAATAAGTCAAAAAGGAAATTAATGAAAAGATAATGTAATTGTTTTTATCAAAATTCAATTTGGTAGATATTGAATTTTTTTCAATCAAATTTTCATTTAAGATAAACTTGTTACATATATAGATGAAAAGATAAAGATAACTTAATTTTCTTTATTTTTAAATAAATTCGAATTAAAATTTTTATTTCGAATAAATAGATATAAAGGAATGTAATTGAAAAAGATAAATCAATACAGATAAAAACCAATTTTTTAAATATAAGGAGGGGCCAAATCATAGATTTTTAACGTGGGAATAACATGTATGAAAATCCTAGGTGGCACATGATAA
Source organism: Fallopia convolvulus (assembly GCA_964016875.1). NCBI lineage: Eukaryota > Viridiplantae > Streptophyta > Magnoliopsida > Caryophyllales > Polygonaceae > Fallopia > Fallopia convolvulus. The sequence goes on from OZ024737.1 coordinate 40,978,105, forward strand.
GATTTTATGTGGCATGTAGTTTATAATTTGGTAAAAAAACATGTATGAAAAATCATAGGTCGCACATGATAAGATTTTAGTAGAATCTTTAAGTTAAATAAATTATCATATAAAATATTTATAAAACCATTATTTTAGGTAGATTATTTCCTAAACTAATTTATCTTATTTTTATATTATCCTAAAATAATTTCAACATTATGTTTATATAAAATTTTAAAATTGGTATCATGTCAAATGGGCCAAAATTATTAAGGTGATCACACTATAATTTTGATGGCTTAATGATAATTTATTTATGCAAAAATATAAATAAAATTATTTTAATTAAAATCATTTAGTTTAAAAATCTTGTACAAAAAATTATAAAAAGGTAAAAATAATCTAAATTTTTGTAATTTTTTTTATCAAATTCAATTCTTTAAAAAATTTGAATAAAAAATAAAAATATACTTAATAAAAAAAAGATGAAAAAAATATAAATCAATATTGAATTTTTTTAATAGTAAGAAAATCATTTATATTTACATAATAATTCAAAAGAAAATTAAGGAAAATATAATAATTTTTTATCAAAACTCAATTTATGCTAGTAATTATCTCGATATTGAAAGTTCTATTTTTTTATAAAAAAATTATTTAAGATAAATCTAATACACAAATAGATAAAAAGATAAAGATAAATTTTTTTTTATTTTAAATAAAATTCGATTTTTTTTCATAAAAATAGATAGAAATTTAATTGGAAAAAATAAATTATTATATCTATCTTAATATATAATATCTAATGTTCTATAATTTACTTTAATTTTAGATAAAATCTTCTAGATCTATCTTAATTTCTAATATATAGTAGATAATATTTTTATTTTAGATAGAATATTTCCTAGATTAATTTATCCAATATCTATATTATCCTAAAATAATATCAACATATATAAATTACCAAAATAAAAAATCTTATATGACGAAATCATAGGTGGCTTAACGTGGAAACGACAAATAGAAAAATCCTAGGTGGCGCAATGTGATGACTTTATTTCTTACGTCTTTTATATATATACATAGATTTCAATCTTAAGCAATCTACGCAAATTACCATAGGGCACACATTGCTCAACTTTCCATCTGATCGGAATTTAAACGCTCTCTACACACATCCAATAATTAATATACGCATGAAGGACTAAGGACTAAGGACGAAGGACGAAGGACAAAGTGCCAACTGCCAACCAAAATTATTGGAGATTTATCAATGTTGTGTATTAGAGCAGGCAAAAGCTTACCCGGCCTGCAAGCCGAATTGAAATGTCCGAAAATTTGAGGGTCAAAATCCGAAATAAATCGAACCTGATAGACCTGAAATCCGAAATAAACTGAACCTGATAGACCCGAAACCCGTGGGTTGACCCGGTATGTTCTATTTTCATAATATATAATTTATTTTAAAAATTATAATATACTAGTTGTCCCCGACGTGCCATGCACGACTATGACTCGATATTTTTTAGATATATTATAAAAAATATATTAATAAATAAAAATATAATATAAAATTTAATGTAAGTAATTTGTTGATCGTAATATGTTTAAAAATTATTTTGTTTTTCAAAAACAAATAAAACAAATTAAATTTAGATTATTAAGTGTTAATAATGAGAATAATATATACAATGCTCTTAAAATATTATGGTAAATTTTCAAATAATGAGAATAATATATACAATGCTCATAAAATGTTATGGTAAATTTTCAAATTGTGAGTTGCAATAAAAGGAAAGTATTTTGACCAAATTTCTCATAAGGAAGTATTTTGAGTAAAAAAGCATAGATTTATCAAAAGATATAGACCTATGATTATCTATTGATATAAAATATTTTTTTTATAAGGAAATCATTTTTATCATATAGTTAAATATGACATGTAAGTTATGGGGTGAAAATAATACGATGTGGCACATGACGTGTTAAAAATTACATGACATGGCTTAAGGAAAAGACGACATGTGGCAAAATCCGATGTGGCATATTCTAGAAGCGACATGTGGACAAAGCTGATGTGGCGCAATGTGATGGCTCCAAACCTTATTGCTTTTATATATATAGTAGATTTTATCATTAAAATAAATAAAAATAATATATTATTATTAAATATTATTATTTAACTAAAATAATATTTTAATAATTATAAAATTTTCAATTTTCTTGACATGTTTTTCATGCTCATTATTTTTATGGTCTTGGGCCATTATCATACTTTATCCTATGTATCATTCAATAGAGACAATTATCTTGCTTATAAGCAACATCGCACTTGCATTCCATTCCAATCCACCAAAACATTAAACTCCAAGACAACAACAACAATGCTCATCACATCAAACCAATCTACTTATATACAACATCCTATCCATATTTCATTCCAAACCCACAAAAATGATGAATTTCTCCATTAACAATCTCCTCTCCATTGCCTTCTTATCATTCTCCTTCCTCATCACCTCCCCTACACTCTCCTTAGCCGACAATGACAACCTCCAAGACACTTGCCCAACATCCACGGACGAAGAACCCGTTTTCATAAACGGGTTACCTTGCAAAAACCCATCAGACGTAACCTCCAACGATTTCACTAACTCCATTCTTAACAAATCCGGAGACACAGACAACTTCTACAGATCCTCTGTAACCCTGGTAACAGCCTCCGAGTTCCCGGGCCTCAACACGCTCGGTCTCTCGATCTCGAGAACGGATATGGACGTCGACGGGCTCGTGACGCCTCACTCTCACCCGCGCGCTTCAGAGATCTTGTTTGTGAGCGAAGGGATCGTGATCGTCGGGTTTCTTGACACCAAGAACAATGGGTTCCAGAAGGTTCTCAAGAAGGGTGAGGTTTTCGTTGTTCCGCGGGGTTTGTTGCATTATTGCTTTAATGCCGGGTTTGAGAGTGCTTCTATGTATTCAGTGCTCAATAGCCAGAACCCGGGAGTGGTGAGTGTTACGGATGCTGTTTTCGGTTCTGATCATGAGGCTGCAAAGAGTTTGACAATGAGATTAGCGTCTGTTCATAAAGTCGAGAATGGATACAATGAAGAACATGATGCTTCTGCAAGGTTCAACTCCTTAGAAGCTGCAACGCAGATGATCTGAGACATCCATGGTTGTTTGTATAGTAGTAAGAATGGTAGAGTAAATATGTCTTTCATTCAGGAGTGGCTGAGTGATATTTATACAGCAGCGTGCATGTGTAATTGAATTTTAAAAAGCTTTTAATGATTAATTTTATGCTATAGATCATTGCTCACCGAACTTTGGCAAATATTAAAGAATCAAGTGGTCATGCATCACATAAAATAGTACTCCTTTGGAGGATCGAAGGCAAGGGGTCTCAATATTAGTGATAGAGGATAGGGAATTTGGGGTGTTAAATAGTGAAAATTTTGTATATGCTCCAACGTTAGTTAATTTAGATCAGATAGAGTAAGTAATAAGAAAATTTCACCTGGGATACAATTGAACAAGCTCCCACAACCATCATCAGAATTTGTGAAAGTCAAGCTTTGTTGAAACCAGAACGAGCTTTCACTCCTTTCAGATAGTACTGCAGAAAATAGCAGTCTGAGAAATAATATTTAGTAGTTTCTTGTTAGGAGATTCTATATAAGTAACAAGGAGAAAATAAGAAGACGCAAGATTCAGAGAGAACATTACCAATAAAATGTGCTACTGATTCTAGCACATCCGAAACTCATAGAAGAAGGAAACTTGCACATTACCCTGAACTGTTAAGACTACAAAAAGATCCCTGAAGCTAGCGAGCTACACATAAAAGCAGGGATATTTCATAAACATATATCTATCCTTGGAAGTGTACACTAATTTGTAAGCAAGTATTGATTGCTGATCCTGTATAGGCTCTCCTTGCACAGTCTCGCTGTTTCAGCCAGGAAGAATTGCATATATACTGGAGAAACAGTAAGAGAAAACACATGTCTTTCATTCAAGAGTGCCTGACATGTGTAATTGAATTCTTATTATAAAATCATCATACTTCATTGGCAGAATGTTTATTGGCCTTTGTTCACAGGAATTATTTCAGAGCCTAAAAAAACAGAAATTTGTAGTATTAACTTTAGAATAAAGGAACAAGCGAAGCCCAAGGAAACAACTCAGAAAATTGGATCACATTTAAAATTAAAATCAGGACAGAATTCTTTGTACAGTGCATGACAAAGAGGGAGAAAAAATTTAGATTGATAAGAAGACCTAAAAGCTAAGCTAGCCTACATAACTCACGATGTGGAGTCTCTTTCGTTTTTTCTAAATGCTCTATATTAACCTTGATATGCTCACTGATATTTTCAGGATGTGATGACAATTGCTGGGAAACAATCAAGATTTCACAGCAGAAGTGTTTCCAATGCTCTCTCTATATTGGAGATTGTTACTTTGTTAGTGCAGATGCTGAAATTTCTATCAGGGAAACTGTTCTGCTCAAATCTCATGACAGGAGTGGTGCTTCAATGGACTCCACGTCTGCCTTGATATCATTCTTTGGATGTGATTCTGTCTTTAGCCACAGCGAACAGCCTAAGGCAATCATCTAAGGATGGTGGTGTAAACATTTTTGCTATTAGAATAGGTTTCAGGCAATTCAGGAATTGAAATGGAGCAGTAGTAGCTAAATAAGAATTGGATGGATGCAAGAGATTAAAGAAAATGCATACCAGGGAAAATGATGCAATAATGATACCAAAGCCTTTGCAGTCAAAAGGAGCATCACTAGACAAGAACAATGCTGCAGGAATATCAAGATCAATCAGCAAGGCGAAATTGTTTATTTTAAAGTGTGGAAAAGAGATTATTGTGGCTCAAAACTCACAGGTCAAGGGGCTCATAAAAATTGGTGATAGTAAGCTTGCTATTGCTTGAATGCCAGCAACAAACCCTTGAGTTTTTCCCTGCATATGATTGCAGGTTATGATTTATGCGCCTAAAATATTTGGTGCTATTGGTATTTCATAAGAAGTAAGACACATTTGTTGAAATAGATAAATTCTCATTTAGAATTTGAAGTGGTTTTTACCAACCTGGTCTTTTGAGCCTGATGCTTTTGAAATAATAGCATATGTCTACAAAATTAGCAAATGAGAAAAGTTACAAGTGAAATGCATCATACTTTTCATATCTCAGTTTACTTAGACAATATAGCTGAACTTGTTCTCCTCAATTAGGGGAAGATACTTACAGAAGGTTTGACTAGGACAAATATGACTCCAAATGATGCGCTCACGTATGGCACCTGAGATGCAGAAATAAAAACTTAAATGAATAATGGAAAGAAAGAAGAAAGTGTTAGTTACCCACCGGCCACCGCCTACTTTTTTTTTAAAAAAAAGAAAGAAAGAAAATGCATGAATTTTTGTTCAGGAAAGACATATTTTACAAAAACGGTATTCCTTGCAATGTTCAAACAAGGAAAATACTGCCTCTGCATCTTAGCATATAAAAAAAAATCAATTGTTGGAGGCATTTTGACATAACAAGAAGTGGACTTACCCATGATGCCCATGCAAAGCCATATAGCAGTGCCTGGAAGAAAAATTATAATCATTAAGTAATCTTTTGTGTATGAACTATCTTATTATTCAACTTGAAACAGCTTAAGGTTGGCAGCTCAAAGTAAAAAATATGAAAACATACATAAGCTACTGATGCAAGCAACCCAATGCATAGTATGAATTTCTCTCCAACCAATGGATTGATCAAAGGCAGCACCAATATCTGGAAACATTTATAGAGCAAACAAATAAACATTAAACAAGATCTATTACATTATATTCAGATGTCAAATAGGATATCTTTTTAGGCCTTAAAAGCCATTTAGCTAGATGATGTTTAAGTTGTACATGAACAAGTCGTCCAACTTTCAATTCCAATTTCATATAATAAATCCAGTTAAAACACACACATATATACATACATACATATATATATATAAAGAAAATTTTACCTGAGACACTATTGAACCAGCTCCCACAACCATCAGAATTTGTGAAAGTTGAGTTTTGTTGAAACCAAAAAGAGCCTTGAGATAATACTGTAAAATGCACCAGTTTGAGGATCAATATTTAAAGGGTTATCATCTAAGAGATGCTATCAAAGTTGCAATGAGAAAATAAGAAGATACAAATAATGTGAGATTCAGAGAGAAAATTACCAATAAGATGCTGGTGATTCCAGACATCCCCAACTCATAGAAGAAGGAAACAAGGGATATGCCCTTAAGTGTTGGACTGCAACAGGATTCATGAAACTAGCTTATTAACAGTATAACAAAAAGGTCCTGTATGATTTCTTTGTCAAAAATTATTAGAAAAGCAGTCAATTGAAAATTATAGGTAAGAGAAGATAAAGCTGAGGAAATAAAGAATGGTGCTTAAACATCTAAGAGTTTGGACTGTAATCTTATATTATGAACGTGAGAAATTCACCTGCTGACAACTACACTTGCAGCATATTTCATAGAGTTATATCTCTCCTTGGAAGCTTGCACTAATTTGTAACCAAGTGTTGATTGCTGCTCCTGCCTTGGTACTCGTCTCACAGTCTCAACCAGGAAGAAGTGCATATACACTGGACAAACAGTCAGAAGGGCAATTGATACCTGAGAATAATAGGAATAAGCACTAATATGATGGTCAACAAAGAGGCTAATATTAGATCGCGCAAAAGAAAATGCTTGAGCTCATGCCGGCATATTTGAGTAATTTTACAAACGTACCACAAATATATATTTTTCAGGAAGAACCCAGGCCAGCATATTTCCTATGAGATGTGAAGCAGAAAATAGGCCAGTAATCCAACTAAATGCTGCAGCTCTTTTCCCTACATCGAGTATATCTGCCTAATATAGAAAATAACATTATGCCCCAACATTGTAATTTCCTTTCCAAAATTGAATATCTAGATATGGAAGGATGAGCTCTTACCACATAGGCAACAGAGATGCAGAAAATACTCCCTTGGCTAAAAATGTAGGATATTGTTCGGAGCACATAATAACCATAAACTGCTCCTTTGGACTGGTTAACAACAAGCAATGCTGGGAAGGATGGGAAGAAAATGTCACAAAGAAATTTTGCCAAGCCCCAAAGGCCAATAAACCTTAACTAGATTAAAATAGATTATGATCAAGGATATGCTCTCTCATCCTTCCACTGCATATTATCGAAACATGATATAGTCAACAAAGAAAAGCTAGACTGAAGCTATATGCAATAATTCTGGCATAAACATTCACTACCAACCACAATTGATCAAGGCAATTTTAATTGATCCATACAAAGAAATTTTCACAATTAAATATTGATAGTGTCTAAACTCACCAAAAGGAACAATGGAAGTTGATACAGTCATAAGGAGCAGGGGCTTCCGACCATAGTCATCAGCGAGCTGGCCCAGGAACGGAAGCACAAACATCTTAAATATTCCAACAACCTGTACATCCACCAGATCAATAGCTTATAAATGCTTCTTAATTTCATCAGTACTTCAAACTACATACAAATATGTCCATGTCATTTCCTTTGCAAGCTACATTAGCTAAATAAACAACAAATGCTCATGATTCTAAAGAAAGCAACATTAGCTCAAAAAACAGCCAACTCTAATGATTTTATTCAACTTTAATTATCTAATCATCTAATGCCACTGATATTAAAAACACTAATATGTGTCTCAAATCTTCCAAGAGACGCCACTACAAGTTCCGCAACCATTGCTTTGAAAAAACTCCACCTTGCCACCGCAGACGGTTAAAGATGTCTTCATCAAACAGGACTTTCTCACAAATCACTCATCAGGATAAGTTAGATACATACATACACCAAGCCGCCCCAAAATCCAAATACATAAGACCCCTAACTCCCTAAGATCAGATAAAACAATGATCCGGCTACTCAATTCAGACAGCAATACACCCCCGCACACACACAAAACAACGTCACCGGCATAAAAAATCTGGATAAGGAAATCAGAATCCTCACTCTCAATTTATTTATTAGGAGAAAAAAGGCAAATTAATCTGATGAGAGAAAAGAGAATTTAATCAAATTGCGAACTCACAGTTTGTTGAAGGCCGTTGAGGTAGATAGCCTCGGAACAGGTGGATTGACCGGGGCAAAGAGCGTCAGTGATGACGTCGACGAGGACGGAAACCGTCATTTCCTCGGCGATCCAGTGGAAGCAGAGAGGCAACAACAGATGTGTCAAAGGCCGTAGATCTTTCATCGTCGCAAAGCACTCCATCATTTTTCTCCGACCGATGAGCTCCGCAGACAATCAACAATGGCGGAGGACGAAAATCTTATGATTTCGCAGCTCAAACTATCAGTCAATACTCAGGGAGAAGAGGTGGGGAGAGATTTCGGTTGGCGAATGGAAATAGAAAATTTGACGATTACGAGAGGGGGTAGTTTATATAGGCGAATAAAATAAGAGTATTATTGAAGCTTGTGGCGACCCGGTTTAGGCTCGTGTGAGCCGTGTGGCTTGAACGCGCCATCTTGTGTTGTGCCCGCCTAGTGGCGGCGGCCGTCGTTCAATAACTCAATAAGTTAGTTAGGAATGCGGCTCGATTCAAATCAGCCGAGCCGAACGGAGCCGAGCCGAGCCATAAATTACCGCATAGTGAGATAAGGCACTTGGCAGTCTCGGCTTGGCTACTGTAACTGAAAGCCGCTATAGCCAGAAACGTTCATTGGATGCCATTTTTTTTTATATATTTATGATTTATCTGTTGATGGACTAAAAACAGAGTGTGAAATGCATGTTACACCTATACACTTATACCATAACGTGTACGTGACAATTTACATTTATTTGGATAAAACCAATGCACTTTAATTTGGTATGAGCAACCTTCCAATAATGAGGGCATGTCAATTGTCAAGCAATTGGCAACTCTCAATCTCACATTAAGAGTTATATTTGGTAAATAGGTATGCATTTAGAACTTGATAATTGATGGTTATGTACTAACTTGGGAATTAAAAAACCCATACTTAAGGAGTTTTGGATTTTAGGAGTTTGGATAAAAATAAAAATATCATAAATCAAGTTGACATTCTCTAATCTAATTCCTTAAGTGACAATTTAATTTATAATTTCTCAAATTTCTCAATTAACATCATTATTCATTAATGAATTTATACCAAAAGTAGGGCTTTTCTCTCTCTTTTTTTTTGGAAAGCATTTTTGTATTTTTGCTATTGTCTAAGGAATGTAAGGTAAGGGAAAATGATTAATTTTTGGTGAGATTAGAAGACAGGGGAATAGGAGATCAGTGAGCCCCAAAGGAAGTTTTAACCAATCCTTTTCTAGCTAGACAGCTTGGAATAAATAAAAATTGTTCAGCATGCTCCAAGCCCTTACATTTATTTATTTATTTATTATTACATTATTATATCTTGCTCAATTTGGTTAATAGAACTTTTTTTTTAACTTACTAGAACTTTTATATTAGTAGTTACTATCTCCATTATAATATTCATTTTAAGCCAAGATTAGTAATATTTTTAGCATTGTTGTTCATGCTAGGATTATGATTTCCACAGTTTCCTTACATAGTAAGAGGAGATTTTTGCAGTAATAAGAAAAGCGTGACTTCCTCCTCTACCTAATTCAAAAGTCCAGCTTTCTGTTTTTTTTTGAGGTGGGGGATCCACCTGTCCATGATCACTTTGCATGATTATGAAACGAGGTACAACTCAATTTGATCGAATATTCTTGCATTACATTCTGTGATGGGTTCACGTCAGAAGTTCGGCAATTTACTAAAAACTTCTTAAAAATCATTATTGGATGTCTATTATCTTAATATCCAAGTGTGGAGATCAGGACCCCAAGGTCCCCAATAGTTAAATTCAAGAATCTTTGCATTCACATATGAATGAAGCATCAAAGTGATCAAACACTAGATTTGACTATTTTTTAGCCCCTTCAGTAAGCAAAAAAAAAATAAAAAAATTGAGAAGTCAATTCCAAATCATGATTCAGATAAATGCCCACAACATCTCAACCAAACATTCATTATCGCCTACCAAAATGGCCAGATTTTTTTCATTGAGCTCCATTCAACATTCTAGTTTTATTCATCCATCAACACCTAAGATTTATGGCTTTATCTCTGTACAAGAATTATTGATATGCAAGCAAACAAGAAAGAAGACACCAAAAATTTGACAATCATGTACAGTATGGTGACTGCTCCAATAAAAGATAAGGACCATAAGATGTTCACAGTCCTTATTATTCAATTGCTGGTCCTTGTATGCAAATGGACAAGCTATAATGCACCATACCAGGATCTGGGTAACAAAAAAGATTGTACCTTTATAGCGTTGCTGAGGCTGACTGCAATTCAATTCGCCGAAAGAGAACTGTAAGAGGTTCATTTCTGGTCTTCAAACATCAAAATATCAAACAAATGTTGCTTTTCAGGAGGCAAGTTAACTTAAAAAGATTTTTTATAAAATAAATCTGGTTTTACTCCATCTGGGTTGTAGCAGCCTCCTCATCTTCACCGTCAAACTCTTGCTCTACCCCCTTCACCTGTATGACATAGATAGTAAACAAGTCCTGTCAGAATTTGTTCAGGCAGAATTTCTCCATACTAAGCTTCATGATGTTCACCATAACAATAAGTTTCTTTAGGTTTTCAATTTGCTCTTCAGTGTTCTCTAACACGTTTTAGTTCAGACTCCTGTTGAGGTTTTGTCTTTCGCTTGCCAAGATTTACAGGGAGCTGGTCTTCCTAGACTTGTAATTCCTTAATTTATTTCAATAAATCCCAGAAAGTGTTGCCTCTCCTTGTCACCAAAAAACAAACAAACAAGAAGCTTCTGAGTTTTCTATACAAGTCTCGCACAAGTCTAATCAGATGTTCAATAAGCCAGCATAAGATGATTAACATATCAATGTCCAGGGATTTTTTATTGCTATGATGATACTTCGAGTGCTCATCTCCTGAAGTCTAAAATAGGTTGCCTTTGCTGAATAATTTCATCAGAAGAAGTTTTGTTCCCCAACTAGAAGTCTAGAACAGGACTGGCCGTTCTACAACTTGTTCACATTCAACGTTATAAAAGTATAGATAAAAAAGCATTTCAGCACGAATAAAAATCACCTCGGGCACATAATGCATTAGCATGTTCTCAATGCCAGATTTAAGGGTGACTGATGAACTGGGGCAACCACTGCATGCTCCTTGCATTTTTAATTTGACAATTCCACTTTCCCTGACAGGTAAGCAAAAAAAAGCTGAAATTAGAAAGAAGGTTATAAGAATTTAGCATTATAGTGGATTTACAGGAGACTTACAGGTCAAAGCCTCGATACTCAATGTCCCCACCATCATCTTGAACTGCAGGTCTGATGCGAGTCTCTAACAGTTCTTTGATCATCGCAACAGTTTCTGAATCATCCTGCAAGGTCAAGCCAGCAATTTTGAAACAATGATTCATATAGAAGCACTTGGAAAAAATCACCATTCCACACACCAAGGTTAATTGCGCTGACCCAAATTTTTTACCTAATTAAAGTAACATTAGAAAAAAAACTGGTACTTGGAAGAAAGTAGCATATATATATATCCTTCAAATAGTTAATTTTGACAAGCAAATATGGAACTAAATATAAGAAGCTCTTTCAGAGTTGCAATAATATTACTTAACAGCTTGTCAAAATCATGCATGTAGATGACCAAAAATAGTGACTTTCATAGTGCAGAAGGAAAGAAGGTGTAAGCATCATTGAACATATGCTTACAGAAATTGGTTTTGCCAGATTTAAATGATCAGAATGATTGGGCAGCAGCCTTAATAGATACTAGATTACTTTGCAACAACCCAAAGAGATACCTAAATGTGAGTGGTGTTTGGAGCAAACCTCTCCATTAGCTTCTTTATGGTTATTTCAGAATTTTTTTGAATGCTATCTCATTATCTCATTTGCTAAGCCTAGATTGCACACATCTTTAAAGGCATAGTCCCTCGTGTAGTTCTCTATTGCAATCTGAGTAAGTTCAGGGGAAATACAACAACATTGACCAGCAATTCCCCTATCGGGAAATCGGGGGGGGGGGGTTGTTCAAGATGGAGGCACCCCTTGTTTAAGGCAGAGGGAAAGCGCCCAAAAGACATGGAAGTTTAATTGTTTTGCTAATAACAACCAGGAAAGCTTCAACCCGGAAATCTGGCTTCATAACCATCTGAAATCATCCTGGACTACAAAATTACTGTCAAGTAGAAAAAGGGCCATACCGAGGTCTGTACACATAAGCCTTTATAATATAAAGTTCAAAACAGTAGATACACATGTAACCTATGCATTCAAGTTGATAGCGTTGTTTCAAGGCATACCTCGTGAATAGCAGTGTCCTTCGAAGCAGCAGCCTGTGCATCAAGAAATAGTGGTTCCCCAGATGTATAAAAGTCCATGATCGCAGCAAAAATCTCAGGTTTTAGAAGATCCCATGAATCATCATCGGACTTAGTAACAGTTATAAAGTCAGAGCCAAAGAAAACTCGTGTGACTCCTGTTTAGCAGAAGAAGACAAATAAGCTCAGAATACTAGGTATCCGACCATACTAAATAGTTTTCTACAATGATTGGAGATGGTGGATAGCGTTCTCTTGACAATTCAAGTAATCCAAATAGTATATTTAGGTGCATCTCTAAATGATTTAAGACATCATTGATAATCCAAATAGTATATTTATGTGCATCTCTATATGATTTAAGACATCATTGATATTTACCTTTCAAATCATACAAAATAACATCATTTCCAATCAAAAACTCCCATTGTCATATACCATCTACCACAAAGTGACACCAAACCACCACTCAAAATATATGCTACAAGCTAGTAAACAGTCTTTATAGTTTGTAGTACAGATAATATGCTTTCCCTCTCACCAAGTATACTACCTATGTGAGACAAGGTTATTAGTTTGAAATCTCCTTTCTTCTCTTCTTTTACTTATCTACATAACTTCTATTAAAAAAAAAATCGCACTCATGAGGCCAGCATGCATCTGCAGTGGATTTCAAATTATTATGCAATTAGATGAGCATGATGAGAGCCCATAGCAAAGCAGAAAATGAAACGCAAACCCTAAATTCTTCAATGCTAGAAACATGTATATGCAATATTAAATGGCAACCTTTCCTGGTGTGAAAACTGAAAACAATATCAATAAACAAAACTTGAGCACTAGAAGCAGACTGACCATCAATTCCAAAAAGTGCTTTTGCTAGGGGCGAGTTCATAGCAACACGAGCATTGGGAAAATCCGAGCTCCCAACTTCCATAACCGGCTTCCCAGGATAAAACATGAGCGAAGAAGGATTTGGCGTGGGCTGAGTTTGGATAAACATGGTCCTCCTCTGCCCTGCTCACAAGCAAATTAGCATCCAGATACATCCATTTGTATCCAAAGAAATTGGCTAACACATCTAATCATCATCAAACCCTAATTCTAATCATCAAACCCTAATTCTAATTTCAAAGAAACCACTTGGAGAAAACAAAAAAAGAGATTGAAATTGATGTTTCTATATGAGAGATTAGTCCCGTAGGTTACAAATTAAAAGCACAGAAACAAGAAATTCAAATCAATCTGACCTTGGAAATGCGTCGACAGGTAGAAACAAGAAGAAATGACGGATGAAGAGGAGGTCAAAGAGGAGGTCGAATTTGGTAGATTAGAGCTTCTATGGAAATCGGAAGATGAAACGAATAGCAGTCGTTGAAACATACGTCTGTTGCTTAAACTTTCCCCTACGTGTTGGGATCTACAAGCCTTGGAGGCTCGAGCTGCTAGTCTACCGGCGCACCTCATCGCCATTGGCGACCAAGTCCTATATCTTACTCTTCTCTGACGTTGAGCTAAGTTCGTCGGTGACGAATGGGAATGGAGAAGAAGAGAATCCGGGTTGAGGTAGAAAATACGAAGCTCGCATCTACAGATGGAGAATCGTACAGATACGTGTCTTGTTTGCTGGTTTGGCAATGGCGGTTGCATTCGCGGGGGTCGTGTATTTCTTTTGACCCGTAAATCAACCGGTACAACCCCTTAATGTTGGATCCGACCCGTTTGTTTCGGTTGGGCTTTTGGGCTAAAGATATTAGGGACGCTCAATGTGAGAAAAAAAATTTTGACAAATTTTGTGAGGTAATTGCTTAACCGAAATTATTTACTTTATTCTAAGTCTTGAATTTTTATTACTTAATTTCTATTGTATGTTTATTCTCATATATGTATTCTAGGGCCAAATGTATATGAAGGACTTCATTTTCCTTATTTGAGAAGTTAGAGCTCATCCGAGAATTTCGATGATAGTATTCGTGATTTGGATAGTGTGTGTTCATTTAAGTGATGAACAAGAGGATGATCTCAATGAATTATCAATATAACCACCTCAAAAGAGGCAAATAAAATGTAAAAGTCCTATTGGACAAAAAAACAATGACAAGTTTATGATTATCATGGATGCAGCCAAAGATTATACAAGTACTAAAGCAAATACTTTAATTGTGCTACTATAGCAAATACTTTGAAAGTGGCTCAACAACGTGAACATGAAATTGTGGAGCAAAAGAAGAAACTGATATCCAAGATTGCTTCAATAGATGAGATTTCTCCAATAGTCCAATTGATGCTACTAGCTTTCTTTCAAGGACACCAAGTGAGCTTGATGCATTCATAGTTGTCCAAATGATGAATGGAAGAAATTGTTTGTGGAGAGGCTTATTGATCGAATTAGCTGTCAAGAGTAGAGAGGTTGTTACAGTGAATATGTTTTTTTTTTTTTTTGTGATTGTAGGGTCAATTTGATGGTGTATTTTTTTAAAAATCTAGATATTACTTATCTATCAAATAACTTAATTTTACTCAAAACATGATTTGATATCTCATATCAGAATAATTAATTCCTACCAAACAACAAATATCAACTATCAACCGATATCGACATCATACAAAACAAGGATATCATATATCAATCACATATCCATATATGATATCTCATACCCATACCCATATTTGATATTTAATATCTAAGATATCGATATCAAACGAGCTCTGAAATTTTTAAGATTGAAATTCGACCTGAAAATCAATTGGTCAAAAGCGACCTACAATTTAGTTGGCTTCGACTAACCTTTTGTTGATCGACTCATTATTACTTGTGTATTATATTATTTATATTAGATTTTGTAATGTATTTTATAATGAAAACCTATTAAAATAATATTTAATTATGAATATATTAAATTTAAATTTAATATTATTTAATTTAAATTTAATATTATTTAATTTAAATTTAATATTATTTAATTTAAATTTAAAAATATTTATTACACAAATTTAATTATTTTAATAATATGTAAAAGATTTTTAGAATATGACAATTTTAATTTGTTAAGTCAATCTAAGCTCATACCAAATTCGAAACAATCCCGAAGACAAGCTCAAGAAGGTGCTCAAAATCAGAGATATAAATTGTGTAATGCAAATCGCCACTACACCTAACAAAATCACATGCACGATGTATTGGCAACCAAGCATGAACGGATGATATTCGACTCAGTCTACCATGCAGTGAATCCACAAGAATAAGGGAGATCCACAAACTAATTTAAATTGGATTGGTAAACTAAATGTTCCGCCTAAAATGAAAAACTTCATGTGGAAAGTAGTCCGGAACGGGCTCCCTACAAAAAGTCGTATGGCTGCAAACCATATCCCGGTTGTGCAAGGTTGTGTCGCCTGCGACTGTACCAATGAAGATGTCAATCATATCCTCCTATCTTGGAATTAAGACCACCCTTAACGCAATTAACCCAAAATTCGAGAGGATCATTAACCAAATTAATCCGGACAATAAAAACCATGTCAAATCCTATATGAAATTAGGACCAATGCATCCAAGGCCAAGTTTGAGGAGCTTATTAGCTCTTGGTGGAGTATCTGGTACTTCCATAACAAAGCTGTTTTCGAACCAAATTCATATACATTGCTAGAAAATAAAGACAACATGTGCGAATTCATACACACCCAAATAAAAGAGTGGCACAAGGCCCACAACAAAGTAAACACGGGTCCAAACAACGGAGGCCAGGATACTAGGTGCAAAGGAAAATGTGCAAAATGGAAGAAGTCCTTAACAAATTTTACTAAACTCAATTTTGACGGTGTAGTGAATGTTGACGGGGTGGCTTCGTTTGGTTTCATCCTCAGGGATTCCTTGGGCGAACCCGCCCATTTTGACAGAGTGATGATCGATCCAGCAGTCTGTTATGAAATCCGAGACCATCACCTCACAACAACGAATCATTGAGACCACTCGGCGTGACATTTCCCACAATAAGATTGAAGGTGACAAGTTGCAGCTGGTCAAGGCCGTTCTTGGTGACTGGCGACGTCCATGGGAGATTGAGATTTTATGTGCGGATATCTACTAATTACTTGCCCGGTTCCGGTGTGACATGTCGTTCGGTGGTGCAACGCGGTGGCGGACTACATTGTTGTTTCGTTTTGCCACGTTTTCTCCGTTCGACTTTCAGTTGATCCGTTTTTTCGAAACCTCATCCATCAGGATGATCTACGAAGACCGCTAGCCTATTACCATCCCTTAATCCATCAGGATGATCTTTCGAAACCTCATCCATTTCCTTATTAAAAAAATTAAAACAATTCAACCCTTTTTAACATGACGATCAAACATGTCCGATTGTGACAAGTCGAGATAAAATCAATCAATATATTGTATTTATATTACATAAGTATATAACTTTATTTTACGGATGTTCAACTGGTCTGGTCGTCCACAACTAACACTGACCCGATTCACAATTTGTGTGTTGCGAGTCGACCAGTGCAAGTCGTTTTTTTTTATTTTGTGGGTTGGGCTGGGTTAAACTCGCGCGAGTCGCGGGTCGACTCGCAACGCGCAATATTTTTTAAAAAAATATTTTTTTTTTATAATTTTATCGATATATAATTTTTTTTATTTATAAAAAACCGTTTGGTTTGCGGATCAACCACACAGCTGACAAGTTTTTTTTATATAAAATGACATTTTTTTAGATTTGTGGGTAAGAAATCATTTTCACCCAATTGACTTAGTCAAACGGATCAAACGATCGGCCCATAACCCAACCCGTTTTAGACTTGCGAGTTGCGTTCGATCAAATTACTACTTTTTACGGGTCACGGATCGACGTGCATCCCGACCTGCAAATCGCGGGTCGACCCACGACCCGTTGATCATTACTAGTACTTGATTCCATTAGACCATGTTTTGCCGAAGATTTTTTATACTTAGATCTCAAAATCATAACCACAATATATCAAACGGAATAGTCATGATTTGCAGCCTGCAATTATCGCCTCATCAAATCTTATTCCTATCTCTTCGACCTTTTCTCTCTCACCGCGACCTTTTGTCCAATCTCATCTCTCACCAAACCCTAACAATCCCCAACGTCACGTCTCATGAAATTCCCAATCGATCGAACTAGGTTTCCCTTCTTCCCTCCTATAATTTTTCTTTGATGATAATCAATCCATCTCCTATAATTCGACGACAATTCCTCTCGCCGCCGGTGAGTCGTTGAGCCATAAGAAACAGAGCGATGAACAATACGATGAAGGGCGCCGGCGCCTCTCCGGATGATCTCGGAGCCCCTGAATCATGGGAGGCGGCGGATGTGGAGGAGAGCATGAAGAGGCTGATGCTCTCTACTTCGTCTTCAGCTCCGGAGCTGGATTTCGACGCTCCCGTCTCCGGTATGGCGAATTTTGCGCCATCCTCGTCTGGTGGGGTTTCTGGAAAGGATGTGAGTTTGTCGGAAGAATCCCTTAACCAGGTTGATCAATTTCTTCGCGATGCGCTGCAAAACCCTCGCGAGCGGTTGTCAAGTAAGTTTGCTCCGGAAATTTCCTCTTCCGTTTTATTTTATGACGCATCTGGTGTTTCTCGTGCTGTTTTAGTAGTTTATTTTGTTGAATCCGCTCCAATTAAACGTATGAAGTGTGCGACTGCTTAGAATTTGATCACGCACACAAATAAGGAGAATTGGTGATAGTTCAATTGTTCAACTGCATTCCTGAATTGACTGACCTTTTAGGTTAGAGAACGTACTCTGAAGTTGATGGATTTATTGAGATCTCGCATCATTGTTAAAGGAAATAAGAGAAGATTAGGATTTAGGGTATAAGTAATGCAGTAAAGAGGTGTTTAATGACATCATAGCTTGCAAATGATCCTTGCACATCATCATTATCATTGACCCAGTGAGGCTCCACTGCAGCGGAAATCTGGCCCTTGCATGTCAATTAGATGGATGAGAAAGAAAGTAGGTGGGGGTATGATCATACTTTTTGAAGAGAGATATCATAGTTAAACATAAGAGATCCTTTGGTTAAAGGATATCAATCTCTTTCATTACATTTACTAATCAGTATAAATAGTTTGACTGTAGTACCATGTTGCATAACAAGCATTTGCAAGTATCAGTGTCCAAACTTCCAGAAACTGGATATTATTTAGCCTTAGATTTATACTAGTAATTATTTGAGTAAGTCACCAGTCAACAAGAAGTTATGATGGGTGCCTTTCTGTTGTGAGGTTTATTATCAACCTCCAAAAACAATTGATAGTTCTGCTGTAATTCTTTCATTTGCTTTGTGCTTTTTTATTTCTTCACTATAATTAATTGGTCATTTTCTCCTAGTTTTACGATTGGAACAAGATGTTGAAAATTTCATTCGAGATCCCACCCAACAGCAGATGGAGTTTCAACAACTGCCTACCTCTTATTTAAGACTAGCTGCACATCGTGTGGCTCAACATTACTTTCTGCATTCAATGGTTCTGCTTGATAATAATCTTCCTGAAGGTGCAAACAGAATTATTGTTCATAAGATATCTGGTGAATCTCGATATCCTCGTATCCGCCTTGCTGATATCCCTGTAAATCTGCCTAAAGAAGACAGCGGTGCTGTCAAGTTAGCAATTAAGCAGAGGCCACAGAAGTATTCTAATGCTGGCGGCGATATTAGTTCCAGTTCTGGGAAGTCAAATCATGCTAAAAGTGTGGAGGAAAGAAAGGAGGAATACGATCGTGCTCGTGCAAGAATCTTCAACTCCAGTGCCCATACTAATACCTCTACTGCAAAGGCAAAGAATGAACCAAGACGTGCTGATTGTTTCAGTCACGCTCCTGTAGGAACACCAAAATTTGAAAAACATTCTGTCTCTGGAGGTTGTGATTTGAGCACTAGTAGGGTTGTGACAGAATCATCTTCTGGAAGTAGGATAGAAAAGGAGCCAGTTGGCAGGCACAAGACTACTAATAGAGTCGCTATTATCAGGGACCGTGAAGTTGACAGCAAAGATCCTGACTATGACAGGAGCTATGACAGGTATACTGTCTGTTTAGTTGATGTTCGTTGTTCATGTGTGTATATCCAGTCTTCTTTCCCTTTTCGTGGTCTCTAGGGTTTGAAATATATTACTTTGGGAAATTGCTTCTTCTTTTTTGTTAAAGGAATAGAGAGGTTTATTTCAAGCATATGCTATTTTGCCACATTATAGTATATGTTGATTGCAAATATAGGAGGATTTTGAATTTGCTTTGCTGTTCTTGAATCAAAATTTTTAAAGTGAAATTCATGGTATTAAAAAGGTTGTTTAAATAAGTTTTCCAATGTTTCTCCCAAACTTAGGTATTTCGATTTCGCAAGTACAAAGTTATAACCTAACTTGGTGTTGCACTAAGCCACTAACATTTGATAATGCTTCTTCATTTTGCATAGAGATACCTTCGGGCGTCGAACATTTTTAAATGGAATTCTACTACTTTCTTGAGTTATAGAGCTGACAGTCAAGTTCAACTATACATTTGGTCACTTGTATATGATGTGGATAAATTTTAATGATATATATTACAGTAGCTGGTTTAGAAAGATAGATATATTGCAATAACTCTAGTTTTAGTTCATCTGAGGATATTGGAGTGTTGTTAAAATGGTAAGTTCTTCTGTAGCTCTACCAGTAGGTGTAGTTGAATGTATCTGGTACTTTAGTGATTCTAATCTGTTCATAGACATATCTAATTGGATGGAAATGAGTGTTATGTACAATGAAGTGGAAACACTGACTTTTCATTCACATGCTAGAAAATGGATGCCTAAAACCTTTTCACTTTCAAGAAGTAGTTGCTGATATAAAAAGTTGGCTTTGAAGGTGAACATATGTAATAGAATATTGTTTTGGGCATGCTTTTTATGTTTTGGATTTTGGTTTGCTAGTAAGACTATTTTTTAATATTGTCAGCAAATTTGTTTCCCATGCTAATTTAGATTCTCCTGTTAGGTACATGCAAAGGTTTGATCCTGGGTTTGGATTTAATACGGGCCCATACCCTATCCAACCAATGTACGCGCCTGCTGTAAACTATAACACTGAATTTCCACAGCTTGCACCAGCTCATCAGCAAGCTGAGCATCATCAACCCCACCCTGTTGCTCAACATCTGTCTAGTCCATGGCCCTCCCCATCTAATCATGTCAATATGGGTTATGGTCATCCAGAAGCAATGATGGCTGCGTATAATCCTAATCATGTTAGTGCAAGGCCCAACTCTACAATCTATATGCAGTCTTCTCAATATCATGGTCAGCATCCCGGAATGCCTTTCATTCATTCTCATGAACACATGCATCAACCTTTTTCACAGGTAGGTTGATGCTCTCTCTCTTCTCTTCTACTGCCGCACTACTATTCTGTGTTGAACTTTCTGATGTTGTGGATTGATATTGTTATTTGTGGTTGTCTAATATATTGGATTGACATTTATGAATCATACTTTACATCCGTGCATACGTGGAAATGATTGCTGATGATCCTGATGATATTCATTAAAATGTGCAATTTGTATTTTATGTTTCCCTGGACATCTGAAACACAATAACTAATGATGTGGTTGAAATTCAGTGAAATCTGTGTGCAATCAATTCTTTTCAAAGCTTATGGGATGCTGTTTTGGTTCTTACTTTAGTTTTAGTTGTGATCCTATCTTTTCCATCTGTTTGCCTGTTTTATTTTAACGAAAGCAGTTGCTTATAATTTTCTAAACCCATAATGCAGTCTCTTCACCAGCAACACGATGCAACTCTTGGGTTAGCCCGGCCCCGTTAAGGGGCTTGGGCAATGCCTGCACCCTGCCTGCAAGAAAAAACTGGAAGTTCCCTGAAGATTTTTAACCCTACAGGCCAGGTGTGCAGGCATGAAGACTGAGGTGGGCTGGAGTAATCTGACCTGGCCTTGGTCTGAATGAAGGCTTTGTTACATTTGTTTGTGGCTGAAGCTTACTACACTTTTAACAATATATCTGTAATTGAGTCACCTGACGATGAAGAGAAAACAGGAAAAAGAAAGAAATATGGGATCGGTATGCACAGTCCATGTATGGAAAAAGGTATGCAATGAGGATGAACTTTCTGTTGGAATATTGTTTAGTTCTGTTTGTTTCTTTGCCTCCTTTTTTACTCCAGTTTTAAAAAGTAGCAACTCATGGAAGATGTTTGGTTAAATTAAATATATCCAGTAGTACATTCTCATGAACTTCAGTCATTTTGAAATTGATGATATGTAGTAAAAGCATTTTCAAGTTGGTGTTGGTGTTTTATCTTATTAATGCTATGTTTTTCGTGTATTATATATTTTTAGTCAAAATGCTGCTACCTAATAATGAAGGTAAGCGTTATTTGCAAAACAACAGAGAATTCATACCAGTTGAAAATTTCATGCCAGATACAGTGGAGAAAAAGGCGCAAAGGCACACTGCCTGCCTAGGAACAAGGCTAGAGGCAAAAGCGCTAGCCTTTTGGATTCAAGACCAAATTATTTTGCAAAATGTATCTTTTTCTTTGTAAAGTCCTGAATTCGGTTTGGGTTCTAAAGTTGCTGCATTATAATGCATTTTTTCGAAGTGTCTTTTGCCTGCTACTACTCGATGACACGTTAGATGATACTTGCTGTTAACCCAAGATAATGCATTATTTTCGCCCCTCTACTACTACTTATCTTGACGGAATTAGATATCAAAGTGCATTATCTTGTATTGTTTCCCATTTGATATTTAATTTAAGATAATGTATTTTAATGCATTATCTTCAAAAGTACTTGGAAAGAAATGGTGAAGAGAATAGGTTCAAAATTCAAAACCCATTAAATCACATTTTTCCAGAATCCAAATTCGAAAATTCTTACATTTTGGTCAAAATTACGAAAATTTCACATGGTGACTGAATGAAAGTTGGAAAAAGGCAAATGGTAAAATTTATATACACTTTTGAAAAAATACAAACTGAATTTCAAAAGATGTGAGCAATCAATAAATATCAAACTACAGGTTTAGGCCTGGATTGGGCAATAATAGGAGGCGGGCCTGGACTAAGCTAGAGCTTGGATCCTGTTTAGTGACAAAGTTGAAATAATGCTAAGCTGTGATGGGTAAAGTTGGCAAATCGAAAGTATGACGACGGGTTTTGTCTGATATTTATTGATTTTTGCTGTTCGAGTTCGATTCCACGTTATTTCCAGATTTCTTCCCCAAACTCTCCCTCTCCCTCACCGGAACCCCATCCGATTCTCTTTCCGTCTCGGATCATCAATGTCAAAGGAATTCAACGTTCCTCCGGTGGTTTTCCCCGGCGCCGCCGGCGGCAACCCCGGTCCAGTCCCACAGCAACGCCGTGCACCCTCCGCTCCCTTCCCCGGTAACCCTAGCATCCCTTTCATGTCATTCGACGTCTCCGCCGCGACCGCCGCATCCTCCTCCGCGCCGACGCACTTCTCCGCCGCCCCCACCTTCTCCGACCGCATCGGTGGCGGCAGCCTCAACTTCGACGAAGAGCCTCCGCTTCTTGAAGAATTGGGAATCAACACCAAGCAAATCTGGAGCAAAACTGTGTCGATTCTCAATCCGTTTCGAGTCAAGCCGCATTTGCACGAGGACGCTGATCTTTCCGGTCCGTTTATCTTGATCGTCGCTTTCGGCCTGTTCCAATTGCTCGCAGGGAAGATCCATTTCGGCATCATCTTGGGGTGGATCACCGTCGCTGCGATTTACCTGTACGTTGTGTTCAATATGTTGGCTGGAAGGAACGGGAATCTGGATCTCCACAGGTGTGTCAGCTTGATCGGTTACTGTATGCTTCCCATCGTGATCTTGTCTGCAACTGCTTTGTTTGTTCCGCCGGGCGGGGCGGTGGTTTTCGCCATGGCTGGGGTTTTCGTGATCTGGTCGACTACAGTTTGCACGAGGCTGCTTGTGGAGCTCGCTTCAGTTGGGGATGATCACCGTTGCTTGATTGCATATGCTTGTTTCTTGATCTACGCTCTATTTTCACTCCTGGTTGTGTTCTAAACTTGATTTGAGGTTTGTTAGGATTGGATCTGCCAATCGGATATGGATTTAATGATGATATTTTGGAAATTGCGGGATCTGGTAAATTGCTGGATAGGTTTCTGGATGATTGATTGCAAATGTAGGTTTCATGAGGGTTGACTGTTATACGATCTTCAATTGAGCATATATTACACTTCAGAGAATCCGTTTAGCTGGATTCAAACAATGTTTGCTTATGGATTTGGTCAATTAAATGCATTGCTAAGTACTTTACAGCTAGCTTATCACTTTATGCTCTTGAAATGTGTTTATCTGTGTCTCTTTGCTTCGTTTTCAATTGCATTGTGATTTGTGAACATGAATTTGATCCTGCTGATTTGCCAATATATCATTTTCTGCTATGTCCTAGTCATTTTTTCTTTTTTTGTTGTCCTACTTTATGCATCCTGTTCCACCCTGTGCTGAAAATTGGGTTTGAACTGATTAGAAATGTTTACTTGTTTTACAGACTTCAAAGATCTAGTTTGTTCCACTGGTTGTGGATTTATTAATTTCTATGATTGGTGTGTATCTGCTGGAAATGTTGCTAATTGTTATCATGAATCACTCATTCTGTATGCTTTTTATATGAACATGAGCCCTTGTTTTTAATCTCTAGTTAAAACTACATTGATGCCTTGTCATTTGGAAAGAAATGTGCATAATGCTTTCATCACTTGAAGCTATGATGGGAAATGCTAAGAAATGGGGAACAGTTTTGAATAATTGAATAGAAGTTGACATCTTAAACTATTGTGCTGGCGATGCATTAGGTTTTGTGTCCATGCTCCAATAGATAGAAAACTCTCTGGTTTAGAGTTATAGTTGAATTGATGTAAGAGGAGATTACTTCTAAGGTGATGCTCTTTTGTGTCTAGGGCTATGACATTCAAGATAGATCATGTTTGTTAAATCCACGATCTCTGTTTAATTTTCTTGCTTTGCAGTTCTTGATTTCATCCATGCCAGAATATAACTCTTGGTGTTTAGTGCTTCTACGGAATGAGTTGAATTACAACTGCATCTTAGCTAGAATCCCATGAAACTCATTTGAAGGTGTTTTTCTTCTGTTATTTCGGGATGATGCAATATTTGCTCTTGTTAGTTGTTGTCTAGATTCTTGGTTCCCCCCCCTCCCTCCCCCCCCCCCCCCCCCCCCCCCCCTATTTAGCTTGTGGCTGTCATTTATGATTTGCCTGGTTTATATGTTCTTCGTGTATTTGCATTATTTGTGGAAGTTATTGCCTGGTAGAATATTTGCCAATCAGTTTTAGCATTTTGCCCTTTTGTCTGTTTCTGAAGCCTTTGTTTTCTCAAGTGATTATAATATGTTTTTGTTAAGAATTTGTGGTCGTGGGATTGTTCAAGACTGCATTACATCGCATATAGAATACTTCAGATTGGGTATGTTGTTTGTGTTTGTATTAGGGCGTTTGTTTACCCATCGCTTCTATTCTAGTATCCCTTATTTTAGCTAAGAGGCTTTTTGATTATATGATAATCTTATAATAACCTCAAGGTATTATATTAACTTACAATACATTGTTTGACATGATTTTTATGTGTTTGTTCCAAGCGCAGCGTTCGGAAAATAGGTTTATTAGGAAAAGTTGCATTAGTTGATTTACATGCTAATTCAGCGAGCATGTTAATTTAGAACAATCATTGACCGAATTTAACATTTGATCACCAAATTAAAAGACTGCATGCTCAATGTGCATTTTTAACTACCAAAAAAAGTGAATTTCTAAGAACAATAATTATTATTATACTAATAATTTACTCATCATAATATAAGCTCAAGCGGATTGGCATGATAAAGCTTTAGAAATCACACATTGAAAGACCATCCTAGCATCTGAGAGGGTAGGGTGGGAATGTGGGAGTGTGGGGTTTTCTTGAGGTTGTGTCAGTCGACGCGGAAGCCAATTTTGACCGGCTCAGCAAATTTTGCTTGTTCGTAATCGTGGCTCTTTTTTTTAGATGGAGAGGCGGCACTCTCCGGGTCCTCAAGGGGTATTTTATTAATAATAAGAAAAACGGCTAATTGGTTCGCAAACAGTGATAGCCGGACCCTTAACATCGTCAAAAAGCAATGAAAAAGCTGAATACGTGGCAACCTATCGGAAATTGAAATGCAAGCGACGCGAGGCCATCAGCAACGGCATTAGCCTCGCGATAGACATGCCGGAATCGTATAGTCCAATTCCTACTAAATCGATAGACATGCCGTAATCGTGGCTCTTGCCGAAAGGCCTAACGTCTTGGAGGCGTTTTTAACAACCCTTCGACTCGTAAATTTGACAAAATCTCACCACAACGTCTCGGAGGCATTTTTATTCCTTCCACTTGAGTGAGGTGCGCTGTGAACAAACTTCGTAGTGATTTGCCGCCACATGCCAACTATAAGTCGGATTTTGTCCCCACATCCCAATTATAAGCAGTCTGCAAGTGTGTCCCTTGAAACTCCCCAACGAACCACTTCCCCGCCACCAGTCGGTCTATCCAACTCCGATCTCGGTGACCGGAAAATTGATGGCGACCATTACTCACGCTACTCTCTACAGAGCTCTCCATTCTTCCGGTTCTCCTCCTCCTCTTCTTCTGAATTCTCATTTTCGAACTGATAAGCTTCGATGGCGGAGTACTCAGCTCCCTAGTTCAATCCGCCATCCCTCTATTATTCCGATACGGCGCCGTCCAATCGCAGCACCAATCGTAGCTTCCTCGCTGTCGAATCCGGTATGCTCTATCGGCGTAGTTCAATCGACGGTGTTTTCCTTTTGTTTCCTTATAATTTTTGTGGATTTCAGGCCGACGGTGGTAGAGATGGGCGATTTGAGAGTTCGAGCTCTGGAAATTTTCGGTTTCTATTACAGCCTTTGCTTAAATTTGCTTCAGATAATTTTATGGCTTTAGGTAATGCGTTTATTCGGATGGTCTCTTGTGTTGAATTGTCTGTTTTCTTAATTCTGAAAGATGAACTGCCGTATGATTATTTTGCATTCATTTAAAGAGATTGAAATGGCAGAAACTAACGCATTTAAAGCGGGCAATTGCAAAGCTAACCCCTAAGATTGTGTCACCTTAACAAATCGCACTTCGCCTTAATTATTGGATTGGGTTTTGACTTCCCTCTTTTCAGTACTACTGTTTGTTATGGGGCTACCACTAAAACCTAGACAGTATGAAATGTGCAACATTGAAATTGTAAACTTGTTTCAAATTGCATATTTGTAGTAAACTATGTATAAAGGTTGAATATTAGTGGTAGGAAACAACAAGAAGTAAGCACTGGAGGTAGATACTGAATTTATGGCCTAGTGATATGGAAAATACCCTGCAACCAGTATCTTGTGTTCTTCTGCACATGTGCATCTTATTATGTATCCCTAAAGGCAGGTCATCATTCAGCAGTCTATTATAAGTACTTTCAATTTTTAAGGTCAAAGACACATTCAATCATCTATTTTCTATCTTTGCAATTCTGAATTTAATTGGCATATTTAAGGCCATAATGCTTGTTCTGTCATATTTGAGGTCCATTGTTATTTCACTGGATCTGAATTAAACGTTGGCGGTTTCTGAAAACGTGTTGTCTGTGTACATCATCTTACTCAGCCTTGTTTTTCAGTCTCTTGAAAAGAAATCTGTTATAATTTAGCTATTTAATCTTCTTTGATGAGTTATTGAAGTTCTTATCTTCATCATTTTGCCTTTCTTCTAGTGATTCCTGTTCCCTTTATCTTTGTATTCTCTCATTGATGTTTTTCTGCCAAGTTTACTCTATCCTCTGGTATTTTTCTGGAGTTTCTTTCCCATGAAATGAACCTATAAAAATTTGTACTTCACAATGTTTTATACAGCTCTCGCCGGTGGAATGACACTTGGCCTTATAAATCCTACGCTTGGCATTATTGCTGATCAATTATATCTATCAAAAGTGAGCACATTTTGCATTTTTGTAATATCAGGTGAGGTTTCTTCATGATTGAATATGCATTCACTCGTATGGTTTTTGGATGCAATTCACATATTATTAATTATATAGGTTTGTCATTGCGCAGTGACGAAATCGGCGAAGCTACTCAAGCATGGCCTGTAGGACTTTTCGGGCTAGTATGACCTTTGAATTATTCTTAGTCATTTCATTTCTGGATTCATTTGTTGGAAAGTTTTTTCTTGCCATTTGGTCTCTGTTCCAGTTGAGCATTGCTGATAGTCATGGAAAATTTAGTTATTAACAAAAGATATTCCCAGAGAAACTAGGTTAGAATGCCTCGATTTGGGGTTCAAATTCTCCTGCATAGATTATAGCGTTGTGTTAGGTTTCAAACCAGATAGCAAGAAGTAGGTATATATATGGTGGAAAGTGATTGTCCTTGACAATAGAAATTTTAAATTATGATATGCATTAATGTTGACATACAAAAAATTTCAGTGTTATACATAAACGCGGAGGTTTTACGTGACATTAATCTTTCCCCTTTTGGTTATGCAGGTTTCTATATTACTACTCACTCCTTTTTTCTCAAAGCTTATCTTGAAGCTCAGTCTTCAACCTCGGGAATTTATCACAGGTATGCATTTGGATTTACTTATTGACATGCTTTAACTAAGAGCATTGTCTTAACATATTACTGCTGGAATGCGTTTTTTTTTTTTCAGATGGGAAATTGTTAAATTTTGTGTAGTGATGAAACATTTTGTCTTAATCTTGATGTAGTAAATATTATAAAAACTTATGTTTGATTGGATTATTTTCCCCTGGTGTTCTTTTTCTCTCATTTTCATCCATAGATTAGTTTTATTGCATATCCTGGCACCTTGTCCTAAAATACAGAGGCTATAGTCCAAAAGTTTGAGTTCTGGGGTTGGAGCTGAAAAGCTAAAACCCAATCCTAATTAAAAAAAACATTGCTACTGACCATGTCAGGGGCTGAGAGGCCCAAAATCTTTTGTGATCCTTGGAGTCAAAAACTGAAAACTTGGCCGAAAAATGTGAATGCCGTGACAATTTCTGAAGCGAAAAGTTTGATTTCTGGCCTTTGGGGTTCATAATTTGAGACCACCCCATTTCCAGAGATGTAAATGTCCTTTTGCAGACAATCAAGAAGCCAATCTGAACTCAAGTTCCCAAGGCTATATGAATGGATCAGGTGCAATCCATAGTTTTATATGTCTCGAGTGAAGGATTCCAAAGATGAAGCCCTGACCAACCCAAGGAGGAGAAATGTGATTCTTTTCATATATCTGTCATACTTGATGCTAATTCAGTTCTATGAATTGATTTTGGATGGTCTTCATTTTTTCCTCTATTTATATTCGATGGTTTAAAACCACGATTCAATTGGTACCTTGATCTGCTTGAACATATGCATGTATATTTGTCCTTAGTTAAGGTGATGGGAAATTTTTAGCCGCATACTTTATATGCTGATCTCTAGGTTTGTATCATTTGTGGACACTGATTCATGTGGAAATCAATTGTTAAAGTATGGTCCATCTCAGGCTATTGCATTTCTTTGGCTTATTTCCTGTATACGCTTTTCCTCATTGATTCACTTCTACAGGATTAGCACTATTCACTTGTATGCCAACTACATTATCAAGTGCAGTGACATTGACCCAGGTTTGAAGATAGTATTCTTGTCATCATATGTTTTTCACAATCTTATATTTCAGGTTTGTGATGGTTTTGTGACCAACGCAGATTGTTGGGGGAAATACAGCACTTGCTCTTGCAATGACATTGATATCTAACTTGTTAGGAGTCCTAGTTGTAAGTTTCTATATGTTTAACATTGATGAGAATATTCTATGCCTTATCATTATATTTACTTCATGCTTATAACATTATAAAAAATGAAATTTGAATAACCTGCACTTTTAGAAGGATGTGCAATTCGTCACCTGAAACTGTGCCAAATAGAGGAAAATATACAATTTGTACTTCACTAATGTGTTTGTCCTGTATCCTGATGCTTGCCAGTATGTCATCAGAAATCCTTACTGGTGATGAGCTCCAGGATATTAAACTAACGCACAAGTACGAGTTTTTTTACTTAAGGAAAGATTGGGTCACCAAGTGCACATCCCCCATATCAATTTTTGGTGCATTTTCAATAAATTCAGTTATTATTGTCACATAGCTGAATTTAGTTTTCTAGTCTTGCTCTTTGTCATCTTTGGGTCTATGGGAAACACCCTCCTTCGGGGTACGTGTGCATACATCTGGACTCCCCAGATCCTGTGAAAGTGGGACTATACTGAGTAGATGTTGTTGTTATTGTCAATAGATGTTCTACTTCAATCATTTTCTTCTCGACTGTTACGCTGTTCCTTTTTATCCATTACATTGTTAGTCTCACTTAGCGGTGTTTTTCGGCAGATCAGTTGTAAGCTAGGCATGTTTTATTTTTACTGACTGATGATTAATTTCTTTCACTTGTTTTTGATATACGGATTCAGTACATTTAAAGCTCTATGCTCATTACGTTGAGAACTTGGCTGAACTAGCCTGAGCAGAGGAGAACTAGATACTTCATGCATCTGCTTGTAGCGCATAGATATTGTATTTAATACTCTCTTCAAAATGCTTTTTATGTTGAGTGTTTTTTATCAGTTCTCTTGTTTGATTTTGCCCACGTTAATCTTTATAGCAGTTTCTTTTTACATTTGTATTATAATAATTTAATGCTCATTTACCATGCAGATCCCCTTCTCTATCTCAATGTTGATAGCTAATGGTATTGGTGTATCTATTCCAACTCAAAAACTATTTACAAGTCTTGTTCTCGTTCTCTTGGTGCCTGTGATCATTGGCAAGGTAACCTATTCCATTCTGTCATAGATACATTTTGGTATACAAATGATCCCCTTTGACAACTCTTTATAATTGAGTAACTCTGGGACAAATATATTAAGTGATCTCCAACGGACAATATGTTAATTCAAAAATATATAATAACATCGCAACTTGTCTATTCTAATATGAAACCTATGGTTGCTTTCTTTTCCTGAATGTGGACCATTAAATGCTGGAGATGATGCATAATGCAATTAATTAATGTAAAGTGCTTTTAGTGGCTATTGGCTTAACATATTAACTGGAATGAACCTTCTTGGTGAAGGAAAATGTTGCGTTGCTTTATAACTTCATATAAAATTTCTTATTTTCTCTCCCTCCTTATGAACAGGTACTTCGGGAATCCTTCAGAGGTATGTGGCTTCTCAGTCCTTGCTTTAAAATATAACCAAGCTCCTGCAAATGTCAATTAATTAGTGTTTGTGCATTAGGCAAAAAGGTAAAAGGAACAAATCAAGTAACCTATTAATTTTATAGTATATTATTAATCCCCAAATGATTGCAAATTGTGTAGGGTTTCCTGTCATGTATGTAACAAGTGACATTGTAAGATATCAATGACGTTTTAGAAAATTAGTTTTTGTGCTTACTTGGAAAGAAGTATTAACATTTTGGTATTGCACATGTAGTCTATGTATTTAAGCTTAATTTCAGGAAGATAGTGTATACCAACCTATGTCCTTGTCTCTTTATTTTTTTCTTAGAAATATATAATCTTGATCATGAGTCATGACTCAATGAGTGAGACTGGCCACTAATGCTGCTTTACATCTTTCAGGTTTGGCTGACTTTTCTGATAACAACCGGAAATTTCTCTCTGTTCTTAGTGTCATCCTTCTTAGTGTTGTAAGTTGTAATTTTTGTTTTGACCATTTTTTTATCGTACAAAAAGATAATTGAATTTGAAGTCTCTCATAATGGTATTTTTTTTGTCAGAATCCTTTGATTCAAATTAGCAAATCAAGGTCACTGCTCTTCATGGTCAAGCCTGCATCCTTCCTTCTTGTTGCAGCAATGAGCATGTAAACAATACAACTCATTTAATCAGATATGAATCCAAAGTCTTGCAGCATCAAGATTTGCCAAGTAACTTTGCCTTATCTTTAAATTGCAGTGGCTTGCATGTGGCTCTGCTGGCTTTTAATGCCCTTGCAATCAAGATCCTTTCTACCATCACTGGTGGAAGCAAGTCCGAGTTTGCCAAGGAACAAAATGCTATAGCTCTATTGCTCGTTGCTAGCCAGGTAAAGTACCTTTCTTTTGAAATCTTATTTGCACAAGAGAAAACTTTGTGAGATGTTTGATCCAAACACAAACTAATTTATGGTTATGATATCTTGTTTGCCTTTTTATTTTTTGGCAGAAAACTCTGCCTGTGTTGATAGCAGTTGTGGATCAGCTAGATGGGTCTCTTGGATCATCCGGGTTGCTCACTCTTCCTTGTGTTGCAGCACATTTATGCCAGGTCAACCTTGAATCCTTGGTTGATTCTTCTTTCTGTTATTCTGTTATTCTGTTATATCAGATCTGTTATAATGTGACTAAACCCAATATTGTCATGATTTGTTGTGCAGATCTTAATGGACTCTGTTCTTGTCAACCGGTTTTTTCAAAAGGCTCAACCGGTCCCTGCTTCCAAGGCATCCTAGAATCTCAAACTCAGGAAGTTCACGTTTTTGTTACCACCTGTAACTACTCTAAACCAAAATCAATAATCCCACTGTTCCTAGAGTTGAAATTGTGCCTTTTTTATGCTTGATACTACGAATCCATACATTACCTCAAGCATGCAAATAAATAGCCATTCTTTTCAACTGGGTAGGCCAGTTTCAGGGTTTAGAAGTTTAAGCTGGAACCCTTTGAAAGTGGGATCCAAACCGTTAGTGCAAAATACAATACCGACAAAGTTGAACGATTTATTCCTTGATCTTGCAGTGGTCACACACATCATATGCATAAACACAAAACTTTACAAAATTGTAGCCATTACATCATCCAAGTGCTTACTTTCCTGAAAGCCAAAATAAATAAATAAATAAAAAAGGACAGATGGTTAAGGGTAAAAAAATCCCCATGTAACTGCCTATGACTCTCCTGATATCCCCTCTCAAATTCAGAGTGCAAAATCAGCTCCAAAAGAGTAAGGAGAATCCATCCACACAGATTCAGCTTTCGACTTAGTAGTGTACAACAGAAATCAGGATCAATCCATCGGTTAGGTTTATCTTCTTCAAGTAAGGATCTGACATTGCTCACTCCATGTAGCATACATCCCACCCTCTTTTACCCTGCAATTGAACCAAATTTTCCGTATTTCAGTTCCATCTCTTTGTTGATGATAATTCTCCTAAATCTTACAGTACGAAACATAACAAAGTCTTTCTTCTAGTAAGACTGTTGCTATCAAGTTTATGGCATTTTGCTTACCCATACAAGTCCTTTGGATTGATCTCTCCAAAAAGGTTAATGAAAAACCGAAAGCCTTCCGGGCTAATATCTCTACATAACAAACCTGCATGCCACCAGTGGATATATAAGCTATAATAGAAAAGGGAAAAGAGCCTTGAAAAGATATGAACTGGCATGTACCTCTGCCCTCGGCATTTAGGAGATGTTCCTTAGCCATAGCAGGTGCTATTCCCAGAGTAATGGCAGCATCACTTGCACTTATTCCAGTTCGGAGTGTATCTGACTTTGAGACAAGGGTCTTAATTCTAGCATAAACCTACACCCAAATAAGAAATAGTTGATCATTCTAGCAATTAGAAGTATTCCGAAAAAGAATTTCACTCGCATATAGCAGTAAGACATATAATTTCATGCTCCATGATAAACAAACTATGATTTCCAATAATCTAATGTTGGTAAATTATCATGACAGCAATTTTTGAATCAACAGCAGTGAGGCAAATGTATCACCAATACCATCTATCACAACAGGGTCTTGTACACTAATTCAAGGATAGATAAAGGACAAGAATTAGATCAGATAATCTTACTCAAAGGATAGTATAAAAAAAATGCCCAATCACAGGATGATATCACAGCCCTAAGATAACATTAGCTATAGGCAGGAAGGAGGATCCAATACTAATGGAACCAGAGGTATTGCAAAAGAATTTTGTTGAACGATCCATCAATAAGACATCTCAGACCAAGCAGCTGCAGCAGCAGCATATAGATTTTTTCCAAAAAAATCAACTAATATCATGTCACAAATCATCAAATCACAATAAATACCCGCATTCCAATTATTATTTTGACAAAATATTGCCCTGTAGATTAATAAATCTTTCGCTCTGTTTTTAGTTTTCTTTTGAGGAGGGGGAGCTAGATAAGTCATCTGTAGAAGATGAGAAAATTATAGCATCACATAAACAGTAGAAAATAAAAAACAAAAAACAACAGAATATACCTCCTCGTCACTTTGGGATCTATTTTGAATGACCATCACCCCACTATCAAACTTCCTCAGCATTACCGGACTGTTGTTATAGCAATAAATTAGTCAATAACACAAAGTGCAATGATGTATGCATAAGAGAAGAGAATATATATACTAGAACATCTACTCATGTGGGATGGATATGTTCAACACAGCCCATTTATAATTCAAACAAAGAAAGGTGAGCATAAAGTCATGCTTACACATCAAACTTCTCCCACAGAGAGCAGGCTTGCAATAAATCATCAGGTGAAATTAGTTCTGCAAACCAACAAGAAACACATTAATTAATTTGCTATAAAGCCTGCAAAGCATTAATTTTTATTTGTTTATTTATGTTATTTATTTGTGTGTGTGTGTGGGGGGGGGGGGGGGGGGGGGGGGATCTGAAAGGACTCTACTGTTAACACACAATTCTCACAACACTACACAAGTCCAGGGAGACCTAGAGATCCAAAGGATTTCCAGGACAAAAGCTCCACTAAACTACCAGCAGAAGAGATCAACTCTCTCTACATGTAAGCAAATAGCTGATTTAGAATGAAAGGCTAACCCCATATTTATATCATTCTAGGTCACCTGGCTGTGGCTTAAGCATTCCATCCCTCAAAGCCTAGCTGAATGATTCCCCAATCATCTAATCTAATCTTGAGCTGTTCAGAACCTTCTATAATCAGATTTGTCCATGTATTTATCACTCATACACAAAAAAAAAAACATATAAAATCACCAGTACACAAAAATATATGCACAGTTCTACCTACACAAGCATATATAACTAGTTGGGGATCAAACTAATGTGAGTATAGTTCAAGACACAAACCTGTTCCACGTGCACGATTGAAGATACAGTAAACATCAATAAAATTAATCATTCCTCCAGCTCTCTCCAGTGGAATCTTGACAAAATCTGCTAACTACAAGGGATATAAATTAGTTCAGTTGAACTGCTGAGAACCAGTAAAAATACATGCGCTTTTCCAGCCTGCAGAAGTTTCAAATCATAAAATCAGAAGCCATATGACCTAAACCTTAAACATACCTGTCGGGACAACTGTTGATGATACATTGCACCAGCAGATTCCTTGGTGACAGGAGATATAATACCAACACTCAGCAACAAATCCTGTATCTCCTCTTTAGCTCCCATTTCCTCATCATTCGCAGCATTTGTATTATTATTTGAGCCTGACAAGAGTTTCTGTCTCATTCTCTCTGCCAGCAGCACCATCTCTTTGGCCTTGTTCTGCAGGAACGAAAGTACTTATAGCAACAACCGAAAAATCCTCCACTAGACCACTACCCACCAAAGTTCGCCACATCAAAAATCATTATTCAGAGTAATGAGACCCATAGAAAAGACTAGACCGACATACATATCCGAAGTTTACCAGCATTAAGAAGCTTTCCACACCTTACATCAATTACACATAGAACACAGACCTGATTATTTACAATTACGCATTGAAGCCAGATGCCTATTGCCTACAGACGAATTATCTCTACTACTAGCTTTGCTACTGAACATTTTAATAATAGTAGGGTACTTTGTACTTCTCAGTACATTTATGTAGACACAGCTATTAATTCCCATAGCATAGTTTCCCAATCAAGCATGATTCAAGATAAAGGAATACAATTTTTACTTCGACGATTTCATTCAGAAGGTTCATCATTCAAGTACTAATTGACATAGAATTCACTGCAATTAATAGAACAAGCATTACCATCAACGCATTCAAGTCTTGAAAAGCATCTTGCAAGCTCTTATCAGTATTCTCCCACATCTCCTGCTCTTTCCTAAGTATCCCAGCTACTCCCACCACCGGCATCCTAATTGCTAGGCTTCCACCGCCGCCGCTGGACTCCGCCACCTCCAAATTCGACCCGGTAGTACCACCCGAACCCGAATTTTCCCATGCTCGACCTCTCCAAGCCTCCCAAAACTTAGTCAGAAACAACTCATGATTATCCGCCTTCCCCCTCATCACCAGGGTCACCACCATCGATCTCGAAGCGGAGCCGTTCACCTCAACCCGGCCCGATTGCGAGACGCGGAGCTCAAAACGAACCCTAGGACTCGCGAACATCGATTTGATGGACTTCTTCTGGGTGTAGATGTGGGAGATGATGGACAGAGGGATGTGAAAGGCGGCGTTTTCGGAGTCGGAGATCCATATTAGACGGTGAGTTGTGAGGGTTAGTAGCCCCGATTTGTAGCTCGGGAGGTTGAAGGATTCCCTCTCGGGTTCGATTTCGACGGCGGAGATGAGAAAGCACTCGACTTCGCCGGGTGAAAGGACCGGCAGCCGACTTTCGGTTAGATCCGCCGCCGGCAGCCACTTTCCGGCCATCGGAAATCGATCAATGCATCACAAAATCGATCAAGATCGATTTGGACGAGATTGATGAATCTGAGGGTGATGGAGAATCAAAAGGAATCACACCGTCGAATAGTCGAATACTGATTATAGACTTCACACCAGGAAAGTTGTGGAGAAAACCGAATTGGGAAAAAAAATTAAAGATTCGGGTAACCGATCCGATATATTGCCGGGCAATTCGAACAATTCGGGCTACTTGTAAAATTTGTCCTCCATTGCTCAAAAAAAATTGTGCTTCGATGAGATGACTGATGATGAGGCTTGGAAAGACGAAAGTATCAATAGCTTAATGAAATTTGTCATTTATTTGTGATAAAGTTATTAAAATTAAGATTATATTTTATCCTTCAAACCGCCAGTTTGATAATATTAAAATAATATATTGAAATTTATCTTTTATTTTAGGTAGATTATGACAAGAGTATTATCAATCTTATCAAGCTAAAATTATATTAGACCTAATTATATATTTAATTATATCTATAAGGTTGATTTGAGGCCAAGTTTTAAAATTATATAAGACCTAATTATATATTTAATTCTATCTATAAGGTTGATTTGAGGCCAAGTTTTATATGTGTCCCCACAAATCTATGTATATATATATAAAACGCAAAGAATAAAGCCATAACATTGCGCCACCTAGGATTTTTCTACGTGTCGTTCCTACGTTAAGCCACCTAAGATTTTGCCACATAGGATTTTTTATTTTGGGAATTTATATATGTTGATATTTTTTAGGATAATTTGGAAATATGATAAATTAATCTAAGAAAGATTATATCTAAAATAAAATTGTTATCTATTATATATTAGGATAGAACTAAAAGATTTTATCTAAAATTAAAATAAATTATAAAACATTAGATATTATATATTAAGATAGATACATTGTTTTAGTTTTTCCAATTAAATTTCTATCTATTTATATGAAAAAAAATTAAATTCGAAATTTATTTAAAATTAAAGAATATTATTTTATCTTTATTTTTTATCTATCTATAACTATATATTAAAGTTGTCCCTTTTCGAGCCACCAGAACGATTCTGGCCCCACCCCATATTTACAAAATTAATTTTTATTCCTAATATTTCAACTTTTTTTTATTAAATTCTTCTTTAACTATCTAAAATCTATCTAAACATCAAATAAATATCTATTTAGTATAACAATATCTTTTGAAAACTTCCTTATACACATATTTAAAATTAAAGATAACAAATTTTAAAATAAGATGAGTTTGGCCCACCTTAAATAAAAATATTTGAAAAAGAGTCACGTGCGAATGGGCGCCTAGGTGCGAAATAAGAATAAATCTCGATCGTCCATTCCAAAAAATCAACGTCCCTGATTAAACATTCATTTAAAAAAATAAAAAACGGCACGGGCAAATTTTTCCCGTATTATTCACGTATTTTTCAATAAAATACGACACGGACGAATTTTTCCCGAATTATTCACGAATTTTTCGAAAAATACGTTTTTATGAGACGCGCCCAGTTTGTTCATCAGAAATAGCGATTTGTTCATCAGAAACTAGCATTTGTTCATCACAAAATAGCATAAGAAACTAACATTTGTTCATCAGAAACTAGCATTTGTTTATAAGAAACTAGCATTTGTTCATCACAAAATAACATTTGTGCATAAGAAACTAGCATTTGTTCATCAAAAACTAGCATTTGTTCATCACAAAATAGCATTTTGTGCATAAGAAACTAACATTTGTTTATCAGAAACTAGCATTTTGTGCATAAGAAACTAACATTTGTTCATCAGAAACTAGCATTTGTGCATAAGAAACCAATGAACAAATATGAATATAACAATGAACAAATCCACAATGTTGATGAACAAATCCACAATGTTGATGAACAAATCCACATTGTTGATGAACAAATCCACAATACTGATGAACAAATCCACATTGTTGATGAACAAATCCACAATACTGATGAACAAATCCACAATATTGATGAACAAATATGCCAAAATCAATGAACAAATATGTATATAGCAATGAACAAATCCACAATGTTGATGAACAAATCCACATTGTTTATGAACAAATTGATGTTACTAATAAACAAATATGCACAAACCGATGAACAAATATGTCAAAACCAATGAACAAATATGAATATAACAATGAACAAATATGCATATATCAATGAACAAATATGCATAAATTAATGAACAAATTGATGTTACAAATGAACAAATATGCACAAAACCGATGAACAAAAATGCCAAAACCAATGAACAAATATGTCAAAACCAATGAACAAATCCACAGTGTTGATGAACAAATCCACATTGTTGATGAACAAATCCACAATACTGATGAACAAATCCACAGTGTTGATGAACAAATCTGGGCCGTTTTTTTCAAAAATACGCGAATAATTCGCCAATAATTCGTTTGTGCCGTTTTTTTCCCCTTTTAAGTGAAATGATCAACGCCTTTAATTTTTCTTGATCCAACGGCTCCTGTTCTTTCTTATTTCGCACCTGGGCGTCCATTCTCACCTGAACCGGACTCAAAATATTTTATGTAAATCTTATATCTTTTCATATTCTAATATATAAATATTTTTTTATTCATATGTTATCTTTTTTTAAATTAAATATCTATGAAATATCATCAAGGAAAGGGAGAAATATACATTATTTTACCTTAATAATCGTTTTAATTCTCAACATTAAACTTAATAATTTATATTTAATTTGTTTTATTTGATTCCAAAAAATAATTTTTTTACTAATTATATTAATTTTTATATTATATTTTTATTTAATATCAATAAAATACCGCACCATAGTCGTGCATGGCACGACGAGTATAACTAATTATACTCTCTAAATTATTTTAACATGGTATTAGATGTAAACATCCTACTCTATTTTTTTCGTTATTTTTTTTTACCACCAAAACTTCCGCCATTTACTTTGGTCTTCACCGCCACCATGGTGGAAACTAGCTACATCTCTAACGAGATCGCCGCAGCCCAAGTAGCCGCCACATTCCCACGTTTATATAGAGATTGATTGTCAGTTTGTTCGAGGTCAATTGCAAAATGGGAATGTGGTCGCCTCTTATAAAGTCTTTACTTATCAACCGACAAATTTGTTCACCAAAACCATAAATATTGGTGAGCCTATGAAGCCTCATAAAATCACTTTTTTATTATTTCAATCTCTTTCACATCATCTTACAATCTTCTAATTTCATTTCATAAAATCACCCTAAATATCAATGAAACCAGGAAATTAAACCACATTTTCACTTTTCTCAATTCCCAACAACTATTTATTTCTATATACAAATTTACAAATATACACTCAATTTAATCTTTTATATATATCTTACCTAATTATACATGTCGCGTTATTTTTACTAAATTTCAATTTCAATTATTTTTTTGAATTATGTGTGTAAATTTGTTTTAAATTCTAAAAATATGTGTTTAATTACCCTTAAACAACCTCATGAAATTAATTTGACTTTAAAATAATTCAAACATATACAAAATTGGTATCTATGTGTTGATAAAAAAATTAAGAATTTTGATATAATTACTTCAAAAAATTAAACTAATCAAAATAACCAAAAAAATAATAATCAGCCTAACAAATAAATCCTTCCAATTTAACTAAACACCATATGCCACATGATAAGTGATGAATAGCTAATTGGAAAAAGAGGTCTTATTTGAGCCATCTCTCTCCTAGCTAGTTTCATTTTGCGAAATGGAGAACCAAGTTTCACCCTTTTAATTTCTTTTCCCTTTGTTTCGGGCTGAAACTCACAAGAAACTCTTTCAATTTATACCGATATTCATGCTCTAAGCTTTTAGGCCGATAACAATTTCAGTTTTTTACTCAATAAGTTAGGCATTCTCAATTTTCATGCACCAACTTGAGAAGAGTATTAAACCTAAATTATAATGTTGTTTGTATCTATAATGTTATTTTTGTCTATAATGTTACCTTGAGACTCGAGTATTTATGTAAACTATATATACTGATAATGATAATGAGGAAGACATATTCTACCACACAAATTATACTCTTCTGATCATGTTTAACACAAATAAATATTTTTATTGATGCTTCTAATCTCTTAGGGTCAAATGTAAACCTACGCAAATATATAACCCAAAAATAGAAGTTACAATTAGCTAATTCGATACGGCCCTTGGAATTATGGGGGCGCCCTTGACCTTTGCGACGGTTACCTCGACCGATGCACTAGCATGTCGGATTGTCGGTCGAGATAGTTGACGATTTATTGTTTAAAAAACCGTGTTGCACCACAAGGGTGGCGCCTGCGTCATTCGAGGCGACCGGCACGCCCTAATAGATGGTCCCCAACAACTCTTCTAAGTGCTTATAAATATAGGGGTGGAGGCATATGCATTGCCCACCCCGAAGTGAAAAAAAAAGAAGAAAAAAATAGGAAAAATTGAAGAATTTTTTTGGAGGTTATATAGATCTAAAAGTCGTTCGAAAACGCCACATCCATCTTCATAACATCCTATATATTTAAATCAAACGACGATGTAAGTGATTGTTAGTACCGAGGTCGAGCAAGAGGAGATTCCGGTTCAGCCAATGACTCCAAATATGTCTGATTTCGATTTATCCCAATCGAGGGGACTTGATTTAGGTCCGTTATTATATTTTACGTCTTAAAATGTCGATTTAGATTTTGATATTTTTTTTATTTTAGTCTTTTTAATTATATTTATTTATGTATTAGGATGTTAGAATCATATTTAAATTTATCATAATATTTTTATTTTCTATTATGTGTGTAAATCAAATATAATTATTTATTCGTAAATTGGTCATGATCACAATTTGAGTCCTTCACCTCCTACATTACCACCAAAACTAAAATCCAACCCCTAGATTACCATGATGTGGGATTGTGCTCCAGTAGAGTTGCAAATTAACTCTATGGGTAGAGATAGAAAGATCACAACCGTTCAATAAAAAATCAATTGTTAAGATGAGATCTTTCTCTCATCAAATCTACTTTTAATTTTTTTTCTCTTTAATTATTTTCCTAGGGTTAACCGAATTACTATAGGGTTTTAGAACTTTATTCATAAAGTTTCTAACCAACTCTACCGAATTCAAACCGCATAATGCGTGGGCGTGCTCCTCTTAACCACTACGCCCCATCATTCAACCCACCTAACTCCAGATTACCATCTAGTTGACTAGTTCCCAACACACGCCAAACCCACTTCTTGATTTCAGGCCTACTTGAAATTTAGAAGTCGAATTCAACAATGTTGTGACACCAGGACCGAACCACGGTCTGACCCATTTCTCCTTAATATGATTTCATATATCCCTCTTTCAATCTCGTCCGACCCTCACCAAGTCGGACCTTCCCACTTTCCACCAAAACCCACCCACAATTAGATCGGACCTTCTTATCTTGAGATTGAGCCTTCGTCTTATCACAAGGCTGGATTGTCTTTTTATCCTGAGGCCGAGGTCGAGGCCGAACCTTCCTACCACCCAGAACTCCTACCCCCGAGCCTACAAAAGACGAATATGGTGGCATACCTATTGATACCAGTCTATTAGTCGACTTCAACACTCATATTATAAAAGCACTATGGGAAGACCTGATTAGTTGGGTAAGAATGTTGTTTCGCACAAGGACATGTTGTAGCTACAATGTCAATTAAATGAGATTTAATACGCTTAACTAAATCTACTAACTACAACATAGCTAATAAACACTTACATGTTTGTTTGGTATGTCGAGTTCATCACAACGACATAAAGGGGACAACTTCAACAACTGCATCAACTTGGGATGGGCAAAGAACAAATCTACTATCTTGTTGCTACTCTCCTCAGTTCGATAGTCGACATAGTATTGATTAAACTCTAAAAAATGAAGCGCAAATTGGCTTACCATCATCGAGTTCATCTCTTCTTTAAACACTTGATGTCGAAAATCATACAACCGCTTCATTATTGTGGTCATTTTCGGATATTTATTCCTTAAGAATGTCATGGATTCCCTTGGCTCCATATCCGTCAAAGCTAACGGCTTTGCGTCCTCCCTTTATTCCTTATTCATTCGATCTGCAAACAGATAACCCTCCAGACTAGTGAAAAGATCATGATTGTGGTGACCACATCCCACCCTTAAGTGTCACTTCTTGGTCTTTATGTCCCTCTAACAAACCAACTCGAATGGGAACCCGATCTTTCTAATGCGAAGACCTTCTTTAAGATCATCACCGACCTTTAAAATTCTACACTATTTTGTGAGATTTGCCCTTCTTTCCCAGACTGTAATCATTGCCTAAGACACATCCCATAATGATCTTTGTCATTCATGATATTTGGTGGTGAGTACAATGTTTCAACTCCCTCCCTATTTTATGGGCCCACTTTGTCATAAATGCCTATTATTTGCAAAATGGCTAGAAATATCTGAAAATTGAATACACTAGAATAATAAAAAAGTTGAATTAGAATTTATTTATTTTAATTTCTAAACTTAATAAAATAGTATTTACATACCGGTTCTTCTCGTGGATTAAAAACGACATCATTATAGTGCTCATTTGGATCTTCATCTCCTCCATCGTCCTCATCCACGTACTGATTTAAATCAAATAGAGCGGGTGATTTTGCTCCTCCCCTCATTAATAACTAGGTATAATTACGAAATATTTAAAATACAATATTGTATTATAGGAAATTTAACATAGAGAAATTACAAATTCAAATCTAATATTAAAATAAATATTTTTTACTTACATTAACTTTTATAATGAGCTATTCTGGAGCCCTCTCTTTGAGACTAGTTCGAAAACTTGAATGTATTGAGAGTGGATGAAAAGTTGGAATGAACCATATTGTTCTTGTATATATAGAGATAGAAATCCACCCGTTGGAAAATAAATTCAACAGGTGGCTCATCGATCGAGACGATCGATGTAAATGCCAAATATTCAGTTTTTCGTGGCACCGATATTTCGATCGAGGTGACCAACCGAGGCATTCAAAAACCAATATGGGACGCTTCAACGCCTTGTTAAAATTATTTCAATACCTATCGCTAAAAATAATCGCTAGTGTCAATTCAACAACAAATAGAGCAAAAGTAACCTACTAGTGGGTTCTACAACAATCACAAACAATTGTTTTAACAACATCATCAACAATCACAAAATGGTTTGAAACAAGAAAAAATGATGAAATGTTTAAGTAAAATTTAAGCACCTTGGATACAATTTTTTTTTTTGAGTGACGGACACTGTTTATGAAATCGAATCGGAGACCTCTGAATATTAACTTTAAAGGTCGTTTGACTAGATGTTCAAAGGCGAATATAAACATTCGTGAACTCAACAAAACTTATGTTTAGTTATATTATTAATCAAACTAATAAATACAAGCTTTGATAGAAATTACTTGGTAATTTCGATCTTATGATTAATTCAACCATAAAATTCTATACAACCACTAGGAACATGTATTAACATTATTTTTGTTGAATTTGTGTTTTTAATTTGATCGAAGAGAAAAATGATTACGTTCGTTTGCATGTCATAATTAAACTCGTATAATCATTATCGATATTAATTGCTTTGTGTGATCCAAACGTGTTT
Source organism: Fallopia convolvulus (assembly GCA_964016875.1). Taxonomy (NCBI): domain Eukaryota; kingdom Viridiplantae; phylum Streptophyta; class Magnoliopsida; order Caryophyllales; family Polygonaceae; genus Fallopia; species Fallopia convolvulus. The sequence goes on from OZ024737.1 coordinate 41,021,982, forward strand.
GGTTGTAGATTGCAATTAATGTTGTGCTCAAACGTGGTTAATTTATGAATGCAAATGAGCTAGAGGGAGGGCCGAGTATCACTTTGACTAATTTTAATTGAACTTAAAAATGTCACTTTGACTAATTTTAATTGAAGTTTCTTACTGTAAATAAGTTTGATTTTGATCGACCTTAATAGTTAATACAGCAAGATGAGGTGTAAGCTATGGGCATTGGTAGATCAATAAATTTACTCTCTTTAATTAATTGCTCACCTCCAAGAAAACATTCAAATCAGACGTATTAAATACTCAATTTTGAAGAGAAGTATTGATGTTCACACTCAAATTAAGAGTTTGGTTAAGAAGGTAGAAAAGTAATGAATGAAGATTGAGAAATTACATGCACAACTTCATCTACACGTATACGACTAGTCGTTTCAAAAAAAAGTTTAGCACGTAGCACAAAAATCGTCCTGCTTATATATATATATATATATATATTTTGATAAGGTAAGAATTCGGAATACCAAACAAGTTTGGTAATCCGAGAGGCCGTAAAAAACGGCAGCCGATAACGGCTAAGAGAATCAAATACATGCAGGAACAACTATGAAAAGTACAAATCGTCCTGCTTATATTGATCAAGAAATTGAATTCCTTTTTTACCTCTCTTGTGACCGTTTTTTTCAAATAAAGTACAAATAATTCGCTGAATTTGTGTGTCGTTTTTTTCCCGCATTTTTAGTAAAATGTTCTACAGTACATACCTTTAATTTATTTCCATCTTATGACTCATGTTCTTTTACATTTCACATCGGACCTCCTATTTACACTTGATCTTGACCCAATATTAAATAAGATATTAATTATATGATATTTTTCACACACAAGTAGGCTTAATTTGAGATATGAGCTCATGATATAGAATTAAAATGAATATTTTTGTTGTAATGTTAATGATTGGAACGAGAATTATTAATCCTTTTAAATTATGTTCATTTCTACCAAAAAAATTTCTTTGTTCATAAATAATGTTATTAATTTTAGGATTTGTTTAATAAATTGAGAAGATATACTGTTTAACTTAAATAACCATAATATTGTACTTTTATTATATATTTATATAATTTTTTAATTAATTAATAATAATATCAACAAAAATATGATAAAATATGTCAAATGACAGCTATTTTTTAACACACAAAAAAAAAACAGGCAAAAACGAAAAGTATTTTCGAACAGATAGAGTATTTATTACTACATGCATTTGGAAATACTTTGTCATTCTATAAATTAACAAAACTATTAATAAGAAATAGTTGGATTTTACCTAAATATCTTTCTATATTTAGTTTACCTAATTTTCTTTTTTGAAAAAAAAGATATTTTTTCTTTTTAATTATTTTTAAGAATAAATTTTAAAAAATTGACAAAATATGTAGAATGATAAATAGTAAAAAAAACTTAAATAACAAGTATTCTTACAAGTTACAGCATTCAATCTCTAGTTGCATTATTGTGAGGCACATAAACATACTTATTCGAACACGCAATTTTTTTGGCCCCATATAAATAATGTAAGATCTGCATAGCTACTTATAATATCTCTTTATTCTTCATTAAAACATTATCCAACTTTTAACATGTTAAAGACATGAATCTCCAATTGATAGAAAAAGACACATGACCTATAACATATTTTTTGGATGGGAAGAAATAGAGAAAACAATAAGTAGTTACAAAATAGGTAGTTGAATTCAATAGCATCAAAATCAAATGCCTAGAAATTAATTCTATCAAAAAAACAGAAATTAATTTTATCTTATTTTTAAAAGGTTTTTTTTGGTGCGTGTTCTTCGACACATATTAATAATGATTATGTCACCTTAATTAGAAAGGAGAATATAAATTGAGAAGGTAAATTGAGAAAGAGGAGAGTGTAAATTGAGAAGAAAAATATATAAATAAGAAAAATATAACTTAATTTTAAAGTATATTATTTCTCTTTATTATTAATTTTAAAATTATTAAATAATATTTATTTTTAAATTTCTAATTAAAAAAATCTCAATTATTATTAGTGTGCGGTCGCACACTAGAAAAACCATTTCTAAAAATCTGTAAAAAAACATGATTATTTACCGCCGTTTCAAAATCTGCAATCTAGAAACCGTAGTGAAACACAGTAAAACAAGATTCTTTCTTTGAATCTTTGATTAATGAGAGAGGGAAAGATGAGGAAATAGCAGAAGATTTTCTCTCTATTATATAATGAAAATGGTCAAATTAAGGCACCACTTTTCTTCATTTCTTTTAAAAGTATTAATCATGAGTTTGGTCCTCCTTCTAGAATCACGATTTGCAACAATCTCAAACAGAAGAAAGGGGGACGAAGAAGAAGACTTGTCAAATTGCGTGATAATTAAGTTGATTTCAGCTTTTTTCCAATTGGGTGTTGGGTTGCCCATTATGACTTTCTTCCTCCTTAACAATGGAATTAAATCCTCGTCTTGTCTCTTCCATTTCCTTTTCCACTCCAAGCATTTCAGCCTAACCTTTTTTTACGGCAACCCCCATTATAGCTGATTCTAAGCTTTCCCCATATCCCAAAATCCTGTAAGCACCTGTCTTACTTTTGCACATCAACTGTTTGTTGTAATGCCTTTGCTAGCTTTCCATCTCTGATCACGTGTTCTTCTTTGACTAGCTACCATTTGTATGTTTATCTAGCTATTGTACTCCTGCAAATCTGTTTTTCCCACCCTTCTATTTTTCCTCATCTGTAAATTCTTATTTTCATGGAGTCTCCATGAAATTTGGTAGCTGGGTTTTTCATAGTTTATGCCTGAAAAATTAAAGCTTCTGTCTTTGCCAATGGACTCCTCAAATATCAGTGATAAACCAACAACCAGTGACTTCATCATGCGTTCTACTTCTCGCCATAGCATCACCTCCTACCATTCCAAGTCCTCTGGATCAGGTTCAGTGAAACCCATGAAGTTTGGATCAAGAAGGAGTGATTCAGATGGCCTGGGCTTATCCCAGAAGGAGATCAGTGATGAAGACGCCAGATTCATCTACATAAATGATCCTGCAAAAACCAATGAGAAGCATGAATTTGCTTCCAATTCAACCCGAACATCAAAATATTCAATTATAACATTCTTGCCCAGGAACCTGTATGAGCAGTTCCACAGGGTTGCTTATATTTATTTCTTAATCATAGCTGTCCTTAATCAGCTGCCTCAGTTGGCAGTCTTTGCTGGGCCAGTTTCTATCTTGCCCTTGGCTTTTGTTCTGCTGGTTTCTGCTGTTAAGGATGGATATGAGGATTTTAGAAGGTATCAAGCAGATAGAGTTGAAAACAATAGGCTTGCTTCTGTACTTGTCAATGGCAGCTTTCAGCCTAAGAAATGGAAGCACATTCAAGTTGGTGAAATCATAAAGGTTAGTTCAAATGAGACTCTTCCTTGTGATATAGTATTGCTATCTACAAGTGATCCCACTGGGGTTGCCTATGTACAGACTATTAATCTAGATGGCGAATCGAATTTGAAAACTAGATATGCAAAGCAAGAGACTCTTTCAAAGAACCCAGAAGCAGGAAATATAAGTGGTGTGATTAAGTGTGAGAAGCCTAATAGGAACATTTATGGGTTTCTAGCAAACACTGAGATTGATGGGAAAAGGATATCATTAGGACCCACCAACATAATCCTACGAGGTTGTGAGCTTAAGAACACAAGTTGGGCCATTGGAGTTGTGGTATATGCTGGCCCTGAGACCAAAGCTATGCTTAATAGCTCTGGTCCACCTTCTAAGAGAAGCCTTCTGGAAACCCAAATGAACAGAGAAATTATTATGCTTTCTTTCTTTCTTGTTGCATTGTGCACGTTAGTGACCACTCTTTTCGGCGTTTGGATTGTTCGTCACAAGGACAGATTGGATAACTTGCAGTTTTACAGAAAGAAGACTTATGCTGAACCAGGAGAGAATGATGATTATAATTATTATGGGTGGGGTTTGGAAATATTCTTTACCTTCTTGATGTGTGTTATTGTATTCCAAACAATGATTCCTATTTCTCTCTACATATCAATGGAGCTTGTTCGGGTTGGTCAGGCATACTTCATGATCCAAGATAAAAGTATGTATGATGAGGCTTCAAAGTCTAGTTTCCAATGCAGGGCCTTGAATATCAACGAGGATTTGGGTCAAATAGGGTATATATTCTCGGATAAAACTGGTACATTGACCGAAAATAAGATGGAATTTCAGCGTGCAAGCATTTGGGGTGTAGATTACAGCCATGAGGATGCTAGTGAGCCAAATGAGCTGGATTCATTTTCTATTGAAGGTAATGTTTTTTTTCCCATTAATATTGGTCATAATTTTGAACCTTTTCTTATGCTTAATTTTCTTTGTTTTCCTAATCTTTTTTGTACTTTTGGTATTTCTAGTGGATGGGCAGGTTTGGAGGCCAAAGATGAAAGTGAAAGTTGATGCTGAGCTTCAAAGACTAGCAAAGACTGGGATGGATGAAGAAACACATATTTATGATTTCTTCCTTGCATTGGCTACCTGCAATACAATTGTGCCTATCGTTACAGATTCGACTGAGCCAACTGTGAAAATACTAGATTATCAGGGAGAGTCTCCTGATGAACAGGCCCTGGTTTATGCTGCTGCTGCATATGGATTTGCACTCGTGGAACGAACCTCAGGGCACATTGTTGTTGATATTCAAGGAGAGAGGCAGAGGTAATGTAGAGCTTCTTTTCCTTGTGGCCTCATATTTTTTGTGATTGTATTTAGTTAATTTACAGCCACATGTCCTATTGGGTGGATTTCGGAGGACTATTATAACTCAAGTAATATTTAGTTATTTACATCTAGATGTATTTAGATTAAATCCAGTTAGCTTCAAGATTCACTTGAAGAGTTTCAGTACAATATATGTACTCATTTTTTATAATCATTTTATCATGGTTCTTTATTTTTTCTCCTACTTCATATGTTCTTTATGATACTATAAAGTGTTTGACAGTTGCATTTGTGTAAATGAAGAATGAATTCTATCTAGCTGGAAAATTGATGGGGTATGATGGAAAACTACTTGATTTGAAGATCTCATTGTTTTTGTTTTCTTTGAATTTTTCTCATGAAATGCAGGTTTGATGTTTTGGGACTTCATGAGTTTGACAGTGATAGAAAGAGGATGTCTGTTATATTGGGCTGCCCAGATAATTCTATTAAACTCTTCGTAAAAGGTGCAGACACAAATATGCTCAATGTAATCGAAAAATCCTTGAACTTGGATGTGATAGAAAGAACTGAATCCCACCTACACAAGTATGCTTCATGTGGTTTAAGGACACTACTAGTTGGCATGAGAGAACTCAATGCCTCAGAATATCAGCAATGGCAATCCTCCTACGAGTCAGCTAACTCTGCTTTGATTGGAAGAGCAGCTCGTCTTCGCCAGGTGGCTGTCAGAATTGAAACCAAGCTTACAATATTAGGCTCCACTGCAATTGAAGATAAACTACAAAAGGGTGTGCCTGAAGCAATAGAATCTTTAAGAAAAGCAGGGATTAAGGTGTGGGTATTGACTGGTGACAAACAGGAAACAGCCATCTCAATTGGGTATTCTTCAAAACTTTTGACAGGAGGAATGACTCGGGTTATAATCAATGGCAAAACAATGGACTCTTGTAGAAGGTACTTGAAAGAAGCACTAGCATCTTTGAAGAACCGCAGAAGTGGGTCTTCAAATGCATTGATTATTGATGGTACCAGCTTAGTTTACATTCTTGATTCAGAGCTTGAGGAAGAGGTAAGCATCAAAAGTGCAAACGCATCCTATTTTCTCCTTCTCTTCCTAATCTTTTCAACAGTTTTAGATTTATATGGAAGTGTCGTTTTTCTCTTAAATGAATGTGTTTTCCTTTCAGCTCTTTGAGGTGGCCAGTTATTGTGCTGTTGTATTGTGTTGCCGGACTGCTCCACTACAAAAGGCTGGAGTAGTTTCCCTAATAAAGAACAGAACTGATTCCTTGACACTTGCAATTGGTGATGGTGAGTCTCATTCCTCTCTCATCCTTTCTTTTATTTTGCAGGATCTCTATTTTATGATATGATCTTCTAATATGCTATAAAAATATACTTCAGGTGCAAATGATGTGTCTATGATCCAAGAGGCTGATGTTGGAGTAGGAATCAGTGGCCAAGAAGGCCGACAAGCTGTCATGTCATCAGATTTTGCCATGGGACAGTTCAGATTTCTAGTACCGCTTCTTCTTGTTCATGGACATTGGAATTATCAAAGAATGGCTTACATGCTCCTTTACAATTTCTACAGGAATGCAGTTTTCGTTCTTGTCTTATTCTGGTGAGTGTTTGGATGCAATGTAGTATAAAGAACTTCTGCATTATAATTTATGCTGTAGTATTTGATTTAATATGCATCAAGCTTAATGACCCAAAATACATCATACCAATGTATCATAAAACATTATATTTTGGACATAACAAATAACACTTAAAAAAATCTTTTGGCTTTATAATGCATAAAACAGGCATTAACTAATCATTGTACTGGTATTCGGTTTAGGTACGCACTCTTCACTGCATTCACCCTAACCACAGCTATATCAGACTGGAGCAGTGTACTGTATTCTGTGATCTACACTGCTTTACCCACCATTGTAGTTGGCATTCTTGACAAGGACTTAAGCAGAAGTACTCTTTTGAATCACACTCGGCTATACGGGCCTGGACAGAGGCTAGAATGCTACAACTCAAGGCTGTTTTGGTTGACCATGATGGACACTTTGTGGCAAAGTGTAGCAATTTTCTTCATCCCTCTATTTGCGTATTGGAAGACTGACATTGATGAGGCGGGATTAGGAGATCTTTGGACCATTGCAGTTGTTGTCACGGTTAACCTACACTTAGCCATGGACGTTGTCTGCTGGAACTGGATTGTTCATTTTGCCATCTGGACGGCTATTGTAGCAACCATCATTTGCGTCATAATCATCGACTCTATGCCTAGTTTGCCCGGTTACTGGTACACTCTCTTCCTTTCATTCTCACCTCTTAGAGTGCATTTGGATTACCCAAGATAATAGTACGTTATCTTGCTTTAAATCTTAAGTATTAATGCAAGACAATGCATTATTGTGGGTAATTCAAACGCACCTTGTTTGTTTGGCATGTCATACTGACTGATATGGCATCTTGAGTATTATGTACAAATGGGTTATGAAATTTTGTTGTGAATGGTTTCCTGACAGGGCGATCTTCAACGTGGCATTCATCAATAAGAGGTTGGTGGGATCGTTTTGGCTGTGCCTACTCGCCATTATAATCGCTAGCTTGATGCCTAGATTTGTTGTCAAGGTGTTCAGACAGTATTTGTGTCCTAGTGATGTTCAGCTTGCAAGAGAAGCAGAGAAGTCTGGGAGATTAGGCCATTGGGAGAGTGGAGAGATTGAGATGAGCCAGATTTAGTGTCAAAATCCTCAACAAATTAGCTGAGGTGAAATTGAATTCTTTGTAGGGGAAATGTATATTTTTCTTTCTTTCTTTCTTTGGTTCAGTTATTGTTTTATGGCATGAGGTGGATTTGTAATTTTGTAGCATAGTAAGCATTTGGCTTAGGTTCTCTTTTTTCTTCTTCTTCATCATTGGCACTATGTAGTTTCTTTCAATTGGAACAGTAATCTGCAATTGCAGACATTCAATTTATACCAACTTTATACAGCAATTTGGATAGCAGTTTCTTAATATTTTGAATAGCAATAAACATTTTTTTATTAAATATTGAAAATAAGAATTGACTAGTAGTTTTGCAGTCTATTTTCTTTTATTTTTTTGTGATAAAGTACTATAAGAGTGTAAAATGTTATGAAAGTGGATAATAACAGGAAGATGGTCCTGACTTTGAGATAGAATTTTAAAATAAAAAGATTTTTTTTTTGGTCAAGAAAAGATTTTTTTTTTATTCAATTGAAAAAGTCACAACAAAAAAGAATTTGTCATATAAAAATCCTTATATTCTCGAATTATGATGTCACTGTCAATCTTTGTAATTACATAATTCAGAAATAAATAAAATTCTAAAAAGCACCAAAATGAAAAATCCTCTGAATTACGACCTTCCAAGGAGAACAAGGAATCTTCTTTCAAATGGTTTTGGTATCTGTTTGTTTTACCCTTTTTCTGTCTGGTTTTCTCTTGGAGACGGGGTTTTGTATACGCCCATAACCTTAACAATTTCTTACGCCATTATTGATTGGTTGTTGCAGAAGATGAAGATGTGTCCAATTCAGTAGTTAATACTAACAACTACAACTAAAATATGCACCCACTTCGTCCTATTTCCTAATCCTGCTTTTTATCATCTCTCTGATGTATTTCTTCAACTGCTCTCAGCAGAGAGAGCCCTTATCCTCAATGCCACTACTCGGAATTTCTCATTGCCTATGTGTGCACATCAAATGTTTGTTCAAATGTCCGTGTCAAATTGTCAACTTCGAACTGTAAATACGTGTGCCCATTAAACGATTGCGCGGGAGGTTTACTTGGCAAACTTCTGCACTCTTCTTCCGTGGAATTTCTCATTCCAGGTGTGGTCTCAATTGTGTTTTCTGTGTGATTGTACTACTTGCTTCAGTCTTTGTTTTGACTTCTCTGCAAATTGGAATTGGGTTTGGTGTATGAACTTGTGAATGGTTGAATTGCTTGATGATCAAGACTTCTATGGTCTTTCGATCATGGCTTCAAGTTCAAGTCAGCCATTGTTGATCCCTTCACGAAAAAGCTTCGAGTACTCACAAGTACTAATCTGTTCCTGCCCTTTTCTGATCGAATGAGGCTGGTTTCTGAGAGCCAAGCTTCAGTTTCTGGTATGGACTTGAACATTTCTGATGGGGATCCGGTGAACAGTGACTATGCTGCTCGATCTCCCCACCATTCAAGGACCTCTGATGGGGCTTCTTTGAAGGGGGCTACTTATGGGGATTTGAATGGCAAATCTGTCAAATTCAGACCTAGGAGGACTGATTCAGAAGGGTTGGGGATTCCAAATAGGGAGATTGGTGATGAGAATTCCAGGATAATATATATCAATGACCCTGCAAAGACTAATGAGAGACGTGAGTTTTCAGGAAATTTGGTTCGAACAGCAAAGTATTCTATCATCACATTCATACCCAGGAATCTATTTGAGCAGTTTCATAGAGTAGCATATATATACTTCCTATTTATAGCCATTTTAAACCAGCTTCCCCAGCTTGCTGTTTTTGGCCAGGGAATCTCTCTCTTGCCATTGACTTTTGTGTTGCTAGTTTCAGCCATTAAAGATGGCTATGAGGATTATAGGAGGCACCTGTCAGACAAAGTTGAGAACAGTAGGCATGCTTTTGTGCTAGTGAATGGCAAGTTCCAACCCAAGGAATGGCGATACATTCAAGTTGGTGAAATCATAAAGATCCATTCCAATGAGACTTTCCCTTGTGATATAGTGTTGTTGTCGACAAGTGACTCAACTGGAGTTGCCTATGTGCAGACAGTAAACCTGGATGGGGAGTCAAATCTGAAGACTAGATATGCAAAGCAAAATACCCTTTTGAAGGATCCTGAGAGAGAAAACATCACTGGTGTCATTAATTGTGAGAAGCCCAATAGGAACATTTATGGGTTTTTGGCGAACATGGAGATTGATGGGAGCAGGATGTCCTTAGGACCCTCCAACATCATTCTCAGAGGCTGTGAGCTCAAGAACACTGACTGGGTGATTGGGGTTGCTGTTTATGCTGGCCGTGAGACCAAAGCTATGCTTAATAGCTCTGGTGCGCCTTCTAAGAGGAGCCGGCTTGAGACTAAAATGAATCAAGAGATCATCATGCTTGCTTTCTTCCTTGTTGCATTGTGCAGTATAGTGTCCACACTTGTTGGTATTTGGTTGGTGCGTCACAAGGACATACTGAATGATTTGCAGTTTTACAGGAAGAAGAGTTACGATGAATCACCACAGGGTGAAGATTACCACTACTATGGCTGGGGAGTGCAGATACTCTTCAGCTTCCTTATGTGTGTTATCATGTTTCAGGGAATGATTCCCATTGCTTTGTACATATCCATGGAGCTTGTTCGGGTTGGTCAGGCATACTTCATGATTACGGATACTAGTATGTCTGTTGAGGCCTCAAAGCCAAGTTTCCAATGCCGAGCCTTGAATATTAATGAGGATTTGGGGCAAGTAAGCTATGTATTCTCAGATAAAACCGGTACATTGACTGAAAACAAGATGGTGTTTCAGTGTGCGAGTATTTGGGGAGTAGATTACAGTCATGAACATGCTATTGAGGTGATTGGGCAAGACAGTTATGGTGCTCAAGGTAATGGATTTTTATATATGATTATATCATACTTTAGGTTAAGCTTCAGCGTCGTTCCCTTACTTTTTATTGCATTTCGATACTAGTGGATGGACGCATTTGGAGGCCAAAGATAAGAATGAATCTTGATCCTGAGCTTCTGAGATTAGTAAAGATGGGAAAGGACACTGATGAAGGGAGGCATATTCATAATTTCTTTCTTGCATTGGCCACTTGCAACACAATTGTACCCATTGTAACGAATTCAAGTGATCCAGCAGTGAGGATAATAGATTATCAGGGGGAATCTCCTGATGAACAGGCTCTGGTTTATGCTGCAGCTTCCTACGGCTTCATCCTTGTAGAGCGTACCTCAGGTCACATAGTCATTGATGTAAGAGGAGAAAGACAGAGGTAAGTTGAATTTTTTTTCCTATGCACTCACTCATCTTAGTATACTTGACCAGATCAAGTTTCTTGTTTGATGTTTTATTGACATTTTTGTGATTGGAACAATTGTTGAAATGGTAGTAGCTAGTAAAGTTTTTGTGCACCTGAATGTCTACATAAGCTGAGTCCAGATGTTGGCTTTAACATACTCTAAAGCTTTCACCATTAACATGTGATGTAATTTACATGATTAAAATAGGTTATTCTATCCTTAATTCTTTAATTTTCTCTTTTTAGATCACTGAACACTAGATTTAGAAGGATGTCATGTGTGAAAAGAGAGCCTCTATCATTAATTTCTTATGTACTGGGCAAAAAGAATAAACCCTATTTCTTTTGTTTAATCAGAACGTTTCAGCAATTTTGACGTTGATGCGTTGTTCATGTTCACTTCTTGTGCTGGATTTTTGGACTATAATCCATTGCACTCAAGCAAAGTGCTGGGTGCTGTCGTGCTGATATATGTCCATCGCATAAAATAGCTACCTCACTGTAATTTCAAATGTCCTTTCCGTTGAGTTGAAGGCATCAAATGTCATATACTCATGTTTCTGCCTGTGTCTAGGATTAAAAAATATAATATATTGCCGAATTAGAAGATTTGGAGAAGGAATAGGATCATATTTTCTCTAGACATTAGTAATCTAGTTTTGCTGGACCTTTAAGGCATATTGAAGGATTAAAACTAACAGCAACAGTTTCATGCTTTTTGACTCTGTAGTTCCACATTCTTGTCTTGCCCTTAGATTGTATCCGAGGAATATCACAGCCAGTGGTCCAATAGATCATTGTAATACAACATCCGTACTAAATTTAACATTTCTAATTTGATTTTTATGCTTCATTCTGAATGAAAACCATTTGAATTTGAGAATGTTATTGCTACTTGTGATAGCGCAGATTTGATGTTTTGGGGATGCATGAGTTTGATAGTGATAGAAAGAGGATGTCTGTTATATTGGGCTGCCCAGACAAAACTGTGAAGCTCTTTGTTAAAGGTGCTGATACAACCATGTTCAGTGTAACCGATAGATCCTTGTACTCAGAGGTGATATCTGTAACTGAAGCTCACCTTCATAAGTATTCTATGTGTGGTTTGAGGACACTTGTGGTTGGAATGAGAGAACTGAACACATTGGAATTTCATCAATGGTATACTTCTTATGAGGCTGCTAGCACTGCTTTGACTGACAGGGCAGCAAGACTTCAGCTGGTAGCTGGTGAAATTGAAAACAAGCTTACACTGTTAGGTGCCACTGCAATTGAAGATAGACTACAAAAGGGTGTCCCAGAAGCAATAGAATCTTTGAGAAAAGCTGGCATTAAAGTGTGGGTGTTGACAGGGGACAAGCAGGAAACTGCCATATCAATCGGGTACTCTTCAAAGCTTTTGACAGGTGAAATGACCCAAATTATAATCAATGGCAACTCAAGAGATTTGTGTAAAACCCACTTGCAAGAAGCACTGATTTCATTGAAGCACACAATGGTAGTATCTCATGGTGAGGAAAGTGCACAACCTGATCAAAATGCACTAATTATTGACGGCACCAGTCTGGTTCACATTCTAGACTCTGAACTTGAGATGATGGTAACTCTTTACCACTATTAGTCTATTACCTTTTATTTTTCTTTGATTGCTTACATTCATAAATTTGGTGTCTAAGGAACTCTTGTTTGTGTTCTTCAGCTTTTCGAGCTAGCCAGCCGTTGTACTGTTGTGCTATGTTGCCGGACAGCACCACTCCAAAAAGCCGGGGTTGTTGCCCTCATAAAACGCAGGACCAATGAGTTGACACTTGCAATTGGGGATGGTGAGTTAAATTTTTGACCTATTTTTCAAATTTTACCCCTTTTGTTTCCCTAGTCAACTCTGAAATATGTTAAATAAGCAGAGATTTTGGTTTCCATCATATATGTGTGACATATATTGTAGGTGCAAATGATGTATCTATGATCCAAGTGGCTGATGTTGGAGTAGGAATCAGCGGCCAAGAAGGCCGTCAAGCTGTCATGTCATCAGATTTTGCTATGGAGCAATTTAGATTTCTAGTTCCCCTTCTTCTAGTTCATGGGCACTGGAATTACCAGAGAATGGGTTCCATGATATTGTACAACTTCTACAAGAATGCGGTCTATGCCCTCGTCACATTCTGGTGAGCAGAACTCTTCTTTTCAACAAAATTTGAAAAATGGACATTTCCTTACATAATAAAGCTAGTTTCTTGAATGAATAAGTTATGGCACCTGTTTTTAACTTCAGTTTCAGGCCAATTGTCATCAAGAATCTCCCTAACCTGCCCTTTCATGACTTAATTTAGGTATACATTGTTCACTGCTTACACTTTGACCACTGCAATCACAGACGTGAGTAGTATGCTATACACAGTCATCTACACCGCTCTCCCCACTATTGTCGTCAGCATACTCGACAAGGACTTGAGTCGAACAACTCTTTTGAAGCTCCCTCGACTATACGGACCCGGGCAGAGGGATGAATGCTACAACTCCACTTTATTTTGGCTAACAATGCTGGATACGTCGTGGCAGGGTATGGTCGTCTTCTTCTTCCCTTTGCTTGCATATTGGCAGAGCGACGTTGATATATCAAGCTTAGGGGACATCTGGACACTCACGATTGCCATCACTGTTAATCTGCACCTGGCATTGGACGTGATGAGGTGGAACTGGATCATCCACCTCGCCATATGGGGTTCCCTGATCGCGACTGTCATTTGTGTCATTATCATTGATTTTATTCCTGTCTTGCCTGGTTACTGGTATGCGCTCTAGCTCACTTGTTACATTCTACACTTAGGGCCCGTTTAGTATCCATATTATGATATCACTCGTATCCATACTCATACCCGATATCTTGATCACGTATACCCGTACTGATACAGATATCCGATATCTCATATCTTAGATATCAATACCAAACGAGCCCTTATTGATATGCCATTGTGTGTGAGTTTTCATGGAGACTAATGTATTGTTTTGGATGGCCTTTTTGTCAGGGCTATTTTCGACGTCGCCTTTACCAATTACAAGGGAACGGGGATGTTCTGGCTATGCTTACTTGCGGTTCCGATCATGTCTCTGATCCCACGTTTCATCGTCAAAGTATTCAGCCAATACAAGAGCCCTAGTGATGTTCAGATCGCGAGAGAAGCTGAAAAGCTTGGGAGTTTGAGGGATTGGGAAAATGCTGAAATTGAGATGAGCAGGTTTACATCTATTACTAGGAGATATTGAGGTTACTCTTCTTGTTTATATTCTTCTGGGTTTTAAAGATATGTTTTGCTTGGCAAATGGCAAGTGAGTTTATGAGTTGGTCTGTCGAAATGGTTCTTTGGTATAGCAAAGGTAGAGTTTGTAAAATCATAGAAACTTGTCTCCTGTATTGTTTTTACTTTTATCCCCTTCATGGTTGGATTCCTGTTTGTATATGCTCCAATCTTGTGGGGGGAATTGTGAATTATAATACCAGAAATTCAAATCATAGGAGCTCTGTGACAATAGCTTTATCCGAATCATAATAGTAAAACCAAGTCTTGTTTTTCTACTTTTATAAACAAAAAAAATGACATTTAATGATTAAAGCAAATTACAGTGAACCCTTATCTGCCTCACGAAGATTGTTTCAAAAAGATTAACAACCGACAAAAGACATACTAATTAATGCCATACGACACTAACTTCTGAGTACTCGTTATGCTCAATTTTAAATAAAACAACAAATCATTTACTATTAGAGAGTGCCCATTTACGCTACAAGCATTATATAAAGTGAATTATGATTTTGTTGCATCTTTAACCAACGTATTAGGAAATGATCAATGTATGAAGAAAATTCTAAAAAACCTGAAAGAATTAATTATAATTTGGTAGAGCATATGGTATTATAAAAACAGAGCAGTATTTAGTCAACCTTTGGATGGATCTTCAAGAACTATAGAAGACTTTATAAAAACCCAAGTAATGATGTCGAAAAAAGTAAAAGACAACTTTAATGACGATAATGGCGTACCAGTTCGAACTACAACTAAGAGGAAAGACAAGAAACGGCATAAACCAGAGCATGAATTTGTAAAACTTAATTTTGATGGATCTAAAAAACAAACTGAATTGGCAACAACAGGCTATATTATTCGGGATCATAATGGACATACTATTTCGATGAATGCTTTTGCAAACGACCACTGGTGTATAATCCAAGCGAAAGTTATAACAATGTATGAGGTTGTATGTGAAGCCAGGAGGATTTTGGCCAAGATCATGATCGAAGGAGATAGCTTAATTGTTATAAAAGCGTTACGAGGAAATAAGTCGTGCCCATGGTAAATTGAAATGCTAATATCAGACCCACTGGTTTTGTTGCAGTTGTTTGAGGTGATCAAATTTTCACATGTACCTCGTGATTGCAATAAGGTTGCAGATTTGATTACGGGGTTACGCCATTTTTGTAGTTCTCATCAAATTCAGGACTTAAGGTCCTCATCCGCAAGGATGCTATAGATTGATATTATTGGCCTAATTTTTTCCTATTCTAAAAAAAATATTAACAAAAAGAAAAAACGGGTTGAATAGTTAGGTTAAATAGTATGTCACTATGTTTAGTTTCCACTACATACCAAATCTTCTTATCCCGTTACCATCATAACTATATACTAAAGCGGAGGTTAAAAAAATTATTAAACGACACATGTCACTTATAGATTGGACCACACCACCTTTTTTTTAAAAAATAATCTTTTATTTTTAGATATGATGAATTCATATGCATGTTTTTAGAATATATGATAGAAAATCTCATTATTAAACAATCTTTTATTTTTGGATATGATAATTAGAAAGATTTTATTCCATCATACAAATTATAGAATATTTTATTTTATTTTTAGATTGATATCAATTAATCAAAACTTAACACATATAAATAAATAATAAAATAATTTTATAAAAACTCGTGCAAGACACGGGAGCTAAGACTAGTTACATTAGCTAAAATCATCTTAAACTTTGACTAATCGCCAACTTTTGAAATTAGCAACATGTTTACGACATGACAGTTGTAAAAGTCTCAAAAAAAAAAGCCTATCCCAAGCACATCATCTATATAATATATATAAATTTATATTATATATGTAGATATGAGGATATGTGGTGAGAAGGTTGTCATAAAATAAAAACGTGATGTAATACTGTTCCATTTTTTTGGTAGAAGATACTGTTCCATTTTTATATTAATGATTTTATTCAATAATATAATAAGAGAATGCAAACAAAAGAAAATAGTAGGAGAAATGTATAATCGCATTATCTAAACATCCAACTTAAATGGATGAATTATTGAAAAGTAGCCTTATCTTTGTTCCACCATACCTTACAAATATTTATTTGTTTTCAATATATATATATATATATATATAATATATATATATATTTAAATCTTGATTAGAATTCAATTTACCATAACGTGCACTTTTAGCTTCTGGGCATGATCAATTGACTCGAAGGTGAGCCTTCTCAACACACAATCACATAAACTTATATATATTATTTTTTTTTTCTCATTGTAATTAAATATTAAGTCTAATTAGTTGTGATTTAGTTGTGATATAATCAGGGACGGACGCACAAATTAATTAGAGTAGGCAAGTAAATAAGGTCGTTGGCGTAGGCATCAACGGTAGAATTCATTGTAGTAGCATACTTTGTCCATTCGATCGTAAGCTCGATATAGATTCTACCGTGTTTGATATTCAACACACTTGAAGTTAACATTTTTTTATCAAAACGACGTTATTTTAGAATTCCACAGCAACGTTGTAGTCCTGATTCAAAAATTGATGCACTCCCTCTAACTCGACCAACCGTGACATGTTACATAACTTTGATAAAAAATTAATATTAGAAATTAGTGGCTCCGTAAAGGAGTTATGATTCTTAGGGAAAAAACAAAATTAACTAATTTAAATTTTGAAAATAAAATTAAAAAAGCCATCTAAAATGATGGGTTGGACAAATGTAAAATTAAGACCCGACCTAGTATAATCAATCTCTAAATAAACTTTTCTCTGATAAGATTGTGGCGTACCGTATACATAGTAAATAATATGTAACGAAATATCAGTTCATAAATAGTTATAACAATTACAATCTAGATGGAAATTAGGGGCACTGGCAAGGTTATCAGGATCGGGATTATAGGTTGAATTGTTGGGGGTCTTTTGGATCGGATCGTAAGATTGGATCGTTGAATTGTAAGATCCTACGTTATAACTAAAAGTATGCAAGAATAATCTAATAGATTGTATATTTTGTTATATATGAAGTAAGAAAATGATAAACCTTATTAATTTGATTATTAAAAATGTTGTAGGATTGACTACTCAACTATTTTAATGGAAATGATACGTTAATCATAAAATTATTAATAATATATAGTTAAAATTGTCATTATAGGATCGTTAGAATCGTTTATAGGATCATTAAAATCGTATGTAAAATCAGGATCGAATTGAGATTGTATTCTAAATCATTTAAGATCCTACTCCAGTAAGATCCTACTTGGGATCGTGGATCGTTTCGCGTGTTATGGGTCGTAGGATCGCTAGAATCGTAAAATCAGATCGGGGTTCTGATAACATTGGGAATTGATAACTCAATTGTAGTCCGAACAAAAGTGGGGGCATCGGCCCCCGCCGGCCCCCACTTGGGTCCGTCCCTAAATATAATATCATTTCAAACAAATCGATTAAAAATGACAAGATAAACTTTCACTCAATTTCAAATAGGCTTAACAAGCTTGTTTGGTTCCAAAATTTTAAGAACTTATATACTAGATAGATTATATTTCATTCAGTTTACCAAGCTTGTTTATTTAAAACAAATCGATTA
This sequence comes from Fallopia convolvulus, assembly GCA_964016875.1. NCBI lineage: Eukaryota > Viridiplantae > Streptophyta > Magnoliopsida > Caryophyllales > Polygonaceae > Fallopia > Fallopia convolvulus. The sequence continues at coordinate 41,039,702 of OZ024737.1, forward strand.
AAAACGACAAGATAAACTTTAACTCAATTTCAATTCGGCTGGGGCTTGTTTCACTTTGGATAGAAAAGGCTTTTTGGGTAAAAAGTGATTTTTAGTGTCTTGAAAAACGTAAAAAGTAGAGAGACTTGCACGGATTTCAAGAGTATTAAAAGTAATTTTTAGGGAAAAGTGTACAGTTACACGCAGTGTAACATTTTTTCTTACACTAAAAAGTGAAATATCAATAATACCCTTATTACTAAACAAATTTACATATTAACCTACTTCTCCTTCTTTAATCAAATCTCATTAATTCACCTTGCGTGGCTGTGTTCGAGGCATAGAAAGGAGGGAGCCATGGAAATCAAATTGGTGTTTTCCTGAACATCCCGATTTGCCCATATCGCCATCTCCGGCCGCCCAAGTCCACACGCCACCACTACTCTTGTCATCGACCATGTCCCACATCTGAAATTAGGGTGACACCACCATGGAGTCGCAACCTTTGTCGGCCACCACCACCTTCACCATCGGCGTTAGCCCTCTCTAGCCTTCTTCAAAACTAGTTATCTTGGGCGAATTTGTGAAAAAAACCAATTTAATTTTGTACTCAAAATTCTAGATTTGAAATTCATCTTCCATAAATTTTAGATCTGGAGGTGGGGGCTGCCGTTGGATTTGGGGAGTAGCGTTGGTGGCGAGCCGACGAACGGAGGTGGCGAAGGATATTCCAGATCTAAATAATAGAAGATGAGGGCTCAATTGTTAAATCAGTTTTGTACAGATCTTCCATGCTCTGATGATGCTGTTGCAAAGGACTTCGACGACGGTAAGTGGGGGACTTGGAGGTGGCGGTGACGGAGCCGGCTAGTGGAGGTTGTGAAGGATCCGGACCGGCTGAAAAATGGGGATGTCCGATATCAAAAAAAAAAAGAGGGGAAGGAGGGTTTAATGGTAAATCCAGATTATGTGGGACCTAGTAATTTTTTAGATCAATTTTTATTTTGTCAGATCAGTTAACGTGTACAATTATTAAGACTCCACGTGTCTTTGGTGTAAAAAAATTTCTTACACTTAGTGTCAACGTATCACTCCCCAATTTTTAGATATAAAGGAGTTTTGTAAACAAAGTCAAACAAGGCCTTGGTTCCAAAATTTTACAACTTGTTCTCGGTTAAACACCGACGTATTAATTTTTTCACTACTTTATGTTCGTGTCATTCTCACCTTATCCTGATCCTCAAAGCTTTTGTAACAAGTTCGATTGACCAATTACTGTCAGAGGGCGTGATTGTCCTAGTGCACATGCCCCGATAGGTCGAACATATAAGCCTAGGAGGTTTAATCTTAAAACCAATAGGTAATATGAGGAGTAATTTAAGAACATAAATACTAGATAGATTATATTTTATATTTTAGATGTGGAAAGGTTTATCTCCACAAAGCACACACCTCCTAAGTGTAGTTGTCTGACTCCATATATACTAGTTGTACTTGATATCATGTCTTTAAGCCGACCAACCCAATATTAAACCAGAAACCGAGACCTATACCAGAACAAACTTTAATATCATATTACTTTATTAGCTTTCATATTGGTTTTATATACTCCCTTCTTATAAGTCTACTTGTCCTTTTAGAGTTGAACACATGTATTAAGAAAATTGTAAATTAGACAAAAATGTCTTTAATTAAATGTTTACTTTACGCATTGAAAAAGAAAGCGGATCAAATTTAATTCATTTTTTATTAAATACGGAGTATAAAAATTAAAGTGGGAAAGTTGAGTCCAAAATATATAAAAGAATAATTTATTTGAAAAAGATTTTAAATTTAAAAATACAAATAGACTTGTACAAATACTCTTGTTCCAATTTAGTTCACTTTACGCATTTTCGAAATTGGATGAAATTTAGTTCATCTCTTACCTTTGATGTCATTATTTTTTGATTGTTTGATTGGCTTTATTTGACTGCCAGTCAATCTCAATCTACAAAATAAATTTAAAAAAATCATTAAAAAAACTACCCAACTAGTAGAATGACACTTTTTACTTTACCCACCTTTTCTCCCGATTTTCACCCGTTTTATCCGTCGGGTGAGTAAAAATCTCAGCCCTAGAAGAGACAACAAAGTAACAAACCAGATAAAAGGATAAGTTTATCAACATCCCCATCTCATCGGCACAAAAAAAAAAGGAAATTAAAAAAAAAAAGCGTTGAAATGTAGGGGGCAGGTTGAATTCTGCAAATGCATGAACAACAAACTGAAGAAACAAACCCAAAAAAGCAAGAAATTGTGGGCCACAAATTAAAAGCGAAAATCCCTTTTTCTCCTTAAAAAAGGAGCCCCCTTTTTTCCACTTTTCAGAAAAAAGCCCCTACTTTTTTTTAAAATTAAACAAATGGCTAGAAAATGAAATGAAAGAGGTGTGTGGGCCACATAGAACATGCGGCTCGGCTTCATCCCTTTATGCTGACTAGACACTCCCACCTGGCTCTCCTTTTTCCCGGCTACCGTTTCTCCCGGTTAATCAATCACGTATTAATGATTTTTGATGTAGATAAATCATAATTTTCCGTATATGTTTATCGATATTTTATTTGAAAAAAAAGAATCTAAATAATAATTGAATGGACCAACCTTGTAATATTTAGATTATGTTATTCTCATGTATAAAGTTGAGAATTTAAAATTTTTTAAGCTAACTTTTTATAAACTTATTGAAATTATATGTATAATATTATCTCAACTTTTGATGTCAAAAAGGATGGTCTTGACTTTTGTATACATAAGGTGATATTTCATTTTTTAAAATATTTTAATAAATTTGATTACCACCATAAACAGATTGACTTGATTTAATCACACTCTGTAATTTAACACCATCACAAAAATAACTTCCAATCGCATTTATTTTAATGAAAAATCATTCAATGCCCCTAACCCAACATAGCACTGACTTAATTGAGTTAATAGTAATAATAATAATTTCCCCTCACATTCATAACACAAAAAAAAAAGAGTTTTCATGCCAGCACTAACAAAAAAGTCGAGATTGTTGACGCAATTTTTCTGGTTAGAAGTTGTCTTCCATTTATTCTACACAAATTAACTTTGGGGAAAATAGAATAAAATCCAATTGTTTAATTGAAGGAGAAAAAGGGAAAACATTAATTGAAACGTAATGACCTTTTTCTTTTTAATTAAAAAATTGCTGCCTTTCTCTTTATAGGCGAAGAAAAAGGGCAAATCTTTTTCCTTCTCCGTGTTCTTTTGGCTTCCAAATTTTTCCCCATTTTTATTATTTTTTTTCCTTTCTTCTTTCTCTTTCATTGTTTGCTTCCCCACAAACTGTTAGATAGAGAGAGACACAGAGAGGGGAATCTCTCTTTCTCCGAGCAAAGCTAGAGTCATGTCTCGCCGGAATCCTAAGCAGGAGTTTTCCGATGCGCCTATCAAGCTCTTTGGCCGGAGTATTCAGTTACCAGATTCCAACTCTCCACCATCCGCCGCCGCGGTGGAGCCTGACGCGTCGTCTTCTGCTGACACAGCGGTATAACAAAATGGATACTCTTTTTTGCTCTCTCTTTTCCTTGCTTCTTAGTTTGTGTAGCTTTCTGATGCGGATTAGCTTGAGTTGCGAAATGAGGAGTAATTTGATTTGCTTTCTGGATTTCTGATTCTTGCTGTATACCGTGTTTTTTGCATTCTAGCTTCGGCGTTTTGCGGCCGTCTAGTTCTTTGGGGATTTGGTTGGTGCTGTGTACTTTTGTGATATCGTTTGGGGATTTATTTGCTCGAGCTTTTGGTTTGGATGGAACTTGGTTTGTGTTTTGTGCTGGATAAGGTGGTATCATTATTTTGGTTAGGTTTTAAACTTGAAATCAAATGCATTAATCAATTGGGATTTTTTTTACAAGTTTGACATACTTCTTCTGTTGGGGATTTTGTGATTGTAACTCATAGATCATGATGCCAATAACAAGCTTAGTCGCTTAGAGGATAGTTGGTGTTGTTTGAAGGATATCTGCTGTGAACTCTTGAATTACGGGGCTTCATCACCTTGCTTTCGAATTTGTTGGCTTTCAGTGTTCAGTGAATCTTGGGGTATTCCAGTTAATGAATGGATGGAATGAAAATATTTTTGCTTAGGTTTGCCTTGAGAATTAATGGTCAGGAGAAGGTGAGTACGGTATGGTTGATCAATTCGAGTTGCTTTTTTTTTTTGACAAGTTTGACATTCTTCTTCTGTGGGGGAGTTTGTGATTGAAACTCATAGATCATGATGCCAATGACAAGCTTAAAGGATTAGTAGATATTGTTTGAAGGATATCTGTTGTGAATTTTTGAATTACAATGGGATTCATTGCTTTGCTTCGGAATTTACATGCTTCCTATATTCAGTGAAGTCTTAGGGTCTGCTTGATTCGAAATTATGAATGGAGGTTTATGTTTGCTTTGAGAACTAGCGGTTAGGAGATGATGGTGAGTACTGAGTATGATGTGGATAAGTGATTAATCTCTTTTTTTGAAACAATTTGCGGATCTTATAGTTGAGTAATTAGTTTCTGTACTAAGGACTTAGATTTGACCATATGCCTTTATCCTTACCATTTATATCAGCTCTAGAGGTATATACGACATAACTACGTGTTTCGTAAGGTAAGTAGCTATTTACCTTAAATTAGAAGGGTAATTACTGCATTGAGTGATGGTGTAAATTCTTTCTCCAGATGTACTAGTTGCATTTCTGGTGCCCTTTCCAAAGGGGTTTTCAAGCGGTTCTAATGTTTAAAACATTTTTATTTTTCTAATCTTTAAAATAAATAATAATACCTTTGAAATGCCAGAACCATGAGATATTATTAACACTATGAGCACTAAGAGTTATAGATATAAGATTAAAATTGATGTAAATGAAGATTTGAGAGTAATTAATGCCATTGGTTTGTCTCAGGATACAGGAAGGAATGTATTATTGTAAAGCTGTTTAGGAAAGACCGAAATATGTGTTGCATCTATCATTGAAAACACATCAGTTTGGATGATCTTAATCATTGAAAACGCATCAGTTTGGATGATCTTAATCCTTACGAGTGAACATGAATAAGCAAACACTTTAGTTCTCATGAATAAGAAAGGGATGGAAGAATGATCAGCCATTTCATTATTGCAGTTTGATTGCTGGCTGTTTATGTGCTTTTTTTTTTGGGTGGCTACTTGTGAAATCTGTATCAATACTCTATGACGTCTTCCAGGGACTAGGATTTTGTTACTAGGTCAAACTATCTGGCAACATGTAGAATGTAATTGACTTTCTCTTTATGGGCATGAGTATGAGTAAGCATGCGACATGGAGCATATAATCACACAACAGTTACTGTCGTTCCATTTGTGGTTCTACCTAATCATATCACAAATAGAGTTTGCAAAATTGTTAATCAAGAAATGCTAGCCTATGGAATTTCGGTATTGGCTGAGTACTTGAGTTTATATAGTTTTATCTTGTGTGGCTTGTATATGTTTTACTTAAGGGCCATTGTAAGATGATTAAACAATCGTTACTAAGATCTAAGCATGTACCCTGACATTTTGCTTTTGTAATCAGGATGTATATGCAGAGACAGAAACAAAAGATTTAAGTAATGGTATTGCTGGAGAATCTCATAAAGAAGATGGAAAATCACTAGAGAAGTTTCAGGCACATGAAGACATGGAAGACACAGATGTAAAGATTCATGATCAGAGGGTTGACAAATGTGATCCAGGCAGTGATGAGAAGGTTTTAAAGAAGCCTGACAAAGTCATTCCTTGTCCCCGTTGCCATAGCATGGAAACAAAATTTTGCTACTTCAATAATTACAATGTCAACCAGCCTAGACATTTCTGCAAGAGCTGCCAAAGGTACTGGACAGCTGGAGGAACAATAAGAAATGTACCCATAGGTGCCGGCCGCCGTAAAAACAAGCAAATTGCTCCCCAGTTTCAACCCTTGGTCATATCTTCCAATGGAGGGCCAATGACCCACGTGAACCTCCTCAATTCTGTTGATCCCTGTGGTGTTTCTTCGGCTGGACTTTGTAGCCCTACTGGATTTCCCATGGAAACCAAGGAAATCTGTCAAAATGGGAATGATCCACCTCTTTGTAAGTCTGTGGCAACTTTGCTTTCTCTTCATGACCAGAATATGCCAATGGACAATTCTGGAAATCCTTGTAAAGAAGGAATTGCACCGCCTACTTCATCTAGCTCTTCTGCACCAAAAGAAGCGGTAGAAATTGGTCAAATTGGTTCTTCTGGATCTCAAATTTCTCCTTTGCCTGCTCTCCAAGGCTATTCTGGCCCTCCAGCTTATCCTTGGAACATTGGTTGGACTACTGGAATGGCATATAAAGCTGATGGAGGCCACACGGTTCTAGTTCCATGGAGTTTCCCACCAATGGCAACAGCTCCTAGGTTCTGTGGTCCCCCTCCAGGCGTTATCCCTGTTCCATCCCCATATTGGAATTGGGATCCTAATCCCTGGAACTTGCAAACTAATAACTTATCACCGTCATCTTCTGCTGGAAATAGTAGCTGTTCTGGAAATACATCTCCTCTAGGAAAACACTCAAGGGATTCAAATTCTCAGGCTGAAGAAGCAACAGAGAAGTGTCTTTGGGTCCCGAAGACGCTGAGAATTGATGACCCAGATGAAGCAGCAAAGAGCTCTATATGGACTACTTTGGGAATTAAGCCTGGCGATAGAGAACCGTTTTCTAAGGGTAAGCCCCTGAAAGAATTTCTGAGAAAATCTAAAGGTGATGCTCAACAATCAGATGGTGATCAGACTTTGCAGGCTAATCCAGCAGCTCTTTCAAGATTTAAGGCGTTTCAGGAGAGCGCCTAGGAAAATTGAGGTCAGAAATAGTTTTGGTTCTTCAGGATATCTGAGTTGATCATTAAGGATCTTCAAAATCTTGACTCGAAATATGGTTTTAGGAGATTACAGGTGGGTAGACTCCTCAGAAACTTCTTAACTCCCCACAAATTTTAGTTTTTTGATCTTTTATCTGCCTGATAGACTATGTTGGTCATTGCTAGAGACGCCTGTTTCCGGTTTAGTTTGCCTTTCTTTTGTAGTACCGTAGCCTCATAAAAAAGCCTTGATTGGGTGGAATTCTACGGGATAAGCACAAGAAAGAGTTTTTTCACATCTAAGGTATACCAACCATATATGTAAGTAGAATTCATCCTCTTAGACTTTTGCTGTGATAAGTTCTGCTTGCAAGAAGAAACCCAAGTGTTTGGTTCAAATCTGCTTTCGTTTTAGACAACTTAGATATGTACAGTTTTAGTTTTGTTCTAGTTTTGTTCTGCACCTGAGTGTGACTTCATTTTTGTTCTGGTTTTGAACTTTATCAAGTTTTATGGACGTGACTTCTCTTAGTTTTCATGTTTCTCAATTATGTTTTTATATGCTGGTTTCGCAGTTAAAGCCGCAAAATTGCAAATTACTTATGGTTACCAAAACCAACCAAAATTAAATTCCACGTTGATTAATAATGATTATATAGAAGCATACCAAAATTGAGTTCCAAGTTCATTGTATAGAAGCATTACATTACATTTACACATTCATGGGAGACCCAGAAATCCAAAACTTGTCGTCACTGTGATACATAAACAGGGGTCCCACTCCCTCTATTGCTTGGAGAAGGCGAGTCACCAAGCTGCCATGAATCCTGAACTTGAGCTGCAAATTGCAGGTTCCATAACACATCTTCAATTGAAGGCCTTTCACTCGAGTCGCTTGAGAGGCACCTTACTGAAAGATCCATTAGCGTCTTGAGCGAATCATCTGAGCATCCTTTAATCACTATTGGATCAGCCACGTTCCTCCTTGCTTTGTCGTCTGCCTCTACGCCTACTTTAAACTGCATGGGGACAGAAAGTTACCGCGTTTAGCTCAAATGTGGTGAAACGATCAGCAACCCTAATCAAGGTGTGTTTGGATTATTACCCAAGAGAATACATTATAAAACATTAAACCTTGAAAATTTAATGCAAGATAAGTACATTGATAGCCAACAACTTGATAATTCAAACACACTTGGAAAGTGAAGCGTCAGAGCTAATACTTACAAGATCCCTCACTACTTGAGCTTCATTTTCAGTTGTAATTGCTCTTCCGGTAATGACTTCAAGAAGGATGACTCCAAAGTCATGTACATCACTCTTTTCGTCTTGCTTAGGCCTGCAGATGTGCAAAACAGTTTCAAGGATACAAAACTTAGTATCAAAGTGGAAATGGAAACAGATACTATGAAACCGAAAGAACAAAATCTTTGGGAACAATTTATACTTCTTGAAAATGAAAAAAATGGAAATTCACTACAGAATGAAGCAACATGAGGAACACAACTGCAAAGATGTTCTTTCTTTTTTAGTTTTTTAGACAATGCAAATTTTCCTAATAACAAGAGCTTGGACAAAGTATGCTCTCTCATTTGGCCACTTACATTGCTTTTACTTTCTCCTTGGATCCAGAGGACTGAAAACCAGCATCAACCTGCGAGAGTTAAAAATATTAGTGTGTTCATTTGTAATGTTTACAGAGATTTTTCATTTTTTCAACAAATTACTTCTACTAATATTACCGGTTCCCTGTTTTCAGCAAGCAAAGGCAGGTTATATCGGTTTATTTTCACATGAAGATCATGGTCCACCAGAACATCAGTTATCTTGATTTTGTTGGCGTGTATACCAGGCATGATCCCTGTTTGTAGAAACTGAATACCCTTGGCAATTCCAATTGCAGCTGTGATCCTTTGTGACCAAGTAAGTTTAGTCCCTGAAAATCCACAAAAATGACAACAAAGAACATTAGCTTAAAATTCAACTTTCAGTTTCATATGAGCTTGAAACTCACTAAATCAAAAATCTTACCTAAGACAGCATCCCTCAGTGTCCCATTTGGAATGTACTCGAATATTAGATGTATCTTGTTGACATTTGAATCGTCTGGGTAACATTCAAAGCAATGTCCTAGAGCACTGACCAAATGACTATGCCTAAGTTTTGAGAGAAGCTCAATGTGGTGTGTGTATGTTTGAATTCCATGTTTTTTCCTCATTTTTAAGCTTCTGATAGCAATAAATGACTCGTTGGACAGCTTCCCTTTGTAAACTGGACCAAGAGATCCTTCACCGATTAAACTTGACTTATCGAAGTTCGCTGTTGCCTCCTTGAGCTCTTCCAATAGAAAGTTCCGATAAGCAGGGAGACCAAGTGGGCCCAACTTCATCACTTGACAAATTTCCCCTACAGACAAGGGTAAGAAAATGAATCCTGCAACTTTTTCCTCTTGATCATAATAACAATAAAGCCACCAAAAAGAAAAGCAAATCTTATTTTCATACAAAGGCTATATAATACATCCGGTCTTTGTAACCTATGCCCTTAAGATTCATGTCTTCAGATAACTATTACCTATTGAAAATGATAAACCACATAAAAAAAAACTTCACAAGTCCTAAATAATTAAAAATCTAAATGACACTTTCCAAAAACAAGAATACTTTAGAAAAATGTATTCATAAGGGTATGTTTAATGCAAAAAAGGCAATGATGGGCGTCATAAAGGAATCTAAAAAGAGCAATTAACTAAAATATCTTACTTGCATCCAAAAGCTGCCTTGAAGCATAATTGGGTGTCACTTCCTCCACAATGAACCTTGTTTGAGGCTTCTTCAAATTGTGCTTAGTAAACACAATTCTAGTGAGCACAAGCAAAACAAGACCCACAAGTGAGATTGCTCCAACAGTGCTCATAGCAACTACAGTCTTCGAAACGGGCCCTCTTCTTAGGTCTGTAGGCGGGACCACCTTAACAGCCAATGCTTGGTTCCTACAGAAGTCAGAACGATGCTGCCAACGAAGACCTTCATTTGACAAACAGTTCTTTTGATACTTAACAACCATTTTCTTAGATCCCTTCATCAGACAAGCAGGCAAGTTCCCAGTCAAAATGTTTGAGGATATATCCACAAACTCGAGTTGGGCGCCACAACTAATGTTCTCTTGGAGCAATCCAGTGAATCTATTCCCAGATATGTCAAGATAATTGATTGAAGTCAAGGAAAAAACTGAAGGTGGAAATGGGCCAACAAGTTCATTTGAAGAAACATCAAGCTTTTGCAGTTGGTAAAAGGAGGTCACATTTGTAATCATACCGAATCTAAATTTGTTCCTTCTGAGGACTAGATTTACAATCTTGTAAGGCAAAATAGGAAACTGAGGCCCAAAAGAGTTGCCTCCCAAATCAAGAACTTGAAGGTTGGTTAATTTGCTGAGATCAGGCATCAATCCAGAGATATTGTTCTCTGAAAGTTGGAGAATCCTGAGACTCTCTAAAGTTGAGAATGAATCTGGCAAAGGGCCAGTAAGTGAGTTGTTCTTCAAGCTCAAGACAGTTAGACTAGGGTTTGAGCTCAACCAAGCAGGGATTTGACCAGCCAACAAGTTATGATCCAGAATAAGTGTCTGAAGATTCCCAAGTCTCAAAATCTCAACAGGAATGCTACCAATCAAGAAATTTGAGCTAAGATTTAAAATCTCAAGTGAAGAGCAGTTACCAAGTTTTGAAGGGAGAGGGCCCCACAGGCCTAGAGAGACCAAAGTCACAACCTTTAAGCTTGGCAGGTCAGCAAGAGCTTCAACCAGAGCTTCCATGGAGAACTCACTTGACAAAGGTTCTGCCCTCTCAACTCCATGGAAATGGACCTGTGTAATATTATCCTCATAGCACAAAATAGTCATAGAAGAAGAAGAAGAAGAGCTTTCAGCACTACAAAAGTCTGTGCCTTCTTCCAAGCTAGTCAATGGGTGGCTCAGAAGCTTCTGGATGGTTAAAATAGCTTGAGACTGAGAATAAGGCAACTGGTATGAGAAATGGGCTGAAAGAAGCAAACCCAGAAACAAGAAGATGAAGTGTGAAACCATCACAGAGTTTGGTTTCGCCAATGGAACTGCAAATGTTCACATGGGCATTACATCAAACAGTTTGTATGCACTCCCAAATTGTTAATTTATCAAAAGGAAGCCATTGGAGAAGTGGGTTTTTCACCGCTAGCAAGAATCAGAGCAGAGAAAAGCTGGATAGCACACTACGCCCCAAAAGTATTAAAAGAAAACTACAAAAGGGCAATAAATAGAAAGCGAGGAAGACAAGTGCATTGCACGCATACAAAGGAGGAGGTGGGAAAATCTTACGTGTCTGCATTGTGGGTGCTTTTTGCCAAAAGATTGAAACAGATCTTCTGAGAAAGCCTGACGGAAGTCGGTAAGCATTCTGGATTCTTTTTTTTTTTTTTGAGTATTTAATAACTTAATAGTAATAATAATGTAATTATTAATGGCTTTTGGAGTTTAGCTTGTTTTTTTAGTCAGTTCACGGGTAAACATCTAACATGGTTTCCACTTTGCTTTCACCTGAATCACATCTCAACCACAAAAGAGGGTCTCCATTTTATTATTTTATTGCTGGAAGATGATGTTTGAAGGAGAGAATTTTTCGAATCTTAAAACAATTAAAATGCATTTTATTGTTATGTCTAGAAAATAAAATAAGCTTACAACAGTAAAAACAATTTTTTACCACAGGAAAATTTCGGAAACACGCAGATTCTTGGTCCACTTTTGAACTATTATTTTTAATATTTTTTTTCAGAAAACTACGGTCTTTCAAATCTGTCTCTTTGGATATTTTCCTGTAGGGCTAATATCCATTTTCAGATATTTGTGTTTGTTGGTAATTTTTCCACTTCGATTGAAAATTTTGATAAAAATAGATTTTAAGATGTGCTTTCAGTTTTTTAAAATAATAGCAATAATTATATATTTATCATTGAGCAAATGCTAGCTTATATATATAGTCTTAAAGTTATATAGGTGAAGGTCCAAAGAGAACTCATTGCTGACTTTGTGGTATATAGTAATAATATAGATGAGGACCTCCCTTGGCCATAAGTTGGTGCAAATTGTGATAGTAATAATATAAGTGTTAGTTGACAATTAACAGTATGCATGTATGATGATTTTAGAGAAGAAGAAAAATGAAAAATTTCATGGTTGATTTTGTTATAAATAAGAATGGTGTAGCATTACCATCTAAGGTGTTTAGACTATGCTATCAACTGAAAGCCTAGACTGGACCTTACAAGTGAAAGACTTTTCATGCTTATTAGTTATTAGTAATCTCTTTTTTAATCTGGATTAAAAAGTGAAACAATGACCATAGTTTACACATGTTAAGATCTATGGTTTTCCAAAGGTTAATTCTCATATTTGATTGGACCTTACAAATATCATGAAAGGTTAATTCTCATATTTGATTTTAGCCTAATATCTAATGATTTTCCAAAGGTAATTACGAAAGAGTTGCGCAAGGATTATCCAAATTCAGAAAAGAGGAGTTAGACGTACAAAGTTGAGATATTTGTAAATAGAAAAGGAATAGTATGTAGTTTCATTACAACCACTAGCTTAGATTTGTGATGAAGAAAGAAAGAAAGCAATAATTGTGAGCACCGCCTCTCTATGGTTTTGTGCAATGTAGGATAAGAAAGATGTGCTACATAATTAAGTTACATTACAACCAAATAGAAGAAGATATATCAACCTAAATATATACCTAATGGTCCTACCTACAAGAAAGTGTACAAAAAATATCATTTCATTCTTTTTGGAAGCATATGATATATATGATATAAACGTACACTTACTTTATGAATCCAAGTATGATTTGATAGAAGCACAAAAATCAACAGAAGATGACAAAACTCATCCCATCAAAAGTGTTCACGGGGATACAATATACAATACACATGTTTTAAGCTATAGTACATTACATATAAATATTGAAAACTCTCCTCTTAAGTCTTAAAATGGAGAAGAAGACACTAGTTCCGAAACTCTGAAATGTAGGTCATGCATGACAAAAAAGATCAGGCTAGCTAGGTCATGCATGTGATACCTGGTATCAAGCAAGCAATTATATCAACTTGTAACCTTATACTCTAACACAAGACATTCGATCGACCTGTACAATCACACTGTATAAGGAATCAACTTGTTTACTATGCGTACGAGAAATATTAATATTCATAGTATATATTGTTCGTTTTTATACTAGCATTTAATTATTATAAATGTTTTGAAGCTTTCTTGAATGTTTTATTTCAAGTCATTACAAATATATATGTTATCAAAATGAAACGCGAGAAAGATTAAGGCCATTTTTAGTCCTTTTGTTAAAGAGTTAGTGTTTAAATAAGACTGGTATTAGCAGAGTCTTTCAACTAGGGTCATAAAATGTGGAAATTAATACTAATCATTCTATCATATTTCCACATTAAGGTAAATATGAAGTTCATGCCCAATCAAAACAATTTAAAATCATAAAATATGGACAAAGCAGTGTGAAATAATATGCCCAGTGGATCATGACACATGACCCACCACTTAAAAGTTAACAATAGAGTTGTACACAAGCTCAACTTTCGTCATGGACGAAAGACTTGGTTCGGTAGCGTGAAATTTCCCCACCAAAAACAAAAACTGACCTTTTGTAACATCTAGCCCAGACATACTAAAATGCAACTTTATGGTAATAAAGGAGCGTGTAAGCCCCAATTTGGGTTAATTAGTTTCTAATTCCTAACCTAGATTTTACAATTTACACTATGAGTGTGTCTAGGGATGTCCAATGGGTTGACCCAACCTGACCCGTAACACGTTTTAGGGGTCACGAGTCAACCAGCCGACCCGTAAGAAAAATAAAGTCGACCCGTGACCCAACTTGTAACCCGTAAAACGGGTAACGGGTTGACCCGTTTGACTGAATCAAACGAGTCAAACCCCTTGCTTTCACAAATTGGCACGCACAGAAGATGTCTGAAGTTTTATACGGTGCCTTTGAGATGGATTTAACCCTTATATCAATTTTGTTGCATCCTATCTGAGTTTTATCTGACATTGGAAGCTCCCAACTCACCTAGCTATTCAGCCCATCTAGGACCACCTAGGTGACTGTCTTAACCGTCTAGATGCTAAGTAACCCCTCTCCGCATCGAGAGATACCCAAACCAAAGGAATTCAATGGTGTCTGAGTCACCAAAGAAGTTGAGAAATTTTTGTGGTTCAAACTGACTAATTAGGCCGAGAAGATCAATTTGGCAGCTATGTATTTAGCCGACAGGACCATTCTTTGGTGGAGACGAACGAATGCCGACTTAGAATTACAATTAATACTTTATAGTTTCCTTAGGATACCACACTCATGTATTACAACTGATCTTAAATTCCTTGAGATACAACACTATGGGAAACATCTAAAATAAAATGTAACATCTAGATCAGATGTACTAAAATGCAACTCTATGGGAAAAAGAAAGCATGTAAAACCCCAATTTGGGTTGGTTTCTAAATTCCTAACATAGATTTTACATAATAATTATGCATATAATTAGTAGAACCAATACAAAATTTTCAAATAAACAACGTCACAAACCCATCCCAGTTGTGAAGCAAAACAACTATCCCGATCGACGCTTCGACTTCTTACGCTTACCCGACACACCAAGAAGCTTGAGCATGTTGTCAGTGACATCAGGTGGTGACGTGTTCTCTCCGTCCTTGCTATCATCCGAGGTATGAGTCAACCAAGCCAAGGCTTCAATGGCGGCGTCTCTCTCTGCAATCTGCTTGTTCTTCTTTGGCTTACCAACAAACTGCATTCCCTTGAACTCGACCAGTGACCTAAACTCGTTCGTTTTGAGGTGCTTTGTCTTGTACTTGGGAGGGGAGTGCCCTGCTCTCATTAGTAGGGTTTGCAATAGGCTCTTCGGGTTCGTCCCGTCCCTCGTGAATCGTTCTGCGTCGGAGGCGTTCTTCGGTTTTCGGCTCTCGCGCCCGAATACGAAACGACCTTCACATTGGTCCCCTGAGACTAGCTCTTGTACGGCCAGCATAAGATACTTGCCTTCCTTGAGGATGTCGAGTGACGGATCTTCAAGCTGTGCCAACAAAGTGTGTAGCTTAGACTAAACTCATGTGACCCTTTTTGAGTTTTATCACAATTAGGCTTAGGGAGTACTACTTTTAGTTCAATTAATGAATTCATAAATAGTTGTGTCAAATGCTATAATAATGTCCATTAAAGAACAAAGGTTGTACCTTCTTTTGAAGAAGAGCATTAACTTCCTCTTTGAGCTTCCAGAAGCAATCGGCCAAATTAGGATCCATGAAGAAATCTACGTAGTCACTCAACATCTTCAAGTGGCCAGACTAGGGGAATAAATTAAGGTTCAGTTTTCAATCTTGGAGATTCCAACAAATTGGCACTCCTATGAAAGCTAAGAAAGCAAATTTACAGTAAATTGGTTTACCTGCGTTCCACGGGTAAGAGGGCCACCAAAAAGGATCATAATCGAATCTGATATGCCAGTGGAATCACGTATGAAGACGCTGTTGACCTTGACTTTCTCCCCAAAGACAAGCCATGGAAAAGGAATTGTCTGATACCGTGAATTTACAGAGTTCTGAAGATGATAATGTTCGGTGAGTTATTACAGAGAGTGTATACTAAATCAAATCTACCAAACAAGATCTTAAAAAGAGTGGCTGTAAATTAAACACAAATGACCTACAACAGAAAAAAGAAAAAGGTATATTTGGAATGTGATGATAGAGAATCAGAAACATATACAATTGAGTCAGCTTAATGCATACAGAAATTTGCAGGTTACTTCTCTTGACAGAAATTATCAAGTTTGTGAATTTTCACTGTGTGATAAAACAAAATTGCTCTTAACTGTCCAGTGTCCAGTAGTAAGAAAAACAGTAGTCCATGGCAAAGAAAGAGAACATTGACAATTGATAAGTTATGTAAATGTAGAATTTTACATGTTCAAGAGTTTTGAGAAGTAAAAAGCAAAGGAGAGGGATCATCATCCACATACCGCGTATAGTAAAACTTGTCCATCATCCATTGTTTTGAATGACATGGATGTTTCCCTGTGCTGCATCAATCAGAGGTAATGTATGTCAGTAATCGTTCTTTTTCTAGAAATGAAAAATATTCACACATTAGACTTGTTTGAAGAAGAAAGATTACCACTACAGAAACTATGCCTGGGAAGAGACCAGAGCAAATGACTGCACGAACCAATGACTGGTTATGACTCAGTTTATTGTTGGTGCTCGCTTCACTATCTATTAAACCTGCATCTTTTAGAATGGTACTGAACTGTTTTCTAAGAGAATGAATAGCCTGAAGTGTTTGGGCAGAAAGAAAGTTCCTCCAGCAAAACTCATATGCTGCTCCTTCCCTCTCTGCGTCCTTCCATCCTTCATAGGCACGGACAAGAGCCATGTGGTCGCTGTAGTCCTTAGCTGAGAACCTGGACTTTGCTATGCCAGCTAACTGTTTCACATTCACGCGTCTACAGTCAAAGTTTTGATATTTATGTGTTGCCATTAGAGGCAAGATTCACTTGGTTAACAATTCAGACACCAAGGGCTTGTTTGGTTCAACTTTTGAGTTTTTAGTTATCAATTTTCTCCAAACTAAAAACTTATTTTTTGAAAACATTTGTTTTTGAATTCTAATTTTAGTTGCCAGTTTCGAGATTAAGGTGACTACTAGGACATATTTCGAACAATTATTTTTATAATTATAAGGGAAAAAATGTTACGAAACTAAATACTTAAAACTGAACCAAACGAGACCTAAGGAATCCATTTTATTTAAGAAGACAGCATTTTTCATCATAGAGGATACTTACATCCTTTTTGTCTTGAGGCAAAAGAAAAGGATCTCTGACACTAAGTCCAGCTGCAATTGTCAAAACAGGATCAAAGCAACGGAAAATGGCACCCATTATTAACATTTTTCCAAGCTTTGGATCAACAGGAAGCATGGACAGATACTTCCCTGAAAAAGCACAAAGACAACATACATAAGGCAACCTTCTCGAGATAATTATGAACTTGACTACTGAGTCACAAAAAGGCAGCACACTGACCAAGATCTGTCAGATTTTCAACCTCATCCAGCGCTCCAATCAACTTGAGAAAATCAATAGCATTTTGAACCTGTATCACACAAGAAAAGTCAGTAGTAAAAATACTAATATGAATTCTCTAGGAACCACAGTATTTAATAACGTAAATATATAGCAGAAAATCTCATTAGATTTTTAAAGCACTCTGTATCAGGGGAAGTTTCTAGAAAATAACATCCACTAACAGGTATCCCACAAGAAAATTCAATAGCAGAAATACCAATCAGAATTCACTAGGGCCCACAGTGTTTACTCTTATAAGGTAAATATACAACATAAAGTCTTATTACAGTTAAAACAAGCTGTATAAAGGGAAGTTCCTAGAAGAAAGATCCACTTCCAGGTACGGCCAAGTTAGCAAATTAATGCTAGTTAAATCAAAGAAAGTCAGGCAACCCGGTATGAAACTATGAACGACATAGAGCTGCACAAAATTCATAACTGATATCTAATCAAATATAGTTCAGCAATTACTAAATGCCTGAGGAGAGAAGTCTTTCTAAATCTTACAGCCAGTGGTTCTGGTGGCTGGAGAGCAGCTGATAGAAACTCTCCAATGCTTGCAATCTGTAAACATTTAATTTGCAAGCAGAGAGAATTTAGAGGAGTCCTCAATAGTTCTGGAAGTTGATAATCAGCAAACGCTTCGAATACACATCTGGGGTACAAGTGAAAGCACTCCCCTGGCTGAACACGGCCAGCCCTGCCCCTTCTCTGCAACAAAAAGCAGATATTATAAGCACTATGCCATCTGTTCCATAAACGTACCACGCTTTCAGTACTTACTTGTCGAGCAGAAGCTTTTGATATCCAAGAAGGGAGCAAGCAAGGTGTGTTGTTTAGAGCATCATAAGTAGTCTCTTTTGCTTTCCCACAATCAACCACAAAAACTACATCATTGATTGTAATACTGGCCTCAGCCATATTTGTTGCAAGAACTATTTTACGCACATTGGGAGGTGGCTTCTCAAATATGAGTTTCTGTAAATAATGACAACATGAAGCACAGATATGTGAGTAACTAGAAAACAAACATCGCAGAAGCATAGAAAATATCAATGTAAGTGTGCAACATATCATAGGTTAATTTTTTCTAAAAAAGGCATGAGCACAATGAACCATTGAACCAAAGAATCTAAAATGGGAGCATTAACTGTCATCAACTCGTGCCTATCAGCATAACTTTGCACTCAAAAGAATATATTTAACAGCTTAATCCCCCATGTTCGAGCCACACTTGAAATTGAAACACCGTGAGCAGAAGACGGTGCTTCAATAGGAGATAATATCAAGTAAAAGAATCATTGCAATTAATTTTACCTGCTCTGATGTTGCCATTGAACCATGGCAGGTAAGCAGGAGAACCCTGTTTGGGTCTCCCAGAAGAGGGTGAGCCTTAAGTTGATCCCTTAATGTGCTAATATCCTCCCATCCTGTCATGAAAACCAATACAGCCCCTGGTCTTTCCTTCCGACATATGTGGCACAAAACTGCTTCTATTAAATTGAACCCGATAGAATCAGGAAACCAGCATGACATAGAATCACGTGCACGTGGGCTGTAATTATCAAAGTTCGAATTTTTCAAAGCATCCTGGGAGCACCACATGAGATTGTAGAATTACAAAAAAAAATCAAGGTCAATATTGCACTGTGTATACATTATTCAAAAGTAAAATCAAGCTCGAGGCAAGAAACCTAAAAGGAAAATGAGTACAGGTAAGGGAGAATCAAATAGCTACTAACTCATAAGCATATTACTACCTCGGAAAGACTGTCATTTTAGCATTGTAATTTTGCTAAGAAATGTTCGTCACTTTTCAAGTTGTAGATAAATGATTTATTGGTAAGATACGAGGTTTATTAGTGAAATTTGCACATGTGGACTCTTTCTATGCAAATTCTCTTTAATCATTGGCTACAAATGAGGTGAGTGATTAAAAATTTGTAAATTTTAGAAAAGGTTTTAGAGTATTTTAGTTTAATGATTAAATTCCTTAATAGCTGTGTCAAAGGCTGAAATGACAATCTTTAGTGAATAGAGGAAGTATAGTATGGAGAACACAAACAATCCTCCATAATCACCAGTTAGCAAAACAAACAATCCAAGGTTGCAAAAGCAAATTCAAACTTCTTAGGAAAAGAATACCTCGACAAGAGCAGTAATTTGATTCAACTTTTTCCTTGGAGCCAACTGTTTTTGGGTTTTCCAAACCTTCTCTTGACCATAATCATCAATTTGGTTGAATGAAGTCAACTTATATCCAGTCATTTCAAGCACATCTTCTAGAAAGTGAGCCCTAACAGGATAAGTAAAACCCTGAATTCAAAGAGCAAGGGCACAAACATCAATCATTTTTCTGAATACATAGATTAGTTAATTTCAAACACTAAGTGGTATTTTACCGGAATATGGATCATTGGTGCTCCCCAAAAAAAATTGGAAAATAACTCAGCATTTAATGTCGCACTCATTAAAATCAATCTCAGATCCCGGCGTCTTGGAAGAAGATCCTTCAACACAATCAGCAAGAAGTCTGCACAATGCAGCAAATTTTAAAACCCACTAAGAATAAAAACTGTTTGTACTGAAAGAAAAGTTGTAGCAAGAGAATGAGGAAGTTTGCTGTGATAGTTACCTTCGTTCATACCTCGCTCATGAATTTCATCAACAAAGACATGTGTTACACCATTCAAGTTGCGATCACTCAACAGACGCCGCAGCAAAATACCACTGGTACAGAAAAGCAGATGGGTATTTTTTCCGCTCATTCCCTCTAATCGAACTTTATAGCCAACCTAACAAAAAAACTTTGATATTGCGTGGCAAATTGTACAACGAAATTTCTAGTGGAGGAAATTACCATAAGAAAGGTAAAATTGGTCGAGGTATATCATTCTTTGTTTTCTACTAGTTTTCTTAGATGGGGCACAGAAGGTATAGTGAGAATAATACGACTCATAGGCAACCAACTTTTAAAAAATGCTTTCTGTAAGCTTACCGATTCTCCAAGGGGCTCTCCTCTCTCAGCAGAGACTCTATCTGAAACGGCCATAGCTGATATTCTTCTGGGTTGTGTACATATTATGTTGCAAAATGCACCACGGCCAGATTCAATCTCTGACTCTAATATGTACTGAGGAAGTTGGGTGGTCTTACCACAACCAGTCTCACCAGAAATTACAATGACCTGTCATGTACTGGTATTAGAATCATGGAGTGAAAAGGCAAATCAAGCATATATATTTGCTTAATCACAGATCAGCAGGGATCAAAGCCTCTTCTACACAGCTCATAAATTTATCTCTTGGTTCTTTATATGAAACTCACTAAGAAGATTTATATTAAGTAATTCATCAAACTAAGCACCCCAAGTTTGATGAAAATTTTCAAACTCTTTTAACATAGTTGGAACTCAACAATGGATACTCTGACTAGTCAAGAGTCTAGGACACTGCGCATGCTTGATCTTCTAGTCACTAAAAATCCAACACATATTCCACCACACTAAAGTGAAGGCCTTTTAAATGGCCTATCCATTATAATCATCAGGTATAGCTATAACTAACAATAATCACATCATACAGACCAACAAACTAAGGAAAAAATGAATAGGCTGAAATCCTCAAAGTAAAGCCAAAGACGGAGCATCAATACACAATCTAAGTTCGTACATGGATTGATGGAAGATCAGGTGACAAATGTTAACCTGATTTTTAGCAATTGCTTGCAGCAACCTATCCTTCTCCCTATATGCAGGAAGAGTTTTCCTGAACTCCATCATCCTCTTCCCTTCAGGTGATTCCTGTACATAGTGGATTGATCAGTTACTGATGATATACGAGCAAAGTGAGAATTCAAGGTCAAGTAAATATCCTTTTCTTCCAAACAATGGAGAAACAAAGATTAATTCTTTGAAAAAGGAAACAGAAATCACAATCATCAAAAACTACAAAGCCGCATGTTCGAATATTACTACAATAGAGTTGCTACATGGAGCTTCAACTGAGAAATGGATTCACAATGAAATGAAAAGGTAAAATGTGGTAGAAATATATTGCTGCAATTGCATGGATTCTTTCAATGCAAGACACAGTTGAGTCACTGACATTCAGTGGTGTACACAAGATATTGTAATAAGGACAACTGTTATTTTCCAATGATCAAAAGTATTCTTCATGAACAATACTCCAAAGTCCAAACGAAAACTAAAATTGCAGCACTAACCTGCCATGTTCTTTGCATATTACGTAGGCGCAAACTCCTCCTTTGGAGAAACTTTTCCATAAAAGACCCATCTAAAACATTATCTGGATAGTCATCTGGTTGTACATTTTCAACAAGATCATCCGTCTTATTCTCAGTTACATTGTCATCATGCTTTCCCAATTGTAACTGCATTCTATCAAGATGTTCCTGGAGTAGACTTTCCACTCTTCTTTGCAAGCCTAATGGAATAACTACCTGGATAGGAAGCAGATTTATCATTTATCTATCCTTGTAAAAAAAACTGGAGAAAATGAATAAACAAAGAAAAAGATTTAAGAAATTTCTACCTCTCTTTGTGGTCGTTTATCATCAAGATCTGGGCGATAATTAGGAAGAGGAACCTTGCTTGCAACTACCACTTTACCGTAGACCTGACTGAACATGCAATTGCGGAGCATTTAAATTTAAACCATATGTAGAGATCTCTCAGCAAATACACATACTTAATCAGAGTGTGCACTGTACCAGTAAAGCCCCATTCTTTTTGCAAGATTAGAGATCTGCTCAAAGTCTCTCCTATCCCTCTTGTCTCTAGACGCAATCTCTTGTTCATTTTCATTCCGCGATAACATGCTGAGTTTCCATTTCCACTCATCGATATTGGCGACTGAAGACGACGCCTATCCACCAAACATGAGTTAAAAACTTGAACTGAAAGATTTTTATTGATGTTCCAAGCCATCAGAGCATAACTAATCACCGCATCCTAGAAGCTTAAATACCTCAAAAATCTAGATTGTGACAAAATGGTATTGAAGTTCAAACACATCATACAGTATCCTTAACTTACAAAAGAATAATTATCAACTTCTGCCAAAACTCAAAAGAAGAAAAGCACCTTCCTTGTATGTGTTTTACAAAACAAGAAAATCCTTCAGCTTCATGGAAGATAAATCCAACACCCGGCAATTCTTAAAATCCTACTTCTTTGATGCAAAAAATTCTATATTTTAGCAAGCACATACTACTACTACCTTGCACACACACATTATATTAAAAAAGCTCAAGTATACCGGGTTATTTTCGAAGTCGCAATCGTACTCATCATCGGAGAACTGCTCAACGGCGTATCCACAGAATCCAAGACGCTGTCTAGAGAAACAATCCGATAAAATTCCCAATCGATGGATGATAACTGCTCGATTAGAAATCGGAGACGCTAGGAAACTGAGAACAGCTCTGTTAGGGAGCGGGTTCCTCTGCTTGGAGAGTGAATATATCGATTTGCCACAGAACAGGAGAAAACCAATCCTCGAATGCATTCTAACACAGCTTCGAGCATGGCTCTACCAGGTCCATGCCTAGTGCCCGAGGAGAAGAACTGATCCCCCTTACGAAATTCAGGGATTGTAAGAACCTAATTTACACTGGAATGGAGGCGTCGGCTCCCGCACTCAACGAGAGAACAGGGAAGACAAAAGTAGGCGCGCAAAAACGAAATTCCAGAGAGAACTAGAAGAAGCAGGTACGTAGCCTTTATCCGGAGGAATGGTGGTGGTCAGAGAGTGAGCAATCGGCCGGCTCTGAGTTCTTCAGTCAGGCGAGCGGGAGAACAAGAGATGGGGTTTTTTAGCCTTGTTAGGGTTTATTAGTATTTTCTAACAAAAGGAACCGGTTTCGGCAGCGTACCCGATTCGGTTCAGGCTGTAGCGGTTTCATTATGTACGGATTAGAACGGATTAATACTCATGGGTTAACTTATAGAGTAGCACAAAATGTAAAAAAATGTATATGTTTACCAAAAAAATCAAATCACAAAATGTGTATATATAGCACAAAATATAATTGTGAAAGTGGAATTTAATTTAAAATATAGGAGTAATATGAGGTAGTGATCTAATAATTATTTAAAAATAGGGGAGTAGTGTTTAGGGATGCACGTTAAATTTGTGGGTCGAGAATCAGTTCTATTCCTTACTTGGTGGGGAATGAGTTGGGGACTGAGATCAATCTTATATCTCCGATTTGAAATAGGGTGGGAACATGAAGTTACTATCCGCCATGAATTTCCGATATTTATGTCCGATATGTTTTATTTTTGTTTTTTAATATATAAAACACAAAAAAATGAATTTTAAATATATCTAAAGGTTTTAATTTTCAAAAGTTATAATATATATGCAACTTATAGAATGATATTTTAATTTTATGTTGTTTATAAATTGATACTAACTTATTAGTTTTAAACATTTTTTAATATACAGGACCTCATTAACAAACCCATAATCGAAAGAAATTTTCCGTTAGGGTATTCCCACACGCGCCCCATTGTGCATTCCTAGTAATGTTCTAAATTTCTAATTAACATTTATTTGTTAAAAATAATAAAAACATTTAAATCAATATGTTTCGGATTACATTTATTTATTGCATAAATATATTACCTGATTTTTTTTTTAAATGAATCCAAGATATGCATTTAGCAATCTCACGTCAATATTCTACCAACTTTTGGATCTTGGAAAAAAATAACATAAATAGTTTCCTTTAAGATAACTTCAAAATAACGATTTGTACGAGTTGGTTAGGATAATAAAAAAAATTGGATAAAATTCAATAAAAAAAATTAGTGTATGTTAGATGACTTCAAAAAATAATGTATGTTAGATCGTTAGAATACTAAGTGCTCGTTTAGTTAAACACAAAATGTATAATTTATAGGAATTGAACTTAGTTCATTGGAATTGATTTCCCGAGTATTATAATTTTCGAGAATTTTAAAAATATGTTTCGTTGAAATTAAATTCCTAACAATTAAGAACATTACCTTTTGTTTAGGTAAATGTTAAAAATTATTTGAATTTATTTAATATTACTATTATAATTTTTATCCATGAAAATCTAGAGTTTGACTCATGAGTAAATAGGAAATTTATAATTTAAATAAAAAAAGGAAAAAAACTATTTTTAAAATAAAAATGGAGGAATTTTATCTTGTCTACCCCGCATAGGTAATTATAATTCCTCCCTTATAGAGGAAGTGCAAATCATGGGAATTTAACTTATTATATATTTATCTATGAAAATAATTTAATTAAATTTATATATTAGATGTTACTTCTTGTGTCTTTCAAAATCATGAAATTTTAGTAAACAAGTAAAACAACTAAACAAGCACTAATTAATTATATTGTATCATATTTTGTTGTTGTATCAAATATGAAAATCTTTAAAATGGAGAAATTGTTAGAGTTTGAGCATTTGTTTTGAGATTTTAGTCTTTGCTTTCACATTTTAGAGAAATTTAAAAAAAAATATGTTGGAAATGCCCTTATAAACATGCACTTATACATACTAAACATGCATAATTCAATATACACACACATTTTTTAAAGGTACGTGTACATATAAAATACACTTTTAATTTGGTGCTTAATATTATACTTTGTGGTGTTTGAAAACGGGAAAAAAGAAAGAAAGAAAAGAAATGCCCTTTCTCTCTCCGTGCAAGACATGTTGCTCAACTTCCTACATTCACCCAATTCCTATGATTCTTAAAAAACTCAAACATGGAGCAAACAGAAAGCTTAAACTTCACATCCTTTATGTCACTACGTATTCCCTTAAACTAAAGCATAAGAAATAAAGCAGATCGATCTTACAATCCCCATTCACAAAATTCCATTCAATAGTACGTATGCATTCTCACTAAAGACCAGGCAGACAACTTAACGATGAGCCATGGAAGCAAATGTAGCCATGAAAAGCAGTCACATCAACACCACCATCGTCACAAATTCATAGCCGATTTGATCTCTTTTCACAATCATCATCATAATCACTCTTCAATCAAATCTCTCTTCTCATCATTGTTCTTTATCCCGACCTCCATCATCCTTGTAGTGCTTGTCCTCCTCTTGGTTTACAACTCTTTCAACATCTTCTACATTCATATCCCTTCAAGCCCATTAACTTTGCTCAATTCTTCAACCTCTTCTTCTTTACAACCTTCCATTCTCTTGCCATACACTTCTTCTTCTTCTTACACTCAAGAAAACCAGACACTAATCTCTTCTTCTTACACCCGAAAAAAGAGGAGAAGACGAAGAAAGAAACGCGTCAACAAAACAGTCTCCACCTCTAAGAAAATCGATCCAATGCGCTTCTCAGAGCGAGTAAAGGAGTTCTTTTTCTCTTCATCCTCTTCCTCGGCAAGGCCTTGCAAGCTTCGGTTCTTCATGACATGGATTTCCTCACTGGAATCGTTTAGCAGGAGAGAGGCCCTCACAATCGAGAGCCTCTTTCGTAGCCACCTCAACGCTTGCTTGCTCATAGTGTCGTCTTCAATGGACTCGGATAAAGGGCTCGAAACTTTGAGGCCGTTTCTCGACCAAAACTTGAGGGTGATGGCTATTGCACCCGATCTCGAGTTCTTGTTCAAGAACACAACGGCTGCGGCTTGGTTTGAGCAGCTCAAGAGGGGAAGAGTGAAGCCCGGAGAGATCTCCCTTGCCCAGAACCTTTCCAACCTTCTCCGCCTTGCTCTCCTTTACAAGTACGTACATTTGGTCATAGTGTCGTTTTAGCTTTTGACACAAGTTCTAAGAAAAAGCATCGATTAAACTCAAAAAAATTAATGTTTTTCTTAATCTTATTACTTCTTAAATATTCAGTATTTTTTGGGGTTATGCCTTGTTCACCACACCATATGATGGCGTGAAATTTTTCATGTGTTAAAATATCACGCTATTGTATAGCGTGAGATTTTTATGTGTTAAAATCTCACACAATACAATGACGTGGTGTAATAAGCTACTTTTTTAGTGTGCAAAAATCTCATGCGCTTTTTGGGGCAATGAAGGAAAGTTATTGATCAGACTAAATAAATTCTAATAATAATTCTCATATATTACTCTTAATTAATTGCGTAGAAAACATAAAACGTTGATCAAAAATAAATGTTACATTAATTGGCCACTAAATAAGAACTTGGACAACTAAAAGAACACCGATACCAAACGAGCCTCTAACAATTACTCCAAATTCTCAACAACACCAAAGAAGGTTGTATTCCACCAAGCTAATACGCTAAAAACTTTTGATATTGCCATATGATGCTTCCGACCAGATACTCGTTCATATATAGTGAGCATTTCAGTTCCTATTAGACATTTATGCAAGTTTGCCTCATTGACATGAAGTGGAGATGAGGATATGATGTGTGTAGAAAAGGGGAACGAGAAGAAAACCTGTGAGAAACCGCCAGAAACAAAATAACTGACAAAACGTCAAACAAATGCTCGAAAGAGAGCGGGCAGAGTGAAATAGTCGGAGAAGAGACAAGATAAGACAAGTACAAAAAATAGGGTTGAACAATTTGACGGATATGAAAAAAGATGAGATTGGGGCCTGAAGTTTAGCGATCGCCATCTTCGTCTTCTCCTTGAAAGAGAGCGAAGAAGACAAACCGCAATTGTTTGTTATTCTATTGGTATTAGAACCTCTTATGGTTTTGGTCTTATTGACTTATTGTAGTTTTTTATTCTTGTTAGTTTTAGTCATGTCAATTGTTTTGTGAATGTTGTGAATTTTTATGTAGCTCATTTAAGGCCTGAATTGAGATGTATTTTTGTTTATCTATTCTATTCTCGAAGTTAGAGATATAATAATAATAAAATATTATTCCTAAATTTTTTTGCTTAATTTAATATTTGTTGACCACTTTGTGATAGTCTAATATGCTAGGGTATATATTAAGTTCCTTAAAATGACAATATTTTGTAAGTTTGTATTTATTTAGGATTAATTAGATTTTTTTAAAGGATTCATTAATTTTTAAATAGGGTTTTAGTTTCCTTGAATAGTATAATTAACCTATGCCCTTAATGTCACTTTAGTTAACTAAAGTGGAAGTAATATTGACCAATGTTGCTAAATAAATAATATCACTACATTCAAAAATATGGAAATCTTAATGAGTATTAGGGTGAGCAAAATCACCTGATCCAATCCGTGTTTGATCATATTTTTCAAAAGAAATTTCCTTTTTTTAAGAAATCTAACACTAACTCTAAATAATGTTGTTAAGTATATTTTTGGCTTAGATTAGCAGATACCCTAATCATATATTCGTTGATCCGCCTTGTTTTGAATCAAAATAGCAATAGCTTACATAATGGATATTTTGGGTATCCGCTCCCGGATATCCGATCCAATCGGATATTTCTTACCTGATATCCGGCGCATAACACATCAGATACGGATCAGGATTTTAGGGGGAAAAATTACCGGATACCTGGTATACCGGATCAGATCAGATATATCCATTTGCTTAGCCCTTGAGTGTCATCACTCTATAGGATTTACCTATTGATAAATTAAATCTGATTCAATTTAAATATTGAAGAAGCATTCGCACCATAAGCTCTCTCCAAAATTTTACGGGCCCTTCAAAGTCATTGAAATGATCGGGTCAGTAGCCTACAAACTGGAACTCCTAGACACAGCTAGCATCCACAATGTCTTTCATGTCAGCCAACTCAAATTATGCCCTAACCCTCCACACTTACCAGTGGCCCTTCCTCAATTCATGACAGACTTAGGAACTCATCCAGGATCGGAGGCCATCCTTGATAGAAAAATGGCAAAGTCGGGAAATGCAGCCGTTACCAAAATAATGGTGCAATGGAAGGGTAAACCAGCATCTGAGGCAACTTGAGAGAACTACCCCGACTTCATTGCAAAATATCCAGACATGGATCCTTGAGGGCAAGAATCCGCTTAAAGGGGGAGTATTGATACAACAATGTGTTACATTGCTCGTTTTATATTCTCATTAGAATAAATTCCTAAAAATGATATTATGAACCTTGTTTTAGCCGATTTGCTTGTGTTTTCTTTTAGAATTAACCGGTTTGTCCCGGTCTGAAAAGCCGTTAGGCTGTGTTGGACGCTTATGTAATCACGAGCTTTTGATGTGTTGCTCATTCAGAAATTAAAATTCCCAAAATCCAATTCTCTCTCAATCGTGCTCCTTCTCTCTTGCTTCACCAGGTTGGATTTCTTCCTATTTCGACCTCTGAACTAGAGAATTTCTCGGATCCAGACTGGTATTCAGTCTCTTCTGGAATTATCTATCTTGTTTCACCAATAAATCTGATTTACTGTTTCAAATAGATACTAATTTGTTATATATTACTAAGTTCTCTTATATTTATATTTTCGGTTTTCTATTGTGTACACTAATAATGATTGGGTTTTTCCAAAAAAAAAATAATGATTGGGTTTCCTTAATTAGGATTAGTTAATCAAAATTAAATATCAAGTATGTTTATATGGTAATAGATTAGTTGTTTAACTAGTTACTAGTTTAAATAAATTATTAGGTATTTGAACATATGAGTTATTTAACTTCGGTTCGTCTAATATGTGTCCATGGACGCACAATAAAAGAGCTAATTTGGGAAATTATCTCAAAACTATTCCCTAAATTGGAATTAATGAACCCTTTTAAAAAATCAAAATTAACAAATAATATCCAGATTTAACAAGATTAGAATTCTTAATGTGTGCTCATGGGCACACATTAGAAAAATCCATTTGACTTAGTTATAGTTGAAGCTGGAATTGAAATTAGATAGTTAGGTAAAAAATTAGTTAAAGTTAAAAAAAAATACTAAACTACATTTGGCATTTGAACTATTTATCTAGTTACAAGTTATTATTCTAATAATTTTAGCGTAATTTCTTTTATTATTTTTAAGGCTAATTTTCTTTATTCCAAATCTAAAACTATTTTATTTTTTAAAATATAAATAAGAAGTTGTAACTACCCCAATTTCATATTTTTTTGAAGTTTTCATTAATCAAATAGTTGTTGACTAGTATGTATTCGCGTACCTTGTACTGGTTTTAAAAATAATAAATAGAAATTAACTTATGTAAAGATATTTTAAAAAATCAGTATATTGATTGTTTTATTTAGCATATAAATATAAACAATTAAAAATAATCAATTAAGATATCTTAGTTAAGAAACGATTCTATCTAAAAATAAAATATGTATTCTAAAATTTGTATGATAGCATAAAAAATATCCTAATGATTTTCATATTTATCATATCCAAAAATAAAAGATTGTTTAATAATAAGATTTTCTATCCTATATTCTACAAACATGGATAAGAATTTATCATATCCAAAAATAAAAGATTATTTAAAAAAAAGTGTGATGTGGTCCAATCTAAAAGTGACATGTGCTGTTAAATAATTTTTTTAATAATTTTTTTAACCTCCGCTTTAGGTTATAGTTATGATTTATTTAATGAATAATATATCACATAAATATAATGCGCATCTTTAATAGATAGACTTTCCATATAATAATTTCATCAACCAATCAGATGAATATATTGTTTTCGGATTTAGGTTATAGTTATGATTTATTTAATGAACAATATTTTAATTTAATATAAAAAGATAAAAATAACTTATTTATTACAAAAAGTTTATATAAAATTTTACAATTGTTATAACGTGAGATAAAGTCAAAATTATTAAGGTGAGTCCAACATGATTTTGATGGCTTTATGTATTTTATTTACGAAAAATAATATTTAAAATTATTTTAAATAGAATCATTTAATTTTAAATTTATAAAAATAGATAAAAAGGTAAAAGTAATATAAATTCTTTTTTTAATCACATTCAATTCTATATAAATTATTTAAATAAAAATTTAAAAAGATAACTAATAAGAAAAAATGAAAAAATATGAATAAAGATTGATTTTTAAAGATAAAAAAATCTTTGATATTTAAACGAATAAGCTAAAAAATAATTTTTTTAATCAAAATTCAATTTTGACAAGTAATTAGCTAGATAATGAAAAACTTTATTTTATTTTTTCAAAATTTGATTTAAGATAAATCCTATACATAAATAGATAAAAAGATCAAGATAAAATAATTTTTGTTATTTTTAATTCAAATGAAATGTTTTTCTTATAAATAGATAGTAAATAATTTAATTTGTAAAAATAAAAACTATTATTTTTAAGTATAAAGTGAAACCATAATCAATATTATGGATAAAAAAGGTACAACTTTAATGTATATGGATAGATGTAGTATATTTTATCTATATTATATGGATAGAAGATAGTCAAATATTTCAATATAATGTATATGAACAAAGATAAAAAATAATGGGTAGAGATAAAAAATTATCCAATATCATTGTAAATTGAAAAAAAATATAAATTATCATACGGTATATTTTATCTATACTATATGGATATGGATAGAAGATAATTAAAATACTATTATATAATGAGCATGAACAAAGATAAAAATAATGGGTAGGGATAAAATTTTATGCAATCTAATAGTAAATTGATAAAAAAAAATTATTAAATAAGGTGAGTGCATAAAATTGGAAAATTCATAAGGTGATTGAATTACATAATATATAATTAATTAAAAAAATTATTATTAAAAATAGGGTGGATGTGATATAAATTCTTAATGACGAATCTGCCCCAAAGTGTTTCAGGTTTATAAGATATGATTACATTATCTTTATATTAAATTTAATTATTTTGTAAAAAATTGGTTTAATAAAAAGGGTGGTGTGGTCCAATCTAAAAGTGACATGTGTCATTTAATATATTTTTTTAACTTCCGCTTTAGTATATATTTATGATTTTAACGTACAAAAGGAGCAATTTTTGAAGGGAGATAACCTTCCAAAATTAAATAAATAGTTTCCTTAAACATATCACTCCATATTTTACCTCCCCAATCTACTATATATATAAAAGTAATAAGGTTTGAAGCCTCCACGTTGCGCCGCCTCATCTTTTTCCACGTGTCGTTTCGAGAATACGCCATCGTGGATTTTGCCACATGTCACTTTTTCCTTAAGCCATGTCATTATATTTTTTACACGTCACATACCACGTCATATTATATTCTGTCCCATCATTAACATGTCATATTTAACTATAATTAATAAATAATAAATCATTCAAATAAAAACTTACAATGATTACGTATGGCAATTTATCTTCAAATCAAGAAGAATTTTAGACAATTTATGTACAACCACTATATCAAGCAATCTCAATATATATACTTTCCAACTTTTCAATTAATGACGAATTGGATATTATAAAAGAGTAATATTTATTTGATTGAATACATAAATTTTATAATAAAAATTATTTGATTTGACATGATCTTTTTACTATTTTTTTCAAATTTACGTACAAAACAAAAATTTACATAATAACTAGAGATTGGACTATGCAGTGATTGGAAAAATTTACAAAAATTTAAACTTTTATTAGGAAAAATTTGAACTTTGGCCCAATTTTATTTTTAAAATCTGAACTTTTATTAATATTACTTTTTCCTTTTCAAATGTTTTTCTCTCTATTTATATATAAAATTTGGAAAATTCAAAATTTATTTGATTCTAAAAATAAAAAAATTATCGTATGTGAGTATAAATTTTTTATCTTTTATGTATCATTATATTAAAATAAATATGTTCATACTTAATCGAGTCGTAGTCGTGCATGGCACGACGAGTATAACTAGTTTCTAAATATTAGGAACTTTAGGGTTGTCTAAACGTTTCATCTACACTCAAAAAGGTTCAATTTTAATCACATTTTTTTAAATAAATTTAACCAATATTCATTTTTGTATTTAGATTATAAAATATAAATTAATCTAATAATAATTTATAACAACTCAATATTTTTTTTGGGTGGATAAAAACTCAATATTTAAATTAATAATTATATAACATTGTTTAGTTATTATTTGGGGAGATTTTCAAAATGATTCAAGATGGTCTATATGTAAGTCAACATTAAGTGATGCAACTTGCAAGTCATGTGATCATGAATGCAGTCCACGAGGGCCACGATACTACGACAGTCATGACACCAACAAATCCATTGGCTCTCGTTGGGTAGATCCGACCCGGCCCGAAACAATACGGGAAACCCGGGTAGGGTTGGAGATAAATTGTGGACGTCTTTTTGTGGGCTCTCTCTTCTTCAACCTCTTCAGAGAAGAACAAAAGGGTCATCGGAAACGTCGTCGGCTAAGGCCATTCTCCGACAAACTCCTCTCAACCCTTCCCCGCATCCGGTGACCGTACATTGCGATGACTTTTCTTGAAACCTGTTTCCGAAATCACATGAGGAATTTCTAGGGCAAATATGCAAATCTCGTCAACCTTCAAAGCACCAAGTTAGAGAGAGAGGAGGGTTAGGGTTTCGAAGGATTCAGATCGGGAGGCGGAGAAATTTTGACCAGAACAAGAACTCGAGTTAACAGGATTTACCCCCTTTCAATATTATTTCTTTCCGTCTGAAAACGAGAAAAAAGGGACCAAAAAAAACACAAGAACAACCCAATTTCAACAATGATCAGGACGGTAGTTTATCAGGGGGATAATCTGCTGGGGGATGTTGAGATTTATCCTCATCATCAACAGAACAACAACTTGAACTCAAATCAGTACCTCAATAGCAGCAAAGCAGCTGCTGTTTTGGATCACCTGATAAGAGAAAAACGGATCCGGGTGAACCATTTCTCGCAACCCAGCGAACGGTGCCCGCCTCTTGCTGTGCTCTACACCATTGGAGCCGCGGATCTTTGCTTGAAAATGGAGTCCAACGACTATGACCGCCACGCCAAAACGACGCCGCTTGGTGCTCTGCACTCGACCTGTCTCAGAGAGAACAAGGTAACACCATCACCACCGAGCAAAGAAATGTATACACTGGTACAATTTTGACAAATAAAGGAGAAAAAGGAAAGAACTTGATTTCTAGTTCAAATTCAGAAACTGATTGACTATTTAAAGATTTAAAGACTTTTCTGGACTCTGCAGGACTAGTGATTGAATTTGCAAACCCTAGAGACCCGGAGTCTATTTTAACAGGACTGAAATGTCGTGCTTCTAGTTCTGGGTCGGATTAAGACGGCCAATTTTTTTCTTTTTGTTACAAATACTTGATTTTGACTGGCATTTTGGGTCAGAGTCCTTAGCAAGATTGTGCCCTCTGTGTAAAAATAAGAAGACTCTTTTGATTTGAACACTGTGATCCAACCCAGGAACTTTGGTGTTAAGAATTTCGTTGTTGGTATCAGCTAGATCAGCACTAGAAGAAAGTGGATAATTATTTGACTTGAGTGTAAAGGAAGGAATACCATTAGGGGTTTGTCAATTTTTTGCCTGGCTTAAATTCATCTCATTTTCTGAGCTGGTCAACATGGTTTGACTGGGAGGTTACATGAAGAAAGTGAGTTGTGAAATTGGCAAACTCTTCTGGCTTGAGATATTTTTGTGTAGCTTGATAAGTGAACCTCCATTTAAAGAACTTCATTGATGTTGAACTGTCTATTCTTCTTATGTTTTTCTATTTGTAAGTGGTAATACTGCCAACTAGATATTCTGAGTCATGCTGATGATGGGTCATGATATTAATGTGACAATATCATCTGTGGTGATTCATTTGGATTTTGTTTCAGCTATTTATCATTCATGACCAGGCAAATCCTATATGCTTTAACCTTCAAAATATTTTTAACCTTCTTGACCAGATGTATGACAATTATTCTCTAAACTGATATATGGGGGAATTTTGTATTACTTTTTATTGAGTCTGTTTTTTATTATATGACTAACCTATAATTTCATATGATCGTTGCCTATTCTGACTTCTCATCTGTATTTGATATGTGTTAACAGACTGCCATTGTGATGCTTGGAGATGAGGAGCTCCATTTGGTAGCGATGGATTCTAGACAGAATGATGGGAGAACATGTTTCTGGGGTTTCCTTGTTATGGCAGGATTATATAATTCTTGTCTTGTCATGCTTAACCTCAGATGTCTTGGCATTGTATTTGATCTTGATGAAACACTTGTTGTTGCTAATACTATGCGCTCTTTTGAGGATAGGATTGATTCCCTGCAAAGGAAAATAAGTATTGAAACAGATCAACAACGCATAGCTGGGATGGTGGCTGAGATGAAGCGCTATCAAGATGACAAAGCCATACTGAAGCAATATATAGAAAGTGATCAGGTTATTGACAATGGGGAAGTGATCAAAGTTCAAACTGAGTTTGTCCCAGCTCTCTCTGACAACCATCAGCCATTTGTCCGCCCATTGATAAGATTGCAGGACAAAAACATCGTCCTTACTCGAATAAATCCAATGGTAACGATCTACTTGTTCTGACATTATGTTAAGCACATGCATGGTGTTTCGGCTCTTAACTTCATTTGTTAACTTGCATATAATGATGCTATGGGATTGTGATATTCATATTTTCCCTATCATTTTATGTGCTTGCAGAAGAGAAATAAAAGTGAATAGTGGCTGCTGTACCTTTATTAGCTTATGTATCTCTGAAATTAAGTTGGTTTACTTATTCAATTGAAAATGCTTCTATGTTTTTAGATTCGCGATACTAGTGTTCTTGTGAGGATGAGACCTGCATGGGAGGAACTACGTAGTTATTTGACTGCAAGAGGTCGCAAGCGTTTTGAAGTTTATGTGTGCACGATGGCTGAAAGAGATTATGCTTTGGAAATGTGGAGGCTTCTTGACCCAGACTCTAACTTGATAAGTACAAATGAACTTTTGGATCGAGTTGTTTGTGTCAAGTCTGGTGAGTTTTTTTTTTTTTTAAATTGGGTATGGATTGTTACTGATTATAGTTTAATATATTTTGGCAACATTTTGTTTCTAGTACTGATGATAATGCTCATACTATTTTCCGTCTGCATAATCATCCCTTGTATGCATGGTTCTTTATATAGAATTTCATAATAACTTTTCTGTTGAACAGGAAATAAGAAGTCGTTGTTCAATGTATTTCATAAAAGAAGCTGTCATCCTAAAATGGCACTAGTCATTGATGACCGCTTGAAAGTGTGGGATGAGAGGGATCAACCGCGGGTGCATGTTGTCCCTGCGTTTGCTCCATATTATGCTCCTCAGGCTGAGGTATCTTTAGCATTTGCTTAGATTTGTCTATTAAAGATGTAACCTCCTTGTTTCTTTCAGTGTCTTCAACTTTAATCTCATTATGCTATGTTGTAGGCAAACAATGCCATTCCAGTCCTATGTGTGGCTAGAAATGTTGCTTGCAATGTTAGAGGTGGTTTCTTCAAGTAAGAATTACTGTTAATACTTATGGTATTCTGGGCATAAACATGCTGTTGACCCTGATGCTTAGTCAATCAACTTTAATTGGTATCTTGATTATGGCTTCCTTTAGAAATGACACAACTCTATACAATTTTTTCCAGAGAATTTGATGACGGTCTCCTGCAGCTGGTCTCCGAAGTTGTATATGAAAATGATCTTAAGGATATTCCGTTCCCCCCTGATGTGAGCAATTACCTGGTTCCAGAGGTATTATAGTCCTCTAGTTTTGAATCCTTTCCATTTGTAATTTTTCATCTGGTTATTACAATAGCATTCTTATCCTTTTCGAGTGTAAATATGTACATGCAAAAAAATCTTCTTTTTTTAGGCTGATGCTTCTTGGTACATTTGCACATTCTTTATTCTTGCCTGTAGGATGATACATCTGGGGCAAATGGTAACAGAGAGCCAACTTGTTTTGATGGAATGGCAGATGCTGAGGTTGAACGGAGGCTGAAGGTAAACTCTGTCTTTCTTTTCCCTTAAATGTTATTAGGTCTGGGGGTTGGGGCCTGTAGCATGATTATGTACCTTACACAGGGGAATGGCAAAGGTATACTTGATGATGTCTCATTAAGAGTTTGTGATGCACATGGTAAAACTTTGCAAGGATTGGCTTGAATACTTCTAGTGTGGCATCGTTTAACAATTATATATCCCTATATGATAGTTTTTAAGATACATATTCTTCATTTTCCTTTCGTTTTTTTTACAGGAAGCAATTTCATCTTCCAATGTTCCTTTATCAAATGCGTCATTATCTGCTAATCCTGATCCAAGGACTGCTTCTTTGCACTTTACTGCTGCGGGTACTACAATTCCAGTTGTGCAACCTGTACAACAAGGGCCAATTTCGCCTTTTCCACCTACTCAACTGCCACCAGTAGCAGCTCCTTTAGTGAGGCAATTGGGGCATATTGGAAATGTAGACCCAAGTTTACAAGCTTCTCCTGCCAGGGAAGAAGGTGAAGTACCAGAATCTGAGCTAGATCCAGATACAAGGAGACGGCTTCTTATATTGCAGCATGGACAGGATATGAGAGATACTCCACCAAACGAGCCTCAATTTTCTGTGAGACCTGTTCAAGCACAAATTCCTGGTCCAGGTCCTGGACCAGTTCCAGTTCCCATCACATCTCCATCTCCACCTCCCCCTCCGCCTATGGGCCCACGGGTGCAGTCACGTCGAGGCTGGTTTGAAGACCAGATGAACTCAGGACAGCCTGGTCGAGCAGTTGCAAAAGAATATTTTTCTGATGGGCTGCATGTTGAGAAGCAACGCCCTCTTCCCCCTCCATTATCCAAAAAGATGGACAATTTTGTTCGATCTGAACGCCCTTATGCACAAAGGCAAAGATTTTCAAGAGAGGTTATTCACCCTCCCCATTTATACCACACACAAGCAGTTCATTTTGTCAGCTTCATTAATAGGCGTGCATAGTGATACTAATCATTTTAGACCTAATTTGTGCAGGGTTCTCGCAGGGATGACAGTTTCCGATCCTTCAAACCGTTTCAAGGTAATCCTTGAAATCACATTGAAAGTTCCATGCTTATTCTTTTGTATAATAATCATCAGCCAATCATTGATTTGGCAACTGTGACCCTTATTCTTTTGGACAGTTAAAAAAAGTTCTTCTTTCCATCTGTTCCCGACTTCCTGTAATGACTTGTATTGAGGATACTAAGTTAACGTCATTTTCCCCTTTTACCCTCCCTTTATGTAGCCATTCTGTAAGATTCTGAACAGGCTATTTGTGCAGCTGCTAGCTGTCTAGCTAAACTATTTATCATAGTGCTGACATACTGACAGTCGCATTGCTTTGTCGAAGCTGCTGACGAATTCTTTTTTGACAGACATTGCTGATAAAATTGTAATAATTTTGGGTTGCTATGTTCCTCTTGCATTCAATAGCTGATTTATAGGCTATTTAAATCACTTGTTTTTATCTGTGTAAAACTTAATGATTCTGCTCGTTGTGGCATCCATGCATGGGCATTGCCCTCTGGTTGAGCTGAATTTTAGCATCAATTTTTCATATTAACTACTATTGATGTAGAACTGCATTTGGGAATTCTGCTCTTTGTAGATGAATTTCAGTTGATAATGTTGGAAAGTAAATTAGAGAGGTTGAGTAAAAGCTGTAAACCATATTTTCAACTTTTGAGGGAGTGAGACTATCATTTGTCCCTAGGTAATAAGTCGTATACCACTTATTTTTGTTGGTTATACAAACAAAGCAATGCATTGAGATCTTGAATATCTTCCTGATATGAGATAATAGTTTTTTTTTTTCCTTCCGATTTTTTCACTGTTTTGGTTGTCTAGATGTCTCAAATTGCTTATATTATGCTGACTTTGCTAGTATGTAATTAACTTGGTATTTCAGTCCTCTATAAATTTTCATACTGTATGTTATTCACTCTTTTCAGGCGAGGACGACGCTATAGGCCGAGCCTCTTCTAGCAGTAAGAACTTTGAAAATGAATCTGGTCGGTCATACTCCAGCAACAAGGATTGGGATTCCTCCAACCATAGAGATTCTGAAAATGAACCTGGACAAAGCATTTCTTTGTCAGAAACACCTGTTGGAGCTTTGCGTGATATTGCTAGAAAGGTTGGAGCTAAGGTAATATGGTCAAATACTAATCCAAGGAGAGTTAATAAAAAATTGTCACATGTTTCTTTTGTTGCTTTGTTTTGTGGATTCTTACTCTTTTTTTGCATTTTGTAGGTTGAGTATAGATCTTCTCTTGCTGCTTCTGCAGAGTTATGGTTTTTGATGGAGGTTGTCTACTTATCTCTTATAATATTATTGACTTTGCTTTGTTTTTACACTTATGTCCAATTTAGTCACTAGTCTAATATACTACATTTTTTAAGTGAAGTATTTGAAATGATGAAATAGGTTTGGGTTGCATTAATCTGTTTTTTATTCTTTATTATGAGAATGCTAGTGTAATACTCTATTTTGGATTCTTGGATTGCGTTTCACATATCTGAAAATGAAGAAACAAAGCAGTGCAACCAGTATTTGTTTTTGCATATGTAAGATATAGTTAAGATTAAAGAGATTCCTCTTACCATTTGTTGCCTATACTGCATCCTATGTTTTAATGATTTTTTCTTGTTCTTGATAACCTTTGACACTTGATGCTTGAAACATCCATGGATGCTTGCTTTTCAGTTCTAGTTACGTATGAGTTTTTTTTTCCTGCCTAGATCTAGTAGTAAATTACTTGAAAAGTTCAAATAATATCTCTATGACTTAGGTGAGTTTGCTTAAAGAAAATCACTATCAGTTATTAGTCTCATATTTACAATACAATACATGACATGACATGACAGCCCTTTAAGGTGCATATGTCCTAAACTTATGAGGGACACTATGTTTAATACTTATTCAATAGTCTCAATGTCTCATTAAGATTTTGTTTGGCAATTAGCTTATAACTAATAGTGAATTCTACTCTAATGTTATTTTTAGATGGTAGTAGTTTATATTACCACTTTGTAAATGAGTATTGGTAAGTTAGAAGTTCAGTAAAACTATTAATAGTTATTTTCTCAATCCCAATAAGGTATACTAAAGCACTAGTTAGTTTACATTTTGAGTTTTTGGACTCAACTGTTAATTTAGGCTTTGTTTGGACAACAAGCTGAGATCATGTCTTTGATTTACCAGTATATTAGCAGAAGTTCTTGCTTTCATAAGCCGAGTCTCTGACATGGCAAATTTGAGTATTTAATACTTGTTATGTTTTCCCCAGAACTGCATGTTTTTTTAGTTTTGCTTTCCTTTTACAATTTTTTAAAATTGAGTTAAAGCTGAGCATATTATTCTTTTAAATGCATTAATGATGTCAAGAAATGTGGAAAAGAGCAGCCTTGTGCACTACTAGTCTTTGTTGATTCAGATTCTCTTACAATTTAGGGTGCTTTTGTCAGGTTGTATTTAAGGGTTGATCTTAGAAGGCTACAAGTGTCCCTGTTCATAAAATCCAAATTAACAATTCAGTATTTTCCATTTTTGACTTCCATGATTTTTGTTTGGGTCCCTTGGTGATCTTTATGTTCATTGCACTTCGACAGGTAACTTTTGCTGGAGAAAGAATCGGCGAAGGAAAAGGAAAAACAAGAAGGGAAGCCCAACATTATGCTGCTGAAGCGTCTCTTATGAATCTATCAGGTAAACTTCTCTTATTTATTTGGTCACATGCTTTTGGATGTGGGTATGGAGATGTTTGTCATGTTTAGTATAAACACTTTCATAATTGATGTGATTTATATCATAGAAACTGACTACCTTGGATACTACCTTTTTGGACTACTGTCAAGTTTACATATAAGCTTCTTCTGTTTTGGTGTAAGTATGTTTAAGGCAGCCTAGGATCACTATAAGGTCTTCACAAGTTTGATTGTTCTCTGGTTTACATGTTTCTTCTATGTACTCACGACGAAAAATCATTTATGTTGCAGATAGGTATCTATCGCACATAAAATCAGAACCTAGTCCTAAGAGAGGAGATGCAAGCAGAATGGCAGGTGCAAACGACGGCTTTTTTCCTGATTCAAATTCACTTGGTAATCAGTTACGGAATAGTGGAAAACCTAGACGCCTTTTGGATCCAGTAGAGGCTGCAGGGTCTCATGATGGAGATGGTGGATCTCAGGACTTGACTTCAGATGGCCCTTTGAAATTTCCGTCTTCAGTTTCAGCACTTAAAGATTTGGTATAGCATTAAGAATAGTTTTGATACTTTAATGGCCTAAATTTGTAGTGCATAGCAGAGAGCTTCCATTCCTTATTGTGACAATTGGTTTACGCGTGTTTTGTAGTGCATGGCGGAGGGCTTTGGTCTTGATTTTAAAATCGAGCGGTCACATTCAGCTAACTCATATCATAAAGATGAAGTATATGCTCAGGTTAGTGTACTTCACTAATATGCAAATTAAGTCGAAGACCTTTCATATGTCTTCAAGTTCTTCACACAGTTAGTAAAGTTGCGGATTGCAGATTAATCCTTTAACTGATAAGTAAGAAACAAATCTTTTGAAAATATTTCCAAATCCTTTATTGCGGGAAAGATGTGCAAATCTTACATGAAGTGACCTTGCCTGGATCCTAGTATAAATAAGATATCGATATATAATGGAGATTCGGGTATTTTGTAATAAGAAGGTTGAATGCCTAGGCTAAGCAAAAGGTATATTCTATTAAATAAAGTGATATGCATTGATTTGATTGATTGTAGCTGGGCCTGTTAATTGGTATTTTCGGAAAAAATTAGAAACAATAACAAACTAGGGCATCATATTGATTTAATTCATTGCTGCTGTGACTTATCCTTTTGCATTAATTTGCAGCGTCACTTTGATAATGTGTTGTAGGTAGAAATAGATGGACAAGTATTCTCTAAAGGAATTGGATTAACATGGAATGAAGCCAAGGCTCAGGTATTGACCAGTCTTCTGCCCCCTTGCTAATTCTCCAAAACACAATTTTTACTTATGCTCATTTTTTTTCTTTAGGCTGCCGAGAAAGCTCTTGTAAATCTAAAATCCATGCTTGGTTATTCTAGTCAAAAGCGTGCAGTTTCCCCAAGGTGTGTTCCCTTATACATGTTTCAAGTAGTTTATTTAGACCTCCCGTCTTTGCAGTCCAATGTGAACTTGATTTTGAAAGCTCTAGATCCAAACGGACCCTATAGATAGATCCCTGATTTCAGTTTTAATTTTCTTGCTGGTGTTGTGGAAGACAAGGTTTGCCATTGTGGATTTAGTATCTTGTTTGGCCATCTTGCAGACCTTACAAATGTCTTCTGTTATTTGCTCTGGAATCCTAAGCTTTTATTAACTTCTTGCTTGCACGAAGAAGCTATAAAGCAAGCAGTCTCATTTGCTGTGTTAAAAATTAGAAATTATGCAATCTCTTGATAGTTTCATATGATGATAATTGTTTCCTTCCTTTTACAGGGCGGGACAAGGCGTGCCAACTAAACGCACAAGACCCGACTTGTCACGTAGTTATCAACGTTACCCTTCTTCAAGATACGCAAGAAATGCGTCGCCTGTACCTTGACCAAACAATCTCCCAACGTTACTGGCAGATTTACGCAGCTGTCTCATTTGCATCCTACGTTGACAAAGGGGGAGAGATCACAAAAACCGCTCTCTTTTCAGTCATCTTCGCCAAAGCAAGACTCCATCCTCATGAAAGTGGTGAGATTCTTGCAACACATTCTCTTTTCAGGCGGACGCTAAGAAAGTGACGGCCAAACGCCCCCAATGAGCCGACTTTTGTTGTTGTTGTTGTTGTTGTATGAAGCCTGGGTTGATGAGTATAGTACTGATCTCGGGTGGATGTATATTGTTGTCGGGGTTAACGGTATAGGGCCTGATTTGGCGCCCTTTGTTTATACCAGGAAGTTTGAAGCTCTGGCTTAGGTACTACTAGGTAGGCTTTGTTTTTAACTATTCTGCTCTTTGGGTTGGAAGGAGGCAGAATGTACTTGAAAAAGGCTATGCAAATTTGCATATTGAGTTAGTAGTAGAGTTAGTATGCAATTTGCATATTGGGTTAGTAGTAGAGTTGATGTTGAGCCTTGGAGGATATCAGATTTTAAATAGAATTACAATTTTTTTGGGAAAAAAAAGATCTCAAAGCTTAAAATAAGTTAATTTCCCTTTGCAAAAGAGACAAATTTCATAAAATTAGAACAGAAAAGGCCCTATGTCAAATTTGGAAAAGGCGGTTAAGTATTCAAATTTTCACACTCCCCCTCCCGGTCAGCGAGACCACCGCCGAGGGACTCCCTACCGAGGGGCAACCCTTGGTGTTGTCGATTTCGTATAAAAATGATATTTCGTAAGATTGAACGACTCTAAGGAATATAATAATTTCTTATAAAATAAATGGTTCTAAATGAATATAACAATTTCTCATTAAAATATGTTTTCAGACTAAACAAATCAATAGACGTTTATTTTTCTTTGTAGTTGAATCTCTAATTAAAAGATTCCTGTTTACTAGATATTTTAGTTAACTATAATTATTTAATAAATAAAAATTAAACTCGTTAATTTATGAAAAATCATTGTTAATTTTTTTTTAAAAGTCATTTTACATTTGTTAAGAATTTTACGTACTTTTCTTAATTAAATGGTTACTAGACATTAGTACATGAAATTAATGAAAATAAACATCATAATTGGATTTGATTTAGAAAGGATTTGGAAGGGAAGACTTTGATCCATCTTAAAGATAGATGAGGAAGAAGAGATGAACTGAAATATGCAAATGAGAGTTGAGATAACTATCTACATATAACCATAAAGTAGGTTTTTCTAACCCAAAACCACTCCTTTGAAACCATGGGCTCTGAAATTATATTAAAACCCTCAGAAATACTAAAACACCCTTTTTGCTCA
Source organism: Fallopia convolvulus (assembly GCA_964016875.1). NCBI lineage: Eukaryota > Viridiplantae > Streptophyta > Magnoliopsida > Caryophyllales > Polygonaceae > Fallopia > Fallopia convolvulus. The sequence continues at coordinate 41,082,671 of OZ024737.1, forward strand.
TGAAACAACCTCAAACACTTGAAAAAGCCCTTAGGTCATTGCAAAGCGACGAGTTCTTGAGCGCGTTCACTACTCGAAAAGGTATAGCAACAGTCATTCTGACATCAGGCGATCGTTTTCTGCCGATCTTGACAAACGCCCTTATCAATCCACAAAAATACAATTATTCTAAATTTAATCAAACATATACAAAATTAATGTGTATGGATAGATTAAAAAAGTATGAATTATGGTATAATTTTTTTGTAAAATGTAATAATAGCCCAAATGGACAATTTATAAAACACCCCATTTAATAAATGGAGGAGCGAGCCACGTGTCGCCCACTGAGTGAGTGGGTGAGCGCGACACGTGGCTCACACTTTTTTTTTGGGCCGAGAGCATAAAACACATCGTTATGTTTTGCACATGAAACGTCGTATTTCGACTAGGCACATGCGCCATGCACCTAGTGGCGGAGCCACGTAATGCCTAGTGGGGGCTACAACCCCCAGTGAAATTTAAAAAATAATTAGAGAATAAACAATTTAATATCTATCTACTATCACATGAGCAGAGAGCGTTGCGCAACCCGCCCGACTCTTATTGTCGCTCCCCCGAGTCTTGCTTCTTGGAGTCTCTCTCTTCCCGACTCTGTGCTCCGCTCCCTCGAGTCTCGCTCCCCGCAACAGTTGCTCACTTATTCTCTTGAGTCGCCCACAACACGTCGTCCAAGCGTCCAACGGAACTGCGGTAACCTCCAGGTTGAGGGCTTCCACTCCTAACTCCCCCAATGGTCAGCTTCGGTACTCTTTGGCAATATAGAGCTATTGAGGTATGCCCAATTTCAGATTTAAGATTTTAGGGTTTAGATTATTGAAATTTGAGGTGTGTGTGGCTGGTGTGAAGTGTAATTTGGTACTCATACATTGTTTTCCTTCAATAGCTCTCCCTTTATGCTCAATTTCGAAGTTGGTTTAGATTGATCTGAAGTTAGGGCCGTTTGGCTATTTTAATTTTGCTTATCCGATTTGGATTTTGCACGTGTAATTGTCTCTTAGTTGTGAAGATTGGATTGATATTATCCTTCCAAGTGTCTACAACTCATTCAGATTCCTAGCTACGCCTTGCATGCACCCAATTTTTTTGGTGCAAATTTTACACCTTTTTTTTTCCAAAATATGCACCATTGTCTTTATTTTATTTTTCTGACAGAATGCACCACATTTAGACACCGTTGTAGGTGCTCTTATAAATTTTTGTGTGATGTGTTTAATTTAAAGAATTTTTTTTCTTAAAAAATATATTATAACAAATAATGTCATAGGTGTTAAACAAGTTCTCAATAATTATTTTCCTATTTTAATCTTGGGAAATTCCGGATGATACCCTTGAGTTTTGTACTTTTTCAGATGGTGCCCAGAAAAAAAACTTATTCCGCGAAATACCCCGAGTTTTTGTCGGAGTTCATCCCATGCCCTTTTTTACAATTTCTTTCAACATCTGATATATTCCTTCTAAAAAAAGGAAATAAAAATAAAAAAACATAAAAAAGAAAAAGAAAACAAGTGTTGACGATCGATTTCACATCTTTGATGTACAAAAAATGGGCGGAGAGGGTAATCCACGAAACGAAGATGAAGATTAAAACTGTGTTGATAAAAAGAAAATTTGGTGTTTGTGAGAGGAATTGATCTTTATTTGTTGAAAAGAAGTTGTCTTGGTCAGCTTTTTTTCTTCTAATTAAAGATATTAAGCAGTGTTAATTTTTTAGTTTTGAGGTGATACTGATGTAAGTTAAGTTATACTATAAAATTTTCTACGGTAATTTTTCATCAATTCAACAAAGATATAAAATTTTAAAACAATTTAAAAATTCAAGAAAATTGTTTCTATATATTATAAAATTAGTACACACAGTTAACGATCATGGCAATAATATTATATATATGTACTAGTTTACATGTTTTTTTCATTTTTTATTTGTGTTTTATTTTATTTCTTTTTTTTAAAAAAAAAGCAATGTAACAAAAGTTGAAAGAAATTGTAAAAAAGGGTACGGGGCAAACTTGTACAGAAACTTGGGGGTATTTCGCGAAATAAGTTTTTTTTCTGGGTATCATCCGAAAAAGTACAAAACTCAGGGATATCATTCGAAATTTCCCTTTAATCTTTAACGCGTCGAAAATTAATATAAGTATATAACCCATCAAGCCTTAATTTTTTTTTTCATCTATCTTTAGAACGTTTACTCTAGAGTTTTGTGTATTCGATTGTTCTTAAATACATAATCATAAAAAATTGTGATGTTTGTTAGTTTGGAAAAAAAATTCAAAGCAAAAAGGCCTTGGGTTCTTTCTAGACTTCGTTAGACGTATAGCAAAGGGAAGAGGAAGAAGAAGCAACAGCGCTTTTGCCCGAGCCCAAGGGCTATCTAGGTAAACCTTAGTACCATCTTTTCTCGCACATTTGCTAGAGGCTAGAGCTCGCGATTCATGGGATCAAACTATTTGTTGTTTCTGTATTTTGGTTTGGGTCTCTCATTATAGGATTCTGTTGATGTTTTTCCCCCTTCATGTCATGTAACTTTGGTCAAGTTCCCGCTTACTTATCCGAACAGTGTCTTCTTCGAATAATGGAACGCGTTTTAGGTTTATTTTGTGATTTAAGCTTCTGATTTTCTAGGTTTTGTAATGTGATGTTCTTCGGTAGTGTTATTATCTTATTATGGCGTTTCCTTGCTGTTTGATGAAATCTGAATCGAATGAAACCTGTATCTGATCTTAATTGAGAGTTACTGTATTATTGTTCGAGGGTTTTTGTTGGATTGAATTTAATAGAAAATTGGAAATGGATTCATCCAGTTGAACTCATATTTTTCGTAGGCTAGTAGGTTTCCTGAGGTAATTGTAAGAATTGAGTATAGTTTTATGCTATGTAACCCGGAAACTCCAAATACGGAAACTCATTTAGTGTAAAATTATGGAAATAATACGTTTCCCCTATTGTTTCGGTCCCGTTTCCGTATACCATAGGTTTTATGAGACTGAAGGTATACACAAAATCATTTATTTATGTCTCTTCAATTACAAGCTAATTGCATTAAAAGTCTTCTCATCCTAAATCTGGTCTCGTAGTTCGTATTTTGATTACTATAATTATTTGCACCCTCGAACAATAATCAGTTTTTGATTACGCCAAGTATTGAAAGATTGTAATTTTTGTTTCTTTGCATTACTAGGCAATGGATACAGGAGGCAATTCACTTACTTCTGGACCCGATGGGGTTAAGAGAAAGGTGTCATACTTCTATGATCCAGAAGTGGGGAACTATTATTATGGGCAAGGTCACCCAATGAAGCCACATAGAATTCGTATGACACATGCTCTCTTAGCCCATTACGGGTTGCTTCAGCATATGCAAGTTTTGAAGCCCGTTCCTGCTAGAGATAGGGATCTGTGCAGGTTTCACGCTGATGATTATGTGGCTTTCCTTAGGAGCATTACCCCCGAGACACAACAAGAGCAGCTGAGGCAGTTGAAGAGGTTTAATGTCGGTGAAGACTGTCCTGTGTTTGATGGCCTTTACTCGTTTTGTCAGACTTATGCTGGGGGTTCAGTTGGTGGGTCTGTGAAGCTGAACCATGGGCTTTGTGATATTGCCATCAATTGGGCAGGTGGTCTGCATCATGCGAAAAAGTGTGAGGCTTCTGGTTTCTGCTATGTCAATGATATTGTGTTAGCAATATTGGAGCTGCTTAAAGTACACGAGGTATGTGAACAAGGTCTTTTGTTTTTCGTATGGTCTATTTGGCATGATATGGTAATGGTCTGTTTAGCATGATATGGTAATTTTTTGCTTACTGGCAGTTTATAGCTGGCATAAATTGCCTTTTTGGCCATCCAAATACACCCTAAATATGGTCAAATAATAATGTCATTGTTCTTTTTTGGAAACACTTGAAATCATAAGCAATTTTATATTTCTCCTTACTCATGCCCTAAATCCCATTTACACACATTGACATATTTTTCCTCATAGTTTCATGTTCAGTTTCCAAATGTCTTTCTAGTATGTGTTCATGTTTTCGTCATCTTGCATTCTTTCCCACAACTTTGCTTATGGCGTCATCATTTTTTTGCAGCGAGTCTTGTATGTGGACATTGATATCCATCATGGCGATGGTGTAGAGGAAGCCTTTTACACTACTGATAGGGTTATGACTGTCTCATTTCATAAGTTTGGGGATTACTTTCCTGGTACAGGTGACATACGAGATATTGGATATGGGAAGGGGAAATATTACTCCCTTAATGTTCCCCTGGATGATGGTATTGATGATGAGAGCTACATGTCCTTGTTTAAGCCAATAATGGGGAAAGTAATGGAAGTTTTTAAGCCTGGGGCTGTTGTCCTACAATGCGGGGCTGACTCTTTGTCTGGAGACAGATTGGGCTGTTTTAATCTCTCAATCAAAGGCCATTCAGAGTGTGTTAAATATATGCGATCTTTCAATGTGCCATTGCTGTTACTGGGCGGCGGCGGCTATACGATCAGAAATGTAGCTCGATGCTGGTGTTATGAGGTAAAGTGGGCTTACATTCATTACTCTCTACCCTTATCTGCACTGTAGTATTTTGGTTACCGTATTATCTCATAACCAATGCTTTTTCTCTTTGTCCTCTCTTTATTGCATTTCTGGTACTAAATCTCTTCCTTTGTCGAATTCCATAGTTAAATGGAGGAATGACGATCTCATTGTAATAAAAGTTCATAAATCTTTTTGGATAAGCAGTGACTGCACTTCAAAAAATCTTTATTTTGCTTATTTCTTCTGACACCAGATGATGGATGTAATGTATATTTTATTGCTAGACAAGATTGTAATTATTTAACACCTTCAGGATTTAGTTTAAAGAAAATATTTTCTCCATCACCTGGAAGGATTTATTATGCCTGTTTGAAGAATGATTAATCAAGAAAGTTTAAAATTAGGATCCAAGAGCTGGTCTCCATTAGAGAATAATTAGAACAAGGTTATACAACTTATAGTCAAACTTGTAGCTTGGTTTGATGCATGTTATGTTTATCTTTCAATTTATAATGACTCCATATAGACATTAGTTTGAGAAATTATCCACATCCTACATTGTTTATTTCCAAACCTGGAGATAACTTGATCCAGAATATGCTAAATCTATCTGACTGACTGCATCTTACTATTTGAAACAGACTGGAGTTGCACTTGGTGTCGATGTTGATGATAAGATGCCAGAGCATGAGTATTATGAGTACTTTGGCCCTGATTACACTCTTCACGTTGCTCCAAGCAACATGGAGAATAAAAACACTTTGCAAATGTTGGATGATATACGGGCCAAGCTTCTTGACAATCTCTCAAAGCTTCAGCATGCGCCAAGTGTTCAATTCCAAGAACGTCCACCTGATACTGAGCTTCCTGAGGTAATCTTTGAATTCATCTTTGGAACATCATCTTTTTACCCCTCAAGTTAAATTTTTTTTTGTTGTTTACTTGAGCTTCCTATAGGCTAAAACTTAGAACTAAATTGGTAATAGAATCAAATCATTTATAAATGTATTTCTGTTATAAGTTTTGGACATAATACTGAGCTTCTTGTGGTAATCTTTGAATTCGTCTTTGGAATATCATCTTTTCCCACCTCATTTTTTTTTTTTGTGTGTGTTTACTTGAACTTCGTAAAGGCTAAAACTTAGAACTGAATTGGTAATAGAATCAACTCATTTATAAATGTATTTCTGTTATATAAGTTTTGGACATGGATAAAATCATAAAACTTTGTGATGAATCCAACTTACACCTCATAATAGTTTTCCCGCACTAGATTATATAGCTGAAAACATGTCAACTTTTGATTTAATTTGGAAAATTCCACTGAAGTAATGATAACAAATTTTGACGGGTGCCCATAGTTTGAGAAATTCCCGCACTAGGTTATATAGCTGAAAACATGTCCAAAACTTTTGATCTTGTTTTTTAAGTTTTATTTTGGAAAATTCCACTGAAGTAATGATAACAAATTTTGACGGGTGCCCATAGTTTTTGCAAAATCCTCGATGTAGCCCTGAAGTATTTTCTCAAGTTTGGAACTTGGCCATAGTAACGTGTTGAGTATTATTGAATCATTAGAAGATAATGTGTCATTTATATTTTATATGTATCTGCTGTTGTTTGGACTATGCTATGTTCATCTTGAGTTCGTTTATACGAATTGAGATCCAGTACTTGGCAACCTTCTATTGACTTCAGTGGTCACTGGTCTTTTGTACCTTTTTTTGTGTTTGTGTGCCTTATGAAATTGATGGTGACAGAATTCAAAAATGCTCTTTGTAATTGGAATGTATACAACTATTGTAGTAATCTAGTGAAAAACAATCTCATTTTTCTGCTGAACCTTAATTAAACTTGGGGGCCTTATAATGTAATATGATATCTCTTTCAAAGATTGGCAACTTGAATGAATGCTCAGAAGCAATTCTTAAGAAAACTTGATTAAGGTTCTTAATATCAGGGCAGTCTTCTTACTATGCTATAATTATGCAGGCAGACGAGGATCAAGAGGATGCAGATGCAAGATGGGACCCAGATTCTGATATGGAAGTTGATGATGATCGGTAAATATATCAAATTTTCTTGTCTATGATTTCTTTTTTCCTTCTCCCCCTTGAGCTCCATGCATGATGCATCCTTAATTCTGAATCTTAGTGCTGATTTTCTTTATTTTACTCTTGTTCAGTAAGCCTTTGCCAACCAGGGTTAAACGAGAGCATGTGGAGCCTGATGTTAAAGTTAAAGATCCGGTATTCTTTCCTGGCAATTCTTTAAATCTTCATAACAATACCTTTTGTTGTGAATTTTTTGAAAACAAAGCTTTTCGTATTTTGTAAGAATCATTGTGGAATTTTTTTAGAGATTTATAGTATAGTGCTCTTTTTCATAAGATACTTTGTTTTGACTTGTAACAATAATAAAAAGGTGCATATTAAGTCACTGAGCATAAAACGCATGTGTCTTCAGGAGATTGCTAAAGACGTGACTGAGCATGCCAAAGAAATGGATACATCATTCGTTCCTGGAAGCATGTCTGTGAAGGTGAGCTTCTAGGCCCTTTGTTTTTTTCATAGCAAAACAATTCTTCAATGGATATACTTTTCTAGTATTACAAATTTACCCTTAATTTGTGCTGATTATAGGCTCCAAACACCGGGGTGGATCAACCCGACGCACCTGTCAAAATGGAGCAGGACAACCCGCCTCCACCTTCTGACCAAACCAATGACATGATTCTTGACAAAGCTGATGTCCTAGTCACCAAGAAGTAAGAACACAATGTACTTCATCTGCAAATCTGTCTTCAGCATTGGTGTGGATAACTTATCTTGCTTTTGATGATTTATAACTAAGGTAAATGTGTTTAGATACATTAGTTCTCTCAGCAAACATGGAAAGTGTAATTTTGTTAAGAACATTCGCGTACAAGAGACATCCAGAACAAAAAAAAAAGAAACATGGAGATGTATTGAGTATTGTACATGCTCTTTCCTTTTGTGGTAGTTGTTGGTGCTGATTCCTGTGTTAATCTATTGTTGTTCTGTAATCCTGTCAAGTAGTTCTGCTGGTTAAAGTCTCTATGCTCGGCGTTGGGATCGACTAGCTCAAGTTAGCTACTTGGTTTATGTGATGGGTTGTGACATGTGTGAGCTTTATGGTTGGAATGTTAATGTAGAAAGTGTAGAAATTGCCAATGGATTTGGTTTTAGTTGCTATGCTGGAGAAAGGATTTTTGTTTTATGTGATTCCCTTGTCAAGAAAAAAGTGGAGGTTGAAACAAAATTAAAGGCTCGGTTTGGTTTTGTTTGTTTAAATTTGGTAACAATTTCAACTCTCTGATTTGAAAATCTACGCCCTATACCGACCTATTACAAGTTGGGTCGCTGCATCTAGAATTTAAATTTTCAATTGGATTTGGTGGTTAATCAGAGGAATTCACTAACTTGTTACTAAATTATTGTGTTTCAAAAATAATAATGAAAAAAAAAAAACATATTTCACCATCAAAATGATAACTTATACCTGCAAGTTCATCGGATAACCAAAATAAATTATTTTCTTGTAATTCTTTGATCCAAAATGTCATCGTTAGGATTATTTATTTACTAATTAAAGTCAAAGATTTCAAAAAGGTTGCAAAATTTAGACATTCATAGCACATCAATAAGGTAATAGATACTCAGATTTAAAAAAGGTAAAATATACATAAGGTATGATAAAATTGTGTATTTCACCCTTGTTCTACATCTCATTTTCTCATCTATTTTTTTTGGTTAAATATTGTAAAATTTTCTCATCTACTATCTTACCAAATACTGGACTCACCTAGAAGATAACGCATTTTCCTTGTTTCCAGCGTAACGTGGGTAGATCAGTTCCAACTTTCAAGTTTCAACTTATTTGCATGTCTTCTGTTGAGTGTTGAAGGAAAGAATTTTGACCCAAAAAAATACCAAACAAAAGACCATCATCTTATTCTTTGGCTATATCTACCTTTCATTTGACCTGCCGTTTCTGCTTCTTTTCTTTGCATCTCTCTTTCCCCATCCTTTTCAATTTTAATGTACTTTTCCCCCCTTTCTTTCAATCTTTTTGACTGCTTTGATCCAAATTGCTTTCCACTTTGATTTGTTCTTCCTTTCTGGACTGTAACTGTAAGAAGCTGGCTGAAGTACATTCTGCATATGAATTTCCTTTTGTGGATTCAATTTTCTGGGTTTTGTTCTCATTTGCTCTTGATCTGATTCTGCTAGATTGAAATCAGTGCTTGGGTAATTTGCGATTTGAGTTTCCCTGCTACCAATCCATTTTAACCTAATCTGAGCTACATTGTTGCCCATTTTGTTGTAGCCCTCATTGGTGCTCTTGATCCATCATATCCCATATTCATTCTAACTTGCTCATTTTCAATTGAACTATATTGCATTGTTGACTTATTTCATTGATAGATGTAGATTTGTGATCTTTTAAGATTAGATCTTAGCTTGATCTGTTGTGTAGTAGGACTGAGTTATTTTTACAGTCTTGAGGCTAAATCTGCATTCAAATAGAGATGGGTAATACTTGTGTAGGCCCTAGCATTCCCAAGCATGGATTCTTACAGTCTGTTTCAGCTGCAATGTGGCGAATTCGATCCACAGAAGACGAAACTCCATCGTCTAATGTAGATACTAATAATAGCAATGTCCCAAGCCCACCTCCTGATCAAATTTCCCCAAAGGACCCAGAATTACCTTTACCTACCCAAAATGACCCTCCTGAGCAAATGACAATACCCAAAGCAGAAGCTGAACCAATAGAGCAAGCAAAACCTAAAAAGCCCCTCCAATTCAAGAGGGCACCGAGCGCAGGCCTTCGTGTTGAATCGGTTCTCCAAAAGAAAACCGGTAGTGTTAAGGAGTTTTACACTCTAGGAAGAAAACTAGGACAAGGGCAATTTGGTACCACATTCTTGTGCATTGATAAGGCCACTGGGGAAGAATTTGCTTGTAAATCAATTGCTAAGAGAAAGCTTTTGACTGATGAGGATGTGGAGGATGTGAGGAGGGAAATTCAGATAATGCATCACTTGTCAGGGAACTCTAATGTTGTTTTGATCAAGGCGGCTTATGAGGATGCTGTTGCTGTTCATCTTGTGATGGAGCTTTGTAAAGGAGGTGAGCTTTTTGATAGGATTATTCAGCGTGGTCATTATTCAGAAAGGCAAGCGGCTGAGCTTGCTAGGACGATTGTTGGAGTTGTTGAAGCTTGTCATTCGCTTGGTGTTATGCACCGTGATCTTAAGCCTGAGAATTTCCTCTTTGTTGATCATGAGGAGAATTCTCTTCTCAAGACAATTGATTTTGGATTGTCTATTTTCTTTAAACCAGGTAGAGTTCTTACTGCTCAATTGTTATGCTGGTTTAGCTTACACACATGCATTCATCATTTTGAAAGGGTTGAGTTGATGAATTTCCATCTCTAACTCCTGCAATACAAATATGTGATACAAACCCAAATTAACAAATTTATGAGTTAAAGTTATAATATTCATTCCTCAAAGTTTGTGTACTGAAATTATTCTTTTGGATGTCGTCTATGCTGACAAGTTTGCATGATTGCTCAAAAACTTAAGATTCAATCCATTCCTCTGTTGCATGTTATGTTCTTGTGGTTAAACTGATAAGATAAACCATTTAATGGCATTGTAGAAATCTTACTACTTGTCCGACTTACAGGTGAAAAGTTTACGGATGTGGTTGGGAGCCCATACTATGTTGCACCTGAAGTACTACGCAAGCGTTATGGTCAAGAAGCAGATGTTTGGAGTGCAGGAGTTATAATATACATTCTTCTAAGCGGGGTGCCTCCTTTCTGGGGTGGTGAGACATTCAAATTTTGTAGCTTTTCTTGAATCTTTAGATTTTGTCCAACATATTCCTCAGTGTCAATTTAAGATTTTTTTTCTCTGGATGATGAATCTAGATGATGAGCAAGGGATCTTTGAACAAGTCTTGCACGGTGATGTGGACTTTGCTTCAGATCCTTGGCCCCACATTTCTGAAGACGCGAAGGATTTAGTCAGTAGAATGCTTGTTCGTGATCCTAGGAAGAGATTGACCGCCCATGAAGTTCTATGTAAGATATATATAGATTTCTTCATTCACTTAGATATGGCTTATTGTCCTTGTGAACATTGAATTCAAAATGCATTGTAAAAATTTTTCGCAGGCCATCCTTGGGTGCAAGTAGACGGTGTAGCTCCTGACAAACCGCTTGATTCTGCTGTGTTGAGTCGTATGAAACAATTTAGAGCTATGAACAAACTCATGAAGATGGCTCTTAGAGTAAGTCCTTGAAACATAATGTCATGTTTATGCTCATTTTGCAAATCCATTTACAGATAACTTTACAAAGCGCCTTTTTTTTTGTCGTTTGTAGGTCATTGCAGAGACTCTATCAGAGGAAGAAATAGCTGGCCTTAAAGAAATGTTCAAGATGATTGACACAGACAACAGTGGTCAAATTACATATGAAGAACTCAAGGCTGGACTTCATAAAGTTGGAGCTAACCTCAAGGAGTCAGAAATATATGATCTAATGCAAGCAGTAAGATTCAAATCTAAGCAATTTTCATGGTCTAAGACTCTAAATTCAGAAATTATGGCTTCAGAAAAACTTCTATATGTGAATATGATGTGATTGTTGCAATTTCTGTTTCAGGCTGATGTTGATAATAGTGGAACAATTGATTATGGCGAGTTCATTGCTGCAACCTTGCATCTGAACAAGGTGGAGAAGGAAGATCATCTATTCGCTGCATTTTCGTACTTTGACAAGGATGGAAGCGGCTACATAACCGCAGATGAGCTTCAGCAAGCGTGCGAGGAGTTTGGAATTGAAGACGTGCGCTTGGAAGAAATGATACGAGAAGTCGATCAAGACAATGTAAGTCACTTCTCATCATTTTTCCACCACATTCATCACAACCTCAAACTGAACTCTCCAAATTTCATCATGAAAAATAGTAGTTGAGTTTTTATGTTCTTTCGCTCGAATTACAGGATGGACGGATTGATTACAACGAGTTTGTAGCCATGATGCAGAAGGGAAACACAGCCATGGGAGCTAATGGTAAGAAAGGTGCAGAAAACAGTATCTCAATTGGATTTAGGGAAGCCCTGAAGATCTGATTAGATCTGAATTTTGTTATTTATTTAATGAAAAAAAAACTCAAGATTTGTATAGCAAGGAGCAAAAGCATTGCCTTCATTTCTGGACAGTTTTAAGCTATCAATCTGCATTTTTAATGGATTCACATAAAGTTTGTTATGTTTTGAGTTTTGATTAAAAGAAATATCAGTCTGGTCTGGTTAATATTGTCCACACAAATATATGGTAGTTTAATTCTATACAATTGTTGGTATTGCTGTTTACATGGAATTTTTTTCTTTGTTTTTTCAATTGGTGTGTATGTAACTATGTATTAGTAATGATGTCAGAGCTTCTCAGCTTCACATTGTGGGATTTCAGCATTCTATTTCTTCTACTTTTCCCCTCTCATTGTCTGTTATACTTTTGTGATTGATTCCACTAATTCATTAAAAAAAAATCAATCTTATAATAAATCATACATAAAATATGTGGCCCAGTCTAATTTGCCCTACAACCAATATCTAGATCTATTGATCATCTAATCTGCTGAGTGACACTGCATAATCAAGTTGCTTTTCTTGGACAATTTCAAGGTTCATGCTTTTTCATTTTTTATTTTTATTTTTGGTCCAATTTTTATTATTTTTTATTATTGAATGACCCATTCATAAATTCTCTTGGCGAAGGAATACCTTGATTAGTAAATTTCAATCATGGTTTATATTTTAAAGATATTTTAATCGAGATGCATTATAAGAATCTTTATTAGGAAATATTTGATTTTAAGGGATCATTTAGGTTTTTTTATGATTTTTCTAACCTTAAAGTATAGGTTAATTTTTTTAAAATAACAATATTTTGTTAATTTATATTTATTTATAATTAATTATAATTTTTAAAAGGATTCATTAATTTTCTTATAGGATTTAGTTCTCTAGAATAGTATGGTTAAGAAAAAAAACAATTGTATTTTAAAATTTCAAAACACTTCAATGATTTTGACTAATAACTCATGATGGATCAAGAAACTTTTTTTTTCATGAAAAAAAAAGTGGGCAATGTTTGGTCAGTGGCTAGAAAGAGAGGGAAGACTTGATCACCATTCACCAATAGAGAAAGTGGGACACGTGTCAGTCCGTGGAGATGGTCGGCTCTTTCCTACTCGCTTTGGCTTTCATTTTCCGCACGATAACAAACGCGGGATTAATTAATGTTTGATTTAATTGAATAACAATACTTTAATCAAATCAATTAAACATCAACATCAATATTATGATAACTCATACAATACAACAACGGTGGGATTTATTCATTCGGATGATTGTGATGTGTTTGGATGAGAAAGAAATTTATTTCTTTTGAATTATTTCCTTTGAATGCATGATTTAACAAATCCCAATCGAACTTATATCACATGTATTTTCTGATCATAATTGTAGGTTTGGCTGTCCATTTTTTAGGCATCGTTTTCGTCACTAAAATGGCCTTAACTTTAAGTTGTACAATTAGGAGAAATAGTTTGAAAGTTATGGAAAATTGTTACAAATTTGACTTTTCTGATAATTAATTATGTGGTAATGAAATTGAATATCTTACGTTTATGTACACGCAAGATGACGGTGTTTTTTTTTTTTTTTTGTATATTTACTTGTTATCTTTTAGAAGACTATTTTTAAGCTTTTACTTTTTAGTTAGAAGGCCCCATGATAATCTAACCATGTTGCTTAATTTAATTTATTCTAAACATAACTCTCCATACAAAAAAATATTAAAAGTGCTTAAAAAACTACCCATTAGGTGAAAATATGGTTAGTGCTAATCAAATATTTCAACTTTACTAGAAAAGTAGTAAGCACCAAATATTGAAAAGCTAGCCCACTTTTTTTCCCAGAGAATATATTCCTCAAAACTAAGATGTTATAAAATCAATATTTTCCTCAGCTTAACAAAAAAAAAAAAAACAGAAGGAAAAAAATGATTGCGACATTTTGAAGCAAAATTAAATTTTGAGTAAATATGTACTAATTATGTACAAACTAAAGGCAAATTAATAGGATATTCCATCTCTAGCTACGGGAATTTTTAAAAATTCTTTAGCTAAGGACTTCTTTTAATCAACTTTAAGTTTTGATTTGATTTTTTGTAGCTACTATAATAATTATTTTTAATTTTAATATTCTATTACTTACCTACCTTAATTCTCGAAAATGCCAACTTAAATTGAGAAGACGAGAACCGGAAAAGTGGGTTTCCAAAGAATTTATAAAAATAATTTATTTTTAATTATGATAATGTTTAAAAATGAAAATATTCAAAATTAAATCAATTAAATAAAGAAATAGAGGATTTTTTTTGGTAAAAAATAAATACGTAATTAATAGAGGATTTGGTGTAGATAATCCGATCCTAGTAATCTCTTATCTTATCTTTAGAGGGACGCATCACGCCATGGGTCCTATTCTCATCATTTGTATTGTATCTTCTTATTAATGGAGATTACAAGGCAAGATTTATAAGTGGATTATAGATATCAATATATATTATATATACGTACTATGATTGTAGTTTGAACACAGATAAGCTTAAAAAATAAAAAAATCCAGTATGGTTACAATGTAAAAAATGAAATACTACAACATTTTATTATTACCTTTCTAAATAATTAAAAAATGGCAGATACTTTATAATGATACATTTTATATGCTTATACAGCAAGTAAGGATATCAAAGAATTTGGGCATTCGATTAATTCAAAGTTTCATATACCATACGAGTGTAAATTCAATTAAGTCACAATGTTCTACCATTTAAAGAAACCTAATACGAATACTTAGCCAGCCATTATAAGCATATATGTTTCTTCCTTAGACGTTTGTATAAGATATGTCCACGTACCTCCATATTCATTTCTTCCTTAATAAAAATCAGCATTTTTTTTTGTCATTAGAGGCTTGTAATATTTTTTTATAGTAATTCATGTATAAGAAATTGCTACTATTATTATTATTATTATTATTATTTTCCTAACAAAAGGAATTTAGAGAAATAAATAAGAAACATGTAATTTTATACATAAAATGAACATTTGTACCTTTATAAGATTAACAAAACAACACCATAATCGTTGCACGAGTGCACTACTAATCCACATTAAATAAACTTACTCCACAATTAGTCCTTTTACATTAGACAAAAGCATTATCTTATGTGGTTTTAATTTCATGTAATGTATGGTGGGGCATAAGCCGCATAAAAAAGTAATGATAATTAAACAATGCACAAAATGCATTACCAAAGTCATACTGCACAAAACATATGAGGTTGCAAGGCACTTGTTAGAAATCCCTAGAAGTAGTAAGTAGAGGTGCAAAATCTACGAAAACTCATCCATCAACTTAATTGTATTTGATTGATTGCATTTCAAACACACTCTTGTTCCTTAACCAAATTTAGAGCAATCCGACTTACTTGACCAAATCACATGTCATGGCTCGAAATATTGATTATGTTTATGATTTAACTCAATGACAAATGCAAAATCTATTGGAAGTGGAGGGCACAAATTTTAGAGATATAAATCGGAAAATTATTATGAATGGAGTGTTGTCTATCGTATCGAAAAATAAACTGGTAAGGAACAAGTGCTCATGGCTCAACGGTTGAGCCTCTTACCAATGTGCAAGAGGCCTCAGATTCGAGCATTTAGGACGACGGTTTTCTTTCTCACCCGTTTACGGGTGTTTTAGGCTAGTCCAAGTAGTACTTGGTATACTCTAAATCTTACCAAATCAAAAATAAAAATAAAAATTGGTAAGACCATTGTATTTTCAAAATAAGATTATAAAAACCATTTTTCTAAAAATTAGACTGTTTTACAAAATATTACAAAAATGATGGTATTTTTATTCGTTTGTTTAAAATAAGGCCAAAATAATGTTATTTTGACATTTTTAAGGAAAAAAAACCTAACACAAAAGTCCGAAGGGTAAAATGCCGAATTAAACTGTACTCATTAATCTTGTCAGATCATCGAATGAAAGCAGCTGTGTTCGTCCTTGATTCAATTGCTTCACAGTCGACACGGGAAAATCGTGAATATCCTGATAAGTTGGGGGCGAAAATGAGAATACACCTAAATAAGGGGCAAAAAAGTGAAATACACAAAGAGACGTTGAGGCCAGATTAATTATTTTATTAGTATTTTATTGTCCCCTCCCACCGGCCTGCCTGTCTCTGCGTGTGATATCCATATCATCGTGTTCTGTTCTTCCCCTCTTTCATTCCTCTTCATCCTCTGCGCAAATAAAAATAAAAATTCAATCTTTCTCTCTCTGAACACAAAATTCCAAACTCCCCACAGTAATCAACTGCTCCTCCTCTTACACACCGATTCGCACCACACGATATAGTCAACTCCTACCCACTATAAAGCTCTCCTCTGCGTAAAACCCTCATTCCGTAATCATCCCAAATCCGACGAATTCCTCGCTCCTCACTCTCTGAATTTCGTCTTTTCTAACCCAAATCGGTGCGAATTTGATGGTTGTGAACGTGATCAAGTGGAGGCCGTGGCTTCCGATTCAGTCTAGGAAGTACGAGGCCGCTATCACCGTTCGCTGTCTCAAGGGTTTGGGGGAAATTGGCGGGAATCAGAGCGATTCTCCGCCGTGCGATGGTGGTTTGAGCAGGTTGACGGTGGAGATTCGGTGGAAAGGCTCGAAAGGGAATGGTTTTAGAGCCTTGAGTAGGAAGGTGAAGAGGAATTGCACCAAGGAGGAAGCTTTCGCCCAAAACGGCGTCGTTTACTGGGATGAGGAGTTCACAGCTTCTTGTAGCTTGTCTGGGAGCCCTTACGAAGTTGTTTTCTTCGTCTTTAATGTGAGTTCCTTTTTTCATTGTTTATCCCAATCATGTCTTTTGAGCAAAATTTCTATGAGATTGTTGAATTGTGCTGAATCATGCCTATTGTGAAATTAGTTTGGGGGTCAGATTGATATTCAAAGGACCTGATCATGGGGTTTAATTTTGTGATTTGTCAAATTGAATGTTCGAATTTTGCTTTAAACGGCCATGATTGTAGTCTTTGATTCCTTTATTAATTAAACGAGTTGCTGGGCATTTGATATGGTATTGATTCTGTTTGGTTGGTGTTTACCTTTTTCTAAGTTTGATGTGCCTGGTCATACATGATTTGCGGTAGAGATATTCCATATGCAGATATGCTTAATGGAATCAGTCTAATTCTGCTTTTATACTTCAAAGTTGTATGCTAAACGTTTTGAAAACCTTTTTTATGGGTTTCCTTTGATGTTTGGTTTTTGCAGTCAGAAAAAATAAATTAATTAAATGATAACTTTGCTTTAACGAGTTAATTGCAAATTATGTAGGAATCTTGTTCAAAGTGTGCAGATATCTTGGGTTTATCAATTCAGGATATGTTTGTATTTAATTCCTTTTGTGAACTACTCTGCTGAATGGTCAAGCTTATGAGTTGTTAAGAGTTTGACTTTGTAATCTCTATAATTGGCGTGGTTAGTTCTAATTCAATTAATGTGATCTTTGACCTGTAAGTATAACATGTTCTTCTTTCACTCGGTTTGGTTATATTTACATGAAAGGCTTTTTACCTTCTCTGAATTTCAATTCAGGACTTCAACACACACATATTTGAATATTCAAAAAAAATAATAATGTAATAAATGACTCATCCATGCAAATATGCAATATCACTCTTCTTGGTGCTGATTTTCTCGGCCATAATATAGGGTTCTGATCGACGATCCAAAAACAAGGTCATGGTCGCGGGACCCGCAACCCTAAACCTTGCAGAGTTTGCTTCTACTGATGACAAGCAAGAGCTGGAGATCAGTATCCCTTTAACACATTCAAGTGGCGTTGTCGAGTGTATCCCCTCACTTTGTGTAAGTTTTATTTAGTTTTTTAACATTGATGTTGATATATACAATTTATAAATGATTTGATCCTTAATGTTTTTTTTTTACATGCAGTTAACTCTTCATCTGATGGAACTAACTAACCAAGAACCAACAAAAGCGGTACAAAGATCTTTAACAATGCCACTAACCGCTCCTTTGTCACCATGTTTTGGAGTTGCTCCAAATGACGAGAAAGAAGATCATTCTCCTCCAAGAAAAAGTCTAAAGAAAATGAAAAGCCTGACCGAGTACATTTCATCAAGAAGAAAATTGGAGAAGGAATTTGTTGTGGAAGCTAACAGTGATGGCAAGTTCTCAACTGGAAGTGATGATTCAGAGTACAACGGCTCATTTGACACTGACTCCTTAGATTACAGTGATGAGTTGTCAGAGGAAAACAAGGAGGATTCTGACAATGTTCCTAGGAACTCGTTTGGTTACGGATCTTTGGCTTCTGCAAACTTTGCTGGTGGAGGATTTAATGTAAAAAGAAGCTGTGAGGATGATGATTTTGTTTACTACAGTAACAATAAACCAGAGATGGATTTGTCATATCCTGATGACTCAACCAATAGTCCTGAGGTTGTTGGACAATCCTTGAAGCTGAGTCCAAAGCTTGGAATCTTGACTTGGAAGAAGAGGAAGCTGAGTTTTAGGTCACCAAAGGTCAAAGTCAAAGGCGAACCATTGCTGAAGAAGGAATATGGCGAAAGGGGCGGTGATGATATTGATTTTGATCGGTATCAGCTTAGTTCCTCAGATGAATTGTCTTCACGGGTACGTATTAATCATGTTGTTATATCATTACTTCTTAAGCTTTTTTGGTTGTTTCTGTTGATAGTCTGTTTGGATTATACCACATAATGAATTATCTTGCATTGTGCATTTGCGCCCTCTCAAAAATTCGGGCTGATAAGAATAAATATTATCTCTTGCATTATTGTCATTTAATTTTCCTTGAAAACTATGAGCAACAATCACTTTCAAGACACTTAATTATATATCATTGCTTGATATTGCAGAGGTGCAAAACAGAAGAAGAATTGCTTTCAATCTCAGAATTTGGGGACGACAATTTTGCAGTTGGCAGTTGGGAATACAAGGAAGTAGTAAGCCGTGATGGATCCATGAAACTTCAAACACAAGTCTTCTTTGCTTCGATTGATCAAAGGAACGAGAAAGCAGCAGGGGAGAGCGCTTGCACCGCACTCGTTGCAGTCATCACTGATTGGCTTCACTCAAACAGAGGAGAAATGCCAATCAAATCTGATCTTGACAGCCTGATAAGAGAAGGTTCTCTTCAATGGAGGAATCTTTGTGAGGTTGAAAATTACATGGCCCGATTCCCCGACAAACACTTTGATCTTGACACCGTTTTGGAAGCCGAAATCAAACCCATCTCCATGGTTGCAGAGAAGTCCTTCATTGGATTCTTTCATCCTGAAGGATTAAAGGATGAGGAGGGATTAGGGTTTCTTGATGGAGCCATGTCTTTTGACAATATATGGGATGAGATCAGCCTTATGAAAGATGCTGAGCCACTGATTTATATTGTCAGCTGGAATGACCATTTCTTTGTACTCAAGGTTGATGCTGATGCTTACTATGTCATTGACACTTTAGGAGAAAGGCTCTATGAAGGTTGTAACCAAGCCTTTGTGTTGAAATTTGACAAAGACTCAACAATCAATAGAGTTCCTACCCAGACTAACAAGGAAGAGGATGGAGAGAAATCATCAAGTGAATCAGTGAAATCCGCCAAGCCAGAGTTGAAAGTAGATGAAGATGAAGAAGAAGAAACCCTTGTTTGTAAAG
Source organism: Fallopia convolvulus (assembly GCA_964016875.1). NCBI lineage: Eukaryota > Viridiplantae > Streptophyta > Magnoliopsida > Caryophyllales > Polygonaceae > Fallopia > Fallopia convolvulus. The sequence continues at coordinate 41,102,127 of OZ024737.1, forward strand.
GGAAAGAAGCTTGCAAGGAATACATAAAGAGTTTCTTGGCAGCTATTCCTATTAGAGAATTGCAAGAAGATATCAAGAAAGGAAGGATTGGTTCAGCACCTCTTCATCACAGGCTACAGATAGAGTTTCATCACACTGAGTCCATTCCAGTAGAAGCAAAAGCTGAAGCAGTCTCTTAACTCTTAAGGAAGATATGATGCATAATGTGAGTTTTTAAAACTCACTCTTAGAAAATATATAGATATGTTTTTTTTCGGCAAGAGCGGTTAAGTTAGATGGGTTCTTGGCAAATAAGCCTTTTTTTTTGGAGAGAATGAGAGATGGGTAAGGACTGATAAATGTACTTGTTCATCCTCCAGGAAATATGGAGGTTTGTATGTGAAATGTAAGTATTTGAGGGTTACAGAGGCAAAGCTGCTCTTTTCTGTACAAAAGTTTTGCTCTTTTGCAGTTGTCTGGGCTCTTTTTTTTTCTTTTTTTTTTTTGACAGTGCAAGTTAAAAGGAATGAAATCTAAAAGCCGGAGTTTGGTTGTTTCTCTGGGGTTTTACTGCTTGAAGCACAAACAAAACACCATCTATTTTGTCTCAGTAAATTGGATTACAGGAGGCAAGTTTTAAAGTGGAAATCTGTAGCCACTACTTTTTATAATTATTCTGCATAAGAGATTGAATACACAAATCATAAAGGAGACCTCATCCTCCACTAATATTGCTACCTTCTTTTTTGATGAAAATATACCTTCTAAGGGCCAGTTAGTAGATGACATTGTCATATAAAACACCAACCCAATGTTAATCCGCCTCGAGCGGGGTCTGGGCCAAGATGTACACACCCTTGTCCCAACATAAAATCGAGAGGGTGTATGTGGAAGGGTCAAGCATCATCAACATTGCTCGACAAACCGAAGGAAAACTGAAAAATGAAAGTATTCTGCCACACTTGTTGCTTCAATCACCTTTTTGAAATCAGAATATTCAAATTCCCTTAAAACTGTGGCATATAGTTTAAGCCACTTCTAGTCAACTTCACAATTCTACTTTTTAGAGAAATCTTTTGGAATTTGCTTTTCCCCATTATAGAAAGAGCAATTCAAAACTAACTAATGTTGGTGTAAAAAATCTCGTCTTCAATTCGTATTAAATACACCAATTAAGAACTCCTTCTCTTCCGCTCCTCTTCCGTCTCTTGACCTAGAAAACCTGCAAAACAATGGACAAAGGGAGCGGGGACCCCCTAATCCACCTCCGATGCCTAAGTCAGAAGAGCAATTGTCGTTTGAGCGTCGAGGTACAACAAGAGAGCGATGAAACCCTAAACAGTCGAGCTAAGCGAATATTAGCCTGCCTAGGATCTCTGAATATGCTATGCACATGTGTCTCTCCCTACACGCCCTAGGGCGTGTATTTATAATGGAAGAAGGGGAGAAGGGGGCCGAAAATTCTATCATATGGCCGAAAATATTATCTTCCCCAGGCTGGCCAACTGCCTTAAAGCCCAAGTCGGGAATATTCCACCCTCTCTCCAATTTTAATTCTATCCTTAATTAAAGATAGACTCTCCCATTAAGTTGCATAACCGCCATATAATTTTATATGGAAAATAATGAAAATAACTGCGCAGTAATTTTAGTAAATACCTTTATAGCGAAAATAACTATGGTAATTATGTTTGTTTTACCCGCTCACAAATGCCCCACCTACACCGCCCTTACACGACCCACCGTGTTAGGCGACATAGGGTACAGAGGGTTTCTAATCGAAGTGGCCATGCAGATTGGTCAATTGGTCCCCTAGCGCTTTCGTATATTCGTATATTCGTATATTCGTACATCCATGAGCGATTATCATGGGGCGAGAGCTATCTTTTCGAGTCGTATCTCTGTCGAGGTATAAGATGGAATCTCTAGAACAAACAAAATCAGACTGAGGAGAATAGAACGTTTATTATTTTGAAAAAAGTGCTTGGCCAAGCCTTCTAATTTTAGAAAAATAGAAACAAAATACATAAAGTCGTTTATTCTAGTGATCCCAGCCTAAGCTCAATATCCACGCAAGAAGCGACTGCCGACGAACCCGTGCTCACGGCTCGAGAGCTGCGGCCACGGTCGACTTTACTCCGCGGCAGTCATCGACGATTTATCGTCTGTAGTCCCTCTTTTCAAGGAAAAAACTTCTTTAAATGGGCAACATTCCAAGTTCGCGGTACTTCCTTTCCGTCGAGACTCTCCAACTTATAAGTGCCCCATCCATATGCTGCTGTTACCCGAAACGGGCCTTCCCAATTTGGTCCAAGCTTGCCCTCCACGGGATCTCGCGCACTCCCGATGATTCGTCGAAGTACGAGGTCACCTGCTCGGAAGGCGCGATGTTTTATACGCCTTGCGACAACTCGTTCGGCAGCCCCCTGATAGACTGCAAGACGTATAGTTGCAATATCCCTGCGTTCTTCGGCTAAGTCGAGATGAGCGGCGAGCGCCTGGTTATTTTTTTCGGGGTCGAACTGCGTTGTCCTTAGTGTTGGTAGCCCGATTTCGAGTGGTATCACAACTTCCGTGCCATAAACTAAAGCAAAAGGAGATTCTACAGTAGATCTGCGCGGAGTAGTTCGATAGGCCCATAAAACGGCCGGCAGTTCTTCAGCCCACCTTCCTTTGGCCTTCTCAAGGCGCTTCTTCAATCCATCAACGATTACTTTATTTGTAGCCTCTGCCTGCCCATTCGCCTGTGGGTAGCCGACTGAGGAGTAGATATTTTTGATCCCCATTCCCTTGCAATAATCCTTGAATCTCTCGCAATTGAATTGAGTCCCGTTGTCAGAGATGAGAGCGAAGGGGATACCAAAGCGCGTGATAATATGTTCCCAGACGAATTTCTGGGTGTCAGAATCACGAATGTTTGCCAACGGTTTTGCCTCTACCCATTTAGTGAAATAATCTGTGGCAGTGATGAGATAGCGCACATTTCCGGGCGCTCTGGGGAATGGACCGACGATATCAAGGCCCCTTTGTGCGAACGGCCACGGGCTAGTCAAAGAGTGGAGGTTTTCCGCCGGAATGTGTGAGATCTTGGCGAATCTTTGGCACTTGTCGCATCTTTTTACATATAACTCAGAATCTCTCTGCATGTATGGCCACCAATATCCCTGGGATCGAGCTCGGAAAGCTAAGCTACGTCCTCCAGCATGCATTCCGCATATGCGTAATGGATTTCATACAATAGAGGCTCAACTTTATTCGGAGGTACGCATCTCAAGTTTGGCCCGGAGAAAGATCGACGATACAGAATCTTCTCTGGCGACAACCAAAATCTGTGGGCCCTTAAGCGAATTTTTCTTGCTTCGGCGGCATCTGATGGTAAGAAGTTCTCACCCAAATAGCGAATCAAAGGCATCTGCCATCCGAGATCGTCGTCCGGTGTGGCCTGAGTCGTGGAAACTTCCGCGGAAACGTCTGGGATATTAATCGCTGGGCATCCCGAATTTTCCAGCCGGATTGAAGCCTCGAGTGCGTCTCCTGAACAAGCGGCCAGAGTCGTCAATGCGTCGGCGGATTTGTTTTGATCGCGCGATCTTTGTTCAAGCTCGCAATGCTCGAACTCGTTCATCATGGCCCTCGCTTTCTCCATGTATTTTATCATTTTTGCTCCCTTAGCTTCATAGTGCCCCAGTACTTGATTGACGATGAGTTGAGAATCAGAGAAAACAAGTAATCTGGCGATTCCAAGACTAGCTGTCGTTTCTAACCCAAGTATCAAGGCTTCGTATTCGGCCTCGTTGTTAGTGGCATCGAAACCGAGGCGAACTGCTAGCTGTAGAACTTCTCCTGTAGGTGATGACAACACAATTCCAACTCCACATCCTTGGTTGTTGCTTGCGCCATCGATTTCAAGAATCCAATACGGATTTTCCGCGTGCCGAGAAGGACCCGCAGCCGCGGTTTCGCTTGTCCGAGGATCGCTTTCTCCGAGGGAGCGCGCCGCGATCGCGATATCATCCGCCGAGGTTGCGGATGGCGCGGCGGCGATCGTTGTCAGTGCGGTCGTAGTCTCGTCGTCGTCCTCCGGCCTTTGAGCAAACTCCGCTATGAAGTCCGCGAGTACTTGAGCTTTGATGGCGGTTCGGGGCATGTACTCGATATCAGACTGCCCTAATTCTACAACCCACTTAGCGACTCGTCCTGCGAGATCCGAGCTAGTAAGAAGAGCTTGAATAGGATAAGCCGTAATGACCTGAATCGGATGCTCCTGGAAATAATGATTGAGTTTGCGGGACGCTGTTGCTAAAGCTAGAAGCAATTGTTCCATAGGCGAATATCTCGTCTCTGCATCGAGCAGCGTCTTGCTAGTATAGTAGACAGGCCTCTGATTTCCGCCCTCCTCTTTGATTAAGACGACGCTAACAGGTCGAGTAGACACGGCTAAGTAAAGCTTCAAGGTGTCTCCTTTATTAGGCACAGTCAAAATTGGAGGGGATTGTAGATAAACCTTTAATCTCTGCAAATCTTCCTCGCATTCTTGGCTCCATTTGAAAGATCGGCCCTTCTTTAAGGCTTTAAAGAACGATTGGCACTTGTCCGAAGATCGACTAATGAATCGATTGAGGGCGGCGGCCATTCCGGTTAATCTTTCAACTTCTTTAACATTTTTCGGGCTTGTGATGGTGCCGAGGGCTCGGATTTGATCCGGACTAGCCTCGATGCCTCGACGAGTAACGAGGTGTCCTAGAAATTTGCCTGATCCGACCGCAAATGCGCATTTTGAAGGGATTTAGCCTTAGTCTGGACGCTCTGAGGATGTCGAAAACATCTTGCAAATCTTCGAGATGCGTCGCAACTCTTCTACTCTTGACAACCATGTCATCAATGTATGCCTCAACGGTCTTTCCGATTCTTTGACTGAACAGCCTTGTGACTAGGCGCTGAAAAGTTGCCCCAACATTCTTCAATCCAAAAGGCATTACTTTATAACAGAATATTCCCTGTGGGGTAATAAAGGTTGTCTTCTCTTGATCATCTTTATGCATTGGAATTTGGTGGTATCCCCGATATGCATCCAGAAAGCTCATGCGTTCATGATCTGCAGTAGCGTCCACTAACTGATCGATCTTTGGGAATGGGAACAAGTCTTTCGGACAAGCTTTATTGAGATCAGTAAAGTCCACGCAGACTCTCCAATCTCCCGTCTTTTTCTTCACTACAACAGTATTAGCTAGCCAAGTTGGATACCATACTTCTCTTATGGCGTCGGCCTCTTGCAACTTCTTTACTTCTGCGATTACGGCCTCGGCGTGCTGGACAGAAGACCGTCTTGTTCGCTGCACGATCGGCTTCACGGCAGGACGAACGTTCAGCCTATGGCAAGCAAGAGTTGGGTCTATTCCGGGCATATCGTATGGACTCCAAGCGAAGACATCTCGATTACTTCGCAGTAGATGCGTGATAGCCAGAAGCTCGTCGTCTGAGAGGTTCGCCCCCACAAAGAATTTCTTCTCGGGTTCATGTTTGCTAACCGAGATTTCCTGAAGCTCGTCTACGGATTTTTGGGTCGGTTCCGAGCCAATATTAGCGAAGTCGAAAAGCTCTTGCCTTTGGCGGAATTTTTCGACCACGGGCGGACCGCGATCGTGGTGGGGCGAGCAACGATCGGGGCGAGGCGAACCACGGTCGCGAGGCGAACTGCGATCGTCGCGGGGTGAGCCACGATCGGCGCGAAGCGAGTCGCGCGGGTGCTGGGGTGTTCTGCGATCGGTGCGGGGCGAGCCGCGATGGCGCTGAGGCGGTCCACGATCGACGCAGCGAGGCGAGCCACGATCGTCGCGAAGTGATCCGCGATCATCGCGGGGCGAGTCGGGACGGTGTTGGGGCAGTCCGCGATCGACGCGGGATCCGCGGACTCGAGCCGGGATTTCCCGCTCGCGGATGGCTTCCGAGAGGACCTTCGAGGTCGGGTGCGATTGATCGAATTTCTCGGAGCGATTGTTGCTTATGCAATCCTTTCTTTCGATCCCGGAATCTTCTGATTCCGTTCCATTCGGATTTTGCTTCTTTGATTGATTGACGGGTTCTTCTTCACACAGCTTTCGCTTTCGGGGGCTACGACACGAATTTGCCCCCGGACTATCGCCTTCCTCTTGATTTCCGATCACGGGATTAATTAGGGTTTGATCGTTCGATCGAGAATCGAACCTTGCGGGATCGCACCTCCGCCCGTGATCACGGCCAGAAGGGCCGTAATCGCGGCCTCCTTGCTCCGCGATCGCGGCGTTCGTACCGTGAGCGCGGCTTTCCCAGATCGAGGCGCCACGATTGCCTTCGCTGGACGAGGACGCCCTAGGGTTTCGAAAAAACCCTAGGCTTTCGTTCGAGATTTTTTCCATCGATCAGATTGCGTGGATCGATTATTCGTTTCCCACAGAGGGCGCCAATTGTTGGTGTAAAAAATCTCGTCTTCAATTCGTATTAAATACACCAATTAAGAACTCCTCCTCTTCCGCTCCTCTTCCGTCTCTTGACCTAGAAAACCTGCAAAACAATGGACATAGGGGGCGGGGACCCCCTAATCCACCTCCGATGCCTAAGTCAGAAGAGCAATTGTCGTTTGAGCGTCGAGGTACAACAAGAGAGCGATGAAACCCTAAACAGTCGAGCTAAGCGAATATTAGCCTGCCTAGGATCTCTGAATATGCTATGCACATGTGTCTCTCCCTACACGCCCTAGGGCGTGTATTTATAATGGAAGAAGGGGAGAAGGGGGCCGAAAATTCTATCATATGGCTGAAAATATTATCTTCCCCAGGCTGGCCAACTGCCTTAAAGCCCAAGTCGGGAATATTTCATCCTCTCTCCAATTTTAATTCTATCCTTAATTAAAGATAGACTCTCCCATTAAGTTGCATAACCGTCATATAATTTTATATGGAAAATAATGAAAATAACTGCGCAGTAATTTTAGTAAATACCTTTATAGCGAAAATAACTATGGTAATTATGTTTGTTTTACCCGCTCACAACTAAATATCAAAATTTGTGGATCAGAAATTGTTTGGTTAAAGATGGATGTAAGTGCTTCAATTGAAAATTGAAGGAGATTAGTTGGCCATCAAAAGTTTCCTGGATTTGGCCTACATTAGTTAAACATGACACAAAGTGAAGTGAAACCCAATGGTCACCAATTGGTCCAATTGTATTCCATGCCATACATTATTCTCTTTACAATGCAACCACTCAATTGTCATGATCAAACTTGTACCAACTAATTTCAATTTACATTTTTATGTACAATGAACTCTGGACCAAGCTAATACATATCCAGTTTGTTCCATCAACCTGCAAAAGCATAGCCAAGAAATCAATAACCCCACCAAATAAATACTTTGAACTCATTAAAAATGGGATTCACGAATATGTGCGTATGATAATCATATAAAAATGAGATTCATTGTTTGAGTTTTTTTTTTTTTTTGGTTTTTGTTTTTCCTATAAAATACTACTTGAATTACTCTTCTACTCACATAATTATCTTTATATTGCGCGATTGTAATGGCTTCGTCTTCTTGTAGATGATTGATATCCTTATTGCCTTTTTATGGGTTTGAATTATGACTCTTAAAATGGGGAGTTTGATCTAACGAAGATGGTTACCAATTTGTGTTGGGAGTATTCTCCTTAGTTTTTTCATCCTTGTTATGAGCTATAAGATGGTTACTGTCTCCAAAACAAAAAAAACAAAACACCTCAAATGCAAATCGTCATTAAAATCACCAAACAAACCACAAGCTTCAGAAGTTACCGATTCCCAAGTGTGTGAGAAGAATGTGTAGATTGAAGACTCAATTCTCCCTCCCCCTCTCCATCTCCATAGCCAAAGTAGTGGAACGCCTTGAGGGGATGAGTGACTTTGACAGAGGGAATGTGTTGAATTATGTAAGAATCTTCTCCTCCTCCGTCTCCGTCTCCATCTCCATACCCATACCCAAGCCGTCTGCAAAATTCATCTGGCATGAATGAAATAGACAACTCTTTGAGGCTAGTTATGGATCTTATACGCTCAGGAAGTCTCTTCAATGTCCCACAACAAATGATCTCTATCGTTTCAAGACGGTCCATTGCACGCTCCTCCATTCTCCATTCCTCCAAATTAGACAAGCTAACCAATTTCAAGTGTTGGAGTTGGGGAAAAGCAGTACCTGCACAGCTTAGTCGTGTTCCCAAGTATGCAGCAAATTGTAAAGCGAGGTATTTGAGTTTAGAAAGCTGTCCAAGAATCTCCATAAGATCATCATCACCTTCTTCAATTTGGCTATTAGATAGAATCAGGCTCACCAGATTAGTAGGAAACTGGATACAACTGTTGGCCAATCGACAGTATAAATTTAGTCTCCATAATGCTGTGCAATCCCTTATTTCCTTGAGGTCGACTTTGCAATTTATAAGTGCGGAAAGGGCCGTACCAACACTCAATGTACAAAGACTGTCTTCCAAAATGCTGGGACACTGGTAAATTGCTTCTACCTCTTCCATTGTCTTTATTTCAGTTATGTGGAGGTTTTGTAAGGTGATGGTTAATGTAGGTAGCTCTTTTGTCATCCATGGGCCTGCATTGCACCTCAATGTGTGCAAGTTCTTTTGTCGTCCGCTTAACCCCAATCTTCTCCTTAAAACAAAAGGTAAAGCAAGTATTCTGAGTTTCTCCATGTTACATACAAGATCGTTGGGTGCTTTCACTTGTTTAAGGGAATCGAAATCAAAGTACAAGAGGTTTCGCAGATTTCTAATGGACTTTGGAAGCTCAAGTACATTGGTATTAAAGAGGGACAAGTATGTGAGGTGTATGAGGTTCCCTATTTGCTCGGGCAAAGCACGATTTGTAGCATTACGAATGCTCAAAACTCTCAACAGTTTGAACTTGTTAGGGATCCACTCCAACTCCCTTACTACTCCTTCAGGCCACCGGTAAGCAGTTGCACCAAAATAAGCTAGTGTTCTTAAATGTTTCTGCTCTGGAACACAACATTCCCTGCAACGATTACATAAAATTAAACCAGTAATGACGTCTGCTTGTACTACCCAACACATCCTCCTCTACTTATTAAACATATTATACAGCTAGTATTAAACAAAGTACCTGGATGAAATTGATATGCGTCTTGGTTGGCTTGGTCCCTTAACATCTGGACACGTGAAAGAAATTGTTTGTAGGAAGTCATATTTCTTAGCCATATTAATGCAAAACTCCCTCATAAGATCATGAAGGCCAAAACATGCAATCTGACCATGAGAATCTCTCTCTATGACTTGAACAATACATCGTTGAGCTAGCTCATGAAGCAATCGCATTGCTACATCTTCAAGGGATTCATGTCCTGTCCGCATGTCATTTGTAACAAATCCTTCTGCAATCCACATTTGAGTAATTCTATTGGATTCAATTTCAAAATCTTACGGGTAAATTGCCAAGTACAGAAAACATGGTTTCATTTCGGCTGGTAAGTCAAGATAGCTCAATTCGAGCATGTCCTCAACAACTCCATAATTGAGCCCCCCTTTTCCTTTGAGAATATTGTAGGCGCAAGCTTTAGTAATTTCCTCCCATTCATACAATCGCTTCTTTGTCCGCAAAATGCCTGCAAGTGTTACCACTGCAAGAGGTAGCCCTTGACATTTTTCTAACATTTGTTTGCCTAAATTCTCAAATTCAGCATTCTTCTCAATGTCAATTACTCGCCCCTCCATTGCAACTTTGCTAAACAATGCCCATTTTTGTTCCTTTGTTAGCAGTTGTGGTTCATGCATAATATAGGCGTGTTTCAAAAAGAGATTCTTGTTGTAAGCCTTGGATCCCACATCAATAATATAGGCGTCCATGGTATCTTCTGCACGAAAAGCCAACTCTCGAATTGTCTTAGTGAAAATACGAAGTTGACCGTCTTCTCTTAATAGGCTGGGGTTTGCATCTACTTTTTGGAGGAGCTCTTTCATGCACGCCAGATCTCTTTGAAGGCCACGAACATGGTCTTCTACGTCATACAAATACTTGCCCTCTTGAATCAGGGCAGAAGCGATCCATTTGGCTGCACCAGAAACCGCCAATGCATCAGCCATCGATCAATAAGTCTACTTTTTAGTTTCAAAAGGGCTTGTGAATAATGGGGAAAGCTGGGATTAGTGGTAGCTTCATCTTTGTGGGTAGACAGTAAAGCTGGGATTGTGCTCAATGGGAAAAGCTTGTGTTTAATGGGGAAACCATATCGATGGTGTTATCTTTCTTTTGTGCATAAAAGGTGAAGATTGACTTCTAATCAATGAAGCTATAGATCGGGAACAAACTTGCACGTCGCCCTTAAAAAAGTGAGTTGGCAGCCACCATACTCAGTGGGAGAATTGACTTTTTTTTAAATTTTTTTTTTTATGGCTTCTGAAAAGCATCGTGACTCCAAATTGACATGAACAGAGAATTTTGGGATGCCTGCATTACAAATTGAAGATTGAGTCGGAGTTGGTCTAGGTTTTTCCTGATCGATCATAAATAGTCGTGCGCTGATAAGAGAAATTTGAGTGAGCTGTTAATTAAGACAAATCTTACCACTACACTAGACTTTATTATGTGTAATAACAAAATTGAGACTTATATGCAGATTACCACAATCTAGTAGGGGATTAGAGGTGGGTTCGGTTTCCGTAGAACCGAGGAACTGAATCGGAACCGGGGGTACGCCGGTTTCAGTCCCGGTTCCTCGTTCCATGCTACCGGTTCCGAACAGACGGTTTCAGTACCAGACAGACAATTCCACCGGTTCTGAACCATCAGTTCCATCCCTTTAAAAAAATAATAATAACCGTTAGAAATGCAAAACCGTGGTCGTAGTTTTGTGGTTGGAACCGAAACCATTGCATTTTCACGCTTATTTTTATGTTTATTTTTTTAGGGTTGGAACAATGGAACCGAAATCGGAATCGGAACTGAGAGGAACTAGGGTTAGCCGGTCCCGGAACCGTGAAACCGGCGGTTTTTTCCGGTTCGGATTTAGTTCCGACCCTTATGACAATGCCATCTACTATAAATTGAAATGAAAGTATTCTGCCACACTTGTTGTTGCTTTAATCACCTTTTTGAAATCAGAATATTCAAATTCCCTTAAAACTGTGATATACAGTTTAATCCACTTCTAGTCAACTTCACAATTCTTCTTTTAGAGAAATCTTTTGGAATTTGCTTTTTTCCCCATTAAGAGCAATTCAAAACTAACTAAATATCAAAATTTGTGGATCAGAAATTGTTTGATTAAAGATGGAAGTAAGTGGCTTCAATTGAAAATTCAAGGAGATTAGTTGGCCATCAAAAGTTTCCTGATTTTGGCCTACATTAGTTAAACATGACACAAAGTGATGTGAAACCCAATGGTCACCAATTGGTCCAATTGTATTCTTTGCCATACATTATTCTCTTTACAATGCAACCACTCAATTGTCATGATCAAACTTGTACATACCAATTAATTCCAATTTACATTTGTATACACAATAAACTCTGGACCAAGCTAAAACATATCCAGTTTTGATCCATCAATCTGCAAAAGCATAGTCAAGAAATCAATAACCCCACCAAAACAAAAATGAACACATTAAGGCTCCTTTAATATTTGTAGTTTTGTACATCATGTAGAAACTGTAAAAAAAAATGTAATTCTCAGGATATTACAACATAAATGTGACAAAAAAATACAGACTGCTCAGCCATTTTCTTTTAGAACTATTGTTTTCCTGATCAAGAAACTGATCTTGTTGCCAATGGATTGGCAAGAGAGGAGTTTCGACAAATAGGACAAGTCGGGTGCATTCGAATCCATGGCTCCACACACTTGGCATGAAACACATGTCCACAATCAGGCAACAGCCTTAGCAAGTCACACTCTATGTAGTCTCCTAAGCAAATTGAACACGAATAAAGCGACGACGAATGTGTACAAGAAGAAGAAGAAGAAAGTTGTAGCTTTGCTTTGGAGTAACGTATCTTAGGGAGCCTACTAAGAGCGGCTTCATCTAGCCCCTGATGAACAAAAACTACACTATGATCAGCACGCGAATCGGCATTTCTTGTCGCAGGGCGCCTAAATCGGTTTCCATGGACCTGAATTTTTGTGAAGATGAACAAAATGAAGGCGAGTGCTAGCATGACTGCTACGAAACAGATGAAGACTGAAACGGCATAGTTGGTATGATTTGAGCTTGTGTATTCCATGGCTTGAGGATCATTGCTGGTTTTGAGACTACTTGAGTTTGATATTAAAGATTTGTTCATTGATCTTTGCAAGATTACCAATCAATGTTTTTGGATTATGGTCAAAGGAGATTGGACTAACAAAAGTTTATAATGAGTTTAGATGATAACTAAAGAATCAAGGCATGGGTGTTGTGGGGATGGAAGAACTAGGGGAGGCAATTTCACGTTGTGAGAATATTATGTGTGTGATCATATAAAAATAGATTTATTGTTTGAGTTTGTGATTTTCATATAATAAAACTTGTTTTTTTTTGGGTAGAAATATAATAAAACTTGTTGTAGTTCAGTAGTTGGTTAACATCCTTATTGCCTCTTATGGGTTTGAATTATGAATCTTGGAATGGGCAATTTGGTCATAGGAAATGGTATTGAAGCAAATGCACCATTAAGAAAACACCAATTTGTATTGGCATATATATGTAGATTCATAGAAAGGTAAAAAATGACAAAAATGCTGATATTTGATGAGTCTTCTCCCTTGCAACTTTCTGGTTAGACAACGGGCTAAAATATTCATTCCTTAAACAATTTTCTAGGAGGGATTAAAAGTACACATTTTTTCAAATGTAGGAGTAATTTGAGTAAACTATTCATTCTTTAATAATCGTATAGTGGACTAAAAGGACAACTTTTGAGAAACAAGGAAGTAGTATTAGACAATGAGATGGACCTGAAAAATATAGTTATAGGTCACATCTTTTTTTTTTTTTGTTTTGTTTTTGTAGTTATCATGTGAAGGTGGTGACTGGTGACTAATTCTGATTAGTTGTAGTAGTATGTTTTTTGAGACATTTAGTAACCGAATTAATTAATCCATATAGGCAGAATTTTGTGCAAGTCTCCATCAGAATATAGGCTTTGGAATCAGACCAGTTTGTCCTTTTGTGGCATTATAAAATAAAATGATGCTCGAGATCATGAATGGTTACAATTTAATTATTTTTTTTTCGTTGATTCAGGGAAAGAAAAAACAAAACCAAAAACAAACAAACAGATCAACATGCTGCAAGAACAAAATCCTAAATAAATTAACCCTAGAAATCCATTCACTCCACAATCTACATGAAATCCTAAACAAAAAGATTGAATTTACGCATGCAAATCAACTGGTTGTTGATTAGGAGTATTTGGAACCGAATAACACCTGCAAACCGGGCAAGTAGAATGCACTCTTAGCCAAGGGTCAATACACATTTGATGAAACAAATGGCTACAACATGGTATAAGCCTAAGCATTTCATTATCATTGTACTCCCCCAAGCAAATGGAACAACACAAAGAAGTCGTCGACGCGCCCAACTTATCACCATGGACGGCTTTGTGAGCCTCTGAAGAAAGAAACTTCGGGTAGAACCCGTCTAAAGCGGTCTCATTGACACCATTCTCTATGAAAGTGATCGAATCTTGATCGGAAGATTCATAGTCATCTTGATCATGATCTTGGTTGTTTCCGGTGCACCAGCCTAGGCGAGCGCCTAGGCCCAATCGGGTCCATATGATTGAAATGAAGGATATGATAACAAGCGCGCCAAAGAAGGTTATGTAGAGAAGAATTCCATAGTTGTTGTATGTATTAGAAGAGTTGTTGTCTTGTGGGTTCATAGATTGAGTTGCATTGCTCATTTTGTGGGGCTTGACTTTTTTTGAGAGAAAGACGGTGATTTTAAGTATGGAAAGATTGAGATATTTGAAGATTCTTTGAATCTTATTGGGTGTTGTATGTTGTGAAATAGTTGTATCATTCTTTAAAGTGAAAAGGACCCTAACAACTTGCTTATAACAAATTGAGGTTGTGTAATGGAAGTTGAAATTGGCAAAGATTGTTTTTTTTTTCTCTTGCAATAAAAAAGTTCAACTAGTAACTCAACTTAATTAATTCATAGACATTTTTAGTCAAATATTAACAATTGCCATATGTTTTCAACTCTCCTAAAAGTTTAGATTTGAACTCCTTGGATTAGAGTGTATAATTGCCATATGGTAATCCACAAGGCCACCAAAGTGAGTCTTCAGCCCATCTAAATTTTCTATTTAACACTTCAACAATACTTGGGAATGACATTTATCCAATATTCCCTCATACCAAAGGATGTAGAGTTATGCTCACCATTAGAAAAGAAGAAGTCCCTTTAGCAAGTGGATAATTTATGAACCAAGACTGCTAATAGAGGGCCTAAAGTGTGGATTGTTTAGCAAAGTTGCAAAGGAAGGGCGAGTTGACATTGAGAATAATGTCGAATTTGTGATGTTGGGCTAACATTTATTACCATGGCGAGAGGTAGGACTTGACATTTACAAATGCCAAGTCCTACCTCTCACCATTTGTAAATGTGTTTTCAGGCGACGAAACGATAATCCACGTATTTAGAGATTGCCCAAAGGCAGAGGAAGTTTGGAGGGGCCTAGTCACTCTAACCGATTTCACTGAGTTTGCTGATATGGAGCCAATCACCTGGGTTGAACAAAATATCAAAGGAGAGGGAGGTTTAAAAGGATTTGAGCATCCGAGGACCCTCTTCGTTGTTTAACTTTGGTGGCTTTTGGAGATGGAGGATGTTGGGATAGAATACTACATCAACAACCTGTGAAATGTCTCATAACACGACTTCAAATTACTAGCAAGTGTTATGAACCGGAGGAGTATGCAAAACAATTTTGGCTTCCCACGTGTATCGTCATATCAAAGTTAAAATTGTGTTTACTTAGCGAGCCTTTGTTTCAGTGCCACAACAATGGAGTAGTTTAGATATCCATCCTCAAATATATAAGCAAGTTCCAAAGTGAAAGATGATAGCCAAATTTCTTCAACTGACATAGAATTAGTCAGAGAATTGCATACTTTTATGAAGGATAAGCAATGTTTGATGATTCTCGATGATATACGGAAGAAGGAAGCTTGGAATAGCATCAATCCGATATTTCCTCTTCACCAAACACTGCTTATCGTTCATAAATTTATGCACTTCTCTTACTAATTCTATGTCAGTTGAAGGAATTTAGCTATCATCTTTCACTCTGGTAACTTGCTTATACATTTGATGAAGGATATCTATTCCACTCCATTGCTGCGACACAGAAACAAAAGCTCACTGAGTAAACACACTTTTAACTTTGATATGACGATACACGTGAGAAACCAAAATTGTTTTGCCTACTCCTTCGGTTCCTAACACTTGCTAGTAATTTCAAATTTTCAAATCGTGTTATTAGAGATTTCACAAGTTGTTGATGTCGTCTTCTATCCCAACATCTTCATCACTACAATGCAACAATGGAAGTAATTATTTGGATTTGGGCGCGAGGAACTTGACGCAACATTACTCCCTTGCCTTTATGTAATGTTGATTCGGAATCATTCTAATAGCTGTTTTTCTTCTTCTAGCTCCTTTTGGATCGACTCAGTGTCATTTTTCAGCATGTGGATTGAATAACACAATATCAAAACAGTTTTGGGTCGGACACTAATATGATTATTAAGAATGAAGAATAACATAGAAGTTATCTGAATGAAGAACACTAATTTGGGGGAATTTGAAATAAACTGCATATCATTATGATTCACGACATATATACAAATGAAACCCTAATTGATCTAAGAATTGAGCAACATCAGGTAACTGAAAGATGAGTGTATGGTTGAACTAGACTTGAGCTACCTGAGATTTGGCAAAACCGAGCAGTTGGTCGGGTTTGAGCACAGCAAAGATTTATTAGGGTTTTTTGCGCCGTGGACACGATAATCAATTATCCTGAACCGCCGAGGAAGAAAGAGTTGTCGGTGGCGGGAAGACGAAATCCTCGACGGTGACGGTGGGCGATGACGTCATTTGTCGGCAGTGATTGTAGTTTATTGGGAGTGGATGAGATTGAGAGGATTGAATACATGAATAAAGAGAGCGAGATCGATTGAGAGGTTAGTATGGATCCCTGTATCGTGTGATTTTCAGAGAGAGAGAGAGAGATGGTTGGTGACGATGAGAAATTCAGAAGGGAAGTTTGGGGATTGAATTGATGGTGAGAGTGTGAGAAATGAGAATGGATGGTGGGACTGTGGGAGTGGCAGTGGGAGACTGGCAAGTCTTGGTAAATTTGAGTGAGAGACGAGGGGTAAAAGTAGAAACTAAGAGGGGTTAGATGTACAAGTGAGAAGTGGGCTGCACGTGCTGGGCTGGGAATGCTGAATAGGAGTTGAGCTAAATTTGTAGAAGGAAGAATCATATCGAGTGTCGAATCGAAAAAAAGAATCATATCGAGTGTTGTTTGTTGTCAAATACTCCGTAGTTTGTTCTATTTTTTAGAGGGTTTATTCCCTCTTGCAATAGAAAACTTAAACTAGTAAGAATAAATTTATGTATTTTAAATGGTTGTTATCCTTCATTTCAATCATTTCAATCCCTTCCATGGAGAATGATATTGATGAGGTTACTTTAGATGGACTCTACCCCAAGTTTCTTCGTTCAGATGCTTACAAAGCTATACACGGTGATAAGGCAAGCATGTCGACAACCTCTTTGTGTTGTTCTATTTGCTTGGGAGAGTACAATGATAATGAGACGCTTAGGATTATACTATGTTGTAGCCATTTGTTTCATCAAATGTGTATTGACCCTTGGCTAAAAGTGCATTCTACTTGCCCGGTTTGTAGGTGTTATTCGGTTCCAAATACTCCTAATCAACAACTTGTTGATTTGCCTGAGGTAGCTCCTTTGGCAAGTGGGTCAAGAAGTTGACTTTTTTAGGGTGTTTAAGATTTAAGTTAACTGACTTAATTGATCATGATAATGTGAAAAAATTGCAGTGCACGAGTGAAAGTCTTTTTCTTAGGATTTGAATGTATGTGATAAGAAGAGCTCAGCAAGTTTTGTTTGCATCTGTTGCCTTGTAATTGTAGGAAGTGTAAGACAAGATGTACTAGGATTTAGTTATTCAAGCATCTTGTTCTGTTTGTTTGTTTTTATTATTTCTTCCAACCCAGAGAGCTACTTCAACGATGAATTTGTTGTCAAGATTGAGGATTACATTAGCAACCCCATAGACCTAGACCATGATTTCACCATTCTTGCCATTGTTGAGTGTGTTTTCCCACAGCCTTTATTTTTGATATCAAAAGCAAATCACATCGATGGAACTCGGCAAATTTGTGACCAACTCTGAAGTAGAAAACATAGATTTCATGCATGAATTGGACCAATCAAAATCCCACGAATAGTGCAATTAAATTGGACCATAAAAGGGCTTGAAATAATCCACACGCCCAATCACCACAAATGTGAATGAGCTTCAACTGAACAAAGAGCAATGCCTAATCATGTCTGAACATTTATAAAATAGTAAGACCATAATCATCATTAAAGGCAAAATAAAATCAAATAGCAACAAAACAGGGTTTCTAGCAGATGAAAGAAAGTTCACCAAGCTAAAATCCTTAAATTCAACCAAACACAAACTTCTTTCAAACAATAGCAACAATCCTCATTATAAGATCTTGTGTTACCTTCACTAGATGTCTCAATCAAACATCTTATTTTCCACTACAAGCATTTAAATGGATCATTGCTGAGCACACTGAACTCTTTGAGCGCCTCCATGCATATCCTCGTCTTCATCATACGCCTCCTCCCGCGCATGTGCTTGCTTCCTACGCATCTCCTCTTCAATATTGACATCATGTAGAGTTGTCTCTTCACACTCGTCTAATTCCATGTCGGTTAGTTGGGTTGAAGTCCTAGGTGGCAGCACCGACTCCAACGCCTTGCATTGATCCAAAGTGAGTGAGTCAGGGAAATCAACTGTGAAGTGGATGTACAACTTGCCCTTCATGAAAGGTCTTTGGTAAATGGGCATTCCTTCGTCGTTTATTCCCTTAAACGAGTCTACAAAAATTCCAACAAAAGACAGTTTTCAGATATGTTGAGGATGACAAGTGTGTTGGATGCATAATGCAGCAATATAAACTATAAAGCCAGCCATACATTGATATAATGTACTATGAGCTATAAACTTAATGCATATTGTAATGTACAAGTTCATCATACTACCATGACAATGTGATATCCAAACAAAACATGTAATTTTTAGCATAAGGTATAGAAAAAAGTACCTGGCTTAATGACTTCTCCAGGAGAAGACTTTATGAGCAACTGCCTATTATCAAGGTGTGTCAATGCAAATTGGAATCCACAGAGCGCCTCAGTCAGGGTTAAAGTGTGCTCATAGAACAAGTCATCGCCCTTTCGTTTGAATTTTGGATGTTCCTTTTGTTGAATTACAAAAACTATATCCCCGGTAACCGTGTCAGGCTGCAATTAAGAGTGAAAATAAAACAGTCAATATAGAAAGACTAAAATTATTCTCATTCATATCATAATAAGAAGGCAAAATTGTTTTAAATAACACAAACTTTTAACTTAGTTGCCAAAAATAACACATACTTTCAAACAATTCAAAATAAACATATACTAAAGAGGTGTTATCGAAAATAGCATAGATAATACCTTCTATTTAGGTAACCAGTAAAACTTCAAGTTAAAAATACCCTTCTACAATTTAGCAATATAAAAATAAAAGAAAATTAAGTTAACAAAAATAAATTAAAAACCCTAGCCTTCTTCTTTGATCTCCTTCCCTCAGCCGCCTGCTCCAAGTCCCAATTAAGTTAACCCTAGCCTTCTTCTTCTTTGATCTCTCAAGTCCCAATTAATGGTTGCTCCCCTATTAATGGCTGCTCCATGATCATCTACTCCCAAGCGCATATCTAATTGAGCACGAGGACAAGGGCAATGGCGAAGGTTCCGTCGAAGCCACCTTGACGCAGAGGATGGCTTCCTCCCGAGCGCCATCTGGACGGAGGTGTTCTCCTTCCGGTGGATATCGGCGACCACCGACCGAGTGGCAGCGCGAAGCAGTCCTCGTCCTCGGTACTCGTCCCTAGCGGAGTTGTTCATCTCCATCGATTCCGACGACGACATCATCGCTAAAAGCCGGCTTCGAACTCTTCGGCATACTCCTCCCACCTCTGTTGCAGACTCACCCACCCTCAGACCACCATTGTGTAAATTGTAAATTTGTGAAAATTAATAACCAGATTCGCTTGTTCACGACTTCTTCTTCCTCCTCCTCCTCCCTAGAACGCACGGGTCGTCGTTTCACGAAGTTCTGAACTCCAAAATGTCGTTTGGGGTTTTGCTTTGAATTAGTTTCAAATTAGTTTGAGTTTTGTATTGAGACAGTCGTTTGGGGTTTTGTAAATTTGATTTTGAGCAATTTGGAGTTCTTTTGAGCTGTTTGATTTTGGAATATTGCTGGGTTTTTTTATGAATAGCTTGCCATTAAAAAAAGAGTGAATTAATTAATTTTAATTTTATTTTGTTATATTTTTATAATACTGAATTGTAAATTCAATTTTTTTTATTAAATTACCGGTTATTACGGTAACAGGTATCTTTGTGCTATTTTTAATAACACTTCTTTAGTATATGTTTATTTTGAATTTTTTGAAAGTTTGTGTTATTTTCGGCAACTAATATAAAAGTTTGTATTATTTCAAGCAATTTTGCCTAATAAGAAAATCATGAATTATTACCGCCTCATCTGCTGCTCCAGGGAACGTAATCCTCTGTCCATTTTGCATTCCTTTCTCGACAACAACTTCTAGAACTTTCTTCTCCTGAGAGACTTTCTCACCCTTGCACTGTGGGCAACGGTCTTTATCTTTGATGGTCTCACCAGTACCCTTACACTCGTTACAAGGATGTTGCATCTGCTGAATCATAGACGGGCCCAATTGTCTGATGGAGACTTTCATCCCAGATCCTTGGCAGCCTGAGCATGTCATGGATGCCCCAGATTTTGACCCTTTACTGAAATAAAGACAGCACATATAAGCTGAATTACAGGTAAAAAAAATTATTGCACTAAATAATTAAATTTGAAAGAATCTTTCCCACGCAGGATTTATAACAATATGAAGATAAGTTCTTAAGTACTTAGAAGATTACCCTTTGCATTTGGAGCAAAGAACATTACGGGACAAGGACAACTTCTTAGTTGTCCCATTGTAGAGATCGTCAAGAGAGGCCTTAAGAGGGTGAACCACGTCCTCTCCTCTTCTCTGCCTTCTACCTCTGCTAGAACCTCCACCTACAACAAAAAATAAAAGCAAAACATGTGTCAATATCATAATTGATGAAGTAAATCAGAATTGAGTTCATGAGATTGGCATAGCAAAAGACTACACTCACCACCAAACGGACTCCCACCAAAGAACGATTGGAATATGTCAAATGGATCATGTCCACCTCCACCTCCTCCCATTCCTTCCTTAAGTGCGTCTTCCCCATATTGATCATAAATCTCACGTTTCTCTGGGTCGCTCAAAACCTCATATGCATGTGCCAATTCCTTGAACTACAAGAGAAATCAGGATTAACTTAATTAAATTAAACATTAAAAGCAACTGTATACTCATACAAGGTCAATTCACAGTCTCAATTCTACTTCAGTCTCAATTTTCAGTCTGTCCAAATTCCAAAATCAACTGTCTGAACTTGATAGGATAACTTTTCATATGCATGGTCAATTCTTTCAAATTATGCACAAGTATGGTACAAGAAAACCACAACTTAGCCAAGACATTCACACACTAACAATGAAAAGACAGAGCAAAACGCATATATCATAAGCATGACTTATATATGCATGACAATTCAGCTAGTCAGTGAGACCTATAACATAAGCATGACTTCTAAAATTAAAGGCATAAACTAGTCCAAGTTATCAAAGCCCAAAAATCCAACATCCAAATAACAGATTGCCTAAACCGAATCTGAAAAGGCATAAATAACTAAAAAAATTGAAACAGGAAGTTCAATCGAAGAGAAAACAGTCTACCGCAGCAAAAGGCAACAAAGCAAAAATATTAGAACTTGCTCTACGGTGAGCTTCTCTATCAAAGACGATTCCCTTCACATTATCACTCGAACTCCCAAATATATAAATCAACTTTTAACTTACTTGAAAAGGATCCAGAACTGCGAAGAATTCACAATTACGATTACTTAGCTAAGCAATTCACACTCAAACAATTAAAAGGCCAAGTAAAAAGTTCAGATCAAAAACAAAATTACATACGAATGACAATCGGTCAATCAATCAGTCCTACAAATTCCACGAGCCATAAACCCTAAAAACGGAAAATTAACGAAATCATAGATTTCCGGAACCGAAATTGAAAATTCAACAAGAATTCCAATCGAAGAATTAACAGTCTAAAGCAGCCAAAAACAAACCTTTTCAGGATCACCGCCCTTATCAGGGTGGTTTTTGATCGCGGCTTTCTTGTAAGCCTTCTTCAGATCATCCTGAGAGGCATCCTTCGAGACGCCGAGAACCTCGTAGTACTTGGTGTTATCGCTCTTCTTGGGTGCCCTCCCGAACATGTTTCCGCTCCTCGCTCTGCAAACAAGGATTCACAACGAAAAATTCCGCAATTTGTCAGCGTTTTAGATCCAGCGTGAAAGGGTGAAATTAGGAAACAAGAGAGGAAGATTCGTAGCTTGAGCGATCTTACTTGTGAGATGCGTTTGTGGTGGGAAGAGAGAGCAGAGAGACGGACGGCGAAAGAGGGTTTGAGTCTGGCTTGCGATCTTGGTTTTATTTTGGAGATCGGACGGTCACGATTTGTTAATTGACTTCAACCTTTTCGCTTTTTTTCTTCGCTTGGTTGGCCGGGGAAACTATATAAATAATCTTTCCGAAACATAAATTCCGTATATAGCAAATAAAACAAAAATAAATAAATACTGATATCCCTACTATAAATAATTGGGGAAGCTTATCCCTTTGAGCCGTTGGTTTGCTATATAGCATCATTATCTACGGTTCTTATTTGCCTAATTTCAGCACTTTTTTAATTCTAATTTAGATTTACTTATTATTACAGCATCTAGGTTTATCCCGTTCACTCCCCCTTCTCCCCGTTCTTTCTGCGTCTCTTCCCCTCTCTCTCTCTCTCCTTTTTCTGCGTTTCCAGCCTCTCTTTTCTTCTCCATCCATTGCCGCCCTTTGTTCTATTTTCCACCCTTTAGGTATGGTTCCCTAGAGCTCCACCGGTATCATATGCGGTATTTCTCGTGTTTTTCTGCCTTGATTTCTAGGGTTTCGAATTAAAACGCGTTTGTATTTTGTTCCCCATGGGTTTTTCTAGGTCGAGTTCTCCACGAATTGCACTTGCAGGTGCTCGGACGCCGCGACCTTTAATCGCCGTCGTCGCTCCGCTAGCCAGCAAGGCCTGTTTAGGTGACCGCTAGGACAGCGCCACCGGATCTCCGACGAGTCCCCTAAAATCGGTTCATTCCCGCACTGAATCATTTCACCGGCGACTGGTTGCGTCCAATAAAGTTCAAACTCTCTGGTAATTTCTCTGAACTGATGTATTTAATCTCCCTATCATCTTCATAATTATTTCTTTGTTGGATTGAGGGTTTCCAAATTTTTTTTTTAGCATTTCGGTTCTTAAATTGATCCTTTCAGCTTAGTGCCCCTTAACATCGTGTGAAATGGCTTCTCTATCTAATAGGTAGTGCTTTAAATAGTTCGTTTGTGTCTAATAGGTAGTGCTGTATAATTTTCTTACCATCAGATTTTTTTTTCACATTTCCTATTCTTGTTTTATGGTGATTTGATGTGCTGAACTTCAAATTGATAGACCAAAGTAAATCTGTAATTTCATGGATTCAAGAATTGTTGTAGGGTGCTCACAACTGAATGATGTTTCATTGATCAATTGTCTCAATATTGGACAGCCTGAATTTTAATTCTTCCTTTATCCCTACAAACAATTGCACACCAATGGCATAGATTAAAATAGGAGGGAATCTGCCAGGCCTTGTGTTTGTAATTACCAAGAGTGGATCATCTTACTATAATTACCAAGAGTGAACAGCTCTTGTGTTTGTATAACAACAATTGTTTTGTGCAACTGTAGGTCATATACCACCATTGTGATGAAGCCAATTTATATTAAAAAAAAAACAGAGTAGTGATACATGTAAGCTTTATAATCATTTCAATTCACCCTATCAACTCATCTGCAGGATTGAATTTAACTAGAGTACAAAGAGTGGGTACTACGATCATGGAATTCTAATTGATTTGTTTTTGTATTTAGTCCCTGAATTTTTATTTGTTTGATCAACTCAGCCTTTCCTTTTTTCCATTGTAGGTGGAGCTAGCTACGGCTCTTCATGACATAGGTAAATGTGTCCTCTTAATCTCTTACTTTAATACTAAATGATCCATAGTTAGAAAGTGCAAATAGGTCATATTCTATTTCGTCTTTCTTTGACTTGTTGGTTGCAAACATAATGCTATCTTGACTTCCCAAACCCAGCCCCAATTTCTTGTCAAAGATTCTCCAATCCTTCCTCTTTCAATCTGGATTAGGTAGTTCCTTTAAACTTTACAAAATATCAATTATAGATCAAGTTCCTTTTTTGGACAACACCCAAATTCAATACTTGGATACCATAAAAGTCAATAATAAGCCAACTAAGTTTCCCCAATATACTGAACATTCATGAAATCATGACTGTATTGTTCTATTTAGAACAAGGAGGGCCATTGCTAATTTGTTCTCAGTCATATAATTTCGCTAATTTCTGATGGGGTTACAAACGATTAATAATCATTAAGGTTGGTATAGTACTACTTGCTTCATGGCTTGTCCTTCCTTGAATGAAATATATGCTTATTCACATAACATTGAGCTCCAACACATTTTTATTGCCTCTCTTTCTTTTTGTTGTTGCCTTTTTGTGTTTGAATTTGGGTTTTCTTATAATCTGGTTCTACTTGAATACACTACTGATGCATTCTACGTTAGAATCTACGCGTCCAATTCTTGTCTTTTGTAGTGGTTCTAAAAAAATGGTTGTTGTTAATGGCCCTTTTATGATTTGTTTTTTTTTTATTTCATTTACTGAATTTGTTATGTCTCTTTAGAAACGAATGTAATCTTCGATTTTTGTTTTGTTTTCCAATTATAAATTAATATTGAAACACGTTATTGTCATCCTACACTAATTGGCCATTTCATGTTCAGGTGACCTGCTGAAACGGGGTGGGGAAATATTTGTATGGTTTAAAAAAGGGAAGTTCTTGAATCCATTATAGAATATTTCTGAGGGTTCAAATACTTATCGGACTTATATAAGAAGTCAAATATGTTCGTAGTGTATTAGAATGTGAATCTAAATGTTCCAAAAAAAGTGGTTGTAAGAAATTAATACATCCAAGCTACTCGGTATTTTAGACTCGATCCACTAACTCACATCATCTGAAGCTACATTAATATTTTGTGCTTTCTCATCAGCAACTATTGTTTGCCAAAAGTTCTACTGACGTAAGGTATAAAATATAACCCTTGTGACACTTCAGTATTAAAAAGAAAAGGAATCATTCTAAATTTTGGTTTATGTGTGTGTATGAGCCACAATTCAAATTAGCCCAAGTTACCGTATATTTATCACTTGAAAAGATTAAAGTTTTCCCCTTTTGCATTATATACGCGAAGAAGAATATTAGAATAGTGCTCAAGGTGAATTAGAGCTAATTTGGCTAAGAATTTTACATTTTAGATCATATACTTGACCAAGCTAAAATGAGCTGTGGAAATACAGGCAATTGCTTTGATGATAAATATTATATGTATGATTTCTAAATAATGAGACATTTTTGTAATTTTTTTGTTACTTGTAGGAAGTGGAAGAAGTTCTCAAGGGCTTGTCTTTTCTCCCTGGATTCATCTTTACAAAAGATTTATCCTACTTTGAATTTCTTAATCGGGTTCGAGAAGGCGAGATTGAGCTTCAATCCAAGGGTCTATGGGATGTTCCACATCCTTGGTTGAACCTCTTTGTTCCGAAATCTCAAATAAGCGATTTCAACTCCACTATCTTCGTCAACATCATCGCCAAGCAAGCTAAAGTCATAGGACCAATGCTCGTCTATCCAATGAACCGCGACAAGTATGTATAAATGCTACACACATATATTGTCATAAATTGAATGATTTTATTGAATGTTGATCGATTCGGGTGATTTTGTAGGTGGGATGATGAGATGACAACGAGTATACCCGAGGAGGATGTGTTCTATGCGGTCGGATTGCTTCATTCGAGCACGGATGACGAATGGAAGAGCTTGAATGAGCAAAACAAAGAGATTTTGAGGTTGTGTGAGGAGAAGGGGATTATGGCAAAGCAATATTTCCCACATTATCATGAAGGCATTGCTACTAGTAAGGAAGAATTTTGGAAGAAGCATTTTGGGAAGAAATGGAGAAGATTTGAGGAAAGGAAAGAAATGTTTGATCCTAATATGATCTTGTCTCCGGGACAGAAGATATTCAATTCATAGTGAGCATAATCGAAGAATAATTTAGCTTTGGGCATTGTGATTGGGTTAGTTTATATATAAGTTTGGATTAAGGCTAAGTAACGTATGAATGTTGTGGTTGAATAGAAGAATAAGCATATGTGTATGTGAAATAGGGTACTTTATTTCGTTATTTTTTTATGAATAAGAGTTAAAAATATATTCTCTCCGTTCAGAAATAATTATCGTTTAGTTTGAAAAAATAATAATGAATTTGAACTTGGGGAAAAAATATTTGCAAATTTAACATCATATCATATCAAATTGAATCCCAAAAGTAAAATTTTTGTACATCCAAATTGAAGAATGCCCTAGCAAATACTCTTACTATATCCAACACCATATTTGGTGACCTTTGTATCGGTTTAAAATTGGACTGGATCAAGATCGATCTCTCCAAAATTTTGGTTCGAGAACCATACCGGAAATTCGAAGTCGATCCCGGTCTGGTTCAATTTTAGAATGAATTTTTTTTAAAAAAATATAATTAATTATTTTAAATAAAAAATATACATTACTAATAAAAAATATTATATTTTATAGAAAAAATATATTAGATCACATAAAAATTAAATATATATTTTAAAACAAGTTTTTTATATAATTTATACATATTTTTTATATAATATTATATTACACCATGAAACGCAAACTAATGGTTGACAGGTTGAGTGTGCTGACTTGGCAAGCTTGACTGAGCTTTGAGTTCCCACAAATCGTATGAGCGAAGGCGCGAACTCACAGATGCTGAACGGAGCTACAGAGTCTCCGGCGACGACCTCAAACCTTCTCCGGCAAGGAATGAAGTCACGCAAGTCTAGATTCCTTCGAGTCAGGTTGGTTCAACCTCTCCTTATTTACGGAAATCAGTTAAGATTATAGGTATTTCAATCTAGGAAAAATTATAGTGCACAATCAATGGATTAGCCGATTAGGGATTCGGATCTGATTCTTTCTATAATTTGAATATTGAGTTTTGAAATTTGAAAAATCCAACTATTAATTTCCGATTTCCCCCAATCTTTGGCCCGAAACCATTTCTCTTCGAAGCCACTCATCTCCGATTTTTACTGAATCTCTCCGATCGAACCTCGATTTTGCAGGATTCCACCATGGTGGTAACAAGATCAATGTCTGCTACTCAGAAAACCGATTCCGAGTAAGTTCAATTCAATCTCATTATCAATTGATCTCGAGATCAATTTCGTTCCAGATCTCAATTTTGTCCGTTTAGGGTTGCTGTGAATCACGAAGCTGCCGAGACAGCAAGCAAGAAAACAACTGATGTGAGACAGGGAGGAAGCAAGAAAACAGTTGCTAAACGCGCATGAAGGAAATTTAAAATGTCTAAGAGGGAATCAAATTGGGAAGCAAGAAAACACATTTTCTTCCAATTTAAATTTTCATTATTGATCTTTCAGGAAAAAGCTCCATATTTTGAACAGGTCAAGAAAAAGCACGAGGAACAGATTGCCTACTATGAACGACTAATAGCAGGAGGTTCTTGAAAACAATGTGTTTGATCTATGATTGATTTGTGAATGAAATTGATCTTTTTATTAATTTCCTCATGAGTTGTTAAGCTATTAATGAATGTATTGATTCACTTGTTTGTTTTCCGGTTTTGCGGGACAATGTAAAGCATACTAACCCGGAAATGGTAGCTAACAACTGAATGGTGACTAAGTGCAATGCTTAGTAGTTTTTTGGTTTTGCAGTACTCGACCTGGTTTACTTCAGACTATATCAGTTTTAACTTTTGTTCTCCCCTCGTAGGACTTGGTAGTTTTTTTTCGTTTAACTAGTTGTATGTTTGCACAAGACGACTGCTTATCATTGTTTATGATGACTGTTGTGGATTTGCTTTGCTATTAAGTGTTGGTGCTAGAGTTCTGTTTGAACCCATTTCTTGCTGAACTCTTGTTCCCAATTGTTGTTCTTCTTGAATCCAAATGCCTTTCATATCATGTTTTGGGTAATTTTGAATGGAATTCATCATCTTTTAATCTTGAATGGCATTTCACTCACTGAGTGAAATGATCATATATCTGATGCTTTTGTTGTTGTGGATTTGCTTTGCTGCACAAGGTGGTATTAGTTGATTTCTCTGTGTACCAATGGAGCTTTCACTGATGCGACGACCTTAAAATGTATGCTCATAGGATTATCGTTATGATACGGTCCTCTTGTGGGCAGATATAGTTTTGTTTTGTATGTTTTGGGTCACCGAGTTGTTAGACGTAGCATACACAATGTGCTTGTACTCCTCAAAGTAGCACTTTGTTGTTGTTCTTGAATCTAATGCGGGTTTGAGCTGGGTTAACGGGTTGAACACTTGTAATTTTGTATATTTTCCTTGTCCAACCCTAATTTGTGGGCGGGTTGTGCTCAGTGACAGCCCGGATTTGTTCAGGTCTAGATTGGATGTAGACAGAGAGTCAAGGAGATTAGGATCACTTGCTTTCTTATTGAACCATGTAGTAGCATATATAACCACCTTGACAAGTCATAAATGATGGGTTAGTTACTTAGTGAAGAAAATTAAGAATGTAGTCAATATGTGAGACTGTGACAAAGGGTTTAGGACATCAAAATCCAAATTAATGGCTTTTAACAAAAGTTTTAAGAGCTCAAATGGGGGAAGCACAACTCATGTTGTTCCATTGTGATTAAAAAAAAACACTTGTGACTAATTTGAAGATCTCAATCAATGGGAGATCAAATAATGTTAAATTTCACTAACAAGCCAAAAAGAATGAATGCAAAGTATGAAATCACTAGAAACTTACCAAATGATAAATATTGAAGTTGGAATAAATAATTCTCAAAGATTTGTTCATAACAACGTGGTAATAGATTATGACGATCCATAGGTGGGATGATGGGATGTCTAGGGCGATACATGAATAAGAGATGTTCTATGCAGTATCGTTTTTGCAATCGAGTATGATTGCAGATACGATACTGCATAATAAAGAGATTATGATAAAAGAGATACTAACGTTGTGTGTGGAGAAGAAGATTATGATAAAAGCAATATCTCCCACATTATTATGAAGGGATTGGTACTAGCAAGGAAGATTTGGGGGAATAAAAGCAAAGTTTGATCTTAAGATGATTTTCTCTCCCAGCCAAAGAATATTCAATTGAGTGAAGTTTGATAAATATTAATGCATTATAGTCACTTTAAGTTTAATTAAGGAAAATTAGAAATGAGCTAGCTTTGTTGATGAGTCTAAGGGCTTGCTACAATTTAATTAATGAAAATGATTTATTGGAAAAAAGTATGTTTTTACATTTTCAAGATTAAAAGAACATACTTTTATCTCAAAAATTATTTTTTGCTCTCTCCGTTTCGCAATATAAGTCATTTTATCTTCAAATGACGCTTTTAGTGTAAGTCATCTTTTTAATTATTTAATGCTAAACTTTCTAAAACAGTCCATTGTTTAATTTACTTCACATTCCAATGTTCATTGAAAATTAACATCAATAAAAAAATGGATTATTAGTGGTATTGGAATTATAAAACATAATTATAAAGTCTATTAAAGAGTTAATTGCATGTGATAAAAACAAATATTAAATTAACATCTATTTTATTTCAAACATGTTTTAAAATCTGTACAAAATGAGGAAATAACTTACATTGTGAAACATGGTAGTAATAAGTAACTATAACAAGCCCTAAGTTCTAGGTAACTTGAATATGGTGTTTGTTTCTTGGACAGTGTAAGTTCTAGCTATTTACATTTATATATAAATCAGATTCCACCAAAAGTATAATCTCTTGAAAAATTGAATCTACAAAGAACTGTTCATGTCCCAAAGTAGGACAAAAACGAGCTACATAATACAACATCTTTGCAATAAATACATATATTGTGTTTTATACGTACATCTTTTTTATAAACTTTTGATTTGAACACGGAAAATAAATAAAAAATAATTTCAAAGGGCATAATTAGGTACAAAATCCGTTGCAAAGGTGGCAAAACCACCATCTTCGCCCTACTTGACTCCACCATCGTCGATTACTCACTGCCCGAGCCTACTAAGAGCATCTCCAAGAAATTTCCTATATGTATTGATATTTGTGTTTTTAGAAAACATTAGATGTTTTTTGGCCCAACAAATTCTCTATAACATTCTTCAAAATAGGGATTCAGGGGGAAAAATGAAATGCTTTCCCTAAATTTAGGAAATTCTCCAAATTTATTTGGAGAATGGATTAAATGTGGGTATTATACATGTACACATGCAATTGTTTGTATTAGATTTTTGTGTATTTTGAAAAATATTTTATATATAATAACAAATAATAAATGCTAGGTTCTTCAAAATAAGAAAATTGTTGGAGTTGGAGTAGATTTTTTTAGAGAATTTGACCTTTGGTTCTTCATTTTAGAGAAAATTATCGAGAAATTGTTGGACATGCTCTAAGAACATCGGTGTTCAAGAACGCCGGAATCATCTATTTCTTGCAGGTTGCTAAATAGTAAATACTATGATCCTTCTTACAACAAATCCATTGATGAGGTAAGTTTTTTGTTCATTTACAAACAAATGTGTGACTTTGCTTGAAAACCAAAGTTTATTTGATATACTGATGATATGGTTAAAATTGATACTTCCTCCAATCGGAATTACAAGTCGTTTTAGAAGATTAAATTTGTTCAAAAATTATGATGTTTATGGATTATTTAATTAATCTAAAGTCAATATTTTCATTTTCAATAAAAACAAGTAATCATCATCATCATCATCATATCATATCATAACAACTTGAAAGTTATCCTCAAGACCACATAAATGCCATAGTATTTATTACAAATTTATGTATAATACTCCCTCCGATCTAAATTAAGTGTCGTTTTGACCCTTTAAATTTAATCCATTTTATGTGTCGTTTTAGGTTTTCAAGACAATTGATTAGGAGTGAGTTATGAGAATTGTTATTGGAATGTGTTTTTATTAATTAATGTTATTCATTCATTGGTTAAAAAAGGTGTTGAGTGATAAAATTTATAAAAAAAATTACATTTTCGAGTTTAGTTAATACTTTTCTTAAATCTTGTGTTGAAGACTAAAACGACACTTATTTTGAATCGGAGGGAGTATAAATTTAGGTGATAAAAATACAAAAATATCATCTATAGCATAGTGTTAATGGTGTTTCTTCATAACCCATAAGTCTTAAGTTCAAATCTTATTGAGAGTATTTTACTTTGCCAAATTATTTTTTTTTTACTTCTAGAAATTTATTATATTATATACTACTATAAAGTTAGAAGGTTTGAACTTAAGACCTATGCGTTAAAGTTAGAAGGTTTTGCTCAATAATGGTCAATCTTAACTTTACAACTTTTGGTATTACACACAAAATATGACATCAACCTTTGGTATTATACCCAAAGCATAATATCAACCTTTGGCATTACATCATTAATTTAGCAATTGATATTAAACATAATGATAACATCAAACGTTTGGTATTACATAAGTAATTTAAAATCATTAAAGTATAACTTTTGAGATTACAAATAAAAAGTAAAAAGATAAGACAACCATTGACATTAAAAACAAAAGATAAGTTATAGTTTAATGTATAACGAGAAGAAAAGAAATGATTCTTGAAATCTAAAGGAAAGTCATCTGAAGAACAACTTTAGAACTTTATGGTGGAATTACCTTGCAATTAGTTTGGAAGGACCGATGTGGGAAGAAATGCATTTTTCAAGCTAAAAACCAGGCAACTCCATACCTTGAAACACTTGCTCAATTGAAGCTATAGTTCTTAAGGTCGAACTTGCTCGAAATCACGGATAAGCGAAGGCCTTGGCACTCGAGCTAGGTCGTCAAGTACGCATATTTTTCTTCTTTTTTTCAATGGATCTAGGGTATGTTTATTTTAGCCCACCCCTTTTTTTTAGATAAATTTAGCCCACCCCTTTTATGTAGGAACATTTTGATGGATAGCAATAACAAAAATGATTGAAAATTTGAATGATTGATAAAGATATTTGCCCACCTAAGATTGGGATATATGTATGTATATAAGTATATAGGAGGATATTTTAGATATTTTGCTCAATTGAAGCTAGAGTATGTTTATTTTAGTGTGTGGGGCCCAACTAGGACCTGATCGGCAGACCAGACAGGAATTTTACAGCCCGATCCAAGACCGGGACCGAGGCGGTATGGTCCTCGGTCCAAGAAATTTGAGATTTTTGGTCCCGGTCCAAAACCGGGACCAGATCGGGAATTCTCGGTCCAGATCGTAAGACTGTATAATTTATACTTTATAGAATATTAGGCTTAGGGTAATTGGGTTGGATATTACTATTTACTACTTGATAATTACTATCTTGTAAGAGATCCATTATCTTGCTAATTACTATTTAATACTTCATAGGTTGCGAAAGTTTAAAGTTTTATATTGAAAAAATTATTGATTATTACTAAATGGAGGTTTTGAGTTGTGTCTATTGGTACTTGAACTCTATAATAGTAGAATTAATCTTGCTAATTACTACGTCTCTATGGTATGACCGTTGATTTTTGGCCAATGCAATCAAATTAAAGCACTAAGCGGCAAATCAATAAGGCCGGACTGGAATGGTCCAATCCGGTCCGGCCACGGTCCATATTTTTTATGAAATATGGTCCATCGGTTTGAACCAGACCGTGTACATTCGGCCTGGTCTGGTTGCACAGCCCTATCCTATATTATCATGAGCAAAAACAAAGAGATTTTGAAATTCCAAGAGATTGATTAAAGAGATTGATTAAGCAATGTCAGCTTCTAATTTAGTCTATTCTAATTTGCTTTACATGATATTGTAGCCTTTAGTATGCCAAATTAGTCTTTCCTAGTAAAAGCATCAAGGTCCATTGCCCTGTTTCTTGATTAAAAAAATAAATAGAAATTCCAAGAGATTGAGAAATTAAGAGATGCTCAGATTCCTTTGCTTCATCATCAATGTTTTCTTCTGTATCCTTTTTCAGCTCCTCTAGTGCATCGACTTCACAATACCCATGAAAAATAATGTTATTTTGGCAGCAGATGAAAGAAAACAAGTTATTCTTATTTGTACAACCAAATTGACAGTATTGTTACCATTGCTTAAAAATTAAAATAAATTTAAATTAACAAATGTTAATCGCCTGATCTTTGAGTATTTGGATCAACGTTTGTTGAGTTTGCATATGTTTGTAGTTCATTTAATTCGTCCTTCTACCTCTTATACTTTGATTTCTGCATAAAGTTATGAAATAAATGATCTTTACAATATTCATTCAAAAGTTTGTGGTTTTTTATTCCCTCCGGAAAATTGAAATTTTATTATGTCCTTATCATTTCAAAGAAGATAGATTAACCTTGCAATTTTTTTTGCATAGTTAGATAATAAATATTATGATCTAAAAATAACCAATTTGACTTTATGATATCCAATACTTATAATTCATAATAATACCTACACTTTTAATCACATCGCAAGTAAATATAACGAATAGTAATCATCATTTTATTTTAACTAGAACTGGTCTACATGTAGGAATTGAGCGACAAAAAATAAAATGGGTTGCATTCCAAGAAAAATTTAGATCCAGCTAATAGACTATGTCCCACTAACGTTTTGCTACATGTCCATATATACGAGTCTGGTAGTTTTCTACACAATGACTTGGTTTCAACTAACATCCAAGACGAGCAGCATAGTTGTTTCCCAGCATAGTTGTTTCCCACCTTCTTCTAAGAATTTGCCACTACATCTCACAGTCTATCATGAGTATCCTTTACGGGTGTATATGATCCCGAATAGCTTTTCACATATATTTCTCGCTTTATTGAGGGAGGAAAGGTTGTTTTTGAAGTTCATGACGATATAGCGAGGCTTAGACCTTTAGACTTTACGAGATATAAATTTGAGGATCTTAGTGCACATTATGGTAATAAATTTCCGGAATGTCGTCCCTTGTATTTTTTTCATTGGGGTAATCATCTCACCAAACATCACATAGATCTTACCTAGAAAACAACCAATCCTACGATGAGGAGCTTTGTGTGAAAACAAAATTTTAAGAAAAACACTCACCGTGATCGGGATGAAATGATAATGGGACACACAGTCTACTATGAGTTGGAGGAGAAGCTAATTACCTCTAATTCAGTCAAACAAAGACGTACTAAATTCCATTTGGAGGAATTTTTACTTGACGACCCTTATTACTATTCTCATCCGATCATTAACTTCCACAAGTTTTTTTTAATTGTTTTATTTGTAATGAATTTGTAGTTCAAATAATCATCTTAAAACAATTAAATAAATTTCAATGTAGGCTTGAAGTTTAATTATTTTATTTTTATGAATTTGTAGTTCAATTAATTATTGTGGTTGTTCCTAGCGAGGACACGACTGGCGTCCCTTCCAGTGTAAGTAGTTTAGATGATAAGCTAGTTCCGATAAGTTCGATAAGGTTGGACTGATTATTTTTTGAGCCCGAAATAAGTTTGATAAGTCTTATATAAGCTCCTAAAAAAGAGCATGTTGAACGATCCCTAAGACGATAGGAAAGAAATGAAATAAAAAGACTAGAAGATGAATCATTAGAATGTTTTAAAAATCTCATGTTTTATCTAGATATGTCTCAATTAATATTTGAGTAAACTTTTTATCTAGGAATGAAAACCACCAGACTCATATACATGGCCATGTAGCAAAACAGTAGTGGTCATAGTCTATTATTTGGAGCCAAATTTTGTTTGGACTGAAGCTCATTTTATTTTGTGCTGCCTAATTCCTACATGTATACCAATTCTAGTTAAAATAAAAGGATGATCACCATTTATTATGTTTACTTGCGACATGATTGAAATTGTAGGTATTATTATGAATTATAGGTATTGGATAGCATAAAGTCAAATGGGTTATTTTTAGATCATAATATCTATAATCTAACAATGTAAAAAAAAAAAAAAAATTACAAAGTTAATCTATCTTCTTTGAAATGATAAGGAAAAAATAAAATTTCAAATTTCCGGAGGTAATAAATACCCACAAGTTTTTAAAACATAATCCAAAGATCACCTATTATTTCAAATAATTTAACCTTTTAGTTAGTGTGCAACGAGCACCACCGCCTTCACTTTGTTTACCAAATAACCTAACCATTGTAATTAATGATGGAACACTGTCATAAAGCTACTAAAAGTGAAAAATTTGTATGAGAGTTCTGAGTCTATATAATATCTCTTTCCCTAAAAGTTAAAAGAGAGCATAATGTTAGATTTAGTTATAAATTGTAACAACAATACACAAAATAGTATAATCTATATTACCGAATCACTGAGACTCCCTTTAAAATCTTTTTTAGATAATACGCCTTCCTCTTAGACTCGTGTTAACATTCTAGCTAAAGTTCTTTGCTCTTTAGGAAGACTCCTCAACATCAAGAGAAGATGGCGTAGGGACGGTTCTGGAGGTGGTTCTACATTGTTTCTCAAAGCCACTATGTTACCCTGAGCTGTCATTAGTGAGTGTATAGATTGAGCTATACATGTTCCTGCATGTAGATTTAGAAAGTGAAAACCATATGTATAACAAACACACTTCCTTCCTAATCATAATAGAAAATCTAGCAAGCTTATAAATAGATACAAAACAAATTATTGGAGAGCCATACCCTTTTTTCCTTGATTCAATGCGGTGGGAAGTGGATGCCTATCCTCGTGATCCCAACCTCCAATTACTCTATCTCGATAAAAATAGGGATGCCTCCAAGAGAACAGAATGGGTGACCTCTAAAAAAATAAATAACTTGGGTGATTTTATCTTTTCGTAAAAGTATTTGTAGATGTATGACAAATTAAAGCTCTCACTTACCTTGATATTCAACTTTAGCTCGAGTTGATTCGCCATATCAATCTTCAACTTAGCTCGAATATTGTTTTTCTTGCAAAGTTTTTAAAGCTTTTCTCTTTTCATGGAATGGTAATCAAGCATGCTTTGGAAATTCATCTAAAAAAAGAAAATTAAAATGATAATAAATCACGTTCAACAACGATAGGAGTTAACAACTCTAATAGCTTAAAATGAAGACCCAACACTATAAAGCATCCAAGTAAATTAATTAAGACACAAATTTGAATAATGTTTAAGCTTGAGATGAACAATTACAAGATAGCGTGTTCAAGCTTTAGATACAAAAATTAAGCTTTGTGAGAGCTCAAAATATGAAATGTAGTTGATGAGAGTGTACGGTTTAATAATTTATTTATTTTTCCCATCAACTTCATAAACTACACTATCGAACAGACCCTTAATGTCGTTTTTCATAATTAATATTCTACACAAACAAACGATCTTTTTATAGTGTGCGTTTTATCCGCAATCATATTTAGTAATCCGGAATTATACGAGTTGATATCAATATTCGTGTAATTGACGTTGAAATTAATAGAAAATTAAATACTTAAACAATCTTTTTATAGTATGCGTTTTAAATAATTAAACAGTTTTTTTAGTGTTCATGTAGTTGATGCTGAAATTAATAGTCAAAATTAATAATCCTTGTATTATATTTAACAATCCAGAATTTATAAAAAGTGGCACTTGTTTAAGTATTATAATCTTTTAACAATAATCCAATTTTTAAATTAGTACTATTATTTTTTTAACTTGGGTTAAATTACTATATATCCACACATGTTTTATCTTTTGCCTTTTGTCTTTTTGTTTAGGTTTGTTGGTATACAAGAGCCAACAACTCAAACTAAATTACTTGTCTAAGTTGTTAGAATAAGTGGTTATAAGCTTATGTTTTCCTCTTTTTTCACTTGCTTCACAAAATTGTATATAAGCGAGTTCAAGCTCTTTGTAAGACTCATTCAATCAATAACAAAAACACAATTTCCTTTCTCTCTATCTCATTACAAAACTAACATGGTTTTAGAGGAAGACAAATAAAAAAGTAGTATTTTGGGTTCAAAAGTATTTTTCATCATGGACTCGTAATACATATGCAAATGCTATTATTAGCCGTTATCCTACATGGACAATATTGTAAGGGAAATTTACAATTCGATCGTGAGCAATTGTATGATTTAATTTTACAGGTGAAATGGATAAGAATGTTGTACGATGACTTTGAAACCTTTGCTAGGGATCAAGAGTTGCTAATCTTCAACAACAAAGACGTCCAAGGCATACTTAATGGCTTAAACTACGTTGAGGGAACACTTTTGATGCCCAAAACCAACTCTATGAACAATTGGAGATCATCTTTCTTCTCACTTTCTGATCAAATTAAGATTTCATCTCTTCAATCTCCAAATGGAATCATCTATTGTGTCGAGATCGCAAAGTTCTATGATCCTTCCTACAACGAATCCATCGATGAAGTAAGTTTGTTGTAAGAAAATCTATCTATGACTTGCCTTGACAACTAACTAAGCCCAATTGATAATGTTACAAATTAATCTCAACATGAAAGCTAAAGTCTTAGCGTCCATTTAGCACAAGCAGAATTACCAGTGGAATGGTGGAGCTGGAGTTTAATTCCACTCCTTTTTGTACCCTCCTACCCCCAAGGAGAGAGCTTATTCCAGCTAGATAGAGAATGTCGAATGGAGCCTTAGACAAAATAATTGAATTAGCTAATGAGACATTTATGGTTATCTTTTTCTTGCTCGTAGGAAGTGGAAGAAGTTCTCAAAGGACTTGGCCTTCATTTCAGGGTTCATCTTTACAAAAGATGTGTCTTACATTGAATTTCTCAATAGGGTTCGAGAAGGCGAAGTAGAGCTTCGATCCAAAGGTCTATGGGATGTTCCACATCCATGGTTGAACCTTTTTGTACCGAAATCTCAAATAAGTGAATTTAACTCTGCCATTTTTGTCGACATCATCTCGAAGCAAGCTAAGGCTACTGGACCAATGCCCGTCTATCCAATGAACCATGACAAGTATGTATACAATTATTATTTTAGGATAGAATTTCATCGCATACATGCTAGATTTTTCTAGCATGTGTGCATGCAAGAACATATATTATAAACTCCAACGAGCCAATCAATGGGAGCATTCGTCCATGCACACATGCACTTATTATATTGGGTTACATCTTACAACTAATTGGCAGTAAGAAAAGTAATTCATGAAACTTATATAGAGGTAGATTAGTTTAAACTTTTCCATGTGGGATGGTTATGATCTAACAGTTCCAATTTGGTTTGTTCTCCTTCTTCATTGTAAAGACATTTTATCTTATAAAAAACATTACTAATAGATTATAATGATCCACAGATGGGATGATAGGATGTCTATAGCGATACCACATATGACATGTAATTTCTCTTATTTACAAATTAAAATCCATATACAAGAATTAAAATCTACTATAAATAAATATCCAATCACGGCAACGGCATCGTCAGCTGCCTTTTTCTTGCATTCTGTATCATTTCTAATAGTTGAATTCTGTCTGATACTAGGGTGAAGCATATGACCTTAGATGGCAGGTTGATGCCAACATGCAGGGTGATCAGGTCAGTAGTCTTTCAGAGATTGTCAAATAGCTAACAATTACAACCTTGGTTGGAATGTTATATGCTATAATTACGTTTTAATATATTTTATTTCTTCCTGTCAATGATAATACTTGGGCCTTCTTCATATACCCTCTCAATTTTATATTGGGGCAAGGGTGTGTACATCATGGCCCCCCAGATCTCGTCTGAGGCGGGTTAACACTGGGTGGTGGTGGTTGTTGGTTGCTTAAGCAACTCATAGAAGTTCTTTATAGAGCTTTTTGCATTTGCACTCGCTGAAGTAAAAGAACTCTACATGAGGTATCAGAAGCTGAATAACAAATTCTGTGCTGACTATTTTACTTAACAAAGAATTTTCAATGAAAATTTGAAGTGACCCAAACATTTAACTTGATGACCTAAAAGGTGATCATATGTTAATTTTGAATTTGTCTGAATTATTTGAACTGTGATTATGCTTAGGTGTTTATTTGACACTAATTAATTGGAAGCTCCAGTCCTTTGTTTTCATATTCTGTTTCTACAATTATTTATGACTGGCAGGTGGCTGATGTCACACAATTTTTCGACGTATGCCGTGGCAACCTTGACATTTAAAATTCAATAAAATACCTTTTATGAATATTAAGCTGCTATATAATTGCTGCATCAACATTATATTTAGTTTTCGCGCATCTCATTCTTATGTTATCATGCAGAAGGATCATTTCAAGAGGAGAATGGAATATCATCAATTTGAATCCAATGGCAATGGTGCTAACTCTTCTAGTTCATTTCATCTTCTGATTCTTTCTTCCTTTTCAACGCCTTCAAGCTGATATTTTATTATGTAGGTCTGCTTGGTCCGCATGCCAAGAAACTTAAGATAACGAAGCAATCAGTGGACAATTCATTTGAAAATACAACTCTGATGAGTGGCTCTATTCCTTCTCCTGTGGGTTCCCAAATGAGTAACATGTCGAATCAGAACAAGCTCATTAAACTGATTGGTGGCCGGGATCGTGGCAGGAAAGCAAAAGCACTCAAGGTATTTATCAATATTAAATTAATCATGTACTGAGAGCATCTCTTAGCTATTGAAAGTAAAATATGTTCATGTCACCTGTTCCTTTGTCTGTATACGTGCTATTTTATATTTTTTATGCTGGGAATTAAGCATCAGTTCCTTCATGTAGATGCCTTCTGGACAAACGGGGTCAGGCAGTCCATGGTCTTTGTTTGAAGACCAGGTACTTTCTCTTTTATGTCTTTTTTTTCAATCAACAATCACCTGGGATCTGCAAATTTGGAGCCTAAGATAACTTCCATGTTCACAGGCTCTTGTTGTGCTTGTTCATGATATGGGTCCTAATTGGGAGCTTGTAAGTGATGCTATCAACAGCACCTTGTATTTTAAGGTACATATTCTTGTCTTTGCGTTGCTAGGCATCAGGTTTCACTGCCTTAACTGTAGCACTTTAAAGAACCTCTCAACTTTCTACTTGTGAGGATCTGGTATCTGCACCATTGTAAATCATGTAAATGAACCTCTCAGGAATCATAAATCGCGAACCTACCATAATCTTGGTGATGGATTCCATAGTTTCCTCAAGTAGGCAATTAATAATTTTTTTGGGGGGTGGGGTGGGGTTGATTTTTGCTGCAAGTGAATGCAGTATAACACATTATGGGTGATTAAATCGACCATGGTTACATTTACTGGTCATTCTTGGTATTTACAACCATGGAGATATCTTGAATTCAGTGTAATGTGGTTTATATGTTTGGGAGAATACTTACTGATTTATTGTCTTTTCTGAATGTATCAAGTGCATTTTCCGCAAGCCTAAAGAATGTAAGGAGCGACACAAGGTTTTGATAGAGAAAAGTTATGCCGATGGGGCTGATAGCGCTGAGGATTCAGGATCTTCTCAACCTTATCCTTCTACTTTACCTGGCATCCCAAAGGCAAGTTT
The DNA here is from genome assembly GCA_964016875.1 of Fallopia convolvulus. Classification (NCBI taxonomy): domain Eukaryota; kingdom Viridiplantae; phylum Streptophyta; class Magnoliopsida; order Caryophyllales; family Polygonaceae; genus Fallopia; species Fallopia convolvulus. The sequence goes on from OZ024737.1 coordinate 41,142,346, forward strand.
TGTTCTGTTAATACATTCTTCTGACACTTCAGTTAAGCTTTTTATGAAGGATGTGGTAAAAGAGCTGTAAATGTAAATGTTCTAATTGTATATGCATTTTTGGAATAGGGTGGAGCCAGACAGTTGTTTCAGCAGTTGCGTGGGCCCATGGAGGAAGATACTATAAAATCTCATTTTGAGAAGATTATATTAATTGGACAGCAGCTGCATGGTAGAAAAAAACAGGTATTTTAGTAGTATATACAAATTTAGTTTTTATTTTTATTTTTATTTGCAGTATTCATCCGCCCATGAAATGTATTTCTGAGCCCATTTTCGCTGTTTTCCCGTACCCCAAATGCTAACGCTGGCATTTTCTCACAGGCAAATGTAGTTTTCAAGATTGTTTTTTATGGTAGATTACACTTATGACTTAACCACCTGCAATTTCTTAACCACCCTTTGTGTGAACTATTACAAAAAACCATTTTTTATTGTACTTTTGTTAGCCATTCGCTGATCACACCCTTATCCCGAAATAGTAAAAAAATCCGCTGAAACAATGGGATGACAAAAATGCCCCAATCATTTGAGTGTTGGTCACCTTGTTTGTGACAGTCCTTTGAACCCTTTGATGCTTTTTGGATGCGGGTTGTTGATTGCTAACGGAACTACAATATTCGGTGTTTATGTATAATTATAATACCTGCTATTGCCCGGATTCACAAATTGCTTCCTTTTAAATTAATGGGGTTATGGATATATCTAGGAGCCAAAGCAATTGGTACCTGTCCATAGTTCACATGCTTCTGCACTTTTGCAAGTGATCCCAAATAATGTGAATGGAGGTTTTTTAAGGTAAGTTTGGGCATCTGTAACTTCATGATTCTTTTGACATCATCTGTTGTTGGATACACTCAAGTAATTCTCTATTTTGTTAAATGTTTCAATGAAGTCCACTCGATCTCTGTGACATGGTTGCATCAAGCCCAGATGTGTTTTCTATTAATTATCAATCTCCCCACAGTGGGGGATTACCCTTAGCAAATCAGGGTATTGCCCAACCAATGCTTCCTTCTTCCGGGACAAATTCCTTGCGTCAAGGACCACCTGGCGTGGGACACCCTAGTAATCTGTCTTCACCATCTGCTCAGGTCAATAGTCCTTTGAGGTAAGTTTATAGGAACCATTCAGATCTTGATTATTGTAATTTGCTAAGATTCTGAATCTATACGACTTTTTTTGCATTCTGTTTTTTTTTTCTGTAGTGGTGGGCGGTATGGTGTTCCAAGGACAAGCTTACCAGTTAATGAGCAGCACAGAGTTCAACAGTACAATCACATATCCGCCAGAAATATTCACCAACCAAACACGCCTGTATCTGGAGCGTTTTCAGGTAATGATCGGGGTTTGAGGGGAAATGGCATGGTTATGCCAGGGATGAATAGAATTCCTAGACCGGGTGGTCCTCAAGGGATTTCATCATCACCTTTGATGAATTCAGCAAATACAGTTGTTCCCAATTTGCCCATGCACTCTGGGGCTAGTCCTGGTCAAGGAAGCTCAATACTACAACCTCGTGATGCTTTACACATGGTGCGAGTAAGTGGTTTTCTTCTACATCTTAATGACTGATCAAATGCAGGTAATTCTTGTATAATCAAACTTAACTGGATGTTAGTGAGAGAAGGATACCTACACAGTTATAAGGGTGGGTAGTTAACTACACAAGACCACCCGTTATCTATATATCTCTGCCAGCATTTTGCTACCCAAAAATCGATAAAAAAAAGTAGGAAATGTTCAAAATACATATCATTCATAGGTATTGTGCTTGTGTTTAAAAGGTATGGGGTATTTTGGATCTTTCATGCTTTCTATAACATTTTAATATGGGTAAAATAGATATGGATGTTCAACATGGAATGGGTAACGATTAATACAATTTCGTTTTAACAGGTGGTGTTTTGTACAGTCTTATAGTACGTGCAGTTGTGTGTAGATTACCATAGTTCTTTTTATCATTTGCACACTTGATAAGAGTGTTAGTGTGCAGTAATGTAGCCTTTGATTATCAATTATTTGTATTATAGGCTAGCCAGAGTACCGAGCATCCAAGGCAGATCATACCACCAGAGATGCAATTACAGGCAACACAAGCAAATAGCCAACAAGGAGGAGTTGCTTCTTTTAGCGGGTCAACCTCTACATTTCATAAACAGCCGGCTTCTCCCTCATATCCAGTCCATCATCTCCAAGGTGCTGCTTCACACCCAGCCACTGCAGAACAACAAGCCTTTGCCGTGCGCCTTGCTAGGGAACGCCAATTGCAACAGCGTATTTTGCAAAGGCAGCAGCAACAACAACAGTTTCCTTCATCTAACGTATTAACTTCACATGCTCCCCATCACCCTTCACCAAATGGAACGCAGAATGGTGTGGGTGGATCAATCAAGCAAAAACAACGTCCAGCTCAGCAGCAGCTACAACCACAAATCCAGCAATCTTCTGCAAGGCATCATCCTCAACAGCAGCCTAAACTTTCAAAGGGATTTGGAAAAGGCAACATGTCAATACATCACAACACTCCTTTAGACTCTTCAGTTCAGACTTCAAATCAGAGTATGATTCCATCGGGGATGATTTCACGTAATCATCAGCAGTTGAAAGTTCATCCATCTCCACCGGTGAAGTTAGTAAACTCCCATAGTCAGCCTGCTGTACAAAGGACAGTTTCACAGAAGTGTGTTTCTGAAGCTGAGCAGCTGAGCAAACCACAATATGATCAGAGTCGAGCTGAGCTGCCATTAGCGAATACTCCTAACTCAAGTTTAGATTGATATGATGATCTGCCATTGGTGGATGAGCCGTTCTCGTTTGCTCCGACTGTCAAATTGGCATCCCATCATAGCAGCATTGTACAGGTTAGCTTTGCTTGGTGACTCTAGGACCTAATTTATATGGAAGTAGCTAGATGCATAGAATTCGTTACACGTGTATATACAATATAATGAAACGTCATTCTTCTCACTTTTGCTTACTAATAAGAAATAGAGGAGAGGAATGATGTGCCCAAACTCCTGCTGTTGTATCTTTCCATCTGAAGTTAGAACAATCAAAATTAGAGGATGAATAGGATCAACCTGTTTTTTTTCTTCTTGGTTTACCATGTATGAGCATGATACAAGCTATATCTGTATTTATTCAAATTGGTGAATCAAAATTCAGTAAATTAATTACTATGTTCATCTTCTTGTTTAATACTTGGCCTTTTTTCGTGTTTTCTTTTGAAGCGGGGTATACTATATAGAAAAAGGAGAAGAATCTGGCTAGAAAAGAAGCATCAGTAGCTAACTTGTGATGTGTTTAATATTTGACGCTGTCAGTTTGATCCTTTGTCTGGCAGCTTTTCAGATGAACCGATTTGGCTAGAAAAGAAGCATTAGACCATTTGTAGCTAACCTGTAATGTTGTTTGGCTCACTGCAGATGAAGCTGGTCACATTTTTGTGAGGGCGTTATGGGGAAAATGGCAAACGAAGTGATCATATGTTAACATCTTACTAACTTTGAAGGTTTTAGGCAGGGCATCAGTTGAGATTCGTACGTGTATATTAAAGAGACAGATAGAGGTATGTGTACAGGGGTCTAGCTCGTCTGTTCTTTGATGTCACTTATATTTTCCCCACTCATGATCATCATGTGGGGGTTTATCTTTAAATGCCCCCCTTGTAGTTTAGTTTAGTGCATCATGTATTAATTTAATCTCTTCTGTTTTCAATGTTTTTTGATTGAGGGGGGTGTTTGTCATTGTTAGGGCAAAAGAAAGCCTTGGAAAATTTTGTGAATATGATCTCTCTAGTGTATAGATCAATGCCAAATGATCTTTAGATTAGCTTTTTGGTCCTCCATTTTGTACTTGATCTTCTAAACCAAATTAGTGTGATCTGTAAGCATTGCTTTGACACGTATGGAATCACTCATGCTTTTTGCCTCTTACAAAACCTCTTGAAACATTGTGCTCATATAAATAAGCCAGGAGGAGATTTAACATCTATCTCATGCTGACATTATCTTAATTACTTTTGTTGAGCATCTCCAAGAGCTTTTTCATTTCTCCAAATAAATGGAGCATTCTTGATAATGAAGAACTTGTTAGAGTTGGCGCCTAAACGAATTGAAAAATATAATTTTGCTTTTCTATTTTGAAGAAAATTTTGGAAAATCTCTTGGAGATATGCTAATTGCATTTCCAATAAAATTGGCAATTCTAGGTCTTTGCTGTTTCATAGTGATTGAAGTGGCATCTTGGAAAAGTATGAAATCAAGTAGTATATGATAGTGAATTTTGATGAAAACATTGGATATTGGTTTTGAATTTTCTGTATATTTAGAACCAATCAATTTATGAAGAAAGTTCAACAAGGTGCTTGTTAGTAAAGCATTGTGCTTGGAATATTGTGATCAATTTCTCTCTTGGGGTATTTTGCTTGGAAATTTGGTACTTGAAAACGATTGAAATGACGAGGAAGGAAACATCGGTATTCCGTGTCATTTGGGATAGAAAATCAGAGAGACAGAGAAAACACACTTTAAGAGTATACTTGTTATATAAATTCTGTATTGCTAATTGTGATAATCTACTAATCACTCTTCAATTACAAAGTCAGTCAAGATTATAATATATCATCTCATTTGACACGATCAGATGACAAAAGAAACAATGGCAATAAACCAAGTAGGTAACTGAAGCTAGACTAATTAAAGGGACTCGATCCCTTATTAGATTTAACGATGGAGTCATGGAGATTGAGCTAAGAGTAGACGTGCCTAAGAATGTGTGTATGCTTTTCGCCTCTGAAGCTCTTAAAACATTGTGAATTTGTGATGATACCAAACCTGGAGATTTATAATCTATCTTCTACTGAAATTATCTTACATAATATGCGCACTTGATTTGGATGCAAATATTATCCTTGAATTTGATTTTTTTTTTTCAATGGGTATAGATTAAGAGCCTTAAAATAAAAATATATAAAATTTGTTTCTGAAATGTGTACTAAGTGTTTAAAGATAACACTTACGATCTACAAACTGTACAAAACGAAAATGTGGCTTTAGTTTTGAGATTTTTTGTTTGGAAAGCTGAAGACACTCTCATTGTACTTAAATCGTTTCGTTAAGACCCATAAACGATACAACAAATTAAAGTGATCAATGATTGTTTTAATTGAAAATTAATCACGATATGTGAAAATGGCAAGGAATGGAATATTGGCATCGCGTTGGCGTGTGATTTGGGAGGTCGTTTCGTTGAGAGGGTTTTTGATGTGAACATGAATCTGAATAGAGAATTAAGGTTTCTATCACATAAAGAAGACTAACGTTTCTCACGTTTGAGTCAACTCGGAAGGTCGTTGTTTTGTGAGTATACGAAGACCATCGCGTTTCTCACGTACGTTTGATTCAAGTAATGCGGGTCCATATATAAAGACCAACCATTACATATATATAAAGACCATGTTATAATGTAATAATTCTCATATGTCTCATTGTTCATTGTACTAAGTATGTAACACAATGTATTGGTAGAGCAAATGATTAGGATTTAGGAACCGGGTTCAGGTCGAACAATGGGTCTGGTTTTCTTGGTGAACCGGTCGAGACAATCCACCCCGGGTAAACCGGTTGGAGGTAGCTCGGGCCGGTTCAATCTGGAAAGCTTGGGCCATATCCAATATTTGAAGATTGGGCCTGTTTTGTTTGTTGAGCCCAATAGCCCAAAACCGAAACCTGAGAGCTCGGATTTCTCCTAATGTGAAACGCGTCGTTTGAGCCTTCCTTCGAGCTTATAAAAGGGAGCTTCAGTTGTGAGAAGCTCCATTCTCCGCGGCGCAAACCCTAGATCCAGAATAGAGAGAGAGAAGAGAGAAAGAAGAAGAAAGAGAGGAAGAAGAAAGAGAGCTCACCGGCGACATCTCATCTCCGGTGACCTTGGAAGTTTTGAAGAGTCGAGCTTGAGCTTCGCTGCCTTGAGAGGGGGTTGAATCCCTTTTGTTTCTTGACCTTCCTTCTGTTCTTGCTACTGTTCTCCGATCTTCTTGTTCTTTAGTTCTGGTCTTTTGCTTTGCTTACTTGTGTATACGCTTGTACTTGAACTCCATGGGCTTTGACCTTAGTGCATATTCGAGCCGGGTCTCCTCCTCTGAGATCCCCCGGATGTAGAGTCTTCGTGCTCGAACCGGGTCACCAATTCTCTGTGTTCTTACTCGTGTTTGTTCTTTCTGTTTGCGTTTGGAGATTCGAGATCAATCGGATCTGTTGGTTCTAGTGTTAGGGTTGATAGATCGATTACAAAGTGGTATCAGAGCAAGGTTTGATATTCCTCTTGTTTTTGATTGCTTCCGCTGTTTGATTGGTGTCTCTGTCACTGCACTGACCAGTATTGGTTAAGGCAGGGGAATCTGGATAGAAGGGTGTCGATTTGTATCGATTCAATCCCATTGTCGGTTCCTACAGTAGAGAGTCTTGTTTGTTTAGGATTGTTTCTTGCTTTTTTCTGCATCTTTTTTGAAAAAGTTTTCTTTCTCTGTTATCTGACATAGTTTACCTGTGAACTCAGGTACCTAAAAGAATGTCTGAAAGTTACAGAGTCAAGCCTTACGATGGGCACATGGACTACTCCATGTGGAAACTAAAGATGAGGGCCATTCTAACCAAAGAAAAGTGTTATGTGGCCGTGACAGAAAACTAGCCTGCTGAGTTCTCTGCTGCAAGAAGGCAGGAAATCAAGGATCAGGCACACGCAGAAATAATGTTGCGTCTTGCTGATGAGGTAGCAAGACAAGTGGTTAGTCATACTGAACCTAAACCACTGTGGGAAGCTTTAGATGCTATATATCTGACCAAATCTACCCCCAGTCTTATTTCATGCATGTGTAAGTTCTTTAACTTTAGAATGGACACTTCTCTCACTTTAACTGAGAATCTTGATAAGTTTCTTAGGTTGTCTTTAGATCTGGAGAGGTGTGATGAGAAAGTTAAAGAAAGTTACAAAGTTGGCATACTGTTGAACTCCATTCCTAGTCAATTTGATGTCCTAAAAGACGTAGTTCAATTTGCTAGGGATGACTTGACAGTAGAAAGAATAGTGGAATACTTGATCCAGAAAAATGACTCTCTGAAAGTCTTTAAAATGAAAAATGGTTCTAAAATTGAACAAAAGACTGAGTCAAAGAATGAAGTGATGTTCACCAAGGGAAAGGGTAAGAAATTCCAGAAAAAGGGTGATAAGAATAGTGGGGATAGACAGGAAAAAGATATGTCTAAAGTTAAATGCTACTACTGTGATGTGGTAGGTCATTATTCGAGGGATTGCAACAAAAAGAAAAAGGATGAAAAGAATAAAAAGAAAGATAAAGAATCTGTATCTGTGTGTGAACAATGTCCAACATACTCTCATGAATTACTTGCTGTGACACACTCTATTGCTTCTAAAGATTGGATTCTTGATTCTGGATGTACCATACATGCTACACCTTTTAAACATGTCTTTAGTTTTCTAACAGAAAATGATGGTGGTGATGTTATGCTAGGTGACCACACCACTCTTTCTATTAAAGGGATAGGGAATGTACATCTGGTCATGTATGATGGAAAAATTAGAACCATCCAGAATGTGAGATGGGTACCAAATCTTAGGAGAAACTTGCTGTCTGAATCAATGTTTGATGACCCGAATTGTAGGATAGTGACACACCAAGGAATTAGGGAAGTCTCTAGGGATAACTCTGTCCTAATCAGGAGCATTAAAAAGGGTGGCCTGTATCATGTTATAGGGAACTCACCTGAAATTAATGTCACTACAAAAGGTTTAAATAATGACAGCAACCATAAATCAAAAATATGGCATGATAGACTGGGTCACATTGGAAATAATGGTTTAATGCACTTGCATAAAACTGGTTTAATTCATGAGAATATTACTGACATTGGTTTTTGTGAGAATTGTGTGTTTGGTAAGAAGACAAGGCATCCTTTTACAAGATCTTCTTACACAACAACTGAACCCCTGGAGTATGTACATTGTGATCTCTGGGGCCCTGCACAGGTAGAAACAATAGGGGGAAGAAGGTATTTTATTTCCTTTGTTGACCACTACTCAAGAAAGGTATGGGTTTACTTACTCAAGCATAAAGATGAAGCTTTTGAGACCTTTAAAAACTGGTTAGTCCTAACTGAAAGAGAAATAGGACTAAAATTGAAGTGCTTAAAAACAGATAATGGCTTAGAGTTTTGTAATAAGGCCTTTAATGAGTATTGCATGGAAAAAGGAATTAAAAGACACCTGACTGTCCCATATACCCCACAACAGAATGGGATAGCTGAAAGAATGAATAGAACTTTATTAGAAAAGGCTAGATGCATGTTAATAAGTGCTGGAATGAAATCATCTCTCTGGGGAGAAGCAGTGCTTACTGCAGCCTATCTGATAAATAGGTCCCCTTCATCTGTGGTAAATTTTAAAACACCACAGGAAATGTGGACCAAAAGGAAACCAAGCATTTCATACCTTAAACCATTTGGATGCACGACTTACTTTCATGCAAATGAAGGCAAGCTGCAACCAAGGGCACAAAAGGCAGTCATGCTTGGTTATCCAGAAGGTACCAAAGGATACAAACTACTTGTAATCCAACCTGGAGGTTACAAGGTGATTGTGTCCAGAGATGTCACATTCAATGAGAAAGAGTTCTATTTCAAGGAGAAACTAACTTCTACCTATGAGAATGCAGGAGCACAATCACAAGAAAACAACACAGTTGCCACAAGAGGGTACTTTTTCATCCCTGATGGCAATCAAGGTGGGGAAAATGAGCTTGAAGAGTTTGATATTGGATATGCATTGTCAAATCAAACCAACTCCTCAGCAGAAAAAACTGGGGAAGAAGCTCAAGCTCATTCACAAGAAGAAGAAACTAGCAACACAAATCAAGAAGGCACTAGCAACAATAACAATCTGCAAACCCACCAATTAGGTGGGGCAGTAAGTGAATCTCCTATCTCTAACCATGATATACATGAGCATGATTTCAATTCTATGCCTGCCATGTCTGATAATGCTTCTGCAATGATGAATAACCGACATTATGATGCCATGCATGACTTGAATAATGCACCTGAGCATGATTTAGCAAACTATCAATTGGTTAGAGATAGAGCACCTAGGATAAGCATTCCTAATAAGAAATTCACTACAAATATTGTTGAGTTTGCCCTACTTGTTGCTAGTGCTTATGTGAATCTTGAAACCTATGAAGAAGCCATGAAAAGTAAAAATTCAAATGAATGGCTTAAAGCAATGCATGAAGAAATACAAAGCATGGTTGTTAATAAAACTTGGACCCTAGTACCTAAACCTGAGAAAGCTAAGCTAGTTGATTGTAAATGGATTTACAAGGTTAAGGAGGGTACTACAGACTTAGACCCACCTAGGTTTAAGGCTAGGCTTGTGGCTAAAGGGTTTACACAGAAGGAGGGGATAGACTACAATGATATATTTGCCCCTGTAGTTAAGTATAAAACCATGCGTTTACTTCTTGCAATGGCTACTGTACATAACTGGGAAATTGAACAAATGGATGTGAAAACTGCTTTTTTGCATGGAGATTTAGAGGAAACCATTTATATGAGACAACCTAAGGGGTTCATAGACAAAAACAAGCCTAATCATGCATGTCTCCTTAAAAAATCTATATATGGTTTAAAACAATCTCCTAGGCAATGGAATAAGAAGTTCAATTCCTGTATGATGTCTCTAAAATTCTCTAGAAGCAGATATGATACATGTTTGTATTATAAGCATACAAAACCTATGTATGTGCTTCTATATGTAGATGATATTCTCCTAATAAGTCCTTCTATGATTGAAATAACTGGGGTAAAATATGACCTTGAAAGGCATTTTGACATGAAAGACCTAGGCCCTGCACAGAGGATTTTAGGAGTTAAGATCATTAGAGACAGAGAGAAGAGGGTTATGTGGTTATCTCAGGTTGATTACTTGCATAAGGTTCTAGATAGATTCTCTATGCTAAGTTCTAAATCTGCACCAATACCCTTAGGAGGGCACTTAGAACTGTCTAAGAAAGGTTGTCCTTCCACTGACATTGAGATAGAAAAAATGAGGAATGTGCCTTATGATGTAGCTGTTGGTTCTTTGATGTATGCTATGCTGTGTACTCGACCTGACCTCTCTTTTGCAGTAAGTGTTTTAAGCAGGTATATGTCAAATCCTGGTGAGACTCACTGGACTGCTATGAAGTACTGCTTAAAATATGTCTCTGGTTCTAGAAAGTTGGGTTTAAAGTACACTGAGCATAAGCCCAGAACTGAGTTACTGGGTTATGTAGATTCTGATTATGCCAGCAATAAAGATAATAGGAAGTCAACAACTTCTTACTTCTTTACTTGGGCTGGCAATTGCATATCATGGAAAGCACAACAGCAATCCATTGTAGCCTTGTCATCCACTGAGGCTGAATATATTGCTGCAGTGGAAGCTTCTAAGGAAGCTGCCTAGCTAAAGGGCATTTTGAAAGAAATCACTGGCACAGTCTATGTGCCTATTCTCTCGACTGATAGTCAGAGTGCCTTATACTTGTGTAAGGACCCTGTGTATCATGAGAGGACAAAGCATATAGATGTGAGGTTTCACTTCTTCAGAGATGAGGTGGAAAAACAGTAGATTAATGTTGTGAAAATTGCTGGAGAAATAAATCCGGCAGATTTTGGTACTAAAGTTGTTCCAACTAACAAGTTCCTTTTCTGCAGGAATGCTCTCCATATCAATGAAGTAGGCTGAGATATGGGGAAGCTGGATCAATGATGGAGAGGGCACCTGGCAATGAAGAATTATGCACTTTAAGAGTCGGGGCTCATGGGTAGGGGTCATATGTGGATTAGGAGGGCATTTGTTATAATGTAATAATCCTCATATGTCTCATTGTTCATTGTACTAAGTATGTAACACAATGTATTGGTAGAGCAAATGATTAGGATTTAGGAACCGGGTTCAGGTCGAACAATGGGTCTGGTTTTCTTGGTGAACCGGTCGAGACAATCCACCCCGGGTAAACCGGTTGGAGGTAGCTCGGGCCGGTTCAATCTGGAAAGCTTGGGCCATATCCAATATTTGAAGATTGGGCCTGTTTTGTTTGTTGAGCCCAATAGCCCAAAACCGAAACCTGAGAGCTCGGATTTCTCCTAATGTGAAACGCGTCGTTTGAGCCTTCCTTCGAGCTTATAAAAGGGAGCTTCAGTTGTGAGAAGCTCCATTCTCCGCGGCGCAAACCCTAGATCCAGAATAGAGAGAGAGAAGAGAGAAAGAAGAAGAAAGAGAGGAAGAAGAAAGAGAGCTCACCGGCGACATCTCATCTCCGGTGACCTTGGAAGTTTTGAAGAGTCGAGCTTGAGCTTCGCTGCCTTGAGAGGGGGTTGAATCCCTTTTGTTTCTTGACCTTCCTTCTGTTCTTGCTACTGTTCTCCGATCTTCTTGTTCTTTAGTTCTGGTCTTTTGCTTTGCTTACTTGTGTATACGCTTGTACTTGAACTCCATGGGCTTTGACCTTAGTGCATATTCGAGTCGGGTCTCCTCCTCTGAGATCCCTCGGATGTAGAGTCTTCGTGCTCGAACCGGGTCACCAATTCTCTGTGTTCTTACTCGTGTTTGTTCTTTCTGTTTACGTTTGGAGATTCGAGATCAATCGGATCTGTTGGTTCTAGTGTTAGGGTTGATAGATCGATTACAGACCAACCATCACGTTTGATTCACGTAAGTCTCCATCAGAGAAACAAGAGTAAACGTCGTAGACCTGCTATAGAGTCAACTTACATTTATTTCTCAAGTTTGATTCAAGTAGTACATACGGGTATAAAATATACCCGGAGCGCTAATCGTGATTATGCACTACACACACTTGAATTATATGAAAAAAAAATCAAGCAAGATTATATTTATATAGCATCTGCAACAAAAAGATCAGACGAGTAACCTCAATTTTGGTACTAGTGCTTGTTGTACTATTCTTCCTTGCAAGCAATAACATTGACATTGCTGAATCGAAAGTCGTTTGCAGAGAGGAGGAGAAGCACGCGCTCCTCGACTTCAAGCTCAGCTTTAGTGCCGATTCTCTTAACGACCCTCTTTCAAATTGGAGCATTCACAACCCAGAATGTTGTGAATGGGAAGGAGTTGGTTGTGATGACCGAAGTGGACATTTGGTTTCGCTCGATATGGTTGACCTTGGCCTGGAAAGCAATCAACTTCGACCGTCCTTGCTTGTGTTGCGGTACTTGACCTCCTTGGATCTTAGTCTCAACAAGTTTACTATGAGAATCCCGGAGTTCATAGGTTCTCTTAGTAAGTTGGAATCTCTTGGTCTTGTAGAGTCCGGATTCCACGGTAAGATTCCTCCCCATCTTGGCAATCTTACCAGGTTGCAAACTCTTCGGCTTGGGGAGACATCCGGTCTCTTGTATGCTGATAATTTGCAGTGGCTTTCTCACCTTTCTTCTTTGGAAGAGCTTGCTTTGAGGTATGTGAGATTGAGCAATGCAACAGATTGGCTTTCTTCAATCAAAATGCTTCCCTCTTTATCGGAGTTTGATTGCACATCTTGTTCTCTTCCTCTTGTTTCATCTACGTGTCTCCTTAATCATTCCACCTCTCTCAATACCCTTGTTCTTTCTAATACCAATATTTCTCCGTCAACTTTTTCTTGCTTGATCGCGGGTACTAATACTCTTGAACGTGTATATCTAGATCATATGAATTTAGAGCCGTACCATGAGGAATTCCTCCAAAGCATGATTCATAGTGCTAGATATACCTTGGCGTCACGGGGAGTTAGTGGCAACAACCTAACTAGACTACCTCCTGAATTGATGATGATGTTTCCATTGCTGGAGTACTTGGATGTCTCTAATAATCAATTGCGTGAATTCATCACACAAGATTCCTTGGGTAACTTAAAAAAGCTTCAAACTCTGGATATCTCTAATAATCTCATCGAAAGACTTCCAGATCTCACCAAACTCCCTTCCATGATAGATTTGGATGCCTCTTTCAATAGAATGAGTGGAAACCTTGATGCACTTCTCCACCATCCCCCAACGAACCTTACCCATTTGCACCTTTCTGCCAACTCCTTCAGCGGTGTTGTATCAGATGCACACTTGTCAAAGTTTTCCTACTTACATGATTTAGACTTAGCACAGAATTATCATTTGACATTTAACTTTACAAAAAGTTGGGTGCCTCCATTCCAACTACAAACTCTAATATTAAGATCTTGTAAGATAGGACCGCGTTTTCCAAACTGGGTTTTGACACAAACATTCTTTTTTAATCTTGACCTTTCAAACTCCTCAATCTCTGATATTATACCTACTTCCTTTTGGAATCATGTCACTACATTATACTTGAATATCTCTAACAACAAATTCCACGGCACAATACCCAACTTGTCACCGTCTCCTCAAACACTGTCATCACCACTAGTATTAGATTTGAGTTTTAACGAATTTCATGGTCCCATCCCACTTTTCTTATTCTCGACATATAGTTTGGATATGTCAAATAATCAATTCTCATGTTTTTCACCCTTTCATCACAAATTTTCAAGTGAAATCGGACTAATCAACCTCTCCAACAACCTTCTATCAGGCTCACTTCCTAATTGGATGTTTCTATTTGATGGCCTTAAAGTTCTCAATTTGGCAAGCAACATGTTGTCTGGAACTATTCCTAGCAGTGTAGGCTTCTTATGGCAACTAAGTGCATTTCATCTGAATAACAATAGACTTTCTGGAAAGCTGCCTCTGTCAATAAAAAATTGCACTCAATTGATGATTCTAGAACTCGGAAACAATAACCTCTCAGGAAGTGTGCCATTTTGGTTGGGAGAGAGTCTGCCACATTTGATCATTCTCAATTTAAGGTCAAATAATTTCTCCGGGGACTTGCCATACAGTATTTGTCATCTTCAAAGGCTTCAAGTATTGGATCTATCTGACAACAAAATATCAGCATTTATTCCAGATTGTGTTGGTAACTTCACTTCCATGGCTAAGTCTGAAGGCTTCAACGTCTCCTCTGCAAATGTAATTTATCACATGTATACGTTTAGCATAAATGGTTACAGGGAATATATTGATCATGCATTGATTATGTGGAAAGGGATATTGACAACCGAGTCTGGTGGCATCCTCCAACAATTAAATGTCATTGATCTCTCAAATAATCGCTTTACGGGTAAAATTCCAAGTGGGGTGACTACTCTAAAGTATTTGAGGTCCATGGACTTATCAAGGAACAACTTAGAGGGAGGTATTCCTGATGAGATTGGTCATCTTACATACCTTGAAGTCTTGAAAGTGTCATCCAATGCACTCTGTGGGGAAATTCCAAGAAGTTTAGCGGGTTTAACCTTCTTGAACACATTGAATGTGTCAAGCAACAATCTAGAAGGAAGTATCCCAACGAGCACTCAATTGCAGAGTTTTGATCCTTCTTCTTATGCCGGGAATCCGAAGTTATGTGGAGAGCCATTGCCAACAAAGTGCCCTTGGGACATTAGTGGCGTTGTAAACCCAACACCGTTTACTGAAGAAGCTAACAAAGCATTCGACTTGCAAGCCTTCTTTGCTGCTCTAGGAAGTGGCTTTGCTTTCGGCTTCTTGGGAATCCTCGGGTTACTGAACTTCCATGCTCGTTCGAGACATGCTTTCTTCAAGATGGCAGCTGAAGTTGGTGATTGGATCTTTGTGAGGATATCATTATGCCAATCCAGAATCAAAAGGAGCCTTGGTTTCTGAAAGGTATTCTTAGTAAATTTATTCTTTGGTGATATGCGGAATACAAGTACAGAAATCAAGCATTCAAATACAAACGAGATTCAAAGACAAACAAACAAACGAGTGTATATTCGGCTTTGAGCCTCAATCGAAATGCCAGAAATCCAAGGGGAACTACAGAGGGCAAAGAGAACTGTAAAGTAAACAAGTAATCGGAAAGAGAGAATCAAAGTGAGAGAAGCACAGCTCGAACAAGTCGAACAACCACAAAGGTCTCCTTGGTGCTCTCTCTTTCTCTCTTCCTAGGTTTGGATTTCGAAGGAAGCTCAGGTCACCGGAGCTAGCTCAGGCTACAAGGCCGAGTAATGCTCTCGGAGAAGGAACCCTAGAAGCTCTCTCGAATCATCCAACCAGCGGCACAAGAGGAGAAAGCCAGCTTATAAAGAGCTCGCATCAACCCTAGCACACGCAACGACGTCGTTCTAGTAATGCGCATGGGTCACCGAACAAGGCCACTCTCGGGTGACTTAGTATTGGGCCGTTTGGCCCAATACTGCCTCCAGCGAGAGTTAAAGCCCAATCCGACAATACACACACACATTCACTATTTTTACACATTACAAGTTCAAATGTCCAAACATAGGAAATTACAAGTTACATAATACAACTCTACAATTTGCCCTCCTAATTCCTAAGTTTACATCAATAGTAAAACTTGTATCCTTGTTTTGCTGATTCCTGGTCTTACAGTCTTTCTATCACCGGCCCCTTTGTACCCTTCTCAGCTCTGTTCTGGCTCAATCACATGTAGGAAATCCCTGCAAAAGTTGAACTTATCAGTTGTGACAATTTTAGTGCCAAAATCTGCAGGATTCTTCTTACCATTTATCTTTTCTACCAGAATAGCTTTCTGTGCTACCTTTTGTCTAATGAAATGGTACCTCACATCAATATGTTTGGTCCTTTCATGGTACATGGGATCTTTGCACAGGTATAGGGCACTCTGACTGTCCATATGCAATTTGGACATATAATTTTTGCCTTCAATCTCCCTCAATAGTCCTTGGAGCCATATTGCTTCTTTGGATGCCTCAGTAGCAGCTATGTATTCTGCCTCAGTAGAGGATAGAGCTACAATAGACTGCTGCTGAGACTTCCAAGAGATGCAATTGCCACACCAAGTGTAGACATATGAGGTGGTTGATTTTCTAGTGTCCTTATTGCTTGCAAAATCAGAATCAACATAACCATAGAGTTCAGAAGGAGAGGAGTGAACACCATAGAGCAGACCAAATTTGGCAGTACCAACAATATATCTCAAACAGAATTTCATAGCATGCCAATGTTTCTCACATGGTTCAGACATGTATCTACTCAGAACACTGATGGCAAAAGCAAGATCAGGTCTGGTGCAAATCATGGCATACATAACTGAACCAACAGCAGCATCATAGGGGATAGAAGACATTCTACCCTCCTCTTCCTTGGAGAGAGGCAGCTTGGCTTTTGTCAAGTCAAGGTGCCCTCCTAAGGGCATGGAGGAGGGTTTAGCATTCACAACACTGAATCTATCTAACACCTTATGCAAATAATCAGATTGAGTAAGCATGATTTGTTTCTTAGACCTGTCCCTAACAATCTTAATGCCTAGAATTATTTGTGCATGACCTAGGTCTTTCATGTCAAAGTTCTTTCTAAGGGCCCTCTTTACATCATTAATCTTAGACATGGATTTGCAAATTAAAAGCATATCATCAACATAAAGCAAGACATAAATGGGCAAATCAGACTTGACATGCTTAAAGTACAAACATGAATCATACTTGCTAGCCTTAAACCCCAAAGTTTTCATGCATTTATCAAATTTTATATTCCACTGCCTAGGTGATTGCTTTAAGCCATATATAGATTTCTTTAATAAACACACATAATCAGGCTTAGAAGGATCAACAAAACCTTTAGGCTGTTTCATATAAATGGTTTCATCTAGGTCACCATGCAAGAAAGCAGTTTTAACATCCATTTGTTCAACTTCTAGGTCATACACAGCAGACATAGCAAGCATTAATCTCATGGTTTTATACTTAGCAACAGGAGCAAAAATGTCATGATAATCTTCCCCTTCTCTTTGAGAGAAACCTTTAGCTACTAGCCTAGCTTTGTATCTAGGTGGGTCAGTAGGTTTGGTTCCCTCTTTGAGTTTATAGATCCACTTGCAATCAATAACTCTTGAATTTTTAGGTTTGGGAACCAATGTCCAAGTTTTATTGTCATGCATGGATTTAATTTCCTCTTTCATGGCAAGCATCCAAAGATCAGAGTGAACACATTTAATAGCATGCTCAAACAGGTCAGGAGTATAAGCATTCAAAACTTCAGCAATTATGAAAGCAAACTCATCAACATTGTTCACATACTTTTTGTTAGGAATTTTAACCCTAGGGGCCCTATCTCTAGTCAATTGATAATTGTTCAAGTTAGGGACCTCTTCAAAAGGCATATTCTCAACAGAATCATCAACATCATCATGCAAAGAGTCATCAATATCATGCAAATCATCATGGGAATTATGCAAGTCATCATGTGAATCATGCACAGAATCAAACAGAGGCTCATGCAAAGATGGAGAAGAAGAAGAAGGATGTGAACTGACCTGCCCACCGTGATGGTGAGGTTGCACAGCTAAGTGCTCTTCAGTACTTGTTTGAGCATTCAAGTGCTCATTAGAAATACCAATGCCAGCATTTTCAGAGTTTCCAGAATGAGATGGAGAGTATCCAATATCAAAGTCTTCATCAAATAACTCAGATTGAGTAGGAGCAACATAGAATGGAGTATGAACTTGTTCAGACCTGTCTAAGTGCTCAGGAGAAGAAGTGAGAACATTTTTGAAATGGAAGTCACTTTCATTGAAAGTGACATCCCTACTGGCTATCACTCTGTAGCCTCCAGGCTGTATGAGCAACAGTTTGTATCCTTTTACCCCTTCAGGGTATCCCAGCATCACACACTTTTGAGCTCTTGGGTTTAACTTCCCAGCATTATTAAGAGCATAGGCAGTGCATCCAAAAGTTCTCAGATGTGAGATGGTGGGTTTGGTTCCACTCCACAGTTCTTGTGGAGTTTTGAATCCAATGGCAGAACAGGGGGATCTATTAATCAAATAAGCAGCTGTAGTGACAGCCTCTCCCCAGAGGGAATGTTTCATCCCAGCACTGATTAGCAGGCACCTTGCCTTTTCAAGCAAGGTCCTGTTCATCCTCTCAGCAATGCCATTTTGTTGAGGTGTGCCTGGCACAGTTAAGTGCCTCTTAATGTCATTTTCATGGCAAAAAGAATCAAATGCATGATTGCAAAATTCAAGACCATTGTCAGTTCTAAGGCATTTCACCTTGAACTGAGACTGGCCTTCAACAGTTTGTTTCCAATGTTTGAACATGTCAAATGCTTCACTCTTAGCTTTGAGTAAATGCATCCAGACCTTCCTGGAATAGTGGTCTATTAATGACAAGAAATACTTCTTGCCACCAACAGTGTCCACTTGGGCAGGTCCCCATAGGTCTGCATGCACATACTCAAGTGGCTTTTGAGCAACAAATTTGGATTTAGAGAAGGGAGTTTTTGAAAGTTTCCCAAACACACAATTTTCACACATGCTCAAATCAGAGGGTTTTTGACTTATATACCCATCCTTGAATAGGTAATGCAATCCCTTGTTACCTATATGACCTAGTCTAGCATGCCACAGTTTAGTTGAATCAATACTCATGCAAGCATTCACTTCAGGAGACATGGTCATAACAGGGGAACCAATGACATGATAAAGCCCACGTTTTTTAATTCCTTTTACAAGGACTTTCCCATCTCTGGAGACATTTCTGACTCCATTGTGGGTGTGGATATGACAAGCAAGATCATCAAACATGCTTTCAGACAACAAATTTCTCCTTAAGTCAGGTACCCACCTAACATTTTGGAGAATTCTAACAATACCATCATGCATTTTAAAAGGAACAGTACCAACACCCTTAATCTTAAGAGAAGAATGATCACCTAACCTAACCTCACCCTCATCACAAAGATGCAAATAGTCAAAGACATGCTTATGAGGTGTGACATGCATAGTGCAACCAGAATCAAGTATCCAGGCATCATGATCAGAATTAACATGATTTGCACACATTAGCAATTCAGCAGAATAGGAAAGGTGGGACTCTACTATTGCAGAAGTACCAACTTCTGATTTGGTGGAGGCTGCAAGTGCCTCATCCTTTTTCTTCTTAAAGCAGTCATTGATTAAGTGAGTCCCCTTGCCACAGTAGTGACATTTGAGGTTCTTTTTCTCAGATTTAGGTTTGGCATTCCCAGAATTTGAGTTAGAAGAGTCAGGATCCTTTTCCTTCTTCTTATAACCCTTCTTCTGGTTTTTATACTTTCCTTTAGTGAACATGATCTCAGTTTTAGAATCTTTATCAGGTTTACACTTAAACACTCTCAAAGACTCATTTTTCTGGGTTACAGCATCTATTATCTTCTTCTTAGTCAGATTTCTCACACCATCATTGTTAAACTCAAGCACATCTTTAAAATTATCAAATTGGGGTGGTAAAGAGTGAAGTAAGATCACAGGTTGGTGAGATTCTACAACCTTATCACCACATCTTTCTAAGTCCTGATTCATTTTAAGAAATTTATCTAGGTTATCACTCAGAGACATAGAAACATCCATTTTGAAATGAAAGATGCGACCTAGCAAGTTAATGACAGAAGGGAGAGATTTCACCTGATAGAGGTCATTCAACGCCTTCCAGAGATTCCTGGAAGAGTCTACTTCGACCACTTGACGAGCAACTTCATCAGACAATCTGATAATAATCTCAGAATGGGCAATTTGATCCATTTCCTTCTTTTTAGCAGCATCAAATGTGTCAGGCCATGACTCATCAACAGCAGACCAACATTTTTCTTTAATCAAGATGGCTTTCATCTTTAGTTGCCACATAGCAAAGTCAGAGGAGCCATCTAGTGGCTTTATGCGGACAGATGAATGATCAGACATAGTGAGCCTTGCTCAGAGAAGAAGAATAGAGTAACTCAGAGAGAGAGAAGAAGTTAGCAAACTTCAGCTAGTGAGTCTCACAAGAGAGATTCTCACAACAAGTACCTGCACCTGCAAGGGACAAATGTATGCAAGAGAGGATATGTAACAGATCCAACAAGATATGGCTTTGGTCTGTCACAAATCTCAACAGTCAACAAGTAAAGTGATAATCAAACACAAGTAAAGATCGGAAAGCCCCAAATCAAGTTGTAGGGTTTCAGATCTGAGCAAAGACGCTCTTTTGCAAGAGCTTTGTGTAGGATCCGACAGTGGGATTACACCAGTATAACTGGAACCCGTTCTATCCAGAATCCCCCGCCCCTTTCTATCAAAGGGAATCGGAGATCTATCACTCAGAAGCAAGCAAAGCTATCATGCAACCTAAACACTTGAAGACAGTTGAGTAAAAGTTTCAAAAAAATCAAAGAAAAATGCAAGTTTCTTTATGGATCTGAATGGATCTGAGTTCTAGAGAGTCTCTTGACTCTAGAACTCTAGATCTGGTCCGAGATCTGCAAGAAGAGACTCGAGACTTTAGATCCAGAGAGTAGGAAACTCTCAATGGAACGTAGCAAGAGAAACTTCGAGAGGAAGTGAAGGAAAGAGAAGAACAACAGCCGAGAACTCAAGATCTGGAAGTA
The DNA here is from genome assembly GCA_964016875.1 of Fallopia convolvulus. Lineage (NCBI taxonomy): Eukaryota > Viridiplantae > Streptophyta > Magnoliopsida > Caryophyllales > Polygonaceae > Fallopia > Fallopia convolvulus. The sequence goes on from OZ024737.1 coordinate 41,162,922, forward strand.
GAAACTCCAGATCCAGCTAAGCGAGCCTCAGATATCAAGATCCAACACAAGCAACAACAAGAACAAACCCTAGATCTGAAGATCCAGGACTAGAAAGTCCAGAAACTTCAAACCCTAGATCTGTAAGAGCAACCTCGCTCTGATACCAATTTGATATGCGGAATACAAGTACAGAAATCAAGCATTCAAATACAAACGAGATTCAAAGACAAACAAACAAACGAGTGTATATTCGGCTTTGAGCCTCAATCGAAATGCCAGAAATCCAAGGGGAACTACAGAGGGCAAAGAGAACTGTAAAGTAAACAAGTAATCGGAAAGAGAGAATCAAAGTGAGAGAAGCACAGCTCGAACAAGTCGAACAACCACAAAGGTCTCCTTGGTGCTCTCTCTTTCTCTCTTCCTAGGTTTGGATTTCGAAGGAAGCTCAGGTCACCGGAGCTAGCTCAGGCTACAAGGCCGAGTAATGCTCTCGGAGAAGGAACCCTAGAAGCTCTCTCGAATCATCCAACCAGCGGCACAAGAGGAGAAAGCCAGCTTATAAAGAGCTCGCATCAACCCTAGCACACGCAACGACGTCGTTCTAGTAATGCGCATGGGTCACCGAACAAGGCCACTCTCGGGTGACTTAGTATTGGGCCGTTTGGCCCAATACTGCCTCCAGCGAGAGTTAAAGCCCAATCCGACAATACACACATTCACTATTTTTACACATTACAAGTTCAAATGTCCAAACATAGGAAATTACAAGTTACATAATACAACTCTACATTTGGTATCCTTGTTTGTTGTGTTAGTTTGCCTATAAAAGTCTTCTGCATCATTGATTTAGAAAAAAAGAAAACTAACTGTTTGATTTTGTTGCATCATCTATAGGCAAAAGAAGCCGCAGATATATATGAAGCATATATGGTGATAACCTTGCGAGTTCTGCGCCCTTTGATGCATCATCTGCAATAATTCTAGGAAGACGGGCTTCTTTCTAGTTTCTCGGCACAAGTTTCCTTTAAGTGAAATGCAAACTTCCATTTCTTTTTATTTTGCTCAAGGGTGAACAAGAAATTCGGATGTTGAAAACTCTATACTACTCTATGCTCCCTATGTTTTTGACCCGCATAAATTTATCTAACATCGAAGAAGGGCAAAATTTACAACAAAAAATCTAGCACGAGGGCAAAATTTACATGCCTGAAAGTTGGTTTCATTTAATTTAAAATTTAAATCAAACTCTAAAATTGTAATAGCAATAAAAAGTTTAGTAAAAACAGAGAAGCATTTCCGCGATACCCCTGTTTTCCCATCATGTCTCGAAGGCAAACAAGTATTGAAAGTTCAGGTTACCTACCTTCTTAAAAAATTATCAGAAAAGCCGAATTATACACAAGCACACTTCTTGAATTTGCTTCTTTTACAACTTTTTTTTTTATTATTATAACTCTTGCTTAAATTGTTGACTGGATACTCTCGACCGAGGAAGTACATTGTACAGAATCTTGCTGCTAGCTTTCACTTTGAATTTCTCTTAATTGTACCTCAAGCTAGGTATTGAATAATCATTAAAGCTAGTAAAGTTAAAGCATCCATTAATTAAACATTAATCTTTCATTATCCTTACTTAATTACAGTCCATCAATCCATGCTAGTGTGTTGTAGGAATTAATTAAGATTAAGATCGATTCAAGCACCCACTAAATTCCTAGGGCGCCTTCAAGAACTTGATGATCTTTGTTCAAGGCTAGCTGATTAAACGTATTGGAGAGATCAAATTGGGCCACAAAAACTGCAGGTTAATTCATCTCCCTCCCTCTTAATCCTCTATATTATTTGAAGTACAATTTTCTCATTAATTGTCCATCATAGATTCATAGTAGTTTGTTTCTTATTATCATGTACATTGTGCAGGATTTCAGTAATTACAAAAAATGAAAGAAATCCAACCTGTTTAACTTACAAGAACTCTAAATTTGTCATTCTATTAGTCTTCGACCGATCATGTAGATTGATAGATAATATCAGCACAGCTTCTAGCTCAATTTCTCCTTATTTTTTCATGGACCCTATCCTGGCTTCATGAAATGAAGAAGTCTGTTAGCATAAGACCCATGGAGGAAGTATTAAGGGATACATTCTAGTGAGCTTTTCCAATTATTTTCTTAGCAGTTGTCTATACTTGTTGGTTAATATTTTCTGATTTGTCAATTTCTAGTATTTACTATTTTTATTTTCTGTAACCGGACGGACAACAACAATATGTTGATTCTATATATTGTACAAGAAGGTCTCTAATTATGAGCGTACTCATTTGCCTGCAGGTATATATTATTACTATATATGAAACGGCTGTTTCTTCGTTCGCGGACTGTTGAGTAATACAAACCTCTATTTTCTCTGATTCCTTGAAAATAAGCGTATTATTTGCAACATGGCGTCTGAAGAAGTTCTGAAAGTCATTTTTCCTTTTCTTGAGGGCACAGACCTTGCTTCTTGTATGTTAGTATGTAAAAGCTGGAAAGAGATTGCTCAAGATGATTACTTCTGGAAATGCCAATGTGCCAAGAAATGGCCTTCAGTTTGCAAAAGGCCTCCACCTCCTACTATGACCTACTACAAAATCTACGCCACCTTCTACAGGCGCAGGCAGTGCCGGGTTCTCCCTCCTCCAAGACTGTCCTTTGATGACCTGGACTTCTATATTGACATTTGGGCTGAAAATAAGCTGATATTTTCTGAGGTTGTACCTGGACTTGTTCTTAAAACAGGCATAAAACTTCCCCAAGACGGAATATCTAAAATGCTAAACTGTCATTTAGCTGGTGAAGACTATAAGATGACTCTACCTGTAGAGCCAAGGTTTAGCGTTCCTCTGACTCAGACTGTGAGTGTCTCTGTCCTCGTGGGGCGGAAGGACAGTAACAAGGTTGCCTGTATAATCAGCAGGGCATGTTTTGATTATATTGATCGAACAGCCTACAGGGCGATTGCATTCAATTACCTTGATTTCTCTCCTGTCTACCCTTTTCTTTCTGGGATTAGGGCTTGGATCTCTTTGCTGTTTATGGATGATGGGGATGAAGGGGTGATTGATGTGTGTGGGATTCAGATGGATTTCAACGACGTGGCGAATTCTGAGCAGGAGGTGCTGTGGCTGTTGGACATGCTTGACTGGAAGTGAAAGATGGTGTTCCTAGTAGTCTTTACAGGCTTGTCTGTTGTAACAATGTGCTTTGGCAAAATGTAGGAGATTAAGGAAATTAATGGACAAAAGCAAATGTAAATGGTTGTTGATACCTTCAACCTCCCGTGATAAGATGGCTTCAGCATTTTGATATGCCATGTAGGAAACTGGAAAATCCGTGTCATCACAAGTTCGGGTGCTTAGAGGGGATATACGTTTAATACCTTGACGCCAACCAGACTCGCCCCTATTGAACAGAAGGGGATATTGCAATGGGTCATAACAACCGTAGTAATGCATAATTCTGTGTTCACGATCAGCTTTGCCATAGACTAAGATATGTGGGCTGTTAATACGGTAAGATGAAACATCGTCAGCAATAATAGCGGCTACCTCATTGGAGGTTGGTGTGTTGTAAACACGCTGATCTAAATCAGGGGATTGAAATATCCTAATCTCAGAAGTTGCCAGCAGCGGGATTGTACGTAGGGAACGGAAGAAAGATGCGTAAGGATTGGACGCCGTTAAAGAAATGAAGAAGTCAATCAGGTCAGGCCGAAAATCAGCGAACCGACTGCACCGAGAGAGAAATTCAGATGCACCGTCATAGAAATAAAACTGGAGGAATTTAGGATGATCATCCTCAGCCAAGAGGTTTGGCACAAAATGATAAATCTGACCCTTCAAGACAAACGTGAACAAGCCCTTTCCATAATCTTTGGTAAAATCTCCTCCAAGACAACTAAAAGCGAAGTAATTATTGTATGCCCTGGAGTGGGTGCGGAAATGATCGCCTAAAGAGTCTTGCCTCATGAACAAATCTAATAAAGCAGGTGGAAATTCTATAGGAGCCAGTCTAATAGTGCCTTTTTTACAACAGAATATAGCACTTTCGAAAGGAAATTTAGTAGCACCACAATACATGCAGGAAGTAGGAGCTGGCAAAGTCAAGGGAGAGGATCGAACATTGCACATACCTAGGCCCTTCGGCACACGAGCACGAGATTTGGCAGCTCGCGCCTGTGGACTGCTATAATGGGCACGTGAGTTGGCAGCAACTTCCAACTGCAAGCAAACAACACGAGGGATTAAAGAACTTGTACATGGACAGCCAAGGCACTACAAACATATTGCATAGATATGTTACCCGAAATGAAATAAATTTACGAAGGTGAAAATATGGCATTTTTACTACCTCAATACGAGAGCGACCCTGCCTACGGGGCACGCTGCGAGGTAACACAGTGCCATGTGGCTGAATTTAAATTGCAAAATGAGTGTTAGAAAAATAGATACACAATAGCAAAGATCAATGTATGAGTGCAGACTGTGCAGGTATACTAATAAAGGGCTGAAGTGATGGTCTTATAGAGTAAATGATGTTGATCAATGCATCATTAGGACAAAGGGCATTACCTCATTACGAGGGCGTTGTTGACGGCAGCGCAGCTTCCTGGCTGAGCCAGCAGTAGATGTCTCAGGTATGTCAGCAGTGGCTGCTAGCTGCAGGGAACAAAGTTTAAAAAATGGGTAAATAGAATTAGGTGGAGTGTTCTTGTTTATTTCGTTTCGTAGACATTGATCTAGTAACCAGGAATGATATTGAATCGTACATACCATGCAAACACAAAATACAATGGAATGCTTCTGTATGAAAAGGGCATACCTTAGCGCGAGGATGATTAGCTCGGAGCAGCTGAGGAGAAATCAAGGTTGACGCGTCGGCCGCCTCCATCTACAAAATGGAGCAGAGAATAAGAACGTGAAATTATATGAAACCGCAAGCACAAAAAAAGTTTTTGGTAAACAAGGCGGAGGTGAATTGTTCTAACTTTGACACGAGTTCTCCTTCGATTGCGCTGTCCAGGTACAGTAGAGACAGGGTGTGACATGTGAACGTTGGAGGAGGGCTCAACACCCGGCATCTACAAGACAAGTAATTAAGAGCACATGCACAGATGTCAATAGATGTAGATATATGAATAATGCAAATCAAACACAAAAAGGCCGCAAATACGGCAAAGGTAAAGTCAATCACCTCAGAACGCAAATGTGCACATCTAATTGAGGCAGGCTGGGCAAAGTCAGTAGGCACAATTGAAGGCACATCAACAGTAACCTACAAGGGTAGATAACAATTTAACACTGTGATTGTTGTGTGAGAAATCTACTCTATACTCTTTATGGCAAATTGTGCCCCCATGCTACAATTAATCAATTTTGAAGGGATGAAGCCGATTCTCTCCATTTGTAGTGGATAAACAATGAACTGGAGAAAAATACAGTGTCTTTTTAAAGTGTTTAGTACATAACCAAGATGAGAAAAAAGGCCTGAACACACCTTCAAATAACCACATAATCATAAGGGGAAAGTAAAGATATAAAACAGAATAAAAATCTTCCTAAATAGGCAGAAGGCAAAGGCAAATAACAAGCAACATGAAATGTAATTTAAGGAAATAATGTATATACATTCCATAGAAAGGACAATTCACATATGTTTTGCAACCATCTTTAGGATAATGCTGGATTGATGTGAACCATTTAAATTGCTACCTCAATGTGTGGGCATGGTGGCAGGTCCATTGCAGAGGTTGTATTGGCAGCAACAAGCTACAACACAAGGTGGATAATTATGAACACAAAATAAGAGGGGACACACCTCAGCACACATGGGTAATGGTAAAGCATGAGAAATAAGTTTATATATTTACCTGAGCAGGAGTCCGGCGGGCACGACGTGCTCCACGCGAAGTAGGTGTACGATTTGCAAGGTTCACTCTAGCTAATGAGGCGGCAGCAGTCATCTAAAAAATAGGAAAACAAAGTAAAAACATTAAAGCATGTGTATGCAAAAAGTAAAACCTATATAGGCCACAAATACTTCAAATAACCACAAATACTCTTTAGGAGCCTGCTTGTTGTTCTCCATCTTCTCCTGCCCTATTGTCAGTTTTAGTGGCGTTTTTCCTAAGGTCATTAGAAGTCAAATACTCTTGAGGTGCGTTGCTTTTTCCCTTGCTGCTCATTGTTGTATGCATGTGTGTTGTGTGACAAACAACTTTGCTTTTTAGCAATTCCGGTATGTATTCTTTTGCAGTACTTATTGCTCGTCGTGTATATGCCATGTTAGCTTAGTTTTTGGATGACATATATAATATTTACTTTACAAAATTCAAGCTTTCAAAAAACTAATGCCACTCTTAAGAAAGTGCAGCTGGTGAGTCTATACTTTCTCTTTTTACGTGAGCAATTATGATGACTTTTAAACACTCTTGTCATAAACAAGCTCCTTTGGTGAATGATTCCTTTTGTTGTTGATCAATGATTAAAAATGAAAGTTGTACAGAAGAAGATAACTCTCACTAAGTTTTGTGGACTATGCATTCTTGAGTCAGCTTTCACCTTGCTTTTTTTTTTGTTATTAAACTGTAAGCAAATTACAGCAATGGGAATGTGTTTTATAGTAGACTCAAGAATGTGTCTAGCAACAGACTTTCTCAAAGAGACATGAAATAACTCTGTCCAAGCTCAAAGGTTAAACCCTTCTTCAAAGGTTTGATTTCCTCTCCTTGAATCTTTTGATGACTTAAAGATCAAACTCATGGGAGATATGAAGCAGTTCCAGGACGTCTTGACCAACAGAAGATCTTTGTTGTCCGAAGAATTCAGCTTCTGTCTTTTTTCTCCCTATTTGCTCCTATCATATGGAAAATTTAAAGCAGTGATCAATCTATTGATGCTCAAGAATCTTATAATGGGGGATTGCAAGCTTCAGAGCTTTACTCAGCCATTCTTCTTGGCTCACCAGGATATAGGCTTTTTTGTCCTTAATGAAGTATTCAAATATGTGGAAGATGGTCATTCAACAACAGAAAATGAGGATGGCTAATGGTATGGTGGCACCAAATACTTTAGACCAGGGATACTGTTTTGTTTAAACATTTATGCAAGCTAACCCAAATTCTTTGTTTCTGGTGATTTTTTTCCCCTTTAATTAATCTTTGTTGTGTATTGTCAAAAGTATCTCCAGTGCAGCATAACGAGATTGTTCCCCCTCCAAGGGAAGTTAATGGAGGTGAAGTGTTTGATCCTTTTGCGGAGGAGGAAGGTTCAGTGGTTGAACAGGAAGAAGCAGAACCTGTAGGTGAGGTTGTCATTGAAGTTCCAGTTGAACCTGAGGTTGTGCTGGAATCTGAATCAAAGTTTGAGGAGGCACCTAACAATTGTAAGTGTTGACTTTTTGCCATATTTATTATGACCTTTGATTATATAGTGTTGGTAATTTGATCAGTTGTTTAGGTGACCATTTTAAGCCTTTTTAATCGCTCTTACTAATACTTCATACTAACAATGTACTTTAAGGCATCTAAAAGTTAGTAGAAGTACTTCTACACCAATTCAAGAATATTCACACATCTTTAAATACCCAAAGGGATCTCAATACCCAAATCCACTAAGTTACAAACATGTTCACCACTTTGTCCATTGGTCATATGAATATTCTGGTGTATATATATTTTGGGAGGTATTCATTTTCCCTGACCTTGCAAGTGGCAAGAATGTACTGTAGAGCATGATATGGCATGATCCATTTGATTTTCCCTTTAGTACTGTTTTGGATTCGCATTTTGAATGGATTTAAAAGTAGAAAAGGAAGAAAGATGTATATATTTTACAATGGGATTTTGGATAAGGTTTGCTAAGTGAAATTTTATGTCGAACTATTAGAAGAGCTGCAAAAGTTACCTTGAGATTGGTCTTAGTAATATATTCGTAAACAACCAGCTAGATATTGATCAGCAAGTGGATAAGATTTTAATAAAAGAAAGTGATAGCTGAATTTTGAACCTTTTTAAATATAATTACAATAATAATAGCATTGTGTTTCTAATTATTTTAGTCATTGCATACCGTTGTGATAATCTAGAGAAAGTCTATATCACTCAGGTTTCCATTTTTTAAATGGTGCTTGGGTTGTATATAGGAAAACATTCTGTTTTAGAGATCCATCTCATTTTGAACATATGACTTCTTATTTTTGCAGGCTGCATCTGTTGAAGTTGGTGGTCACCTAGAAGGGTATCTGGACAAAGTATAGTTCTTGGCTCTTTTGGTCATAGCTACGATGGTCAGATTAGGCAATGTTTATATAATTTTCAAGGAGTCAATGTTGAACACAGGAAAAAAAATTATGAATACTAGATATCTATTTTTGTTATACAACTTGTTTCATTTTGACCAAATTGTCTCCGTGCGAAGCACGGGGCTTCCATGACCATGAAGGTAATTTGGCTTTTGTTCTCTTTGTTGCCTGTTCCAGTCCTTTGACGCATAAAAATTGACACATTTGTTGCTTAGTTGACATTAACTCTAGCTTGTACTGCAAGTGATGAGAACGGTATGAACTACTAATAGATTCTAATATTTGGTAACTTGCATTTAATAACATATTTGAACTTTTTTACCAACTTTTCGTAATTTGTTTTGGCGAAAAAACTGAGCTGTCCATATGTATTTTCCTCCCATATTCACAGGCTTCTAAAGAGGATCGCATCCTGTGCTACCTCATCTCTCACTACGGGTGGTTCCGTACCTCGCAAGATAGAATGAAATTTTTTGTCAGTAGGATGGAATAGGCAAAATGATTGTCATTTAATTTACTTCCACTCCGTAGAGCTTGTGGAAAATTTTGTTTAACTCAAGTGTTTTCGTCCCTAATGTGTAATGTTCAACTTAATTTTGATTTTCTTGCACACATTATATCAGGAAGTCTTGCCATTGCTACTATAATAAATGTTGAATTGGAATCAAACTAAAACAAAATATTTATGCAACAGTAGTTACTAACTGCTTCATTGTCTCAAATTGGTAAACATCATTTTTAAACAAATTTAACATCTAACTTTCAATATAGTATTAACCAAAATCATCCCCGTGCGTAAGCACGGGGCCCTTAACTAGTCTTTTAGAAAATCAAAAGCAAGAGAGGTATCCTATTTCACGGAAGGTTCTAGAATTAGATGTTATATTTATGTTTTTCGTTTCAATTTTGATTGGAAGAATAACAATATTTAATGAGGAAAAAATAACAATAGATTTTATAAGGAATTTAAATTTCCAACATATTTCCACAAATAGTTTGTATAAATATTTTTATAAAAATATAAATTTTATAAAATATATTAAAAATATTAAATATATAAAGATGAGCTTAGATTTCACTAAAATCAATCTAGAGCAATTCCATTCGAGCTATATCTCAATTATCCTACCTTGAGATTTACAAAATTATTAAAATATGTTTCTAGTGTTCAAAGCACGATAAATCTAATTTCAGCCCTTTAGCACATCATCTAAGGATTAATGAAAGGCTAATTTCACTATTTCAGTCCGGTAGTTGATCATCTAAGGACTATTTTTATATTAAAGGATTCGGTTTATCGGACAGGTCCAGTCAACCGAAAGACTGTAAAAACGGCGGTTAGAAACCTCTAAACAAGACTGAAGCAAATAAAAGCCACACGCAACGAAACTACAATTAACGGAAAAAAAAAAAGAATATAGAACACGTATGGTAGTGGGGAGAGTGAAATGTTGAAGAGAGCAACGCCTTCAACATTCGAGTCAAAACGAAGAAACAAGGTCATACCATAGAGATATGGACTGGTCCTATTCCGGATTTGGACTGATTTGACCGCTTAGTGTTTTAAGTTGATTGTGTTGGCCGAAAATCAACGGTCATACCATAGAGATGTAGTCATTAGCAAGATTAATTCTACTATTATAGAGTTCAAGTATTAATGGGCACAACTCAAAACTTCCATTTAGTAATAATCAACAATTTTTTCAATATGAAACTTTAAACTATAACGAGATAGTAATTACCAAAGTAGTAAATGGTAGTAATTAGCAAGTAGTAAATAGTAATGTTCAACCCAATTACCATAAGCCTAATATTCTATAAAGTATAAATTATACGGTCTTACGGTCCGGACCGGAAATTCCCAGTCCAGTATCGGTTTTGAACTGGGACCAAAAATCTCAAATTTCTTTGACCAAGGATCGGACCTTAAAATTCCGGTCTGATCCGGTCTACCGGTCCGATCCTAGTTTACACAGCCCTAGGAATAAATGGCAGGAGAAGCACTCAACCATTTCTCTGAGAGGGTCGGCAGCGGCCAAAACCGCAACAAGCCAAAGACTAGAAACAAAGAATAACACACAACGTGGATCGACCTACACACAAACCCAACCTTGGAGAAGACACGCTCAAACTAAAAGGATGGGCCCGACACATATTTGAAAAGAACAAATCGACAATTCCATCGCGGAATAGATGAAAGCACATCGGCCGGAAAATATACGCATAAACAAGCCGACGTTCACAGATATATAACATAATCGTTTGCCTTCTATTTGAAGATGAGCAAGTGCAAAGTTGACAATAGAAAATCCAACCCCGACCTCACCGACCACCACATAGGAAACAACAACTTTCTTAGCCTAGGGGACCGACGGCCTTCTCGACCGATCACAATTCACAAGCGGCCTTATTGACCAACTTTCATAACTTCTACTTTCTAGAGAGAAGGTTGAGTCTCTCTAGGAAGAAGTTCTCTATGACTCTGTCATATATTCCCTCCATTCATAAATGCATGTCTTTTTAATGTCTTAAAAATTAAGAAGTTATATGATTTGACTTAAATACCCTCAATCTTGTTGAGATCTTTCCCATTTTTATTATATATTTATGTAATTAAGTTTAATTAATGAGGATAATATTAGAAAAAAGTGTGTAAAATATGTCAAATGACAAGTATTGTTGAACAACAAAATTAAGCTAAAAAACGTGTATTTTTAAACGAAGAGAATATCATATAAAGACTAATGGGATAATTTCATAATCCAAGGGCTTTCCAAATTAGATATGTATAACCTTCAAGTCTTCAGCCATGTAGTCTAGCTACAAGGATCATAAGGTGGTAAAATGGACACTTAGAATTTATAACTATTAAAAGCAGTATTAATCTGTTCTGGGTGTTCTAATCTAGTCTCCAAATAGTATTTTTAACCATCCTAAACTCTACCGAACAAAAAAAAAAGATGTATATAACTCAACCCAAAATCAATACCTAGTACCTACACAAAATAACTAGACATCTCAAAAACATAATTGGAAGAGTTAAGGGGTGTGCTTGCAGTCTTATAAAACTCTTTTAATTGAAAGAGGATGCTACAATGTTCTTGATACATCTCAAAAACACCATAGCATCCTCATCTCCGCTACCATCAACATTTGTTATTATGCCTTCGTGGTGGATCAACATTATGCCCATGTAGGATGGATAGTCTAATGACTGTCCTATAAAACTTCCCTTTAAACTTGAGCAACACCTTCTTGTCGCAAAGGACCCCTGACATTGCCCTCCACTTTTGCCAACCTCTCTGTATTCGGTGTGTGATGTTCACATCGATGCCCCAGTTACTTTGCAAGACTGACCCCAAATACTTGAAACTATCTTTCTGTGTTACCACTTCTCCTCCTAAAAGCACCTCAACATTGTTTATCGCCCTCTGCCTGAACCTAAACTCCACGTACTCCGTCTTGGTCATGCTTAGTTTGAAGCCCTTCGACTCCAACTTCTCCCTCCAACTTTCGAGTCTTCTACTAACCCCGGCTCTAGTCTCGTCTACCAAGACGATGTCGTCTGCAAACAACATACACTACGGGACTCCCCCCTGAATCTCGCTCGTCAGAACATCCAACACGACCGTAAAAAGGAAAGGGCTTAGGGCGGAGCCCTGGTGTAGACCTGCCTCCACCTTAAAATACTTTGTGTCTCCTCCTGGGGTACAAATACTTGTCAACGAACCTTCGTACATGTCTCTAACGATTCTGATAAACGTGCCAAACACTTCATTGATTGCCAAACTTTCCAAAATCAACTCTCTAGGTACTCTGTCATAAGCTTTCTCAAGGTCAATAACAACCATGCGCAGAATTTTCTTTCTCTCTCTATACTCCTTTGTTAGCCTTCTAAGTAAGTGGATGGCCTCCATGGACGATCTCCTAGGCATGAAGCTAAACTAGTTCTCCGATACTTTGACTAGTCTCCTCAACCTCAACTCGATGACCTTCTCCCACACCTTCATTGTGTGACTCAATAGCTTGATCCCTTTGTATTTGTTACACTGCTGCACATCTCCCTTGTTTTTATATAGAGGGATTAACTTACTAAGCCTCCATTCCTCAGGCATCCTGGTGGTCTTAAAAATTTCATTAAAGAGCATTGCTAACCATTCTAGTCCTCTCTCACCCAGGTGTTTCCAAACTTCTACCGAAATCTCATCCGATCCTATTGCTCTTTTGTTGCCCATTTTTTGGATCACTTCTTTTATTTATTCTCTGGAGAATCACCTATAAAAGCAAAAGGGGTTTTCTTGGTTGTCTAGACCCATTGAACCATTTCGACTCACATTTGTCTCAAGTCTCTCATTCAGAAGCCCACAAAAGTATCTTTCCCAACGCTGTCTAATCTGCGTGTCATCCACCAACGCTCGCCCATCCTCGTCTCTGAAAAATAGTGAGAAAAGAAAGGGTGGTAAAATGTGCGAAATTGAGAGAAAAGAAAGGGTGAGAAAATAAGAGGTGAGAATAGAATGGGTTTTATGATTTCCTTTGTTTGGCTAAACTTATGTTTTAATGAGAGATTATGTCATTATGAATATGATTTAATTTTTCTTTTTCTTATTTTAAAGATTGTATCTCTACTTTCCTATCAAACTAGTATGTATTCCCGTACCTTGTACGGGTTTTTTTCTTAAATAAAATATTAATAATAAAATATTTTCAAATATATTTATTATCCTAGAAAAATAATTATGTAAATGCTTAAATTAAAATATTGTTTAATAATGAGATTTTCTATATTATATTTTAAAAACATGGATAAGAATTTATCATATCCAAAAATAAAAGATTATTCTTTAAAAAAAAGGTGGTGTGCTCCAATCTAAATGTGACATGTGTCGTTTAATAACTTTTTTAACCTCCGCTTTAGATTATAGTTATAATTCTACTAATTTTTCTTATGAAATCTCATCAATTCTCATCTTAAAATGCAATCAAACAATAGAAAAATAGTTCCCACAATCGGGCTTTAGAGTATTCTATATATACATATATTTGAATCGGACTACAAGTCAATCGGGCTTTAAAGCCTACACAAGCCCCTCATAATAACCATATCCACCCTAATTACTATTTTACTCATTTAGGCTGGCCCAGCCCGACCCAACGGGCTACATATGTTGTCCAAATCCAAACCTGTCCATTTTATCGGACGGGTTGGGTGGGCCGGCCCTGTCCATTTTATCGTTGGTGTTAATTTGTATTATCAAAGATAATGATACGCCATTGACCTATGTATATATAGGATGTATAATTATCTTATGATTTCAGCTTCTTCTTTTTCAGAATTTCAATCATTCGTAATTTTAATATGGGGCAATTCGCTAATTGTGATTGTTTTTTTTTATCACTAAAGGTGGGGATGAAATATCCAATAGTAAGCATTTTCCTCCATCTATGGGTCATATTAAATCTACCATTGTAAGTCTATTTGACTCTAGATTAATCCTAGGTTCTAAATCTTTTCAGATCCATACACTTGTTCTTGGCACAAAAATGTAACTAGTTTTAATTGAAAGAGTAATAGTAAGTGTTGATACCATAGTACTTATAGACTATGATTAAAACATAGATTTTTCTAATCTATGCCCTAATTACATATGTTAAGAGCCTTAAAATGGTAGTGTTTTGTTGAGTTATATCAATTTAGGTTTAATTAATTTTTTCAATAGGATTTAATAATTTTTTTAGGATTTTAGTTGCTAACAATAGCAGCATGTTGTCACATGTTAGAAAAACCGTTAAAAACAAAAATATTAGCATCCCTGTAAATTTTTTTTTTGAGGGGATTATCCTTGTTACATCTCAGTAGGTTATGCATCACATCACATGACACTTTCTTCAATCCATATTTATTTTGATTCATGTCAAAAGATCGACAAAGATTGCATGGGTTTTTAATTTTATTACCCTAAAAAGAAAAATATATAGCAAGTTGTACCTCTTTTTAAAAGTAAAGTGACATAAAGGAACTTGTATTTGCTTTCAAAAAATGCACTAAAATCTAGCGAAAATCTTAAACCACTAGATATATTAATTAAGGAGGACAATATGGTGGTGGTAACTAGTGACTTTAGTTAATTTGGTGAGCGTGGCAGTTATGGACTTATGCCCCAAAAATATACTCACTTTTTTTTGGTCGAAAAATATACTTACTTTTTTCTCAATGGAGTTTTGACTTCAGCACTTTACTCGATCGGATCCAATAATAGTATGGAAGTGGAAGTACTATATTTGAAATTATTACCCTAAAAAAACATAACTAAATCATATGTATAAACATTGGAAACCCCATAAATAAATAAATTCCAACAAATTTTCTGCAAAACAAAGGCTAACAGATTCGATTGTTTTCTCCGCTTATTTACTTGGGTGAAAAATCAAGCCTTGTCATTCTTTCTTCCATTGGATTTGAAGAAAGTCTATGGGTTAGTGGGTAGGTAGACTGGATTTCATTGAATATGAAGAATGTCCGTGGGCTCGTAGGTAGGTAGACTAGATTTCATTTAATCTGGAGAATGTTTGTGGGCCAATAGGTAGGTAGATTGGATTTCATTGGATTTGAAGAAAGTTTGTGGGTCAATAGGTAAGTAGATTAGAGACATGTCCACACAAGCGCACGTACGCGGATGAGTCTAGCCTATAAGGCTATGAGATTCCATTCTAAGACCAATTGAGATGGTCAGTTGACACTTGGATATCGGCATGTTAAGTAATGTAGATAACGAGATAGGTAGTAGTAAACTTGCTAAGTCCAACCCAAGATAGTCGGTAGTTAAACAATGTAGATAACGAACTGACTGGTAGAAGTGTCTATCTGAACCCAATCCAAAATAATCGGTAGTTAAGTAATTAGGTTATAACGAGGTGAGTACAGTAACATAATTGCTAAACCAAATCCAAATAGACAAGAAAGATAATAGGTCCAACATCGAACCGCTAGGATTTTAGTGACCAATGAGTCGTATGTCATTCAACCCTTAAGTTAAATAAGACGTCCAAAAATAGTTATAACTTGATAACATAGGCCAACTAACATTAACTAACAAAATTTATGTCGTGTGACTCTTAGCAAAGAAAATTTCCAACTCTTCATGTTATGCCAATCGAGGCTCACACGGTCACACCTTTTCACTTGCTTAAAGCATATAGATGCATATTAAATTAGAAATACAAGTTCTATAAGATATGAACCAACAATTTTCAATGAGAACCCGGTTTCAGACCCGGTTCGGTCGAATTATATAAATGTATGGAGAACCCAACAAAAATCCGTACACAAATAAAGCGTTGAGCAAAGAAAATGAGAAAGAACAACTTGTTTATAAAAGGGCCACTTTGAGCCTATCAGGATAAGGCCAACTAATTAACCATGGTTAAAGTATTAGTTATAAAGTAACCAAGGTTAAGAATATATGTAGTATTTAATTTCCATCAAGATACCACTATAGATTCCATCAATTAAAATAAAAAAGCACCATATAATTAGGGCATTGGAAGTGGATTCAAGATTCCAACATCATCATCATCATTCATCAAGCCAAGGAAGGACCACAAATACACCATACCAATTGGGTCTTGGCTTCTCTTTTTGTCCACCAAAACAACTCCTTTTTTATTTTTTTATCCTTTCGTTGATAAATTAACTTGCAACAT
Source organism: Fallopia convolvulus (assembly GCA_964016875.1). Taxonomy (NCBI): domain Eukaryota; kingdom Viridiplantae; phylum Streptophyta; class Magnoliopsida; order Caryophyllales; family Polygonaceae; genus Fallopia; species Fallopia convolvulus. Next base: position 41,178,947 of record OZ024737.1, read on the forward strand.
GATTTTAGCTATATATTATTAGGAATAACTCCTAGGGTTAGAAATTAGTTTGGGAAGCTAGCTAGACGTTTGTTCTAACTCAATGTGGAGGCAATCTAATTTCCCATTTCATTGACACCTCTCTTAAATTTTAGAAGGCAAGACATATTTAGAGAGTTTATATGTATACTTTAGATATTTATAGTTTTGGTATTAAAATATATATTTCAAATATATAATGTGGTATTAAAAGTATAAAAAAATTGAAATTTTATATATAATATATACACACATATAATTACTTTTTTTCTAAATTTTATTTTTACCCTAACTAGTGTGGAGAGTCTTTCTTAGATATATAGATCACTTGAAAACAAAAACAAAAACAAAAAATCCTTTTGAAATCAACTATATCAAACATCATACCTAAATGGAAGGACACACATGAAAGAATAATATTTTTGGAAACAGTTGCTTAGATCACCATTCTCCATTTTCAGATAGATTTATGAATCAGATACTGTACAAGCTAAATGGAGGGGTAAAAAACAAGTAGGTAAGAATATAAATGTAACCCATGATAATTAAGTTGAATGAATTGAAAGATGAGTTGTATTGGACATCCATCCATCCTTTAATTTTGTGCTTTCTCTGTGTCTATCTCTTTCTCTCTCTCTCTCCCCACTGCCTTTTTTTGGGTTCCTCCAATTAAGCAGCAGCTAATTCAAAGAGGAATCAAGATTCTCTTTAAGTAAGATTTCTTGTTTGGCTCTCTAGCTCTCTAATAAGTCTTAATAATATATATCTTATTCATGCTTTTTATGTCTCCTTCCTTGAAACAAGGGCTTGTCTTGGTAGAGACTGATCCAATCCAAGCAACTAACAAATCCACCAGTCAATCTCTTTCAAGTTTTTATCACCAAGCAAAAATTAAAAGTAAGTCTCCTTTTCTTCTCATCTCTCTCATTCTATCTCTTCCTCTCTTTCTTGGGTTTCTTGATTTCTAGCTTTTTGCTGGTTAATTCTATCAATTCTGTCTTTACTTTTTCTGATTTTTTTTCTGGGTTATTTTGGATATGATCTTACTTGTGCTTTTCTCAATCACCCATTAATGGGTGTTTTTAGTTTGCTACAAAAATTCTTTGGATCTTATATGTGTATCTGAAAAAGTACCTAAAACTAATCAGCCAAAAAAAGGAAGCTATAAATGAATTTCTAAGAAGACTGAGTTTTAGATGCAGAAGGTCAATGAACAAGCTGATGCTGAATTTTCTCGAGCTGCTCCATGGTGGGTCCCACCTGGAAATCAGCCACCTCATCATCATCATCATCAAGCTGATCAAGAACACCAAAATTCTGCAGGTGAATTCTAAGCTGCTAAATAATTCTACATTTTTTTTTGTATTTTTTTTGTGTTTTTTATTGTCATTTTGCTGGTTTTAATCTTTGGCTGATGTGTGTGTGATAGATGAAGTGTCTGTCTGTCTGGCGTGTGAAGCAGGCATGATTAGTTGTTTGATTGCTGGATTAGTACTTGAATGGTGTTTTCTCTAGCTAACATTATATTAGTTGAAACAATAATTACTAAACAATTAAAATGATGATAGTATATAAAGAAGAATTATGGGTTTCTAGAGGCAAAGAAATTAACTTACATATCTGAATCTAAAGGTAAAATTTTCTTCTAGACATTTTATAATTATTTATCATTTCATGTCCCTTTTATGAATTAAGGAAAAGTTTGATGCAAATAAGTAGATAATGTAGAGCAAAAGTGAGAAAATTTTGATTGGAGGGAAATCTCAAATCCTGGCCCAAATAACAGTTAGCCATTATTGAAAGCCCCTATTAATATTCCCCACAAAATGGTAGTTAGCTAGATAGCTTCTCAGCATTAATTGGGGCTAAACGGTAAATTTCTCTAACTTTTCTTCTTTCTCATTTTGATTCCAAATTTATAGGTGTAGGGAGAGTCTATATTTTGAACATATGGATAATCTTGGGTTTTTTTAGTCCATGCCAAAAGTAATGATAGTGGATAGCTATTGACGGAACGGTTGAAAGTAATGATCTAATAAAGATAAAACGTTAATGTGTTATTGGTTGAGGTAGCTTTTGGTTTAACTTAAACTTATAAAATGACAAAATGAGACATGATTATTATAAAAGGTATGATTTTCTTTTAGGTTAATGGCAGGTTTGGAAAAAAAAAATCAAACGTTAGTACAAATCTCAAAAAGCTTTCTAGAGTAACTTCTAAAATTTAAGCTTTTAAACGCTAGATACAACTCTACCGCTGATTATACCAAACATTGATCCTAGTAGAGTTTAAAATGGAATTTTAAAAACTAAACGCTAGCGTTCTAAGCTTGAATCATATACAGTACATCACATATGACTTCGTCATCACTTATTTTCTCGATACTAATTAGTTAAAATAATTTATTTACATAGTTAGATAGTAGGCTTTAATTGATAAAATTGAAAACAAAATAAAAAATAAAGGAAAAATATACATAATTAGATAGTTGGATAGTTTTATAGTAGGCTTTATCACATAATAGAATTTCAGTTTCTCTTAGTTCTATAGGACGGATCCTCCTGGCATGTTCAAGTTATGGGTGTTTCCATCTTGACCCCTCTCAGATTTCGCTTGAGCGGAATTATAAAGGATAATGATGTTGTTTCTATGATGTGAAAAGTCAGCATTTCATCTCTTAAAAGTGAAATAGGATGCACATAAATTTGATAGATCAATTTTGACATGAGATCACAACCATCCATTTGATAGAATAATAGGATGATAAAATCTTAATTTTTGTTGGGGTAAAAAGTGGATACATATAAAAAGTGAAACCCCTTACTTTGGATATGATCTTAAATGTAAAAATAGTTAAAATTCGATATGTCACTCATTTAATATCGACTCTCGGAAATTCTATATATAGTGACATTTGATTATTCATAAACCCTTGGATGTCAAATACAGCCATTGGAAATTTGGAATTCAACAAGAGATCTAGCTATCACTAAATAGATTTTTCATAGGTCGTCACTGATGATGAAAAGAATGATGGTGATATTTTTGAAGTATGTTCACACATTTAACAAATATTTTGAAACTATGTTGTGGATTTTGATATCATCATCGATGGTCACAACTAAATATTTTTTACAAGAACCAAAATTGACCAGCTGTTAGGGTTTTTGTCAATCAGAGAATAAATGATTTGCATTGAATTGATTAATTGCCGTGACTAAGGAGGAAATCTCATTCTGATTGTTGACATATGGCTTATTTTAGATCAAGAAATTGTTTTTATAACGGTTGACTTTTGATCAATGAACATCATGAAAGTCAAAAAGTGCCACAAAATTGCTACTGAATTAATGTGGCAATTAATTAAAACTTGGGAAATAAAAACTTGGCCGATTATTAATTAAACTAAGTTTATTAGGATATGAAAGTCCTAAGCAATCTAAATATATCTTATAATATTCATTTGTGGTCGTGTATAAGTAGTCCTTGTCAATTAGCCTTAGTGCATCAGGTGAAACCAATTTATAAATTATTAGATTCTGTGAACATTATTTGATGCTCTTGAATCTTGAATCTCATGACCTAGCCTCACCAATCAAAACCCACCAAATTGATTATGTCTAATTAAAAATCTCATCTTTTGGGGAGTTGAATATTTCCGGATTTGCATCTGGAAATTTAATTATTATGCCTAGTGCCTGCATCCTAATCTATTAATAGTTTTTCTTATTAGATTGAATGATTTCATTAAGGTTCAAATTAAGCAAAATGCAAAAGAGAATGTAAAGGAAGTTAAGTACAATTAATACATTACATTTCAGGTAACAAAATGAACTCAGAGAAAGGAAAGGAAGCAAAAGTCTTAGTTCCATCACCAGTTGCTCATCAACAAAAAAGTCAATTTGAGATTATGCTTGGACAATCTTTGGTAATTTATTTGGTTAAATTCTCTTGAATGTTAGGTAAAAATGATCAAATATGATTTTAATTTGATCATGTCTTCTCTTATTCAGGTTAATACAAACCCTTCTCACCCACCTCAACTCTATGGCTTATACACAGCTTATGGGCCTCCTCAAACCATGGTTTGTTCATTAATTTCCTAGCACTTAACTTAATTGTGCGGTTTTGTAATGTATTCAAGTTTACACATTGAACATATATATAAGATGAGTTTTTTCGGTTGATGATGTAGGGAGCGATGATGCTACCGATGAGCCTGGCAACAGACGACGGGATTGTTTATGTAAATCCGAAACAATATCATGGGATCTTACGCCGAAGAAAGAGTCGAGCAAAGGTGGCATTGAAAGCTAAGCCTCGCCCTAGTAACAAGGTAATGTATATATAAGTGTCATGGTTCCTTAGATCTTGTCATTTACTTGAGCTCTAAATCATTCATTAACCAACTTAAATTAGGGTTTGTTCCATTGATCGACATACATTTGTTTTTCCTTAATAAGCTAGCTAGAGATATAATAGAGCACGCACTATAAACATATCAATATACGAGGTATCGCCTTAGGACATACAGTCAAGTAGTCAGAAATCAAAATCTTAGAGCATTACCATAAGGTCTTCGTTTCGACTCTCATGAAAAGTGTCTTGGCTCGTGATGGTGACCATATTATGTGTATTTGGCAGCCATATATTCACGAATCGAGACACAAACACGCAATGCGAAGGCCAAGGGGAGCCGGTGGGAGATTTCTCAACTCGAAGGAGCTCCAAGCCCTAAAGGGATTACCATGTACTGCAGTAACATTTGGTAACAACAACGACGACAACAACAACAATAACAAGACAACATTAATCAAGAACAAAACTAGGTCTCCAAATGATCATTATTATGATCACCATCAACTCTCCTCTAATCCATCCGGATCTTCGAGCTCAGAAGTCCTCAACTCCGCCAACAGCAAGGGCGGCTATATGGGCTCAAACCCGAATAACCCAAACCCGAACCCATCTGGGTCCGAAGTGACCAGCAACTTTCTCTATGAGTCGAGACAATTTGATTGGTTTCAAGCCAAACACTCCTTCACAAGCAATTGGGAGGTCCAGCCAGCATCCGATCATGGCTGTTGTGACTTCCTCAAGGTTTGATTAATCTACATGATACAAAATTAGGGTTCTTCATACAAAATCCACCACTTAAACATGTGGTCACGTTTATTTTTCACAAAACCACCCGTTAAATCAATACTTTATGCAAAACCATCTAGTAAAATATAACTCGAATTATATTTTATGATTGGTTTTTATACAAGTATTAAATTGACGGGTGTGATTTTGTGAAAATTAAACTCATGGTTTTTTGTATTAGTAACCCTTTAAAAACCCACAAAGGATATATCATAATGAGATTGCCTTTAGTTGGGTTGGTTCACCAAATCGATCGGCAAGTGATCCTTGGCTAAATTTGGTCTCTTTTTTTCCAATTAATTTCATCTGCTAGCTTTTTGCAGTGAGAGGAAATTGGAGACCAAGTGTATGATATTACTTTGTACATTTGGAGTTCTTGAGACTTTAGATTATGGGGTTTGGTTATGTGTTTGCATTTATGGTACGGTGTGTGATTTAAACCTTGGGATTCTAGTTTAATTTTCTCTTGTAATCTTGTTTCCCAACATGGGTTTATTATAAAATAAGGAGAAAAACATGGGTTTATTATAATTAATTACTATAATTTCAGTTTGAGTGATGGTATATCATTGACCCTTTTTCTGAATCTTCGTTCTTTTTTTTGGTGAAAGAACATGGGCAAACGCCCAGGGGGCGAGACTTAAAGTCTCACAAAACGCCCAGTAGCACGTCCAAGCATATCGTGCTCCAAGAACGGGAGCGAGATGTCGGGCGGGACCGGGATGATGTGCAGGCCGAGAGAGAGGGCATGGGCATGCCTGGCGAGGGAGTCCGCGACTGAATTCGCTTCCCTGAAGACGTGTTTGAGACGAGTGTTCCAATCTCGTCTAGTGAGAGTCCGGCAATGGTTGACCAAATTAGCGAGGGGATGAGCAGAGCTAGGTTCCTTGTTGATCATCTCAATAGCAAGGGCCGAGTCGGACTCGACGAGGACGTGTCGAAAACCCAGCTCCCACGCCAGCTGAAGGCCATCCAAAATGCCCCAGATTTCGGCACAAGGGACCGAACACCTGCCGATCTTCCGGGCGTAGCCATGGATCCAAGCCCCATCAACACCACGAAGAACTCCAGCAGCAGTGGCCGTGCCGTCCGAGCCGACAGACCCGTCGGAGTTGAGCTTCACCCATGGGTCCATCGGCTTGGACCAGGATACAACAATCTCGGTCGCCGGCACCTGATTCCGCAAGCCTCCTCTAGCGTTCCAAGCCACCGCGTAAGCCTCCGCTTGGTTGTGTATGAATTCCGCCTCCGCGAGATTCCTCCTCGAGTTCCCGAAGACCACCTCGTTCCTCCACTTCCAAATCCACCAAAGCGCAGTAGTGAAGATCGCAGGCCATCCCACCACCTCGTCTCTTCCCTCGCGCGCCAGAATATTGCCCCGAAACCACCCTGCAAAGTCAAACAAGAAAAAATCAGTGATGCAAACCGGAATTCTCATGGACAACCAAAGAGGGGCAATTTTTGGGCACTCCCTGAAAAGGTGGATCAAAGTTTCCGGTCCGCCATTGCACAGAGGGCAGGCGTTGTTCTGCGTCATGTGTCTTCGTCTCCGCTCGGCATTGGTGAGAACAACCCCCTTAGCAAGGAGCCAGGCAAAAGTCCGGATACGCTCTTGGACCCGAATCCTCCAAATACTCCCATATAGCACCCGATCAGCCCAGCACAAGTTACCACTTCCCGTGATCTGAGCATAAGCCGACTTCACACTGTAACCTCCATCGAAACTAGCATCCCAACTCAGTGCATCCGAAAAGGCCGAGGGCGCCGCAAGTTTGATCGAGGCAATACGGGATAGGATCATTTCAGGCAACAAATCGTCAAAGAGATGTCAACTCCACCCCGTCGACTCATTCTAGTAGTGACGAACCAGCATCTCCCGGTCGCCCGTCGGGATAGGCTCCAACGCCCAGTCGAGCAGGCGACCCTCGCCAGCCCAAGAGTCCATCCAGAACCATAGGTTCTGCCCATCCCCGGCGTTCCAGACACAACCCTTAAGGACAACGTCGTCGACACCCGACTGTAAACCACTCCAAATCGTCGACGGGTTGCTGACCTTCTTTCCCGAGTCTCTAGTATACTTAGCCGCCAGCACCTTGCACCAAAGACTCTCGGAGTCGTGGAGGAACCGTCAACTAAGTTTACCGATCATGGCAAGGTTTAACTCGCGCATAGATCTAATACCGAGCCCTCCATCCTTCTTGGCTAAGCATAACTCCGACCAACCAACAAGGTGGACAACCCTCCTGTTCGAATCCTGGCACCAAATGATGTTCCGAATCAGTTGGTCAATTTTGTCACAAGTATCCTTTGGCAAGACCACCAATGCCATCAGGTAAATGGGGATCGAAGTCAACACAGATTTAGCAAGAGTAACCCTGCCAGCGAGGCTCAAAGTCTTGGACCTCCATGAACACAATCGGGATTTGACCCTATCCACGACGTATGAGAAGGTTTCTTTGTTCACCGGTTTGTGCAAAACCGGCATACCAAGGTAATTCCCCAGATCCGACGTCACCTCGAAACCACTCTCCACACTAAGCGCCTCAATCAAATCTTGACTCACATTTTTGGACACAAAAAGCTTCGACTTGGCCTTACTTAATTTCTGCCCTGACGCCGCGCAAAAGGAATCCAGGATGTCCATGATCACTCTCATTTGAGACACCGAAGCTTCCTCCATAAGCACCACGTCATCCGCAAACAGAACATGAGAAACTAAGGGCCCTCTCCTCGTAACCTTCACCGGCTTCCAGGTGCCGCCGTCCACCGCATCACAAATAAGGTGACTCGGGCGTTCCATACAAAGAACGAAAAGATAGGGGGACAGCGGGTCGCCCTGTCGTATACCCCTGGAAGGCGCGAAAGCTTCGGTAACTTCCCCATTCCAAAGGAGTCTCATGGAGGACGTGCTAATGCAGGTTTTGACCCACTCAATCCATTTCGAAGGAAAACCCGCATCGCGAAGAGAGTCCACAACAAACTCCCAACTGAGACGATCGTACGCCTTCTCAAGATCAATTTTCAACACCATCCAGCCCTTCTTACCCTACTTCCGTCTCATCGAATGGACGACTTCCTGAACAAGCACAATATTATCCGAGATAAGCCTATTCGGGATGAAACTTCCCTGCATAGGGCCGATAAGATCATTGAGGAGCGGGCGAAGCCTGTTGACCAAAATCTTCGTAACCAGTTTGTAAACCACATTGCAAAGACTAATGGGCCGAAACTGCGAGATTTTTTCCGGTTTTGCGACCTTAGCAAGCAGCACAATGAGTGTTTCGTTGATCCCATCCGGTAAGCAACTATTCTGAAAGAACTCCTTGACGAAATCCCTGACGGACTGCCCCACTTGCCCCCAGCATTGTTTGAAGAAAAGAGCCTGGAAGCCATCGATCCCTGGCGCTTTCAGGCACCCCATGTCGCTAAGGGCCAGCCGGATCTCCCCGTTGTCCACGGTCTCGACGAGCGAGCTCCAAGCGAGCGTAGAGAGTGTAGGGAATCTCCCTTCGGGAAGGAGAATGCCACCAGGCACAGGCTCAGGGGCGCGGTAAAGATCTTTGAAAAACTCAATAGCATGCTTCTCCACACTCTTCGGCTCTCTAAGAACTCTGCCATCCTCCAGCATCAGATTATCAATCCTATTGCGCCTCCTCCTAATTATCGTGGAAAGGTGGAAGTAAGCCGTATTGCGATCCCCCGAACTCAGCCACTTCTCCCTAGATTTTTGGAACCAAAGCAACTCCTCCTATTCAAGAATAGAGCGGAGCTCGTCCTGAAGGACTCGCTCAGCCTCGATGAGAGTAGTGTTGATTCCAGAACCAGACGCTTTTTGGACCCGATCAATGTTGCTGATAACCGCCAACTTCCTCGAGTGAATGTTGCCGAACACCTGCTTGTTCCATTTGATCAAAACGTCCCTGATGGACTCCAGAGAATCAGTGATGGGCTCAGCCGACCCCCAGTGTTCATCAATAAGGTCCTTGAAACCGCTATGACTCACCCAGGCAGCTTCGAAACGAAAAGGCCGTCTCTTACGATTACAAGCCCTGATCGAAACCAGGGAGAGCAAAATAGGGCAGTGATCCGAGCCCAAAGCAGGGAGGTGCCGCGTGGAAGCATCCGGCCAATCGAGTCTGGCTGCCGCATTCATGAGAGTTCTATCAAGCCTGCGCGCTTTGAAGGTTTGGGCAGACCTCCCTGACGACCAAGTGAAATCATTCCCGGAATAACCCATATCAATGAGCCCAGCTTGATCGACCCAGTCCTGAAAGAGATCGGAATCAGCAGACATCAGCGAAGAGGTCCCCTTGCTCTCCCAACTATTGAGCACACAGTTGAAATCGCCACCGAAGATGCACGGACCCGGATTGCTTCCTGAGAACGCCTGTAAATCATCCCAAAAAGACACCCGATCAGCTTCATTCGGGGGGGCATAAACGATAATGAGGTTGAGAGATTTGCCATGAAGATTAATTTTAGCATGTATAAAACGATCATAAAGACGAATGATATGTAGATCAATATTATTGTCGTCCCAAAGCAACCATAAGCCCCCAGCAAAGCCGATGGCCTCGATTCGAATACACTTCGGGAACTTCAGCTTCGAACAGATTTCGTCGGCCCTAGCACCAGAAATTTTAGGTTCCAGGATTCCAAGAACATCCACTTTGTGGTGCCTGGCCATGAACTTCGTCGCCCTTCGGAAGCCAGCATTCCCGGCGCCCCTGCAGTTCCAAATCAAACAATTCATAGCTAACAAAAACGAGGGGGGCTCAGTAAAAAGGATACAATCAAGACGATTGGGTCTCGACTTCCTCTCCATCATCCTCCACCATCTTTTCATCGGTGCCCTGGGCCTCACCACCTCCGTTATTACTGTCGGTGGCCAAGATCTAGCTCCTGAGATCGGCAATCGTGTCGTTCGCATCCTGGAGACTAGAATCCTCGTCGTCGCCGTCGATTTCAATCGGGGTTTGTTCGACAGGAGTAATTTCGGCCGATGGGCCTGCCTCCTCATGGACGGTTCCATTATCTGCAAGACTAGAATAAGGGTTAAAAGTTAATGGGGCCTCCACACCTCTGGGCCGCTCAATTTGGCTTTAATCAAAGCCACTTCTTTCTTGTTATTATTCTTTTTGGAGGCGGTTTTTTTCGATGACTTTTGCTTGTGATTTTTGGCTTTTGACATAAATTGGATCAGGGCGGACGAAACGGCAGCCGCTTTATCAGCCTGGGATCGCGAGCCCGAGGGATTGCCGTTGTTCTTAACTTCCTTTCCTTTACCGATGTTCTTTCCTTTTCCCGAGTCAACGTTCCCATCATTGATTGCTCCATTCTTCTTGGACTCTACGGCCGCCGGAACTGTGGCCCTACTCACCGAACCACCAGACCCGCCGCCACTAGTACCACCGTTGTTGCGATTGTGCGTTTCGTCAGACCCGGTGTTAGCCTCCCCTGATCTCGCTTTAGGTTTGTTCGGCCTCCTCCTTCTTTGGACTTCCATCCATGGACCATAGAGGGCCGCTTCTTGATTCTGATTATCTTGAGACGACTCCATCGGGGTAGTCTGGCCCGAGGTGCCCTCGCTGGCCTTGTTAGCGACATCGGGGGACGCAGGGGCTGCTTGTTGCGGTTTGGATGGGCATGTATTCATCAGATGTCCGTAATGACCACAGTGGAAGCAAATCATATGTAGACCCTCGTATTCAAGCTTGTATCTCTTCTCGTTGATCGTCACCGTGCCCTTCAAAGGTTTAGTTAGGTCGAGCTCCACGCAAACCCGCGCGAAGCGGCACCGGTCGGAGAACAGAGTTCGCATATCCACCTTGATGGGTCTGCCAAAAGTTGCACCAGTTCTCATGAGAAAGTCCTCTTCATACCAGACCAGGGGGAGTTTCGCAATCCTCACCCAAGCGGGTGTCGTGTTGATCATGTCCGTTTCCGGGTCAAAATCCGGTGACCAAGATTTGATAATCAGATAATTCCCGAAGATGGTCCACGGGCCACCAGTGAGGGCCATCATATAGTCTTGTTCCACTTCGAATCTCACAACGTAATAACCGTTTGGAAGATCCGCCAAACTCATCTTACCTGCCGGTTTCCAAATCTCGCGAAGCTTGCGATCCATAACATGGAAAAGAACAAAACCTCCAAGCGTCCTGACAATGAGAGAGGACTTCCAGACATCCGCGAGGACCTTAACAGCATCAGGGGTAACCGTAATCACAGGGTCGCTGTGTTCACCCCCTGGATAGCACACCTTCATCCTGGTAGTGAAGTTTTAATTTTTAACTGATGATGGTCTCATGGCGATCAACGTAACAACGTCAACCTTACATACTAGCACATATCAGTTCTAGTTTTTTCATATGAAAAGTTATATATTTTTTCTTTAATGGAATATCCCTTATATATCTTGAATCACTTTTAATTTTAACCATTTTGTCTAACTTTGATGATATCCCTAATTAATCTTGAAGACCATAAATCAACGTCGTGTGATGATTGAAAATTGCTTTTGCAAAAGATCGAATAGGGTTCTTCTTGGTCCGAATCCAATTTGAATATACAAGCGTAATTTTATTTATTTCTATTTCTAACAAAAATCCACTTTATTTATGACAAAAATAAATAAAGTGGCTATCATTTGTTCGGTTTAGTAGTGGGAGTTAATGCTACAAATGATCATAATTGATCAAATTGCCCTTACAATTTGCATTCCCTTCTTCATGATAGGAAGAAACAAAATAATCATCTTGAGTGATCAATATTTACAACATTTATGATCAAACCCTAGCCACATTTTAGTTTATGGAATTGAAATTGAGAAGAAGATCCACAAAAGCATCCACAATATAGGGATGGTTGTGAGTACCATTAACACTCAAATAGCAAGCTAGAAGGTTTTCGAGGGAATCCCAATCATGGAGAAGGCAAGGGTGGGCCCACACCATCTCCTCCATCGACCTTCTGAAATCCATGAAAGGATCATCAGACTCCATCTCCGCCTCCTCCATCACCACCACACTATTACTACTTGTATCCTCGATTTTCTTCTTCTTCTTCTCAATGTCTTCTTCCTTATAATAATGATCCCCCGCTAAGGACAAGATATCCTTAGTGGGGGAGGGTTCGAAGAAGAGACGAGTCTCTGAGTGGACCCCACGAATGATGTCGTCGAGAGCTTTAGGGGAGTGGAGGCACCTTCCGCGGTTACTGGAGTAATCTTTTGAAGGTGTTAGAATAGACGTTGTCTTCTTCTTCACCTTCTTCGTATTTGACTCCATTTATTTTAATATTGTGGGTTTTTTCTTATTTGGTGTGTGTGTGTGTGTGTGTGTGTGTGTGTGTGTGAGAGAGAGAGAGAGAGAGAGAGAGATAATGGAAGATCAAGAGATGGGAAAATGGGACTGCAAAATGGTGGGCAAGTGAGTATTAATTTCTAGCTCTATCAAACTTAGATGTAATGCATATCTATATATATTTTGACATCAATATTAACTTTGAGGGTAGTAGTTATTAAGATCACAAGTGAATGGAGTGATCAAATTCAGCCATGACTTGTGTCTATAGAGATATGCGGTGTTCTAACGCGTTTTATATACTTAATTACTTGACAAATTATACAAGTCAAAATCATAATAGTCAAATTTAATTTAAGTTTTGTTCTTGTGATGATTTAGAATGGTTAAATAAAATAAAATTATGAAGTTATGCACCCGACTGTGTTACGGTTTGCATCTATTATCATATACCCAAAAAAAAAATCATAGACCAAAAAAGGCTAAGGTGATTGAGGCCAAGGATTTTGTGAAAGACTATGAAGTTGCAAAGTTTCATGTGAAAGATTTAAAACAAGTAACCTATGAGGACTTGAGACCATCAATTGTAGCGAAAGATGAAAATCAAAATTGTGGGATACAAAAAGGATTTGCAAGGTAAGGTCACAAGTAGCTAAGATCTTAGCTAGGGGGTGATAGGATGAGGAGATCTCATTACATTTTGAGTATGAAGGTATCATATCAACTAACTATAATAAATGATAGTTTTCATGACTTGTTAGATAAAAATCAACAACTGATAACAATCAACATATTAAGTATGTCCTTGGGCGGATTCAGTAAAGTTCCATGACTTGTTTTAGCCCATATAAGGAACGCTTTAAATGACAAACTTGGCTAGAGTAGCAACTAGCAATGCATGTAAATCTCCTCGCTAATATAGCCGTGGAGGAATACATTGTTCACATCTAATTGGTGAGTATGCCAATGTTGCGCAATGGCCAAAGCAAGCAATAACTGAGCTGTGGTGAACTTGGCAACGGATGAAAATGTGTTTGTAGTCCTTCGCCTTAATTCTGTAAACAAGGCATACATATTCTTCATTAGTTGGAGAAGACACAGAACGGCTCAGCTCTCATCACGAGTTAAGCTGTAATGGCTATACTGTCCATGAACATTACCTAGCAAGTCTGAATTCCCCTCTACCTACAAAAATGGTCGTCCAACCACAAAAATGATCTTCTGCAACTGATGTTCAACCATATCTAACTCTTACGAGAAAACCACAACGGATCAAAACCAGAAAACGAATTAGAGAGGCAAATATCTCGAAAAAGGGCGGATATTGAAGCCAGTATCTGAATTGCAGCCAGCCTTAGTAACAACAAAATCCATTCCTAGAGACAAAACATCCAATAAAACACCAAAACAAGCATCAGATCATATCATATTCAAAACCCATCAAAAGTTTTAACAAAACTAAGGATTTCAATGACTATTGCGCCTTAGAACCTCCTGCCTCCTCCACGTGCAGGGAACGGTGCAGAAGTCGTGTTCTCTGGCTTCACCTCAACAATGTTGGGGAGATCAGACATACCAAGTGCTGCAATCATCTCAATAGTTTCTGGGTCCACCTCAATGGTGTCCGTCTTGATCGCTGACTCAGCAGGGACATAGTCCATGCGTCGCTCGCGCTCTTCCTCTTGAAGCTTGAGCGAGATTCCACGAACAGGTCCCTTCTGGATCCTCTTCATGAGATGGGTGGAGAATCCTGCAATCTTGTTGCGTAGACGCTTGGAAGGAATGATGGCGACTTCTTCCAGAAGCTTCTTGTTGGTGTGAAAATCCAAGGTCATGCGAGAGTAGTACTTCTCTATGACCTGGCGAGAGGACTTCTTCACGGTTTTGGTACGAACACGACCCATTCTTGACTGGCTCTAACTTACCTGAATATGTAAAGAATAAACACAGCTCAATTAGATATTAACATAACTCAGTTACCTGGAAATGTATACAATACATAAGATAACAGTATAATACTAAGTAAATAGGTAAAGTTTCTGTTCTTTCATACTTGCATCCAAATAAGATTTAGTCTTGAGGGTAACCAACACATTTAGCAATTGACTGATCACCAGAAAACAATTTGCTTTCAGGCAATTCAATTAGACATTAACAGAGAACTTCTACGTTCATTTCCATGTAAATTAAAAAACACAGCTCAATTAGACTACCACAGATTAGTTGCCTGAAAATGTGTACACATCAACTAAATAGGTAAAGTTTCTTTTCTTCTATACATGCAAAGACATTTGGCAATTGACTGACACCAGAAAACAATTTGCTTTCAGGCAATTCAATAGGCATTAACAGAGAACTTCTACTTCATAAGACTTCAAGAAGAACTACTATTATTGGTCAAAGCTGTATCCAATTTCGCCAAGCACAATGCAATACAAGATTCCATAAAAGCATTGACACAAAATAGATTACAGTACTGCAAGGAATGGCTCTCATGCAAGTTCAGTTCAACATTGACACAAAATATAGGATTCATACAAATGTCGAAAGCTTAATAAACAATAACAAAAGCTCCAACTGAAAATCCTAGCGAGAAAATACATAGATAACTCTCAAGAATACAGGAGCCATTCAAGCAATTCAGAAAAAAATACACCAGTTATTTATAATCTTCTAAGATAGAAACTTCGAATAATCAAGTAGGGAGAAGAGCGAATTTCGCTACTTATATCAAACAATCAGATCGACGCACAACTAATTACGCAGACGCACAACTAATTACGCATGAAGCAAGAACAACTACTAGGCAGATCTGTCATTTGAACCACGCTAGCAACTAACAATCGATATATACAGCAATTTTATCATCATAAAAAGCAACTAACAAACGATATATACAGCAATTTTATCATCATAAAATGGCATGTAAGAAAAGAAACGCGGACCTTAAGATTGCCGGATCGAAGAGCGCCGCCAAGCAAAGAAAGGGGTTTCTGTGGGGATGGAGGGGCAAAACCTAGACCATTTATATACATGAGAAAAATACAATTTTGCCCTTCTTTTCATTTGCTTGCTCTATAAATGGGCGTCGGGTTGGGCCAACGAGACCGAAGTAGGATCTCTATGACCTGGCCCATTTTAAATCCACAATACACTCATAAATTGTACGTATGTATTAAATATAAATAAAATAAAAATATTAAAACATATTTTTTTATGATTTTACGATAATAATTTTTTTTTTGAAATTTTAACAGTAAAATTTTATCTAAAAAATCGTTTAAAAAATAGGATTATTATAATAATATGACTTTTTAAATTGATTTCAATGTAAAAAAATTTAGCATTACTTTTATTAAAAAACTACAATCATTAAAACAAATTCAACACGGTTAATTAAAAAATCTATAAAATCGAAATGGTTTCAATCAAGACTATTATAATTGGTTAGATTTACACAAAATATGTATGATAAAAAAATCAAGACCTTTGTCAAAAAAAATCTATAAGAAAATCAAGCAATAGGTTGATTTGATTTACAAAAAAAAAAATGTATCATAAAATTCCATTTGGTTGATTAAAAAAACTCCATAAACTCAATATATTTATAAACATTTAAAAAAATCACTATCTATAACTATATATTAAAGTTGTCCTTTTTCGACCCACCAGAATGATTCTGGTCCCACCTCATATCTAAAAATTTAATTTTTATTTCTATAATTATAACTTCTTTCTATTAAATTCCTTTTAAACTATTTAAATTTATCTCTAACATCAAATATATATCTATTTAGTATAACAACTAGCATGTATTCCCGTACCTTGTACGGGTTTTTCTTAAATAAAGTATTAATAATAAAATATTTTTAAATATATTTATTATCTGACAAAAATAATCATGTAAATGCTTAAATATAATTTTTTGTTATGATCTGCGTAAAAAAATAAGGCAATTATCATATAACTAATCAAAATCTTTTCATATAAGGTGATTTTATATCTTATATTCTAAAAACATGGATCAAAATTTATCATATCCAAAAATAAAAGATTTTTTTTTAAAAAGGTGGGGTGGTCCAATCTAAAAGTGACATGTGTCGTTTAATAATTTTTTTAACCTCCGCTCTAGTATATAGTTATGATATCTTTTGAAAGCTTCTTTAAACAAGTATTTAAAATTAAAAAATATTATTATTCTCAACATTAAATTTAACCATTTATATTAATTAAAAAATATTCATTATACGGGCAATAAAATTGCTTATGTTGAAGTTTATATTATATTTTTATTTATTAATATTCTATTTATAATGTTTATAAAATATCGATCGTAGTCGTACATGGTACGACAGGTACAACTAGTGACTGATTAAAGCAATAGTTTTTTTTTGGCAGAATACATCAACAGACACTTGAACTTGTAATTTTTTTTCAACCAACTCCCTGTACTTTTAAATGTTCAAATAAACACCTTAACTTGACAGATTTTGTTCAACTTGACACACCTTATTTTCGTGAAATCGACGCGCGTCTACGTGGAAAAAAATTTAATTTTAATTTTAAATTATTTTCCACATAAGCAATTTTAATTTTAATTTATAAGAAAATAAAAACAATAACCAAATTACTACTTTACCCCTATTATTATACCAAATTACAATCCAAAACAACCCATTTTTCATTTTTCCCTAACCTCCATTCCCATTTTCCTCTTAAGCTAGATCTAGATCTAGCCTCCATCCCCCACACATTCTCCTCCCGCTGGATCTCCTACCTTCCCCCTCCCCATGATTGCTACCTTCAACCTCCACCCCTCCTCCCCGACCCCATAACCCCCCGCCTCCAACCCCCACCCCTGATTCTCTATGGTTCTGATTTTGCTACAAAAAGATATGCCGGCGGTGGAGCACTCGAAAACTCTCCTGATTTCGTCATTCCGTCCTAATTTTCCCATGTTCTGGTTCTGGTGAACTCGAATTCTCATGTTTTGATGATCTCTGGTTCCGGTTCCTTGCATAGCCTGCAATGAATCATTCGATTTCTTTCCTCGTAGTCCGTTGTTCGTTCTGGTTCCTTGTTCGTCGTCGTTCCGTTCCGTCCATATGCTTGCCGGAAATCCAGATCTCATTTTGCTTAAGCATTCAAATTCTCATTTTTTGTCTTTGTTGAGTTTCTCTAATCGTGAATTGTTGGAGCAGAGCTTAATTTACTTTTCATGGCTTCCAGGCCTCTATCCAAGTAAAAATTCAGATCTAGAAGATAGGAAAAAAAGAATAACGGGAATTAAAGAATCTCTCTTGTTTTGGTTGAGATTTCATTGGAGATTTCATTGGTTGAGAGTGCTGGAGAATTTTCACAAGGAGGAAGAAGAAGACCAAAAAACAAAAAGAAATATAAGATTTTTACATTATTTAATACAAATGAGAGAAAAAAAAAGAGAAAAAGATGGAATATTCATAAAAAAAGGCCATGTCAGTACCCGTAAATCACTTAACTCGCCAAAATATGGGTTGATCTACACGCGTTATGCCACATAAGCAATTTGTGCTTAAAAGACAAAAAATGATATAGTTTAAGGGTTTGTTTGAAAATCTCAGAGTATGGGGGGCTGGTTGAAAAAAAATTACAAGTTCGAGTGTCTATTAATGTATTTTGCCTTTTTTTTTAATCAGAAATCTCAACATAGTTGATCTATACCTAATCTATCTCAACATGGTGAAATACTTGTGATCCAGAAAGCTACAAGCGTCTGGTGGGTCGACTTTTATACCTCAATCTCTCGAGGCCCGACATTTCATATTCTGTGCAACAACTCAGTCAATTTATGTCCACTCAAAGACTCCCATACATGCAAGCATCTCAATATCTTCTTCGCTACCTCAAAGGCACAATCAATAGCTTTCTCTTTTACCCAATCCAATCTTCTCTTTGCTTATCTGCTTACTGTGATGCGGATTGGGGCGCTTGCACCTTTTCTTGTCGATCGTTAATTGGATATTGTGCCTTTCTAGGACAATCTTTAGTTTCATGGAAAATGAAGAAGCAAAAGGTCGTATCTAAATCCTCAACTGAGAGCGAGTACCGTGCCATGTCTCAGACTGCCAGTGAACTGTTTTGGCTCGATGGTCTTTTACACGATGTCACAATCACCATTCCTAGGCCCATCTCCCTTTATTGTGACAATACAACAACACTTCAACTTGCTATGAATCCAGTCTTCCATGAGCGTATCAAACATTTGTGTGTGGATTGCCATTACATCCGGGAGCTTGTTCAAGAGGGGTTCATTGTTCCAACCCATGTTCAATCCACGCTACAACTTCTTTATGTATTAACCAAAGCTCTTAGCACACAACAAAATCACTTTCTAGCTCGCAAGCTCGGCCTTGTTATCCCAAGCCCGACAATAGGGGGGTGTATGGGCTCAGTCCATCTGAGCGAGCGTCTCGGCCCAATCGGCCCACTATCCTTTATATTACTAGTTTAGTATGCAATTTCCGTTAAATTGCTTAGAGAGCACTCTTATAAATAGTAGCAAAGTTGCCTCTTTTGGATTAGCTTGCAGAAATAGAATTCTCTAGGTGATTGAGAGTTTCTTCTCTTTCACGAATCTGTTCTCTGTAAGACTCATCTTTGTTTGCTAGATTATTGTTGATTTCTGCCTTTATGGCTTATTTGATTGCTTGATTGCACCACTTTACACAATGGCTATAATTTCCTTGGTCATTAGGTTGCGAGTCTGAATTCCCCGCTAGACACAAAAATGATCATCCAACTACAACCAGGAAATTTCTTCACAGTAAACACATACGATCTTCTGCGTTAACATCATTAAACACGCAGGAAGTTAAGAAATCAATCATTTTCTGCACTCTTATTAGACTTTCATGATGAATCAAAAACTAATATTCAAGTGTTCAACCATATCCAACACTTGTGAGGAAACCACAAAGGAAAAACCAGAAAACGAATTAGAGAGGCAAATAACTTCAAAAAAGGGTGGATATTTAGGCCAGTTTTTAATTGCTGCAAGTCTTAGTAACAACAAAAATCCATTCCTAGAGAAACAACATCCAATTAAACACCAAAGCAAGCATCAGATCATATCATACTCAAAACCCATCAAAAGTTTAACTAAACTAAGCTTTTTAAAACCTCCTGCCTCCTCCACGTGCAGGGAACGGTGCAGAAGCCGTGTTCTCTGGCTTCACCTCAACAATGTTGGGGAGATCAGACATACCAAGTGCTGCAATCATCTCAATGGTTTCGGGGTCCACCTCAATGGTGTCGGTCTTGATCGCTGACTCAGCAGGGACGTAGTCCATGCGTCGCTCGCGCTCCTCCTCTTGAAGCTTGAGCGAGATTCCACGAACAGGTCCCTTCTGGATCCTCTTCATGAGATGGGTGGAGAATCCTGCAATCTTGTTGCGTAGACGCTTGGAAGGAATGATGGCGACTTCTTCCAGAAGCTTCTTGTTGGTGTGGAAATCCAAGGTCATGCGAGAGTAGTACTTCTCTATGACCTGGCGAGAGGACTTCTTCACGGTTTTGGTACGAACACGACCCATTCTTGACTGGCTCTAACTTATCTGAAAATGTAAATAGAAAAAACACAAGTCAATTAGACATTATTAACACAGCTCAATTACCTGAAAGGCTGAAAATGTATACAATACACTAGATAAATAGGTAAAGTTTCTGTTCTTCTATACTTGCAACAGAAAACAATTTGCTTTCAGACAATTCAATTAGACACAAACAGAGAGCTTCTACTTTCATAAGATTTGAAGAAGCACTATTATTGGTTAAAGTCCAAACAAGATTTAATCTTCTGAATAACAACAACATTTAGCAATTGACTGAACACCAGAAAACAATTTGCTTTCAGGCAAATCAATTAGACATTAACAGAGAACTTCTACTTTCAATTACCTAAAAGTGTAAATTAAAAAACACAGCTCAATTAGACTACCACAGTTTGGTTGCCTGAAAATGTATACACATCAGCTAAATAGGTAAAGTTTCTGTTATTCTATACATGCAAAGACTCTTGGCAATTGACTGACACCAGAAAACAATTTGCTTTCAGGCAATTCAATAGACATTAACAGAGAACTTCTACTTCATAAGACTTCAAGAACTACTATTATTGGTCAAAGCTGTATCCAATTTCGCCGAGTACAATGCAATACAAGACTCCATAAGAAATTATCTTATCAATTAGACTACAACTAGATGACAGTACTCCAAGGAATGGCTCCCATGCTTGTTCAGTTCAGCATTGACACAGAATATAGGATTCACACAAATGTCGAAAGCTTAAAACATTAAGAAAAGCTCCAACTGGAAATCCTAGCGAGAAAATCCATAGATGACTCTCCAGAATACAGAAGCCATTCAAGCAATTCCGAAGAAAATACCAGTTAATTATAATCTTCTAGGATAGAAACTTCGCATCATCAAGTAGGGAGAAGTCCGAATTTCACTACTTATATCAAACAATCAGATCCGCACAACTATCTACCCTAGTATAAATATAAAGCAAAAACCAAGTCTTTGTAAAAATTTGAGCCACATGACAAATTTGAAATATTTTTTGATTTTTGATTTCTCATTTTTAATCCACTTCTACCTTAACCACTTCCCCACTATCTCAAAAACTACCATCCACTCTTTTCTTCTAAACAAATTAAAAAAAATTAAATTTTATTATTAGAGAAAACTACCATCCACTCTTTTCTTCTAAACAAATTAAAATTTTATAATTTTTATTACTAAAGAAAATAAGATTCAATCGTGAAAATTTATTTTGAATAGATATTTAAATAATAAGTTAGAAATAAAATTATTTTAAAATATACCCGTACAAGGTAAGGGAATAACACTAGTTACGCATGAAGCAAGAATAACTAGTAAGCAGATCCTTCATTTGAATCACGCTAGCAATCGATATATACAGAATATCAATTTCATCATCACAAAAATGAGGTAAGAAACGCAGACCTTTAAGATTCAACAAGAAAATTCCGGATCGAGCGCCTCCAATAACGAAAGGGGTTTCTGTGGGATGAAGAGAGGCAACGGCAAACGGCGAAGGATGTATAAAAGGGAGTCGAGATGGTTACGTAAAGCCCTAAACTATTTATGTACATGAAAAAATACAATTTTGCCCTTCTTTTCATTTGCTTTATAAATGGGCGCCGGTTTGGCCCAACGAGAAAGTAGGATCTCTATGGCCTGGCCCAATTTAAATCCACACTTATTTAGCCAAACTCATTAACTGTACGTATTTATTAAATATAAATAAAATAATATATTTAAAATATATTTTTTTATGATATTACGCTAATAATTTATTATTTTTTTTGAAATTTTAAGAGTTCTATTTTATCTAAAAAAACGTTTAAAAATAGGATTAATATAATAATATTACATTTTAAATTTGAAAATTTCAATGTAAAAGATTTAGCATTACTTTTATTAAAAAAAACTACAATCATTTAAAAAAAAATATTCAACACGGTTAATTAAAAAATTCTATAAAATCAAAATGGTTTCAATACTATAATTGGTTAGATTTGCACAAAATATGTACGATAAAAAAAAATCAAGACGTTTGTCAAAAAAAAATCTATTAAAGAAAATCAAGCAATAGGTTGATTGGATTCACAAAAAAAAATATGTATCATATAAAATTCCAGTTGAATGATTAAAAAAAAACTCCATAAACTCAATATAATTATAAACATATAAAAAAATCAATATGGTTGATTTAAAAAAATCTATAAAATCTCAACATAATTGATCTACCTAATCTATCTATCTATCCTTGGACATCAAATTACTTATGTATAAATACTCCTCTTGATTCATGAACGAAAAGACACACAGTTTCACAAATCTTTTCTCTCTATAGTTCACACAGGTCATGGAGGACGTTGACGTGGTATATGTCGCCGATTTTGAAGAAATAGATCTGTTCTGGTCAATTTTCGACCGGAGATCTTCGAAGGTGATTTTGTAAGTTCGTAGGGAATATCTAGCCGATCGACACGAAATCTGATGAGCAAAGCAAGCTTTTTAATTTGAAAGAAACTGAGGATTACAATGGCTCGATTACAAGTATTCGATCTGATCTCTCTTCTATGGGCTAATCCCTCACTATATACTCGTCGTCGTTTCCACCTCCTGACTCCATATCCCCACGTCGCTTGCCCCATCTTCCGAGTGGCCTTGTCGAACGGTTTCTCCCGAGTTTCTCGGCTTGGAGACGACGATGGTAAATCGGGTACGACTTCTGGGCTCAAGTGCTAATGGGCTGGGTATCCGCGTACTGGTTAAACCTTTGGGCCCAACAATAGCCCCAAAAGATTCGTGTGAATTCAAAATTTTACCGAATCTTTTCGCCTGTTGGTTTCCGGGATCTTAGCTATCTCGGATCCCACACGTGTAGGGCGGAGATTCCTCTACGCGCTTTCCCTGGCAGGTGAAAAGACGTCAGTCGTCTTTATTTACTGCGCCTCGCGGAAGGGACTCTTTACTCCATTGCTCTGTTAGTGATCTCTCCCGAGGTACGACTCTTCTCTTCCTTCTTCTTCGTTTCCAGTTTTCTTTTCACATTTCTATGGCGAGGGATAGAACATCTTCTAGGCATGGTTTTTCTCCCTCGGGTATACTTCAAGAGTGCGATCGAGTCCCAAACACCATGGGCTTAGAGGAGATGAACCAGGTCCTTTTAGAGGGTGGCTTTCCGGGGGGGTAGTTGCTGTATGTCCAGGGGAGGAACATTCCGACTGGGTTCGTCCTGGTTGGGTATGCTTCTTCGAGTTTCCGTTCACCATCTCTTGTCGATTCCCTTTTCCTCCTATTGTCCAGGAATTCTTAGCCCGTTTTAAACTTTCTCCTGCTCAACTACTTCCCTCCGCTTGGAAGATTCTCTCTTAGGTTAGTAAGATGGCGGAGGTCGCCGGGGTAGACTTTACGGTTTCCGATCTGCTTCAGGCTTACCGTATTACTACGGTGAGACGAGGTAGGTTCATCTTACAGTCTCGAACCGCTCGCCAGCCGCTTGTCTTAAACACAAAGGTCAATGGGAAGGGTTGGGCAAACCGTTTTTTCTTTGTCGAGATTGCGTCTCTAACTCCTGAGAGTCGCCTGTTCTTGCATGACAAATGGAATCCGGCTAGTAAGATTACCTCGTTTTTTCTCCTGTATTATAAGGCTATCTCTCCTTGACGCTTATTCACCCTCTGTTTCTCTGTCTCTGCAGGCATTCCAGACAACGTCGAACCGCCTAGTCACTCGGAGAGGGTTCTGTCGAGGCTCTTCCAACTAACTTCTGCACAGAGGACGTTCGGGGCATCTCTTTCTGATCCATCGGACGAATCTTCAGAGGAAGAAGATAGTGTCACTTCGTCGGGCTTTGAGAAGGTTCACCTGCCTATTGTCAAAATGTCTGTGGCGCCTACTTCAACCCTCGCTTCTGGTCCTTCTGTGGGTGAGTACCGTCGTTTTATTAGTTTACCGTGGTTTCTGTTGTGCACTTTTGACCTTTGCTGTCTTTCGTTTCAGAAACTCGCGCACGTAGATCGGGTTCTTCTTTTTCTGCCTCGGATTTGATCCTCAAGAAGACTCGATCTGGTGATTCGAAACCTCCAGCTGCTCAAGGTGTCAAGAGGGAGTCTCAGGAAGTCCCTAAGATTTCTCGCAAACGTCCCGCTCGGAGCAACGACGATTCCCTCGAGCTTCAGGATGACGCATCTTCTGAGTGGCAATCTCTCCAACGGTACCGGGATCCTAATCTTCAAGAAGCATCCTGCCCCTGCGTCTGCTCATGCGATGGCGACCGAGGTTGGCCTCGGAGCTTGGAAGGTAACTAGCCCCTTGCGCTGTTTGCTTTATCGGGTTAAGCTAGTCTTTAACTTTCGACCACTTTCAGACTTGTCCTTCCTGGCATATGCAGCTCTTCCAGGAAGTCGGCCTGTTTATTGATGAGATGGACAAGGAGTTCGCGGAGTACGAGCGGAGTGATGTGAGCCCCACCAGGACGGCTAGCCAAGACGAGGAGGACTTGTCCGTGCGCTCCGATGGACCGATCACACGAGCTAGGACTCGGGCCATAACCCGGGCCACTTCGTCCATCATCGCACGCGCCATCGCAAGCCACGACGCAACCACCGGGGCGCTCATCTCCACATGCCTCGTCACCATAGGCGCGCCGAGTCTCCAGCCCGACGCCCCGCACCGCAGCGCCGAGAACCTCCTTCTCGGCACCGTCCCAGTCGCGAGCGTCGAGCCACATGCCACGCCGGGCCACCCCGGTGTGGGAACTCGAGGTTCCTACGCGCCTCGGCCTCGACACTCGAGGTCCGAGCGCGCGCCAGCCTCGGCACGCCGATGCCGTGCCGCGCGCTTGCCAGCGTCGCGACACGCCCTTGGCGCGCCACAGCCTTGTCACGGCCTTGTCGCGACACTCGCGACTAGGCCACCGTGACCTATTTTAGTTTCTTGCTATTTTTAGAACTATTTCCATTCCGAAACATTGCTACTTATGTCTTTACTATTTTTATGCATTTTGGGCTTGGGCTAAATGGTTGGGCCGCATGCTTGCCTCCCCCTTCATTTCCCCACGCCGCCACCTAGGGTTTCTAGCTAGGGCGCGCGCCTCCTTCCTCTATATAAGGAGCACGCCCCTCTATGTATTTCTCACGCTTTGATTGAATACACCGTTAGGCTGTCGAGTTTACTCCAGAACTGTATCTAAAGGCGTCAACCCCCAATTCTCTTCTCATCCCATATTCCTCAGTTCTCCCTCAAAAGAGAGCACATTCTCATCCTTTCAATTCTCTTCTCACCAAAGTCTAGTCGATTCGACTCAAAAACCTATCCAACCATACGAGAGACGACCATTTACGAGTCCATCTTCGATCCTCTCGTGAATCTCCCAACGGGGTTCACATCAACTGGCATCAGAGCCTCGAATTGCGTAAGTCTTTCTCTCGCTTTTACTCGTTTTTTGCACGAATTTTTTTTCTTCTCCACCATTTTCATTAGCTTCCGCCATATCTACCATCATTCACTTAGATCCATCGTTATTTGCTTCGAAAAAATCAGAAAAATCAACAAAAAAAATCGCCATATCCCTCGCCGACTTGCACTAGTTTCGGTTCCTCATCTTAAGTTTTCGAGCTTGCTTGCATTCTTCATGTTTGTTTGAATTGATTGATTTGTGCACGTCGAAAATACCTTCTGTTTGTGTGAAGATTCGGTCCGATCTTGGCCGATCTCGTGTTTGTTAGAAAAGGCAAGGATCTCGCAAGATCTTGTTAGTTGCCGAATATTCAAAAAAAAAATCAATTGGATAAGTAAAGCCAAAATAAGGCAACCTTATCCTAGTCAATTCAAAAAAAAAATATTTTTTGTGGGGACACACAAGCCAAAATAAGGCAAGTGTTTCCATATTTGCATTTATTTGATTCGGCCCCCTTGATTGCATATCTTTCCATATCTTCTTCAATATCTTATCATATCTTCCATATCTTTCTTGTTAGGAAACTTGCTTGATTGATAATATTTGATTGCAAGAATCTCGCACCTTTCCATAAGGCCGAGATCCCTCTCTCTCCTTCTTTCCTTTCTTGCCAAGGCTTACCCTAAAGCCGACGCCTTCTCTCTCTCTTCTTACTTGCATGCTTGATTGTCTTGCTTGTTTGTGCTTTTGTGTTGTTCCTTACTTGTGCACGTCGAGATCCAAAGCCTCCCCTCCCCTTCGAGTACTTTTCGTGCAAACTAAGAGTACTTGCGTGGTGAGTCTTACAATATCTCGACGCTTCTTATTGCTTGTTGTTTGTGAAATTTTTTAACCCCTTTGCTTTCATGTCTATGGTTGAGATTGGAGACGGAAGCATGGAAGGGGATGATCATTCAAACCAACAAGGAATTCAGCCACCGAACCCACCGCCGGCGCCTAGTAGCCTTCTCGGCGCGCCGAACGCATCGGCGCAAGGGCTCGCCCCCGCAGCGGGTCTCGCGGCGCTTGAGGCGCGTTTTGCCAACCTCGAAGGACTAATGACGAGGTTCCTCAACCAGCAGTCGGCACAACCAGCCGTGACCATCCACACAGCGCACGCGCATCCGAGCGTAACGCCACACGGCGTCTCGGTTCTGCGGGCTTCGGCGCAAGAAAAAGGCAAAGGGCATTTGGTGGACTCGACTAACCCGAATGGGATCCAACGATTGGAATCCATGAAGGAAAGCCGACCCACTAACCAGGCTCAACAGGTGGACGACGTTGTTGACGTTCAATCCGATGAGGAGTACGACTCCGAGGAATGGCGGCGTCAACAATTGAAAAAGAAGAAAAAGGCGGTCACCCCAACGCCTAAGAAAAAGAGATCCAAAGGCCGAGATGACTTCGATGTCGATGACTATCGAGGCCATCAAAGCCCCACAACTCCATATTCGGAAACCGAGGACTCTATGACGGAGTACGAGGAAGCTTTCGAGGAGGATTTTGACCACCCTCCGGTCCATGATTCGGAGGAGTGGATAGATCGGGATCGGGATTGGATTCCGAGACCCAAGTTGCCCGTGAACCGCGCGGAGTATGATCGGCTTGAGGGCCGTGACAACCGCGAACAGCCGCGGCGCAACGGGGATCGGCGTCGCCAAGACCGACACCGCGAGCACCAGCGACGCCCTCGGCGCGACGAGGACGAGGACCCCAGCGACGGAAGCGACGTCTCCAGCCGAGGCCATGGCCGAGGCCCACGACGCCGATGCACACCTCCTCCGCGTGCCAACCGGCGCGCCGCGAACGATCGTCCGGCGCATGTATCACGCCGCGACGTCAAGGTAAAATTTGAAGAATTTTTTGGTAATTACAACCCTGATGAATTTATTTCTTGGTTACAGGGTACCGAGCACGTGCTCAAATATTGCCATTACGAGGAGCACGAGAAGGTCGAGGTGGTGACACTTCATTTTAGAGGTGCCGCTCGGATGTGGTGGAACCGATTCGAATCGGATCGGGTCCGAAAGGGTAAAGCCCCCATAACCGAATGGCATCAACTAGTGTTTATTATGAAGAGGAAGTTCATCCCGCCCGACTACAAGGAGAAAGTGAGGATCTTAATCCAAGACGCTCGACAAGGGTCTCGGACGCCCGAGGAGTTTTTTGCATACCTCGAAGACTTGTTCTTCAAGGCCGGCATTAGCGCTTCCCCGAGAGCATTGAGGTCTCGTTTTGTGGCGGGGCTTCACCAATGGATCCGAGATCGGTTGGTTGTCTTGCCAATCAAAGATTTGGGACGTTTGATACACACGGCCATGGAGCTTCACACGCAATTCAAGAGGCCGAAGACGTCAACTTTCACATGGTATAATTCTTCCCCTAGTCCATCCGCTTTAGGTACTAACCGGTTTGTTCCTCCTTCCATGTCTAAATCCAAGGTAGGTACCCCAACGACGGACTCCAAGGGCGCTTCGGTTGGCCAAAACCGTGACAAGGCAGCCCCTCCCCCACAAAGGACTCGGGACATCGAGTGCTATTTATGTGGTGGCCGAGGGCACTTGAAACGCGATTGCCCTAACTCGAAGCGAGTGCTTTTTTTGGCTCAATCCGCAGCATATGAGAGTGTAGATGAACTTGAGTCCGAAGAGGAGGACGCCGCGCCAATCGAAGACGGTGCATATTGTGCGCCATCGGACATCGACGCCGGCGTCGACAAATTGTTGCTAGTGACGCGCCGAGCGCTTAGCATGAGGGAAGCCTTGCCAACCGATCAACGGGAAAACATTTTCCGTACTCGGTGCTTGGTACAAAACAAGTCCCTTAGTGTGATCATAGATTCGGGATCGTGCGGAAACTTCTTATCAAGGAAAGTGGTCGATTATTTCAAGTTGCCACAAACGGATCATCCTAGGCCGTACAAGCTTGCATGGATCTCCAACGATGGCGACCATTGGATCCGTAAACAGGTTAATCTTTCCTTTTCTATTGGTTTATATTCCGATTCTATACTTTTTGATGTCACGGACATGGACGCCACCCATATTCTTCTTGGCCGTCCGTGGCAATTTGACCGTCACGTGATTTATGATGGCCGGTTGAACACTTACATGTTCAATTACCATGGTAAACGCGTGACCATCTTACCTATGTCTCCGAGTGAAGCATTGCAGGATGAGGCCGAAAGGCAACAAGCAAACGCTCGGGACACGTCCGCGGCCGCGCTACGCCGAATTCGAGCTCCAGCGGCGCTTCTGACCATGAGACAGATTTCGTCGGCGCTCCTGGGGTCAAAACACACCATTCTGGTGTTCATGATGATCCAGACCCGAAACGACGACCAAAGTTGAAGAAAGACCCCCGGATGCCGAGCTCGTCCTCGGATGCGCAGCGCACCGCGCCAGCACACATGCCCAGCGGCGCGGGCTCGATCCAGCGCCCTTCCAGCGGCGCGCCAGGTGCCGACACTCCTCCCTGGCCAAGCACTAGTGGCCAGCAGAATGGTGCCCAGGTTGCACCTCGGGTGCGCGAGGACGCCAAGCCACCTCTTCTAGGATCGGTGCAAGACCGGCTTTTCCTATGCCGACGGCGCGATGTGGTCAAACATATCGAGGAGAGTACTACTTGCTTTCTTTTGTTTCCATTGCTTAATATTTCCATTGATTCGACACATGTATTACCCACTCCTATTTCTGACTTGCTGCAGGAGTATTCTGATGTTATGCCTGCCGAGCTCCCCGACGGGTTGCCACCTATTCGGGGGATCGAGCATCGCATTGATCTCATTCCCGGCGCTTCATTGCCAAACCGGGCTGCGTATAGGGCGTCACCTAAGGAGACTCAAGAGCTTCAACGCCAAGTCCAATCTCTTTTGGACAAAGGCTATGTTCGAGAGTCCCTTAGCCTTTGTGCGGTTCTGGTTATCTTGGTGCCGAAGAAGGATGGTTCTTGGAGGATGTGCGTGGATTGCCGAGCCATCAACCAGATTACCATCAAGTACCGTCACCCGATTCCCCGCTTGGACGACATGTTAGACGAGTTGCATGGAGCCGTGCTGTTTTCGAAGATTGATTTGAGGAGCGGCTACCATCAAATTCGGATGCAAGGGGACGAGTGGAAGACGGCTTTCAAGACCAAACATGGTCTCTACGAGTGGTTGGTGATGCCCTTCGGCCTCACTAACGCTCCTTCTACTTTCATGCGTCTTATGAACTTTGTTTTACGTAAATTTTTGGGACTTTTCGTCGTCGTGTATTTTGACGACATTTTAGTTTATAGTAGAACTTTGGACGATCACGCGGGGCACCTTAGGCAGGTGCTAGATTGCCTCCGCGAACACTCTTTGTATGTAAATCTGGACAAATGTGTGTTTTGCTCGGATACGACGAATTTTCTTGGCTTCGTCGTATCCAAGGATGGCCTACGAGTGGATTCTGACAAAATCCGGGCCATCCGTGAGTGGCCAACCCCAACGACCCCGACTATGGTTCGTTCTTTTTGGGGGCTAGCTGGATTCTATAGGCGATTCGTCAAGGACTTTAGTTCTATCGCCGGGCCACTCCATTCTTTGACCAAGAAGGCAGCCATAATAAAGTGGATGCCGCATCACGAGGCCGACTTCGAGGCCTTGAAAGATGCTTTATGCCGAGCCCCGGTCCTGCAATTGCCGGACTTTACCAAGCGCTTCGAGATCGAGTGCGACGCTTTCGATTATGGTATTGGCGGCGTACTCCTTCAAGAACAAAGGCCTATCGCTTACTTTAGCGAAAAGCTAGCTGGGGCTACACTGAATTATCCGACCTATGATAAAGAGCTCTACGCTCTTATTCGGGTCCTAAAGACGTGGCGACATTATATCTGGCCAAGCGAGTTCGTAATTCATACGGATCACGCGGCCTTGGCTTATCTTAAGAGTCAAACGACTCTAAATAGGCGCCACGCACGTTGGGTTGAGTTTATGGAGATGTTCCCTTACGTCATTGCTCACAAAAAAGGAAAAGAGAACGTCGTCGCCGACGCTCTCTCTCGTAGGTACATTTTACTCACCCAATTACATACAAAAATGCTTGGTTTTGCTATGATCAAAGAGTTGTACGCCTCAGATCCGTACTTCTCCTCAATCATAAAGGAACTTGAGCATTAGCGGATCCATGAGTCCTTCTTCTTGGACAACGGATATCTTTACCGAGCTGGGAAGCTTTGCATTCCGACATCTTCGGTGAGACATCTCTTTCTCCAAGAGGCTCATGATGGCCGAGGCCACTTTGGCATAGCCAAAACGTTGGCAGCACTTCGTGAGCATTTCTTTTGGCCTCATATGGCTCGAGATGTTAACAAGTATTGTCAAAGTTGTGTGCCGTGCCATACTGCCAAGTCTCGGTCCCAACCGCATGGACTTTACACGCCACTTCCAATTCCGGACGCCCCGTGGGAAGATCTTTCCATGGATTTTATTACGGGCCTTCCGACGTCGAGGCGTGGAAAGGACTCTATTTTCGTAGTCGTGGACCGGTTTTCCAAAATGGCCCACTTTATTGCATGTAAGGGGACAAACAACGCGGTAGAAATCGCTAATTTGTTCTTTGAACATGTGGTGAAGCTACATGGTATTCCTAGAACTATTGTTAGTAATAGGGATACCAAGTTCTGCAGCCATTTTTGGAGAACACTTTGGGGGAAGTTAGGGACACAACTCCTGTTTTCAACTGCTTATCACCCCCAGACCGATGGTCAGACTGAGGTGACCAATCGGACCTTGGGCACTCTTCTTCGGACGATGCTCAAGGCAAACCCACGTCGGTGGGAGGACTTACTTTGCCATGTTGAGTTTGCATATAACAGGTCCTTTCACTCTGCGACGAAGATGACCCCTTTCGAGGTG
The DNA here is from genome assembly GCA_964016875.1 of Fallopia convolvulus. NCBI lineage: Eukaryota > Viridiplantae > Streptophyta > Magnoliopsida > Caryophyllales > Polygonaceae > Fallopia > Fallopia convolvulus. The sequence continues at coordinate 41,210,308 of OZ024737.1, forward strand.
GTCTACGGGCGTAATCCTCACACGCCTCTGGATTTGGTGCCTTTGCCCTACAAGCCCGAGGAGCATGTCGACGCGGAAAACCGCGCCGACCACATCCGACGCCTCCATGAGCGCACCAAGGCGCAGCTGCTGCGACGCGCCGATCAATACGCAGCCCAGCGCAACAAGGGGCGCCGCGCGTTGATCTTCGAGCCCGGAGATTTGGTCTGGCTACATCTTCAGAAGGATCGTTTTCCCGCGGCTAGGAAGACGAAGCTCCACCCACGAGGGGACGTTCCCTTCAAGGTTCTCCGGCGCATCAACAACAATGCTTACGTCCTCGACCTCCCGGGTAAATACAACGTTTCCGCCTCCTTCAATGTCTCGGATCTTTCTCCATATATAGATTCTGAGTATCATGACGAGGAAACGGGGACGTTTCCCACCCAAGGGGGGGAGGGTGATGTGAGCCCCACCAGGACGGCTAGCCAAGACGAGGAGGACTTGTCCGTGCACTCCGATGGACCGATCACACGAGCTAGGACTCGGGCCATAACCCGGGCCACTTCGTCCATCATCACACGCGCCATCGCAAGCCACGACGCAACCACCGGCGCGCCCATCTCCACATGCCTCGTCACCATAGGCGCGCCGAGTCTCCAGCCCGACGCCCCGCACCGCAGCGCCGAGAACCTCCTTCTCGGCACCGTCCCAGTCGCGAGCGTCGAGCCACATGCCACGCCGAGCCACCCCGGTGTGGGAACTCGAGGTTCCTGCGCGCCTCGGCCTCGACACTCGAGGTCCGAGCGCGCGCCAGCCTCGGCACGCCGATGCCGTGCCGCGCGCTTGCCAGCGTCGCGACACGCCCTTGGCGCGCCACAGCCTTGTCACGGCCTTGTCGCGACACTCGCGACTAGGCCACCGTGACCTATTTTAGTTTCTTGCTATTTTTAGAACTATTTCCATTCCGAAACATTGCTACTTATGTCTTTACTATTTTTATGCATTTTGGGCTTGGGCTAAATGGTTGGGCCGCATGCTTGCCTCCCCCTTCATTTCCCCACGCCGCCACCTAGGGTTTCTAGCTAGGGCGCGCGCCTCCTTCCTCTATATAAGGAGCACACCCCTCTATGTATTTCTCACGCTTTGATTGAATACACCGTTAGGCTGTCGAGTTTACTCCAGAACCGTATCTAAAGGCGTCAACCCCCAATTCTCTTCTCATCCCATATTCCTCAGTTCTCCCTCAAAAGAGAGCACATTCTCATCCTTTCAATTCTCTTCTCACCAAAGTCTAGTCGATTCGACTCAAAAACCTATCCAACCATACGAGAGACGACCATTTACGAGTCCATCTTCGATCCTCTCGTGAATCTCCCAACGGGGTTCACATCACGGAGGAAGCAGGAAGTTGCCAAGCATCGTGAGGAAGTCGACAAAGCGCGAGAACGGTCTGCTGCCCGGGCTAAGGCTTTAGTTGTTGAAGAGGCGGCCGCAAAGGCTCGTGTCGCGGAGCTAGAACGCACCATTGCCACCAGGGAGGCCAAAGTGAAGGAGCTTGAAGCCAAAGCCGCTAGTACGCCTTCTATGGGAAAGGCAGACGCGGAAGACATTGGGGCGTTCTTCAGTATGCTGGCGCGGCTGGAGACCATTAGGGAATTCGAAGCGGGGAAGCTTTCTGTGGGGGATGCGGACAAGTTCAACGAGCAATTTCTAGATGCTTTCCCTGGCGGTGTGCCTTCGGCTCGTATCGCTTCCCTGTTGAGTTCTCCGACGATGGCTGGGCAAGCGCACCCGGAAGGTGATGACCAGGGGGAGGAGACGGTTGCTTCTGGAAACCCTGCGTGAAGATCCTAAGAATGTGAAGAAGTCTGGCGGCATGGGCCGTTTGTAAAGTTTGCTTTTTGTTTTTCTTTTGGGGATGGTTTAATGAAGGACAAGTGGTACCTCACTGGCGTGCCGTTCATCGGGCGTCTGGTGAGGGTTTCTCTGGTGGTGGCGTGGCCACGAACACTTTGTTTAGACGCTTTGCCCCCCGTCACGGGGCGGGGGTGTTTATCTTTATGCTTTTTCTTTCGTTGCGTTTTGCTCGCGTTTTTCTCTTTTCTTTCTGTGCTGGCTTTCCGTGCAGGTACTTCTCTGCTCCGTGCCGATCGGTGTCCACGTAGCCCTTGCAGGTGGCTAGGTGTTTTCAAGTGGTGCATAACTATGGCTCGAAGAGGTGAGGAAAAAAACTTAACCAGGATTATGGGTGACCCGAAGTTTGACCTTCAAGCCCCTGCTGGTTAAAAGGAATTACCTGCCTGGAGGCGCGCGAAGGACGAGATCCGTCGTTTCCAGTTGTGCCCTGACGATCTCCGTCGATGATCTGGCGCTTGCTCGGTGGAACTGGCGACGCGGGGTCTTGCCCTGGACTGCCGGCTGGCGAGCTTCCGTCGTTTTCAACTGTGCCCTGACGATCTCCGTCGATGATCTGGCGCTTGCTCGGTGGAACTGGCGACGCGGGGTCTTGCCTTGGACTGCCGGCTGGCGAGCTTCCGTCGTTTCCAGCTGTGCCCTGACGATCTCCGTCGATGATCTGGCGCTTGCTCGGTGGAACTGGCGACGCGGAGTCTTGCCCTGGACTGCCGGCTGGCGAGCTTCTGTGAAGCGACCCTTTGTAACTGGCGAATCTGCCGGAAGGCGGGTGTCTGGGAGATTATTTTCCGTACCCTGTTGAACGAGCTTGTAAAGATCATCATTCAAGCACAAATAAAGCATTGATTGTGTCTTTTTTGTCTTATGAATGGCTTGTTACCATTTGTTTATTTTACTTCTGTTTCTTGAGGTTCCTCTTTTCTGGCGGTAGCTGCCGAGAGTAACTCCTCCGAAAGAACATTGTTGTTATTTTCCGTTGTCTCTCCTTTTTCTGAGGATGAGTAACACATGTATTAAAAAAGGAAGCTATTTACCCGATCGATTTTTACCGAGCTTACGTCGTTGTTTAGATCTTACTTGAGTTTATTCGGCCGTTTCTGGCGACTTGGTTATTCTTCTAGAAGTGGTATCTCCGTAAGTGCGTGGCGTTCCAGCTACGCGGAATGGGCTTCCCTTCTTTAGATTCTAGCCGGTATGCTCCTTGCCCGGTGACACCGACTATCTTGTAGGGTCCTTCCCACGCGGGAGCCAACTTCCCGGCATTCACTTTGATGGTGTTTTGGAAGACCTTTCGGAGGACCCATTCGCCGATGGTGAAGGCTCTTATCCGTACATTTTTGTTGTAGCTTCGGGCCACTTGTTGCTGATGTCTGGCCAGACGCAGTCGGGCCCTTTCCCTTAGTTCTTCTAGGGTGTCGAGGTTGGCGGCTAACTCGGCGGCGTTCTGATCAAGCGTCTGTAACCCATATCGTGCAGTTGGTACAGTGATCTCGACCGGTATTACTGCTTCGCAACCGTATACCAGGGAAAAGGGAGATTGTCCCGTGGCGGCTTTTGGAGTGGTTCTGTCGGCCCACAAAACGTACGGTAGCTCGTCGGCCCAGCGCCCCTTGGCTTTCACCAATCGCTTCTTGAGATTGTTGATGATGACCTTATTGCTAGATTCTGCTTGTCCGTTGGCCTGTGGATAGAGGGGAGTGGAAGTCACTAGGTCTATATTCCATCGCTGGCAGTAATCTCGGGTCTTCCTTCCAATAAATGGTGATCCGTTATCGCAAACGATCTCGGAAGGGACCCCAAAGCGGCATATGATGTGATTCTTTGATCTCCTTGTACGCTTCAGACTCGATCCATTTGGAGAAATAATTTGTCACCGCCAAGAAGAATACTCGTTGTCCGGAAGACGATGGCAACTTCCATACGATGTCCATCCCCCACCTCATGAAAGGCCACGACGTTAGCGTCGGGTGCAGCGGTTCCGACGGCTGGTGAAGGGTTGTAGCATGCTTTTGGCAAGCTTCACACTTTCGAGAGTACTCTGCGGCGTCTTGACACATGGTAGGCCAATAGTATCCCAAGTTGAGAGCCTTGTTGGAAAGACTGCATCCCCCCGAGTGGTTTCTGCATTCTCCTTCATGCAATTCCCTGAGTATCTTGGGCGTCTCTGATTTTGTGACACAGCGGAGTAAGGTTCCTGTTGCGGATTGCTTGAAGAGTTTCCGCTACCGACTTTCTGAGGATGTTTCCTTCTTTCAGACCCATCTCCTTGATGGCGTCGAGCGTGATCATGTTAGTAGAGCTTCCGGTATCGATGAGGATCCTCCTCATTAATACGTTTCCCACCGACAGGGAGATGACTAACCCATCGTGGTGGGGTCCTACCAAACCGGCTGAATCCGAGTCGTTGAAAGTGATAGTGTCTTCCGGACGTCCCTCGGATCGGTGGACATGCGCCACCAATGGTCCCTCTGGCTGCCCCGGGGCGTGGCGTTTGGTTGCCGAGTAGGTGACGCCACATATGTCGGATCCGCCGCTGATTACGTTCACCACTTTGGCGTATTTCGGGGATGAAGGAATGTCCATGGGCTCTGTCATATTCTGGCTGGTAGGAGGGTTGGCGCTGGCGGAGATTCCCGATAGCAAGCCTCTCGAATGCAGGTACGCTAAGTCTTTTCGGAGGGCGAAGCACTCGTCTGTCTCGTGCCCATAGTCTTCGTGGAAATCACACCATTTAGTTTTGTCCTTCTTGGGATTCGGGTTGTCCGTCTTCTTCGGCCATCTGATGCGATCCCCGAATTTCTCTAAGCTTCTCACGATCTCGGCGTTCCCCAAACCTAGGTTGTACTCATGAACTCTCGGTCAGTTGGGCGCGTCTTTTTTCCCACTTGGCTGCTTGGTTCCCGTCGTGTGCACCTCGGGCGCTTCGTGCCTGCTTTTCGGATATGGTTGCCCGCAACGCTCTCTCCGCTGGTCGGAGGGGATCTTTCTTTCGACCCTGTCGAAGATGGAAGCGGATCGAGCGGGGACTTCGTCTTCTTCGAGTCGAACGTGCGCCAGGGCTTTCACTTGGACGTCTTCGAAGCTGTGGCATGGGTATTTGGTTAATTCCCTGTAGAGTTCGCTGTTGGGCAGCAAGCCTCTTCGGAATGCTTCTATCGATGTGGGCACATCGTAGAGCGGGATCGCCACCTTCTCCCGGTTGAATCGGTTCAGGAAGGCACGCAGAGACTCCCCTGGCCTTTGGGCTATGCGGTACAAGTCGTTAGACTGTTTCATGAGCTTCCGGCTGCTAGCGAATTGCATCCGAAAGGTATCTACCAATCCCGCGAAGGACGAGATTCCTCCCTTGGGGAGGTTGATAAACCAAGTTAGGGCGCCGCCGAATCCTTTACACATGATCGCTTCTCTGGATTCTCGCGGTATTGAGTTGGTCATCATTTTCTGCTTGAAAATGGCAACATGTTCGTCAGGATCTCCCGTACCGTCATAAGTGGGGACTGCTGGGACCGTGAATCTCTTGGGAATATCCACGCTGGCAATCGAAGTTGCGAAGGGCGACTCGTCGTAGCCGTCTAGAGCTTCTTTTTCTAACGGCGGCGGTACCCCGGGTATCTGAGCGATCTTGTCCTCCAATCCCTTGAGGCGATCCTGCATATACTTGTTGAAGAGAACTTCTAGGAAGGGTTCAGTAGGGGTTACCTGCCTTCTGGATTCTTCGCCATACTGGGGGTGAAAAATTCCCGTCCCCGCAGCTCGGTTCCCTGGCGTCCGGGTGCTAGGAACTCCCGGAAGGGTAGCTGCTGGGGTAGCCATATTCACAGTGGGGGATGGTCCTCCGATTTGTGAGTTGAAGGCTTCCCCTAGATTGAGGCGGGCGGTGGCTTCACGGACGGTCACGGCTGGGCGGGATCCACTGTGAGACGCCGAAGCTGCCTGAAGTTGCTCGCGAAGATTCGCGTTTTCGGTGGTGAGTTGCGTGATGTGATCCATGTGCGTCTGGTTGCGGTCCTTCTGGCTAACAATATCCTGCTGCAGGGCGGATATCTTGGTTGCGAGTTCGCTCAGGACGCTGCGCAGGTCTTGGACCTCTTCAGGGGTACCGTCGACGGCGTCTTTCTCAATGCGGCCGTCGTGGCTTCCCCCTTCTCCTCCGTTCGTAGGAGAGGATGGCTGCGAGTTGGTCATCTTTCCCGAGTGAGGACGTTCTTGCTTTGATCGAGAGAGCAAGCGAAAACCGGCTAGGGCCTCACGGTGGGCGCCAAATTGTTCTGGTCAATTTCCGACCGGAGATCTTCGAAGGTGATTTTGTAAGTTCGTAGGGAATATCTAGCCGATCGACACGAAATCTGATGAGCAAAGCAAGCTTTTTAATTTGAAAGAAACTGAGGATTACAATGGCTCGATTACAAGTATTCGATCTGATCTCTCTTCTATGGGCTAATCCCTCACTATATACTCGTCGTCGTTTCCACCTCCTGACTCCATATCCCCACGTCGCTTGCCCCATCTTCCGAGTGGCCTTGTCGAATGGTTTCTCCCGAGTTTCTTGGCTTGGAGACGACGATGGTAAATCGGGTACGACTTCTGGGCTCAAGTGCTAATGGGCTGGGCTATCCGCGGACTGGTTAAACCTTTGGGCCCAACAAGATCCTGAATTGCTTGACGAATACAACAGTGTTCTCCAGAAGTGGAGTTTTGGTGAATCCGCAGGATCTGAGGACAATGAAAACAAGGACGAAGCATCACAAGATGTAGATGATCAGAAGAAGAAAATTGGATCCGATCCTGAATTGCTTGAAGAACAGCAGAAAAAAAAGGGACTACTTTCGAACAAAAAGAGAAAGCTTCAACGACGTATGAAGATTGCTGAGTTGAAGCAGATTTGTTCCAAGCCTGATGTAGTAGAGATATGGGATGCAACTTCCTCCGATCCAAAGTTGCTGGTGTATTTGAAATCTTATCGAAATACAGTTCCTGTGCCACGCCATTGGTCTCAAAAGCGGAAGTATTTGCAGGGTAAGCGTGGTATTGAGAAGCGGCCGTTTCAGCTTCCAGATTTCATTGCTGCAACTGGAATTGAGAAAATTAGACAGGCTGACAACAAGAAACTAAAGCAGAAGCAACGTGAATGCGTGCAGCCGAGAATGGGGGGAATGGAAATTGATTATCAGGTTCTCCATGATGCCTTTTTCAAGTACCAGACTAGGCCAAAATTGACCAGCTATGGTGAGTTGTATTATGAAGGCAAGGAATTTGAGGTCAAACTTAACCGAGGGAAATAAAGCGTGGTACCTTGTCAAAGGATCTTAAAGAAGCTCTAGGAATGCAGTTCATAAGCCCTGGCTTTGGTTATCATGCTTTGTCTTATCAACATGTCGAACATGTTGATAAGACAAAGCATTGGGGTGATCTTGAGGAGGAGGAAGAAGAGGAAGAGGAAGATCAGATGGAAGAAGATGAACTAGAAGATGGTATTCAATCGGTTGATAGCCTATCAAGCAGCAGCCTTACAGGAGTGGAGACACCTGATGTTATTGATCTTCGGAAGCAACAACATGAGAGACCACTTTACCAAGTCCTTGAAGAGAAAGAGGAGAGAATTGCTGCTGGTACTTTGCTTGGGACAACACACGCGTATGTTCTTAAGAGGGTGAATCTTCTAAGAGGTCAGAAGGCGGATAAGGTTGATGTCACTCTACAACCAGAGGAATTAGAAGCTGTAGACCATCATGTTCTGGCTGCCAAATAGCATTGTAATTTTAAGCTATGTCAAGACTTTGCATTTGTAAACGATTTTCAACATCTACAAATTGAACATATGATTCCAAACAAATTGAACATGTGATTTATTGCTTTAAAACGTACAAAAATACTCCTAATATTATTTATTTTACCTAATTTTTGTATGCTCATTTCATAAACATAGATTAAATAATATCAGATATATCGGACATACATTTGTCCTAAAAATACGAACGGTATCCGATTTAAAAAAATTATCCGGGTCGAATCGAATACAAATAAATTTTAATCACACAATTTCAGTCGATCGGATCGGCGAATTTTTAGATCGGATCGACGAATTGGGTTATTTTGCTCACCACAAGGACGGACCCAATGACGGATGTGGTAGGCCCTAGCCCACCCTAAAAAAAATTAAAAAATTAAAAAAAAGGATAAATTTAATAATAAAAAAGTAAAAAATAAGGTAAAATTAGTGATAAATTAATTAAAATAAAAGTAATTTATTCCAGAAAAATGGTGATAATTACTCGTTCGGAAGGCCCATATTGGCCCATGTCCGATTTGGGTTTTGTAATTCAACAGGCCCATTACCCCCTTTCAGACTTTGAGCTAGCTCTCTCTCAGTCCACTCTCGATTACAGCTGGATTGAGCTGATGAAACAACTAACAGGAGTGCATTTCATGTAACTTGGACATAATAATACGCATTTTCTATAAATCATTTATGTAGTTACGCTAGTTTCGACGTTGTTTGGTGGATTTAAATATCAAAAAATGTTTCATCAAAAAAAATAAATAAATATCAAAACATGCATTCCATCGCATAATCCACTTCAAAATCAATGTGAGATCATTTTATACATCTCTTGAGGATATGGAAAAAAAATACATTAACCACAAAAAGGGATTACCCATAATTATGTGGAGTATTTAGTTTAAAAAGGTTGAAAACTTTTCAATATTTAAAGTTATGACTCATAACTGCCATAAAAACTACTACCCACCAAAAAAAGCATCGTCATATCTATTCAGGTATGATGTGTAAGGTGACAACCTTATCCAAACCCAATTTCGACCAAAAATGTTACACATAGTCACATAGTGACATAGAGTATCTTTAATTGGAAGTTTTACTCCAAAATTCTTATTTTTTAAAATATTTTTTATGCCACATCAATATAAAAATAATTATTCCACATCTATAATACACATAACAATATTATACCTAGTTTTTAAAATTATTTTCTAAACTAAATTTCAACTTATACATAAAAGAATGAAGGATTTGTGAAAAATGACGGTTCAAATCCTCTGATCCATTATCGTGTACTACAAATTTAATTGGACTAAGAACTAATAAATAGCTTTTTAGGTAATTTTTTGAAATTGAAAAAAATTGGTGATTTGGTTTATATAACTACATGCTCCAATTAAATTTGTGAGATACAATTTTAGGACAGAAAATTTAAATCGAAAAAATGGGTCTATTAAATTAATTTGTGATTAGTAATTAGTCCTCAATCTATAATCGGAGTATTAAGTAGTCTAGTATTAATAGGTTAGAGATAAATTTAAATGCTTATCTACCCTAGTACAAATATAAAGCAAAAATTATGTTTTTGTAAAAGTTTGAGCCACATGGCAAATTGAAAATACTTTTTGATTTTTGATTTCTCATTTTTAATCCACTTTTACCTTAACCACTTTCCCACTATCTCAATAACTACCATCCACTCTTTTCTTTTAAACAAATTAAAATTTTATAATTATTATTACTAAAAAAAATAAGATTCAATCGTGAAAATTTATTTCGAATAAATATTTAAATAATAAATTAGAAATAAAATTATTTTGAAATATACCCGTACAAAGTACGGGAATAACGTTAATTGAGTATTAATACAGAGTAATACAGTAATTAATTACGACTAGAATCCATGTTGGCATTTTTTTTACGACTGAGGGTATATTTATCAGCTCAGCTCCCTCAACGATTTTGACTAGTATACTGCAAGTGCCATACACGTGTCAAGTTAATGATACACCACGTATGAAAAAACTGGTCATCTGTGGAAAGAGAAAAGATATTTTAGGACAGCCGGCGCGTTGAAAGTGACAGGTAATTAATGATGAGAGAAATAATAATAAAAATTAAATATAAGTGTCGATATTTTACAGGCTGTGACTGCCGACATTCCACGTTTGACGGCCCCCACGCGGGTTCTTTGTACACGCATGGTTGGTGTTCGGGTACTTTCCATATTTTACATTTTTACCTACCACTTTTATTTAGGGTTAATTCCCAAATATTTGAGCCTTGTTTTATAATTACCCCCACCACTCTCAACTTCTCAATTTCGATCGTCCCCGATCTTATATAAAATGTTTTGAAATTAGTTCTTTTGTCTTGACATTCATCTTTGGTGGTATTGTGGTAAGTCGCCGATGACAGAGAAATATTATAGATTGAGGAAACAATGTTAGAGATTAAATTTTCAATTTATATTTATATCTATCTTCTTTTTTTTAAATAAATGATAGTGCTAAATATCACCTCGAGTTACATAAAAAAAACTAATTAACTATTGACCAAATAAAAAAACTAATTAACTAGCTTAAATAAAAACCTCAAAAAATAAGGGATTTGGGTTGTTGTTTGGAGTTGATTTTGGTAAAATAATAAAAATAAAAATAATAAAGTAGCAATTAATTTTTTTCTTTTATTAATAAAAAATAAATTTTATAACTTGTACTAGTTATAAATAATTGTTTATGTCCAAATGCAGTTGAATAATCTATTTTAACTACAATTCGTACTTTACCTATTCAATTTTAATTGCAACTAGGTAGATAACTTGTAACCACTTTAGCGGAACTTAATTTATAATAATACATCACAGTTGATCTCAAAAAAATAGGTAGATAACTTGTATGTCCAAACTCCAAACACACTCTTAATCTTACAACGTCTAACAAACGTGCTTTTGTAAATCTTCTTACATGTAAGTTCTGTGTGAAAACACACTCTTATACTTCGACCAAAAAAAACACACTCTTATACGTAAAATATTTTTTACCTTAATTAAAATACATCACCATTCACCACCACCTACCTCCCTCGTAAAATTCTGAGAGACAACAAGTGTATTTTATTTTATCGTTATCCATTCAAACAGTGAGCTTATATAATTTAATTAAAAATAATTCTAGTTATATGGTGGCTGGATGGCGACCGCCGCCACCGCTTGGTAATCTACTCTGCACCTTCGGTAGTTTCTGTGTGTGGGGCCTTTCGCATTTGGATATACTCCGTACATTTATACTGTCAAACAATTAACAGTTTAATTGTTAAAAATATAGTGTACTACACTAGTGTAGTTTCCCACGCCTTGCGCGGATTTACTTAAATTTTTTTTATTAGATTTTACTGAATAAATAAATCTCTTAGATAATAAAAAAAAGTTATTATGTAAAACGTTTTTTCTGACTTAGGGCATAGGATAAGAATACTGAATGTGGAAACTAAACCATAAGAAGGAAAGCATAAACCCTTAGGAAATAATGCTAAAAAAAATAAACTTGAAATTTCTATATAAAGGTTCTTAACCTATGCCCTAATGGAATAGGTTAGAAAAATCGTGTATAAAATTATGGTTGTTGTTTAGAGATCCTCTCTTAATTGTTAAAGTTTTTTTATAATCTTAAATGTATAATTTTATGATTTACAATTAATAAAAGTTTGTTCAACTTTTTTTTTGTCATCAACTTACCTACTTTAAAAAGTGTGTTCAATTTTATACAACAAATAAACAAAGTATGAATATAAGATCAAATGGGTAAATTTTTTGACAATAAAAGACGTAGATTTTTGAATGGCAATTTAGATTAAGAGACAATATTTAGTTTACTATTCTGAATTTGAGGAAATATTGCACATTAATTTAAATCAATGTTCATAAATTTTCAAAATTTTATTTAACAAATATATTTGTTAAATAATATATACAAAAATAATAATTTTAAAAACAAAGTCATAACAATAATTTCAAAAATAAAGTCATATCGTGTTAACAAAACTTGTATGTAAGTTTGAAAAGAAAGATCTAGTAAAAACATATTTTACATATAAAATCAATTGTTATTTTTTTTTATAAAATTATCAATTCAATCAAACAGATCATATGATTTCACAATTCATAATTTATACATAAATTAAAACATTTGAATATATATATTTTTTATAAAAGTAAAATATATTAATATGCTTGATTTGTATGATTGTATCTAAATTTCCCAAATCTTCTTGGTTTGAAGATATCATAGTTAGTTTTTTTATCCAAAAAAATCATCTTTATTCTGTCTTTCTTTTTTTATAAAAAATACGATTCTATCTAAATTGCCATAAATATAGCTAGATCTTTATCCAAATTAAAGATTACATAAATTTTAATTTTAAAATTTTATTTTTTTTAATGATTTAGTAAAAAAAAGTAGATTTGTTCATATCTAAATGGTATTGATAAATCACAATTACTCATTAATGGACAAATTAAAATTGAAAAATCTCAAACCAATATATTACATATAAAATCAATTGTTTTTTTAATAAAATTATCAATTCAATCAAACAAACCATATGATTTCAAAATTTATAATTTATACATAAATTAAAACGTTGGAATATTTATATTTTTTATAAAAAGAAAATATATTAATATGGCTTGATTTGTATGATTGTATCTAAATTTCCCAAATCTTCTTGATTTAAAGATATCATGGCTAGTTTTTTTATCCAAAAAAATCATCTTATGTGTACGGTTTTGTATTTCGTTTTTTTATAAAAATATGATTTTATCTAAATTGCCATAAATATAGCTATATCTTTATCCAAATTAAAGATTATATAAGTTCAAATTTTAAAATTTTAAATTTTTTAATGATTTAGTAAAAAAAATAGATGTGTTTATATCTAAATGGTATCGATAAATTGCAATTACTCATCAATGGACAAATTAAAATTGAAAAATCTCAAACTAATTAAAAATCACGAACGAAAAAATCTTATCGGAGACACTTGGCCTCATTTGTTGATGAGATTACCCACCCAATTATGTGTCTTCCGTCAATTTACGTACAAAATACCAAGTTGAAAAATTAAGTACTTTTATTGATGAAGAAGGAGAATGAAAGGGCAATGGAAACAACAAATTGATCAATCAAAAGAAGATAACCTGAAGAGTAGTGGTAAATCGATCGGTGAAGATTGCAAGAAATTGATGGCATTTCAGTGTAGAGCAACCAAAAGTCGATTTGAAAGGCTACCATTAGCAAGGAGTCTAAGGACATATGAGCGTATATTCTTGATGGAGAAGGAGAATGAACATTATGAACAAATATTGAATGAGCCTAGAAAAAGAACATAAAAGATGATTTTGTTATTAATGTATTTAGATTTATATTACTTATTATTTATTATTATAGTTAAATATGACATGTAAATTATGGGACGGAATATAATATGATGTGGTATATGATGTGTAAAAAATAATATGACATGGCTTCATAAAAAGATGACACATGGCAAAATCCAAGGTGACACATTCTAGAGACGATATGTGGAAAATGATGAGGTGGCGCAATGTGGAGGCTCCAAACCTTATTGCTTTTATATATATATAGTAGATTCGACATGTTGATTTTCTTTTTCCTTGACATAATATAAGTAATTTATACATCTTTTTAATTGCTACTCCGGAATAGTCATGAAAGGCATTTTTTTAAATAAGTAAGAATTCGAAATACCGAACAAGTTCGGTAAGTCGAAGTTAAACCGGCATGATAACCAACCCAAGCAAAAGAAGAAGCAGAGAAGACGCCAAACAAGGAACATGAACCAACAGATAGGCTTGAAATGGGAGAGTATGACACTTATGCGGGTACGAAATTAAACTCCACAAAATTAACCCTTCACAGATTATAAAATTCAGAGATAAATAAATGGTTTTTTTCCTTCTGAATTTATGAAAAAATATAATATTATAAACTATAAAGTAGTTATTTTTCCCTATAAAATAAAAAAAGGAAAAAAAAAGGCAGGAAAAGCTACAAAACGTGGTGAAAGTTATTTTTAAAAAAGGAGCAATATTTTTTAAAAAGGCAGAAAAGCAACCAAAAACGGCCAAATCCAAACGCATACGGTGTACTTCTTTACCGGCTCCTTCCTATATAAATACAAGCACCTCAACACCATTTTCCTCCACTTTCCCCTTCAGACGAGAGATATTTAATCGAAGAATCTGAAAACTCCCCCCAAAAATTGACCCCCAAAATCACCAGCGCGCTGGAATTCCAGACCAATTGAAGAAGCACAAGACGAAATTCCTTGGAATCAGAGAGAATTTTGATACTCAATTTTCTAGGGTTTTTCGATGGTGTGGATGATAGGCGGTGGTGATAGGAAGAGCGCGGCGTGGACTCGAGTGGAGGACAAGCTTTTCGAGGAGGCTCTGGTGAAATTCGCCGACGAGGAGGACCCCCACCGGTGGCGGAAGATCGCCGGCGAGATTCCCGGGAAGTTGCCGGAGGATGTTAGGGTTCATTACGAGGCTCTCGTTCACGATGTCAGAGAGATCGATTCGGGTCGGGTTGAGCTCCCGGTTTACTCTGACCGGTCGTCTGATTGGCTCCGCGAGCCCGATTCGCCCCGGGCAAACCAGATTTCGTTCGGGTCGGGTAATAAGCTGAAGCAAGGTGATGGTGAGAGGAAGAAGGGGACTCCTTGGACTGAAGAAGAGCATAGGTATTTTTAATATCTGTTTGGTTCTTCATTCAATTCGTCTATGATGAGATTACTTGCCCAAAATTGATTTGGGTGTTTTATGGTGAATTTTGATTCTTTAATCATCCTAAAAATTTGTTGGGTATTGCTCAAATTGTTAGAATTGATCTCTTAGGTTTCTTCACAATTTTCGGGCTTTTATTTGTAAATTAGGTTTTTAACATGGAATTAGAAAATCTGTTTGGAAGAAGAAAAGGAAGAATTCCATACCTGAATTTTCTGTTTCCTTGTTCAAGTCTAAGCAATTCCTGTTTTATCATTGAGTTCCCTTATGTTTTGACTAACTCAATTCATCCTACTTGTTTCTGAATCTCTGATCACAAAACTCCAATCTTGCCAATTTCCTTTTTACAGGCTGTTCTTGATTGGATTAGAGAAATATGGCAAGGGTGACTGGAGGAGCATATCAAGAAACGTAGTGGTGACCCGAACCCCGACTCAGGTGGCAAGTCATGCTCAGAAGTATTACCTTCGCCAAACCTCGGGGAAGAAAGAGAGGAAGAGGTCTAGCATCCATGACATCACCACTGTTGAAGACAACTCCATGGCAATGCCCATTGACCAGAGCTGGATCCCTCCTCCGAGCAATGGCTCGATTCAGCAACAGCCTCACATGTTGCAGGGCTCCTTCAACCCTAATCAAGAATCTCCATTCGGGTATCAAAACTTTAATTTTCCAATGTAGACGGTAGGCGTCAAATCTCGTGTGTATACTGTGTCATGACCAAGTTAAAGAGTATATGGTGACATGAAGGTTATGGACTTATGGTGCTACAAGGAATATAGGTTATGGACTTATGGTGCTACAAGGAATATGAGTAGGGGAACAGAGTAATGTTTGAACTTTTATGCTTTTATTTTCTAAGTAAATGATGTTGTATAGAAAATGGATAGCACTTGTACATGTAAGTATATGTAGTTGAGCCTGGTTGATCTGTTGTATTGTTGTAAGAAAAGGGAATTATTCATCAATGTCATAGTTGACTAGTGTTAGATGAGATAAAAGTATACAGCTAATCAAGATGTTCTTGTTGGGATGAAAATCCATTACAAAGTTGGTCAAATACCTTATTCAGCTCCCACTCTTCAGAATATAGTTAACTTTTGTAGGATATGAAATCAACATTCAGACAATAATAGTCAAGCTATTCAAACGGTCTTTAATTACATCAGAAAGAACGTATATCTCCAAAGGGAGATTGTAATCATCAATCATACATAACCCAATATCAACCAACAAAGGCCAAGCAAAAATCAGTAAGAGGCAACACAAATTCAAATTCAGAAAAACACTGATTAAGCAGCATAAGACGGAAGCAAAGCATTTCTCAAGCGTGTGACAAAAACTTGTAGTCATAGACACATGTACAATTCACAAGCGAAGTCAGAGTCATGATATTCAACCAAATTTGGAGCAAAACATAAGTTCTAGAAGTCACCTAGACGAGGAACATGGTCAAAGAAAAGCCAGTTTTTTTAACGATTTGGTTGTTCATGTGCCAGTTACATTTTTATTTATTTCCCACTTGACAGGGACCCTTGCAATTTTTAACATGTGCAGCTTAGGACTACTTTCCTTCAGGTTTCTGCAATGAGAAACAATGTAAGAGTTAGTTTTAAGGGAGCAAAAGGGAAACCATTGAGTTCATCAAATAACATAGAACACATGATATATGTACAGTTGGTTGCAACCCATGCATACAAAGCAACACAGAAGGCTGATCTTTTACAAAGGAGCTTAAGATGTAAGATAGGTGTTTCATCATGATACCATTGTCCAACACCATTATAGCAGTTATGGATAATGATAACATGAGATTTCTCTAATACAAGGTCTTCTGGTGCTCAGAAAATTTATTATGGGATACAGAGTGCTAATTTGTAGTCACTATTAACAAAACCTAGATAGTATTGTTAATGCATTATGCATATATACTGTTGAACCCCCAGCATAATATTTGTTTTCAAGATAACTCAGGATCATCGCTTGTTGAAGAAAAGCTAAAACCCAAAGCAGTAAAGAGTGTCAGCTTATGTCAAATTGAACCCAGGAATAGAGAGGATCACATTAGGAAAATTTCAAAACATGTTGGCGGAAAGGGAAAAAAATATTCCATCAGTATATAGTAGCATAACATCAGTAGAAGTCCCCTTTGCTAATATGAGCTTAAACACTCAACAAAGTAATCTATACAAATGGGGATTTGAAATTAGATATTTTCCAGTTCATATAGGCATATAGCACATAAACATGACCAAAGAAAACAGATAAGATCGTAGGAAAGATTGTCTTATTCTAGCTTGACTATAAACTTGTTTCATGTTTGAGATATGTTCTGCTAAAGACAATAGTAAAACCATACAAATGCAAAGGTAAACTAGCTGTCAAAGGTACAAAACTAGCATCCAAGTTTGAAGTCTAGTAGTGGTCTTGTGATCAAAAGGCTAGGTGGCTTGCATCATATCATTACCTACTTGATGACTAACACAACAAAAGGAGAAAACCTGAGCAACCGAAGAGTACCTGTGAGGCAGCTTCCTTCTCCTTCTCAGCCTTCTCTCTTTCTGCCTTCAGCTTTGCTTTCTCCAGTCTCTCTTTCTCCATTTTCTTCAATTTAACAAAACAGAAATTTCATATAAGCGAAGATCAGAATTCAAAAGGAATATCTCCTAACGGCATGCATATGGAAATCCATATGTCCATTTGGATACTTATTAACAGAAGATCAACCAGGTTTATGATACTTCAACATCAATCCATGACTTCTTCCATTTGGAAAAATAATTACAGATTTCTCGGCTAACGGATCAAGAGTCATCAAAACTCAAAAGAAATCTTGCACTTATATCCACCAAGCAAGTCAAAATCATAACTGAACCCTAATTTAAAGATTGCAACTTCCCAGGCTAACGGACAAAATAATAAGCGGAGATACTGGTATGCTTAGCACATCTAAACAGTAAAATGACCATCCCTAATCCCTATCAAATATCATCTCAAGACTTCAACAGCCACATTCAAATCAATCAAAACACGCAATCAAATATTGAAGAAAAAAAGAGAGACGGAAAATAAAAATACGCCATAATCGAACTTGGAGCATTCCTCGCACAAATTATCAGAAGAAAAATAGAAGATGAAAGAAATCGACCGTTCGAGAGATAGCGAGAGAAGTTGACCTTGATGTAGACATTCTCAGCAGCGCGCTCCTCTTCGCTGAGGACGCGACCTTTGCCATCACTGAAGTAGCGGGGGAGGAGGGACGGGGATCCACGAGCTCCGTCCATGATACAACGAACCGAGGAGCGAGAAGCGACAGCAAAGGCAGCGGATCTCATCGCCATTTTCCCAAAGTTCAAACTTCGTTCTCTTGTTTCTACTGCTTCAGTGTTTTGGGATGTGATGTGACTCCACTCACCTGAGAAGATGTCAAACGATGACAAGTCGGTTCATCATCGCCGGGCCGATCAGCCCATAAACGTCATGGGCCGAGCCCAAATTTGAGACAGGTAGAGCTGGTTATGTCACAAGTTACTAAATTAGGCTATGTTTTAGCGTTTATCATATCATTGATTTTACAATCTATTCTATTCTAATCTAAGGTATTAGCCACACTGTTCTAAAAACCTCCGCCTAAATTCATCTAATTAAGACCGCCTAGACACTAGGCTGTCCCTCTTTGCCCAAAATTCTCTTAGAGTTTTTTTTAGAACATTTATAGTCTGATTAGCCACTATCTAGTAGTAATCAATATAATTAATGTACAATACTGCACACAAAAAATACTTTTATGGACTCATTTAGGTCGCAATTAACTTCAAAAAATATAAAATAACTCCATAATCTAATTAAACATGTTTTTATTTCAATTTTATCTAAAGGAACTGAAATTACATAAAGAAGATAGATTAAGAGCAATAAATCTTAGCTAAAAATAATCTTTCATTAGGTATACATTGTACCAAATGAGGCCATTTTTTCTTATTGTCATCCCAGTTCAGCGGAAAGTTTTGTTCCATCAAACGTCTATATCTGGAGTTCGTGTCTCGCGAGAGCCCCTTTATTTTTTATCCTTGTTAAGTTTTTTTTTCGGTAGAATGAATATTGTTAAGTTTTAATAAACAAACAAAAAGGAGTTAACCCAAGAAAACAAAAAGGAAAATTGATACTCCCCTAATTAAGATGCTTAGTTGACTTCCGCAAGGAATTACATTCTTAACTACCCTGTGGCGTGTCGTCTTACACTCTTACCAAACAAAACGTGTCGTTTGCTTCCCCGCTTCAACATCTCAGCGCTACCGGGGCATATTAGTAAAACGCTCATGAAAAGTGAGGGTAGTTTCGTCTTTTGGAATCAAACAAACGCTCACGAAGGCTGAAGTACTGAACCCTCAATTATTATTCGCTACGCATACGCGACATATTCAATTTGAGAGAGTGAGAAAGAGGAGAAACCGCCATCTCCGCCATTGAAATTGGCCAAAGAAATTCGAGCTCCGTTCTCCCCAATCCCTCTCGCTTCGATTCTTCAAGCCCTATCTCTAACATCTTTTTTTAATTCCGATTTCTTCAAATAACAGAAGAAATTTACTTTCCCTGGAATTTGTACTCAATTTGATTGAACAGTCAAAAGCTAGGAGAAGAAAAGGAACGAAGGTAGAAATGGTGTCGGCCAATAGAGAGATGGTGGTGTTCTGCTTTGACACTCTTGTTGCTCACTACAACAACGAGCAAGCTCCTCCTCCTGCTTTCGAGGACGGTCACCAGTAATCTCTTTCTATATCTACACTTTCGTAGTAATGTATCTATTTTGTTCTAGCTCTGGGATGCTCTTCCAATTTGTTGGCTCTTGAACCGATCTTCTCTTCTTCTTTTTCTTTTTTCTGTTGTGATCCAAAGTTTTGAGTGATTGTCATTGTGCGATTAATCAACAGATTGTTGTTGTGCAAACTCCACTGTGTCTTAATATTGGTTTGGTTTTGGGGGGATTCGTGTTGGATACTAACTCAATTATCATCGTGTTAATTAATTAGGTTATGTGCTTGGAATTTATGAATTAAGATTATAAAAAGGTTGTAGATTGATTCTTGACACGTTTATAGAATGCACTTGAGTGCACTATGAACTTGACACTTTCCACTGATGAATGATGGATGCTTTCCTGTATGTGTCGTGCTTTGGTTTGTCTTTTTATATGTATGGGTGTGTGAAATTTTTAGCTAACTTGTTGATATTGAGTGCAGTCCATTATTTGTTACTTGGAATAAAGTGGTTAATGGAGGGGAGCCTCGTTTGCGTGGCTGCATTGGAACTTTGCAGGCTCATCATTTGATAAATGGTTTTAGGGATTATGCTTTGACAAGGTAATGGAATCTATCTGCAAGTTTGGATATTTTTGGTTCTGAAAATCATCTCCCTTGAAAGTTTTGAGTGGTCCTTTTCCTGTTTTAGTCCAATATTCCTCAACATGAAAGTGCATATTTCTGGCTTGAAGTATGGATCTCTAAATCATGCACAATTTCAACCTGTAAGTTCACCAATTTGGGCAGTAAAGTTCAACTGAGAAATACTGGTCAATGGCCATATTTGTTTTGGCCAGTCTCCTGGGGAATGGCCTTAGTTTATAGATAAGCTTTTGAAAAAGGCATCCACTTTTTTCTCTGGATGACCATGCCTAATCTTACCTGTTGCTGATATAAATCTCTTCACAGAAAGTTTTAATGATTTCGTTCCAAAATGGTGCAAACTAAGAGGCATATGCCTTGTTCATTTCATCAGAGAGCTTGATAAAAAAAATTGAAATGAACCAGAAGAAAGAAAAATAAAGGATACATGTTAAAAAAAGAGCAATGCAACCACATTAAATGTATATTTACTCGGCATAGTTTCGTAGATGCTACCTATAGAAGGTTATGTACCGTTAGTTGTATTTCGGAGTCTCTAATACTTGATCCTGTATATCGATTTTGTGGTCAATGAAAGATCAATTTAATTGTGAAAAGGAGAAAAAAGAAAGAGGTTCAATAAGAAGAACTCAACATGAGAGAATTAGACCCATATATTCATGTTGAATTGCAATAACAACATCAGTCTTTATCTAGTTATTAACTAATTATCAGAAACCTGTCTCAAATGCTGACAGTGTTGTTTTTCTCCATCAGGATGTCTGTATTGTGTAATGTTATAGAATATGATTGGAAGTCTATCTAACTAATGCAAAGCCTTTCCTTCTTGCAAGATTGAATTTAGGGGATGTCGTTTGTATCATCTTATTTATTTCAAACATAATTTTTTTCTGTGTTTTGTTTTTTCTCTCTCTCTCTCTTAAATATGAACCTGCTTTTGGTTTTTTATTCAGTGCACTTAGGGACCGTCGTTTCCCCCCAATACAGGCTAAAGAATTACCACAGTTGACATGTACAGTTTCTATATTAATCAATTATGAGACTGCCCTCAATTACCTTGACTGGGAGGTTTGTGCTTCTCCTATATAAAGTTCTTTGCCCTTATGGCTCATTATTCTTTTTATAGGTGATGACTGCATGGTTGATGTCTGGTCATTTAGTTAGCTTATTTGACATTTTAATTCTGGTATCATGTTCAATGTTAACTATTATTGTGACAAATTGGCAATTTATTGGTTTAGGGTGTGTGCTGCATTCTAGCTTTTTCAACGATTTTGTGTAGTTGCAATGAAGCAAATGAAATGCATGAAATTAGAGATAAAAGATGACTGTGGCTTTTGTTTATGACCTACAAATCTGGTTTTAGATTAGTCTTTCAAAGTCTTTCTATTTTGATCCAAAATATCTGTTTTTTTTTTTTTTTGTCATAATATGAATTCTTTGATTTCTCATCAGTTATGTATATGTCACTATCTGTAGAACATTATGCCTTACTAGGAAGTTAGGCATACTGAACTGTCATGCTTTGTCACTGGCATTAGTGTTCTGGTAGTCAAATCTATCCTTTACATACTCATTAGAAGTGAGAAAAGAGTTGCATATGATGGTTTTTTATTGTTTTTTTTTCTTGAATCTAAAATATTTAAGGCTCTACAATCTACATCCTTTATTTCTTGTTGCAGGTAGGGACACATGGTATTATTATTGAATTCATCGATCCTGGCTATAATACCAGGCGAAATGCCACATACTTGCCCGAGGTTGCTGCACATGAAGGTTAATTATTATTTCCTAATCCTACAAGATATTGGTTCTTAAATATCATCTTCCTTAAACTATTATTTGAATACTTTCTATCATACTTTATTCACATCATGATCTTCAGGACTACGTAATAAACTCAAGTTTAAACCTGCTTAGTTACTTAAAGCATCTTTCTTATCCTCATTGGTGTCTGGTTTTCTTCCAATGATCATGTTTTCAGGCTGGACAAAGCCTGAAGCTATTGACTCATTAATACAAAAAGCAGGCTATAATGGTCTAATCACCGAGTCACTGAGGAAAAACATTCAACTAACCCGTTACCAGAGCACGCTATTCACCATGCACTATAGTGAGTATGTCTCTTATGTGAAGACTAACCGAGGGGCTGCTCCCATTGTTGCTGGATTGAAGCCTCAGTAGTAGCTCCTTATCTGACTTTCCTTATTGTCAAAAAGGCCAGTTTGGTATCTGGGTTGTGATGAATAATTGTTGTTCAATTGTTAGAACATTTTTAAATTTCAGGTGGCTGCTGCTGTCTGCTGATATTAAGCTGTCATCCGTTGCTAAAAGCAGCAAAATCTGCTGCATTTGTGTAACAATTGCAACTATAATGTGTTATTTAAAAGTAGACCGGATATACATTTGTTCTTACGCGACTAAGGCATTCTAGGACTAGGAGAATTCCTTTCTAGTTTAATTAGAAGAGATGGGATTCTAGCAAAAAAAAAAAAAAATTAGATAAGATGGGAGGGACGACATGTATTTTAACTAGGAATATAAACTTTGATTTCATATAAAAAATAGTAGTATATTTTATGAGAGTATAAATATGGGTGATTTTGTGAAAATCTGACATTGATTTTAAGTCAATATCTTGTAGATATATTTTATCTTCGACGTTGTGAAGTTGATATGAACTGAAATTGAGGTTGAATCTTATATGAGCTTAAATTTGTCTAAAATTGAAACTTTTTTAGTAGGTGAATTTTGTAGTTAAATTTTAAAACTTATTTTTTATAGATATATCTGTTGATATTAAAAATAGTGGGTAAAAGTTAAAAAAAAAAATTTATTTATAATTTGTGGCTAATATATGAATGGTTTTTCTAACCTATGCCCTAAGGGCATGGGTTAAGTTTAATAATAGAGGGAACTAAAACCATATTAGGAAAGTAGTGAACTCTTTTACAACATTCATTTAATCCTAAATAAATATAAATTTATAAAATCTTACCCTTTTGAGGAGCTTAACTTATGCCCTAAGGTTTAAGGGGTAGGTTAGAAAAATCGATACACGAAAAAGCGTTCCACAAATTTCCATAAACTTATAGATTGTAAGAAGATATGAGAGCATGGTTTTCAACGATGTTCGCAGGGGCAGAGGTAGAGCGAAGAAGAGCTGGAAGGAAGTTATAAATAGGATCTAAACTTGTTGGATATTTCAGTGGACTTGGCGGGCTGTAGGGACCTTTGGAGGGAGAAGATTACGGTGGAGGAACAATATAAGTAGGCTAGAGCCTAGCAGGGCGCATCCTACACTCCTGCGTTTTTTCTCTCTCTTTCTCTTTTCTCTCCCCTCCTCTCTCTCTCTCTCTCGACATCTTTTCCTAGTTTTTTTACGCCTTTAGGCCTCTCTTATACACCCTCTCGATCTTTAGGTCGAGGAAAGGGTGGGTATGTCCTGACCTCTTAGACCCTACCTGAGGCAAGTCTACACTGAGTTGGTGTTGATGTTGTTGTTGGGCAAAATTTTAACTATATTCAACTTTGATAGTTCGGGAGGTAGATTTAATCAAGTGGTTAAGATTACAAGATATTACCAAAAAGTTTCTATTTCGACTCCTATGAAAAGTGTCTCAAGATAAAAAAAAAACGAACTTTTTATTAACTGTAATTTAAACTGCGTAGAACGGACTAGAGTTATTGACTTGTTACCTCATTTAAAATTTAGCTATATGACTTAATTTTCCGTAATCGCACAGAAATTCCGCGAAGGCTAGAATCGCGAGAAAGAAACCACGAAGGCCGGATTCGCGAAGGGGTAAAACGGGAATTAAGAACAATTACGAGGTCTGAGCTAATACCCACGAAGGCTGCCTTCGTGCGACCCCTAAAATTGTGAAAACTGGGCCGCAATTCCTGGAATTGTGAAAACTGGCCCACAATTCCTGGAATTGTGAAAACTGGCCCGCATTCCAGCCTTCGTGGGAAGGATTTTAGGGTTTTTAGAAACATTTTTTATTGTTTTAGGGTTTTAGGGGTTTTAGTAACACTTTCATGGTTTTATGTGATTTATAATTTATGGAATCTATACATATATGTTTT
Organism: Fallopia convolvulus; assembly: GCA_964016875.1. Taxonomy (NCBI): domain Eukaryota; kingdom Viridiplantae; phylum Streptophyta; class Magnoliopsida; order Caryophyllales; family Polygonaceae; genus Fallopia; species Fallopia convolvulus. The sequence continues at coordinate 41,234,282 of OZ024737.1, forward strand.
GATCGCTACCATAAGCAAAAAGGTGCCAAAATACACTAATATAAACAAATCTGAAATCCATTGCCATAAAAAGGTGTCGTAGATGCACAATAGTACGTCAAATCCGAAATCCATACAAAAAGAAACATCCTAGTGCTATACAACGATTTCTAAAGAAATATAACGATTTCTTATAAGAATGAACGATTCTAAAGCAATATAGCGTTTTTTTATAAGAATGATTGGTTTTAAAGGAATATAACAATTTCTTATAAGAATGAACGATTCTACATGAATATAATGTTTTCTTATAAGAATGAATCATTTTAAAGCAATAATGTAATATAATAATTTCTTATAAGAATGAACGATTCTAAAGGAATATAACGATTTCTTATAAAAATGAACAACCTTTCTTTACAACTATAAAAATTGTCCGTCTCAAGTTAAAAAAATGAGATTTAACTTGATTCACATTTATGTATTGATATTCCTCAATATGAAAATACAATAACTATTTAAAGATTTATTTGAAAGACATTATATACATATTTATAAATTGATTATTTATCTCCTTTTAAAAAACTTGAGATTCTTCTTTTAGAAAAAAAAAATAATAAGACTATGTATGATATAAAAACATATGAAGACATAATATCATTTTCCTTAAAAAAGACAAAATATTATTATTGGTTATTCACAATTTCATATGTACGAGAACCGCATTAATTTGAATTTGAAAAGAAAATATGTATAAAAAATAAACCCGCAAAATCGGTGGTAGATTGAGCAAATGAAATTAAAATAATGCCTGAACTTCCAACTAAACTTAGATGGAAAAGAAATTTATTATATCATAAATTATTATGTAATATTGTAATGTACACCAAATAATTAAATGGGTTATTTATGTATAATTTACAATGATTTATTTTGTTTTAGTTGTATGATTAGTTATAATATTTCATAATGAAACATAAAATATAACTTTGCCTCGTCCAACGGACGGGGTTAGCTCGCCAGTTTTAAAAAAAATATAACGATTTCTTATAAAGATTTATAAAGAAATATAACGGTTTTTGATAAGAATGAATGATTATAAATCAATATAACGTTTTCTTATAAGAATGAACGGTTTTAAAGGAATATAACAATTTCTTATAAGAATGAACGATTCTACAAGAACATAACATTTTCTTATAAGAATGAATGATTCTAAAGTAATATAATAATTTCTTATAAGAATGAACGATTCTAAAAGAATATTACGATTTCTTATAAAAATGAACAATTTTAAATAAATATAACGATTTTCTATAAATATTTCTTATAAGAATGACGACTGTAAAGAAATATAATGGTTTTAAAGAGGGAAATTTTATTATCTTCATATTTGAAGAGGGAAATCTTATAAAGATTTCTTCTAAATATTTCTTATAAAAATTTCTAAAAAAATAACGATTTCTGAACGATTCTAAAGCAATATAACGTTTTCTTATAAGAATGAACGGTTTTAAAGGAATATGACAATTTCTTATAAGAATGAACGATTATAAAGGAATATAACGTTTTCTCATAGGAAAATAAGGGTATATTTGGATATACAAGTTGTTTAACTAGTTATAGTTAAAATTAGAATTGTAGTTGAATAACTAGCTAACATAGGAGTTGGAATAAATTACTTAATTGTATTTGGATATAAACAACTAGTTATAATTAGGTTCTAGGTTAAAGAGGGGCTTGGAGCGAAAGGTGAAGAGGAGAATCAAGGGGAGTATTCTAAACCATTATAACAATTTCTTATAAGAAAATCATTATAGTGGTTTAAAACCGTTTATTCTCATAAGACATTGTTATAGTGGTTTAGAAATGTTCATTCTTGTAAGAAATCGTTATAATGGTTTAGAATCATTCATTCTTGTAAGGAATCATTATAATGGTTTAGAATCGTTCATTTTTATAAGATTTCATTATAATGAATTAGAATAGTTCATTTTTAATAGGAAATCGTTATAATTGTTTAGAATTGTTCACTCTTACAAGATTTTGTTATAATGAATTAGAATCGTTCATTCTTATAAGAAATTGCTATATAAGTTTAGAATCGTTTATTCTTGTAAGAAATCATTATAATAGTTTAGAATCATTCATTCTTATAAGAAATTGTTATAATGGTTTATAATTGATCATTCTTATAAGAATTCATTATAATGAATTAGAATCGTTCATTTTTAATAAGAAATCGTTATAATTGTTTAGAATCATTCATTCTTATAAGAAATTGTTATAATGAACTAGAGAGGAGACGATGATTGTGTTGTCTGCATTTTACACTTAAGACCCGTCCATTTTTTCCTTTATTCGCACCCCATCAATTCAAACGGACATCCACACTTTCTAGTCGGAGTATCGGTAAGTGGCTTATAAATGCTCCTATTTTCCGGTCCGGGCAATACCCTCTTGCCACATCTATATTTACCGGCTAGGTCACAAGTGAGTACGACCCTATTTGTATTTGATTTTTTTATGACTAGGACAAAATTCTTTGAAACTGCAGTTTGCCTAACCCAATCAAGCATTTCTCTTCGGTCATTCCACAAGCCATCGTAATGGAAAGCAATAGAAAAATCTTTTCTTGTAACCTATGATTTCAAAATGTAAAAAACCAGATATTATAAATTATCCTAATACTATAAATTCAATTTACTACATTCATATTTTTAAGTATACTTAGAAAAATCTTTATGAAAAATACCTTTCCTGGCTCGCTCGATGCATCGGACTCGGTTTCGTAGTCTTCTCCCGGTACATCTTCCTCATCCTTGTCTATATAACTATCGCTTGATGATGAATCTTCCTCCTCCTCGAGATGATAGTCGCTCGATGACGTCTCTTCATCATGGGACGACATTTTTATGTAATGATGTGGAATGAATGTTTGCAAAGAATACAAATTGGTACTTATAGAGGCTTTTTAACCGTTGGGTTTTACTATTACCCACGGCTAGTTTTTCAAATTTTTGTTGTTGAACAGTCGCGAAGGCTGAATTCGCGACCAGTTTTCACAATTACAGGAATTGTGACAGTTTTCACAATTCCAGGATTCGTGAAAACTCACGAATCCTACCTTCGCGAGTTTTGCGTCATTTTTATCTCAAAATCCCATTTTTACCCTTTCGCGAAATCCGGATTCGCGCGAATCCTGCCTTCGTGAAAAAACATGTGCCATTACAAACTTTTTCGTGTGCGTAAAGTAGCACCCAATTTATAATGATTTTGTGAAATTTAATGTAATAATAATAAAGAAAAACAAGAAGAAAAAGAAAAAGAAAAAGAAACGGGCTTTGATAGAAGATGGCGACCGCAAGGTTTTCACGCTTATTTGACAATCTCACCTAAAAAGCCTTGCTAATGAAGTAAACTGTACGTTCTTCATCAGGTTTTCGACTCTCGCTCTTTCTAATCTTCCTATAGAATCATAGATATAGGCAGCTTGATCTTGAATTCCTTTCAGGTGAAATCCGATTCGACGATCTATTGATGATTATGTCAATTTTTTTTTGTCTCTGCTAACCCTTGGAATTCAGAAGTTGGATTTGAATGGAGTTCCAGTTAGCTATCGATTATTAGCCCGCTGTTCCTTATAGTTTTCTCTTGATTATATTTCGACAATTCTATGATGCTAATTTTAGGGTTTAGCTTGTTGGGCTTTGAAATCTTGATCGTGCTCTATGCATTCAATGATAATTTGCGCTGTTTGAATTGATTTGATGTCTATCCATCTAAGATTATGCTGTAGATGCTGAATCCTTCCATTACTAATTCAGAACCAGGTGGTCACAATGGAAAGCATACTTAATTACTTATTGGTCTTGTTTGAAAAGATTTAGCTGATGAATTAGGGTTTTTTTGGCCAGGCTGTAGTGCCTTTGTTCACTTTTGTAGGTTACAGTTACACAGTGACATTTTCTTGACATAATTTGCTTGTTTGATACAGACAGTCAGCCAGATTTGAAGAAGGATGAATCACAAAGGATTAATATATAGCTTTGTTGCGAAGGGGACCGTTGTTTTAGCAGAACACACTTCATATTCTGGGAACTTTAGCACCATTGCTGTCCAATGCTTGCAGAAATTGCCCAGGAACAGCAACAAGTACACCTACTCATGTGATGGCCACACTTTTAATTTCCTACTTGATAGTGGATTTGGTAATGATTTCACCTTCTTTCTTACCCTTCTTCTCGTTTAACCATGTGCAAAGCATAACTGAAGTCAATCCCCTTGCAGTTTTCCTTGTTGTTGCTGATGAAGCTGCAGGCAGAGCATTACCTTTTGTCTTTCTTGAGCGGGTGAAGGATGATTTTAAAGAGAAATATGCTTCAAGTATAAAAGATGATGATCCTCACCCACTTGCTGATGATTTTGATTCTGATGATGATCTGTTTGAAGATCGATTTAGTATTGCATACAACCTTGATAGGGAATTCGGGTATGCAACTACGCATGCTTAGTTTTTGTTTGATTGCTCACAACTAAGTATTGTTTTTATTCATTTTTATCTGTAGATATTCATTGAGGCTTGAATAAATAGATTTCATATCATTTAAATTGAAACTAAAAGCTCTCTTTTGGATTTTAGGCCTAGGCTTAAGGATCATATGCAGTATTGTATTAACCATCCTGAGGAGATGAGCAAACTTGCTAAGGTGAAATCTCAGATTTCTGAGGTCAAAGGAATAATGATGGATAACATTGAGAAGGTTGGTGCTTTATATCTTCAATTTCATCCAATTTCTTGTGTCCAATATCTCAATAGAATATACATTACATGGACTAATAGTTGCCTGCCCTCTTTCAATTCTTATCCATTATGTAATTCTCTTGGTGCATTCACTTTTTTTCTACATCTATTTCTATTTTTCAATCCCAATTTGTTCATTTGATTTGTGTGTGTCAAGCTGATTGTAAAGCTAGCACATGATATTGAATAATAAAATGTAAATATTGTCATCACTGTCAGAAAATAGGACCAGAGATTTATGTAAATCTGGATGGACATTCTTATCATATGCCCTTGCTCGATGATGAGATTTTTAAATACTACATCAATGTGTTTGAAGGGTTTTAATTTGAAGTGCAGACACTTAGGTGTGTAATGTCATATGCATGAACTTTTTTAATGAAACGAACAGATATTTTATTATGAACAAGTTGGAGGCATCTTAGCATGGTCTCAATAGGGTAGCATAAATTACACAAACCACCCTGATGTATGTCATTTTTCACAAAAAATTATACCAAAATTCACATTTAAACCCCACTATTCATATTTTTTAGTAGTAAAACATTAAGAAAAAACATGATATGACTAAAATACCTTTGATTAAGTATGTTTGGTGTTCTTTTATAATTATTTTTCAATTGAAGTGAGGGGTACTATTAATTAGGTTTGGGATATTTCGGTTCCTGGATTTTTTTTAGCCTACCCGCAGGGTAATTTTTTTTTTTTTTTTTACGGTTCGGTTCCTGGATTTTTTAGTGAAGAACCGTAATAACCGAACCCGAACTTTGATCGGTTCCTAATTGCGGTTATTTCAGAAATGGCCCATAAATTTCGGTTCTTCGGTTACCCGAAATATGGTTTGGTTCCTATGTTTAATTCGGTTCTTGTTAAAAAAATCGGTTTTTTTATATACTTTTCGGTTCTTCGGTTAAAAAATCGGTTTTTTTATATATTTTTCGGTTCTTCGGTTCTTCGGTTACCTGAAGTTATATATTTATATATATTATTAATATATAACGGTTATTCGGTTTTTTTTGGGTTTTTTTTGGTAAAACCGAACCGAACCCGAAGTTTTTTTACAAGAACCGAACCGAAAAATTTACCCAAATAAATTACCATTAACCGCACCGAACCGAACCGAAATGAGAGGTTCGGTTCGGTTCTTCGGTTCCACGGGTATAAAGTCCCAGCCCTACTATTAATATATCATGTTTTTTTTTTCATTTTTACTAGGGTGAAATACTGAAATGGATAAACTTGTTAAGCATGTTGCAAGATATGGATAATGTGTAGGTAATGCAATTTTTGGCATAAACAGTGGTTTAGGTACATTCACCAAAATTAGGGGTTGCTTTGTGTAATATACCCTAAACAAATATTTGTTACAAGTAGAGGATCACTTGTCTTCTCAATACAACAACATTGCCATGTCATAGTATCTTCTGCCATTTTGCATCCTCTAATTTCTTAAAAAGAGATGAGTTTGATCATCAGAGAAGCTTGGGCTTAAGAGTTGGTGGTTTTAACCTACTCTACGTCAGTGTACTGAGATTCTGTAGGCACTTTTGGTGTCAATATAATGCTTTCTTTTGCCAATCACTTGTTTGCTTGGTTAGTCATTTGATTTCATTTTCCCTTTTGCTTATCTGCTTATGGTTTGTTGGAGTCTGGCTTTTCCATATTACCTTCACACCCGTTTCATGGTAAATTTGTTGTCAACAGTGCATCATGAGCCTATCTCATAAGAAGTATATTTTCTTATCCAATCCGGGACTGCATTAGCCTATATAAGCATATGATTTAAGCTTTTGGTAAGCTGACTTGACGACATCCCAGTGAATCCCCTGGTCAAAGAGATCTCTTGTAGGCTCTAATCAAGGCCATAAACTCATTGAGTTTCTGGTTTTCAGTGATCTGAGTGCAAAAAATAGGTAAAGAGTCACATCAATGATTGAGATAGTTTTAAAAGTGATGAGGAGATACCTGTTTAAATCTTGGCAGGTGGTATACATGTGGGGAAGAGGAATATTTGATCTCTGGTCAAAATTCTTTATTACATTACGTTCTAAAAATATGAAAATTGTGTTAGATGTATAGATCGGTTTCTGCAAGTCTCAATCTGATCTCCAAACAAGTTTGAATTTGGAGATGTATCAGAGATTAGTTCTGTAGTGGAGTATAGATTTGAGGAAATCATTGTCCTGAATTCAATAGACTTTGGAAGGTTGAGATGACTGCTGTTAGCAGTCTTTAATGTTTCTGCTTCATGTGTTAATTTTACACCTATTGGTGTCAGGTACTGGATCGTGGAGAGAGGATTGAACTTCTTGTGGATAAAACAGAAAATCTTCAATTTCAGGTACTTCAATATCCAATTTATCATCTAAATGGTCGCCTTCAAAAAAAAAAAAATTGACATGTTTTCTTGTCTGTTCTCTCTTTAAAACAGGCTGATAGCTTCCAGAGGCAGGGAAGGCAGCTACGCCGTAGGATGTGGTTTCAGAATGCTCAGATGAAGCTTATAGTCGGAGGCTCTATCCTCGGTTTCATCCTTATCGTTTGGTTGATAGCTTGTGGAGGCTTCAAATGCTGATGGAAAACTCTTGCAGGTGGGCTTGTTTAAAGCCTTTAACCTAGTCACTTCATTTTCTTCTTCTTCTTCTTCTTCAGTTTGCTGTACAAAGTCGGAAAAGACAGAGGGATTAATATTTTGTGTCAAAAAATGGTGTATAGAATATATTTGATGAAGTAATGTAGGTTGTGTTTGTACCTTGCAAATTGAAGAGATGAAATTCTTAGCTTGGTTCATTCATATCCAGTTATAACTGCTTATGGTATTTGGGATTATTCTGGGCAAGTGTATTGTTCTTCATCTTGGAATGATTTGTTGACTAGCTAATCTTGTTTCCAAGCTAGGGGAAATGAAAAAGTGAATTCCTTCATGTTATCAACTTGTCATGTAGCAAGTATTTTGTTTTAAAATAGTTAGTTTATGGTTACTAATGTCAATCTATTTTTAAAAGAGTTATTTGTAAAAATAAGCCTACTTAACATGTCATTTGCCAAATAGACCAGTTGCATTCATCATTATCGTTACATATTGTCATATAGTTTAGACTTCTTTCAGCATGTTTATATACACACTTATTTATAAAAGATTTGGTAAATGGGAGGGACAATATTCATAAACAGAAACAAACCTAAATTATTTAATCGGCTAAAATGCCTAAAAGCATGACAAAGCAAAGACCAGCCCAGCTTTGTACATTATTTAATGTTAATTAGCACGAATTATTATCATTATCCCATTTTTAATTTTATACGGTATTTGGGTTGCGATCTGTGAATAATAATTGAACTTCCATTAATTTTATCATCATTTACTTTTTAATTTTTTTTAATCGTTTGTCCGTTTGTTTTTTTCTTTTAAGAGAGCTGCATTGGATTCCAAAGTGGCAATTGATTTCCACTTCATCCACTTTTTTCTCCTTTGTATTTTTAAAAATTATCCAAATTTGTACTATAAGAAAAATTAAATAAATATTGGATTCCAAGTGGCAATGATTATAACACACATTATCCAACCCTAAAAAATAAACTAACCCTTTGTTTGCATTATAAATTTAATGCATTAAGTTGCATTAAATGAGTTATTTAATTTAACTTAATGCATTAAATGTCGCGATTCAAACAAGGGCTAAATGTTTTTCGTTGTTTTAAGAGTTTTGAGAATTATGTGTAGCCAAAGCCTCGGCTGATGAGGCAACCCAAGCAACCAACTATAATGTGAGTAAACAATAATGTTTTCAGTGGATGCAATAAATCAAAAGAGAATTTCAAGAGTACAAGAAATTCTTGTAAGTTGGTGTAATGGTGTGTCTTGGACTCTTGGATTTGCAAATAGACAGCAATATTCCCCATTTGCAAATTTTTATATTTTATATTCATTTTTAACCTCTTTCTTTTGCCCTTTTCTGTCTCTTTCCCTCTCCAAATCAATTGAAAATGGGATTCTTATGTGACATCACATGTCTACAGCAAGGAGTTTGCGATAAAAATAAGACTTTTTCTAGTGTACCACGAGACACACATTAATATTTTCATGTTTAAGACTATCCACAGCTGTGAATTCTAAAATGAATTCTTAACCCTCCATATTAATTTTCTAACTCCTCCACCTCACTTTAAAATTCACCCTTACTTCGTTCCTAAAATATAATAAATAAATTTAGTAAAAATTAAACATATTAATTTATAAAATCTTTTCAATTTTTTTTATAACCTTAACCTGTCCTAAAGAAATATTATAGAAAATTTATAAAATTATTTATTTTAAACAAAATATAGTTTAAAAATACCATTCAACTTTAGCTTATTAGCATGTAAATACCATTCTCACGAATGAGGGTGATCACTAACAAGTTAGTGACTGCCCTACGGCATCCTCACGGATGAGGATGTGCAAACCCGAGTTAACTGTAAGCGGAATAGAGAAGACATGTCGAAAAGAATCAGCGATGTAGTCCCCCACCGAATTGCACTCACAAAACACGTATGCAATAAGTAGATGACAAGGCAAGGAGTTCATCATTTCTTTTCCATTTACAAACCTTTTTAGGACGTTCTCAATCTAGGAGTAACTCTAAGTAGATGAAAAGGCAAGGAGTTCATCATTTCTTTTGGTTTAACAATTTTTTTATCCTATTCTCTAAAATGAAAATGGAGGAAAAAATGAAGTGTATTTCCTAAATTTGGGAAATTTTCTAAAGACATTTGGAGAATGAATTAATTATGAGTATTAGTGTATTACTGTGACAATTTACAATTGGTCATATTAAATTTTATAAATATTATATATATAAGATAAAATTAATAAATGTAAGATTAAGAAAGATGTTGGAGTTGAAGTTAATTATTTATTTTTTGGAAAATTTGACTCTCGGTTTCTCATTTAAAAAAAAAATTGTTGGACATGTCACATGTCCTTAGAGTTTTGGAGGAACAAATGCTTGAAATCTTCATCGTACCCAATTTGATAAGCTTCTACCAACCACACACGTCCATACTCATAGTGATCAGAAACTTTATAATTGTTTAGTGTCCCTTATTCTAATTGCTTAGATGCAATTGTGAATTGCAGGGCTGGCATATTTTAATGGATCTGCCCTCTTAGTCATGGTTAATTTTAAATTACACTAAACAATTGGATAAGGGAAAAAGCTTTAAAAAAATGTCTTTTCCTTACAGAACAAAGCAAAGCAACATGAGATGAGATAATTAGGTAAATTCTCTTTTTGATGGACCATAGTTTTTTTTTGGTAGATAACTAGGTAATTCAAAACCACACATCTAAATTCAAAATACAAAAATACCCAAAAAAAAAAAGCTATCCAAAAACCATTAGCCATAGCTTCATATCAGTCAGGCATCATCTATTTATCTTCCTATGAAAGCAGACATATCAAGCAACAAAAAGTGGGAAAATAAAAGAAAGATCAAAGTATATGTTCTTGTCTATGCTTTACAGAGCTTAAGATAAGTGATTGTCCTGAAAAACGCACAAAATCAGTTGCTGTGAAGAATATAAGAAGCTGAGGTGAGCAAGCTATCTGCTATGGATCCTGGAATCCAAGTGAAAATGGATATCAAGCAAGCAACTTTACTTACCTTGATCTTCTTCTCTCTTGTTCTTGTATCATCTTCAACCAAGACATTGTATTCAGGTAATTCAATTTCATTAATTTATTGTTAAATTAATTTATAATCTGATTTAATTTGAAAATGAGTAGAGAATCCCAATTCTCAATTTTGGTAACCAAATTGTCATGTTATAGAAAAACTGCAGGAAAACAAAACAGGAGAAAGAACAATAGAAGATGGCAAGTTAGCTAAAAATCAAACAAGGCAATACTCAGTAGTGCATATTAGCGCCACTAGTCGCAACTCTGGCCATGGCGGTAGCAGTGGAGGCGGCACAGGCGGTGGTAGAGGCTCAAGTGGTGGTGGTGATACAGGGGGTGATACAGGGACTGACTCACAGAAGCCAGCTGGCGCTTCAAACATTAACCATCATCGCCGTGGAGGTAGTATCAAAGTTCAAAGCAGTGTTTTTCTCACCTGGGTTTTGGTCATTTTCGCCATTCAGTTTTCAACACAAGTGTTGTAACTGATGGGAAGCTATGGAAAAAATGATGGTTTTTAGTTTCTTGATTGTATTGTATTTGGTGTGCCACTTCATAAATTTGATGTGTTGATTTAGTTCAAAAGCTTTGTGTTGTTTAAGCTGAAAAAATTTTGAATTTAGTTGACTGACTGTGTAAGGAATCAGTTTGTGTATGGAATGCATTACAGCATGTGAAGTTTGTGAATCACATGTTAACCAAAATCATATTTTTATTTGACTTCAAAGCTCAATCACATGTTACCAAAATCATATTTTTGATTGTAAAAATCAAATCTTGTGACACCTAAATCAAAGTTGATCCACCAAACATTCAGCTGACAATTTCTCAAAACTTTAGTTTTAATTCTTGCGCCCCAAGCAGAGCTCTTTGGTCATTGAAGCAGTAAAATGGTAAATCAAAGTTTGTATTAATTACTTCATAAGCTTCATGTTGTTTACGCTGCAAAAACTGTGTATTTTGTTGATTGTGAAAGGAATCAATTTGTAAACATAGTGGTTATTTACACCAACACGAGTCAATTGTGAATTCAACTCAAATTTGCTTAATTTAACTTCAAAACTCAAATGTCATAGTACCAATAGCTTATTTTTAAAGATGAAGTAGATAAGAAAAACACAATCTGACAATTTCTCAAAACATTGATTTTTATTCTTGAGCCCCAAGAAGAGTTCTTTGATCACTGAAGCAAAAAAAATGGAAATCTTGGAGTAGCCAACACAAGTACACAGCACACAAGACAAGCACACTGGATTCCAGCAAAATCTAGTAAAGTTGCTAGCAATTAAGTTCTACAGTTTCCAATACTAATTTCAAATCCATCAAATTTAGTAAAGGTCACCTTCCTTGTGAGTATGAATCACACAATCTTCTTTGGGGTACGAAATGCAGGTCAAAAGATAACCCTGTTCCATTTGACCGTCGTCAAGGAAGGAGCCATCAGATTGATCAACTGATCCAGCAACGAGTTGTCCAGCACAAGTCGAACAAGCACCAGCCCGGCACGAGTAAGGCAAATCCAAACCAGCAGCCTCAGCAGAGTCCAAAATGTAAGTGTCATCAGGAGCTTCAAACTCGTTCTCTTCACCGTTTGGTCCTATCACCTTTACCTTGTACACGGCCATGCAAGTAGTTTTGAAGGAGGTTGATTTTACACCGAATGATTTGGATATGCTTTTTATGGAACCAAGAGATGTGGGAGCTTTGATTAGAGAAGATGGCTTGATTGGTGCCATGGATTTGACAGAGTAGGTTGTGGGTAAGCTCATTGAGGCCATGTTTGTACCTGCACCGACAATGACAGTAGCAGAATTAGAGGATGGAGGATTTGATGACTTACAAACTACAACAAAACAAGTTTAAATTCACAGGTGTCATCTAAACTTGAGTTTCTATTCCTCTAGTGTATCAAAGAAATGGAAGAACATACTCACCCAGAAATGGATGAACATCCAGAATCCAAAATACATGCATGAATCTCTGAGATACATTCCAAGTTCACTCCAAAGAATAATTATATGAATGCAATGTCATCAATTGTAGTAATAATAGTTTGATTTCTTAACATAAATATAATTCTATCAGTACTCTTTACTCTATTTTCTATTCTAATTCATGAATTTTCATAGGTCTTTTCTGGGAAATTTTGCAACAAGCAACCCAACTATGTCTGCAAATGTGCAATATAACTTTTAGAAGTAAATATTCACCATTTACCAACTTGACCGTGAATGATATCTCAATTCAAGCAAAGAGCAGTGTACATATACATGAACTTTTTCTCAAATAATTACTACAAAGCTTCAGAAAACCATCAGGTTGCCATCTTCATGCAACTCAAAACTGACGAAAGTTATATACAATTAGCACTTCATGATTAATAGACTAACCGGAATCTTATAAAACATGAATGTCAAAATTTAACAAAATGTCTGAATGTTGACAACTAACTTCAAGAATATTTTGAACTTTCCACTCACTATCCTTGTGACAATCAGCATCTCAATCAACTTTCATCTGCCGATACTTGCTCTAAACATCACACCTCTCATGCCAATAAAACATAATAATGAAAGAAAGAGCTTGGAAATTATCCCCAAAAGGCCACTCCAACTACATGAGACTACCTTAAGATAGGAAGGATACAAATAAAAAACTAACAACAAAAAGCCTGTTGCTATACATTTTTTAGAAGTAGAGAGCATCCTAAACTGTTCTCAGAACAAGTCTTAGATGCACACAGCAATATAACTCGCATGCATACTCACAAACAAAGAAAGCTGTGTTTTTTTTTGTTTTTTTTATTCTATCCTTTCATGAATCGCAAAGGATTTAAGACAAAATTGAAACTTCGGACACCAATACGAGATTTAGAATTCTTTCAATCCCTAAAAGAGTAACACGATTACAGATCATAGCAACAGCTCCTCACACAAGCACAATGAGAAAGTGACGAACATCCGAGTGGTCTTTCTAACCTTCAACATAAACCAAAATCCACACAGAGATCGAAACACGGATATCATGTACAATAAAGCTCAATAAATCTAGAGAATGAGGGAGATTACCGAAAATTCCACGAATTAGCAAAGAGCAAGTAGAGAGGGTTAGGTAGGATAGGGAGAGGAGGAGAGAGCGAGATGAGCAAATTAGCAGAAAAGGGATGTGTCAAAAAGCCCTAAAATAAAAAGACGAACGGGGAGATCTGGGCTTTTTGGATTCACGGGATGATGAAGACGTAGGTCTTGTCCACGTACATTCCCTTTCGAAATTCAAAATATTTACAAAATTAAGGAATTGTTTGGATGTAAAATATATTAAGAAAATTATGAAAATGGCATTATATGATAGTAAATGGTACTAATTTTAACAATTTTTGACCTCGTCAAATACTCAAATTCATTGAAATTACTTTTACAAATTGTAAAGTTTACGGCATTTTTAAGAAGGACGATGAAAACAATGCAAAATAACGGCGTATTTTACGGCGTTTTGTGTAAAACCAAACGGCGTATATGACGGTGGTGTTGGGCAAATAAGAGGCGTTTGTTGAATTTGTCTCGTGGCAACCACGCATCTCTCCCACCACCACCACAAGCCTTTGATTTCTGTGGAAGCTTCCAGACTCCTCCAGATTGCGCGAACATGGCCGCCCCTTCCTTCCTAGCGGCGGCCGCCCAGAAGGTTGGCCCCAGCCTCCGCCGCCAGGCTCTCAGCCTTTCCGAGGCCGCTGCCGAGCGGATTAAGCTCCTCCTCCAACAACGCCAGCGCCCCTTTCTCCGCCTCGGCGTCAAGGCTCGCGGATGCAACGGCCTCTCCTACACCCTCAACTACGCAGGTCATCTCTCTCAAATCCAATTTCATCTGTTTCATCGGGATTTATTATCTCCGCCTGATTGGTTGCTTAATTCATGTTTTTTGTTCGTTTTGGGGATTGGAATTGCAATAGCGTTTCCTTTTTTTTCGGCATGTGATTTACTGAATTTAATCGATGATTGATTAGGGTAAGACGTGATTGCGAGATATGCTGTTAGGTTTGTCTCCGAATTGCTTCAACAGACAAGGATTTGGGATTTCTGTTTGATTTGTTGTGCGGGGATTGAGGTTGGGTGCGATGCGCATCCAATTTGGGTAAACGGATTTGTGTAATTTGTCTAGGAGATATCGACTCCTCAATTGACTGGAGATATTGCTATCTATTCTCAATCTTATTTGGCCGCCCCAGCTAATTTTCAGAAAGATTCTTTCTTGCATAAATCTAGGAGATTGATCTTATTACAAAGTTTTTTTTACACTTTTTTCAAAGTTGAGCTAGATCCGCTTACCAGTGTGAGTTTGGTCTTCCTATATCTGTATGACCACACGCCTGAGTTGCTTCATCTTTCTCATATTGCACAACCTCTTTAAGTTGCCAAAGTTGCTGAGAATAAGTGGTAGTATGATTCTTTTGATATTGATTTTGTTCCTTATTCCATCCATCTCAAACCTCCCTAGCTTACAACAATTTCTTGCATGGAGCCTTTTTTGCTTGCTGCCCTTAGATCAGTTTGGAGGGCTTTATGCTTAATTCCTATGGGTGTTATTAGCAGAAATTGTAGTTTTTGAAGGTCAATGTTCAGAATAGGTAGTCCAAGTGGTTCATGGCATGTTGCAACAATGATATTAGTCAAAAAGAGAGTAATTCCTAATAGGTTGAGTAATTTTTCCATGGTAAGCATAACTCAGTTTGAAATTTGAAGGGAGGTTTTTCGCAAATAAGTAGAATATCGTGGCTGGGAAGAAGAATGAATTTTGTTTTATTTCAAGGAAAGGGACGTAGGTTTCAGGACAGAAATGGTAGCAAATGTCTTTGCCTTAATTCTCTAATTTATAAGTGGTTTTTGGCCGATAGTTTTACATGAAAGTTTCTGTTTGGAGTGGATTTGATTATATTAGAGTAGAAAATGGAGTAGCCTGTGCTTGCGGACAAAATATTGAATTGAGTGCCTCAGCTGCATTATGTCTAGGGACATTTTAACCAAGACTATCTATTTATTAAAGTAAGGGGTGGGATTTCTCTTTGAGTTGGATTTAGTCCCTATATCAATTTGGTGCATTCTAACTAAATTCAGTTATTATTGTCACATAGCTGAATTTCAGTTTTTCTTGGGTCTTTTCGGGCGTACCCCCTTCCCTTGGGCAGGGGTACCCCCATCTTGACCCCCCAGATTCTGCTGTAGCGGAGCTAAACTGGGTCAATGATGATGACTTTAATGTGGTCTTTGTACTATTTGATTACAGTCTGTGCATTTTTTTTTCGTTAAAAAGTTATCATTAGCCTTCAGTTCTTGTTCCATTCCGCTTTCAGTGTGTATGCATTACCACTTGTTGGCACTTGCTTGCCATTGAGCATGCTTAATATTAATACTTTTGTTGTTTGTCATTCTCTATGCATATTCTGGCATGAACTGATGTTGGGCTTCTATTTGAACAAGATTTTTTTAGATATCGTGTCTAATTTTAAATCCTTTTATACACGCAGATGAGAAGGGGAAGTTTGATGAATTAGTAGAAGACAAAGGTGTAAAGATACTAATCGATCCAAAGGCCCTTATGCATGTAATCGGCACTAAGATGGATTTTGTTGATGACAAGCTCAGGTGTGTTCATCTCTATGAACTCTTTCCCTCAAAAATACCTGCTGCTGCTTCCTTTTGCTTTCTTATATATTATTCACTTGGCTCTTAACACTGGAAGCTGTCCATTGCAGGTCAGAGTTCATATTCATTAATCCAAATGCTCAAGGGCAGTGTGGTTGTGGTGAGTCTTTCATGACAACAAGCACCTCCAACGCTGCCAAGCAAGGTCATAGCTAAGATTCAACTTATCAACAATGCATTATGCATTTTGGGCAGATCCGACACTTTGGCAGGTTCACGTCTTACATATGCTCAAAACTGTTCTTGTAGCCAGCTGTAAATACTGAGTTGAGTTTCAAAGGTCTCTCCCTTTTCAGTTCCTGAGATTGGATTTCATATTCTTGTTGAAGAATTCAAAAATTAGTGGTGCTGATCATATGATTAGTAGTTCTAGTTAATAAACTAACCAATCTGTGTTTGGGATTTATAAACTTATTCCTGTTTGTAATGGCTACCAAAACCACTTCTTGTATGAACATGTATGAATTTATTTGGCGAAAATGTAAAAGATGTCATTCATAGAAAAAATGTCAATAATAAATTTACAATGATAGAAGAACCAAGTTTTCTTGTAGAGTCAGGTTGCTATGTTTCTTCTGGTTCTGCCGTCTGTGACAACTCGAGACTGGAACTGGTGAACACAAAAATTGAACTCTGAATCGCTGCTAAAATGGCGTCGTTCACATCCCAAATATATGTGATGCTAATCTGATCAATCCTCTTCTTATCAACACTGCATTGTTCTTCTTCTTGATGCTGCTTGCACTTGCTAAGCCTTGTGTAGTTATTCTCAATCCTCTTCTTCATCTTTCCCTTCATTTTGCGAGACGGTTTGTATGGTGGCCTTGAACAATGCTATATGCTCCTTAATCCTTATGTCTGTTTATATAAGATGTGATTTTAATAGGGGATGCCTGCTTAGTATCAGAACAGGTGGCCACCAAACAACATACTGCTTATGTTGCTCTATGGTTCAGTAGTGTGTTTACTCTAGATTGCCTAATTAGGCAGGTAGGTAGTATAATGGTACACTGGTTTCAGCAAGGGTTTTGTTTGGCTGGCTACCCAATTGATGTTTTTTATTTGATCTGGAGATTTCTAGTGGGTGAGGGACAGTTGAACTCCAGTCAAATTCAACAACCTACTAATTTGGATGTTATAAATGAACACCTTAGCCCATCAAGATTCAGCATATTTTATCAATTTGTTTAATTATTTACATATACACATGGAGAGGCCTTTTTTAATGTAAGAATGGGTGCCCTGAGAAGTAAGATTTAGCAAGGGTTTTGTTTGGCTGGCTACACAATTGATGTTTTTATTTGTTCTGGAGATTTCTAATAAAATTCCAAAGTAAATTATTATGAACATCGCCATCCAAAATGTTAAAAGCGTTAAAATCCAATTAGTTTAGAACGAATTTCATCTAAGTACCTGCAAACCAAACATAAGTTGGCGACCAAGCCTCACCATGTTTACTTCTTTGCTGCAACCAACAACACGAGTATAAGCAATAAGCAAATAAATTCAAATTTTGCAACTACAAAAACATTGTAACGAGCCAAATATAGAGATTTTAATGACATTTCAATGTTCTTTTTCTTGAGTCTATTGAGCACACTTCTAATATGTTCATAATATGAGTATCTTCAGTTTAACCCTAGACAATCAAACCCCGCTTGTGCGGGATTATACTGGAGGATGAGATGATTTTGGTTGTAATGAGTCAAATATAGCTAGAACCAACCTGGCGACCAATTTGACAATTATAATGACATTCCAATGAGTAAACACAAATTTGAGGTTATAGAAACTATCATACCAATTTATACATGAATTGCATTAATAGAAAAAAAATGTACTATAGAATATAATACAAATTACAAATCATTCAAATTGCATATTAAATCCTAAATAGTTTGTTGCATATTAAATCCTAAATAGTTTGTTTCCTAGAAGAATGGGAGAAGGTTGGGCAAGATTGTAAAATTTTAAAATATAATAGATGGTTAAGTTAAAAGAGGGTAAATAACGGGGCTTAAATGAAAATGAACCTTTAACATTTCCAATTTCACTCATTCTCGTTTTCACGACACAAAACTAAAAACAAGTGAAAAGAGAAGCAGAAGGTCCAGAACCAGCATCCATACGCAAGCAAATAAAGCTTGAAGATTTCTGATGGAAGATTTCGAGAGGAAGGTAAAGATAACGGATGAAATGGCGACCAACGCCACCTCGGAAGGTTCCGACTCCAAAAATCTCCATTTGCTTCGACAATTTCTCGCCGTTCAGCAGCGCAGAGCCGAAGCTTATACCAGATTGCGAAAGTATGTACCTTTTTTCCCTCTACTAACTTCGATACTCTCTTATTCGACGATTTCTGTATTTAGGTACTTTGATCAATCAAGCTGCTTTTTACTTTTGAGATTGTCTCTTGGATAGATAGATATTCGAGAATTAGGTTTTTTGTATTTCTTTGCCAGGAGACTGTTTATGAGAAAAACACAAATCCAGAATGAAATAGCTCCTGCTGCATAGTATTGATGATTAGGCCTTCATTAGTAATCGTTTAGAGCGCAATCTTTTCATGAAAATTTACCGAGAATCTGTATATTTTTGCCATTGTCTTGCCCTCAGCTATTCTATCAGATTGAACAATTGCTGTATCTCATGATTCACCAAATTGATTGGATTGGAATTTTACGAGGAAGCCATTTGCTTATAGAATGTCCTGTTAGTGAGAGACTGATAGTTCCCTTTGATTTGCTGTAAATCACATATCCAGATTTGTGAATTGTTCTTTTAGATTCAATTTTGGATTCATAGAGAGAACTGTTAGAGTTCTTTTTTGTTTATTCTATCTCAATATATTTCAAAACTTTTTGGCAGTGGATTTTCAGAATACATGGTTTCTGGAGGTGAACCAACTTATCAAAAACTCTGCAGTGAGATCACGGTGGAGTTTAACGATTGCTCAAAACAAGTGAGATGCATGATGTTTAGCTTTTATTGTACCTGTTATTGTTTGCTGGGGATTTTATTTAGACCTTTTTGAGGCAGCTTTCAATCCTTGTGTTTAACTTCATCATCTTGCTGTAGGTTCGTGAATTGGAGGCGCAGTTTCTAAAGCCTGACTGCTTTAGAGAGGATTTAGCTAGTTTACTACGAGCTGTGCAAGAACAAGAAAAGGAGAAACTACAACTGGTATGTTATGGGAGCCAATGCTGACGCTGGTTATTTTCAGCATCTTAATTGAAGACTCAATCTGTATACTTGTGGGTATTTTTGGCCTTGGAGTTTAAATTTGCTTTCATCGACAAAATGGGAAGACTTTTTTGTAGAAATTCTAACATAATGTAAACTGCTTTAGACAATGAACTCTGTTAGTTTTTATATTTCCTCAGTAATCTTGAGTTCATTTCTTAAGTAGTGCTCACTTATATATTTGAGTCTAAGAGAAGATGAACAATGTTAAACAATATTTTCTTTCTCCCATTTTCTATCTTAGATTCTTAGATTAGGCTGTGATACTATGATTTTTTGTACACTTTTTTAACATGCTGCTATTAGAGCCTATACAGACATGAAAATAGCATACTCTTTGTTGTCCTGTAGACAGTCACAATTCAGGTTCTGAAGAAAGCGGGCAGACCTTCAGAACGCATAGTATCACATGAAAACTGCAAGTTCAAGAACGGAATGCAACATGAGTGTGTGCATGTACATGAGATAACTGAGGCTGCTGGAACTGAAGAAGCAGAAGCTGATGCAGAGTATGACAATGCTCTCAAGGAAGCTATTAAGGGTGTGCAAGACGCTGTCACGTCGATAAACGATCATCTTGAAGAAGTCAAGTATGAGATCGCTGGCCTTGATGAATGAGTCTTTTTCTTATCTTATGCAGCAGGGTAGTGATGTATGTAAATGAACTTTGAACTTTTTGTTCCCTTCTTTATATATCCTTCTTGTTGAATATATTTTGAACTTGTCTTTCATTACATGAAAGGGAGTTTATTTGTGTTTTGAACATTGCTTTATGGAAGAAGAAAAATGCAAAAGCCTACAGCCATTTGATTCATTCATATTTAGATTTATCCACTTGAAAGGGATGGTACTTCAAAGTCTAAACTTTAGGGGTGAGCATTTGACTAAAACTTTCAGATCGGATTGAACAAGAAATTTTGATATTAATTGAACCAAGTCCAGACTACATTAGACTGGTGTGGTTTGGTTTAGGCCCTAACCAAAACCGGACCAAGTGGGTGAGTTAGGGTTTTCTTTGAAGTTCAAAAATTAACATTAGTGTTTAAACTCAATTCACTCTATACTATGTACTTTTTTTTTTTGAAGGAGCTCTATGGCATATACTATATTTTCACTCTATACATAATATTTTCACTATAACTTGGCTCGAAAATCAAAATGTGTAGAGAAACCAACTAGTCAGATTTGGATTTTGCTAGTCAAAATTGAGCAGGGAAAATTTTTGCAAATGTTTCGTGTACACAGCATTAAAGGCTAATGTTCTATTTCCCGGATATATCAAGTTTGTTACACGCGGCCAAACTACATGATAATCATACTAAATCATCTTAAACCTCGAACATATCATAATATGAAATTAGCTAAGATTGTACAGGCGCACAACAATGTTGCACATACAAAAATTTGACACAGACCCAAAGCAATGGCCGAGTCCTGTCTGTACTGTGAGACACTTTCAATTATCACTGTACTACGGAGGTTTGCACTTGCTCACCCACATCTGCACCTTCCATTATCTCATCAGTATCAGGCTCCGACGCAGATATCAACGAAGCCGATTGGATTTTGCCAGCACGTTCAAGCCTCATCAGGATCACACCCCTGGGAAAAAACACACTCAAAATCAATAGATAGCACCAACATTTTAATTTTTAATGAAGGTAAGAGGATTTTGAGGTCGTCGAGTTACCTTGCATATCGTGATTGGATAGAGATGTCCCGGACCTTGATCCTATTGATTGTACCGCTTTGGCTCACCAATACAACTTGCTCATCGCTCTCGCCATCATCTGTTAAAAATACTACATGTCATGTGACTGGAAATAAAGGGGACTCCACATAAAAGAGTTTCAAGCATGGTTACTCACCGGATACTGAAAATCCGACCACAAACACAGCTGCCAATCGATCCTCTGCTGCAAACTACAAGATACAGAAGAAATGATGAGATGGGTGTATTAACATGATTTACCCTGATGCATATTTGTGGACCTTTAGAGAGATTAACTCACCTTGTAGCCAATCAGCCCAACTCTGTTGCGAGTTGATATGCGGAAGCTGCTTAGTGGAACACGTTTTCCATAGCCATTCTCAGATACAAAAAGCAACCATGGCCCACTGAGCCCCTTGTCACTGTAACAATAATCAAATATAACAGAGGGGTAAAAACACAGCAACGTGATAACTACATATAGAGCAGTCAGTTAGTCACACTGTAGCTAAACAGACAGCATAGAAGACAAAGAGCACATATGAAAACATACCGGCTACTAGATGCGTCTGGTCCCAGCTCGAGATTCTTCCGCATGGCAGCTGGTATGACATCAATGCTTGCCATTTTATCTCCCGGTTTGAGTCTCATTGCAACCCCACCTCTTGTGTTCCTTCCTTGTGAACGGATCTGAATGCAAATAAAAACCATAGTGAAAAACACGTCAGCTTAAGATTGTTTTAATCATAAAATATAAAGAGACACAGAGAGATTCAGGTAATTTAGAAACATCCCATCAGAAAAAAGAGAAAGTAAGCAATTTATTCCCAGCCAAGTTAAATAAAAAATAAAAAATCTTTCTTGAAGCAACACTTATTTTTCTCATTTTGAGTCCATTTTAAATGCCTAAACCGATAGCAGGAGGAACCTACATTACCACACGAGCTGAGCAACGCCATTCCATTTTGTGAAGCCATTGCAACAAGGTCATCATCAGTGCAGCACCGTACCCATTTTAGCTCATCACCAGGGACCTGTCAATGACATAGTGCAGGGCTAAGCAATACTATTAACAACAATTAGTATATACAAATGGCTGATGAGTAAATACGAACCAGTTGAATTGCAATTATCCCGGTTGTCCTAATAGATGAAAATAAGCTCAAAGGTACTTTTTTGATGTATCCATTAGTCGTAAGCATTATCAGATACTGCTGATCATTGAAGTCACTAACAGGAATGATGGAGGTTATTCGTTCCCCGTCAGATAAAGTTAGTATCTAAAATATGACGCAGAAAAAAAAAAGAATTAATCAGCACAGATAAAGTTAATATTTGACACAGTTTACATAATTGAATTTACAAAAAGAACCTGAACCAATGGGGTGCCAGCAGCAGTCCTGGTGCATTCCGGAATTTTAAAAGCCCTAGCTGAGTAAACTGTCCCTTTGTCACTGCAATTAAGTTTTCCATGTCAAACACACTTTTTGATTTAGAAAGAAGTCGCGTGAACAGGTAGTAAGCATAAGGTAGTGAGTGGATTTCTCAGAACAAGTGAAGACTGCTATGAGTCCAATTATACTAACACAGGTAAATGGAAGATATAAGGTGTACCTGAAATATAAAATATGGTCATGGGCATGACATACAATAAAATCTGACATCGTGTCATTTACTCTCAGTTTCCCAACAGATTTACCAATAGTTCCACGGTGTTGAAGGTTAAAAATGTCTGGCTTCATCCTTTTCACATAACCTTTTTCACTCACAGCCTGAAAGTTACAGGTACAGACATTTAGGAAAAAAAAAATAGAACATTGCATGGAAAAACTTGACTACTAGAAGAGTCAGTAAAAAAAAAAAAAGAATTGTTGCGATAGGGAGATGGATATGGGAATGAATAGCTTCATCACCAGAATCATATCTTCATTTGGAATGACATCTATTTCTTCAAGTTGCCCACAATCAGAGTCCTCTAACATTGATTTTCTTGGGGTTGAGAACTTGTTCTTCAGTTCCATAGCTTCCTGCTCTATTACCTGAGACAAAAAAATAAATAAATAAAAGCAGGACAAGCATCAACTTATAGCTCAGCTAAGATGACCATTGTAGACAAATTAACCAAATACAAAAGTCCAAACATCCAAACCTGAAGTATTTGTTTTTTGCTAGACAGAAGCTCCTCCAGCTTGGAAATTTGTTCCATCAAAGACTTTCCCTCCTCTATGAACTTGTTCCTCTATTCACACAAACAAAATGTTAATTTTGCAGAACTTAATTCTAAGCAACACGTAAGGACTATGATTCAACTAGATCATACCTCAAGAGAAGTAAGTTTCCTCAAACTAATATCCAGTATGGCCTCAGCTTGTTTATGAGACAAACTGTATTCTACATGAAGATAAAAAAAAAGTGGAACTTATCAGATGTTAGAATTTACAGACAGAGTGAAGACATTAATTTTGCATTCATCAGATTTAAGTTCTCAGATGAGAAACAAACTGCTAAAAATTTATAATAACAAAAGGCGTTTTCATATCTCTTCCATCAGAAACTAAATTTTGTTTCCTAAATCAAAAGGGTCACCAAACTATACCTTGATATAAATTGTAAGTAAAACATTGTTTTTTTTTATACTTATAATAAGTGTCTTCCTATCTTTATGACCATCTATAAACGAAGCCCATACAAAAACCTTTCAACCACTAATATAATATAATAAAAATTAGAAAATAGAAAAAAACCATTGGAAACCACTTTACATGTCCTCTGTATCAACAACAACACATCACACAAGACAAAGGGTAGTAATACTTAGAACAACAAGAGCTTACCCTTCATCAAATCTGCTGCTGCCGTTGCATTGTTGGGCGCTTTTTTTACTACATGGATCACTCCATCCAAGTTATCAAGCCCCACTATAATACCCTTAATAATGAAACATACAATATGTTCAAACAAAGCAAACACAAATCTCAAAGGAAAAAACAAAGAACTCGTTACACATGATATAGGCAGGGTGAATTAGCAAGAAACCAAATTACATGAGCTAAATAGATATGATCAAAGAGGAATGCACAAAATGTATATCAATGCTGTTGACATATACCTCCACAATATGTCTTCTATCTTGCGCCTGTGACAGCTTATAACGAGCACGCCTTTCAATAACCGAGCATCTAAAGTCAAGGAATGCCTGCCAGAGCAAGTGAAACAAGCAGAGAAGCAACATCAAATTGTGAGTGGATTATAGATAGTAGTTCATCAAAAGGACTAATAAATGAACACCAACCACAAGAAATTGTTTGTGCCATCAAATTTCATGCAAGAAAAACAAATTAAGAGCTTAAATAGGACCAAATTTACTCAGAAAAGAACATGAGAAAAGTTCAAATGGCAAAGTACACCTTAGAGGATCACATAGTGAAAGAAATGACGATGACTATATTAGTGTGTTACCTGAAGTAATTCTCTCAATCCCATCTGATAAGGTTGTCCATTAAGAATACTGTGAATATGTAGAAAAAAAAAACCATTAAAAAATTTCTGCAAACTATATATACACATGCATAAATTCAATAAATATATCAAAGTTTTAAGTGGATAAAAATGGAGGTAATGTTTTACAAAAGCCCAAAATTACAGATTTGATGACATTCTGGCCAAGTGAGAAAAAAAGCATTTGCAGCATAAAATACCACTTTAAATAATCCACATAGAAAAAGCTCAATGCACATGTCTCAGTTTAGGAAACTAATGGGGAGAAAAACATGGCAAAAAGAATCCAATACACCCTTATGCGCAACTCATCGTCTCTTTTTTCCCTCTATCCCATTAGCCATTACTCATACCACAATAATTTATTAGTCTCCCCCTCTACATTGATGATTACTCTCCTCCCATATCACGTCAAATTTAATTTGGGGGGAGGAGGGCATTTTAGTCCATTCTGTGCATTATTATGATTAAATTAGAAATTGTGC
This sequence comes from Fallopia convolvulus, assembly GCA_964016875.1. Classification (NCBI taxonomy): domain Eukaryota; kingdom Viridiplantae; phylum Streptophyta; class Magnoliopsida; order Caryophyllales; family Polygonaceae; genus Fallopia; species Fallopia convolvulus. The sequence continues at coordinate 41,259,364 of OZ024737.1, forward strand.
AATGCTCATTTTCAACACCTGAAAAGAAATGGAGGGAATACAAAGCATGGAGAAGAAGACATCTGAGTCTGGAAGCCCTGCTATCATCTAATAAATATTAAACAATTGAAGAAGAAGACCCAGTCTCCCATTTCTCATCCAAAACAAAGAGGATAAATAGAAAAACAATTACATCCCTGATCTGACATTTAGTGCAACAATGGAACAGATAATACATACCCAACCATATTGCAGCTGAAGCTTGTCTGAAGAGCAGTTTGACGATACAAATTATTCAAAACGATAGAAGGTTCTGATCCCCGCTTCAACTGAAACAAATTCAATGACAAAAGTAATAGATCAGAGACAAATTCAAGTATTCACAATACTATACCTCTCCGAATGAAAAAGAGAAAATAAAGCCTAAAATCTACACAATACCTCAATGACTACCCGCATTCCAGTACGATCACTCTCATCACGAATGTCACTTATGCCTTCTAAACTCTGAAAATTAAAGATTAAGCAATATTAATATGTGATGATGAAAATATAGCAAACAAAATTAGTAATAAATTGCCAACTTCTAATGAAATGCAAAATAACATGCTGAAATCCCGCAGTTTGTAACAGCTTTACCTTAGCTTCTACAAGCTCAGCAATTTTCTCAACTAGTGAGGCTTTGTTCGTCTGATATGGTATCTGAGTCATAAACAAAACAAGATGGATATCTTACTTCTTTTCAGGATCAAAAAAGCATGATAATCAGAGTGCACAAGTAACCAAATACATCGATGGACTGAAAGGAAGCGAACCTCTTTAATGATAATTGCAGCTCGTTTTGTTCGAGAATCAATAACCTCTACATCGGTCTTTCCTCTTAAAATTATTCTCCCTCGTCCAGTTCGATAGGCATCTAGGATTCTGGAGATAACCAATAAATATTAGAAAATGTGTCCTGGTTCATTAATAAACAACCCTTTGCTAATAATTTTCTCCAAAGAAAATAGTAAGAGAGTCGTCTTATGAGACAAAATAAACACAAAGAGGGAATAGAAAAATATAACACAGTGGATCTTTCTTTTTGCATAACATGAATATCAGAGGAAAAGAGGTCATGTTAAAATAAAATTTATAAAAATCCTGACAATTTTAAGCTCAAAAATGATTCTTTAAATTTTGTAAGCTCCATGTATTCTGTAAATACAGAAACAATTTATATCAAGAAAATTTAAGCTCTGTGTAGATAAATGTTGTAAAAAGAAGAATTCTAAATCAAAATTCTGTAAACGAAACAATGTCTCAAAATGAAGAAATTCTTGAGTATGTCTCAGAAGCACAGAACTAGTTTTTACAATAATGGAAGGCCCAAGATAATGCAATAATTTGAAACATAAATTAAGTAACATCATAATTATTAAGCATATACAATTCAAGAAGAATTAATTGGCTTAGCTATATGATCATAATTGATTCACGATTATAGGACTAAAGAAGGATTTAATCATACTGCAGTCTAAAGGGAATGCTATTATATTTTTGCCCATACCAACTGTACAAAACATCAACTAGTATTGTGTCAAGCGTACACTGCCATGAGTTAACACAGCAATATGCAGAATGACTTCAAGTTCGGGACATTATCAGCTTAAAATTACATTTCATATGAAAAACTAAGCAGTAACTTTCTGACACTTACCCGATATTACCCATGATGATACCCCCAGTTGGAAAATCTGGACCAGGCATGTATTCCAGCAGCTCTTGAAGCTATAATTCAAATTAAATATGAAAAGACAAATGAGAACATCCATAACCATTCTGAAGCTATAGAAAAATGGCTATTATATTAATTCAGCATATGTATAACTTAAGATCCTAAAGGGATTCCTTTAAGCAAAATATAAAAGAATTCACAAGGACCCAAAATGATAGAACAGAATTTCAAGCACAACAGTAGATTCCTCAGTTTTCCTGGGAAAAAAAAGTTCCTAGGAGTTACTTCAAGACTGATTATTGTAACATAGTTACTGCCTACTCCATAATACATCTGATATTCCTCCTTAGAATAGGTACCAGTTGGAATGACATCAAACAATGTCAAAAATCATATAGATAGATGATCAGATGAGAAATTAAGAGGGATACACTACAGTTTAAGATGGCTCACTACTTCTCCTGTATTATTAATTTAGGCCCGGACAAAATGATGTCAGTCTTGGATTAATCTAGTCTTCTAGTCTAGGAGAAGTTTACAAACATGAATTGAGGACCACACCTTCAAATTCAACAAAGCCATCAAAGACCAATATCTCCAGAAAAGGCCCAACTGGATCTGATATGCCATTATTCTCATCATTCCATCTTAAGTTATTCAATCTTCCAAAAAGGAAGTGTCACTCTCACTCCTCTTACACAAAATGCCAACGGATATGATAACAATAACAATCCCTCAGTATAAAAAGGAAAAAGTTTGACATGAAGCTAACAGCTTTCTATCACAGTTCATAATTGACTTCAACTTCTACAGACAATACAATATCTTCTAGGCATATATGCAAAATCGTTATACAGCATTGATGTGAAATAACCAGACCCATGGTTATTGTTCAACCATAGAGATTTAAGGAATTTAAAGAAACTACTTTAGCACTGACATATATGAGAAAATTAGAAAAAAGCTTGAAAACAGGGTCACTTGAAGTTGACCAAGATAACTAAAATTGGCAACAAATTGGAATAAGAAGAAATTTGGAAAAACAATATAGAGAGCATGTACTAAGACTATCAAACCCCAAAAACAAAACTTACTGTGGCTTCAGGATTGTGAATCAGCACAGAAAGTGCATCTACCAACTCTCCAAGATTATGGGGAGGTATATTGGTTGCCATTCCTACCTGAATGCATGTGTTCAGCCAAGTTATGAGTCCAAGAGCATAACAATAAGCATGGAGGGGACTAACACAAAGAAAATAAGGATGAACAAACAAAAAGTAAATTTTTAAAAAATAGAAAGATGCATCACCGCAATTCCCGAAGATCCATTCAACAGCAAGTTTGGTAAACGTGCTGGAAGAAGTGAGGGCTCTTTTTGCGAGTTGTCAAAATTTGGGACAAAATCTACCTACAAGCAAATCAAAGGGTTCATATGCTTATAAGAGCGTTCAACCAGAAGAAACATAATGTAAATTATGTAGCACAGGGAAGAACTAACTGTATCCAGTTCTAAATCTGCCAACAGCATTGCTTCAGCAAGAGCCTGCAAACACAAAATTCCAACATTTATTCAGCAACAGCCAACATAGTCCAGTGCAGAAAGTATCATATTTCAACTGTAGTTCTAAACAAGGCAAAAGAAACATTATGCAATACAATCTCAGGTTGGAAGATGGTGTGATATGAGTTCTGCCCCTACAAATAGAATGTAAAAAAAAAAAGGCAATGTACCAAATCCTATGCAACGGTTCTTTGTGAAGGGTAACATGGATGCTTACTTGTAATCTGCACTCAGTGTATCGCATCGCAGCTGGTGGGTCAGCATCAATGGAACCAAAATTTCCATGCCCATTGACGAGTGGGAACCTTAAGGAAAAATCCTAAATAAAATCAAAGACAGTTTCAGCCACTTGAGACAAGGAAACCATTAATGCAAAGAAACCTGAAAACATACCAAACTCACAATTCTCATGCACGCTGGCATAAGAGAATTCTATCAATTTCCTCTTTTTCCAAAAGTGTCATAATTACTTCCAACATGAGAGATGTAAATTAAAAAGTTTGTATCGGTTATACCTGGGCCATTCGCACCAATGAATCATAGACAGCAGTATCTCCATGAGGATGGAATTTTCCCAAGACCTAAAAATAACAAATACCAATGAGTCACAATTCACAATTCAAAACAAGTAAATTAAAAGAAAATTAACTTAAATACACAAAAGCTAACTAGAATTCAGACCTCTCCAACAACTCTAGCACATTTCTTGAAAGGCTTTCTTGATGAGAGCCCCAACTCATGCATTGCAAATCTACGAAAGTATTTCAGATAAGCAATTGACAGGGGAAACAAATTTCCAAAAGAGAAGATCAACAAAATACACTCACAGAATCCGACGGTGAACGGGCTTCAACCCGTCGCGAACATCAGGAAGAGCGCGTCCAAGCAAAACCGACATAGCATAGGCCATGTAAGCCTCGGTAGCCTCCTTGTGAAGTTCGGTGGGAACGATCCTCTGGCCATCACTGCCGCTACCACTAGCTTTATCCGAGGTAATGACGCTGCCATTACCGTCTCCGGCTCGAACCTCTCCGCCTCTCTGGTCTGCTGCCTTGGCCCTGGCTAGTCGCAGAGAAGGAAGACGGCGGCGAGGAGCGGTGGCGGAGAGGAATCGGAGGTCGGAGAAGCGGAGGTCGGGGCGGAGGACGGGGTAGGAGAGGCGGGTGTAGTAGGAGCGGCAGAGGCGGATTCCGGTGGAAAGAGACATTGGTTCTTGGTGAGGTAAAAGCTTGGGGAAGGGGTTACTCCATGGGAAGGGGAAAAAGGTGCTTGGTCAGGGAATGGATGGGCTTAAACCCTAGAAGTGTTTGTGTGTTACAGACTTCGAGTTGATAAATCAGATAATTCGCGCCAATCCGCCAAAGTATTTTCTTTTTCTTTCTTTTTTTCATTTCCTTGGATTTTATTTGTACTATTATTATTCGAGGAAAAATTCATAAAACCAGTTTTATGACAATCAAAATATCAAAAATATCAGAATGTAATAAATCATTTCTCAAAATATTCACTTCATTATAAATCATCATCAGAACTCTATAAATTTATTACTTTTTTTAATCAGGTTATTTTTTCAAAATAAACAAGATCACACCCTAAATTATCAATCTATTTTGACAAAAAAACACTAAACAAAAGTGTGTAAATTAAATAATTTATTTATTATAAAACCTTTACCAATCGATTTACTGTTAGATTCCGGGGCCGAAATAATCAGCTAATGTGTCGGGGCTTTTTACCATTTCGGATAAAAAGTTTAGATATACATTCTAATTCAAAAGTTTAAGTCAATGGGTAGGGATTCGCCTCCCCTTATATGCTAGTGGTCTTTTGCCCCTATCGTCGATGTGGGATTTCCAACACGCCCCATCGAGCAGTAACTAGTCTGGCCTAGTTATACTTTATCGAACCGTGTTTTTCTTGACAAATCCAGTATCTCAATCTCTTTATAGCTTAGCCCACTTTCTTTCAACGGGTTATTAGCATCTCACTCTCTTTTAGATATATACCTTTTTTTACCAAGAAAATCAGACACACACCGTTCTTGGTCTAATACCATGTTAGATTTTAAGACTGAAATAAATAGGTGATGTGTCAGTTTTTTTTACCATTTCCTATATAAAGTCAAGATCCATTTCTCATATATGCTAGTGGTCTTTTGCCCCTATCACCAATGTGGAATTCTCAACATTTACACTCAATTCGGTCCGAGTTTTTTTTTCCGGTATGATATGGTTGTTCAAGGCTTTGCACAACCCTTCCTAAAAACATAGAATACAAATACAGTGATCTTTTAAAAGGTGTGAATGGAGGGTTGTAATCGAACCACAAATTGCTCAAACTCGGCTCGGTTAAATATAGGAGGGCTCGAGCTTGTGAGCTTGATTCGAGCTCAAAATCTTGCTTTAGTTTGGTTCATTTAAATACTTACGAGCTCGAGCTTTGCTTGGAGTTATTCGTTCAATTTCTCCGTAGACAAGCATGTGAACAACCAATTTACTCGGTCATCTATAGTGAAGCTTATTCTTTAACGTGTAACTTACTCATAAACATATAATCAAGTTTACTCGTAAACAAATGAGAGGAGTTTTCTTGTGCCCAATCTTACTTCGTTTATCTTTAAAGTCTTAAAATCATGTTCAATCTCAGTTTATTTACAAATCGAATTGAACAAGAACACGACTTAACCGAGATGAACACTAAATTATTCACGATCGACTCTCATCAATTACAATCCTAATTTTAACACCCTAAGCTTTAAGTAAATATAAACAATAGCCCAACTTGACCTCGGGTGCCAATTTTGGATGGAGCTTCACAACACCAAAGGTAACATAACTAACATTTTGAGTGGAACCTCGACCCCCCCCCCCCCCCCCCCCCCCCCCCCCCCCAAAAAAAACTCAATTGAATATTCCCAACTAATTTTTGACACATTTTGCACACCATATAAGAGGTTATTTAATACGGACTATGTTTGTTCAAATCCACCAACCAATCCCTTATTTTCAAAATTTGCCAAGACTTGCATTTTAAATATAAAAATCAAATTCCTTTAAAACGACACCGTTCTACCCTAAAATACCAAAAAATGACAGCTTCTCCGAACATCCAAAAGAACGTGCCAAACAGTCAACAGAACGTCAGGCGCCGAATCGTGGCGCACCTTGCAGTTACAGACAAAAACCAACCAGCGAAGTCACCGAAGCGTCGCTTTCGTCCCCCATTCCGCAATTATCAAATCCGCCATGATCGAATCTCTTCACTCTCCCCTCTAGGTTTCTCTTTCTCCATTTCCACAAATCAATTTTAGTAAAGTCAACAGATCAAAAGAAAAATGGCGGTTTCCGCGTTTAAATCCACTTCCAGAAGAGCAACCTCAGCAACCACCACTTCGACTACTCCGCCACAACCAGCTTCCTCCTCCGGAGGCGCCAGAAAGGCGGCGGAGACCACGAGGCACCGGAGCGGTGGGGATGCTGCGAAGAAGGTGGTTCCGCCTCGGAGATCGAGGAGCGTGAGCGCGTTCTCGAGGGCGAATTTGAGCGTCGATTCGGATTTCGCTAACAAGAGGGATAATCCTTTGTACTGGTCTGCTGACGTCGACTCTCCGCGCTTGGACGGTGGCGGTACGGTGAAAGTTGCGAAATTTGACGGGGCTGTTTCTAGATTGAGCGGTGGTAGCTCAAAGGTTTCTGGTAGTGGAGGTGTTGGTAGTGGTGGCACCGCCGAAAGTAGGAGAGGGAGGTCCGTTACCAGGTGTCCAGATTCTCTTAGGGCAAAATCTACGGTTGGTGGTGGTGGCTGTGAAAGGGCCGTGGGCCGTAGCTTGTCAAGGGTTGATACTGGGAGGAGGAGGCGGTCGGTTTCTAGAGGGCATTATGCCAACTCTGAGGTTCGCGCATTTGCATTTATTAACACAATGCCTATTGAGATCTAGCTTTGATATAGCTTTGAATGTGCAAATATAGTTACGAACCTATTTATGTCTCTTGAATTGTTAGGGTTTGCTAAATTTGGGTGCAAAGAATGAGTAAACAATTTGGGGTTTCTTGTTCCGAGGAACCAAGTAAAGATTCTGAAAAGAATGGCATTTGCTGTTGCTAAATTGATATGGTAGCAGGTTGTCTGCTTAAGGATTTATCGTTTTCTATTGGTTTACTGCATTGATATGCTTTTCTAGTTTTCCTACTTGAGAAATTTGAATTGGTTTGCTCTTGTGAAATCCTAGAAAACTAGAAAATGCGGTGAGCTTATGATGTATGGCGTTATTGGTTATTGGAATCTCTAGTTGTTGCCTTCCTGTCAAGGTTTATGCTGATTATGCTTCCTTTTTTGTTCATTTGACTAGAGTGAAAGGGAACGAGGGTCTACCACTCTCAGAAGTAGAAGTAAGGCGGATCCTAATGGCAGTCGTGTTAGTGCAGAGGCTAAATCTGGAGTCGCCAGAAGTGATTCTGATTTGTCAGAGCAGTTAAAGGCCTGGCGGACCTGGTCCAATCAGGAAGACATTTCTGGTGTTAGTCAGGTACAGATTAATGTATTAGTTAACTTTGGATAGGATTTGTATTTGACATTGAAGTTAGATCCTCTAAATGATCTCTTTTGTTGTTTCCAATCTTAGTCTTCTTTTTTCCTCCCACAATGGGGAGATGGAGGGTCAATGAGTTCCTTTTCAGACGCCGAAGAGAGGATTAACAAACCTGTTTCTGAACTTATGAATGTAAGTGCATAGCTCTTAATTGCATGTTCATGGCTCTAGGAACTCCAGGATCATACATGAAGTTCGTTTTCATACTATATTCATTTCAGCTACCATACATCATGCACTAGATGAGTTATCTATAACATTCAAAATGGTGTTAGTCTTATCTTTTGATAGACTCTCTTATCAGTTCTTACTGTCTTCCATGAGCTCAGGTTATGCGAAGAAGTAGCTCTTCCAGCACCCTGAATACTGACGTCACTGACGTGCCCCTTGACCTGGTGAATCCAGCTGAAGCAGAATTAGTGTTGGAAGTTAGAGGAGAGTATGCTCGGAAGCTTGAGGAGGTACCTACTTTTGTTCTCTTGTGTACCTGAGTTGAACACTAAGATTTTAAAATTAAATTTTCATTTTCTGTGAGCAGTGCTGAATTTGTGGTTTTTGTAAATGTACCTTACTTTACTCACCGTGAAAGTAATAAGTTGTAGGAAAAAATAGCCTTCCCAGTAGAAGTAGATACAGTGACATTCCTCGATAGATACCTATATACTATTTGCGTGTTCCCCCATTTTAATTTGTATTCATTAAAGGGAATTTTGCTAAGATTTTATGTGAGGCTATAAAGAATGCCAATTTTGCCTCTTCTTCATCCGCTAAAGCCTTATGTAGGTAATTTCAGGGATATTTAACATGTCGTGATTCCCATGCATTATGGCATTTGTGTGGGCTGATGTTGATTGCTAAACATGCATTTGCAGTCACAGGAGCGTGCTAGAAAACTTCGAGCTGAGCTTGCTGTTGAAGAGCATCGTAAGGTTGAGCTGAACAAAATTCTTGATGAGATGATTGAACACCCAGAGAAACCCGATGTTAAGAAACCTCGTGCAGTAAGAAAAGTAAGTCCTTGCTATCATAGGTGTTAAGGGATTAATTATCCTTTTGCCCTCGATACCACAAGAATTTTCTCTTTATGATCTGCTCATTATTCATACAATTATGGCACCTGCCATTGTCTTCAGTTGTTCTCTATAAATTGTCCTTGTGGTTCTGAGCCCATCCATGAAGGACATATTTCTTATCTCTTCCTATCTATAACTGATATAGTGATATCTACTAATGGACTAATGTCTGTAATGGATTTTTTCTGATGCAGGCTAGCATGGATAGAAGGAAGGTGTCTAGGAGGCTAGAAGAAGAAGCCTTGGCATATTTTGACGAATGTGTATCAATATCAACATTTGATGAATCAGATTTTTCCTCACTAGAAGACCCGCTATCCAATGTTGCAGGTGGTGCTGAACAATATGGCAAGAGAATGAATTTACCCGGTGGAAGTGCATCTGTCTCAATTAACCCCTGCCGGATTCAAAGCCTGGTTTGTATTCTTCACCTTTTGCCGGTACTCTCAAATCAATTACAATTTTTTGTATTGATTGTTCATATAGTGAGTTACCAAATGAATATGCACTTGTGTAGTTGCCATTTTTGTTAGTTAAGCAGAAAGAGTGCTTGATTTATTTGTGTTTGTGCTCTCAATTCTCCAATCCCAGTTAGGGACGTTGACTCGAATTTCTTGGAGTTTGCTTCTTTTTTTTTGTAAGTTCTTCTTGGTTTATATGATTTATTTCTTTAGACTAATTCAGGGTTATGCTCAAAATGTTGTTTGCAGGATCCTAGCAACCCACCAAATTTGCTAAAAAACACCACTTCTCATTCTACATCAAACAACAGCTCCCCCGAATCTCCATCTACCAGCAGTCATACCAGTTCAATGAAAACCTGGAAACGACATTTCTCTTTCGCCGATAAGCAAAAAGACAGCTCTACCCTCACGCAAGAGCTAAGAAGCTATGCCAAGATCTTTACAAAGGATGGTGTAGGAAAGGAAAGCAATAGCTCTCAAATGGTAAACCGAAACCGTCGTGATACAGATGAGTATGTTTTCTCTGTCTCTACTGAGAAGTTCTTATTTGAGAGAGTAGCTTTGAAGTATAGAATAGATTCAGGTGGAATGCTTCTCTGTGGGGGTGCTACTGGTTTTCCTTCTCCTTTCTCAAATGTGATTTAGTACATTAGCATGTGTCAGTAAATTCTGATGAAAGTTTCAGACTCTCAGTATCATATATAGCTATAAAAGCTGTTTTTTGTATGAAAAAATTACAAAGATAGACATATGTAAAAAAGGTAACGATGTATCTAATCACCATCATGATTAATTCTATATCTTAAGATTATGGATTGAACCCTGGTTTCGCCTGCACTCCATGTGTTCTTGTAATTTTCTATTGGAAATGATTCATGCTATTTGTGTGAGAAGAATCTCTAGTAAACTAAATTGAATATGGGAATCTTATTCTGATAGCATCTTTTGTCAAGAATCTAATTCTGAGATGAAAGTCCAATATCTTTTTCGGAGAAGATAGGAATCAATACCGCGTACTAGGTTGTGCTTTTATAAAATACTAATAAGCATGTCATTCTCTTGTAGAAATGCATTATTGGATGACAACTTTCCTTTTATATAGTATTGTCTTTTCGGTTCACTTCGCAAACTATCTTTTGCTTTTTTTAGGTGAAGTGGTGCACTAACTTGCCCTTTATTTATGTCATTTTGTACGAAATCATTCACCTTTTATCTTAAATTTCATTTTAATCATCCTTTATAATTACTGTATACAATCATATTATATGTTGGACCTAAAATCAATTCCCACATCAGAAAATATACCCACAAACCACTAGCATATATAGAAAGGGTAAAGCTTTACCCAATGGCTTAAGTTTTTGGGTAAAAAGGGTGAATCCCGACTTTATAGACTAAGTGGTAAAAATTCAATCAATGGTATAGATGACAAATCCAAATCACAATCATACAAAGCAAAATTTTAGGTTTGTGTGAATGGAGTTACAACGATGGCAATTATACTTGTGAATTCCGTGTATTGGCCATTTCCCCAATACTAGTTTAGGGTGGAAGAAGAAGAAAACAAACCATCTGTTTTCTAAGACTTTTCAAAACAATCAATGTAGGGTTTCATTTTCATAGGATGACGATGAATGGACAATTCAGACTTGTTACGTTATTTGACAGCGTCATGAATTCTTGACATGTACCAAAGTTTCCCTCCACCAATTGACCTACACCATTCATATTATACAATGCAATACCTAATTACATTATTAGGGTTTAGGGATTAAAAGTTGAATCATTTGATCCCATGATCGAACACCCGTATCTTAGCCAACATTTGCTAGTAAATTAATATTTTGCATGTTGTCATACATTACACAAAGCAAGCACTAGTTACCTTACCTATCTATTATAAGGCTAACTTAAATCATCAAAACAAATTATCTTTAGAAATTTTTTCAATAGAGGCTTCCGACTAACCCACAAAGTATGAAGTTATCTAGCGTTTCAACTAGCAAGACAAGTCAAGGACATTACATACGGGAATCGAAACAGAGATCTTAAGATATATATTTTATTCTAAAGTCCTAGCCGTTTGACTAGATGCCTAAAGGCTGTGTCTATCTAAACTCTAAAACTTTACTATTATGATAATTAATCCATTAAAATTTAGTTTAATTCAACTCTTTTTCTTCTAGATTAACCTTGTAGAGTTCGTTAGAGATTAAATGGTTAAAAATTCTCTCTTTTTATCTCATGAAAGTAAAATAAAGTTCCAGAAAGCTTGTCCAACCTAGGTCATTCTTTTGCATGAACTAACCCAAATAGCACACGTCTTACACGACAACTAAACGATAAAACATCAAGAAAACCCATAGGTGAGAACTTGCATACTTGTTAATATCTTACTACCCGTCAATTTTTTCACACATCTATAAAAGTCTCAATCCTAGTTGGTTAAAGTAAAACGTTGAAAAAGTAATCTATTATATCGCTCGTGAGTCTCACTCTTTTTGTATGGGTCTTCCTCTATTTATTAACTTTATGCGCCCATATGATTTACACGTTTGCATACCTATCCCCATCCCTATCTTTGTCTACCGGTGCCAAAATTATTTGAATATCTCTGTAATAAATCTAGTGAATAAAAAAAACATGAATATTTGAAATAAAACCTAATTAAATGGGTCATAAAGTAGTTGATACCACAAATTTTTTTTTTGGTCAAAATGACATTTAGATGAAGCATGAACTATTTTATCTCCATAACCATATGCTTAAACGTATCTTATATATTACCTAGATTAGTAAATTTAGATCGATTCATGAATATAAGGACCTTGAAGAACTTTCTTTATTCATTAGAATAGATTTAGGCCACATTTGGTTTGTGGTTAAATATGAAAACGGAAACGAAAACGAGAACGGAGACGAAATGAATCTAGACCACTTTTAGTGTCATAATATACTTATATAAAAAAAATCATCCAACAACTTGTCCATTGTAAATTGTAAAAGTAAAATAGAAGGGAGTGATTCCACCATTTTATTACCCACCCTCTTGATGGAAGAATGATTGAGGTGGAGCAAACCCCTTTTAATAAGGGATAAGAGATTGTGTAAACAAGTTGATTTTTTTTTTATCAATGTATCACACTAAAATATTAAAATGAACTACATTTATTTTTATTCTATTTGCATTTTCATGAATTACAATCAAACAGAACCTTAATATTGTACTTAGATAATGAAAAGCTGTGGAGTCTCTTATTCTAGATGAGTGAGATCAGACTTTCTTTGAGAACAATCATTAGTATTAATCCAACTGATAGGCTGATAGCTAGTATTTATTAGTTGAAAAAGAATTGCTCGTAGATAGGTAACAACTATTAACTAGGTATACTCAAATCTTTCATGTGATCGAAGAAGTTCAACTCAACTTTGACACGGCTCTTTTTATTGACATCACACACATGACACACCCTATATGTAACACATACCAACCAAACACATGAAACCCATCTAACTAAAAGCTAAAAAAAATCAGAATATAAAGATGTAGAAGACCCATGTGCCTCAAACACCTCTATTTCCTTTGATTCATATTCAAAAGGTTGTTGCTTTCTTCTCAATAGCTAGCCTATATTTCTTCTCAATAGCTTTGCCTAACTCTTGAAAAGAATTGTCAAATGCCAAGTTTTTTAAAGTGGAAATCCACCATGCCCCAAGAAATTCTTAATCTTGAAAATTTTATGTTTATGTTATGTTAGAATTCAAGATGGGCACCTCAACAAATCCGGGGCGGATATGAAAAAGGAAAATATTCAAAATTACAAAGGTTCAGTTCAAACCCGCTACCCATCCGTGTCTCGGCTGAGTTAGTTTAAGGGTCCGTTCAGCACTAGCAGAATTGGGAGCGTCTTCCGCTAGCTGGAGCGGAAAAATGGACGGATTGAACAAGCTCCTCCTCACAAGCTTCTTCAATTTCTGCTAGCGGAATGGGAAAAAAAGCTCCCGCTACTTTTTGCCGAACAAAGCCTAAGTCCACCGAATTCTTACCTACTTCAAAATAAATAAAAAAAGTCTCTGTAAAATTGAATTTGAGTTAGTTTAGGTTATTCTAATCTAAGCTTTGGGACAAAAGTATCTTGCCAAGATCTAATCTTCAAAGTGTTCGTTTTGAGGATTTGGATGGGTCCAAGGTGACCACACAAGAAGGCAATAATATGACATGACAAAAGATAAAATGCCAAACAAGATCGGTTCTCATCATACAATGCATACATACCACAAAACAAAAATAGCTAAATGTCATCAACACCAGCAAACAAAATAAAGCCCCATAACAAAAGCAATTCCCGACAAACCAAACTACAAGTATATATTTATTATTTAGAGATATAGATTGTACACATCAATGCATGTATTTAACATAGGTATTTGAAATTAAATAGATAACAGCCGTTATTTCAACCCACATATCTAGCAAGCTTATAGTTATATCCCTAAACAATCATGCTGAAAGTATAACAAAGCACATAATACATTAAAGTTCTTCATATGCTTCACCATAGCTATTCAGCTAAAATCAAGAAGTGAAGCTGTTTCATCTGTCAGGACTCAGGAGCAGAGATTTGAGAGAAAACATTAAAGGAACCAGGCAGAAGATGCATCTTGCTTAGGAGCATGATCTAGAGAAAATTCAGTGGACGCGAAATTATAAGGAGAGTCGAATCTCATGTCAGTGATGTTGTCACCATGGTTGGAGCCACCGAAGGAGGAATCAAAAGCCCTAGTAGACTGATCAAGCTGCTGCTGCATATTTGTAGACTGGTAACCGGTTCCTTCAGTAAAACCTCGAAACATGACTCCCTGTTGATACAATGAAGAATTCTTACCATTCTCCATTGTGTTATTGACAGCACTGAAGTTTGGTTTCTTGCTCTGTTGAAAGTTGGTGTCATAGAAGGACAGAAGGTCTGAAATCATCTTTTGCCCGTCGTCAGGGAGCTCGATTCCTGACATGTTGAAAGTAGCTGAAGGCTGGATCACTGGTGGAGGAATCAACTTGGGTTGAGTCAAAGATGATGACTGGGTCAGATTCGGACCCTGATCAAGCATATTTGGTTGGTTGAAGGATGGAGCATGGCCCACATAAGGGGAAGAAATCTTGGTTTCAGTGAAGGATGGAGCGTGGATCACAGATGGAATAGACGGCTTGGATTGATTGAGGGATACCGGGAAGTTTGGTCCTCCAAAGCCTTGACTAGAGTTGGCCCTATAAGGACAACTCATTTGATGATTGTTCCTTGAATTCCTGTCAAGAAACCCGAGACGGTAATCATGATATGGGCACTGAGGATGATCACAAACATACAAATTCTGTTTCATCATCAGATTAGACCCGGAAGGCGGCTGCTTCCTTTTCTCAGTATGATCCGAGGTCAAATCAACAATCTCACCCTTGATCACAGGAACAGTCACAGACGGCGCGATGAACTTTTCACTGGTATCCTCAATCCCATAATCAATGAGACTGATATTTTGAGGCTTGCACTCAGTCTCCGCCCCTTCCACATCATAATCGCTGGAATCGGCCATCATCATAGACCCGCTTGGGACGGAAGACGTAGGACACATGTTAGGATACATCTTCCTAGCTAAAGCCTCCTCCTGGTTTATAATTGCCAGCCACGTGGAGCTTTCTTTAGCAGTCATCTTGTCCTGTAAGCACTTAGACTGACGGACAAGCTTACGGATCTTGGTGATATCCGGTGACATGTGCCTGATCACAGCAGTCAAGACACTCACTTTCCACGCCTTCTTGAGATCATGAGGCTTCTTGTAAGGCGGGGGGCCCTGATCACTGGGCAAGCCTTGCAGAGGCCACCAATCCTCTTTCCCCGTGGGCCACCATGGCGGAGGAACGCCTTTCTCTAAAGGAAACCGTCTCTGTGGCGGGTCACAGTGCTGCATTAAGGCAGAGAGCAGCGAACCGAGAGTAGTGTCCTGGAGCTCTTGCAGAGTGTGAGAAGTTGATCCAATTGAATTGCAATCTTCGTTGCTTCCAGGAACCGAGTTATCCGCCTCATACTTCGAAATCGCAGCTGGACCATTTCGATCAAATCGGACCTTTTCCTTCCACCAAGCTCGGAGATTGTCAGAGGCTCCGCTAACCGGCTTTCCCTTGTCCGAGATGATGCCATAGACAAAACCCTGAGCTTTGCAGACTTCTGTCATCTTCAGCATATGCTTGAGAACTCCATCCAACGCTCTTGACATCTTCTTTCTCCTGGCTTGCTCTAGGGATTGGCGTTGCTTAGTAGAATCTGGACCGTCTTTGGGTTTGTTCTGCCGCTTTTCTCTGAGCCGCTTCAAAAGCATCCGGTCATTCCACATTCTTCTCTCGAGCTCATCCACATCCACATCATCATCAGAATAGTCATCCTCCATGGTTGCATCTGGGTTGGATTCCTGACACGTTCCTCCTCCCTCCATAGGAGATGATGGGAAGAAATCTAGGTCTCCAAAACTCATATCTTCAAAGAAGTTCATCCCTGATATATATCAACTACGAGCTCGAATCGAACTAATCAAGTAGAGCCTTGCCCAAGCAGAGAGAACTCACAAATAAGTTAGGACTTAATTAAGGGAATACAGCAACGAAGATTCATGCCTCCATACCTGCAGATAATATAGAATACACAGAAACATAACGGACGTAAGTTTCATACCTCGAGCGTCGTTTTCAGTAAACGTTTAATAGATGGGAAAACAATTTACCGTGTTCAAACATAAATTCAAAGAAAAACAGAAACACAAACACGGTAGCAATAAATGCTAAATCTACAACCAGAGATGTACAGAAGAAACTATATCAAAACAGCTTCACCATCAATAATCCGGCAATTATGAACAAAACAGAGAAGACCTTGAAATCTTTAAACAAGTGATTGAAGTGGTGGATGAGGATTAGGGTTTTTCAGATCTAGCCTTTAAATTAAATTTATTTAATAATCATTTAGACCAGTAATTGAAGAAACTCCAGCTTTGCTTGGTTATAACAGAAGAAACATGAGCCGCCGAAGAAACCATTGAAAAAAATTTAGAATAGAAGAATGAAATGTTGTGAAAAAAAAAACTGAAATGGAAAAAGAAAAATAGTCAGTCATTTATGACAATTTGTAAGGAAGACAATTCAGAATGGAAAAGTAGCGCAAGTACTAAAATTACCTGAAAGAACAAAAATAAATAAGCGAGTATACATACAGTGGAGTATCAAAGATTCTCGAAATTCGAAACGAACACTGCAATTAGCTTGATTTTGAAATCCGGAGAATGAAATTTCGAAGAGCAAACACTCAACAGAGGAACAAAATCGTGCAAAACAATTGAAAATTTCTTTACTGGATTGTCCACCATCAAGGCTCCATCCGAAAAGGCTTGGGAAAAAAGAAATCTAAACGAATAACAACAACAAAAATCGATTGAGCGATTTAGAACCAGCAGAAAGATGAAGAAACAAATCCGAATTCAGAAGAACAATTGAGAGAGTTCAAGCGTGCGAATCAAAACCTGAAAAGCGAAATCAACTTCTCGTTTGTGGAAGTAGAACGGAAAAGTCAAAACAAAAACAGAAAAAAGGTGGAAATGCGTATCGGAGCGCGCAAATACCTAATTTCTGACCTTCAAGAGCTCCTCGAAATCCTACGTCGTCGATTCCGCCATGGATACTTCACGGAGAGAAAAGCTTTAGCGCGCTCAGAAGCTTCAGGCGTACATTCAGAATGAAAGGGATTAGAATCTCGAGAGCTTGTCACTTGTGTAGTAATGGAAAAAGGTTGAGAGAGGGGGCGTGTAGTGCAGATAACGAGGAGAGAGAAAGAGGATTTTAACTTTTAGGTTGCAGAGGCAGTATAATCTTGTGATTTAACCATGGTTAAGCCGTTTATGGACCCTGGTTAAGCCGTTTAGGGCCCTGGTTAAGCCGTTTGCTTTGTACTTTTCAGTTTTTCTCTTGTCTTATTGTTTGTTTCTCCGGCTTGGCTGGCGGTCAAAACTTGCACGGATTAGTTTTCAGTGAAAAAAAAAAAACTTTTCGCCGTTTGTAACTTTAAATGGGGGATTTTTTTAGAGAAATAAAAATGTATTTTGACCGTTATTTAAAAAAAATCGACGCCCTAAACACATTTTTTAGAGAAATAATAATATATACTTGCACGGATTTATAAAAACAGGATAAAAAATAGTATATACGAATTTTCGGTAAAAATAATATTCCATAGACGAAAATTTTCATATAATTCACGTATTTTTTTAAAATTCATTTCGGAGTAACCGCGTAGTTTGTGATCAAAACTGATCTATTGAGCATCAAAAATTAATTATTTATGCATCGATTTTTTTATGCACATTGTTCATCGATTTCAAACTTTTTATTTTTATTTTTAAACATTATTTATGTACATGAATACAATATTTATCTATTTTTGATGCAAATATATTAGTTTCAATATAGTTCTATTTATTCATTGATATATCTCTATTTGTTTATTGATATACTCTTATTTGCTCAATAGTATACCCTTATTTGGTCATTGATTACTTCTTTTTGTGCATTAATACTATTTGTTTGTGCATAACTATCAGTATCAACACTTTGTGCATAAAAAAAATTTAATTATTTATCAATGATTATGAAATTTGTACATTAACATCATTATTTATGTGCATTATTATCAACACTTTGTTCATCAGTCGTCACTACCAATATCATCCCGTTGTGTATTAGGAATATGTGTTTGTGCATTTTTACAACTATTTTGCACCTTAAGGATACCTTTTGCCCTTACTCATATAATTAGTTTTGATGCACACATATATTATCTAGTTTTTTATGCACATAAAATAGTTAGTTTTAACTCACATACGGCTAATTATGATACACAAATAAATATTTACGCATACAATTTCAATACACATTTGACCATGTCCCCACACTCTATACCCGTTTTTCACAAATACACCAATAATTCACCAAAAAATCGACTGTGTCATATTTTTTCTCTTTTTAAAGAAACGATCAACGTCCTTGATTTCTCTCCATCCAACGATTCTTATTCTTTTTCATTTCTCACCTAAGTGTCCATTTTCACATGAATAAGTACTTTACAAATAAAAATAAAATAAGATTGTAAATTGAGAAACAAATTTTATTAAATATAAAAGTGTGGACTTGAAATTATAGAGAAAATTCCGAATAAATGAAAAATATGTAAATACTAATGTTTAAAAAAACTAATGTTCAAATAATATACTCCCTCCGTTCTATTCTACTTGTCACTTTAGCCTTAATTTTGTGTTTCATAAAACATGTCATTTTTGATATTTTATTCATAATTTTCCAAATATACCCCTTCATTTATTATCTAAATCTCTCTCCCAACTTAATTATATTTCAATTTTCTATGAACAACTATTATGTGGATCAATTTTATTGGTTAAAGAAAGAAAATGAATAATAATATAAGTTGTATTTAATAGGGACATTTTAGTAAGATATTATATTGTCTTAATATGCGTAAATTTAGCTAAAATGACAAGTAGAATAGAACGGAGGGAGTATTAAATATAAATGTACACATACTTATTTAGAATGTGTATTTACCCTTTTAGAATATAAAAATCGGGTTGATAATTATTCGTGGGTGATCAAATGATTCGCTTAACAGGACAAGAATAAATGGACGAAATTCAAATAAAGCGAGTGATGAATTGTTTGGGTGATGGGTAAAGCGGGGTGCATGTCGGTTAAGGGTGAAAATTTATCACCCGAATAACTCGTCCTATCACCTGACTTATCACCCAATTAACCCAAATCATTCGTTTATCCCGCTTTAAATCTAACCCTAGTATATGTATATGACATAATTCCAGCATACCCGCGTTAACATTTCATATGTACTTTTGTGTTTTTGCTTGAATATTGCTTTATGGGATTATAAATTTCTATTTCTATTTATTTATATTGTGTATTGACAATTTACTTACATAATTATAATATATATATATATATATACAGAATTATTAATATTGAATGTTATCTTACAAATAATGAAAAAAAAGGAAATACAACAATTTTACAAGTGAAACGGTCACACAAATAACCCGCGGGTGACGGTGGAACATTCCATGGGTGAATGAGTGATGGGTGAGTTGGGTAGGAGTAGTAGGACAAATAATTAAAATATGAAATACAACAATCTTACCGACGGGAACGAGAAGTTTGAGGTTTTCATGCCAATCCGAATCTCGAGGGGAGAATGAAACATTGGAAAGATGATCCGCAACATAGTTAATTTCTCTAAAAATATGCTAGATCTCAACACTCGTAGATTGTTATAGGTCAACAAGCTAGGATGTCACCCACGATCAATTCAATCTCCCAAGGGCATGCACATACATCGCTAACAACATTAATAACACAGTTTATCTCCTTCTATTTTCAAATGCAAAATTCCTATTTGTTTAGCAATACTTACGCTTTTCATGAGGGCTATGGCTTCTGTGGCTAGGTTTTCAGTGTGCATTTTCATAAATATTATTTAAGGTTTCTTATATATGTTTGTATCTAGGGTAGTTGAGAAAATGGTTAGATTTCTATAGTACCATAATCTCTATCAAATGATAGTTAATTTTAGAGGCGTCTAATGACTTAGAGATACCCTATTTAAAATAAATGTTGTTGACGAAATTCAAACACAAAATCTATTCCAATTTTTTGTTTAAAAACCAATTAAACTATCTACTTCAATCTATAAATTTTTTTAAGTTTTATTATGTAATAATATTACTTGATAATCTCGGGCCACCGCTGGGTAGTTGAGTAAATTCGATTTGAGAAGGATATATAAAAAAATAATTTAACTGGAGGCCCACACTTGGGGGATGCTTGCTACTCCTTGCGCCATACTTAGAGAGGGCCCATCAACACATTGTGTTCACATTCGCACGCACCATTCTCGAATGACTTTGCATTAATTTGTAGTGTAGGCTAATCCGTGCAAGTTTTGACCGCCAGTTAAATTATGCTAAAATTGCATCCCCCAAGTGTGGTCATAAGGATAGAGATGGATTAATGTAAAAAAAAAAAGATATAAGGATATGCTAAAATTGCAATTTTAGTATATTGTAAGGTTATTTTATAAATGTTTTTTTTTTATTTTTTAACCCTTATTTAGAATTTAAAAAGCATTATATTATTTTTTATATAATTATAATTATAATTATATTTTTTATAGGATATATTATTTTTAACTTTAGAATAAGGATCCATTTGATCGATAATTAAGTCTCTATAAATCTATATCATATGAGTTTTTTTTGGTCATAAGAATATCATACGAGTTAAATGTAAAAAACATTTTTTATAAGTTTGACAGTTGACACACTATCATCAAGAAGGGAATATTCTCATTCGTGCAAAAATTGGTGGTTTAAACTAGTGTTCTTTATTCCTCTCCTTTTTTCCTTTTTTTCTTCTTATTCTTGTTAAAAATACAGTAACAATCTTGTAAGGGGTTTGACGATATTGGTTTAAAAAGTTGTGAATGTATGATCAATGTCTGAAAGCGATTCTTGTAAGTTTAAATATGAAGATTCCGTAATTATTTTTCAAGACATTGTCTTGTGTCGTCTTTGTTTCTCTTCTCGTGATACGTATCACGCTCAGTCTACACCTCTTGTGATATTCAATTATGAATCCACCATTGTTAGTACGATTTGTTTGTTGTTTGTTTTCTCACGACAATCTGACCATCTGCTATTTTTTTTTTAGATCTTGATATATGAGCCTTATCTTATACATCAAATTCTTTACCTATCAAATAATAATAAAAACATATAGGTGATGGTGACATTGTATTTAAATCAAACAGACAAAAGCAAAATTGGTAGTTTAAACATTGGGTCTTGACGCGAAGGGGAGTGATCCACCAGCGTCGCTAAGTGCAAGGTCATCTCAAACCTTTTGGGGACCATGTGAATTTTTTCAAGCCACTATAATAAGTTAAAGATATTAAAAATGAATTAATTATAATTTTAATTAGATGTTTATTCAATTGTACTCCGTAAAAAAAGTTCTTAGAAAGACTCGACAATTTACCAATTGCACATTAACACTCACTCCTTACCATGAGACCAAACTATTCAATGCATACACAAATAGATTTAATATTTTTTTACAATAGTATATACATTAAAACCTCTATAAATTAATAAGGTTGGGACCATGATATTTCATTATTTTATAGAGATATTAATTAATTGATAAATTAATATTTATTAATTTAAAGAGATTTTTGTAATAAGAACTTTCAAAATGCACTATCATACAAGATTTTATTGTAGGATTTTAGAGGGCTATAAGTTGGGACAATCTAATCCACGTAAGATTAATGTTTTGACTGCTATCAATCTTGTAGTCTCGACTTGGATAGATATATAATGTTGAGCAAGAGGCAATAACAAATTGTTTTAGGCACTGCAAAATTCGTTCATGAGATGAAGTCTCAAGGAATGATTATAGTTGACATTACAAAATTTGTTTTCAAAACAACGCTAGAAAAAATTAGATCCAATAAGAAAAGTTAGAGATGAGCTCCAAATAGAACTAATAAAAAACAAACAACACTACAATCATATTTCATTAGATTTTCTAAGTTACGACTATGTAACTTTTTATATAATTATTAATTTATGATATTAATGAGACTTTATATTTATATAGTGGTTTTTAAAAAATATATTATCTTATTATCTTATCGAAATTTGTTAAATTTTACATTGGCCCAAGTCGGGACCGGAGAAAAATATTAATTTAGAGAGTTTATTAATTTACCGAGTATTAATTTAGAGAGGTTCTACTGTATAAGGTCCTAAACTTTGAGAATTCTTGTACTATTGAACTTTTTGTACACCCTTATTTATGAATCTGAATAGGTAAATAAATCGATCGATAGTGATCTAAAAATAGTTCGTTGAAAATATCCTCTAACAATGTACTTAAAAAACACGTCTGGAGTGAGTCTCCTTTGAAAAAGTCTCCCGCCTAGGGTTTCAACCAACTTTCTGCCACCGCTCATGGCGTTGCCACTTTCTATCACTGGTCCACCGCCAGTTCCACCGGATATACAATCAACAGCCATGGAGGTGGACCTGTCTTCTGTTGTGGTTCCTCCACGATCGCCACAACCACCGAGTTTTAACCTTGAGAACGCTGGTCGGTGCAAAACCAAAATCCTATAAAGATATGGTTACGGGTGAAAGCTCGATGTTAAATACTGGAAATGCAAGTAGCCATGACAATTGGATTTGAAAGGAACGGCCCGAACTCTATGATACTGATGATGATGAAGAAGAGGCCAATCCAGATCCTCTCTGCCCTACTATCCGGTTCACGGCTGATGAAAAACGAGAAATGAGACGTCCTTGGGCAAAATCGTTGATAATTCATATGTTCAACCGAGGACCAGGCTACACAACATTCAAGAAACGCTTGGAGCAAAAATGGGAGTTAAAGGGGAAGCTAACATTAGTAGACATTGGGAATGCACACTATGTGGCCAAGTTTGCTAATGAGGATGATTACAACCATGTTTTGACTCAAGGCCCATGGATGCTTGGAGATAATTATCTTATGATGCAGAGATGGAGGCCTAATTTTGATCCTTTCAAGGACAAACAACAATTTCTAACTGCTTGGGTCCGAATTCCAGGCCTTAGCATGGAGTACTTTAATGCAACGTGCATACGTAGAATTGGTGAGCAAATCGGCCAAGTCACAAGAATTGATCGAACAACATCAATGGCGGATCGTGGTCAATTCGTTCGTTTTGGTGTTGAGATAGACATTACGAAATGCCTCCTTCCCAAATTCCGGTATAAAGGGCACAATTGGCCAATCCAATACGAAGGCATTCGAAGCCTTTGTTTTGAGTGTGGGTGCATCGGCCATTTGAAGGATAATTGTCCAGCGTTACTGCCTGAACTAGACCCGGGGGCAAACTCAGAGGTTACTGAAGAAAGTCAAAGGCCAGGAAAACTACCGGACCTTGAGGAACAATTAGCAATGGATACTTATGGTCCATGGATGAAGGTCGTAAAACCAATGAGGAAGTCCAACTTGATTAATGCTACTGCCCATGCACAAAAGTCCAGCACTAATCCGACATCCCAAACCGGAAATATCAACAATGTTGGAACAGGCAACTCTGCTCGCAATGAATCAATAAGGAATGCGCCAAAGGTAGCCAAGAAACCGGCCATCAGAGATCAGGGCTCAGGCTCAAGATTCCAAGCTTTATTGATGGAGGATGATACAAATGTGTCTACCGACGACGCTCCGGGGAGGTCTATTCAGGGAGCTCAGAACCCTAATACCGGTTTGCAAGATACAAAACTAAATGGGTCCACGGGGGACCGAACTGGGTCAGAACCAAAAACTTTGAAAGTGGTGATGTCACATTCCGTAGGGCCCATCAGCCCCAATATTATCGCCGAAGATTCTGTTAGCAAAGGGGGTGAAATTCGAAAAATGGGGTATGCTGGAAAGGCAAGTGCAGATCAAGGAAAATCAAATCAGAAAAATAAAGATATGAAAGATAAAAAAGTTGCCAAATCTTTTGCGTTATCCTTAACTAAAAGATCGCAATCAAAGTTATCTACTAAATCAGTTATACTCAAAAAAGACTCTGCCATTAAGAAAACAGAATTACTTGTTGCGCAAGCCTTAGCCATTAACCGCAACTCTGATGCACCAGAAGCCACAAACCCAACGACATCCATAACACCAAACTTCCAAACTGCCGCCACCTCCACCTCTGTTACCGATCATGGCCAACCATCCTCAACATTACCCCCCGGATTTGGTGGTTGTGCCGGAGATTGTCCACCACTCGAGAAGCCTCCTGATATCCAACACCCGCCCGAGACCTTACCTCCCCACACTCCCATGGCTAGCCAACAAGATGATAATCGATTTGATGCCCATGAGAGCGGAGACAAATCCGCTACTTTGTCGGGTGTCAATGCCACCCATGCTCAGTAATGCCCTGGATCAGCTCGCGGAAGCGATTGCTGCATTCACAATGTCGCTTGCTAACCCTCTCCTTCCAGTTTTTGGACCCCTTATCCAATCAGTTATAATTATGAATAATATCAGCTTAATGATCTGGAACGTTCGAGGAGCCGGAAAATCTCGGTTCCTCAACTCCATTAGGGAGTTGATTCGGTTACATAATCCTAGTGTTCTATGCATCGTTGAACCACGCATTAGTGGTGTCCGGGCTGATGAGGTCTGTCGTCGGATCAGATATGACGGTGTACTGTGCATAGAGGCTGATGGTTTTGCTGGCGGTATTTGGCTCTTTTGGAGAACCGCTGAATTTATTGTGAACCCGATATCCTTGCATAGACAACATATCACTGTCGAAGTGGCTCGGAGAGGTGAAGAACCTTGGTTACTCTCAGCTATTTACGCTGCCCCTAACCCTGCTCGTCGGATGGATTTGTGGGACCATCTGCGATCTTTTGCGAACCTAAACAATCGACCATGGCTTTTGGCGGGCGACTTTAATGCCACGGTTGCCCCGCATGAAAGGGCTGGTTCTTCGGCTGGCTCCAATTCAGTTTCACAGCCTTTCATCCAGTGGATTGATCAGCTTCATCTTCTCGACTTGGGATTCTCGGGGCCTCCTTTCACTTGGTCCAATGGACAAGCTTTGGATTCGAGACATGCGGCACGTTTGGATAGAGCTCTATGTTCGGTTTCTTGGGCATAGCGCTTTCCGACAGCCAATGTTCAACACCTGGTTGCCCCATACTCTGATCATTTGCCTCTCTTAATTAATTCTGTGAGTATCAATTTAGAATCCGTTGGGGTGAGACCGTTTCGGTTTCAAGCCGCGTGGATGTTACACTCAGATTTTAAGGATTTTATGGTGTCTCGTTGGAACAAGGACATTGACTTGCAATCTGCACTTTCTGGCTTCTCTTCGGATTTGCACACATGGAACAAAGAAATATTCGGGAACATCTGTCACCGCAAGAGAAAGTTGTGGGCTCGCTTAAACGGGGTTCGACGGGCTCTCGCATCTAGACCTACTCAATGGTTGTTGGATCTTGAGAGTCAACTGTGTCGGGATCTTGACAATGTTCTGGAAGAAGAGCAGGTTTATTGGTTCCAAAAATCTCGCGCAAGTTTTCTTATTGAAGGTGATCGCAATACTAGATTTTACCATCTTTCTACTGTGATAAGAAGGCGATCTTCTCGGGTTACAATGCTCCAATCTAGTGATGGCCAATGGGTCACGGATGAGGTTGCTTTAAAAGAACTGGTTGTGAATTTCTTTGCTAGTCTGTTCACTGCTGAACCTGATGACCCCACTGTACATCATTTCTCGCCAATACAACACTCGTTCCCTGTTCTAGCTGATTCAGACTTGACCGCTCTTAATCAGGCTTTTGTAGCCACTGAGGTGGAGACTGCGCTAAAATCCATGGGACCCTACAAGGCTCCTGGACCGGATAGTTATCCGGCCATTTTTTATCAAAAACAATGGCATCTCGTCGGTACAAAGACCACTGAATTCGTGTTACAAGTTCTTAATTCCGCGATCTATCCAGAGGGTTTTGGTGATGCTTTGATGTCTTTGCTGGCAAAGGTGGACGGTCCAACGACCCCTGACCACTTTAGACCAATCTCGCTCTTGAATGTTATCTATAAGTTGACGACAAAAGTCATTGTGAACCGCCTCAAACCTATTTTTCCAACTCTGATTCATCCAGCACAAGCTAGCTTCATTCCGGGGAGACAGATTGTTGATAATGTTGTTATAGTTCAGGAGCTTATTCATACCATGTCCGCTCACAATGGTTCCACAAGGTGGATGATGTTTAAAATCGATTTGGCCAAGGCGTATGATCGCATTAAATGGAGTTTTCTTCGGACCACACTCGAACAAGCTCATCTGCCTGCTCATCTGATTGACATCATCATGAAAACTCAGACTCGTGGGAAGGTTGATTTGCTTTGGAACGGTTTTGTTGCAGGCTCCTTTTCTCCGACAAGGGGCGTGAGGCAGGGAGACCCGATTTCGCCCTACCTTTTCGTCCTCTGTATGGAGAGGCTATCACATACCATTCAGGACTCTGTGTCACAGGGTGACTGGAAACCCGTGGAAGTTGGTGGTGTGTTGCTTTCACATCTGTTTTTTGCCGACGACTTGATCCTTTTCGGTGAAGCTTCTAAATGTCAGGCAGAGGTTATTAAGAGGTGTCTTGATCAGTTTTGTTTTATTTCTGGGGAACTTGTAAACTTCAGCAAAAGTTCGGTTTACTTCTCCAGGAAAGTGAGAAATTCGGTCAAGACAGAGATTAGTCAATTCATGGCAATACCTGTTGTTGATGATTTCGGCACCTATCTGGGAACTCCGACTATCTTTGGCAGGCTCACAAATGAACGATATCAGTTCCTCCTTGATCGAGTTTCAAACAGACTCCGTGGCTGGCACACTCATACTCTGTCTATGGCGGGCCGTACCACACTGGCTAATTCTATCCTTACAAGTTTACCGCTTTATGTGATGCAAACTAATTTAATCCCTCGAGCTATTTGTGACAAGTTGGACTCTCTGATCTGTGATTTCGTGTGGGGGTCGACTGCCGATCAACGTAAGATCCACCTTCTCTCTCGGGATAAAATTTCGCGTCCTAAAAGTGAAGGGGGTCTTGGCATACGTTCAATGCGTCACTCTAATTCGGCCGTGCTTGCAAAGCTTGGATGGAGGCTGTTGAAAGAGCCAGATTCAATATGGAGTAACATCCTTAGAGGAAAGTACTGCAACGGGCGTACTGATGTTGACATGTTTAGTGTTGTTGCAAAGTCGTCTAATTTGTGGAAAGGGATCGTTCATGGTGCTGATTTTCTGTCGAAAGGCTTGAGAATTTCAGTTGGTAATGGCCAAACTACGCTCTTCTGGTTTCACCGGTGGATTCTTGATAGACCTTTGATCGATGTTGCTCTCTCTCCTGTATATGAACCCCTCCTTGGTTTCACTGTTGCTGATTGTTGGAGTGGCATCTCTTGGAGATGGAATTTAATTTCCCATCTTTTACCCAATGAGGTGTGTCTTCGGCTCATGTCAATCTCTCTGTCGTTGGATGATGATGCAAGGGACTCGCCATATTGGGGCCCTAAAGCGTCGGGTTCGTTCACTACAAAATCTATCATGCGAATGATTCGTGATGAGAATGCTCAGCCGGGTGATCCACACCTTAACTGGAGCTTAGTTTGGAACACTCCTGCCCAGTACAGAGTGCGGAACTTTCTATACTTGCTCCTCCAAAAAGCTGTTATGTGTAATGCAAACAGGCAACGTCGTCACTTAACTGACTCTGCGGTGTGCCCACGGTGCCAGATCGAAGAAACCGAGCTCCATGCCTTGCGAGACTGTGCTCCAATTAAAGCTATATGGGTTGCTCTTCTTGGCAACCTCTGCCCTACGAACTTCTTCTCTGAGCAAAATCTGCAGGAATGGATTGTTCGAGGTGTGCACAAACGGGATAAGGACGCCACCCAATTCTCAACGATGCTCTGGTACACATGGAAATGTAGGAATAAGCTCGTCTTCGAGGGGACTGATAGTCATCTTCGACTCTCCTCAATGGTCTGCAACACGATAGAGAACTACTGGATTTCAAAGGAAAAATTTGCTGCTGGTGTTGGTTTCCATCCAGCAGAGCCTGCAAATCAGTCCGCTCTTTGTTGGTCCGCTCCACCTGTGGGATGGCTCAAATTAAATGTGGATGGGAGCTCGAAAGGCAACCCGGGGTTTGCAGGTGGTGGTGGCCTCCTTCGCTGTTTAGATGGCAAGTTTGTTCGGGGCTTTATGTTCACCAATGGTGTTTGCTCGGCCCTGACAGCTGAACTCCAAGCTATACTTCATGGGTTGCAACTCGCAACTAGCATGAACATCTCCAATCTCTTGCTTGAGACGGATTCGATCATTGCGGTACAACTTCTTAGCAAGCTGGATTTGAATGCCCACCCTGACTTACACATAATCAGGAAATGCCAGAAATTAATCAATAGTTCTCACTGGACGTTCAAGACTTACCATGTGCGGCGATCGGCCAACTCGGTGGCTGATTGCCTTGCAGGATTAGCTATTAGCTCAGTTTCAAATTTTGTTAGTTTCAATCATCCCCCGGCTCAGATCATTAGCATGCTTAATTCGGATTATTTAGGCGCTATTGGCCATAACTAAGTTTTTGTTCTAATAAAAATCGCAGAGGCTGCTGCCTTGTTTCCTGGTAAAAAAAAAATCCTCTAACACTAGCGTGTTCATATTTTAAAGGGTTTTTTCATAAAAAATTTGAAAGGTTCCCCTAGGTTGTATGTTCATATTTCTCAAGATTTTCCTTATTTTTTTTTTGTTTTTTTTGTATGTTACATTGCCCTTTGAGGAAAAAAGGTTAGGAAAGTCATTTTCTGCCAATAAGATATTTGCTTACCGAATATCGAAAATAGAGTAATATTTTTATTGTTTTTACTACCAAAATAAATATTTTTATTGTTTTGAGATAAATTGGTTTTACATTAAAACTCGGAATTTGGCAAGATACAACGCACCGGCTTGCTTGGGACGGCGCTCGAAACTTCATGGCGGGGCCAAAAAATATGGGGCCCGTGCCCGCTTTTATTCGCCTTAAAATAGAAATAAATGTAATTACCGCAATACCCCTTGGTAATTTCATGTGACTATTGCCTTCTCTTTTTTACTCCTACTTTTTTTTGGAAGTACGACTTTTCAAGTGGGTTCAATAGTAATTGCAATAAAAAGATTCCCGCAAGATTTTACCCACGTGCGTAAATTAGGTTTTGTGGGGTTGAATTTGATTGCGACCTAGCATGATTTTAGGTGTTTTTTAGAGCATGTGCTATGAAGGGGATTGGTAATCCTCTCTTCTTTTTTTTACCCATTTTTTATTCAAAATGAGGATACTCTTGAATGTGGGTTGAAAGAGAGGATCCTCTCTTGAGATGAATGGGGTGAAATTCTCTATGGGTAGAGGAATGTGCACATTGGCTTTTGTGCATTCCTCTCCATATTCATCCAATCAAAATTTGACATGTCTCTTATAATCAACTACATTCATTTATTTTCATTACATTTAGCATTAACAAATTACAAATAAAAATATTTTAAAGATGATATTTTAAAAAACAAAAAAAATAAATAATAATTCTTGCATTTTTTTTGTCTATAAATTGAACCTAATATTGCATATCTTTTTCATCTATCAACACAATCATTTATTTTCATTACAATTAAGCATTAATAAATTACAAAAAATGATATTAAAAATATGACATTTTTTTAAAAAAATTCCTACAACTTTTTTTGTCTATAAGTTGAACCTAATATTGCATACATTTTTCATCTCATCCTATCTTACTATCTTCCTCCCTCATCATCCCATGGATAATCATGATCCAACTAACCCAAACTTGCAAAATAATTCAAATTCCCAATATACTACCCCCCCTCTTTTGGCATCGGATTCGGATTGTGAATAAATTTTTATGACAATAATGTTGTTATTTATGCTTAATGTTTTTATTTTATATCTTATTTTATGTTGTTGTTTGTATTATCTTAATGTAATCAAGATTTAATTATTAGTAGTAATCAATTTAGATTGCCATAAGTAATATATATTTTTTTATTCAATATTAAATTAATTTATTAATTAATTAAAATCATAAGGAGTGAATAAATCATAAATTGATAATATGAGTATGTGATAAACTATATGTATAAAAAATTGGAAGAGAGGAGAAGAAATGATCCTCATTGTTGTGGGTGAATATAGAGAAAGAGGAAAAGGAAGAGGAAAGAGTGAGGTAAAATATAGGGTAGGTGATGTGTCAAAAGGAGGTGGGGAGAGAGAAAGTGAAGAGAGGATTGGAAATCCCCTTCATAGCACATGCTCTTAGGGTCAACTTGACGAAAGAAGTCATTGAGGTAAATGACATCATATATAGAAAGGAAATAGTGCTCGTTCAAATGTCTTGTAGCGGAAGCTTAATAGCGGAAAACGCTAGCGGAAATTGAAGACCCTTTGATGTAGGAGCTTTTTGAAAAAGCTCAAAATTCCGCTACCGCTAGCAGAAGACGCTCCTATTTCCGCTATATCCGAACGGACGCTTAATCTCAAGTTGGACACTAATAATATAGCAGAAACTGTCTAATCTAATGAGTTTTATGTATATGAAAACCCTGTTATCTCATATGATTTTTTTATATTAAATTTAGAATTAACTGAACAAGATTGTAGGCCTCGTTTGGTTTAATGTGGGACATAATTCCCGGAACTTAACTTCCTAAAACGTATTAATTTTCTGATAATTAAAATTTATGGGAATTATAAAATGATGTTCAAATTTTTTTATATAAATAAATGAATAATGAAAATTTCTGTATTTATTTTATAAAACAAACACATAAATTAAAGCTAATTTCGTGAAAAGTGTGCTTCTTGAAACATTAAAGTTGAATCAAAATCGAAGGTTTATATGACTATTTTCCAACTACATCACGCTTTCTTATCGAATGTGCAAATCAAGTTCAAAATTTAAAAAATGAATGGATTAATAAATAATTACATTTCCTTTTTGTTTTCTAATGCATATCCTATTGAAAATTAGCCAATAAGATATTTTTAAGAAAGATCTTTTACCGGAAATCTCAAAATGTCAAATAGGCCATATGTCACTTTACCCCCGTTCAATACCTATTTACTACAAACTATCCGTCCAATGTTTTTTGTTACCTTTTTACCACCTAAGCACAAAGTTTGGACGAAAATTCGTGCTTAGGTTGTAAAAAGGTGACGGAATGCATTTAACGAGTGATTTGCGGTAAATAGGCATTGGACGAGTAGTAAAGTGAAATATGACCTATTAGACGGATGGTTTCCGATAAAAGACCCAAAAATGGCTTTGTTCAATAGAACCAAAAGTGAGCCAATGTAACCAATGTAAGCCAAATTGAACCATAGTTCATTTAAACCGGCTTGACCAAAGAAAAGTGAATAAACATCAGTTTCAGTTTCGACCGAGTTTGCCCTAGCTATATTTATTTTCTGTATTTGATTTAGTCGGATCAAGTATAATAGATAAAAAAACAAATAAGATCGGTTCCATCAACACCATCGTCCTAGTATAGTCTTGGTTCAATTTAACCAACCTATGATCGCTCCAATAGAGAAGAATATCACCTTCTACGGGTATCATACACATGTTTGACATGACAATTCAAATTATCAGATTAACTTATGAAGAATTACTTACTTTTATCAGCAATCTTAGCGAACAATATTAATTAAAGGTATTATCAGTAAGTCGTGCCAAGCATGTTGGGCGTTAATGGGCCGGTTGGTGATGATGAGATTTTGAACTAGTATTGCTATGTGGGCTTACCTGTACGTTTTGGCCCAAATGTCCAAAAACTCATAGCCGGGCCTATAAGATATTGGTGGAATATACGATTTCATTGTAAATTCAGCTCACATTATAGCACGGTATATTTTTTTGGCCAAGTTTACCATGGTCTTAATAAAATAATCCTGTACTAAAATCTGATTTTTTAATCACTTCACCACTCTGATTCCACATAACATATTAATAAAAAATAATTGTGCTTGAATAAATTTTTGTCTTATAAAATACGAGTTTGGTTCAAATGAAACAAACTCTTATCCTAAAACGAACTCTTATCCTAAAACGAATGCACTTTTTGTAGTTAGTAGTGCACTTTTCATATTTCAGAGTGCACTTTTTCGCATTTGTACTTTTCGTACTTTTTAGTGCACTTTTCAAATTTTTTTAGTGCACTTTTTCGTAATGCACTTTTTGTATTTTTCAATGCACTTTTAATATAAAAGTGCATTACTAACTATGAAAAGTGCATTCGTTTTAGGATAAGAGTTTGTTTCATTTGAACCAAACTCTGTAAAATACTAGTTCATTTTCCTTGATATGCACAAGATTAAGCTTTATTGCATTTATGGCATATAAAATCTAAATATTTAAATATTTTTTCTAGAGTCCACTATTGGAATTTTTTGAAAATTTATTGATTGAGATTTGAATATTTTTTTAATATATGGTTTAGCTTTTCTAAAATAATGTATTAGTACAAATAGTCATAATAGCAACATAAAAGAGGAAGAAAATACAAGAATAAAACCCAATTCTTATATGTATGTTTAATGATTTTTCTATAATGTGTGTATAATGTGCTTTATAAGAATTCCAGTTTAGAAACTAAACCCTAAACAAAATAATAAATCTTATAAACATAATTTCAAATAATTCTAAAAAATTACATATACCTAAATTTTCTAATTAGTTTTTTTAAATGTCAACCGCCATAATTTATTACATATCTATAAAATTAAA
Organism: Fallopia convolvulus; assembly: GCA_964016875.1. Classification (NCBI taxonomy): domain Eukaryota; kingdom Viridiplantae; phylum Streptophyta; class Magnoliopsida; order Caryophyllales; family Polygonaceae; genus Fallopia; species Fallopia convolvulus. Next base: position 41,292,258 of record OZ024737.1, read on the forward strand.
AGACAATTTTCAAATACCACAAAACTCAGGAAACTCAGGGTGCTATAAAATTTTAAAACTAAATTTAGATGTACTAAAATCTAAATATTTCAACTTAGTTTTTATCATTATTATTCTGAAATACTTAATAATTGTTCTTGAATTTCCACCAAAAAAATTTTGGTCCTGAAGCTGGTTTGGCAAGTAACATACAGCAAATCAAAGAAATTTGAGCAATTGATTTTTAGTGTCTATAAATAAATAATACTACAGTAGTATAATGACATGGGACATTTACATTTTCACACTCACATAGACAGAGGAGTTACTAAATTACAATCCTCTACCCAATCATTCATTTTTCCCAACCTCTTGTAATTAACCCATAAAGAACAGAAACTAAGAATGAACAAAACTACAGCAGAATCACTTCCATTTTCATTCTTCAGAAGTTCAGATCCAGTTCTTGATCATAAAACAGTATAATTTCATGGAGATTCATCTTCTAATCCTAAGGAACATTATATTGTTTTTTTTTGTTTGCTTTCAAACAAGTGTTAGTGTGTTAATAATACCTGCCAAGTGCCAGCAAGATATAGTTAGCTAACACAATATACCACATTCTTTTAAGCTGTGTTCTTTCTTACATGATGAACTAAAAAAAATTCAAATCTTAGTTCATCATGTAAGATTTCCATGCCATTAGATTGAGATTAAAAAGAGATAAGACGATCACCTCTTTGATCATGAACTACTCTTTGTCATGTATTGGCAAGAGCTCTTCAATCTCAACTTTAACATTAGAGTTATTAGATCCTCTCTTGGACACATCAATGGCCAACACATCCACCAAGAACATAGAACAAACTGGCCTATGATCAGAAAACTGAAACTCTTTTGAGTCTTTACGAATGTAGGAAACTTGTGTCATTCCATTTCCATGCCAAAGGATTCTGTCACACCTACACTTGCACAAAAGAATGCATTGATCTTCAAATTTTAATACACTAAACTGCATTGTATCTATATTATATTGCATTATCTTGGTAATCCAAATGCACTTACCAAGCTGGTGTTCTTTTCTTGTTCTTTGATGTGTTGGTTTCAGCAAAATAAGTATTCGAGTTGAAAGAGTACTTATAAGTTGGGGCGAACGAGATTTCTCCTTCTTTCCAACCAATGAAAACTCTCCCTGCTTCCTTCTCAATCTTCAGCTGTAATCATAATTGGGTTACTCAATTGAACACAAGATTTGTTTGATTGATTAATCAAGTGATGAAGATTTTGAAACCTGATCCTTGCTGAGAAGGCTATCCCAATCATTCTTTTCCAAGAGCTTTCTTGTTTCAGCATAGCTCAAGGTGATCCTGTAATTCAAATCCCCTAGCCATATGACCCGGCTAGAGGAGTTAAGTTCAAATGTCAAAATCATTCCAATTTACACTTCAAGAAACCATTTTTATCAACAGCTTACTCATGTTCTAGGATCCTCTCGGGTACCCGAGTGTTGGGTACTTTGCAAATCCTAGGGAATTGAGTGTTCTTTAGAATCTCTATGACATCTGAATTCCTTCTAAGCTCGTCTCCTTCTTTCTCACCCGAAGCAAGATGGCTGCAGATGAAGCAGAAGCTTGTTTGGTATACAGACAAGCTCACTGATATACATCCCTACAAGAAGCAAAACACAAACACAAGGTGTGAGATGATAGTACTTGACTATTTTGCAAAAAACACTATAAAAATCAAATCTTGAACTTCTTGAACTATAAAAACATATGTTTGGTTGGGATATATTGTTAATTTAAGTAAGTTGTGTCCTCAATTAGACCTGAAAAGGAAGAGATCTTGTTGACACGCTATCTGTTATACAGAAAAAAGCGTTTAGAGAGGCGTCTTACCTTATTTCCAAGGCATCCCATGATCCCACGAGTAATGTAAGAAGTCCTCATATGACTAACATGTTGAACAAGCTCAGTCTTTACCCAAATAGTAAGGAAGATCCCAACCATCTGTTTACTTGATACAAGCCCATATTTCATTTGATTAGACGCGTTCACTGAAGCAACAACCTCAGGAGTATCAAACCCACTTGAGCCTTCATCGTCTTCTGAAGACAGCTCATCTTCACTACCATTACTTTGTTGGCACCTAAAACAAGAATCCTTGTAGTACCTTCTTTCCAGCTCAGAAACAGTACAGTTGCAAGTCTTAAGCTTTTTCTTGCTTTCGGTTCTGAACTGCTTACTAACAGCTTTGAGCGAGTATTTTTGGAAGAAATTGGATCCGGTTGGAGTGGTTACAAGCTTCGAGCCCTTTATGGAAAAAGTTTTTGTTTCTAGAGAAGTTGTTCTAATTGGTAAGTCTGTGTTGTTGTTAGGCACTGAGTTGAGGGATTGGTTGATGAGATATAGCCATTTGGCGGCTGGTTCGTTGTCTTCTAAGACAAGTACGTTTCCTGCATTCAAGGGAACTATCTCCTGAAAACTAGCAATTAAGAATGCAATATTTTGTTAGAACAAAGGAATAGAATCTGAATGCAAGAATCTTGCTGTCTGCATAATTACAAGTTCTCCTCCTCCTTTTATAACAGATAGATGAACAAATGACTAACTTTTTGTAATGCAAACATTGTAGGAAGTGGTAATATGTCAATATGAAAAATAAAGAAATGAGATCAATTACCCTAATACATAGATATCTGGTTGATCATGGACTTGTAGAAACTCGTCGAGGTTGAGATCATTGGAAGGAACCTTTCCTCCTACATTCCATGTCGCCACGAAAATTCTGGTTCCAAATCAACAGAGAAAGAAATAACAGAAGACATTATCAAAGAGTTTAATTAGTCCTTACAGAATTAAAAACAAAGTAAAGGAAGATCCATGAACACCTTAAAGTTTTGAGATTTTCAGCAGTTTCAAGTGCAGGATCCATGCCACTTAGATCTTCCGCATCTTCTTCTGTTTGTCGGTGAAGGATTATCAGAATGAAATGTTTTCTCAATTTAAAAGAAAAATAAAAGGCAATTTATTCAGCAATACAAATTACAGGACCACATTAAAGTTGGAGTTGATTTCAGACCCACCAGAAGAATACTTGATAACTCTCATAGCCTTCTTCTCCTTCTCCTTTGATCCAAACATCCTGCTCACAAAGGACTGAAAACCAAAAGTGCAATGAAAAAAGGTGTCTAAAAAATAAAAATAAAAATTTCAGCAAAAGTTTGTGGCAAATACATTGCATGAAGATAATGATAATGTATTATGAAATTTCAAATCTTGCCCCACCCACAAGAGGATAATAATTACAAGAATACAGTATTTAAATTAAGAGTATAATATAACCAGAATTGAATAAGAAAAAGGAGTAAAATACCTTGCTTTTGTTGTCTTCATTTTTCAGGGCCATTTTAAGGAAACCACAAAAGATCTCATATATTGCATAGATAGCTCTGTCCCAGAATCTCCAGCCCCCAGAAACTTTTAGATTGAACATCAATCACAAATAAAAACAAGTCAATAAACCAGCAAAAAATTCCAAAAGAATTTGACTTGCTCAGTTTCTATATACTGAAAGGGTCTACATGGAAAATCTTTAACTATCTCCAACTCAATTCATCTATGAAAAAATAAACAGACAGAAAGTACAGTATAGAGTTTAAGTGGATGTAAAAGAAAAAAAGAAGAAGAAGGGAAGCAAAAAAAAATAATCTGACTTTTTATGAATTGAATCATAGGAAGAATGCAAATTAAAAGAAAAAGGGTGAATAGTTTCTTTCCCCTTTAAATTCAAGCCAGAATGAATGCAAATCAATACAATCAAACAAATATTTTTTTTCCTTCCCTTTAAATTCAAGCCAGAAAGCATGCAAATCAATACAATCAAACAAAAAAAAAAACTAATCTTTTTTTTCTCCTTTAATTTCCATCAATCCAAACAGGACCATATAATAAAAAAGCAAAAGAAGGAAAAAGGTTAAGGATCTGTTTGGATAGCTCTGTTTAAGAAAGTTCACAAATTCTCCATCATTTTGACTTCTTTTCATATCAACCAAATCCAAACACTGTACAGAAATCCAACCAGAAAAATTCAGAGAGACCCATGAAATTGATCACACATTAATACCAAGAATAATCAACAGTCAAGGATTCAATCCTATGAATCAAATTAGAGCAAGATTAAACAGTAACCACTCAATATGAAAACCTTTGACAAACCCAAATGGGGTTTTTCTACAGTAAGTCAAACAAGAAATTGAAAACCCACCATTTTCCTGCATAGTTCTAGACTCCCGGAAAGGAAACATGGAGATATCAATCAGAACAAGAACCCTAATTTCTTCGAAATCACACCCAAAAACAAACACTATCAACAGAAAAATTTTGGAACCTGAAACTGAACCATATATAATAACTCCTTTGAGGATTGATTCGTATGCGTTGTTCTTCCTCACATGAAGAGATGGGACTCCTCCAAAGTCTTCCACAGTAGAGAGGAAGGAATCTAACTCGTCTCTGAAAAAGAAATTAACTTTATTTAAAGCGGTTTACGTGCAAAGAAGGGTTGTGTTTCATTTTCACTTTGCTTAAAAAAACCCCACTTTGCCAATGAAAGGAAAGTTGGAAAGATTGGGATTTGGGAGATTTGGTTGAAGAGGGAAATTGAAAAGAAAGGGATTAAAAAAATGGGTTTTGAAACTTTAAATGGGGCAAAGATCAAATCTTTATTGGGATTTATGGGTAGGAAACAGAAATCTTAGGAATCCCCTGGAAAATGCAGGAGAAGAGTGAAGAGGGTGTTCTTGGTTTGTTTGTCTGGATTTTATTTTATTTTCAGTTTTTTGGGATTTTTTTAAAAGTTAGATATTGTTGTGGAAATAGTGGATGGGAAGTGGGAGGTATGGATTAATATTGCAATGTTTGATGAGGTGGGTGACCCCACGAGTGACCTGCAAATCAAATGATTAAGCTGTGAAATTGTGGATTTTGATGTCATTGTTGGTTCAACTGTTGTAATGAGCTGAGCTGTAGAAATTAATTATTTTTTTAAAAAACTACACTTCTAGATTCCAATTCGTACATTTCCGTATTTTTCAGTTGGTTGGTCAATTTATGTTAAAAAAAGGTAAATTATGCATTAAATTTTTTTGGTAGAATTTAAATTAACTATACTGAATTATACTCCTATGTTTTTATTTGTAAATAAATGATAAAAACAATTAGGGTATGAAGTTCAAAGGCGTGTAAGTCTTAATCTTTTTTCGAAGCTGGTTAATGGTGGTTTGGAGTTTTTCCCAATTTTGTCAATTTATAATTATTGTTTTCATATTTTGACCTGTATGGTTAAATAGCCAATGGTTAATCTGATTTTTTTACACGAGTTATTTTGATAAATCGAATTCTTATCTTAATATAGAAAAAACCTATCTCGAGTGTGATATACTGATATATATGTACTTTATCCAAAGTTTTAGTATCAAATTGTTCCATTCAATAGAATTTTTGATATACATGACAATCATTTGTACTATTGTTATTATAAAGGTTTCTTAGTCTAATTATCGTTATTTTTGGGTCAATTAAAAACACCTACTATGTTAAAACACCTACAATCGTTATTTTTGGGTCAATTATAAAGGTAGATATTAATAAAGGTTTCTTAGTCTAATATCTCGTTATTTTTTGGATAGAAGATATTAATATAAAGTTTGATCGGTTAAGTATTGTAGGTATATCACGGGGAATGTTGGCCGTGACTTGTGAGTAGTTTTGAAGTTGCATGATGGTTAATTGACAATGCTATGGTCTAATTAAGGTGACAAGGTGATGTTTAGTCAAGTGTTTAGGTGTCGTTAGATAAATGACAGAGTGATGTCTTTTTATCCAAAAGCACGTCCTCCATGAACATGCGTGGCATGCCAAAATATATCTCCTACAAAATCTATAAATAAATTATGTCTCTACTAAACCTATTAATTGTTCGAATCTAATCATGCCAAGTTGCCACCCAAGGTATATAGTAAATCGGATTTTCTAACCTATATTTATATTGATCACTTAAAAATTAGAAAAACTACCAATATTCAGTTGGTATAGTGGTAAAATAGTGTTAGATTTTTTACCTTCGAATCCTACAAATTGGACGGTGAACCATAAGACAAGATCAAAAATTTTTTTTTAGAAAAACTAGCTCCATCTCCTTCTACCAACAACAAAATTTGAAGTCAGTTTTAACATAGTAGATTAGGCATCACGTTTTATAAAAATCTCACATCTTATCTTATCTTTAGACCATGTGCATTAGTGAAACCCGTGAAACCCATGAAACCCAAAAAAATACCCATTTTTTTCATTTCTCTCTCATCCACATCATCTTAAACTCTCCTAATTCGATTTCATAAAACTCACTTAAATATCAATGAAACTCGTGAAACTCACTTTTCTACTTTTCTCACTTCCCAACAATCATTCATTTCTCCATACACAATTACAATTATAATTTTCATTTATTAATTTTAAATATTTCTATATCTAATTAAACATGACACATTAATTTTTAACAACTTATAATTTGGCTAATTTTATTATATTTTTGAGTTTTAGCTTTGTAAAAATATATTTTAAATTCCAAGAAAATTTAAAATAAATAAATTTGGCTATTTTTCCAATATCACGGATATATGTATATAAATATAAATAATTTAATTTTATAAAAACTAATTTTCAAAATATGTGTTTGTTTACTCTAAACCAACCCAAAAAAATAATTTAATTTTTAAATATTTCAAACATGTACAAAATGGGTGTCTATAGATAGATAATTTTTTTTATGAATTATAGTATAATTTATTTATTTTATTATTTATTAAAAATGGATAAAATAACTAAACATTAACTTAAAGCTTAATTAGTCAAAAGTGGGCAAAAGTACTTGCCATGTGGCGTGTCCCAATTGGCTAGAGTTGGTAAAATGGGAAAGTGAAACTCTTTGGGTGGGCTTCGTCAGACGAAACCAAAAGTACAATTTCACCCCATTTTCCTTTTTTTTTGGGTGAAACTTGTGTGAAACTGGGGGGTGAAATCCCCACTATTGATGCTCGTGTATCAATGAACCCGGTGAAACTCATGAAATCCAAAAAAATACCCACTTTTTTCATTTCTCTCTCTTCCACATCATCTTATACTCTCTCAATTCTATTTCATGAAACCCACTTAAATATCAATGAAACTCACTGAAACTCACTTTTATACTTTTCTCACTTCCCAACAATCATTTATTTTTCTATATACAATTACAATTATACTCTTCATTCATTAATTTTGAATATTTTTTTACCTAACTAAACATGACACATTAATTTTAACAAATTATAATTTGACTAATTTTATTATATTTTTGAGTTTTAGCTTTGTAAAACTATGTTTTAAATTCCAAGAAAAATCAAAATCAAAATTGGCTATTTTTCCAATAACACGGATATATGTTTATATATATATACCTAGTTTAATTTTATAAAAACTAAATTTTAAAATATGTGTTTGTTTACTCTAAACCAACCCAATAAACTAATTTAATTTTAAAATAATTCAAATATATACAAAATGGGTGTCTATAGATAGATAAAAAAAAGTTATGAATTATAGTATAATTTTTTGTTATTATTATAAATTAAAAATTAACCAAAATTACTAAATACCAACTTAAGTTCAATTAGTCAAATTTGATCAAAAGTACAAGCCACATGACATTCTCTAATTGGCTAAATTGGCTAGTAGAGGAGGGTGAAACTCCATTCTTCCCGTTTCATGAATCGAAACCCAAATGAAAGTTTCACATCATTTTCTTTTTTCTTTTTGGTGAAACTCAAGTGAAACTAGGAGGTAAAACCCCCAATGTGGATGATCTTATGACTCACCAAAAATTTCTACACCACCAAATTGGCCAGATCCCACAACATTACTTTTAACTTTTTAAGCCCTACCCAAATTAACCCAGTACAATAAGCGTGCAATACTTTTTTTTTGTTGGTAAAAGACTAAAGAGCGTGCAATACTAATTAGCCTCTACTCATATTACTTTAACCAAACCCTATATTACTAGCTAGTATATATGCATGATTGCGTGAATACAAATTAAAAAAACATACAAAACTATAAGGACCCTTCATTTATTTATTCGTAATATGCTTATCCAACGATCCATCATCCATACCTATATTACTATGGAGGAATTACAATTCCCATAATTTTTTAAATTCCTATAAATTAAATTTCTATGAATTCTAAAAGCATGATGAACGAAAAACGTGATTTTATTTGCAAATGTGATGACTCAAAATGGTAAAAATTAAGCCTTTATGTATGCGGAGTATCATGAAAAATGAAAACAAAGGGATACAAAAATTTGAAAAATCAATAAATTAATTGTTTATAAAGTCTCAAAAAATACACTACTACGTATTAAATTCCATGTCAAGGTTGTTCCTTTCGAAAAGATATTATTAATTACTACGTATAAATTTAATCACGAGTAAGTTGCTAATCCAGCTAATTAACCTTTTGTTGAAACTTTGAGATCGAAAGGAATCCTTGTAAACCGGTCCCAAATCCACCAAGAAGGGAAGACTTGCCACCTTTTATCTTGGCAACTTCTTAATTTGCTCCAAGGGACCACAAACACATTCTCCTAATTTCCTCACATTTAAATAATTAGTTTTTATGATTCAACTAATTCAAATCCTTAATTGAAGCCATTTTGTTTCCTTTTCTACAATCATAGCAAATTATTTTAATTTGGATTTTTTACTATTATTACTACGATTTTTTTAACCTATGGTTAAGAACCTTAAAATGAAAATTATTTATTAAATTTTATTTTTTAGGATTATTTTAACTTTTTTATAGGGTTCATCAATTTTTTTAAGGCTTTAGTTTCTATATCTAGTATTTTTAATTTTTATCCTTAGGACATAAGATAAAAAAAATCGCTATTACTATTTCCTATTTAATTTATCCGATGCTATTATGCTAACAAACCAGCAAAAAATAATAAAAAAATCATATCAAATATTGTGTGATGCCAAATAACCCATTAAGCAATACCGATATGTATAGCTTGTAGTATTGAGAGTTGAGACTATAAGAACTTGAACAATACCGATAATGTACACAAGAATCTCTAGGCTCAAAATGGAGAAACAAAACTAAACAGCCAGCAATCCAGCATACATCACGCTTACATAAACTACAAAAAATGCTTAAATGTAGTATGGTATAATGATTAATTACTCTACTCGTTATAACATAAATGTCACGTTCTTAGAGGATTGTGGTATCTATGATTGAGAATTTTAATAGTGCAAAACGCGTAGTCTCTAGCAATCCAAATTAATGAGGTTTGGGCCCATAGGCCCATAAACAAGACCAGGCCCAACACCTGTCTTCTTATGATAGGTGGATTTGGTAATTGGTTTGTTCCGTCTCGCTCCCATAAATTCCAAAAACGTTTTTCAAAAAAATAAAATAAAACAGAGTTCAAAATTAAATTATGCATTCAACAATTAAATTTCATTTTTCACAAATACTGCATAAGGCTGTTTTGAAATCTTCAAATATGAGTTTGATTTTAAACACTTTGATTAATTTGTTCCCCAACAAAGTTCTTTTTGAAAGGTAGTTTAAAAAATGAGGTTATTAGAGAGAAGGTTGGGGTTGAAAATATAGGCGATAAGATGCGGCACGAATGTTGGTTGGGACTCTTGCAAAGGAGGGGAGTGGATGTTCCGGTGCATAGGGTTGAAGGATTAGTTTTTAAAGATTTCGGCAAAAAAAGAGATCGGCCCAAAGAGAGTTAGGAGGAGTCGAGGAGGTGATCAGAAAGGATCTTAATAGTTTGTCTCTCACAAATGATATAGCACATGACATGATCATTTGGAGAGAATATCAGAGTAAAGGATCCTTAGCTTGTCATTGGCATATACTGATGTTGTTGTCATTTTTCCCTTTCCCTTGCTTTTTCTCTTTCATTGTATGTTGCTTCTTCTTCTCTTGGGCCTATCGACGCACCATCTTGAAAAGTTTTATGATTTATGAGAAGATAAATACCCAATGCACTGTTATTAATTAACGTGGATGGTTAGTCTATTCGATAACCATTCTTGCTCCCGACTAGAATGATTCTTAATTAAACTTTGATTAAGTCAATCTAATTAGTCGATGGAGGCTTTTAAAAATGTTGTGTGATTAATATAAGTTCTCAATAATTGTTCATGTTTCGTAAAGGAACTACAAGTTATGGTGTCATATCTCTTGAATATGCATGCCTCATTCTTATCTTCTATGGGACTGATAACTGTTGTATAATCGACCGATTATTATTCGGATTACGATGCAAATATGTTTAGTCACTACTATAAGAACCAGTCAATTTCTCCACTTGCTTAGTCTTTCATTAGACTAACCCGACCACTTTATTCAATTGCATGGTCGGCTGGTGTCCACCGTATGTATACAACACATTAAATGTTCTTTAAAGTTGACGAGGAAGTAGATCCAAAGGATTGAAGTTTGAGAAGTTGAAGAAAGGTTTTCAAAAGTTGTACTTGAACGAAGATCATGGTTGGGCTACTGCGAAGCTTAAACCAAGGTAGAAGAAGCTGAGAGTTTGTGGATTCTCTTTTAGTGAAGACTTTGTTTAGACAAAAGTTTGTTCTATCATCTTGTATGAAAGCTAGGATCTTTAAACGTTTGTTCTATCATCTTGTATGAAAGCTATCACTTTCATACTTCCGAATTATATGGATCTAGTTATCGGATTTTAGTTTGTTTAGTCAGTTTAGAGACTTAGATAACTTTGGTTTAGTCTTAATTGGGGTTACCGGCGGTAATACCTGTAGGGTAGGAAGGGGGTGTTACACGACCCACAAGATGTTTGACACCACTACGTGGGCGAGAGATGTTCGATGGGAAAACACCCTCCACCAAACTTCTAGGATCCTCCACATGCCAGAAAAGCTCAATCTTATCAACATACAAACTATACAAATCACATAAAGTTGGATGAGAGCCTAGAAATAAGTTGGAGCCCACACCCTTCTGAATGTAAAAACTCAATCTATGAAAAACGAACGAACCATTCTTAGCATTGTTAGAGTGGCTAATAGATAGAGACTTGATAGGTGAAAGCGTGTACAAAGCCTCCTTATCGAAATCCCCGAATGTAGAGGAAGCGAAATCACTGAACTTATTATTATTATTATTATTATTATTATTATTATTATTATTATTATTATTATTATTATTATTATTATTATTATTATTATTATTATTATTATTATTATGCAAGCATTGAACTTACGTATGATTGTACCTTACTTGTTTCAATCTCTTTTCGAGTTTTGTTCTAGATTAGTATAAGACTAGGGATGCGGGTTATGCCTCGACATCTCTTTATAACTTATCAGGTGGTATGACATTACGCTATCTCTTTCCTCGATATTTGGATTATGATCTCGTGAACGCTCCTCCCCTAAGGGGGGTTTATTACACCCTAAGTGGATCGGCCTTCGTAGCCCCCACGTTTAAAATTGTCAACTGAATGCAATGTTTTATGACCTAAATAAGATAAGTGTCTTGTGGACAAACATAAATGAACTAGGATGGATCGAATACAACTTGGAAAATCCATTATTGCTTCCGACTTTAAAATGTTGCTTTCTAATCTGAATGCTTATCCAGAGAAAAGTGACGATTTATGTTAAAGGGCGTTTAAATGTCATATCTACATCTACATCTACATCTACATCTACATCTACACTACTATAAATGTACGGAAGCCAACGGCCAGGGCCGGTCCTTACCGATCGAAGGCCCTTGGAAAAAAAAAATAAGGGCCCTTGTGTACTAAATTTTTTTTATCATTATGAATAATAAAGCATATATATTAACTTGTTATCTATGCTTTTTTTTTCAAAAAATAGTACTTGATTAATATATCCAAACAAAAATGTTTTTACCATATATGACATATGAGAAGTAGACGATTTGTTTCCTAAAGCTTAATGATAAAATCCCAATTTGTTGGTATTCACCATAATCCTAAATTCAATATGTAAAAGATTTTAAAACAATAATTAAGAAATCGGGGAAAAAAAACCAATTTTGAACTGTTTAAAATGGTCAGGCTAGTTTTATGGGGAAAAAATACATGTAACTAGGTAACTAAGATAAGGGATGACTATTTTATATGGGAATAATTTATAACATTTAGAGGGGATAAATTTATAGGTTAAAATAATAGTGGGGCCCACAACATGATACCTTTTTCAATTTTTGTACGTTTTAAATTTCTTAAATTAAGTGTACATGCTTTTGTTTGTTGTTTGGGCCTCATTTCTTATAGATTCTATTTATTGGGCTTTGATTTAACTAATTGTTTTTATACAGGATATACTTTTATTAAAATTTTATTTGGGCCCCTTTAAAGGTTGGGCCCTGGGCCATCGCCCAGGTTGCCCCTGCCCTTGGGCCGGGCCTGCCAACGGCCCAAAGTAGCAATTGGTGTTATAGAATAGTGTTTTTTTTATCTCCTCCGTTCATCTCTTCGTGTGAGAAGTTTTGCTAAAATTATAAAAAACAGTGCATATCCTAACAAACCACACCCATTTATATAAATTTACAAAATTGCCATTTAAAAACAACCAGAGAGATATTCAGGACGGATAACGGATTTGGGGGGGAGAATTCTTCACCGCCGCCAGATCTTCTCCGCCTCGTCAAATTGATCGGCTTGAACTTATCGTTGTTGATTTGGCGAGCACAACCAGAGAGCCAATCAGGACGGAACGACGGGATCGGGAGAAAGAATTCTTCACCTCCGGCAAATCTTCTCCGCCTCGTCAAAGTCTACAAACAACCCTAGGAGGGAATTGGGAGAATCAAGACGGAACGACGGACTCGGCTGAAAGAATTCTTCACCGCCGGCATATCTTCTCTGCCTCATCAAATTCGTCGCGAAAAAATGATAGGTTTTAACTTATCCTTCTCAATTTAATTTTGTTTTTGTTTCTAGGAAGGAACATCGAGAATCAGGACGGAACGATTGACTCGGGTGAACTTGTCCTTCTCAATTTTATGATAAACATCCCTAGGAAGGAACAGCGAGAATCAGGATGGAACGATTGACTTGGGTGAAAGGAATCGAATTCTTCACTTGGGAGAAAGTCCACATGATTCGTCTCCAACACTTAACGGTTTGAACTTCTCGCTTTCAATTGAATTTTGTTTCCTGTTGTCTTTATGTCAACCGTGGTTCTTATTTCTGTATTAAGAAAGATACAAATTTTCACTTGTTTTGTGCAGCTGCCGCCTGGCTTAGAACTCCCGACCACCAATGGCCAACTTCTGAATCCAACCCTTGATTTTATGAAATGCCTAAAATAGTGTGATCCCGCTTGATATGATTTGAATTTCTGTTTCTCCTCTACTGATTTTATCATAATCTTGGAAGTCTAGGTGGTCCAAGTACGCACGATCTTATTCCTTCACTTCTCTTCCATATTTATCCATCTTAAGACTAGACTTCATCTTTTATAGGATTTGTGTTGGAGGAATTCTTTTCAAGGTGAAGGCTATGAGCATGATCAATTTATGGTCTTCTCCAAGTGTTTGATGAAATGCTCTAATTCTTGTTTTACCTTTGGTTTTTAACTTATGATCTGATAATGCACGACATGTGTTTAACGAGAGATATATGAAGACGGAGGGTGATTGAAGCAAGGTTGTCAATCGACATGATGCTAGAGGGAGACACCGTGGTGGTCTGGCGATAAGCAGTTGTTGCAAGAGATGGAAACCAAGAGAAAAAGATGAAGGCAGTAAGTCGCCACTCTCTTCCCGCGGAGCCAGTCGTGCACACACCTCCACTCCGCTGCCATCAACAGCCCATTCCGTTGATTCGTTGTTGCGCTTCGAAATTGTAAGCTTTATTATTTTGATCTTTCTGAATTTATTTGTTAAGCTCGCATTTTTATCTTGTTATTTTGTAATTGTTTTCTGTTTCTTTTTTCAAATCATTTTCCTTAATTCATAATGTTGTAGGTGTGTATCTTAACTAAGAAATTGAAATGATGCAATTGCTCATGTTACCAAATTTGATTTGACCATTCCTTGATTCTGTTGCTGCAACTTGGTTTTGCTCTTAAAAGGCTCAAGTTATGAAATCTTGTGCTTTGGTTAAATTTAGCTCTTGCTCGCTTTAAATTTTGATTCATATTATCACCAATGATTAATATATGCCGACTTCATGTTTGCTAAATGGGTGAAGTAAGAAGGCTTTTAAAGCTGTTCGTAATCTTGAGATAGGCTTGTCAAATTATAAAGTTGTCAACATTTTATAAAATGCTTCATATAGTTATTTGGTAATTTTTTATACCATGTAAATTACCATATATGATTTGTCAGTACGTAAATGATCAGAGTGGTCTCTATAACACTTGATCATTTTAGAAAGGTTTTCAATTGGTAATTTCCACAAAGTCGATCTACAAAACTGAGAGTGTTAAACAAAAGTAATAGATGCCCTGCTTGTCATGTACTGCATCTTCTTCATTTACTATGATTACTTCATTCATGGATCAGTCATAAGAATGTATATTTTATGTTGAGTGTAGATAGTTTTTTTTTTTCTGACCACCTCCCCTCTGCAGGTTTTCATAGTTGTGGATTGTTGTAATTCAAAGCAGTCTATATATAACATTTTGTTTTCTTGTTGTTCAATTTTTTTCTTTATTTAAGATAACAACCCTTTTACCCATTGGTTTTATTCAGCTGGAGCTGGTACTTACTCTAGAGAAACTGAAGGAATTGAGGTCAATTAGAATTGAGAAGTTATAAAAACAAGGCATGTCTACAAACTCTTTTATGAATGATAGGTCTTTTTTCGAACTAAGTGATAGAATTTTAGTGCTCATTTGCACATTTAAGTATTGAATTGTATAGGACAAGTAAAAATTGAGGACTTGATTATGATTTTCCAAATACGTACTTAAAAATTCAGTTCCTTTTCTCATAAATATACATATGCAGGTTTTTTCATTGATTTTTTTATTTTTAATTGGCTGATTCTAAAAATTTATGTGTGTGAGACTACTCTATTCATGCTTTCATTTGTGATTTTATCTTCTTCTAGCAGTAATAGATTCAAACCGAAGTTCTTTAGATTACATAGAAGGTGGAAAATTGAAGCCATAAAATGGAGCATGGGCAATATTTGGCCTCACTGCAACCTTACTCATCCAGGAACAAACTGGAAAAAGTAATGACCAAGTAAAAAATAACATTCATTTGTGACAAGTATTAGGTGAACCAATTTTTTTTACTGAGTTTAGCCTGTCTTTGTCGGCAACTTCATGGGTGAAGATGTGCTAGGATTGATAGATGCAAAGCTTAAGGTCAAGGGAGGCACCGTTGATAAGTCCAAGGAGGAATTCACCGTTGAGGATGTCGCCACCGGCAAAGCTTCTTTCCAAGAGGGTCGATTTATTTATTGATTTTGCAAATCTAGGTCAAATTGGATGCTTTCATTTTCTTATTATGAACTATGTTAGTTTAAAGCTTGACATAACTGATTTCTGTGTGCTTTAGTGCTACTTAATGGTTGCAGCAAGTACCATGCACAATAGCTGGCACCATTGAAGTAATTTGTAATTATTGGTGCTGGTAGAAAACACTGTTAGAATGGTTATAACTATGCAAGTTCAATGTATAATGAATTATGATTATATGGTTTTAATAAATTTTTTGGCTATATCCCCAGGCATGCACTCTATGGCCCACTTTCTTTCTTTCTTTTCTTTTTCTTGTTAAGAAAAGGTAATATGCTGACCCTATTGGTATTCCCTTGAGAATTTAGACTATTCGTAATTGGTATTGGTGGAAGACTTGGTATTGGTATAGTTGTAATTGTGAGCTGGTACTACATACCATGTTCTGTATTCTGTAGCCATGTTGGTACGAACTCCTCTAAGGCCTACCTGTTATTGGGAAAAGCAAACAAAGATATGATGGTGCATTTTTCATTTGTTCAGGTTTATGGTTGGGGTAGAGGAGAACATGGAAGGCTGGGATTTGGGGATGATAAGAGCAGTAAGATGGTACCACAGAAGGTGCAGCTTCTTGCTGGCAAAGACATAGTTCAGGTAAGAATGTTTGATCCTTGCTTGGATCACCTCCCTGCATAGTAGAACATTGTGTAACTGTATTATCTTACATTTTACCCTTGCAAGTTCTGAATGCCGAAAGATCTCATCTGTTTCCAGCTTATTGGCCATATACCCTGAAAATATTTACGAGCTACAGAATTAGAGCCCAAAATCTTTATTAACATAAATGCCTTCATAATAATGTGAGACGAAGTAATGACCTGTAGATCCTTGATTACTTGTTGAGCCATGTATGGCTTATTGCATATGTGAATATGTTTGTTTGATGACACATTGACATACTTAGCTTGAACATATTATTGGTAATGGATCTCATGTAATTGGCTTATTGCTAATCATTAATGTGCAGAACAGCATGCTTTTTGTTGAAATTTTTTTATTATCTTTTTAGTACTGCAGTATGTTTGTGCAGAATATTATAATTTGTGTTTTAACTGTAATCAATTTTCAAGTGTTTCACAGTGTGCTTCTTCCTATGTTGAGAGTCTCATTGTAGGTCCCGATTATTTTACATTCATATTGAATTTTGCTTTAAACATAATATTGGCTATCCTGCTTCCTAAACTAAAACCAAAGTGATTGAAATTCTCTTCCTAAAATAAAACCAGACATAACCCTCCCGACTTCAGCTCGGGGCAAGGGCACGTACATCTCGACCCCCCTAGATCCCGCTTGTACCGGGATCCACTTGGGTAGATGTTGTTGTTATTGTTGTTGTTGTATAATGATATTATTGCTGGTCCATTTTTCAAGCTGAAGGTAACTTGTGTAAAATACAGGTATCCTGTGGAGGCACACACTCAGTTGCACTAACTCGTGATGGACAAATATTTTCTGTAAGTCCTCCGACTCGCATTGGACAAGTGACACGTACTTTTTGGTTTTGCCTCTGTTATCACACAACTTATGCATTTGAATAAACAACTCTTGAATTTCAGCACTGTCATTTATGGTTACTTGGAGATTCCTTGAATATCTTTTAACAAGATGCTTAAAAATCAATTATTCTCCCTCTTGGAAGAAAAAGGCTTTTTTGTAATTAGAATGTGCTCTAGTGCACGAAACAAGAGGAACTAATGTATGCTTGGAAAATGTTGTACTCCTGGCAGTTTGGACGTGGTGACCATGGTCGTCTCGGGTATGGAAGAAGAGTGACAACTGGACACCCGATGGAAGTGCTGATAGATCTCCCTCCTAATAAAAACGAGGAAGGAGAGGAAGGACGTTGGCATGCCAAGTTCATTGCGTGTAGTGGCCGGCACACACTAGCAATCGTTCAATGGCAACCAGGTGAACGAGGAGAGTAGAGGCTAGGCTTGCATTATTACCTTATCAAAGCATTTCCCCATTCTAAAGCTCTACCGAATCTGTGGCCCATCCCCTTCAGAAGGCAAAGTGTATATCTATTATCTATATTTATAATGTTTCTCATCTTTTAAATGAGTTTTGAATGTTAATCTTGCTTGCCAGACTGTTTTCAGTGTTTCCTTCGCAAGGAAAATTAAAGGACAAATTAATGCATTGGAAGTGAAATGCATATTTAGTGCCCCTTTGAATTTTTGAGCTTAGGTACATTGAGACTGCAGCCAAGCTGCCGGTGTTCTCGGCTGCTTTGTTGATGCTGGTTGTCATGTCGTGTTTTTCAACTGAGTTCATCTAACAGTGGTTTGTATGTTCATAATCAGACCTCCACAAATGGTGATTTTGTTGCACCTCCATTCCACCTCTAATCAAGGTTATCAAAATACCAATCCGACCCTAAAATTTCAACTATTCTTTTTTTTTTGGGTAGAAGGAGAGACGGTACTCTCCGTTTCCTCTAGGGGAATTTTATTAATAGTAAAAGAAAAGAGCCAAGTAGTACCCAAGCGGGGGATAGCCCGACCCCCTTACATCATCAAAGAGCAGTAATTTAATCCCCTCAGGCGGGGCAATCAATACATGAAAACCTAACGGATAATTAAAAGCAAGAGAAACAAGGCGATCTGCAACGGAATTTGCCTCACGATACACATGACGGAATCGGAAATTCCAATCCCTACTAATGAAGCCTTGGCATTGCATAACCAAGCTGTACAACGGATGAGTTTTTTGAATATTAGAACTAAGTAAATTAATTACCAATTGGGAGTCCGACTCCAAGATTACTTCACGGAAGCCTTCCTTCCAAGCCGTCTTCAACCCTCCAAGGACGCCCCAAAGCTCCTCCATAGGAACCGTGCACGAGCCGATATTATGAACAAAACCTTTGATCCACTCCCCTTCGCTATCTCTTAAAACACCCCCCGTTGTATCATTCCCATTGAGGACGGACCCATCGGAGTTGATCTTCACGCAATTCCTGTTTGGCTTTTCCCAACTAATATCCTGCATAACTTTATTAATAACATAGGCCGGGCTAGCAAACTTACCAGCAGCAGTAACATAATCTTTGACCTGGTTCATGATGCAAGTCACCTTGTCCACTGTGTACGTGCCATCACCGAAAACAAAGGCGTTGCGCCACTTCCATATGTTCCAAAGAGCCGTTGCAAAAATCGAATTCCAGTCTCCAACCTCACACTGGCGTTTATCCAGCAAATTCCTTCGGAGCCAGGTAGCGAAAGAAATCTGGAAAAATTCAGGAAAAAAATCAGTAGCTTTAAGTGTAAACCAAATACCACTAACCTTGGAACAATCTCGAAAGAGATGTTCATAATTTTCCTCATTGGCACCGCACATAACACAACCAGCATTGCGCGTGATGTGACGACGTCTCCGCTCGGCGTTCGAAATAATTCCCCCTCTCATCGCCAACCACGTGAAACTCCGAACTCTTTCCAGAACAGCGAGCTTCCAAACTATACGATAAATCGGACCATCCAAATCAAACATATTAGTGTCACCACCAATCGGACCATCCAAAATTTCAACTATTCTACAATCTGGCAAAATGATATGTGATCCGACTCTACAATTTTTGGCAAAACGATCTAAAGACAGAAGTAGAATTCAATTTAACGATGTAATCCTCAGGACCCTCGAAGTTCTGATCCCAAGTAGAATCTTAGGCTACGATCTAACAATATAATCCTGAGGACACTCAACCTTCTGATTTTAAAATCTCAATGCTTCTAAAACACAAGAAATCGTGACAAAGCATTAGATCTTTGAGCTATTGGATTTTGGTGGTGGCATTGTGGCAAGATGCCGGATAAATGAGCAAATTAATAGAAAATATGTCGTCAATAAGTAGGGCCGTCAATGGGTCAGATTATGGGTGGGTGGGGTCACTTTTACCTCCCAACCCGCATGTTAAAATATCCCACCCAACCCACTCGTGGAATGTTCCAGTGTTCTATCCATCACCCAAACTACCCGTCAACTGCTGGTTATAATCGATGTATGTTTTTTCATTATCTGTATGGGACCATTTAATATTAACAATTCAATAATGATAATTCAATACGAAAAAACATAAAAATAATGATTCAATAAGTAAATTATCAATACACTAAGTAAATAGAAATGTAAATTCAATTGGTCAATATTATTATGAAACACAAAAAGGCGGTAAGGTCGATTTGCTGTGGAATGGCGTTTTTTCGGGCTCATTTGTACCATCTCGAGGTGTTCGCCAAGGCGATCTGCTTTAAACGTACTTGTTCGTTCTTTGTATGGAAAAGCTTTCCCATATTATCCAAGATTCGGTGAACACTGGTGCGTGGAAACCGATTGAAATTGGAGGTGTTTTGCTTTCCCACCTCTTTTATGCGGATGATCTAATTTTGTTTGCAGAGGCGTCGAGGGATTAAGCGGAGATTATTAAATATTGTCTTGAACACTTATGTGCAATATCTGGTGAACTAGTGAACTACAACAAGAGCTCTATTTTCTTCTCTCGGAAAGTACGAGCAACGGTACGTTCCGAAATCAGTCAGTTCATGAATATGTCGGACATTGATGACTTTGGTACTTATCTCGGAATTCCGATGTCACTTGGGCGGATAACGAATGACCAATTCCAGTTCATTTTAGACAAAGTCAAGTCTCAAATAAGGGGCTGGCATACTAAGACATTCTCAATGGCTGGGCGTACCACTTGGCTAACACCATGCTCACGAGCCTCCCGATCTACTCAATGCAAATAAATCTTATACCCAGGGCTATTTGTGATTCTATTGATCAGCATATTAGTGAATTTGTTTGGGGGTCCACTGCTGAACAACGAAAAATTCATTTGCTTTCTCGACATAGGATGTCCCGGCCAAAGAAAGAGGGTGGATTAGGCCTCCGATCTATGCGCTATTTAAATTCAACCATGTTGGCAAAACTTGGATGGCGTATGCTTAAGGAACCAGATGCTCTTTGGAGTTGCGTGCTGCGTGGAAAATTTTGTGCTGGTAGGGCAGATATTGACATGTTTAATGATCGCCCAAGTTCTTCGTGTCTCTGGAAAGGTATTATACATGGTGCTGAATATCTTGCTAAAGGGATTTGTATGACCGTGTGCAATGGCCATTTCACCTTGTTTTGGCTTCATCCTTGGGTTACTCAACAACCTTTGATTGATTCAACAATTCAGGAAGTTCCAGAAACTTTTGTTGGGCTGACTGTCGCAGAATATTGGAATGATGGCTGCTGAAATTAGGGTTTGACTTCACCTTTCCTTGGTCGCAATGAATGTATGAAATTGATGTCAATCCAGCTTTATGAAGATGAGCTCGAGAGGGATAAGTTTTGTAGGGGCTTGTTTGCTGATGGCAATTTCTCCTCAAACTCTCTTATGAAGCTTATTCGTGATGATGCTAGTAATCCGGGATTGCCAAATTTCAATTGGAGCTTGATTTGGTCCATGCCGGTTCAGCACCGCGTTCGTAATTTTATATATTTCCTGGTCAACAATAGTGTGCTTTGTAATGCCAATAGATTCCGACGTCATATTGCTGCCAGTGATGCCTGCCCAAGGTGTTCTCAGCCTGAAACTGAGTTGCATCTTGATACATGATCGCCTCGGATTATTCCTTGTTGATCTCGCTTTGAACCCACACAAGTCCCGATATTGCCAGATTACGGATTTTCAAACCTGATTTGCTTAATTAAGTTAATATCTTTCGTAACAAGCAACTTAAATTCGAAATTAATGAAAGAAAACTGAACTGAAACACTTATTGAATCAAAGAGATAATTCAACCAGGATGGCTCGAACACTAATCCCAGTTGATGAACTAGTTGATCAGATTAATCAAACTAGAACTACACGGATTGATCAAACAATGAAACAAAGATGAACAAACACGTGAGAGAGAGCGAGAGAGAGCGAGCGAGAGAGAGAGAGAGAGTTAGATTTCGAGTGTAGAACCAATTGGTTCTATGGATAGAACCGAGTGGTTCTATGGAAGAGTTGGGTGAAGATGATGATCGATCTTTGATTGCAATTGCTCGAACACAAGTTCGTTTTGGGGCCCAAAAGCAAGACTAAACCATAGGGGTTTAATCTTACTTCAAGCTAAATTTTATTGAATAATAAATGCAAGATATAAATAAGAATTACAAAGCAATGTTCCTTGGAGATCAAGTCAGCCATGGCCGGCCCTATCAAGGGTGATTTCGTTCCTTGACTTGTTTCCCAAGATAACTTATTATAATTGAAAAGCATCTATCTAAATTCTCTTACCATAAATAAATCAAATAATAATTATTTGACTTATTTAGATAAGAAAATTAACAAACTCCTAACAAACTTAAAAGATAACAATAAAAGTATAACCAAGATATTTCAGCTACTAACATAAACCTATGGCCGAAAATATCACTTATTAAAGTTCTAGCTAAAGACAGAATTAAATATGAAAGATAAGATTTCAGTAAGACTTGAACAACTCTCAATAAATCCCATTTTTCGGCTCTTTTCTGTTGGATTCTGAATTTGATGTAAACTACAAAGTTGTAGAACATTTAATTATCTTTCCAACGCATACTTAACGGACTTGAGATTAATTTTCTAGCCCAAGTTATGACCAGTTTACTAAGCAATGTTTTCCATTTGACGGGTTTCTTAACTTTCCGAATTTTTATGACTTCATCCTCTTCCTTGGTGGCCTTGAACGCCATAGATGAACATAATCAAAAGATAATATCAGATCCATGAACACCTTCTTAAACTTAAATGATCGGGACCTTAAAAAAGGTCTTGGCCTTTGGCCTCCATTCGTCTTCAACGAATCATTCGCTTGGATCTTCCCTTGATTTGTATCACATCTCCATCGAGATTGTTCTCCTATTCGAGAAGCCTGGTTGGCGTTGTTTGGTAACAGGCCGCTCCTGCTTTCTTCAACAATAATGATCTTCTTGAATGGGTCAGCAAGGCTATAAAACACAGAGATCAATGCTAATATGTTGTCAAGGTTATCAGAATCCCGATCCGATTCTACGATTCTAGCGATCCTACGATCCATAACACGCAAAACGATCCACGATCCCAAGTAGGATCTTATTGGAATAGGATCTTAAATGATTTAGAATACAATCTCGATCCGATCCCGATTTTACATACGATTTTAACGATCCTATGAACGATTCTAACGATCCTACAAATGATTCTAACGATCCTATAAATTGACAATTTTAACTATATATTATTACTATTTCACGGTTAATGTATCATTTCCATTAAAATAGTTTTTTTATTGATAAATGAGCTACTAGCTCATTACAAGGCCAACACTAGGTTACCCGTAAATTACAAGGCTAACCTAAATCATCACGACGGATGATCTTTAGAAAATCAAATAACAGAGGATGATCACTAAACCAGGAACTACTAATCGAGATATCAACAGGATCCAACAAAGATCCCGGGAAAAAAAAATTAGAAATAGCAAAACTAAGCTGAGGAAAACTAAAAAGCCTCTTGGCGAGAAAATCCGCCGCACAATTGCATTCCCTAAAACAATGAAAAAACACAACACAAGGAACCAAAGCAACAAAATGACGAATATCATTTATAATAGCTTGAATTTCTCAAGGAACCTTCCAATTTCGTTTTAAAGAATTAATAAGAATTAGATTATCTCCTTCAATGATAAGGCGGGAAATATTTAGCGAAACCGCACTACGAATACCATCAAGCAGAGCAAGTGCTTCAGCCTGGAGAACCGAAATGGGAGGTTGTTCTTTTCAATCAAAACTTAAAATCTTACTTTTGTGGTCTTGAATAAGAAAGCTTGAAAAAGTAGACGAATTTGTACGCTTGGAAGCATCAAAATTGAGCTTTGCGCATACAGAGGAGGTCTAATCCAAGAATGGTTATTTTTCCTTTTGGGACGAGACACCGTTTTGGGAGCAAAAACTGGTTGAGCAGAATTCCATTGTAAATACTGAGAGAAAGCTAAATCACATGGAAGCAAAGAAGAAATAAGTCTAGATGGATTAAAATTTTTGCCATTTCTATGTCCCCAAATAAACCACCAAAGGAAACAAAGGATGTTACTATTTTTATTTGAATTTATAGTAGAAATAAGATTATCAATAAAAGTACCTAAGGAGATAATCTGATATTTAAGATTAACCTTTGCCTCAAGTTTGGAAAGCATATTTTGCGAAAATGGACAGTTAAAAAACAGATGATTCAGGTTTTCATCTTCATTTGAGCATAATGAGCACGTACTAAAAACACAACTGTAGAAGCGATTTAATCTATCTGTTGTTGGAAGACAATCAACACACGCCTTCCACAAGAAAATTTTAATTTTAGGAGGAAGAGAGGTCTTCCAAATCCAAGCAAACTCATAGTTAAGATCAGGCCTATCTATAGAAATCATAAACGAAGCTGAGGAGACTGAGAAAGCTCCATCATTAGAAGGAAGCCAAACCAAACGATCCTCAGAGTCAGATACAGGAATTCTATGAGAAATAATAGAATTCACAATTGATTCAGGAAGCAACAAGCGCAAGTACTCAACATTCCAAAGCCGATCAGGAGTGATAAAAGCTGAAACTTTTAAATTAATATTATCATTATCATAAAATGACATTAAATCAGTATTTCTAATCCAATGATCTTTCCAAAAATTTATAAAATAACCATTTCCAATAGTCCAAAATAAACCTTTAGAGAATTTGTCTCTAAGATTGAGCAATCTACCAAATTGCCAAGAACAATTCTTTTTCTGTATCTCAAAAATTGAAGAGGAACCCAAGTATTTTTCGGAAATAATACGTACCCAATAATTATTGGGATCAGTTAAAATTTTCCAAAGAAGTTTCATTTGCAAAGCACTATTAGTAGTCTCAGCCGTCCTAAGCCCCATACCTCCAGACTCTTTAGGAGAGCAAACCTTATCCCAACTTATAAGAGGGTGATGATTAGGAGTAAACTTATTCCAAAAAAAAGATTTATTAATTTTATCAATATCACAAAGAACACCTTTAGGAAGCAAAAAACTTTGCATTAGATAATTAACCTGACCTAACAGATTTGATTGAATAAGCACAGCCCTACCTGCCTGAGATAGTTGCTTTCCATTGAGATAGTTGTTTTTTCAATTTTATGATTGAATCTGCAAACACTGCATTTTGAACCCCACTCTTAAGAATAGGAATACCAAGATATTTCTCCATAGATGTAGTCATTTGAATATTAAGAACGCTTGCAAGAGAAGTTGCAGTTTGACGTGAAATATTTTCAGAGACCTGAAAACTACTTTTATGATAATTAATCGAAAGGCCAGAGACCCTAGAGAAAGAATCCAAGAAACCTTTAATATAATTAATATTAGCATGAGAAGCATTAGCAAAAATGATAGTGTCATCTGCAAAACTAAGGAAAGGCAAACAAACTCCATTTTTAACTAACTGAATACCCACAAATTTGGAATCTAAAGTAGATTGTAATTGAAGGGATCTCGCAAGATACTCCATACATATAATAAAAATAAAGGGGGCCATCGGATCACCCTGACGAATACCACAATGAGGGGAGAACTCAGTACCTGGTTCATTATTTACCAAAATCGAGGAGGAAGAAGTAGTAATGCAAGTCATAACAAGATTAACCCAATTAACATGGAATCCAAATTTAAGAAGAATTAATCTAATAAAATTCCAATCAAGTTTATCGTAAGCCTTTTCCATATCAATTTTCAAAGCCATCCATCCTTGTTTACCTTTTTTCTTTTTATGAAAAGAATGAAAAATTTCTTGAGCAATTAGGATGTTATCCTTGATAAGTCTCCCTTGAACAAACGCTCCCTGAAGAGGATGAAATAGATTTTGTAAAATAGAAGCCATACGATTAGCTAAGATTTTTTGTAATAACTTTGTAAATCGTATTGCACAAACTAATAGGTCTAAAGTGATTTATTGTTAAGGGAGAGTCAACTTTAGGAATTAGAGCTACAAAAGATTTATTAATCGATCTAAGCATATGGCCAGAGTGAAAAAAGGCCTGAACTGCTAAAACTACTGAATTTCCAACAATATGCCAGTAATGTTGAAAGAAATCAGCAAGGAAATCATCCGGTCCCGGAGATTTATTAGGAGCAAGATCAAAGACGGCAAATTTAATTTCCGCAAGAGAAGGCGCTTTACATAGTATCAAATTCTCCGAAACTGAGACCAAATTAGAAATAATATCTAAATCTGAGTTATTAACATAACAAAGGGGATTCAAGTTAAACCGGTGAGCAAGCTCTTCGGATATTTTTTGGGAAATTAAGTCATGATAAAAAAGAACAATTCCTTCATTTGTCTGAAAAGAAAGAATTCTTTGTTTATAAAAACGAATTTTGGAAACAGATTGAAAATATTTTGTATTTCGATCCACATTTTATAAATGAATTATTTTTGCTCTTTGTTTCCAAAAATTATGCTGAAAGTCTAAAAGAGCATTATATTTTTTAAGATGAGCCTGGAGTTTAAAAAGAATGGTAGAGTTATGAGGATCAACTAATAAATCTGACTGGAGCGATAATAACTGATGTTCAGATATTTTGAGTTGTTCAAAATTGTTATGAATATGATGTTTAGCCCAAATTTTAGAGTATCTTTTTAACATATTTAATTTCATAGAGAGACGGAACATAAAAGATCCAGTCATTTGGTAACTCCATACTTTAGAAACTAAGGGATTAAAAGACGGGATTGACATCCAAGCATTTTCAAACCTAAAAGGAATTTTACGATAAGATTTAGAGGATCCTATCGAGAAAGATATCAGGCAATGGTCCGAGGTTGTAAAAGGATGATGTTGAATTACAAGTGACGGGAACATATGAGTTAGAGTTTGATGTATAAGAACTCTGTCCAATTTTTCAAAGACATTATCCTGAGCCACCGAACTTTTACGCCAAGTAAAAGGGAAGCCAAAAGTTCTAGAATCCACAAGACCAAATTGATTCGAAAAATTTAAAAGGCGATTAAATCTACTAAATAAAGGAGGGACACCTCCTAATTTGTCATTAACTGAAGAAATTTCATTTAAGTCACCTATTAAAAAGAATGGTAAATTGTACTGAGATATTTGTAAAGCAAGGGAATTCCAAAAAGTATTTTTTTGCGCTTCCCTTGACGGGGCGTAAACAAAAATTAAAAGGAATTCTTGATTAGGATAGGAATATTTCATAATGATTAGATTAGAAGATTGATGAAATAAACTACATTTTAGAGTTTCGGTATTCTCACAAATTAGGAGCCAAATGCCACCTCTAGACCCAACAGAGGGACATGAAATAGCAGATTGGAAACCTGATTTGTGTAGAGTCGAATAGTTGGGATCAACTTCTGTTTTAGTTTCCGCTAGACAAAGAAAGTTTAATTTATTCAATTTTCTAATAAACCCAACTTCTTCCCAGAAATTAGGCATGCGAATACCTCTAATATTCCAATATCCTATTGTTGAGAGAGTTTCTTGACAACAAATAAATTTATAATCAAGACCCCGCTGAGTATAGAGAGGTCAGGATCGTTCCACAGGAAGCAAGGTTGTTCGTTTATCAATCTACTAAAAAGCAAACAAAAACAAATAAAAACACTCACAAGCAGCCTCGTTAACGACGTTGTCAGGGTCGTTAACGAACCACCGAACACAAAAACACTTCAAATAACGACCTAATTAAATTCTAATTAAATTCGGTACCGAGGCAAGTACTCAGCAACGAAAATTCAGTAGAGATAATTCAATTAAAACAAAGATCTAGGATTTAGGGACACCACAACATAGCCAAGCATAAAAACTCGTAAGAAGATAAGATCATGCCTTTAAACAGATAGAGTCATCAACTTTCGTTGAATTAACAAGTAAATTAACAAACTTTCGCATCCTAATTCACTTAATTGCTTGTTTTAGATCTAAAGCTTGAAACTTTCGTATTCAAACAATATCAACCTTCAAGTTACTAACTTTCTCTTTCAATCAAGTTAAAAACCTAAATTACCTCAACTTTCGTTTCGGTATAAGCACAACAAACAATTCTCAATAAAAGATAAAAGGCATTCAACACACAATCTTACTCATCAAACATGCTCAACTATGTCGGGCTTAACCCCGATCCTAGAAAAGAAAACTACTCACTAATCATAATTAAGGAACTAATAATTTCAATTAAAGGAAACATTGAAAACAAAACAAAACTCAAATTAATACCAAAATATCGTCTTATAGAGATTCAGAAGAAACCGAAAACATCAAAATACCGAATCAAAATCACAACTAACGATCCCGGTGACTGTCGTCTACCGAGCCTCCTCGATCCGACTCCGATCCGACTTCTCCTCTCTCGGCCCTTCGAAAATCTCTCTAAAAAGCTTCCCCCTTAAAGCCTCTTCCTTTCTATGCTAGATAGAAGGATATTTATACTAAAAAGCTAAAAACTAAAAAAGGCTAAAAAGATATAAACTTTCCTAAAAAGATAGAAACAAACCCTAAAAGATAGAAATAAAATCTAAAAAGATATTAAGACCTAAAATATATATTCTAATAACCCAAAAAGATTCTACAAAGATACTCAACCGACACAGAAATAAATTCCCACTTAGGATCGGTGAATTATAAAATAAATCTTCAATTCTTCTCCTTCGTGGCCTCGTTAACGAGCCCTCACAGCCTCGTTAACGAGCCTGGGCTTTGTTTTCTTCCACACTTCCTCTTGTAATCTTAAGCTCTGACTTCTTCAATTTTGTACTCCTCCGTCTTTCACTGTAATACTCCAAATTCAGGGCTTGTGCATCATATTTGATTGATTTACTTCGTTTTATATTATCCCTTGTTGAACTACATGGTTGCGGATTTATTGTTTAGTGGTTTAAATTAAAGTAGTTCCCCTTTCATACGCTTTATCGAATTCTATTTAAGTCGAATTTCATTTTACCGAGTGCAATTTCTTATCCGGCGTCTTTTAGATAGTACATTAATAGACTTCCACGTTCTGCATATTTTAAATCTACGTTGACTTCGTTTTTTTGGAATCATGGTTTATACTAATTCAAATTGGAATCATCTGTTTGTTGATTATATACCTAAAATCAGGATTCTATTAATTTATATATTAATTTTCACCGTTTGTTTGCCGATTTTCAAATCTTTAGGATAGATATACACTTATTTATTTATGCATAGGTTTTTCGAACTGTTAAGTTTTATGTAATTTATTAACAAATTCACTCAATTTGTTATTTTTCTTTGTTATTTACCTGTATTTTGCATTTTAACAAACCATTGACTTCTCTATAAGAGACGAATTTATGTTTATACGTCTTACTTTCTAAAATTTATTACAATATGTCAATTGCGTGTATTAAAAACTTTTGTACAAACTCGCTCTCTATTCTGCATATCCTAATTGTTTTTTCCCTGCTTGGATTTTTGTAGCTATGTCTTTAGCCGACAACTATGGACATTCCTAAGACTTATCTTACTGATCTCCCGAGTAGTGTTTTACCGTTGCAAAAAAAAATAGTACTTAAAGTTACTATGAAGAAAGCTGCTGAGCAAGTAGTCAAGTAGATGGCCGAGCCTATCAAGCATATACTTTTATAGACGAACATGTAACAATTATTTTTACCAGCTAAACTTAAATATAAACAGTATCTTAAGGATTACTGATTTCATGCTTTTAAATATAGGGCGTAAGGCGACGCGCAAATGTATTCGGCCAACAGGTTAATATCTTCAACAGTCTACTGCTTGAAGGAGAAGTATATGAAATTATGTTTCCTATTGTTGACCATTTCCAAGATGCAATGTATGGAGGAGAACAACAGCTCACTTTATCAAAAAGAACCCAAATTTCCCTTATCCCTCCATCCGCGCGCAATATGAAATTTGAAGCTGTGTATACCCCGTTGTCCCATATTGAGAAAATGTTGTTGCGCCACACTTACGGTATACTTTTGATGACCTGAAAATCCTACTAATTTGCGGCTTTTCTTATCCTTAATACGAGTTGCATTTGTTTGTTATAATGTTCAGATGTCACAGCCGTAGTTGTCAGAATTGATCCAATTCGTAAGAAGAGATCTGTAGCTACTTGGCTTCCAGTCGATGTCGCAGTCCTGTATCTCATAGATGAAAGGTATTACTACAAATACCTACTGTAATGTACATCAAACAAGTTTAAATTAAGCCGCTTGTTTATTGTCCTCTACCTATATGCTTTCAGCGTTGGCAATGTGATTCGGTTATTTGCCTGGGGAGAGCACGCTCATTTCTGTCATAGTGTAATAAGACGCACAGACACCTACACTGTTATGAGTTTCAATGAAGTCTGCACTAACAAACGCAAGGGTATCTACCCTAAAACATAACTTTTACATATCTCATATTACCCGCACAGATTTTGCTTAATAAACTATATTTACCACTCTCCATTCTTTTGTTTTCAGGGAAATTAAGCATATCAACCACTTACGGAACTCAGATTGAATTGAATATATCTGCGTGTAGGACATTGGCCTTACAGACGTGGTACATTCT
Source organism: Fallopia convolvulus (assembly GCA_964016875.1). Classification (NCBI taxonomy): domain Eukaryota; kingdom Viridiplantae; phylum Streptophyta; class Magnoliopsida; order Caryophyllales; family Polygonaceae; genus Fallopia; species Fallopia convolvulus. The sequence continues at coordinate 41,322,407 of OZ024737.1, forward strand.
ATTAACATTAAGCAATATTTTCTTTACTATATGACCCATACTCACCCATATGCAATACATTTCTTAATTCCCCAGGGCAATGGCATATGGCCCACTTCTGGCCTTATGCAAAACCAAAATCCCCGCATTTCGTACCAAGCAACCTAAAATGGTGGAATACACTCTCACTGAGGCTGTACAAAAATCGGTATCCTCATCTACTAATACGCTGTATTTATTGTACTGTGCATAATATTATAGATTCTAATGAAGCCGACATATGCGATACTCATTTGCATTCATTAAAAGGATATATTTATTTGGGAAAATAAATATAAAAGGACTTTAAAAAGAAGAAGAGATCTAGGGTTTCAGAAGTTTACGTAAGAAAAGAAAAGCTCTCTTCTTCCAATTTTTTTCTAGTTTTTGGCACTTCGATCTAACAATCGGAAGCGAAGAAGATCCCGATCTCATACTCGTGTGGACTGTTCTCTCGAAGGAAGAACCCTAATCACGCATCAAGAGGTAATGCTTTAGATCCATGTTTAGGTGCAAGAAATTGTTTCTGAAATTCCGCTTATACACATCTAAAAACCTTCACTTTCGTTCTCCATCTCCGCTCCGGCCCGAACACCGTATGATTCATTCTCCTCCTCTGCTCCGCCTTGTTGCCCCGAACGCCGTCTCTCTTCCGTTCTCCTATTTCCCTCTGGCAGCTCTAGCTTGCTTTACAAAATTCCAGCCGCCCTCTCCGCCGGTTTAAGGTCGTCTTCAGTTGAGTTCTACATCTGCTGCTATACGAGAATTGGTTACGATTCTATTTTAATTAGATTTATTTGTCTTTTTCATAAATCTTGTTATCCTGGGTGAGTTTTGTACGGGGTTTCAGTTTTTACCGGCGATTTCTGGTCTATTGCAAGAATCTATTTAAATTCGCGATGTTGATCTATTTATTATCCACCATAGATAGCTTTGTTAGTTTAGGAATTATAAATATTTTTCGTGCACTATATGCTGTTTTAGGGATTGGAAATATAATTCCTATTTCATACTCCTTTTAAGATTTTAATACCCACTGTTGATTGTATTTGATCTCTATGTAGATCCTTTTTCCTTGTTCCCTTATAAATTTGGCTATTAATTTTTTACCCCTAATCTTAACTGTTTTATTGGGGATAGGCTTGCGTTTGAAGAAATTGTCATAAACTTGAAATTGATACCATTTAAATCAACTCACCTGGGTCTCAGAATTTTTACCTCTTGGTTATGTACTTATTGCAGGTGGTGCAAAGCTGAGATTTTGATAAAGAAAATTCCGTTCCAGGCCACATAATAAAAGTATTTAGATAGTCTTGTGTATATTATAAATTTATACAACATATTTCTTTCTCAATTGATGGTCGTTTGATACTGGAGTTGCCTTAGTTATCCAACACAGAGGAAATGGGATATAGAGATAGTGTTTTCTTTTTTTTTGGCTAAAATACTGGAACATTCAACATGGTGTCCAGACTTCCCAACAACCAAGCAACGGGAGGAATTGTAATTAGGAATCATCTGGGCCAAATAATCGACTTGAAAACGTATAACTTCGGCAAGATCTCTGTCCTTATGGCCGAAGCCCTAGCATTCCGAGAGGCCTTACGAGAAGTGAGAAACAGAAATCTAAGGAAGGTTGAAATTGAAGGGGACAACCTCCAAGTCATTAATGGGGTCAAAGGAAGAACTAAGTGTCCTTGGGAGATTGAATTGATAATCTCCGATACTCTTGTCTCCATTGCTAGAGCCCATGATGTCACAATCAATCATATTCCTAGGGAGTGTAACGATGTGGCCGATAAAGTTGTTAAATTGGGCCATAGTCTCCCCGCCGAGTTCATCAAGACTCATCCAGAACTTCATGTTCTCATCCGAAAGGATGTTCTAGGACGCCCTCCGTAAGGAGTAACTCCTAATTCTTACCTAATAAAAAAAAAACATGGTGTATATATTTATTTTATGTTTTTCTTTTTCAAAATCCAAATCTCGTTTTTTTTTCGTTGTCTTTGACTTTTTGTTTCCAAACATGGAATTCAGTGGGGATGTGCATTCTAAGTGGATATGTTTCAAATTGAATAATTTCATGATAGTGTGGAAACTAGGAATCGAAAGATAGAATTAAAATCTCACACAAAAACAAATAGCAATTTGATAGGAATCCTTCAGTTACAGAAGGCAATCAATTCAACAGTAAAACGAGCTAGCTAAGCTCTGTAAAGTTCTCACGCAACAGAAATGAAAAGATATATGCTATTTATAGGACCGGTTCACTACAAACCCGAGCCATATTGTTCTAATGAACCAAGCCACTTAAACCGACTAAAAAGAAAGTGTGTTAAACCAGACTTTCTCGCCTTTGTATATGGAACAGAGCACTCGAACTTTTGACCAACAAGTTCCACGCCATTGCTGTAGGCTCCAACTTGCCAGCTGTCTCGTGCTTGTTTCCACATTCCCCCCTCAAGTTGGAGTATCCTCAAGTCCCAACTTGCGAGAAAGGAAAAGATGTTGATTGTGGTTAAGGGCCTTGGTCATGATATCTGCAATTTGTAGATTAGTAGGGATATAAGCTGTTGACAAAAATCCACTTTGAATCCTCTCACGAATAAAGTGACAATCCATATCAACGTGCTTAGTACGCTCATGAAAACATGGATTAGCAGCCAATTGCTGAGCAGACCGGTTATCACAGAAAAGAGTAATTGGCTTTGTCACAGGAACTTGCAAATCATTCAACAAATAACTACACCAAACCAATTCAGCAGTCGTGGATGCCATACTCCTGTATTCAGCCTCCGTGGAAGATCGAGAAACTGTCTTTTGTTTCTTACTCTTCCAAGAAACTAAAGCATGTCCCATGTAAACACAATAACCATATAAGGATCTTCTAGTAGTTAAACAAGACCCCCTATCAGCATTGGAGAACCCTGTTAACTTTAGTGAATGTTGTACTGGATAATGAAGACCAAAATTCACTGTCCCTTTCAAATAACGAAGAGCATGAATCGGGTCTTGCCAATGGGGAAGACGAGGTTGAGATACAAACTGCCTAAGATGTTGGACACAATAAGACATGTTTGGTCGTGTCAATGACAAATACAGCAACTTACCAACAAGCCTGCGATACTTCTCTGAATCTTGCAACAACACCCCCTCTTCTGGTCGAAGCTTTAAACCAGTTGGCATAGGACTAGAAGATGATTTACAAGAATCCATATGATATTCATGCAGAATATTAGCAATGTATTTTTGTTGACTCAAGAAAACTCCTGTATCATCTCTGTATAATTCAATACCCAAGAAATACCGAGCCAAACCTAAATCCTTGATGGTGAATTTAGCATGCAAAGCAGATTTCACTGACTGAATCTCATGAACATCATTACCAGTCACCAAAATATCATCCACATAAACTAACATAGCAGTAAATTGTAACACCCCGACTTCCGTCGAGGCGCTACTGGGAAATAGACCTTACAAGGTACTATTAATTAGGTTGACAACTACACTGTAGGACCTTACAACTCGGGCACGACGAGAAAACATAATAAAACATCCAACCTTTATTCGATAAAACTTAGAAAACTTAGTTATGCGTGAATTCCCGAAAATCATAAATTTCCAAAAACGTTACCACACCTACCGAAACTGAACTATCCAAACAAAAATAATAATAAACGAAACGCAATACCAACTCTGTCTAACAAATATTAAAATCAACACCCTAACTATTATGAATAACTAGCAAAAACCGATCCCACTATGACACGCGCTCTTTACCGCTCCGGCCCGCCATCTTGCCTCGGTTCCTGCACGGCTCCCTGATTCATACCTGGAACTGAAAAATGTTCCCCGAAGGGTCAGCGTCTAATCTACCAAGCTAGAAAGAATACGGAGATTATAGAACGTTTTAAAATCAGTTATCTATAGTCAGCATACAAATCCACAACCGCAATCATAACTCTAAAGGCCAATACCTAAATTAGTTATGTCAGTCACAACAGTCACATACACATTTACAATCACAGTCACACAACAATGCAATTCTTCCTTTGTCCATAATCCGTCTTCCAAGGCGCTCATCACCGCGCCGAGTGCAGAGGCAGGCCCTCCCACTCCACTTCCCAATCTCCCTTCTAACTCCGGGCTAAGCCTCCACTGGAGCGCTTGCCAAAAACACACAGATAATAATTTTCGTTTGAAGGGGTACGATTTTCCCAGTCACACGGGTCAAAGTAACCAACTCTTCCTCAACACCAGCTACAATGGGCCGTGTCGGAAACGGTACCAACACAGAGAAAACGTTCCAAAATAATTTCCGATAAAATATATTTAAAATCATTAACGCACACAACACACAAGAAGTTCAAAATAATTTAAAAGGTATTCGGGACTAGTTCCCAAAACCCGTCCTACAATATCGATACACGATCTAACAAGGGAGAAAAGAACCGAGCAAGTCGAAAAAACGACTTACCTCGAAGCTAGGAATCTTTTGAGGAATGCGAAATTAAGAGCGCGAACGGAAATGATCCCCTAATAGAAATTTTGACATGAAAACTACGTTAGGTTCAACCTCCACCTCCTCTAGCGGTACTTAAATGAATAAAACTCGCTCTACACACTCGACCTAAAAACCCGATTCAGTTGTATAATTAACTCTTTAACCAACCAACTACTTGTATCTTTTAATAAATAAATAAACAAATAATTAAAATAGCACTCTTTGCCACCCGATTGCTTTAACCAACTTACTAAAGTCAAAATACAATTAAATTTTAAAAAGAAACCACTTGCTAGATCAAAAGAGCACACGAACACCCACACCCTAGCAATATTATTCGTACCTCTATATATATTTTTACAAAGATTGTCCAACTTAGTTGCTAATAACATCAGCTCATAATCAAACCCTTAATCCAAACCCATAGCCCAGCCCATAAAAATAAGGATGGCCCAATTCTAGCCCACCTCCCTTACAAATCAATATGTAGAGAAACGTATTTAACTATTTCACGTGGCCCACCTCACCACCTTCTTCTTCCAGCCTATCCCCCTTCCTCACGACACTGTACGCTCGCCAAATCCCAACCTGCGTTCGCCCAACTCTTCCCCACAATTTATTTATTTTTATTTTTTTAATTAAAACTCCACCCAGGCGAGGCGACGCTCTATCTAACTCGAAAGGAACAGAGGAGGTTAACTGAAATGAGATGGCAAGAACTCACCGGAAAACGCTGCTGTCGGACTGCCGACGAGAAAGAGGTATCACCGATGGTGGTGCGCTTGACCGGTGGCAACGCAGAATGCGGTCTACTGGGGAGGAAGAAAAGGACGGTGGATAGGGATAATTAGACGACACTAACGAGAAAGAAGAAAAACAGAAGCTCGCTCAATGGCCGGATCCGGCGGAAATCTAACCTGATCAACTTAACTCCCGGCAACGGCCTGACCCGACCTCCGACCTTCTACGCAAAAACAAATGAGAAAGGGTTGTATGGAACTTCAATCGAATCGTGCCTTTTGGGATTATCTGAATATTGGGTTGTTAATATAGGATGACTAGAAAGATTTGGCTAGATATGGATGGCTGAAGATACATATTTTTCGGGTGAGATCACCGCCTTTAGTCACATTAATTTAGATAGAGAAAATAAAATAAAATATAGAGAGAGAGATTTTTAGAAAAGATGGTATATAATTAATATAAAGTTTATGACCTTATTTTCGTACTATGCGAGCTAGTATTTATTTTTTTTTATTTTTTTTATTTTTTTTTAAAAGACTATTAAAACGAAATACTTGTGGACCAACGAACTCGTTTTTCCGACGTAAAGAAAGAAAAATAATAATAAAATTAGAATTCGAATATTACATAAATGATGACTTATGAGCTTTCACAAAGAGAGAATAATCAGAATAAGATTGCACATACCCCAAGGACGTCAAGAAAGAAGATAATTCCAAATTCCATTGTCGAGACGCCTGTTTAAGACCATAAAGTGATCTCTCAAGCTTACAAACTTGCCCTGGTTCAATCTCATTATACCCTCTGGTGCTTCCATATAAATTTCTTCATCCAAATACCCATGAAGAAAAGCATTATTAACATCCATTTGACGTAAATCCCAACCTTTGGTTGTTGCTAATGCAATGAAAATCCTAACAGTAGGTACCTTGGCAACCGGTGAGAAAGTATGTTTATCGTCTTTACCCAATTTTTAACTAAAACCTTTCACCACTAACCTTGCCTTATACCTTTCAATCTCTCCATTAGGCCTAAATCTCACCTTATAAACCCATTTGGATTTAATAGCAACTTTTCCTGGAGGTAAAGAAGTAACACTCCAAGTTCCATTCTTTTCCAAAGATGTGATTTCTGCTTTCATGGCCTCAATCCACTCTGGTTGATGCTTGGCTTCACTAAAAGATTGGGGTTCTTTTACCGCCATCACATTTGCCAAGGAAGCAAAATACTCTCCTTGTTGGCATGCCATGACATAATCATTGTGCCAAGCTGGTGTCTCCCTGACGCGCAAAGATCTTCTAATTTCTGGAAATGGCACAACAACATTGTCCACCTGATCAACAATTTCTGACACAACTTTAGTACCATTCTCTGAAGCAATCATATCTATAGCAATCATATCTGGTGATATAGTCATATCTGTAGCAATGCCAACTGGCGCCTCAGGAAGAACATCTGAACTAGAAGATACCACTAGTTTATTTTCAAAGCTAATCAACATATCATCTTCATAAACTTCTGGGAAAACAGATTGTGCAATACCTGATGTATCCTCTGTAGCAACATCAGCTTGCTTCCCTTTGAAGGGAAAAATTCTTTCATGAAAGACAACATCCTTACTAAAAAAAAACTTGATGTGTTGTCAAATCATAAAGTTTATATCCTTACAGAAATGAAAAGATACATGCTATTTATAGGACCGGTTCACTACAATCCCGAGCCATATTATTCTAATGAACCAAGCCACTTAAACCGACTAAAAAGAAAGTGTGTTAAACCAGACTTTCCCGCCTTCTGTATGTGGAACAGAGCACTCGAACTTTTGACCAACAAGTTCCACGCCATTGCTGTAGGCTCCAACTTGCCAGCTGTCTCGTGCTTGTTTCCACAGATATTCTTCAGCATATGCATGATGTACAATAAAATTTGAATGCACATATGCATGAACTTGTCAAGATGTTAAAAGCATTAAACAGATGGGAAACAGAGTGTACCCAAGATGCCAAAGATAAGTATAAGCTGTTGCTTGATCATGTTGTGCCTCTTGACTGGTTGAAGTTCGTTCTAGAGGTTAGGTAAAATTATGCTCGAGCGTAAGTATATTTTGTGACAGGCTTCATTATTTTTATACATGAGAAACTGACTTAGGCTTTGGCAATAGACTGGTAGTTCAACGCTAAATCTAGGCTCTTATTTATTTCATCCTATTTCATTTTAAGTATTCTTTTTCTTTTCAACATTTGAGAGAGAGGCAAGGTGGAAATAATTTGTTAAGAGTTCCTACTTTTGTATCTCTCATAGATGTTATATTAGTTAGTAACATGAAATGTGAGAATTACGTGTAGTAATTTTGAGTGTACTACTATGTACCAATTTGGTATGCGAGCTTTAGGGTTCTATTTGTATGCACTTGGGTAGTTTGAGTGCTGATTTCGTATTTAGTGTTAATGTGCAAGTTGTTGCTTCTAAGACATGTTGCATTATCCTGCTTATTTGGCTTTACATACCTCATTTGCACCCTAGCCTATGAAACAAAATGGATTAGTTTATTGTTGAAGTTGGATGTGTACATTTTGAGAAAGGTTCAGCTTTTGTTTGGTTTAGTTTGATACAATTTAAAAATAAGCTTGTTAATTGGTGTACCTAAACCGATAATTGAATGGTTGCTTGTCTTCCTCGATCATATCTGTTTTTGTTTGGGAATTCTCGTGGAGCAGCATTGTTCTATTTTTTGTTAAAAAAAACTGTTTAGGAACTGAATCTTCTGAATGTTGGAAAAGCTTATAGGAAACTGCTTCTGGCATATTTATGGGCTGAGAGTCGTTTTATGGTCGTGTATTGGTTTTTGCATCTTCTCTTAAAAGATTAACTTCATGCTACTATACTGTTTTGTAACTCATTAAACCAAAAATTTGTGCATCTCCATATACTACAGTGTGTTTTACTGTTTTTAGCATATTGCTTTCATTGTTTAGTGCATGTATGTCAACATTAATTTTATCCTCATTTATGATTGCCTACTGATAGGAAGAATAAGTATTGTATTGAAGACGGTTGTATAAAAGGCAAGTTCCAGGATTGGTAGACGAAAACATTCCTTGTGGTGCAAGATTGTGCTTTGGAAGGCTTCTTACCATAGCATCTTGCCCAACTTTTGGAGTTAGTTTTGTATATGTAAAATAATGTTACTGTAAAATTTAATTTTGTGTATGTGGAATAATATTACTTGGTGTAAAATAAAACCTCTTATACAATATACAAAATTTTTTTAGCACGGGGAAGCAATCTAGTATGAGAAAGACTCCTAAAAGGCTTTTAGGAGTCTTTTTTTGGTAGAAATACTTGTGACTTGTCACTTTGTGTAGAAAAAATATATAGGATAGTTAAATAAAATAAGTATAAGATAAATGGTGGTGGGTAAATGTAATTTTCTCAAATTTTTACCCATAAAAACTTCATTATCTCACAAACCCTAATAAGTCATAACCTCAACGATGGCGAATGGTGTGGTGCTTTCGAAATTGACGGCGGCCACCAAGCACACACACCCTGCAACTCACCGAATCCACCGCCTTCCCCCTCGCCTCCCCTCTTCCAATCTCAGATTCTTCACCCCAATTCGTCTCCCCTCTTCCTCCAATCTCAGGCTCACCCTGCTTTCACGCTCCTCCCTCCAAACAATCCCCATCATCGCAGACTCAAAATCGAAATCCTCCTCCTCCTCTGTGCTCGATTCGAGTTCGATTTGGGCCGATTCCATCCTGAAGCCACTGAAAAGATGCGCGATTCCACTCGTGGTAATAATGCTTCCTCTATTGCTGACATCATACCATTACCGGCGGTGTAGCGCTTGTTCTTTGGTGGATACAGTGGCTCTGGCTCTTGACCTCTCAGATCCAGATCCAGAGCCAGAGCCAGATCCAAAAACACAGGCGGTGGCATATTTACTGATGCTAATGATATGTAACTTATGTCCCATTATCTGACGTTTTCAATAACTAGGGATGATCTTATTGCCAGGGAGCATGAGCGGGGTAGAACTTGTGTCCTTAAGCTTCAGGTAAGCTCAAACAACAATTAGCTTACAAAATAACCACTAACTAGTGTATTCCCCCGTACCCTGTACGGGATAGAATACAACTTAATTTTCGAAATACTATATATATTTCCAACTACCACATTTCCATACGTAACATAAAAAGTAGATACCAAACACTTGTACATAGCAGACATTTAATAAGTACGTACATACCCTATGCCTTTCATCTGCAATCACACGACTATATAAGAGAAGTTGTAAATTTGTGAAATCATACGACTATATAAGAAAGATGAGCATGCATTTTGTAAGTATGTTTGATTTTGGTGTGAGACCATGAATCAATCGTGAAATGCTCTACATCCGTCCTTGAAATATTTCTTATTGGCTTTAGGGTATATATATGTCCATCTGACAACTCAACTTTGTCATACCAGAAGATTCTATATTACAACTATTGAAAGAGATCTAACCCCAACACTGAAAAGTTTACAAAAGGCAGCAAGCATAAATAAGAAACAACCAAGGCATTGTCAATTGGATCCATCTCCCTTGACCCTTCTTAGGTGATACTTTTTGGATTCTGCATAGAAAGAAAAGTTTCTCTTCATCAACACATTTCCCCCCCGAATTCACGAATTTGACAAAGTATTTCAAGTAATTAAGACTCCATAAATATGTAATCAATAAAGAAAGCAAGCTGATCTTGGCTCTCCAAAATTTTATGACCGCTAAAGCAGCTTACCACTTGCAAGTTGTCAAGCATGTTTTATGAGTTGGCTTTGTGAAGTCCTTTCCTATATCAATCAAAACCATCTCTTAAGGCTCAACCAACTTCCTAATCAAATTAACAAAAGATCAACCAAACCCTAATATCTCTTCAGAATTGAAAGCCCAAATGAAAATTTAAAATGTCTTTAAAATCAAAAGTCATACAAAAAATGGAGTACAATAAACAAAATGAAATCAGAGGAGTAAAAATACATAGACACAATCTAATTTTTCGGGTATTAAAATCCGAGAGAAATTATAATCAATAATATTAAAAGAAAGAATGTAGACCTAGGCTCACAATAAAGCAAGTAGTGCATGTGATTCAGTCTCCTTATCCATAGCATAGTTAACTCTTGATATTAAAAAGAATTGACTCTTGATTTTCCCCTACTCCTAAAAGGATGACGGCCGTATTTTACTACTCTCACAAATGACACTAATACAGCCAAAGATAAATAAGGATGTTTCAAAGCTAAGTCTTAAATGATTTACCAAGCTCATAGCTTAGAGAGCTACCAACACAGCTTGGTCAATCAAACCTACCCCACCATCTCAAGCTTGGCATATTCCACTGTTCGTGTTTTTTGTCCCTTAATATAAATGGAATAAGAAAAATAATAAATTACTCTACAAAGAATGGCATTACCTATTACCAATAATCTAAAAAAATAAATACCAAGCACATGCAACATAAATACAATAAAAGAGACCAGTTTGAGTTCAAAAGATGTAAGCATTTTCCTTGTCATTCGTAAATAAAAGCAAAACTCACTCAAGGGACCTTTTCTCGTTTATTTATGTGTGGGGATCAATGTTCACATCAACAATTTTGATTAAATAAGCATTTAGCAAAATTAGGTGAGAAGATAAAAAGAATAAACATAAGATTAAATCCAATATCCATGGAAATAGAAATTAGAAATCAACCAACTTATACTAAAAAATAAAAAAGAATTCACCCAAAAATAATGGGTTTATCAATTTACTCTCATGATAAAAAAAATAATAGAACATACATCAAGATTTTAAGAGTCAACATCACCAACTTTATAGCTATATAATTGTCAAATCACATACTAATTAGCAACATTATGTAAAAGTTGAAGAAGCAAATCAAACGAAACCATAAAATTGAATGAGATGAAAGAAATGAGGGCACAACAACCTTCTCTTATCTTGCATTATTAGAAGTAAGATAACATCACACTACTGCATGAGACTTTAAACTTTATTTAATCAATTTCTTGTTAATTATGAAGAACCAGATTTGGAAATCCAAATACACACATGTCTACATGAGACACCAGTGCATTAGAAGCCAAGGCACTTCTTATTTAATTCTGTATGTTAACTTGATCACCCCATCGGAGTCGGTTCTTTTATTGTTCCAACCATTGTGTATTATTGTTCAAATAGAGCATCGAGAGTATAAATCCCTCTTAATTTTTAACTAAAGAGTATTGACAAAAGAAGTGTACTTCTTGACTTCATAAGTAAGCCGGGAAAACAAACACCATAGATACTACTAAACACATACTTTTCAGCCGACTGAAAAGTGGAATAAGGATGAGGAGTATTTGTACCTGGATATTGTCACCCCTCGGATGCTTTTTAGCTCCCTTCTCAGAATCTCAGGTACATTTACAATCTGGGTGAATAAGAGTATATGCATTGGCAGAAGGATTAGCTTCCTATCATTTAGAAGAAACAATCCATTAAATTAATAAATGCACTTCTAAGATAATGCTTCACAGAGTAAAAGGGAAAAAGAAAAACAAACTTTGTCTGACATAATCCTTAACTGCTTAGTAAGAGAGGAGCCAGTGAAATTTGTTCAGAAGGCATCATCATGGAAGAGATTTTAGGAACCCAAAAATTTCATTAGCTTCTTAAGCAATGAATGTCACATTATTTTCCGTAAGAATGCATGTGACAACATAAATAACTCTGTTGCTTTTGAGAGCTTGTTCATAAGCATACCACCACTTTTCAAAATAGGAAGTGGTTATTGTTTATGAGAGCTTGTTCCTTCCTTTATAGGCTCCTACTTGTAAACCCATCCACAGACTTTCTACAATCTTCTTTTGGTTTTCTTTATTTCTTTTTTTGGCCTTATAAATAGCTCGGATCTTCCATTACAAATCAAACACAAACCATATTTACACAAGAGAAATCATCATAGAGAAGAACAATCAAAGCAATCATGTCTGCTACTGTTGGTCAAGTCACCAAATGCAAAGGTGTCTCCATCGATTGAACAAATAAAAATTTAACAAATAGAGTACAAGGGACAAGAAAGACACCTTCAAAAATCGGCGTGCTCTGAATATGCTTTTTTGTTTCTCAAAATACCTGGTGCAATCTGTTTGGTAAACAAAACCCCCAGGTGAAAGACACCTTGACACCTTCAACTATGAATATGTTGAAAACGGAAGAGGAGATGAAACCCTAAATTACAAATTGCATTTAGTGTGTTTGGATTTAGGACAATCAGACCAACGATCTTGGAGCTCGCCGCCACTAAGTCACTGACCTGCTAAGTCACTTTCCAGGTCACGCCGATTCGCGACCTAAGTTACTTCTCCGAGTCGCTCAATTGGGGTCGACCGAATGAAGGTGGGGGCAAGCGTAAACCTAATTGCCCTTCCTAGGCTGTCTCAAGGCTATGAAATGAAGAGCGTCGCTCAAAATTTATAATTTCCTGCAAATAGCAACCAAAACCCATTTCGGAGGTCAATTGAAACAGAAAAGGAGAGAACATTGAATTCGCTCATCTTGTGCTTATGGACAACATCCAAGTCCAATCATTTGCCGGCATCATCACCTTCTTCTTCCATTAAATTGCCAAATCCCCAACTCAGAAAAAACTGTTTTAAAACAACTCCTAGAAAAAATTGAAGAGAATTACCACTAGAAGAAGATTCCTTCCGAATTTACCTTAAGACAAAAGAGGTTGAAGAGACTACTAAGAGTTCGGTGGTTCCAGGGATTTCCCAGCGCTGGAGCAACTCAAACGGCGCAGTTGCCTCCGTCGACGAAGTCGGACGCCACCAAACGAAACCGCGACAGAATTGGCAACGTACCAGGCAAAAGATATGTTTGACACTGGGACAGAAGAAGGATGGTAGAGAAATCGAAGGAGATAAAAGTGTGGGTTTGATTTAGGGTTTGATGGAAGAGAAATATTTGACAGGCGGAAGAATTGTTTAGGAGAAAGGAAGGATAAAGAAGATAAAAGTGTGGCCGTGTGGGTTTGATTTTTTTTTTTGGTAACTGGCAGAGGAAACTAATCTTTACACGTTTTAGTAAATTTATTGGTCCAAATGTCAATTTAGCACTCTTCCACGTGGCACAATCTTTTGTGAAAAGATTGCTGCTCAAATAATAGATAGGGAGGATTTAATTAGTATTAACACTGTGATTATATTTTTTAGGTTCGACTTTTGGGGTAAGCGAGCCCACTTCAAAGAGGACTTCAGCTGGTGGATGTTGCCTCTAGTTCAGATCGGAAAATTGTGCTCGAAGGTCATATTAATACAAAAAAAATCTGGACAAATGGGTATTAGAAAAAAGTATTTTAGACATTTGAGTATTAAAAAAAAGTAAAGGTCTTGTAAGTATATTTATATCAAAAAAACTCGGTTCATATGCACTAATAAAAACTCATTTTTAATAGGTTTAAATTGGTTTTATTTGTATTTATAATTAATTTAAATACTCATATGTTAAAAAAAAATAATTTCTTTTTAACAAAATGTTAATATCTTTATTTGCAAATTTTAATTTAATTTTTTTTAATCAAAATGTGAGTACTTATTAATTAAGTCAAAGGGAATGAATTTTTCATCGAAAAAATACTTAATTGACGGATTTTTTTTTCAACTATCCAAATGTCCAAACTTATTCTTGTTAATACCCAAATGTCCAAATATTTTTTTAACACCCAAATGTCAAAAGTTGTCGTTTTTTAATACCTATTTCAGCCTTATTTTAAATCAACCATCCACCTTATAAAAATACTTTAACCAAAACATTTTTCATAATACAAAAACACTCAATTTCAACCAGTTGTATCAATACATACATTCTGGGCTCTGGAGTATATTGTACTGCTTGCTAATATGATATTCACCGTTGCAGACACAGCAAATGCTTTGTTGTGCAATCCAGATTATTGTATCTCAGCTAATTCATCTGTAAGCTGTAAGCCAATTTTTAACAGATCCAGTAAAGTTTTTGGTCTTGGATTGGATAAGCAGTCTGTAAAATTTGCAACACTTAAACCTTATTGAAGCATTATTAAACATTATTGCTTGTTATATATGGTTCTAGGTACATGTTGAGGCACGCATTAACAACGGTATCAGGAAGCTCCATCAATTGTACAAGGAAGAAGAAGAAAAATTCAAGGAGGGACAAAGGCACAACCCAACTAGCTTGGAAGCAGGCGGGCATAACGATGATTACTTGGTGGTTACGATAATGGTGGCTGCTCTAGGAAAGCATACGATCCCCGCCATCAAAGGAAGGACAGACTTGATAAACGCCTTACATAAGCTCAAATCCATTCGTGCTTGGAGAATTAAGGTAAACAAATGTATTGTAGTACAAAATATGCAAGATATATAGTTGAATGGATGATGTAATGTTAAGAAACTCGCCTAGCTAGGCCTTGCTTAGATGCTTAGAAGGCACAAGGTACCCGCGCCTAGCCTTCTAGCTTGTCTAGATGCCCGTCCGGGCCCGCCTAGGCAAGCTGTTTAATCTGCCTAGGCGCTTGATGACCCCTCTCCACTTAATTAGGGTCCTGCCTAGCGTTTTTTAGAACATTCGAGTGTTTTTTTTTTGTTGTTTAGTGTTGAATGGATGTTAGAATGTTTTCACTGCTCTACGAAACCCGTCCAGGTCCTGTCTAGGCCTCGCTGGAAGGCCCAAGTCTGCCTAGCCTTCTTGCTCTTTTAGATGCCCGTCTGGGCCTGCCTAGGCAACAATTTAATTTGCCTAGGTACTTGATGGCCCCTCTCTCCGCCCAGGGTCCGCCTAGTGTCATAGTGTCATAGATTTTTAAAACTATGACACTAGCCTTCTTGCTCTTTTATTATCAACTCAAGTCTCAACTATCTATATGCATTCAAGAGTTATACATACTTAATTCCTAAATGTGATCTCTTGCAGGATCTGTTGGTTGTATGGACTCCACAGGCTGCAAATAACACTCTTCTTCAAGAGGAGAACTTGTTGAATCCACTCAATCCAGTACCTCCCACTCTTGAAGTGCCTAGAAAGTACCCCCCTGTGCCAGTCTGTTTGGAGCCTCCTTTTAAAAAATTGGATATGTTTTTCGAATATCTATTAACAATTATCTAGTAAGAAAAATGAACAACTTATTTCAAGTCCTAACCTTAGCTTTATTAATTGTTTGATGTAGATAGATAGTTGTAGCAGGACGGAATTATCTAATGATTGTCTAAATACTAGTTTATTTCTTCGGTGTTATATAACTTATATACACTACCAAATACCAGGTGTTTTGTGCTTTATATCTAGTGTCATAGTTTTAAAAAACTAATTAATCATAAATATGACAAAATTAAGCAAATAAGAGACTAACAAGAAAAAAATATAATTATTACAGATTTCTGATGAGTAGAAACATCTTCAATGCATTTGCAACATGTAAAACAGTTGTTTTGGGTTTTGTATTTTCTCTCCTTAGGTCTGCTAGGGGTGTCTCCGTCTTGACCCCTCAGATTCTCCTTGAGGAGAACTGCACTGGGTAATTGCTATGGTTCGTTTATGAGATCCCTCAGGTTATGTCAATAAGTGTATCACACGTGGACAAAATTTATCATTGATTTCAAATCAAGGAAATTTAACTTAAATTCCATCCGTTTGATAAAATATGTCTTTAACCCAATATATACATATTATGGAGTCTTCGGATATCTAGTCAAGCGGTTAAGCCTCCAAGGGTAGTAATAGAGGTCTCCGGTTCGATTTTTATGGGCATTTAATCTGTTTGTTTATACATGAAATGAAGAAATTTTTATAAAACCATTTTGGAGAAGAGATGGAAAAACTTAATCCATGTAATTATAAAAGAGTTTAGATCATCATCATTAATTTTATATAGAACAATAACTTTTCAATCGGAAGACTAGTGAAATGTCCGGGTCTCTGGTAATATAATTACCTACAATGGTGATACAGCGGAGGAGTTTGCCTCACAAAGAACCTCACAATTATGGTAAGGCGACAATACAATCTCCGACATCAAATGGTTTAATCATTCTTGAGATAATTGTGCGCTGGGAAACACCACGACCTGTTCCTACATATGGAAAGGGATCAAATGCGGCCTTTCAGAGGTGGTGAAGCATGGTACCAAGTGGTTGTTGGGAGATGGTAGTTTGATCTTGTTCTGGTCGGATCAATGGCTTCTTGATCGCTCTCTCAGAGAGGTTGCTATATGCAATGTGGATGAGGATCATATCAACAGGAGAGTGTGTGATTACTGGATTGAACACAGCGGTTGGGACTGGAATCAGTTGTCTACTATGCTGCCGACGGAGGTCCTTCTTCAGCTTGCAGCAGTCGCTGTGTCGAACGAACACGGGCTTGATTCTGATCAGCTGTGTTGGAAATATTCTGCCGACGGGGATTATACTGTTGGGTCTGGGTATGACATGCTTCAAGGAAATGTTGACAGGAAAGAGACTGATGTTGGATTTTACAAAGCTATTTGGAAGATTCGTGCTCCGGAACGGGTTCGTTGCTTTGTTTGGACGGCTAGCAGAGGAGGGGTATTATCTAATGCCGAGAGATTTAGGAGACACTTCGCTAGTTCTCCGAGATGTGTATACTACGAAGACGAGGATGAAACTTATGAACACATGTTTCGGGATTGCTCTATGGTAAGATTCATTTGGAATAATTTCAAGATTTCTAATGAAAATATTACCTTTTTCCAGGTCCCTTTCGCTTGCTGGATCAGAGACAACATCATTGTTGATCGGATGGAAGGTTCATTAGATTGGCGCTCTTTATTTGCCAATGCTATTTGGTGGATATGGCGCTGGCGTAATGCCAAGGCGTTTAATGAAGAATTGATCGTCTCAAAGAAGGCGAGGTTCATCTTGGATCGGACTTTTGATTATCAGAAATATGCAGGTAAGTCCTCTGATCTCTCTAATTCAATTACTAGAAGTTTTCATGGTATTGCCTGGACAAAGCCACCGCACAATTGGGTTAAAATCAACACGGATGGAGCGGTCAAGGACGGAACCATGGCTGCGGCGGGAGGTATTATTAGAGATAATGAAGGACAGTGGATTAGAGGATTCGTCCACAACATTGGCGCTTGTTCAGTGCCGGCGGCGGAACTTTGGGGTGTGCGTGATGGTCTTCAAATGGCGTGGGACTTGGGTTATCGACGTGTGCTGGTGGAAGCCGACTCCAAAGTGGTTATTAATCTTATTAGCTCTAGTGTTAAAAAGTGTCACCCGTTATATAGCCTGGTACGTCAGTGCCAAGACTTAATTAGTAGGGATTGGTCTTTCCAATTCCGTCACGTGTATCGAGGCGAATACGGTTTCCGATCGCCTCGCGTCCTTAGCTTTCTCGTTTCCTATTGGTTTTCATGTATTGCTTGCCCCGCCTGAGGGGATTAATTTACTGTTGCACAATGATGTTAGGGGTCGGGCTATCCCCCGTTTGCTGACTACTTAGCCCACTTTTTATTATTAATAAAACGCCCCCTTAAGGGGTCGGAGAGTACCGCCTCTCCTTCTACCAAAAAAAATAAATTCTTGAGATAATTGTGGTTGTCATTGAGTTATAGGATTGTTCAAATAGTGGATTTCTAATTTTTGAGGTTGTTCACATTTAGAATTATGTTATGATATATACATGAATTCATATTGATTACTATTTATGATGCATGTGTAGTCCTGCAATGTGCAGCCATAGTTTCAAGATCTTAAAAATCAAAGAGCTACTAATTTAATTATACACTGAAGTAATGTATGTCCATGCTTTTAATGATATGGTTCATTAGATTTGCGGTTATCTTTCAATTAGCATAAGGTTATTGATTTGGAAAAATTCCTGGTTTAAGGAACCATAAGGTTTCAAAATCTTTCAATTTGGATGAAACTTGGTGGAGGATCATATTTTACTAGTTTGGCTCAGTTTGCAAAACAATGGCTTAAGAAGCGTCGGGAGAAGGCGAAAACGTAAAGGCATGTAAAGTAGGTTGTGGGCACTTGTTGGACAAACTTCCTCCAAACTCGGCCAAATTTTATAGAGGCTCTCAAAAATAGAATTATGAGACTCCACTAAATTTGACTCAAAAGTAACAACGAAGGCCGAGTGATCGTCTACAAAGGATAACAAAGCAACTACCTTTTTGATACATTTTTTTCTCATCATTTAACACATTCTGATTAAATTAGGTTAAACACTTTTTTGGTTTGCACCAAAAAAATTTTTTGTTGAAAAGTTAAAATTATTTTGCTACAGTGTAAAATGCGAGCAATTTTGGGGCGTCCGATTTATCTCACGAACGGCCCAGATTAGAATATAATTATTCAACAAAAAAGAAAAAAATAGGGGTTGATTGGTTTGAATGGCACGGAAGGTAAATATATTAAAATTTGACACGCGTGACAAAAATACCCTCATATCCCAAAAAACAATCAAATGCTTCTTTTACTCTTCTCCTTCCCGTAACTCTTCTCCCCCGCCAACCCGAACGATCTACAGAGATCCAAATTCAAACACATTGCTGCGCAAATCACTCCCAACATCCTCTAACTCATTCAACTTGTTGATTGATCTAATCCTATGGAGAAACAAATATAAGAAGGTATGCATAAACCTATATGATTTTTTAATGTTTTATTTTGATTTTTAGGGTTCTAGGGTTTGAAATCCAGTAATGGAAGTGTTTGTGGTTTTTTTTGGTGATTTTTGATGATTTTGGTGTCGTGAACTATTACTATTGACTTTGTGTTAATTTTTCTGGAAAAATGGTTGCTTATTGATGTATTATGATATTTTAAGTTTGTGGTTCATAAGATATCAGAAAAATGGTTAATTTAGAAGTGGAATTGATTCCTTGATGACATGCTTTTGGTATAGAAGACATGATTGATGATATGTTGCCATTGTTGAAGTTGTCTACTAGGTCTTCCTAGGAGAAATCTAAACGCAAGTTTGTCTAGACCTAGTTGTATTAGTTAGAAATGAGAAATGTGCTTTTGGCCCTTGAGAAATAATATATTTTGCAGCCTATCAGCTCAAATGGTAGAGAAATGTGCATGTGCACATAGATGTGGGTTCAAATCCCACATAGGCTAATTCTTGATACGGTCATTTCTTTTTGTTCGTATCGGTTGTTCTATTGGTGCATGTGCACATAAATGTTCATGTTTGAATAACCTTAGGTTCATCAAAGTTCATCTTATGGTTCATGTCTTTTAGTTCGTGCTAGTTATTATTTTCTTTTCTGATTTTTAGTTTAGGGTACTTGTTCTTTCGGTTCATGTTTTTACAAATTAGGTTCATAATAATTCTTATGGTTCATTTCTTTTAGTTCATGCTAGTTATTATTTTGTTTCGTATCTTTTGGTTCATGATAATTATTCTTTTGGTTCGTGTTTTTGTAAGCTAGGTTCATAATAATTCTTATGGTTCATGTCTTTTAATTGTTATTATTTCTTACCTTTTTGTTTATAACTAATTCTTAATTTGGTTCATATTTATCTAGCTTTAGGTTCGTCAAAAGTTCATCTAATGGTTCATGTCTTATAGTTCATGATAGGTATATTTTGTTTCGTGTCTTTTGGTTCATGATAATTGTTCTTTCGGTTCATGTTTTTGAAAGCTAGGTTCATAATAATTCTTATGGTTCATGACTTTTAATTCTTAATAGTTTATCTTATAGCTCATGTTTTTTAAGTCATACTAGTTATTTTGGTTCATAAATTTTGTTCTTTTAATTCATGTTTTTTATAAGCATAACAATATTTCGTCTTACGATTTTTAGTTCATAAAAGTTGGAGTAATGATTCATGGCTTTAAACGGTCAAGTTCATAACAATTGTCAATAAGGTTTATGAAATTTAATTCACAATACTTGTTATTTGTGTCATGTTTTCATAAATGATATTATGTTGGTTCAAGTCATTATATGGTTAAGTTCATAGCAATTGTCATTAAGGTTAATGAAATTTAATTCATAATACTTGTTATTTTTGACATGTAAACTAGTACATAAATCGTATTTTGTGGGCACATGTCTTTATATGATTAGGTTCATAACAATTATAAATATGATTCATGAAATTTAATTCACAAAACTTGTTACTTCTGTCATGCATTCTAGTTAATAAATGGTATGAGTTAATGATTTGTTATGCTAGGTAAAAAATATGTGAACAATTTGTAAAAAAAAAAAGTGCTCTAAACACTAAGTTGAACATTTGGGCATTTTGTCGAACACATGGTGGGCGGTTAGATGAGTATTGGATATTAGCCTTTGTTTTCAATCAAAAACTTGAAATTGTAAAGAAAAACATACACAATCTTCATAGGTTTGATTATAATCAACAAAAATCGGTCCAAAACACACAAAAACATGTAATCGAAGTACCAAACTCCAAATTTTGAAAAACCCCCTAAATGTGAACTTGAAACAATAGAAACAATATATATAGCAAAATCTATAAAGAGAGAACATAAATTCGAGCCAAAATCTACAAAAAAAAAAAGAGTGAACCAAATTAGAAGAAGCAAGAGGCAATGAGAAAAAAGAAGATTCGATCGAATAGGCGAATGAAATCCCACGATGTAGAGGTTGTAGAAGACTCCAGCAAGATGTGTTCTAATTTAATAGGTGAAAGGACGAAAATGTCTCTCCGTGTTTTGTTTTTTATCAAAATCACTTAAACGCGTGTAGCAATCTTAACCATTAAAACAGGAGATCGAGCGGCCCATAGATACCTGCATAAAACACTGTAGTAGCAACTCGCATTTAATCGCAATTCTTAGTGATATAAAGTTACACATTACTATTGTTTATTTATTATTTTTTAGATTGAGCTTATTTTGCGTGTCTACTGCTTACATTCAATTCAACTTTTTTGCTTCTTTTATAACGACATACAACTTTTATATATTCCCATTAAACAAATGCTTTTTATTATTTGGCCTTAAAAAATTATATTTATAAGTAATGAAATATGTTTCAATCAAAATTATTACTTTAAAGGCACTTTCTGTAATATAATAAGAAAAATTATTAGAATAAAGGAAAAAAAAACTCGGCATATTTGTTCAGTTGTTTGTTCTTCCTCTCTCTCACTCGTGGGCGTGGCACAACAAACCTACTGACGAATCAAAATCTCGCTCGCTCGCTTTCTTCAGTGAATCAGTGTATCAGCTAGAGAGTTGCAGTCGCTAAGTAAGTATTTCTCCTCCTCCTTCTTCTTCATCACTTCTCCGAAGCTTCTGGATTTCTCCTCACCAATTTCTCTAAAATTTTACATCTTTGTTTGTCCAATTTCAAGACCAAGTTTTCAATTTGCACATGTGGGTATCTTCATCCGTGTTTCAACCTGTGGTATTTATTACTGACACTCCCTAATTTGCTCACATTCACCTGATCACCCACTTAGCGATTTCCCCTTTCGTCTAAAAATTCGGTTACCGTATCTCTTCTTTTGTCAATCCTCGCAGATTTCTGGGTTTAATTGGCGATGAAATGGCCTTCGGGATCTGGGTTCTGATGAAATTGCACTGGAATTAGCTGTTCTTTACCATCCTTTTTGATTTCCATCTTCCCTAACTTTTTTTTTCTTTCTTTCTTTATTCAATTTTCTTCCAATTTCTGGGTTTCTTGAGCGGGGAGGGTTACTTATGTTATTTGTTAGTATTATTGAGTTCTCAAAATTGATTGAATGCTGGAAATGGGTTTGCATGTGTGTATAATCTTTCTTGCATGGATGTTATATGATCTTCCCCAAAGCCATATTTGCAAAATTATTGACATCTAGAAGTATAATTGTCCTGTTATCAAGTTTTTTTTTTCCTGTCAAAATTGGTTAATGGGATTATGCAATTTAGGGGCATTTTAACTGATGTGTGTTGGGTTTGATTTCATGGACAGGATTTCTCCTAATATTCTGAATTTTACGTCAAGGACATCATAGCAAGTGTATTTATGGGATTGAGCTACTTTGTTGCATGAATTTCATTTTTGGGTTTGGAAAATGCCTTAGATGATTATCTTATATAGAGTTCCAAGGAGTTTTTGATGGGGATTCAGACAATGGGTACCCAAGGTGTTGATAATACTAATGGTGCTGGCAAACAATCCCAAATGCATTCATTAGCACGCCAGAATTCGTTGTATAGTCTCACACTAGATGAAGTTCAGAATCAATTGGGTGATTTAGGAAAACCATTGACTAGTATGAACCTTGATGAGCTACTCAAAAGTGTGTGGACTGCAGAATTGAATCACATTGTCAATTCAGATGTTGATGATACGGGGCCACCTAACCAATCGGGGTTACAACGTCAGGCAAGTCTGCCCCTCACGGGCGCCCTTAGCAAAAAGACGGTAGATGAGGTTTGGAGGGATATTCAACAAGAGCAGAATAGCAATCAGGAGAAAACTGTGGGGGATAAGCAAATAACTTTGGGTGAGATGACCTTAGAGGATTTTTTGGTTAAAGCAGGAGTTGTGGCTGATGGGTCTTTAGAGAAGGATAATGATGAAAATGATGCTAATGTAAGCGGGGTTCAGCAGTTCCCGGTTCAGGGGCAGTGGATGCAGTATCAGCAGCCACAGTTTCACCATCCACAGCAAAACATGATGGGTGTTTATATGCAGGGTCAACCAATTTCTCAGCATTTTCCGATGGTAGCCACATCAGTTATGGATTGTCCATTTACTGAGAATCAGATGCCATTGCCATCATCTTTGATGGGTTCTTTAGGGGATACACAGGGATCAAGTAGGAAGAGGATTCCTCCCGAGGATCCAGTTGACAAGTCGGTTGAAAGGAGGCAGAAGAGGATGATTAAGAATCGGGAATCTGCTGCTCGGTCACGGGCGAGGAAACAAGTGAGGTTTACTTATTCCTTCTGTTATTTGGATATATTTTTTTAATAATCTTGTTGTGTTGTTCTGATGAGAAATAATGTTACAGGCCTATACCACTGAGTTGGAGCAGAAAGTTTCGCACTTAGAAGACGAAAATGCAAGGCTTAAGAAGCGGAAGGTGCTTTTATTCGCTTTCACCTCTTTTACTTTACTTTTGGTCACTTGACTTTGTTGATTCTAGATGATAAGCTGTGTTAACTTGATATGTTTATAATTTATTTACTATCTTTGACGTGGATTTCAAATTTATAGAGTTTGCATTTCATTTTCATGTGAAACTTGCGAAAGTTGCATGAAAAGGCCTGGATAGTGAAATTGATGGCACTCTGGAATATCTGAGAAATGATTCCATTTAAATACCGAGTGATATTAAAACATAAGTGAAAATCGCTTTGGCTGACAATCTGAGATGATGAATCATCAGTTTTTCACAGCTACACATTTCCTTATACTTGTTTCCCTGGGTTTGGGTGGGGTGGAGGCTTTGTTGATATTGATTCTGAGTGGCTGATTTGTTGAGTCAGGCCTTTTGCTGGTTCAAGAAATGTGCATTTTTTACTTATGGTAATTGCTTCATGGTGTAAGATTCTCAAAAGTCAATGAGTTTTGTAGATGTGATTTATACACCCTTTGACCGACTTGTTTACATGCCTTAGAAATTTTGCCTAACGGGTACAAAATTACAAATCTGATTGGAAAATGCGTTGTAGCTATTTCTTTTTGTTTTTCTGCAAGAAGAAATAAGTATTGTCTTGGTTATATTAGAGAACAAATTGAGAGAACACCCTTAGAGAATGAAGTTCTGAAAATAGATGACTACTTGCCAATCATCTTAAAACTTTCATACATTATTTAGTGCATTTATTGATAAGTATATGGTCCTTCATTGTTACTTGCTCTAAAGCTTACCACCTTCATATCTTGTTGGTGATGTCCCCTGAAGTTATTTATTGAAAAAGCAAACTTCTGCGTTTTTTTGGATAAAAGAAAAACTGGATATTTGCAATGAGAAACTGATTACTCCGTGGTTGTTGCAAATTATAAGCTGAATCTTCTCAGTATCAAAAGGAGCACTTTGTTGTGCATCTGTCCATGAAGTCCATTCACTCTTAATTCTCACTTGCACTCCTTTTCATATAACCCGAGTGATAATGATCATTGTTTGTAGCTCTATATTAGTCAACTCAACTGGATTTAGCTTCTAGAACAAAAGTGTAAACTATGAGTCAGGTTTATTTGTGTGATCTTGTGTTTTGAGATTGTTTCTTTTTTAATGCCTGCTTTCATACTATTCCAAAAGATGGACCCATAATCTGAAAATGGATGAATCTGCATCCTTTTTGTCTAACTGCTCTTTTTGCAAATATACATTTATCTACTCCACTTTGATTATGTGTTTATACCGAATCTAATCTGAATGTGCAGGAACTGGAGAAGTTGCTGGCACAGCACGCGCCACCACCTGTAGAGCCAAAGTATCAGCTCAGAAGAACCAGTTCAGCTCCATTCTGACATCCAAATGGTCTTATTATGCTTTGGGAGTTTTGTAGATGTCATCATGTAGAGAGATGTGAGCAGTCTATCAACCCCGTGTCAATTGAAGTCCGTGGAGCACATATTTGCAATGGTTGCAGCATTATACTTCACAATAGTCTTCTCTTGCGCGTGAGGTTCTCCTTTGTACTTACAACTTTGAAATAAGTTTTTATCTTTCTTTCTTTCCATTTTTTTCTCCCCCTTAGATTGTGTTCCTTCTTTGTGGGTCTTTCTGTTGTTTCAACTTTTAAATAACCATGCCTTTTAATTTATTTGACCTTCAAATTTTGTAGTAAAAAAAAGCAGTGTTTGCTCTTTTCTCTGATCAGTCTTTAAGATCACCATTGAAATTATTCATTCTTTTCGTTTTCTTATCAGCATTTGTCCAGAGGTGAAATTGCTTTAGCTGCAGGGATGCATCTAAATTCTAAACTTGTTAGTTGTTACTGTCATTTTATTAGGTGAACCTAGAATTCTGGTCCATATTAATAATGACTTGAAACCTGATGGTCTTTAATTGAGTTATGATTGCTTTTGTTGATTTTTGGATGATTTGTTCGAGTGTTTGACTCTATTTGGTAGGATGAATTTTCACTAGAATTTAGTATATGTGCACATGAAAAGCACAAAGATAGAAACCTTTATTTAAGTGATATGAGCCTATGTTCTAAAAAACGCTAGGTGGACCCTGGGTGGAGAGGGGTTGCCTAGCGCCTAGGCGGCCTGAACGGTTCCTTAGGTGGTCCTAGACGGGCTTAAAGGCTAGGTGGGCTTGGACCTTCTGGCCTAGGCAGGATTTTTAGAACCGCGAATGTGGCATATATATATCACTGAAATTGCCAAAGATGCCATACAATGAGGATCTGCCAATCATTCTTGATGACATTCAAACTCCAAGAATGAGTTCTGAAATCTGAAAATAATACTAGTTAAGTATTTTACATCAATACAATGATAGCATTGCTAGTGACTGAATAATAATGTTGATGTTGATCTGCCAATCATTCTTGGGGTTATGTGCATCAGAGTTACTCTTTCTGCTACTCGAATCACTTTACAACGAGGAGCGGTTTGAATGTCATCAAGAATGCGATGAATTGGACGACGTTTAGCAGAAAGAAAACCATATGGGTACCTAAATATACCACAAAGAGAAGATTGCGTTAGTTTTGTTTAATGCATGTCAATGGTTTGATTAATTTTGAGGCCTTATATTTTGATTCTGAAGCTATAACATGTACCTGGGAGGAAAGAGGCGTATCGACGCTTCTGTGCCCAAGAAAGCCTGTATATGAAGCAATTATATCTTCAAAAATGCTTGTTTGGATGCATTATTTTACATAGCATGTTTTATGCATTATAAAGCCAAAATATAATGTATGTTGTGATGTTATACTTACAATGCACCTCCACCAGCTGGACCAATAGTCTTAGCTAACGACATAACCGTCATAGCTAAGCCGTTGGCGGCTCCTCTTTGCTCCTGATCCTGTAAATCAACGGCTCTCATTGATTCAGAGACGTCGATTAAATTCAAATGTAAAAATGGCGGGAAAATAACAACAGGTGAAGGTTTCTTACCACAGCCCTGTTTTGCAGGATGAACAGACTAGTGATGATAGACATCTGGAGACAGTAAAATGACATTGATCAGATAAGCATTATAAGATATTAAAAAAATGTATTATCTGTTGTAATCTAAACGCTCTCTAAGTTAGATGATGGAATTGGGGACGTACATTGAAGATGTTCTTGATCGCAGACGCGCAATTCAGCGCTACTGAAAGACTCAAGCCTGACAACTTTGCTATGAAAGGATGGATTTGTACCACAGGTAATGAGAGAATCTGCAGAGTAAAATTTGATTAGTTGAATGAAATGTAATTTGCTAGGGTTATAAATACAAATCTATAATGAACTTACACTACAGATTCTGGCTGTGACAAGGGGTCCAAATGCTCTGTCCATGTAAGGATAGGCAAAAAACTGAGATGCTAACATCCCAAAACCTGT
This sequence comes from Fallopia convolvulus, assembly GCA_964016875.1. NCBI lineage: Eukaryota > Viridiplantae > Streptophyta > Magnoliopsida > Caryophyllales > Polygonaceae > Fallopia > Fallopia convolvulus. The sequence goes on from OZ024737.1 coordinate 41,349,206, forward strand.
GAAATTTGATAGGATTTATAAATGTTGCAATGCAATGAAGATGTTAAAAATGGAAGGTGTTATAATATATGATAGTATCAGTATAGGAAATTTATATACCGGTTATAGAGAGAATTCCACCAACATCATTAGTTGTATAGCCAAGTCCACCTAAGCTCTGTGGACTAACTGCCCATAGTGAGAAAATCTGGAGAAAACAAATAGACATGTACTTAGAAAAATCTTCTAAAAAAGTCTTTTAAGACAAGATCATAGTTATTTTGGAATTTAATTTTAAAGCATGATTCATCCGGAATCGGATATCCGGTGTTCAAAATAAACAAACTTATGATGTGGGTCCGACCCAAATACCCGATATATTTGATTCATTCGGTATGTTCGGATCGGATCCGGATCACATAAGAATCTCAATTTTTTGTACATTCTAAAAGATTAAGCAGTGATTTAGAGAGATTACAAACCTCTCCATAAGCCATGTCATGAAGTGAATAAATGCAGTAGACAAGAAGAGATGTCATAAGTGGCAAATTCTTGAATAAGCTTGGTTTGGAAGTTGTTGATGCCACTTCTTCTTGATATTCTTTTGAACTTTGTTTAGTATTTGAATGACAAGTTTCAGCCTCCAAGGCTTCATATGAATAATCATCTGGTGATGGTGTTTTGGGGTGTGTGTGCAATGATTCCTGCCAAGGCACAACACATGAGAAATCTGAATTTAGTAATTTTAATTTGGGAAATTATATATATAGTTAAATGGAAATTTATACTATAAACAATGATGATGAAAGGAGAGTGAATAAAGTTACCTCAAGCCAGAAAGTGGAGAAAGTTACTCCCACAGCAAAAAGTGAAGTAACAAGGCATGGCAAGAAATATGGAAATCTGCAGGGTAAAATTAAAATTTTGGTGTGCATAAAAAATTAGTAAAAAAAAGCCAATTTCATTGACATACAAAACAACTGACCTTCCAAACAGTGATTCTTTGGGGAATATATTAGGATACTTTTCAGCAGGCTGAATAACACAAAAAAATGTTAACAACAATATATAACAAGTTGATACTGTGATTAATAAAAATAAAAATCCTTCTTGGCTAAAAACTTATTAAAAAAAATAGCTCACCTGGGCAAGCAAACCTCCAAGAGCAGGCCCAATTATCAACCCTATGCTCCAAGCTGTAGAAATCTTTTTTTTTTTTTCGTAAAATTATAAAAAAAAAAAAAAAAAAAAGTTCAGATAATTTGCTATACAGTTCACATCCATGTCAAAGAAATTTGAGATTAAAAAAAAAACTTACAGTTGACAGGCCAAATGCTTGGTGTTCTTCTCTGCAAAGTTCAGTTGAATATGCCTACAAATGTACAAAATTTATCAAAGAAAATTAATTGACCCAACACAGTAAAAGAAAAATGCTTAATTTGATTGTTTTTGATGCAAAAGTGTACCTTAATTGGTCCAAGCAATCCATTTAAACTACCCAACAGAAACCTTGTGATAATGGCCATCCAAAAGTTTACACTTAGACCAAACAAAGTATTGAACACAACCCTGAAAAACAAAAAATACTAATGTCATTTTCATTTTTCACTTTTATTTATATAATTGATGATGAAAGTGTAAAAACATATGAAGATTGATTTAAAATTTGTTAAATACTAACACAGTGATGGAGCCAATGATAATGACAGGCTTACGCCCATAACGATCAGCGATTACTCCCCATAAAACTGAGGTTAAGGCCCTGCCAAGCATATAAGCAGATCCTGCAACATAAAAATGATATAATTATAAAAATTAGTAAGATTTTAATTAAAAAAGTATAATTTTTGAACAATCTAAACTCACCCACATAACCAGCATAATAACTTGTATCTTCTTCCTTTTCAGCAATATGAAAGTCTCTAATCTGCAATGACAGGTAAGAATTGTTAAACAATTTATCCCTGCATAAAAAATTTCAACTTATAATAGTATAATTAATTTTTTTGTTTTTGATTGTTGAATGATCAGGGACAAAAGATCCCGGTCAGAAAATGACAATTAAGTTGCACTACTTGATTAATTCACTTGTGATTTACTCCATAACATTAGATTATATAATGACATGGGTCAGAAAATGATATATGGAATCTTACTATTAAAGTCTAATATGTTTCATCCTGTTCACTGACAACTCAAATCCAGTACTAATAACTTTTGTACACTAGTTTCTCTAAGAGACAAGATAAAGGACATATCACATATGGTTGTACAGCTAGAATATATAGTGGCAAATACTTGTATTTGCAAAATTTGACAATTTGGACCAACAAAAAAAAGATAATACTTAGCTTGGAACATATATATGTATATACTTCTGCCAAAAAAATATATATGTATATACTCACCATGAAATATAGGAATGGGAAGAGTGATGATATGGGAAGAGCTGCAGAGTTAAAATACCAAAAAAATAACTTAATTAATCAGTATTAAAGAAGGAAAATTCCAGCAATAATTTGATTCAACAGCTTTGATCAGTTCTTTGTATTGCAAAATTCATCACCTATATTAAAATAACCCAAATCATCCACTAATAAAGTAATTAACTAAAATAAGCAGAATTTTGAGCTAAAATTGTATAGAGAGTATCAAAGTATCATTTCAAACTTGAGTGTAATAATTGTTGGGCCAATGGGCCTATTTTGGCGCAGCCCAAGATTGAGCACTCTTGTTAGTGTTTTATTAGTAAGGCTCCGTTTGGCACTAGCGGAATTGGAAGCGTTTCCAACTAGCTGGAGCGTAAAAATAAGCGGATTCAAAAAGCTTATCCTTACAAGCTTCTTCAATTTCCGCTAGATGAATGGGAAAAAAAGCTCCAGCTACACTTAGCCGAACGGAGCCTAAGAGTGCTCAATCTTTTTCTAATTAACCTGAGTGACACTTTCCCGTAGCAAACAATAATAGCATAATCTTCTTTCGGGCATCTAGTCAATCGATTAAGCCTTAAGGATGGTATCTAGAGGTCTTTACTTCGACTTTCATGGACAGTGCCCATAAAAAACAATAATAGCAGAATCTCTACTTAGTGGTCCTCCTCTATACTCAGTCTGGATCGTCTGTTGCCGTATATGCTACAAATTCTGTTACTCCAGTAAATTCATACCACGTATTTATTTATTTAATCAATTTGTGATTAAAAAAAACTGAAGATAATTGCTTCTTTTCGTCTTTCTTCTTTTTCAAATTCTCCTCTAACGTCGAGATCTATCTCCTCTCAAATTGTTCCTCTTACTAAGCCACCGCCTTGGTCAGGATCTGTAAATTTTACCCAGCAAACTTAATTTGTTTAAAATTTAAACCAAATTGAAAGGGAGAATCAAAAGTATTGAAAATAAACTGAAAGTTTGAAATTTTGAAAAAGAAACAAATCTTCAAAGTACTAGTCAAGGAGCCCTATATGGATAAAGATTTATCACCCTAAATAAATTTCTAATTTGAACCCACTACAAAATAAAGAGAAGTACAAACGAGTCAATGGGAGTCAATACTCAATAGGGGAGGTGAGATAAGGGCTTTAGTGGCTTTTCGAAGGTGTTTACACATCCTGCAGTGGTCTATAAAATTATGAGATAAAAAAAAAAGATCAGATTGAGATGATGGAAAATGACAGAGAAAGAAACGATCTGTAGAGGAAGGGGGGGAGAAGAGGAGTGAGGTTAGAAGAAAGAGAAGGCAAAAAGAGCAATTAATTTAATAATAAAATTGCAATATTATAAGAACACGTGTCGTAATATGACTTGTGGCACAGGATTAGTAGCATAATAGGCCGCAGACGATCCGGACTGATCTATACTTTAGCTCATAGCTACGAGACACACACTCAAAACAGCTTTCTTTTTCTACCCACTAAATAGAAACACACAAATGACACAATTCATGTAGACAGACATAAAAAACACAAAACAGAAAAGGAAACGTCAATTAAAGTTTTCGACACGTACAGAATGTAAACAGAAAACACTGCCAACTTCAATTAAAGTTTCCAGCAGAGTATCATATGATCAATCGTATAATTAAGAAAGAAAAGCATTAATTAAGAAAATAAATTCATGAATATATGCATGTATGAGTGTATGTACATACAACTGGCGAGGACGATGATCCAAACGGAGAAGAGAGCTTTGAAAGGAACGGATTCGTCGTTTTGCTTCCGCTTCTCTATTCTGCAACCCGAGCAATTCTCGTAGTAAACTACTTTGTCTTTCTTCAACAACGGCTCTTTTTTCTCCGACGCCATTGATGAAGATGAAGAAGAACTCAAATAATTTGATAATGGAGATATGGAGGAAAACGTGAATGGGTAGGCCTAGGGATGCGCTATAAATAGACGAGGAGCTCAGGAACAAGACAATTCCCACCACTTGCGCCATATGCATGTACGTTACGTTAAACTTACATTATATAATAATTCTTTCGTTTTACAATGGATGGACACTGAGATTTTTTTTTCTTGTTTCACAATAATATTTATACAGTAATTTTGTCCATTTATTTTAATAATGATTATATGAAAATATAAAAGAAAAAAACGAGTTTGGTTCAAATAAGACAAACTCTTATCTTATATAAAATCTTCAATCGACATGAGAATATGAAAAAACGAGTTTGGTTCTATTACTTGTATGAATTTACCTATGCAAGATCCTCAATCGATCTATTGTGCATGTCCACGCACTTTCACAATTAATATCACTGATTTTTTTTCCCCTTGATCTTGTAAAGTTGTACGTAAGTAGTGTTTGATGTACATTTGAATATTTATGTGATATATACTATATGCTGATATGCATGTGATCCGAATATTGTGTGGACTGCATTAAAACATATCTCTGTCATCTTCTATACAATTGATAATTATTGCATCAGAAATTAGAATAGAAGGCGGATACGTCTTTCATGCACTCGATCTACTCTACATTCATAATATATCATATATGGCTATATATATTTGAATTGAGTAGTTAATTTTTAATTCGTAAATCAATTTTTTAATTAATGTCCTGGCATAGGTTAAGAAATTTGAATTAGAAAAAAAAAAGTTTTTTTTTTTAGGATTTTAGTTTTTAAAATTAATTAATATTCTTGTTTTATACCCTAAGTTAGAAAAGCCATTCATAAATTACTAAAACTATTTTCTAATATTATTTGAGAAAATCAAACAAAATATATATGTGAACAGTTTTTGTAGAGGAGTTCAGACTTATGATCTAATAATGGGTAAGAGACATCATCATTTAGAATTAGGTTGGCTAGTAAGACTTGACAAGACTAAAATTGTTAGATACTTGAAACGAAAAAATACGGACCGTCACAACTCATAACTCAAACTCATAAGGCTAATTTTTAATAATAGTTGTAAAGAGGGTTGACAACTTGGCATAGGTAAGTAAGCTATTTTTTTTTCATCGAAGTACAAGTGGCATTTTCCGAATTTTTATCCAATTTTATTAAAAAGGAAAAGGAGTAAGTAGAAATTAAGTGGAGGATAGCGTATTTACTAACGACTAAAAATCATCAACAAACAGGCATTTTTCGAATTTTTAGCCAATTTTATTACAAAAAGGAAAGGGCTAAGTAGGAATTAAGTGGAGGATAGCCATTTACTAACGACTTAAAATCATCAACAAGCAAAAAAAAAAAAAACACCCTCAGGCCGAGGGTCTACCAGTGCATGAAAACCTAGGGTAAAAGAAAAAGCATGCGAAGCAAGAAACTCAACAACAAGATTTGCTTCGCGATAAATATGCCAGAAACGGATAATCCAGTCCCTTCTAATAAAGCATCGTCATTGAGATACCAGGATGAAAAGGCCGATGATAATGATCCATAGATTTGTTTAGAAAAAGAACCACCAAACGTGAATCTAGTTCTAAACAAACTTTCCTGTATCCTCGCCCTAAGCCAAACGTAGACCCTATAAGGCACCCACAATTCGGTCATTGAACGTTACACGTACATCCCAATTTTGTGTACAAATCTGCTTAACCATTGTCAGTCACAGTCCCTAATCACTCATCTCATTATCGCTCTACCATCCGCTGTAACGAACCCATCAATAATTTTAATCCACTCTTCTCATGACCGTTCCCATTCAATGCCTCTTTATTTAATTGGAGCCGTTATAGTCTTACTTTCAGTTGTTTTAGCATACTCCTCAGCCTTCTGATGTATAACTCCAACCGATTTCTTGCAAACGGATTATGTTTAAAAACAAACTTGTTACGCCATTTTAAAATCTACCATATAGTCATAGCAAAATGCTGGACCTATATTTTTTTTATTTTGTCGAACTTTTTTGGTCGATTTTTATTATGTTATGTCGGACTAATGCCAGTTTAATATTGACTTGTGGTTGATGGAAATCATTTAAGCTAAGGGGGACAAATTTCGGAAAAGATTCTATTATGTAAGACGTGTATCTTACTAAAATTATCCGACTAAGAATGCAAAATACCAAGAAAGTTTTAGAGGAGGACACACGCAAATGTGCACATAATTTCCATACACATGTGACAGATTCGAAATTTAAGGCAAAATGCTAAACAATGCAACTAAAATTGCTATACAACATACTTTTTTCCAAGTGCTTAACTAAAATTGCAACTAAAGTGCTTAACTAAAATTGCTATACAACATACACATGTTAATTCTTTTTATTAACTTTCCGCTTTCCGTAAGCTACATTGATTGAATTGGTAGGCTCCAATAAATAATTTATAGCCGCTAGTTTGTGTCACACTTTTTCTACCCAAAAAAAAAGTTTGTGTCACTTTTTTTTCTTCTTTTTTTTTTATCTGCATTTTGATATTCTCTTGTTCATATATATTACGGAGTATATGGTATAAGTATAGCTAATTGATTTGGGTTGGTTTTATTAGTTTCGGCCTCTAAGGAAGAATAAAAAGAATTAACTCCGATCTCCTAACCCTTACAAATAATTATCATATTTTTTGTGAATATATATACAGTTTTTTTTTTTGAGAAGCATAATAATAAAAAAAAGTTATTTCCGTTTAAAAGAAATAAACAACAGTTGATACTCGATCGATCTATATAAAATGCAAATTACCAAAAAAAGTCTTATTGTGTCTCAAAATATGCAACTTGAGAAAGTTTAAAGGCTCACATAGTCACATGCGTACGTGGTAGCAAAATTAATGCAAGTTAAATCGACAATCAGTGTACTCAAATTTATTTCCGTCCATACAATCAAACAATGGAGATTGGTCTAAGATAAAATAGTAACTTAAACACCAAAAAAAATAGTATAGTGTTAAATCGGGTACGTTAAGCTGCTTTAGTGTAATCAAATTACTATATGGTGGAATTTTGTTGGCCTGTCAAAATTACCACTTAAATTATGCATGGACCTCATTTCTTCACCAACGAAAATAATGAATGGACGGACCCAAATGTACGTGGAAAAACAGAAGAAAACTAGCTACAAAAATGTGAGTGCGCACTGATGTGAAAGGTCATGTATATGTAGTAAGGAGATAATCAAATACACAAGAACATGGAAATGGGGACTTTTTTTATCAAATGCAAGGTTAGGAATAGTCAACAAAGAAACTATAAAGATAAGGTTTCATTGGGGGGAAAACTAAAATTATGAGTCATCATATTAATTCGAAAATTCCTTTCGAATGAGCACGTGAAATTGAAAATTCTCGATTAATTGGTCATCAAATATATCCTTGACCTACTCCTTCTATTGTCAATTGGTTTTAGAATGGAATTTTATGGGCTTGTATGTTGAGCCTGACGCGCATAAGCGCATGAACCGACGTGTGTATCCCCACGTCATATTAGCCTGCCGGACTTCAACAACCTTTTCTGTAAAATCGATCATTGATACATGTATGAGATTATGAGATTTTTTTTTGGGTTACCTCAATTTTTTTTTTATAAGGTAAGACTTAAGTAGCTCAAGTACTACTTGAGACTAGCCTAGAACATCCGTGAATGGATGAGAACTGAAACAGTTCTAAATTATTAAATTTTGGACTTCGCCGTCCGTGAGTATTGAAGCGGAGACCTCTAGATTCCCCCTTGAGATCTTAACTGCTAGACGGAGCTCCTCACCCCTTGTGTCACCTCAATTTAATGGGCCAAAACCACTCTACATTTAACTTAATATAATATAATTTATTTAAAGAATATATATATAATTTTGACTCTTATATTCGCTAAGAAAATATCTCTCAAATATATTCACAAAAATATACAATGATTCGAATATGCGAATCAATATATATCTTCTAAACCTGAAGCACTTTTGGGCAGTTTCGTCATTAAGAATTTATATTACAGTCACCCTATTTTTTATCATGATTTTTCTAATTAATTATATATTATATAATTCAATCACCTTATAAAATTTTCAATCTTATACCCCATCTTATTTAACCATTTTTTTTTATCAATTTACTATGAGATTGTATAAATTTATATCTCTACTATCTTTAAAAATCAATATTTTTGTAAATTTGATATGGATTTATCATCCACACATTACCTTATCATATACTATATATTGTAAATTGTATATTAGGTTATTTTGATCTCAAACTTCCTTATATAACACTATATTTTAATTTACTACTTAAGTCAAATTGATTTTAAAATATTGACCCTATCTTTAATAATATACTTTTATATATTATATAATTTACACACTAAATTTTTAATTATATATATTTATCAATTTGATATGACATTATTTTCTCCTTATATTATGTAATTTTGATGTTGCACGTATTTATTTATCATATACAAATATACAATACATGATCTCTGATTTCCTTATATTATATTATTTATTTATTTTAAATTTGCTATCTATATCAATTTAATTTTATAACTGGCACAAAATTTCGCACGTTATCATATACTATCATGTTATATTAATCTCTATCTTCTTTATATTATATTTTTTTAAAATTTCTAATTTTTTATCTATATCTATACGCAATGTTGTCAGAATCCCGATCCGATTCTACGATTCTAGCGATCCTACGATCCACAACACGCGAAACGATCCACAATTCCAAGTAGAATCTTATTGGGGTAGGATCTTAAATGATTTAGAATACTATCTCGATCCGATCTCGATTTTACAAACGATTTTATCGATCCTATGAACGATTCTAACGATTCTACAAACGATTCTAACGATCCTATGAAATGACAATTTTAACTATATATTATTAATAATTTCGTGGTTAACGTATAATTTCCATTAAAATAATTGTCGAGTCCATCCTACAACATTTTTAATAATCAAATTAATAATGTTTATCATTTTCTTACATCATATATAACAAAATATACAATCTATTAGGTTATTCTTGCATACTTTTAGTTATAATGTAGAATCTTACGATTCAACGATCCGATCTTACGATCCGATCCAAAAGACCCTCAACGATCCAACATAGAATCCCGATCCTGATAACCTTGTCTATACGTACTCCTACGAGCACTCTAATAATATAAAAGCTTTTGATATTTTAAAATTTCTTTAGATTACAGATCCCTAAATAAATAAATAAAAATTAATGCTCCCTTAATGCTAAATTATGTAACTAGATTGGTTCGTTCAGGTTTTGGTTTGGTCATTTAGGATTAGGAGCGAATTTATTTAATAATTTTTAATCAATTTTATATGTGATTATATAAATTTTTTATCTTTACTCATTATTACATTGTATTCTAATATTTAGTTATGGTATGATTATCAATTTCAAAATTTTATACGATAATTTTTTATAATTGTATTATATTTTAATATTTAATTATGGTATAATTATCAATTTCAATATCTAGATATAAGATAGATATCCATAAGTGTTTATCCTTCGTTATATATTACAAGATCTTGCACATGATAATTATATACCGCATATTAGTTTACTAATTGATCCACTCATCTATTTAAATTTAAATATATCTCGATCACCATATAATTAGTTATGGGTTCTTTTTATATTTATTTTTCATCAATAAATATGTCAACGTTTCAATTATTATGAACCATATTTTTATTTACATATTTTTTTAATTAATTTTAAGATTTTTAATATTAATTTTTTATAAGTATGACAACTATTCAAATTTTCTATATATGAGTATGTTGATTTTTTAGATTACGGATCACTAAATAAATAAATAAAAATTAATAATCCCTTAATGTTAAATTAATTAATCAGATTGGTTCGTTCAAGTTTTGGTTCAGTCATTTCGGGTTATTGAGTACAGATTCATGTTGTTAATTCACGGGTTGATTAGATCAATTATTTGGGGTTTTCTTTTGGGTTAAAATTTACGGGTTGATTAGATTATTAATTTTGTATGATTATGAAAATGATATTACAAGTAAAAATAATATTTTTAATGATAAAATATTATTTAATATATTTTTAAAATTAAATATATATTAGAATAATTAAAATAAATTATATGTATGCAATTATTAGTTTTATTATTTGAATTATTATTTTTTCACTATATAAATTATAAACGTATATCATATGTAAATCAATATATTAATTTTTTTTAAAAGTCCCCGGACAAGGCTCGGGTCATCAACTAATTTAAAACTCTAAACATAAGTCCTATCACCATAATTATTAGACGTTATAAACAATATAAAATGTTAACTTCTGAAACTACACTTTGTTGGGTGTATAATGTTTAGAGTTCCACTTCAAGTGTCTTCAACTAGATGCGCATAAACTACCCCCACTTGTACAATACGGAGTATTGTCGTAAGTTGGAATTTCACTAAACTTATTTCGGCATGTATATACGTATACGGACATCGGGACATACACACCTTAATTAATGTCCCACTAGACTTGACAAGAGGATGTCGAATTGTCAATCATCATTGTATTTTACTCATAACAAGAGGATCCAAAATTTATTTATACACAAATTTCCAAAACGTTCAACCAAAAGAAGAAGAATATTCGCTCCAAAAACAATCAAAGGACAAAATCATATACGTAGGACCGGTACGTGAATCATAATTTTCATCTTCATTATATACATTTCCGAGTTCCGATCCAAACTCACAAAAAGCTCCTCATCAGCATGGAATCAAATAGAAAAAATATTACTTTGAAAGTATGAAGGGGGGTCGTCTTGTATCTTACGTTCTGGCCTCTCTTTCGAGTACTTTAATTTTTTTTGATCATCATATCAATAATCAATACAATTCTGCGGAAAGTCTAGAGAGACTGTTTTCCTTTCCCGGGCAAAACACAAGAACATGGAAATGGGGACATGTATCAATGATGTAAAACCTAAATATAACTCGAATCGACGTTTTCCTTGTGTCTGTATCGTTTCCTTTTCCCATTTCCATGTAGCCAGTTCCCGGGTTAATTAGTTCGTCTGCGTTTATCTTTCTCCAACGTGAATCATGGTACAGTGAGGAATGGTTTGAATGTTGATGAGAATCCGATGAACTGGATCACGCTTAGCAGAAAGAACACCATGTGGGTACCTTTGGAGCACCAGAGATGGAACAAGAAACGTAAAAAGATTTAGATTTTTTCATATTTAGGACTTTGTTTCAAAATTTGAATCATTTGTTATGTATGAATGTCATGTTAGACCATCATGTACCTGGGAGGAAAGAGGCGTCTCGACGCTTTTGTGCCCAAGAAAGCCTGTGACGAAAGATTGGTATTAAAAAAAGGGTGTAGGAGTTATGTCTTAAAATGAAGTAATTACTGTGATTCATAGGTAATAAATCAAATAAGGTGAATTAATGCAAAGCTATGCACTTACAATGCACCTCCACCAGCTGGACCGATAGTCTTAGCTAAAGACATAACCGTCATAGCTATGCCGTTGGCAGCTCCTCGTTGTTCCTGGTCCTGTAGTCAATAGTTTTGATTGATTCAAAAAAATGAAGATAAAACAAGTGTAGAGATGACCGGCAAAAAAAATGGTGGACTTGAGAATTAAGAAGAGATTTGAAAGTTTTACCACAGCCCTGTTTTGCAGAATGAACGTACTAGTGATGATAGACGTCTGGACAAGGTAAAATAAAATAAATCAGAGAAAGATCAGATTCTATGAAAAATGATGATAACTGTTTAACAATGAAGCACTAAATTATGACAAATACATGAGTTAACAGTGTGTTTGGTGACAATTTGCCATGAGTTTATCCGTGCAAGTTAGCATGTTGGATGGTTATATGATTTGACAAGTAAAATACAAATGAATAAGGGACATACTGCCAAAATGTTCTTGATCACAGATGCACAATTCAGTAGCACTGTAAGACTCAGCCCAGAGAGAAGTCCTATGAAAGGATAGCTTTGTAACACGGGTATTGACAGAAGCTGCACAATGGAATTGATCAGTTGAATGCAATCATATCGGTGTAACTGGTATGTTAGAATGAACTTACACTAGCTATTCGAGCTGTGGTAATGGGACCAAATACTTTGTCCATGTATGGATAACCAAAGAATTGATATAGTAACATGCCAAAGCCTGTAAATTTCAACAGAAAAGAGAGGAAGATGATCAGTAGATCTTTGCTTGTCTGAAAACCCATCTTGTTAGAGTAACATAAACACAAGAAAAGGGAATTGAGTGCTAAAGCTATACAATGCTTCGAACTGATAAGCTTTCTATTTCAAATGTCTTACATGTTATGTTCTTTCATTGACTAAGGGTCTGTTTGGCGAAATTTTACATGTAATATGTTATATCAGCTACCTTATCACGGTCTTATCAGTTTATAGTAGCATTTCAGCTAGAGATGCCAAACAGACCCTAAGAATTTATTCTCTTATTTTGAGGATTTGCACTCTTTCCCTGTTTCCACTTGCAAGTGAGTAGATGTAGGTATGTGTTCTTTATCAGTTGCAGGAATCAGTTATAGAATGCAGCCACAAAAGTTATGTGGCTATGAAAATGCTAAAATGGCAGGCAAAACATGACAACATACCTGTCACAGAAAGAATTTGACCAACGTCATTGGTTGTAAAGCTTAGCCCCCCTAAACTACGTGGACTGACAGCCCATAGTGAGAAAATCTGCAAAATAGATCATTACTAAAAAATTGGATGCAAAAGTCTTCGTGAGAATAACTGAAGAAGCAAATTCTAAAATGAGGTTTTGTTCAAGACAGACAAGATTGTCAAAACAAAACTAATTGCAAAATCATATTTATCTGTCACATAGTAATTCACATGTTATAGTTGTGATATTAAGAAGCACAATTTTAGTACTATATAGCAAACACATGGATATGTCAACGAACTCATCTCAGTTTTCAGGAACTTAAACTAACGCCTATAATAAGTAAAAGCTCGACTAGAAACAACAAAAAGTTTTAAAATTTTGTAGAAGAACATTTGTTCAGCCTGCATTGACCAGAATAAATACAAGTCAATGATCATCTTTACAGCAAAACACAAAGGATTAGGAATCTGAATTCAAGGAATTTGAAGCAACCACAGCCAAATGTGCGATATTGTAGTTGTCAAGAAGCAATCAAGACAGTCAAACTGAGAATCTCAAAGTTTAGTACTAGGTGTGGATTTACTAGTTTATTAAAGATATACCAAACTAAAGATGTTTTTTACATGTCACAAAACAAATAACTTCAAATTACAATTCTTCAAAGAATAAGCAATGATCTATATAGATTACCTCTCCATAAGCCATGTCAACAAGTGAATAGATGCAGTACACCATAATAGATGACATCAATGGCCAGTTCTTTAATAAGCTTTTCTTGGAAGTTGACTGGCAAGTTGCAGCTTCCAGGGCATCATATGAGTCACCGAGTGATGATGTTTTAGGGTGGTTGTGTAATGATTCCTGCACATCACATACCCAAATTTGCAAGTCTAAGAATAATTCCAGCATCTAACCTAAGCATTACTCAAGAAGTTTCTATAAAATTCAGGAGTACTCATTTGATGGCAATAAAAAAAACAGAATAATGTTATATCCCGGAAGAGTACATTAGATTTTGAACATGCAAATTAAGTGCAAAGCACTTGAATATGAATGAACATATAAGCGCAAGGAAATAGGCCCAAATGCCTAGTGTTATAAAGTTTGAAAATTATCTACTTGATTGGAATTTCACACACAAGAAGGAATGCAAATATAATACACTATAGAAGAACATTGGATTGAAGTTACCTCAAGCCAGAAAGTGGAGAAAGTCACTCCAACGGCAAACAGTGAAATAATAAGGCATGGCAAGAAATATGGAAATCTGCAGAGTAAATCAAAATTGTGGTACGTATATGAGATTGCAATAAAACATAAATAGCCTACTTCAAGAAATCATTGGCATACAATGGGGGCAACAACTGACCTTCCAAATAGTGATTCTTGGGAGAATATATTGGGATACTTTTCAGCAGGCTGAATAACAGAAACACACCAACATTAACAAAGACATAATGAGACAAAATGCAGAAAATGATTTAGCTATCTAAAACTACATTAAGAAGGACATGCTGAATTTTAAGAAGTCTGCATGTTGGCATTATTCCCCTAACTAAGCTAGAAGAATTTCTCACACAGTCAAAATCTGGGGTAGGATGTAGGAAAAGAGATGTATGCATCCATTACCCTGCAGTATTAAGTCTTAATCAAGAACACTAAGTGAAAACATCCTCCAACCTAAAACTTTATGGCAAAGGAAGTTGGCAATAGTGTAGAGATCCATCATCCATGTCATGTCCACTAAAACTGAAAACTTGAGACTTCAAGAAGAAAGAAACACTAAAAACTCGAGAGCTATAAAGGCCATCATTTAGTCAAGGACTCAAAATCGAAAAGTTGATACTAAGATCCATCTTGACAAAAAAATGTAAGAAAAAAAAGGAGCTCACCTGGGCAAGCAAACCACCAAGAGCAGGCCCAATTATCAACCCTATGCTCCAAGCAGTAGAAATCTGGAGGAAAAATAAACTCAATTTTTTTTAGAAATTTGCTCAACATCCACATTAAAGCAATGTAGGATAGGAAAAAAACTTACAGTTGACAAGCCGAGAGCTTGGTGTTCTTCTCTGCAAACTTCAGTTGCATATGCCTACACATGTACAAAATTTAAGCAAATAAACAAACCGGTCCAACACAGGAAGAGAGTTGCTCAATTGATTATTTGTGATGCAAAAGACTACCTTTACTGGCCCGAGCAACCCATTCAAACTACCTAGAAGAAACCTTGTGGTGATGGCCATCCAGAAGTTCACACTTAAGCCAAACAAAGTATTAAACACAACCCTGAAACAGGAACATACAAGTGTCATTTTCCTTCCCTTTTTCTAATTGGATTTGCGAGAGTGACAGATTTTTAGCAAACAAAGTGAGATTGAATTGAATATGCTGAATACTAACACAGCAATAGTGCCTATAATAATTACAGGTTTACGCCCATAACGATCAGCGACTACTCCCCAGAAGACTGAAGTCAAGGCCCTGCCAAACATAAAAGCAGATCCTGCAAGATTGAAAAGTTATAGGGATTACTATTCCATTGCCAGATTTTAAAACAAAACAAAAACACTAGTAAGATCTCATTAGCAATCAGATTGTTGGACAATAGACTCACCCACATAACCCGCATAGTAACTTGTATCTTCTTCTCTTTCAGCTATATGGAAGTCTCTAATCTGCAAAGACAATCAAAACTCTTACACCAACTATCCCTGCATAACAGTTCTCAATCTATATTCATACATAATTCATTTTTCAATGAAATTTTCCTTCCTGAACTTCCAAAAGCAATTCTACTTTGTCAGTGCCTAAAGTCCAGAAAACCGGCTAAACTATCACATTACTATACTTAAATACTCTTGTATTATATACATGTCTTTGATAAGGATGTTGCATTTTACAAACATATGAAGCACAATCATTCAAGAACAATTAACATAGAAACTCTCACTGATATGTGTAATTTGCAACAAAGTAGGTGACTTCTCAAATTTTGTTCTATATGTCCACTGACAACTCAAATCTAATGATGCCTTTCACAGATGACTTTGTAAAAGTGTAAATTCTCACCATGAAGTAGAGGAACGGAAAGAGTGACGAAATAGGAAGCGCTGCAAAAGTAAAGATTAAAAAAAGAGAGTAAAAAGTACTCCATTAGCATCCACAGACAAAGACAAAAAGGAGCCATTATTATAAAATTCATCGAGAAGCTAGGGACACGGAAAGATACCGCTTGAAAGCACAATCATCCACACGGAAAAGAGAGTTTTGAAAGGAACGCCTCGTTGAGTTTGCTTTCGCTTCTCAATCCTACACCCCGAGCAATTCTCGTAGTACACCTTCTCCAAAAGCGGCTCTTTTGCCTCAGCCGCCATTGAAACAAGAAAATCCAAAAGAAAACCTCACAACTTCGGAAAATTAAGCTCGGTTCAGCTCAATCTAAGCTGCTTCCACTGCAGGAACAACCATAGCGTGTATCGAACCAGAAATCATAAACAATCGGAAGGAATATACAAATTTCGAAAACGAAATAACAAATCGACGAGCAACCTAACAAATTCAAGCGAATTGAGGAAACGGAGAGGTGACAGAAAAGGTTATGGAGATCGAAGATTACCTTGGAGGCGTAATTGTGGAGGAAATGCGAGGTTTTTTTTTTTTTTTTCAGTTCAAATGGGAAATCGATAATGGAGATTGGGAGGGAGGAAGAGGGGGGAAAGAGAGAACACGAGAGCGTGATTGTGTGCATCAGCGCTTAAATAGTAGAGCATCAACAAAAACGTGAACGTCAATTTTTTATTTAAATTTTTAAAGGGAAAATGTTGGACCGAGTAAACTATGATATTTTGAAGGGAGCAAAAAGCAAACCGAACTTTTTGTCTATGTTAGATGTTAGATTTACATGTATAAAAAATTGTGAAATGGGCATAAAAAAACAACTGTAAAAAGGTAAAATGTGAAAATTGATACAGAAAATAAAACAACAGCAATTTGATATGGTACAAAATATTGGCCAAATTTACAATGCTCAACCGCGCGCCCAATCATTCAATCGAATACCAAATTGTTCGATCCTAAGGAGTAA
Source organism: Fallopia convolvulus (assembly GCA_964016875.1). Taxonomy (NCBI): domain Eukaryota; kingdom Viridiplantae; phylum Streptophyta; class Magnoliopsida; order Caryophyllales; family Polygonaceae; genus Fallopia; species Fallopia convolvulus. The sequence continues at coordinate 41,366,325 of OZ024737.1, forward strand.
GTATACCAAATTGTTCATAATGAGCAAGTATTTGATGTTCATTTCCCAATAGATCATGAATACCAAATTGTTCATAAGGAGTAAGTATTTGATGTTCCTTTCCCAATAGATCATGAATATAATTGTTCCTAATGGGTAAATAGTTTACTAAAATGATCTTTTCAAAATATGTTTATGGACATATGTTAATAAAGTAATTTTTCTTTTCTTAAAGAGACACTGTTCATTATATTTTATTGGTCTACTAGTAACCAATTAACCATGAATACATTACCTACTAGTTAGACATGTGAGGTTTAATACAATGTCGAACGAGTAATAAGTGTTTTCTTTGTTTAGATAAATTTATCGATTTAGAGTTTATCTTAATTATTAATAAATCACTGAATTTGACTTAAATATTCTAAATCTTGTTAAACAATTTTACCTTCTATTATATATTAATGTAAATATTTTTTATTAATAAGCTGGATATTATTTGAAAACAGGTTAAAATATGTTAAATGGCAAATTTCATTGGAAAAAAAAAAGCTAAAATGAAAAGTTTATTTATTTTTTGGTTGAAAATGAAAAGTTTATTTGAATAGAGGAAGATAGTACAACATTATAAAGTGATATAATACATGAGCATTTCCACCCAAAAAAATATAATACATGAGCACAATTAGCTTATCAAGATATTTGTTTTGAGGATCATTATACAATAAGCTTTCACTGAGAATACACAATACGTTTTTGCCTAACAACATTACACATTTGTGAGCATCCTTGAGCATAGACAATACTTTCATGATCGGTATATAATTAATACTATAAAGTGATTAACCCTTCAATTCCTCAGCCATTGACACATAACATAACGTATAACATTTGCTCACTAATTATCAAACAAATAACTTCAGCCACCTTTACATAACATGCATCGATCAACAAGGAAACGATATACACCATATATATTTTAGATTTACTCAAAAACTATCTGAGCCTCACAATTTGTGAGGATGTTTGGATTTGTATATAGGGTCATAACTTCATGGGCAATATTTGTTTTTCATTTTTTTTCGGCAACATGTGTCTTTTTTATTGGTCAAGTCGGTAAGATGTCGATCTCTTTAATTACATAATGCTTAATTATTTAATAATTTTTTTTTAGAAAAGATGGAAAATAGCAAATAGCCGCCGCACGAAGAAACGGAACGTAGGAGAATTGTCTTCCCTTCATGTTCGAGGCAACTTCGCTGTTGTTAACGAGTTCAAATCTGAAATTTTCCAATTAATAAGGACTTGTTTCCAGTAATTTTGTGAAAAAGTTTATTAGGGGTATTCAACGGGTCGGGTCACCCGAGACCTGTGCGGGTCGAATTTTTTATTTTGTGGATCGTAGGTCGGGTCGGGTTAAACCTGTGCGGGTTGTGAGTCGACCCGTGTCTCGCAATATTTTTAAAAATATGTATATTTTTATGATTTTATTAATGTATAAACTAATTTATTTTATTAAAAAAACGGGTTGACCCGCAACCCAACCCGACACGCAATGACTTGGCCCGAAATTGCGGGTCGACCCGCGACCCGCAAGCCGGGTAGCGGATCTGGTCACGGGTCAAACGTAAAATTTTTTGCGGGTCGCGTGTTGACCCTTAATTTTGAGCTGTGGGTCGACCCGACCCGTGAACTTCCCTAAAATTTATAGTTAAAGTTCTAAAATTCTATATTCTATATTAAATTATTAAATTCTAAAAAAATTAATTAAAAAAATTATAAATTAATATAGACAAAAAAATTCTGATCATAATATTTGATCTTTTTATTTAAACTCTATTTATTTATTTATTTCAAATTCCACCCATTAATTAGGATACGATCATGAAAATCTAGTACATTATGATGATAATACTCCAAAATCTAGCAGAAAAAAATTAAACGACAAGATCATGAAAGGGACAAAATCTAGTACATTATGATAACAATTGGACTGGAACCTAGAGAATCTTGATCTGACTTCTCCTAAGTTGTTCAAATAAGATAGGACGACGAAAACAAATTTAAAAATGACACGTGTCATAGAGTTATTGGTGGTTTGCGATGGAGTAGTGAAATTAGGCTGACATTGTTTTTGTTTTTTGGATGCGATGCTGACATTTCATTGTTCATCAGATTTGTGCATGTGTTAATGAATGAACGACAAGATCAATCAATCACATGTCTTTTTCCTTACGAATGAAAGGCCTCCAAATTCAAACTGGTTCTTCTGGTTGGTATGACAATATACAATTGAAGACGTCGTTTGATTAAATGATTGGGATTTGTTTGGCACAACCTAATACGGAGTATATGTTATCAATTTGATTTTTGGTTGGTGTAACACTAAAGAATAAACAAGCTTTAATAGAATTTTATGTTAATTGCACAGTTATTCAAACCAATTATCTTAACACTGTCTATATTCAAGCTCAATATAGTTATAGTTTAATGTTAATTGCATAGTTATTCAAACCAATTATCTTAATAAGTTCATATTCATAACATAACCACTTGAAAATGAAGTTTTCATACAAAGAAGTTTTTATATTAATTTTATAAAAACCATATATTCACACGTAAGTAATTTTATAAATACCCTAAACTCTAAAACAACAAATTTATTTATCACACCTAAAAACAAAACAAAAAAAATGATGAAATCGCATTGAAAATGAATTTGAGAGCAATAAGCCCAATTTCATGCAACTTAAAAGCCCAATCAATGATGAGCCGGGCTGATCTCGTGGCCTGTCTTCAAACAGGCCCAAGTTCATTCATCTGATTTGCAAATCACATATTCTGATTTCTGAGTCGGTCGAGAGTTTGCCAAGGAGAAGGAATTCTTCACCGGCGGCGGCAATCTCTACAAAGGTAGGTTTAAACTCTCGTTCGTCTTGTTTGTAATCCCTAAAGATCCAAATTTGATCAATTTGAACTTTTTCGTTCTCAATTGAATTCCATTTCAATTGAATTCATTTTCTTCACTAATCAATCATGCAGAAATCTTGTTTGTGGGATGAAATTGGCTTCTCGGACTGGTGTATATAAACCAGTTTCTGGATTCTATCGAGGGACGATTGCTTTTTTCCAATCCTATTCCGGTGCGCAAAGGCAAGGGTCGTCGAATTCAAGTCCTGGTCGAGCCTTTGAGCTAGGTAACTTCCTACTGACTGCTTCTGTGGCCAAAAGCTTGTCTGATTCAGGAACATCGAATCTCAATGTGGATTCCTTTGCCCTCACTGAGGAAATCGTCCTCCAAATTCTCCAAAAGAATTCCCTTGATGCCTCAAAAAAGTTGGAGTTTTTCAGCTGGTGCTCTCAGAGACCAGATTACAAGCACACAGCCACTACTTATTCACATATCTTTCAAGTCCTGTTTCGGTCCAGGAATCCCAGTTATCTACATCGCCATGAAGTGGTTAGTTTGCTGGATTCAATGAATGAAGATGGGGTTGTTGTTGACTCAGATACCTTTAAGCTTCTCCTGGATGGGTTTGTTCGCTCGGGACAGTATGATTCGGTTTTCGAGCTTTTAGATCGAATTGAGAAGCTAGGCGTAAGCTTGAGCCCCCATATGTATAACTCTTTGCTTGTTGCTATTGTTCGAAAAAACAAGATGGATTTGGCTTGGTCTATGTTCACCACCAAAATTCTAGATACCTCAGATGGAGATGAAGCTTCTATTCCCTGTGAACCTGTTACTTGTAATGAGATGCTGGTTGCTCTTAGAAAAGCTGGTATGAGGAAAGAGTTTCAAGAAGTGTTTTCCAGATTAAGAGAGAAGAAGTATAAGTTTGACACATGGGGTTTCAATATATGTATTCATTCATTTGGGTGCTGGGGTGATCTAGAAACTTCGCTCCGCCTATTTAAGGAAATGAAGGATCAGAGTTCAGGCTCACATTCATTTAGCGGCCCCGACCTATGTACGTATAACAGCCTTCTTCATGTTCTCTGCATGGTTGGAAAAGTGAAGGATGCATTAATCGTTTATGAAGAGTTGAAAGGCTCTGGCCATGAGCCGGATGCATTCACGTACCGTATTGTTATACAAGGCTGCTCCAAGTCTTATAGAATTGATGATGCAACTAAAATATTCAATGAAATGCAGTATCATGGGTTTCAACCTGACACCGTCATCTATAACTCTCTTCTTGATGGATTTCTTAAGGCAAGGAGGCTCACTGAAGCCTGCCAACTTTTTGAAAAGATGACTCAAGATGGCATTAGGGCTTCTTGTTGGACATACAACATTCTGATTGATGGATTGATCAAGAATGGAAGACCTGTTGCTGCATATACTTTATTCCAGGACTTGAAAAAGAAGGGAAATTTTGTGGATGGCGTTACGTATAGCATTGTAATTGTGCATCTTTGTAAGGAGGGACAGCTTGAGGAAGCATTAAAGCTGGTTGAAGAAATGGAATTAAGAGGGTTTGTTGTTGATTTGGTCACAATTACATCCCTACTGATTGGTGTATACAAGCATGGACGATGGGATTCTGTGGAGACACTTGTGAAATACATAAGAGATGGTTCTGTATTGCCTACTGTTTTACAGTGGAAGTCTGTAATGGAAGCTTCGCTAAAAAAGACACAGATTGCAAGAAAGGATTTTACTCCATTGTTTCCTTCTAATGGGTCTTTTGCTCAGATCTTGAATTCTTTGAGAGCTTCTGACTTGAAGGAAGACAATGGGTCTTCAGATGAGGAGACGAAGCAGAATATAACAGATGACTGGTCATCATCTCCTCACATGGATCAGTTGGCGAATCATACCAGACCCGATAATCATATTTTTTCTAGATTCTCGTTATTGCAGGGACAGCGTGTTCAGGACAAAAGGATGGCCTCTTTTGATGTAAATATGTTCAATACATATTTATCCATATTTTTAGCAAAGGGGAAAATGAGCTTGGCTTGCAAGTTGTTTGAGATATTGACTGACATGGGTCTTGACCCCACAAGCTACACATACAATTCAATCATGAGCTCTTTTGTGAAGAAAGGCTATTTCAATGAAACATGGGGTATTGTAGATCACATAGGCGAGAAATTCTGCCCTGCTGACGTGGCAACGTACAACATAATAATTCAGGGCCTGGGAAAAATGGGAAAAGCAGATTTAGCCAGCTCGGTTTTGAATAAGCTAATGGAGGAAGGCGGGTATCTTGACATTGTCATGTATAATACCCTTATAAACTCTCTGGGTAAAGCTGGAAGGGTTGATGAAGCTAACAAGCTCTTTGAACAGATGAAGAGTAGCGGTATAAACCCTGATGTCGTGACATTCAATATACTGATTGAGGTTCATACGAGAGCTGGTAGATTAAAAGAGGCGTATAAGTTCCTTAGAATGATGTTGGATGCAGGCTGTTTGCCTAATAATGTAACTGATACTACATTGGACTATCTTGGGAAGGAGATTGAGAAATTAAGGTATAAGAGAGCATCAATCAAGTGGACAAAGGATGATGATGATGATCTTGATAATAATGAGAATGGTAATGATGGTTCATAGTAGACTTTTTTTTTCAAAACAAGACCTCTCTATGGAGTTGCTTTGCAATGATTAAGCTTCAAGCCCGCTCTCTGTGTTCTCTGAAAGGTTTCCACTCTCTTTACTGCTCTAATTTGTGTTTCCTCTATTAAATGCATTGCATACTGAGACAGCATTCTTGTCCATATCAGTTGTCTCAGAGAGAGAAATGAGGAGCATGTCAATGTTGATTTTCTTTGTCAAGAAGATATGATTCAATCTTGCTGTACACGTCGGTCAGATTTTATGTAAGAACTGTATAGATTGCTCAATCCAATCTGGTAAAAAGGAAATTTGCCCGGAAACTGGATGATATGCTCACTTTGGATGGTGAAATTCCTAAAGAAGAGTGGTTTTGGGGTCGCATGTAGACTGTGTAGTGAATGCTGGAATAAGATAGTGTTAAAACTTAGAAACCTGCCACCATCCCAGGAATCAGGATTGTTTTCAGCATTGGTTAGGATTTGAGGGTAATGTTTTTCCTGTGTATATTCTGTGACTGGGTTTCTTCAAAGCAGCTTTGGAATAATGCATGTACTTTGCATGGAGTTATGGAAATGAAGCCTTGAAGTGTGAAATTTAGAGAATTGTAAGAAATATGAAGTGGAGTTAATTGTGTTACAACTAATTAAAGATTTGTTTTGGTAGAATGATCAGTTTCATTTTTCATCCATTGTTGTAAATTGTAATATAGAATCGTTTTTTCAACATATGCTTACATTAAGAATTTTGAAATGTTCTGTTAGATTTTATTTACCTTCAAGTTCTGTTAGATTTTACACTTTTTTAGAAGTTTTTTTAAAGAATGTAGTTTTAAAAACAATTTAATCCTCAATGATTGAATCACCCATTATATAAAAATTTAATGTAAAATATCTTTTTTTTGCCTGGAATTCATACCCTTAACCCAATATTGTTACAAAAAAAATCTATTAAAATTAAGCAAAATTAAAAGTGTTGATCAGCCTGATCTTTTGACAGGTTTAAGATAACGTTAATGAAAACTGCATGTTAATGAAAACTAATGCAGTAAAAGCATATTAATGAATAGTTTTACTTGTAATGAATAGTTTATATTTTAAGGTGTCCTTTTTTTTGGGTGAAGTTTAAGGTGGTCTTTTATAATGCATAAAACATCTTCAAGTGGGACCAAATAAACAACTCTAGATTCTGGAATGTTCTGGTTCTAGGGAATTCTGTTGCTTTCAAGACTTTACTCTAATAGCACCTTCCAGAATCAACTTCCCATAAACTTTACAACCTCAATATATTTCACTTGCTTTCTCCTCCCTTACTCCCACTTTGAGGCTTGAAATCCAATTTTCTCTTCGATCGACTACACTTTTGTCTGAATTCAAGATGAGGTAATCTGCAATCCTTGTTTTTGTCATCAATGTTCTTCTATGCTTGTAATGTTTTCTTTCTTCCATTGTCATCTGGCCTTTATTATACTCAATACCCATGGGTGTGTTTCACTTGTTGATGGAAAGGGGTTTTTGGGTGAAAAGTTATTTTTTGTGTCTCGAAAAACTTATGAAAGAAATGTCGACTGCTATTAGTAATTTAGTATTGTTGATCTTTTTGTACCCTGTTGTTCTTGTGATGAGAATGTATGAACAAGAAGTTGTTTTCTTTTTTATCTCATATTTGTTGAACATGGATCATTTCCACAGAACCATCCCTTACAAACTTACAATTTGCTTTACCAAAAATTTGTACTTTAACCAATTTTATTCTGTCTTATCAACAATTCAACTCACATCGACCTCGTACGCCCAGCTTAATCCTGCACAAGCAGGATTTGGGGTCAAGATTGGGGCACTCGACAATAATAACTAAATTTAGTTAAAAGGCAACAAATTGATTTAGGGGTTATTTCTATCTCAAAGGCATTGTATTAGCCAATGAACAAGAGGATGCGTCCCATGATTTATTGCATACGAATTTCTTTGATAAAAGATAGTTTTGTGTAAAATAGTTCAAACTAGAGGTGATTTATCTCTCTATTATGAGTTCAATTGATAAGTAGACATAGCATGTATCATTTATGCCAAATCCTGTGGTAACCTCAAATTTGCAGTTGGTTCATTCATTTCTTGTGAGCCAATTTGCTGAAAATTTGGAGATTGATTAGTTATGCTTGAAATTCCTTGATATTTATAAACTAAGTCTAATTTCTAATTAGTATATCCAAAACATAATTTGTTTTAATTTGTGATGCAGCCGACACCCATCTGTGAAGTGGGCTCAAAGCTCAGATAAGCTCTTTATCACAATTGAGTTGCCTGATGCAAAAGATGTCAAACTTAAGCTAGAACCCGAAGGAAAATTCGCCTTCTCTGCAACCAAAGACGGTACTCCCTACGAAGTCGAATTCGAATTGTTTGACAAGATCAAAGTAGAGGTAATGTGACTCCCCAATACTTGTATATTTCTGGATGCTCCGCTTATAAGAGCCTGTTTGGACCGCACATTCTAATGCAAAATTTTGCATTATAACACATGATTTTGCATTAATGCGTGATCCAAACAGACCCTGAATGTTTATGAATTCATTGAATTCTTCTCTCTTTTCAGGAGAGCAAGCACAATGTTGGTGCAAGAAACATTGTCTATTCAATTCAAAAGGAGGAGAAGAAATGGTGGAGCAGATTGTTGAAGCAAGAAGGAAAGCCTCCAGTGTTCCTCAAAGTTGATTGGGATAAGTGGGTGGATGAAGATGAGGAAAATGGTAGGCTTTGAATTTATGCTTAATTCTTTCATAAATGCAATTAGTCTTGTACTAATGATAAAACAACAATTGTTTCAATTTTTTCGCAGAGAAACGTAACAACTTCGATGATATGGACTTCTCGGTATGTTGATTTCCCTCCCATTCTCTATTTGATTTAGTCATCCAGATATTGTACAAAGTTTTTTTTATACCTTGAAAGTTGCATTGTAGGATGGGTTGCAAAATTGAACATAGAAATTTTTTGTTTTGATGAACCACTAGAGATGTAAATTTTCGGGCTCTTTGTGATGCTAACAAAATATTTTGCAGAAATTGAACATGGGTGGGGATGAAGATTTTGATGATATGGATGAGATCAATGACGAAGAAGGTGGTTAATATCGTCTGTCTATGATCTTGAATGTTTTCTTCTTGTAATTGCCATTAGTAGTATGATTTGACTTAATTGTGTAGTGTATGGTGGGATCTGACCATGGCTTGATATTTGCAATGCAGAAGAAGAAAAGGAAATTGAAGGAGAAGAGAAGGAAGGGATTGAGCCAGAGGCCAAGGGCGATGATGACGTGGCTGAACCGGTGGCTCAGGAGGCTAAGGCTTGATTGCATTAGAAAGAAGTGATTAGTGATGTGTGTGGGGTGTTTCGTAACATCTTGTTGTAGTTTCAGTTTAGGGTAATTTTAAGTTCTAAAAGACTCAATTGGAAAGCTTTTGGGTTTATGCTGTGCTGTGCACTAGTACAATGGTTGCATATTTATGTGCCTGATTCCTACTAGTAATTTGCCTGAATAATCTCATTTCTTCAAAAGATTACCATCCCAGGAAGTGTGATTATGCCGCGATGGACGTTAAGTATGAATACAAGTGTTTTTTGTTAAAAAATTGAAGAAATTTAGCAGTGATCCTCATTTCTGAATTAAACAAGAACCAGTGCACCTGACCATAACGATCCAAGCACCGAATCCATAATATCTGTAAACCCATTGTGCACGTGATCCACTTATTAATGAGACTTTAAATTCATATTTTTCTTCAAATGTAAGGGTACAGATGTTAATTTCTGAAAATAGACTAGCAGAGGCCGAGGATAAGGATTCCAGCAGATACTTGATTTTGCTACTGATTCCAGCAGATTTGTTTTCTAGAATTGGTCAATTGGAGTAAGATTGCAAGTACAAAATATTTATGTTCATCCACTTGGTTTGTTCTTTCATTCCTAATGTCAGCAACATTATATTTGGGCTTCAGAAATTTCCAGTTGAACATTCGTTACATTCCCGTCATTCAAACAAAAATCCTGTTGAAGCACAAACACTCAGAAAACAACAGTGAAAATGGCGGTTAAGGGATGGTCATTTTCAACAATTTTGAATCAATGCATTAAATCTAACTTGCACTGCAGCATATAAAAAAAGCTTTCCCAGTTAGCAATGCACACTAGTTTTGGTACACCGAAAACTATGACCAAAAAAATAGTGACACCAAGAAGCAAGATATTGGGAAAATTCTGCGAAAATTACAAAGAATTGTGAAGCACCACGCCGCAGTGTACAAATGGGAAGGCAAATCCTGTAGATTTAGATGTTAAAAAGAGGATCAGAAAAGTGAGAGATAAGCCATCACTTGTTTACCAACAACACCTGCCTAAAGTTAAAAGCTCCTGATTCTGCAAAATGTAAAGAGAGCTTGTTTGGGTTAGTATACCAAAAAGCCTATATATTTTTTCTATTCTCCGCTTGTGAATCACAAGACGGGCTGGCCTATACAAAGATCATTTTGCCAACATCTGCAGATCTGAGATATTGTAGCTTGACACCTCGAAAGAATTGCAATCACGTAACCCAAGCGTATGATTTCTTCCAGTCATATTCACAAAACCCAAGCGTATGGTTCCCCTCTTTTGTATTCATGGCGATTTCTTAGCACGGAATTCATGCCTGAACCCTGTGAGGTTTTGGGTGAACTTGTCCCTGTTCTTCGTATCCAGGGTCCGATTGACTTCGGTCATTAGCTTGTCAAAACATGTGGCAAGGCGCTGATGTTGCTCCACCGGCTGCCATGTTCAAAGATCAGCCACCACAGAGATAAGAGACAAAGACAACTGATAAATTAGCGATTGATTTAACCTATAAAAACTAATTTGAATTTCCAGTATATATATATATATATATATATATATCTTCCAAAGTTTTGATAGTTTTTTCTAGCTACCTATATAGTCAATAAATATGGTAACTGCAATGACTTCATTACCTGTGAAGCCAAAATTTGTGTTTTCAAGTCATTGAACATCTGCAAGGACAGGAATGGCACAAGTCAGATCCGGAAAAAATGTCATTATAACCATTGAGTTTCCTTGCACAAATATTAGCAGTATCATACAAGCTGAACCACCAAGGATGAATATAAATATCTAAAACCTTAGCTCGGGGCTGTAACATTCAAGAAGCTAGAAATTGACTATGGACAAGGGGACCTCCAAAGAAAAAAGAATCCCTATGTTCTATTGAAATCATTCTGAGCAGATGAAGAAAATAAAGAGACAAGGCATCAGAATGGAGATAGTATAGCTAGTGTTACCTGCTCACTAATGAGTATCAAACTCAACATTGGCCTACTGAGGCTCCACTGATTGCCACAATCCTCAAATAAGACAATTTCAAATAGTGTCTTCAGAATCTGCATTATCAAATAAAAGGCTCAGGTCTTTACAGAATTCTGTAAGTGTATATGGGTGGCATGTAGTTATTTATATCTAACATTAGAAACAACAACAGTGTGCCACAATCATCTCGAATTTAATATTAGAGCATGCTTGAGTGTGTGAGAAATCTGTGATTCTGATTCTGATCTTGCATGTGTATACATGCATACAGTGTATACTAATACAAATAAGGTGGAAGTTCTTCGTATAATGACATAGTGACCCTTGATCAATGAACAAATTCTCCAGATTAAGTAGCAATAGCCATTCAATAATGTTTTGCGAATCACTGACCCATAGTAAGTTTCAACATATATATCACCTAGCATTGAACCACTTATTACAGAAAATCTTGAAAGAATCAAAACTTACTTCAGGGAACAAGGTGGGACATTCTGCAACAAGTCGTGCTAGCTTAACTGAAGCCGGTAGATTGGGTGCTTCCCCCATAGTAATGTTGTTGAAATAGAAACTGGCTAAATTATCAATCGCAGATGCACACTGGAAGGAGAAAAGAGAAGGAATGAGAATTTATAATTTGAGCCATGTAAGCAACTGCAGGCCACTAGCCTAAGTCACTTTCATGCAAGCATTATCATTGAAAACTACACTTTACAGTTTACACGAACCTGGGAAGAAATATTTGCATCCAAGTCTTTAAGACCAGATTCGAGCGATCCAAGTATGTGCACAAAAGTGCTTGCATCCAGATTTAATATGAAAGTAATATGGCTGATGAACAAAACCTCCATGAAGGAAAAATATGCTTTACATAGCTGCCAAAATTAAATAAATCGTTTAATTATTGGTGAAATTAAACAGAAAATTGCAAAGCATTTGCCTATAAAAAAAAGCAAGAGAAATTCTAAAGAAATATGAAACACCATGCCGCTCTTCAGTCAAACATAATATTCTAGCAGGATAGTGAAACGTAATGCAACAGAAATGTCAAATGTCAATTACGTAAACCAAAAGCTGATAAACATTTACACTTAATGCCCATTAACCAAAGACAGCACCCATAAATTTTACAAACAAAGCAATCAGCCCATGATGGCAAGTTGGCAACATATTCTACGATCAACCTAGTCCTTGAGACAACATGCCAGTTAAAATTGTCTGAAAATCATTCAGGCCATGTATGCTCATACTAAATTCAGCCGAAAAATGAAAAGTGTTACAAAGAGCATTCCTCAATACACAACTAGATATGCACACGGAAGGGTGCCAGGAAAAAAAAAGAAGGGGAAAATATGCACGGTTACAAGTTTAGTTGCAACACCAAAAGCTGCATATAAAACCTATGTAAAAATAATACTTCCCTTTCCCAGTACAGCATGTTTCAATAGTACATAAATCTCAATTTCAGATTTTCAGCTAACCAAGACAGAGAGGTTCTACATTTTTTCAAACAGTTCTATATTCATATGGACCTTTCTGGGTATTCTCACAAAAAAAAAAGACAGCATATCATGTTATTAACACATAATTATCTTAAAATTTTAACTGAAAGTAGAACTTTATCCCTGAACGATATTATCTTACTCACAAAAGCATATGCAAATGCTTTTCTGGCACTAGATTTGTGGCATTAGATTCACCAACTTTATTTGAAAAGCCATTTTTCAAAAACATGCTCAGGAAACAGAATGGTAATATGGATGAGGTTGTCTTTTAATTTAAATTTCATGATCTTTTGCAATATTTATTTATTCAAGAAGTTCATAAAATACAGTGAAATAATGTCGGATACCCAAAAGACAAAAGGAGGCATTTACATGGAATACTAATGCAAAATATAAACTGGAAGAAATAAAATGTCAAAAGGACACAAGTTTAAAATGTACCTTTCGAAATGCCATTATGTCTGCCAAAGGAATGGACAGAATCATCTTCAGAACCACATCAAGGACATCAGCAAGTGCAGGGTCACCATATAGTTCAAACACGCCGAAGTTCACATAGTTCCCAGAAAGCGCTAGTATTCGACATTTCAGGTGTAAAATTTAATAAATTAAAACATTATACATTGAAGTGAAATTTCTGTAGATTACATACATATAAGCCAAAAAGCAGTGTGATAACTTCCCTTTAGCATTAGTAAAACAACATATATTGTCTTCTTAAACAACCATGCTTGATAATGTATCCATACAGTTGTTAAACTCAGTTTCTCATTAATCTATAACAGCCAACAATAATAATTCAACCCATTTTACTAATCCGAGCCATTTGCTTCTCCAAACAAAGAGACCTATTTGATTTCTCATATATGCCATATGGTGGAAGCCTGTTTTCTTTTTCATAGGAGTAGGACAATGAAGCTTTTGGCATAGAATGGTGGGGAGGTTCTAATATATATACACAGAACTTCTCAATTCCTAACCAGCCATCTCAGCTGAAACTATTGACATTATGAAGCATGGTTGGGTAGTAACTAGAAGGAAACCACAAATATATAATCCAATAAAGTTAACTCTTCCGTATTCTCTTTTCCTTCAGCTTCTTTGTTTATCTTTGTTAGTTCTACTTTTTTCCCCTTACTGCTCAAACATGTAATTAATAGTCCATCAATGTTTTTCTCTAAATGAAAGCAGGATTTTATCTCATGCATTACTACATTTATGCTGGCTAAATATCTCACTTTGTCTACTGACCTGGCCCATCAGAACCCTTAGGTAAAGGAGGCAGCCTAAGTTAGTCAAATGATATTATCAACCAATTGCCAAAAAAAAGTCCTACTTTACCAAATGAAGATGATTCCCTTTTATGGCAAACATTTAAGCTTGAAGGTGTTTCAAAAAATGGTGAGGAGTGAGGGTCCAGATCCAAAAACCAAATTTCTATGCACTAAGCCATGTTTCTGTCCATGTTTGAGAGCAAAATACCAAAACCCATGCTTTGAATCTAGATTCTATACATAGAACCCTTCATACCAAACCAAGGCTCTATGCCTATATATAGCCCACCCTTGATTGTCATTGAAAGTTTAAAGGCCAAAAATCTTAAATGCAATGCTTACAAGTAATCAACACATATACATGAACCCGAAGATTTTACAATTAATCAAACTGGATGTAGTATGATTAGTATCAAAACAGAGATTTCCATTTTAGTTGTTTTGTTTAAAGAAAATGTCGAGAGTTGCAATTGTTTTTTCCTTTTACAATACAAGGCCAGTTAGAGAACCTATCATCTATCAGATGAAAAAATACCAAGTCTAGAAAGCATTCAGAGCTGCCTCTTTTACTGTTTGAACATATTGAGAAAGCTGTGCAAATGTCAAAGAAGTATGAAGAAAAATGAACAGTTTGATGCAGAAAAAAGAGATCAGACTGGTCTTGTTATTGTTACTTCCCAACATAAAAAGATTTCATGCAAAAGAATTAGATGTGTACCTCTTGCAAGAACGGTTAAGCAAATCCAAATTCCTTTGTATTTGAATAAATAAGCATCCAGCATATTAGGAAGGGATAATAGCCTTGATCCATAAGCAACTATAAGCTTGCTAATTTCACGAAACAGAAGAATGCCATTCGGGGATGATGATTCAAACGTCAAACGTTGAGCTTTATTCAGCACAAACTCTGCCATAAATTTTAATATTGGAGTTGTAACCTGAAGCACAAAGATACAGAAATCACTTTGCTTATTATAAAAGGTGGAACTTCATAAGCCATATATAACAAAAAATAATAACGACATCTACATGCTTGATTACTTGCAGAAGATTTTGAAGGGAATGAGAAGGCAGGGCCTAAAGGTGAATAAAATAATGTTAGACAAGAAGATGAAGTAAAACACACAAACCCCAAATTACTGTTTGATTGAAAGATAGAAAGACACTCTCAATGGGACAATCCCCAAAGAGCCACTCTCAAGGACAAAATCTCCAAGAGCCCAAGGCACTAATGCCTGATCCTCACTCTTAATTTCTGGATACCCTCTCTCACCCTAAACATCACTATATAAAGATAACACACCCACCACACAAAACGCGCACGCACACATAGCACGTAGGCTGTACCCAACACCAGCACGCAGGCTGTACACAAAAGGACATAATATAGAAAGACATTAATACCCTTGTTGAACGTTTCCTAACAAATAACCAAAATTAGCTCTAGTTACCCACTCAAAGAATAAGGAATATTACACCATTGGTACCTAAACTTTGCGATTATTTCCAGTATGAGTTAATATCGTTCACTTGTGACCAACTAACATGCTACATGGAGCCACCTGAGATTTGAATATCAATTTTTATACAAAGTACTCTTCTAATTTGTAAAATATTTGTGGTGACTATTCCTTTGTATGTTAAATTTGGCCATTAGTTGCTAATTTTCTAGTAGACTTAAGTTTAGAATTTACTATAAAGTTTTTAAATTTAGAATCTGTAAAATATCTACGTGGTGACTATCCAGTATGGGCTAATGTATATTATTTATAGATTAGTAAACTATGGTTTTAAAAGCGTGATTAATAAAGTTTTATACAAACTTTGAAGTTAAACCAACAAAGATATTAGCTGATTATGACCAACTTCACCAAAAAGGGAAGATTTGCATCACTTCTCCAAACTATAGCAGCATTGTCAAATTCAAGAAAGTATTGCCAGAATGCAGAAACTTCTACAACTTACACTCTAAAGGTCTCAACAGTACTTTATTTAACAAAAGAGAGGCTAGGAAAACAGTGTTGTAAAAGAAAACTGTAAGAAACTTACTTCGGGAGTATCAGCCCAATGTGAAATGCCTCTTATAAGGAGTGGTATATGAGCAGGATACATCCAGTCAAATAGAAGGCCATAAGTTCTGCGGCTGTAATCGTAACAGAGCAGTTAAGACCCTAACCAGCATCAAGCAAAAAGGAGATATAAGTATAGTAAAATAAATTGACGAACCTGTTGGTAGCCATTGTAATCCCCCTGAGATCCCTCATCAAGCCAATTAATGAATATTTCACAGCATCAGTCCTAAACATTGCATCCGGTGTTGACTCCAAGGTAATAAAAACCTAAAATTATCATTAACCATACGTGTAAGAATAAAGTCCAATTACTCGTAAATATATCACAAGTACAAGGTACACAATACTGTCCGTGGTAGAAAAGATCTGGCACGATGTATATTATGCAGCTACTAAAACAGTATTGAGAGATTTATGAAATAAAAAAACTCATCCATTCTTTAAATCTACGTCTGCTTCATTTAAATTAAAAAGAATTGTCTGGATTGTTGTTTTCTGACCAAAAGATGGAGAACAGCTCACTAGAGAGAAAAACTGCCATGGTACAATGTGACAACTGACAAGCAATGGCCATGAAGCAGTCCTTGGCAGTTGACACTTTCTTTTGAATAAAAATTCATCAAGTACGAAATTTTCTTGACAGCAGAAAGCACAAAAAAGAGTCAACCCTTTGAAGGAAATTGGTACTGTTTCCTGGAAATTATGCACTTATGCCAACTCAAAGATGCATCAAAGATCCCACTGCTTTTCACCAAAGTCCAAAGTCAGGTCAGGTTTGTTATCAGGTGATAAGTTTTGATAATTTTTTGGCTTTGGATCAGGTTTGGGCAGGTCGGATATCCCAGGTGGGGTTGCCTTGCCACTTGTACTTAAAGACAAACTTCATCAAGCCCTTTTTCATAACTCAAGCTTGTGTACTGGAAAATTGTTCATTATTGGTAGTTAGCCAATTTAAATTCATAAGTAAAAGACTCCAGATAAAGATTCCTTTCCCACTTTCCAGCATGCTTCCTTGTGCCACTACTGAGTGCAACAAACCCATCAACAGATACCTCCATTTTATTCAAGTGCTTGATGAAAATTAAAACAATTGCAATGGGATATCATTCAAAAGTCAAACAAATCATTGTTCTTTACCAAGAAGAAATAAAAATAACCATGTTCTTTACGTTGCATCAAGCATCACTTTATTTAGATAAGTTATCATTGAATCATGCATTACTTTGCAAAAACAGCAGTAGCAGCAACCAGTGTGGTATCACTTTGCAAACGGGACAAAATTCAAATGTCGAGCAAATCACTGCCTTCTTAAGAAGAATTAAACAGAAGTTACATAACCTTGTTCTTTACATTGCATCAAGCATCACTTTATTTAAATAGTCATCATTTCATAGGGCTCCATAAAACTTCAAAAAGATATTTGTTCATTACCTTTGAGAGAGGCTCCATTGAAGATCTAAATTTTACAGGACTGTCCTCCATAAAGATCAACAAGCCAATGGTGTAATAAAATGTAGTTCTGCTGCGATAGTATCTGTGAGATTCTAGAAAGGGAAAGTGCTCCCTCTGACATCAGAATCAAAAAAAAATATTGAACAATTTGAAGAAGAATAAGAAAATCTTAGCTGTAACATAAGCAGAAGGAAGTTATTGTGCATATGTATAAGAGCAGAGATTACCGTATGGTTTGCCACTATGAAATTGATACTATCCAACTTAAGAAGAAGCTTCCCAATCATGTAGCTGAAACCCATAAGGGAAATGTTCAATTGAAAATTTAAGTCTCACCACAGCTGAAGTCCAATAAATAGCATATAACAACTAACCCTGATGCCAACTCGAAGAATAGGCTCAAGGTACGATCGATGACTTCTTCACACTGTAAACAGGACATATAAGTTTCAGTTGAAAAAAACGAGAAGGATATGAACAGAAAATCTAAGATGATATCTTACCTCAGTATAAACTTTGAGATTTGTAGCAAGCTTGGTGACAATTATATTTAACAAAATAATATGGTCACCAATTCCAAGAAGTTCTGAAAGGCGAGCATATAACTGCTGCAACCAAAATATAATTATTACTCAAATGTTTCTAGGAAACAAGTTTCTAAATAATTTCATGGACCAATATTTACCTTAGAAGTAAAAACAGCCTGATCACCCACATAAGACTTCCGCAAGTTCTGGAAAAAGACAAGTATAGCACGATCTAACCGCTGTTTGCTTACTTCTCCGTATCTCTGTCAGACAAAGCAACTAAAAACTTAAAGAAATAACTAAATCAATCTTAACCAATGGGCAAGAAGTACTCAAGTCTGTGACCAGGACAGAATAGATCCTATAATGAATTATAAGTAGCATATTAGTAAAAATCCTCTCTAGTTTGTTTTTGAGATGAAAGGAATACTTAAAACACCATTGCAAGTTATCCAGATAGCCCTAAACTAGGTATGGTAATCAAAGAAATCCCTTTGAAGAGCCTACTTGCATGAAAATTCAACCGCAATTCAAAGCAAGAGTTTACTCCCTGTAAGCTATACTATCACAACTGTCACCTCCTTTGCAATGTCTATCCAACTGGACTCACAGGGCAGCTACTGCTGAAGGATTTTTCTTCCACAATTTTTATAAAGTTTAATTTGACTCTATAGATTGGGTTCTATATCTTTCGTATTCTCTTTCTTTTCTGTCTTCTTACAGGATACTTCTAAAGTGATGACGTAAAGGGCGTAAAAGGGAATAATTATGCAAATGAATCCATAATCCCTAATTAAGTGCTTCGTACCAGAATTTCAGTGCATTTCAATTTTTTTGGAATTGCTATTCAAGTATGCATTAGCAACCGTATGCATTACTCCTTAGATACCTGGCTATGCAGTCCACTATCAGTAATCTTTACTATCTGCAACACACGAGCTGATAGTTCAGCATCAAGTACTTCCTGTGACTCTGTGCTGCAGGATAATTTGGGGTGGGGGGGAAAAAGGGATCATTACGGTAAAACTGCCATCTGTAATTGTGTCTATCAAGAAGTGCTAAACTTTTTGCACTATTTATGCATGTTATATGTAGAGCAAATTATATATTTACCTACAGCCATTGGTTTGCCTAATCTTAAGAATGGAAGCAACTATATGAATTATCCATGCCAGTTTTTCTTCGATTACAGAAAGCTCATTTTTGTCACTGGCCTGGATTTGTGCCCTTTCCTGCAAACGAATCAAGTAATGAACGTTACTAGACCAACCTAGATCATCATAAGAAAATTTCTAGAAAATTCAACTGCACAAGGGATAGTTTTGTAGGATTTTAACATACCGTATATGCAAGCAACAGAGGCTCTATCACACTTACTATATACATGCTACTTGTATCATACTGCAAGAGAGATTCATCATGATAAAGTTAAAAGGTTAAGTAAATGCTTACAGAATAAGAGTTGCAGGGTCAAAAACTTTAGTGCTGAAAATCAAACAAGACATCAAAATTCATGCAAAACCACAGTTGAAGAGATAAAAAGGAAGCACAAACCATGAAGAAAGATATACCTTGAATCTACAAAGATAAGGAAAGCAATCAAGCTGGTCCTGAAGTAATTCAACTTTGTCTAGTGGATTTTCAGAAACATCATCAGGAAGACCGGACTGTATACATAAATATGTTAGCTCTGGGAAACGCATAGTTGAAACATATGTAAAGTCGCAACATATATTAAAATCAACAGTAGGCACCTGAACAGAATCAAATCTTGATGAGATAAAACCTTCTGTAATCTTAGGCACAAACTCATCAAGCTTGCTTGGTATATCGCCCTTCAAGTATGGTACAGAAGAGACTAATCTCGACCATAATCCTAAAAGATAGTACACACTGCTGCTTGCCCACTGCCCATGATGAATCACCCAATGAAAACAAAAGCAATATTAAAGCAGAAGCAACTTAATCAGTGACCTTAATTAGACAAGAAATTATGTAAGCCTTTTCTTGACCAAAATAACTGCAACGAAACAGAGCTAGGTCTCAAACTTATAGTTGATGCAAATTATTTTACACAAATTCTTAGTTGTTACGTAGCATATCCATGTTAGATTTGTACTGAGTACAGATAATAAGATGCAACTCTTCAAATATAAAAAAACAAATCTGAATATTTTGAGATCTTGCTGTTAGACACTCCTCTTAAATGCAAAAAATATAGGTTTGAGGTAATAGTGTAATACCTATACATATAATTAAGTGAGATAAATATACTTAAAACATAACCAGAGACAATTAAGACTACAGCTTCATTCAAGCATGTCTTCTCTACCTTCATAAAGCAATCCCCAATGTATTTGTCCACTTGAATCTTTCTTTTTTCAATCATACAAAGTCCAATAAATCTTATAAAGCCCAATAATGAAAGAACTCACTATTACTAGACATTAGTGCTACATCAAACGAAATACTAGAACTTGCGAAATTAAACAGAATATATGATAGCTGATGTTCAACATTCGTAGCATAAATTAAATAATGAGTTGCATATTACTAAATTGGAAAAAAATAGTTGACAAATATATAAAAAAATCTATATGATGGTGGTTAACCTGCCAAGACTGCAGAGACTTGGATGTAAACTCTGCCACAAGATGTATCCAATCACTATAGCCTTCAATCTTCACCAGTTCAGTCAACTGCAAAACATACCATCAAGTATATGTTGTCAGCAAGTGCAAACAGAATTAAATGTCAAAAGGATGATGCAGAAAAAATGGAAAAGATTAATTAAACCTTTTTAACAAACAAACTATCACTGAGATAATGATTGATTTCTTTAACATATCAACTGTTTAGAAACTAAGTTTTCATGATTGAAAATTCAGTCCCGAGTTTGGAATAACAACACCATCAGAGCTACATAAATTCTACTCATATATACACAAGAACAAAGAAACAGAATATGAAGAAATTCCCAGCAGAAAGCATACCTGAAAATTAACCCTGAAACGGCCTAGTAAACGACAAAATGCATGATAATTATCTTGTTGAGCAAGACCTGATTACAGCATAGAGATCATATTTTAATAACAAGAAAAAAACGGAGGGGGAAAAACTCATTCCAGAAGAGTGAATAGCCGGCCATCAACAGATGCAAGCCAAAGCTACAACTAATACCTTGCCAAAACCAATGCACATAATCAAATAAGTGAAAAATAATCAGAAAGGATCTCTTTATTTTACAAAGAGTAAAAGAATTTGAGCTGAAATGCATCCATGCCAACAAAAATTCCTTCAAGAGAGCCAGTCTTTGATAATCAAACTGCTCAATGATCTTCCAATTTGGAGGACTTTTTAGAGAAAATGGACTAAAAATTATCACCTTTCCCACTTTGTAGAATTTCCTTCGTTCCTGTCATCAAATGGGCCAAAAACTTGGAGCGGGCAATTTCACTCGTGAACAAAGAACGCCTGACTGAAGCCAATCGCACTAAACACTCAAGTGCCTGAAAGTCAATATCAACAATATTGTGAAAACAATGGTGATAGAAGATTATGGCATTTTATATAATAACAATTTTAGTATAGATCATAAAGTTTGAGAAGACCGTTCCAAAAGTCATACATCCATGTTTTATTTTGTTCCGGATAACAGATTAACTTTATAAAGTCCTACTACTATTCTGTTTCAAAGAAATTTAGTATCTTTTTGTTCCCCGTATTACCGTTAGAGCCCTTCCCCATATAACAAGAAAAAAAGAACCCAATATATCCCCTTATATTTTATAGTGCAACATGGTGATATGTTTTTTGTCAATCAGACACTACTAGAACATATGAACTAAGTCTAAAGAGGACATCTACCGAAGGCCACAGGAAGCATTTCAAGATGCCTCTATTTCAACACAGAAAAAGCAAAGATATTCCAGTTTCATAATTTTATAGTTATGCTCACAAAACCAATCAAACCTTCAATTGCAATTGTGATTTTCCCACAAATAAAGTAAACACTATCACATCATAAAAACATTTATTGAAACAATAGTAAAAAAATACAACAATGAGGTACTCTGAATACAGCTCCCTAGTGTCATTGCCAGACATAAACAGGACATGCACATGAACTCGAACTTTTCTTATTGTTTTCATGAGTTTTACAAAAAAAGCCATTCTTTGTATGATGTTTCAAATGTCCAAGCAATTTCACCAGCATATTTCATATTATATAAGAACTTTCTACTTTGACATAGAAATTGATGCTCACACTACCATAAATACACATGCATGTGGACACTAATACAAAGGTAGCAGGCAAAAAATAGGTTATGTGAGAGGAATCATGTGTGGAATTCTCAATTCTACCAAGACCATCATCTTATAAGTCCATAAGCACAAAAAAAAAAATGGTTGTATCCTGTTTTTGTCAGATGTATTAATTTAAGCCATGAACTTGATAATTCGTTTTACAATACAAAGACTGCAACTGGTAAGGGTAACAACAGAACGATGGTATACTTAAAACCAGGTTAAAGCCGCTATAATAAAAAAATATAGACAAGTTGAGTTTTTGCGCTCATAAATGTCACTAATACCAGAACTCGAGTCTAAAAAATGAAAAATGAAATCTAATAGCAACTCAAGCAGAAGAAAACCACTAAAATAAAAAAATCGTCCAAAAGTTTTAGAAATTTCCAGATAGCTTAGCTCATCACACAGGACAAAAAAGGCTACAGGCATAAAAACAACTTTAAGTTATCTAGTAGGGGGAGGACAAAGGAACTTGTCAATCAAAGAAAATCATTAAAATCAAGATGATAAACTAGAAGGAAAAGAATCAAGTAAGGAAGGCATCGAACCAAAATAAAATGTCGTATCAACAAACCTCTGTGGAGACTGGGGGTTGTGTGGTTGCATAATAGTCAAAGAATAATTGGAGTGTGCTAGGGTCTTCTAGGAGAGATCTCCATGATGAAGGAATCTGCACAATTAATAAAGGACATAGTTAACTCAAAATGTAGTTGTAAAAATATGAAGCATATGATGAAAATGAGATTTGACATTAGAACAGTATATGCTACAATATAACACAAACTATACCTGAATTGTACCAAACTCTTCTGAACTCTCATCAATAGATGTCCCAACAAAATCAAAAGATAGACACTTAAGGGAAAGAGAAATTGCCAATTCTTGCAATTGGCTTGCTGTTTCACGTTGGTAAGGAGAAAATACCACCAAAGGTATGCATCAGTACAATGAAATCCTCAAAAATGATGAAAAAATATGGATGTGAAACTATATTCTAAATCATTACCATCATTTCGAAGTTGTTGCAAGGAAGTTAGAGATATCTGAAATATTTGGAAGAGAGACTGGTCTCTAAAGGAAGATGCAGCCCTTCGATGATGTGTTGATGGCATGCCTGGATTAGGCTGGAATTGAAGCACCATAAGAAAGAAGGATGTTAAGAAAAGGAAGACTACAATCTAAGGATGTATGACCAATGAAAAAAATATATAATAAAAAAATCTACTTAAAATGAACAGCTAATTTCTAAGTAAAACATTTATTCTGGACCTCCTTCATAAAGTGAATAAAAATGTGTTCAAAATTTGCGATAGAAGAGATTCAGCCCCTTTACAGAAGATTTGATCGCATTGCTACTACCCCGTGTCATTTTCATGAAAGAATGAGAACAGAATAATTAACTAAATGTTGGGGAAAGGAGAATCGAAGAGGAAGGTGAGGGAATGGGGTTGTCGTAGGTGATGTATACTCAACCAATTGACATGCTTTTCAATGCTCACTCCATAACAAAATTATTTAAACAGCTCATTTCATGTAGGAGGGATATGAAAAACTATGCAAAAGGTATCTTTTTTTTTTAAGGAACTATGCAAAAGGTATCAATTAGGCATGATATGTATAAAACCTGATTCATCTCAGAGACAAGTTGATTAAATATCTTCAAGCCAATGGTGTAGTGTTGTGGTGTGACCTGCACAATAAGAAAAAGAAAGTTGGCGACATAGTAAAGGATTTGTACTTCCTGATAGCCTGGAGCTGCTTCCATACATTTTTGCACAGTAAACCAAGTAAAAATTTTGTATGGAGAATTTTGTGATGAAGCCTATGCACAACTTTCTTACCTGGGTGAAAAAGTTCATGCAATCCTTCGCAGCATCTCTGAATCTATCATCGTCAAACCAACCAAATTTTGTGAGTCGGGACAATAACTGAATGAGAGATTGAATCACGAAATGCTGCAACTCTGGTCCTCTTGTTGCCAAGTAGTTTATAAGATAGTTCCCTAAGAAAAAATAATAATTAAATTTTTTTTTAAAAAAAGGTCAAAATAAGATCACCGCAGTTAAGAAGTAGAAAGCATATATATAAGCATAATAACTCAAGCAATCAGGTAATTCAATGATGCAAAAGAAACAATTTCTAGTCACATATTACTTCAAGGATAAACCCTACCGATATTGATACTTCCTTATCTTTTCACAAAGATTCAAACTGAAGCACATTTTGTAGTGACAGCATCCAGTAATGATCTTATCAAAACATATTATCCAATGTACAAAAGAGAACCTTGCAATTTCATCATCCTCATTCCTCACGTCATAAAACACAAATTACCTACATTCTACAATAGATTCAAATTTCGCACAAACTAAAGAGAGCAGGTCATTACTGATATCAAGGCGGAGCTGCAATGAAAGTGACTTCTCAGTCACTTGCTTCAAGAGGCTGGAGCTAGCCAGCATCAACGCATAGGGAGTCAATGCATTATCCAGAATGTACTGGCACTGCGGTATATACTCAGTGTTAACAGAGAAGCAGCGCAAGGTGTTCTCAACATGCGCCCTCTCCGCCGAATCCTGCGAGTTGTACAGCCGTTCACACATCGCCTCCAACTGTTGTAAGCTCTCCATAGCTGATCAAAACGCCGACTCCAAATTTCCTGCGCAGATTAAACCCAAACAAACACTCACCAAAACGAATATCCCAATTCTAACAGGAAAATCGAGAGAGCTGGAGCGATCATCCGGTTTTTCCAAATCCCTAAAAACTAGAAGCTACATTGGCCGGATTTGCAACGAGCAAAAATGACAGTAAAACATCGATATCAACAGAAGTGCTGACGGAAGTGGAGAGGATCGATCGATTACCTTGTGTTGATAGTTGAGAACCTTTGCTTCGACGCTTGGAGATCGGAAATCTTCCGTCGGAGGAAGGAGAGAAGCGAGGAGGAGTGATGATTTTGGTAGCGAGGAAAGAGGGATTTGGTGAGGAGCCCTTTATAGGAGAAGCAAAACCGGAGCCTGAAAGACGGAGACGTCGGGGGAAATGGGAACCCAATCACAATATTTATGCGAAAATAGGGTCGAATTTGGGAAGGGCACTGTTAACGGACATTTTTTTTTCTTTTTTCGTGGGAGTTCGATCTGGGTTACTTTTGCAAAATAGAGTCCTTAGCTTGCCAAATTGTCTCATATTACACAACACAACCAATTCGTAAAGACATGTTTGGTTAGAGTCCGACTCAAAGCTCGTGATTGGTCTCTTAAGTCTTATCCCTAAGACTAAGCGGTTAACACCCGCTCACTCTCTCGTGCGCTTGGTTACTGAGTGTCAATCAATCGGATTAAAATACCAAATTTCTCTTGTCTTTAGTAAAGTAAATATGGTCGTCCACTCCCTCGCTAGTTTTCCTTTTGATTTTCTTCTTGATTTTCATTTGCTTGTGGACTCGCCTGTGGGCTCCGCTCATATGTTATTAGACAATGTTCGGGGCAAGGCTCTCCCCTGCATCACTTGTGACTAGCCTTGTCTTATTCGAATAAAATTTTGAAGGGGTCTTGCCCTTTCTTGACCCAAAAAAAAACTCCATTACTAATCTAATTGTATATTATGTATCTACAAAATAGCCCTCTTACTTGTCTATTTCGATATAGATATATTGATTTGAAATATAACAAGGTAACTTAACGCGAAAAAAATATGTAATAGCAGAAGAACAAAATTAGGAGAGACTTCAAATATACAAAAAAAAAAATTGAGGAAAATTTTCTTCATTCTCGTTACAAAGCTCGTCAAATATGCCATACAACCATATTGTAATACAACATCTTTATAATATTGTTTCCTTTTCAATGTTGTTCTCTTTGTATAATTAAAAATGTGATTACATTACAATACATCATATTTGACAATATTGAAACTTAAAACTGATACATTATATCAGATATACTCTCAATTTTTTACGATTTAAACCTATTCGTTGACGTGGAATCAATTGTGGCTAAGAAAAGTCTATTTCTTAAATAAGTTAAATAATATTTAATTTGAATGTAGAGCGACAATGACTGATTGAACTAAGATAAACAACAACTGATTAAACTCATCCAAAGACTAATAGAAAAGAGTTGCTTAGTTAATCAATTGTCTTTTACTCGTGAATTAGTTATTCTTTTGGGGAAAATGCAGATACTTTTAAATAGTTGGAAAATAATCCATATTTTTCTTCTTCTCTTAAGGCGTTTTTGGATCACATTAGATAATACATTATCTTACAGTAAATATTGCATTATAATGTAAGATAATACATTATTTAGTACAATCCAAGCATGCCCTTATTTTTCCATATTAACAATGTAGTTTGATAGACAATACGCATTTATTTACTTTACTTGCTTCTTCATTCACATTGTAATTTTGGTTGAACAATCACCTATATTGTAATTTATCAAACCCTTAATAATAAGTACTCCGTATTATTTTTGTTGCAGAGTACATTTCTTGTAGTGTTTTATGGCGAACAACCAAGTATTTAAAAATGCTCGCAAAAGCTTATTAACGACATCAGTACCTCGATCATCTTGCTTGCTAAGATCAAAATATGTGAACATGGCTAACTTATTTTTTTGGTTGAAGAACATGACTAACTTATTAGCTTCACATTTACATATTTTGTATTTTTATTATCTTCTCTCCTTCCCTCCCTCTCTCCTTTTGTAAATTTTTATGTCTTGTTGTAAACACTTCACTTCATCCAATCAAAATAAATGAACCATAAAAGTGGACAAAAAGATTGTGGTTGATTGTCACGATGAAGGGTTTTGATCTTAGATTCCTTTAGCCAAAATTTAACCTAAACCACATAATTCGTGTTTAGGTTTTGGCCGATTTCGGCCCGGTTTTGACCAATTTTGGAGTCGGTTTTGATTTGGCCTCAAAAAAAAGGAAATGGGCAATTAACCTAAACCTTATCTATAACTATATATTAAAGTTGTGCCTT
The DNA here is from genome assembly GCA_964016875.1 of Fallopia convolvulus. Taxonomy (NCBI): domain Eukaryota; kingdom Viridiplantae; phylum Streptophyta; class Magnoliopsida; order Caryophyllales; family Polygonaceae; genus Fallopia; species Fallopia convolvulus. The sequence goes on from OZ024737.1 coordinate 41,393,358, forward strand.
TTTGAGCCACCAGAACGATTCTGACCCCATCTTATAATTACAAAATTAATTTTTATTTCTAATATTTTAACTTTTTCTATTAAATTTTTCTTTAACTATTTAAATCTATCTTTAATATCAAAAAAATATCTATTTAGTATAACGATATCTTTTAAAAACTTCCTTATACAAGGATTTAAGATTAAAGATAAAATATTTTAGAATAAATATAAATCTTTTAGCATATATCTTTTGACGAATTTATTTATAGATATTATATAAAATTAATGATAAACATTTATAATTTTAAATTTTATAAAAATAGATAATAAAATGTTCATAGATGTATTAAAATATTTGATAAGCCCTAAATTTACATAAATAAAAAGTAATAAAATGTGAAGAATATAATATTTGATAAAAAAAAATATACATCCTACAAGCTATAAATTACTTATATTAAAAATTATATTATATTTTTATTTATTAATATCATATTTATAATGTCTATAAAATATCGAATCGTAGTCGTACATGGTACGACAGGTAAAACTAGTAATGAATAAACTGCGCGATTTAGGTTTCGGTCTAAGTCCGTTTTCAGTTTTGGTCGGTCTGATTCGAATCTGGTTTGACGGTTTAAACTTGAACCGTGCCATGACTAATTTTGGGTCTTGGATTGTGGGTGCACATGTCCAAGTACGTGGGGCTTGTCGTTCATCCTGCTGCGGCAGCTGCGCTGAGGCGGTCTCACCGACTCGCGAAACTTGGTTTTAAGAGGATGATTTTTTTTAATCGAAACTGAACCGGGTTTTTATTAGCATAAACGGGTCCGGTTTACGTAAGGAACTTGCTTAGCAATACTGTATTTGATTGGTTTACACTTTACAGTCACGAATTAGCACTCTTCTCCAACGCCAGCTGTGCTGATCCTGGAGCCAGGGGTATCTCTCTTTTCCATGGCGGTTGCTTTTCCATTCCCGTCTCTCTCATCTAATTCATTCTTCGAATTGTTTCCAGTTTTATTCCGCAGGAATCTCGCTCGTTGATGAGCTAAGCCTCTCAGCTATTCGCTTCCATGGTTTTTCTCTCGCTCGATCTATTGGTTTCTCCTCCGACCGTAAAAGCGAGCTCCTGCATCTGCTATCGCCGATTGGACTTCTGACGACTAAGCTTGCATGGGGTGAGTTGTTCTGATTATCTGTGTCCGCTTTTATTGATTTATTTGAAGTCTGAAATCAAGCGAAGATTGATTGTTTTGCCGATTTCGAGGAGAAGTGGAAGAATTAATTATGAAATTCAAATAATTGTATCTAAATTGGCAGTGATCGAATGATCCTAATTGATAGATGATGAATTGCTTATTTGGTGTACCTGTTTATTTGATGTACCTGTTTATAATCTCTTGGATATGCAAATTTGAGTGATTTATTAAAGTTTTCTTTCATGAGGGGGTTTCTTCCTCGGCTTTGTACCGGGTTTGGGATGCTTAGGAAATTAGAGCTTCTAATTAAAGTGCATAAACGCTCTTTTTACATGTTAGGATGTATTTAAACTTGATTCTTTAATGAGCTAGCTAGATGGTTGCTTTAAATTTGGTCTGGAATCTTGGGTTTCCTTGCTTTTTCAGTAAGCTGGGAAGGACCTAGATGAAGGGAGGATGACCTGATATGGCTTGTTGACTTGTATTATGGGCCAAATTTTTGCCTGATTCTTTCTGGTGGAATCCACATCATTTCTTCTTTGCTCTAATGGATACGCAAGATATGCCTTCTTCAAGGTGTTGTTTGATGCTTGAAATTGACAAATGTGTCGGGAGGAGATCCTTTTGTACATTTTGTGGGCTTTATGGAGCTTATTTTGGTGCTCTTATTCATCTCATGATGGAAAAGCTGAGAAATGCATGCAGGAGTTTATTCTCTGTAAGAGTATTTCTCTCTGTTATTTTTCTTATGTTTCCTGGTATTCCTAATATTGAAATGGGGTGACTTCCTGTAAACCTGTTGGAAAGAAGAGGTTTAGACTAACAATTGTATTTAGTTTTGAGCTATCACATCCTTTATGATGTGTGCTGTAGTTTCTTCTGTAAAAAGAAGTTTAGGTGGAGTATCTTTGTGTGATTTGTATTTCACTCGTTCATCTATCATTATACATGTTGGATAAATTTCATCCTGGGCACAGCTTCAAAAATCCCCCCCCCCCCCAATAGCTCGATATTTATTTTTCATCGCCTCGCAAACATTCACGTATAAATCCCATTGACATAGTCTAGACTTTAAAGTTACTATTGAGTCTATTGGTGTAATGACTAATGAATTTATGGATTTGTAATGACCATTATGAAATGAGTAATTAGTGGGAAGATTATATGTGGCTTGATTTTCAATACTTAGTAATTTTTTAAGGTTTAGTCCTGATAGGCAGAGAGAGTTGAGAAAGCTTTGAGCTTTAGATTAAGTTTTTTGTTTTCTACTAATGGGACAAATATATTCCTTGTGTTAAGGTATTGCACTGAAACAAATATAACTTCTCTGGATTGAATGTGCTCTGTTGGTTAAGAGTTAAACTAATGATGGAATCTCTAACTATAATTTGTTAGCATTAATTGCAATGTAAGCTCTGAAATATGCCATCCTCTGTTCACATTGTGTTCATTTTTATTTTTTATATGCTGGCATTCATTATTCTCCTTGTTTATTTTTCCTTGATGGTAAAATTAGGAATGATGTCAGCCTTCACCTTAGATGGTTGTATAAAGAGAAGTGGCAAAAATGTATCAATAATAGGGCTGTTACCTTGACATGCTATGGCATCTGATTTTTATATGTTTTGGTGTACATTGCTGGTGCTATAATATTCAAGGGTTTATTCATTTCCAGGCAATTGCAAAATTCAGAGACTGGACCTAATCAACTTTATGAAAAATGTTTTGTAACAGAGCAGAGGTTGCCTTGGATGCTGTGCTGAGCCTCAACTAATAATTGCAGTGGACAAACCATCAAAAGGACTTAAGATTCAAGGCCGGGAAGTAAAAAAAGCTAGCATAGCGGAGGACTTTTGGAGCAGCAGCACCTATGAGATGGAAAACAGTGCAATACAGTCACAAAGAAGCATCTCATCTATAAGCACCTCAAACCAGAACCTTGATCCCCACAGCAGCACTAGCACAAACAATCCTGAATTCGTAAATCATGGTACATTATTTGGATTGCTATTGCGCTCATTCTATGATTCTAATTCATTTTTTAATTCATGCTTTTGTATAGTTAGTGTTATATGCCCTTGACCTGTTATGAGTGGATCACTCCCACAGTTCCACCTACAGTGGTAGATGGATATTAAACTTTGCCCTGAAGGTTGCTGTACCTTCTGTTGCAGCCTTTATTCAAAGTTCATGCTCTTTCTTTTGTTCGACCACTCCTTACTGGGCTGTTGTTACTCTGGTGTTTGTGTTGTTGCAGGTCTTCTTCTCTGGAACCAGGTTAGGCAACAGTGGGTTGGAGAGAAGAAAACTCAGAACCAAACAAAAGTGGTGCAAGAGCCCAAATTGAGGTGAAAATTTCTTATTGTCCTTTGGTATTTATAACTATCATTTTTATTAATCTTCAGTAAACTGTTAAGGTGATGCTTTATTTCAAAGTGTTTGGTTTGTCAAAGTAGGCTGAAGTTTGAAAACTGATTGTGGAAAGATCTTCAATTTTGGGGTAAAACTGGCTAAGACTTCTAGATCCTCCAAAGAAGCAGCGCATCTGTCTCTTACATCATTTAAATTGCATGGCATTCTTCCTCCTGCTTAGGGTGCATAATTACATATGCTACTTCTTACAATCCATGTTCTGATTTTTAGTAAGGAAAATCCCCTGCAGGCCTAAATTGAGCACCATTAACTCACTTCTGCTAGAAACTTGACCTCTAATTTCATTTTTAACTGAACCCACACAGCATCCAGTTACAAGGTCATCATCACTGACCTCAAACTAAGAAAACACTAATTGATGTTTAATTGGTCAATATTCAGGATTCTTTACTGACAGTGGACATTGATGAAAAGGCTAGAGTGATTTACTGCAAGGGTGCTGGAGGCAGTAATAAATAATAAATAAGCGAGCAAGGACTTAGGGTGTCTTCTATCTCTCAGTGTTGTTCTGGGAGACTATATATTTAGATCTGCAGTCTGTGATTCTTCTGAAGCATTAGGTTTATAAATGAGAGTAGTGAAGTTTGGTGTTTGTGGTGAGGCATGCGCTATCAGATTTACTTTACTTCATCTGATCACCTTAAAGCCAATATTATATGCCTATTTAGTGTTCTCAAAATTGAAATTGTCCTACCCGGAAGAAAAATAATTGGTTTATTAGGGTGCCTAAAAATCAACCTTCTTGTATAAAAGCATTTCTACATTTGAAATTCTGTTTTCTAACTGTGCTATGCAATCATACAACTTCTTTATGCATATGAAAGAAATCAGGATAATCCAACGAAATATCATTGTATCTAGTCTAACAAAATCTTGAAGTGTAGCCGGGACTCATGTTTCTTGGCCGCAGATGAACTATTGGTGGTTTAATGGCAGGATCATATAAGTTTGCATGATTTCTTGTACATGCCCTCACCAGACATATTATCTAGTCTTCAAACAACTCTTCAACTAACCAAAACCACCCCTAATTGGACTCATCCTGATTTACGCAGCTGGAATGCGACATATGAGAGTCTGCTTGGTACGAATAAGCCATTTCCCCAGCCAATTCCTTTACCTGTAAGTATTTGATACTTCCAAGTCTTTATTTGAGAGTCTCAGTACCTGCACAAACACACTTGCTTTCTTTGTTATGCTTTATTAACCACCTCAAATGCCTTTTCTGGTTCTGCTTCACAGGAAATGGTTGATTTCCTCATCGACGTATGGGAGCAAGAAGGCCTGTATGATTGAGCATATATGGTGCTGTCTCACATTTATCATGGTAATTTTTATTTTTATTTTTGTATTCAACAGAGGGTTTAATGTGTTTAAAGGGCAAGTTTGCAGTTGTTTTTCTTTTCAATTCCGAATCCTAATGCTCTTCAAACTCGGGGTTTCTTATATTTCGTCAAATATGTAGTAGCTCAAAATGGAGAAACTGCTTTGCTCTGGCGTGGTTCTAAAAATCTCACTGAAATCTATGTATATGAAAATTGTGTAGCCATTGGGAGGAAGATCGGGCACTTGGTTTAAAATGCTTAATCACGCTTTCAAACCAAGATTCTCTTTAGTTGTCTTAGGGTGTGTGTTATTGCCAAAATGTGATTTAAGTATTTTAAAGCCATCATCAGTTAGTTATTCAGTCCGGATCTCTTCTCAATTATATAATCGAACATGTTTAACTAACGTATCCTTTATACTTTATAATATTGTCCACTTCATGTGCCATAAACGTATATCCTACTAAAATAATCAAGTAAAAAAAGGTGTTCATGACTAACTATACGTTCACCTCATGTATCGTAAGCATATTTTATAATAAATTACTAATCTTTATCTTGCAATTATATAATGATATTTAGTGTATAGGTTCAAATCATGCCAATGAATTCACATCTCATCAAAGTCATTTCGAACGCACAAATTATGGAATAAATTCCATAGTGGAAAGGACCTACGGAGATCTTATATGGGGTAATGAGAATTGAGAAGCAGTCCATTTGGATCACCTTTGCTTTGCCAAAAAATAAATAATCAAAAGGGGGACAACAAGAAATGGGTTTGGCCTACTTTCCAATCATGATATGCTTGTATGGAAACCATGTGCAACCTCAAAATTGGTACTTGTCCATGTCAATCTTGTGCTAAAAAAAAGATTGGCAAGATTGTTTAGCGCAAAATAAAAAATTTGGTGTGGAGTTGTGTTAAAATCTCTACAGACAGATTTATAAAACTTCTCATAAAAATACTAAGTTTTTTTTTAAATATAAAAGAAAATGAATGAATCTCAACTTTTGATGTTTCAAACTCTACTTAATAACTCCACGTTGGGCACTCATTTTTTATTAAGGTGTTTGTTGGAATTTACAATAAAGTTTTTTTTTTTTTAAATGTGTAGGAGACACTTAGGCTTTTACAATGAGAAAAGAATAATTCCGGTATACATAATATCTTTCTTTTATCTAAAAAAAAATGAGAGAATACTGATTTGATAGGTCACAAATGTCATTATCTATCGATTAAGATATTGAGTGTAAGGTTCGAGCTCTTAGAAGCATTAGTACATTTCAACTCAAGGACTTTTTAAGAGGTGATTTTACTCATTTATAACATACAACTCTTGCCCTAACATGTTTAATCTCGAATTCTTATTTGAAATACAAAAAATGATGAAGTCTTATTTGCATGGGTAGCACTTCAATGACAGATTAAGAATAAAAAGTCTCACGAGTGACTTGATTGTTAATGTTTTTAATGGGTTTCTTGGAGTGAGTTTATTTCATTTTAATAGGTTGGAATGACCAAATCCAAGTTCCAACACTTCTGTATGGGAAATTGGAAAATTCATATCTAGAAATTTGTTGAATTTAGGTCCAAATGAAATAGGATTGTCATTACTCAACTTGATTCATGATTGCCTAAACTTCCCACCCACAAGGCACATGGTTTACAAACATGTCTATCTTACCCTTTATCAACCAATAAATCTAGTATAAGCCGTCTGTTACCTTTTTGTTAGAATACATCTATTACTAATAACTAAAATCGGAGCAATTTCTGCCACCACGTTGCGCCACATCACACCTTTATTAAAATAATAATTTTTTATAGTTAATTAAGCAAAAAAGTTATATCCAAGTAAACATAAAGATAAAACAAATATTTGTAAAATTATCTCCAAATAAACATAAAAATAAAATAATATTAGTATATTTTACCAATATAGATAAAAAAGGACATTAGATTTATCATATTTGTAAAAGATAAATTAAAAAAATATAAGAAAAACATGTACATGTGGTCACATATATATCTTTGAAATAAAAATATCCATATAATGATAATATCTTTGAAATATCCATCTATATATCTATAACTATATATTAAATCCGAACCTTTCCGAACCACCAGAACAATTTTGGCCCCACCTTATATTTAAAAAGTAATTTTATATTCTTATTATTTATAATTTTTTCTTTTAAATTTTCTAAAAATCTATAAACCAACGTTCTAATATATTTAATAAAAAATTAAAAGAACGGAAAAATAAAACATAAGATTTTTTAATATATAATGATAGATTGTTATCATAATAAGGTAGAAAAATATTTTTACTCTTAATTTTTTCTATCTAAAACTAACATTCCACTAAATTTCATATTTGGAAAATTTTAATTCGAATTTTAATAAAAATAAATAAAAAAATAGTTTATCTTTATCCTTTTATCTATTTATGTAAAAGATTTATGTAAAAGATTGAAAAAACTATGTTAAACCAAATTTAGATAAAAAAAATTAAAATTTTTAAATATGTATATAATTACTTGCCTAAATTAAATTTATTACTAATAACTAAAGCCGAAATAATTTCTGCCACCACATTACACCTTTATTAAAATAATAGTTCTTTATAGTTAATTAAGCAAAAAAGTTATCTCCAAATATACATAAAGATAAAATAATATTTGTAAAGATCTATCTCCAAATAAACATAAAGATAAAATAATATTATTATATTTTACCAATATAGATAAAAAAAGGACATTATATTTATCATATTTGTAAAAGATAAATTACAAAAATGTAAGAAAAATATGTACATGTGGTTACATATATATCTTTGAAATAAAAATATCGATATAAATGATAATGTCTTTGAAATATTCATCTATATATCTATAACTATATATTAAATCCAAACCTTTTCGAGCTACCAGAACAATTCTGACCCACCTTATATTTAAAAAGTAATTTTGTATTCTTATTATTTATAATTTTTTCTTTTAAATTTTCGAAAAATATATCTAATTTTTATAAAAAACCAAAATTCTAATATATTTAATAAATAATTAAAAGAAAGGAAAAATAAAACATAAGATTTTTTAATATATAATGATAGATTGCTATCATAATAAGGTAGGAAGATATTTTTAATATTAATTTTTTCTATAAAAAACTAACATTACACACTAAATTTTATATTTGGAAAAAATTAATTCGAATTTGAATTAAAAATTAAAAAATTTATTTATCTTTATCATTTTATCTATTTATGTAAAAGATTTATGTAAGAGAGTAAAAAAATTATCTTAAATAAAATTTAGATAATTTTTTTTAATATTTATACTACTACTTTCCTAAGGAAAAAGAGTAATGTAGATTATTTTATCTTAATAATATATGTTTATCTTCAATTTTAAACTTAATAATATGGATTTAATTTGTTTAATTTGATTTCAAAAACAAAATAATTTTTATACATATTATAGGCAATAAATTATTTACATTAAATTTTATATTATATTTTTATTTATTAATATCTTTTTATAATATATCTAAAAAATGTAAAGTCATAGTCGTGCAAGGCACGACGGGTATAACTAGTTTCCAAATCTAAAGTCGGGACATAAATTTGTCTAGTATATATACTCTTTGTGTTACTCCTCCTATTGTCAATTGGTTTTATGAGGGAATCCCATTGGACTAATATGATATCATAGAAATTCGCCTAACGGCTTCTCTCGATCTTGAGTCTGCCATGTCGTGTTGCCCAAGTGTCAACTAGACTAGTTCCCCCAATTGCACTTGCGGGAGCGTGTTAGAATACACTTACACATCTTTTTCCTCAGTTACACTTGCGAGGGCGTGTTAGAATACATTCCCACATCTTTTTTCCCCAATTACACTTGCGAGAATATGTTAGAATACATTCTCACATCTAAAGTTGGGCTCGTATTGCCAATTGGTTTTATAATAGAAATCTCGCATCTTTGTAGTTCTCATTTAAAAAAAAAAAGCTATGAAACCAAAAACTAACTTCTAAAATAAAGGACCAAAATGCTCAAGTCTTCTATTCCATTAGTTATTAAAAATAGCAAGTTTATTTACATATATAATAAATTATATTCAAATTTTACATTGAATCACCCATTGCATGTGTAAGAATACTTTTTACAATTAAGTTTTTAATTCTTTCATATTTACGCTTCATTTGTACTTTTACTTTACTTGTATTGAATTTCTTTTTTCTATTAAAAAAGTTAAAATAATATATTAATACTATATGCTAGTAGTACGTATTGTGTAAGAATACTAATATGTTTTTTTTTAGATGTAGAGGACAGAGTGTGATTCATAGTACCAAGATATAGAACATTATACTATAAATTGAATAATGAATCTCGGGTTTCTAACTAATCAACTCTACTACAGCTGTACTCTAATCTAATGAACTCGTATCTTGCATTACAATCTTTGGTATTTGGTAAAGATTAATTAACTTTGGATTGAAATAGATTTGAGACATTGATTATTCACAACTTGAGATTCTGCAGCGTAAAACTATTCCTAAATCTATGGTTAGAGTAATTGAGTCATCTTGAAAGTTGTTTAGTTAATTAGTTGGTTTTGCCAGCATGATTAAGATTCAATGGAAATGGAAAATGATTTCCCAAGAACCTACCTTCAATGACTCACATACACGTGGCGTGGCTGAGCTGGACCCACCTAAAAAAGATGGATAAATTCACGGACCATGACACATATAATTGATGAACAAAAGGATCAAGAGTAAACAATACACAATACAAATATCATAAGATGCACATTTTCATAAGTTTTCTTTAGTACGTTCCACTTTCAATCTTAACAAGTGACCCAAATTGAATGATAAATTCTGAATTTATGAACTAGCTCGCAATATATATGAATAAATAATCTGTTTGTGTCGATTGACTCGATCTAATGATAATAGAAACAGTGTGACTTGATTTTTCAGGTAAATGAAAGGATGGAGACAAAAATCATGCATTTTTGTTATTAATATTTATCTTAACTTTCCAATATTCACCTTATTTAAACAATCATATAATTCAACTTCATGTATATAGCTGTGTAATACATATCTTTAGCCTTTTTAGTTTTGCAATGTTGCGAAATGCTTTTGGCATTCAACTTGCAAATTACAAATTCTGCAGAATAGATTTGGCAATTGTCAGTTGCTCTCTGTCTCAATATTCTGTTGTAAATTGGCTCATCAAATAAATACTCCGTATATAGTAGTACATTAAAACATGACATGTGCATGCCAATTAGGCTAATTAGCGTATGAATGCAAGACGTGTCAAAAGGTGACCCGATCCACACTTTATACTCGTACTTTAATCCGATCCGAACCCGTACAAAACGAAAATAGGTTTGACCCAATATGCATGTATCATTTTTACAAGTTCATAATTTCGAATTTAATAAAATTAAAATTTTGAAAATTCATATTAGCATCATGATTTCGATTACTAACCTCAATTATAATTAAAATAACTTTACTTTATTATAAAAAATTGTAATTTTATATTAAAACTGAATTCAATTACTATCCTCAATTATAATTAAATGAAATAATTATTCATTTTAATGAAACAAAAAAAATCTTGAAAATTTATTTTAAAAGCGTTTTATGGTTAAATTCAAACCATGCAACAACATGTTTCACTATACGAGAAAAATTAGTTTATATAAGTAATATAGGCGACAATAAGTGTTCAACATTAAAAACAAATATTCTAGTTATTAGATAACGAACTTGTTAGTGGACATTCTAATCTCTTTTCTTATATATAAAAAATATTTAACCATAAGACAAGCTATCCAAACAACTTAAAGTTTAAGGCTACGATGAATTGATATCGAAAGTGATAATTTAGTACGTAGTAATTAACTCGAGTAAAAATGGTTCTTAATAACTAATTTATTATCAACATTCTAATTATTTTGCGATTCTGTGAGATAGTTCAAAGTAAACTTATAGTACGTAGTATTTGTTAACCACTCACTTTTAATGAAAACCAATCAAACTCACTCGAAATTAAAACTTCTTACCTAATCTAAACAAACAATATGATTCAAATATTTTTCTCTTTCAATTTCCTCCACTCTTTGTGCTTTGTTTTCTCTCATTCTTCTCTTCTTATTCTCTAGGTACAAAAGCCAAACCTCCAATTTGTTCTTCTCTTTCGAGTATATTATATAATGGGATAATATTTAGACAATAATGAGCAAAGTCATTTGATCCTTGAGTGGGAAAAAAAGTGACAAGATCCTAAAACGCGTGAAGAAAATGACTCAAGTGTCAATTTGTCATTCATGTCCCCTTCCTCTCTTACAACACCCTTTCACTAAATTCAATCCAACTTTTGCCTATTTTTTACTTTCAACAAATACAAATTTTGATTGGTGTCTAAATTTTATAAGAAGTTTGCGTAATGTCTTAATTACTGTAGTTATTCTTACGAGTTACCACATCATATTTTTTTGTTCACATTTAGGGTTATTAGCTTGATCATAGAAGATAGGCTAGTCCACCAAATAAACTAAAAACAAGTTTTACTTCTAATTAATTATGCACACTTTAATAATATAGTACCACATGAACTCAAGTAAAAGCTTAATTAGACATACAATACGAACTCTTGTAATATTTTAGACATCAAGTGTGAATACGAACTCTTGTAATATTTTAGGCTAGTCCGCCGACGTGGATGCTCTTAGATAGAGGAATTGCAAATAATTTTCCTACATATTTTTTTCTTTAATATTACTTGTTGAGTCATCTGTTATACCAATTATTTCTGTAATTTTTACTTGTTAATATTACTTGTTGAGTCATCTGGGCCACAATTTTCCTTTGGATGCAATTGTGAATCACCAAGAACTTCTTATTCTCATCCGCAAGGATGCTCTAGGGCGCCTTCCGTAAGGAGGAACCCCTAATTCTTACCTTTCTCAAAAAAAAAAAAAAATTCTGTAATTTTTACTACAACGGTTATATCCTCTTATTAAATAATTATTTGGTCCACATTTCGTTATATTCTCTAGGCTTGTGTGACTCTCTCTAACGACTCTTGTAGGCCCAATTCATGCACATCTCATCCAAAGAAGGAAACACCACCACACGTCACAACAATCAATGACTTAAAAGTAGGCTATTTATGTAATACCCGGTATCTAAAAAACCCGATACTTGATTCTCGTTCCACTTCTTATTCATTTTTTTTTATAATTGGGCCCAGGGACCGATAAGGATTTCTTTCTTTCTTGTTTATGTGGGTCGAGAAGCCCAAAAGGGCCCAAAAACCTAGCCGGCCCAACCTCCTTTCTCCTCCTTTTCTCTCACGCGACCCAAACCCTACCTTCTTTTGTTTTTCCTCTTCCCGGCTGCGCCGCACACATGAGAGGGGAGAGGGAGAGTGAGGGCGCTCGCCAGCCCATCGCCGCCCACCATTCTCGCCTCCTTGTCACCGATCTCGCCCTAAATCGGGCTTGACAACCTTCAATCTAGTCGTCGGGTCCAATTGAACGGCAGTTTCCGCTCCCTCGCTCCCCGATTTCGCGCACCGCTGTCTGGGTGTTGCTGGTCACGTCACTGATTGCCCGTCCCAAAGCCGTTCGAGGAAGTCAAGCAGTCGTTTAGCGCGTAGTCGTCCAGTCCAATCGCGACTGATCACCGGTGTGACGCTTTGATGGGACTTCGCCTAACGCCACCCCACCAGACCAACGGGTCACTCAACTCCAGGGTTGTCGCGCGTCGAACCGGACTCGGCAAGTTCCGAGGGGTTATGCTTCAATTTCTACCGTCGCTCCTCACTAGTTTCACCGGTTGAAGTGGTCCACGCCAACTGTTGTTCGATCGGCTCTCGCTGCACTTGCCGCCGAATCGGTTCCGCGGCGCTGCGTTCCGCCTCTCCCGCGATTAGGGCAGTGAAGCCAGGTGTTCTTCAGGATCTTGTCTTGCTCGATATATGTGATCGTTGCTCTTACGGGAACTCTTTATTTGAGGTAAGTCGTTCTTCGACTTGCTCGGCTTGATTCAATTCTTGTTAGATTGAGTGCCATGTATGTGGAATTGGTTTTTGGGAACTAGTCCCTTTGCATACTAATTCTTTTAAAATGAAAATTTTCTCTCGATGCTTGTAAATATGGTAATTGTAATCGTAATTGTGTAACTCATATTGCGATTCAAATTGTATTGTAATTGTAATGGTTTTTTGTGCCTGTAATTGTATTGTAATTGCGATAGAAATTGTGCGTTTGAAACATGTAATTGTAATTGTAATTGTCTTTGTAAATGTAAATGTGGTTGTGCTTGTATTTGTGTTGCAGTTATAATTGTAGGTGTAGTTGTAACTGTGATTGTATTTGTGATTGTGAATCTGATTGTGGTTGTGAGTCTGATTGTGATTCTGAATATGACTGTGACTATGAGTGTGCTTGTAATCGTAACTGTAATTGTGATTGTGTCTGCGAATATGATTGGATTTGAGTTGAAATTGTGGTTGTGCTTGTTATTGTGATTTGTTCGGGTCTATTTTTCTTTCGATGCATTTGTTTTCGTCTTTTGAGAAGCTTCTGATCCGTTTTGCTTGAATGAGTGAATTGATTGTATAAACCTTATTTTGGAATGATTCCATATTACGTGCTTGTATATGTTTTTGGAATTATGAAAAAGTGTTTTTCAACATTTTTCGTTATGCGTGCATTGGGTTCCACCGGTGTGGTCATGGGTGCGGGTACGCTGAGGATGAAGAGGCCTCTGGGCATGATCATGCGGCTGGAAGGGACCCCCTTCTAAAAATAAAAAAAAATGTTTTGGCAAACGCTCTAGTAGAGGTTTAACCGGGGAAAGAAAGGTGAATAGGGGAAATGGGCACGTGTATAGGACGCGCCCTGACCGTGCGCCATAGATGAGAGGCCAAAGGATGCCAATTGGATTTGAGGAGGATGTTGGTTGCTATTTTATTCGATAGATTCTATTTGAATGGTCTCGTGTTCATGGGTCTTGTTTATCGGAATGTCTTGTTTATCAGAATGTAATTTGTGGTTGTATATGTTGGGAAGATCTTTATGAAGATTATTGTTATCCTTGTTACTATTAGTGATGTTATCTGTATTAATTGTACTATTATGATATTGTTGAATTTTTAATGTGATTATAATGGTGATGTGGTCCGTATGTGTATGTGTGTATCTGTGTGATGGTGTGTCTGTGTGTATGGGTGTCTGTGTGGTTATTTAACGTTAAGTGTTGAATTGATATGAATCGATAATTATTGATTTATGTGTGAATCTTGATTGCTAGGGTATGTGTGGTTTTTCAAACGTTCTATATGCATATCACACTTTCTAGCTCGAATTAGAATTGTAGCTGACTCTTCGAGGAATATTTTTTTTACAGTTTCAGGTACGTTTGAGGAACTATGATGGATCCTCTGCGAAGTGGTGGAGCGGATGTTGGCACGAGTCACATTAGGTCCGGGTTGTTGGGATGTGGTTAATTATGTATTAAAATTTGTCTGTTGAATTGTTTGTTACTAGTCGGATAGAACTGGGTTAAAATGGTTAGAAATTACAGAATGATTCGATTGTCATCTTCTGTTTTCAAATTCAAGAATACTACCATGTTTCATACTTTCAGTAAAAAAAAAAGTTGGATGTTTTATTGTTTTCTCGTCGTGCTCGAGTTACAAGATCCTAGTGAACTGTTGTCCGACCATTCTGAGTAGAACCCAGATAGGGTCTACCACCGAGTAGCGCCCTGGAGATATTCGGGGTGTTACAAAGAACGTAGGCAATTGGGATTGGCACGAGCCAAAGAACGTAGGCAATTGCCCATCTTGATTACATAAGTACGTACGTTGATGAACTAGCTTGAGGGTTGTTATGTCCCAAGGACAATTCAATAGAAAACGAAGAGATTAGAAGGAAGATTAGGTAGAGATTTAGAGGGAAGAAGAGAAATTGGAGAGAAATGAGAAGAGATAGAGGAAGAAGATAGGACTCTACAAGGAAGAAGATAGGAGAGAAATGTGAGATTTTATAATGTGTTTATTTTGAAAAAGAGGAGATCGAAATGTGAGATTTTATAATGTGTTTATTTAATCCTTCATTTCTGATGTTGATGTGTTTGGTGGGCATGTCTAGGCTTTTAAAAGCCTTTCACACCATTCATCTACACATCCCCACACCCCAAATTCACCAACTTGATTATGACTTCTCCTCTTTTCCCCACCTTCCATCTTTTGATTTTCCCCTAACCCTAATTTCTTACTTGAGTGATTTTTATGCCGTTCACAAAAAGAAAAAAAACGAATAAGAAGTGGAATGTGAATCAAGTATCGGGTTTTTCAAAGACCGGATATTACATACTACCCTCCTTAAAGAAAGTTTCGGCCCGAAACTTAGGAAAGATAGAATGATAAAGGAATGCTAAAACTAGTTTGAGATTTTAAAGATACCTCTCCATTAAAGTCGTTTCGTCATCGAATCGTTATTCCTTAACTTTGAACTCCAAACAGATTCCACAAAAGCAACCAACAAAAACACGGCTCTAAGACCACAAAACAAGGTTATTCAACCCAACAAACACAACTAATCTCCTTTCAAACGAATATACTCAAACAGAATGGGTATAAACATTTAAAATTTAAAATATAGTCAACAAACACAAATGCCAATAAACATTTAAAATTTTAAACATTTACAGAAAATAACATGAAAGGAGAAGAATGGATGTAGGATAGCTCAATAGAAGAAACTGAAGCCGAAATTTACCATCGGGTTGTCACATACCTCGGATATTACAATTTAAGACAATTTATTAATAAGGCGTTAGAAATCTATTACATTAATACTATTATTCATAAATTTGTTTTATTAAATGTTTAGAATATTGCTTTTAAATTCATATTTTTACAAATGAACTCTGAAATATGAGTTGCGATCATATGCGAAAGGTTGCTACAGTGCTTTATGCGGGTACATGTGAGCCGTTGGATTGATGTGTTTTAATGGCCAAGATGTATTACACGCATTTAAGTGATACTCAAACACGTAGGGGCATTTTTGTCTTTTACGCGTCAAATTATAAAACAAGTTACAAGGGTCTTCTTCAACCTTTTGTACGTGTAGCATTTTTCGACTTTTTCGATCGATTCTTTTCCATACTTGTTGCATTTTGCTTCTTCTGATTTGTTTGGCTTTTTTTGTTGATTTCTTATGTCCTCTCTTCATAGATTTAGCTATAGATCTATTTTCTATGGTTCCCAGTTCACATGTGGGTTTTTTTTTTAATTTGGAGCTTGGTACTTCTATTACATGTTGTTGTGTGTTTTGGACTGATTTTTGTTGATTATAATCAAACCTATGAAGATTGTGCATGTTTTGCTTTACAATTTCAAGTTTTTGATTGAAAACAAAGATTAATGACCAATGCACATCTAACGGCCCACCATGTGTTCGACAAAATGCCCAAATGTTCAATTTAGCGCTTAGATCATTTTTTACCAATTGTTCATAAATTATGAACCTTTTATACCAAAATTATTAACTTATACTATCATTTATGAACTAGAATATATGACGCAAGTAGTATGTATTGTGAATTATATTTCATGAACCTTATTAATAATGGTTATAAACCTAATTGTATAAAGATGTGAAACCACACAATATGTTTATGTACTAGATTACGGGACAAAAATAATAAATATTATGAATTAAATTTCATGAACTTTATTGAAAATTGTTATGAACTTAGCGGTATAAAGACATGAATCAATAGAACATCATTTATGAATACATTCACCAAATAACAAGTATTGTGAATCAAATTTAATGAACCATATTGACAAGTGTTATGAACCTAACCATGTAAAGACACGAACCAAAACACCAACTTTTATGAACTAAAAGTCATGAAGCGTGAGATGAAATATTATGAACCTGTGTTTTACTATAAAACATGAACCAAATGAACAAATATCATGAACCAAAAGACGTGAACAAAAATAACAACTATGATACGTTAAAAGACATGGGTTGTAAGATAAACTATCATGAACTTAAGCATAAAAAATGAACCAGAAAAAGAACTACCATGAACCAAAAGATATAAATCGTACGAAGAGTTAGCCCGTGTGGAATTTGAACCCACATCTATGTGCATTTTGCCGTATCCAAACTAATACCAAGCCAATTAAGATAGCTGGAAGGTCAAATTAATAAATTGAATTCAATATCAACAATACCAATAAGTATTAAAATAGACTCTTGTAAAATATGAGCAACCCCAAACCCTTCGAAATACTTCGACCCGCATTAAATGCCGAAAAATAGGACTGTTTGGGGGGGGGGGCTAGAGTGGGTAAAACCGTACTCATTATGGAATTAATCAACAATATTGTAATATGCACATTGCTCTACCATTTGAGCTAATAGGCTACCAAATAACATGAACTATAAGATAAACTACTAAGAATTAAAAGTCATGAACCATAAGAATTATTATGAACGTAGTTTACATAAACATGAACCGAAAGAACAAGTACCATGAACCAAAAATCACGAAAGAAAATAATAACTAGAACGAACTAAAAAACATGAACCATAAGATGAACTTTGATGAACCTAAGGTTATTCAAATTAATATGAATCAAAAGAACAATTGTTATAAACAAAAAAGCATGGAACAAAATTTATGAACCATAAGAAGAAATGTTATGAACTTTACATTTAAAAGTCATGAACCAAAAGAACAACCGATACAAACAAAAAGACATGACCGTATTAAGAATTAGCCTATATGGGATTTGAACCACATCTATGCGCATGTGCACATTGCTTTACCATTTGAGCTAACAATAACAAGTTTAAAAAATCTTTTCAAATTTCAAAGCTCAACGCCTTCGAGCGCACCAAATAATTTTCCAAGTAGCTCAAACATACAAAGTTAGTGTTCTTCATTTTTTTAAAGGCAACCAACCCAAATCGTTTGAGTTCATCAAAGAATCACATAT
Organism: Fallopia convolvulus; assembly: GCA_964016875.1. Lineage (NCBI taxonomy): Eukaryota > Viridiplantae > Streptophyta > Magnoliopsida > Caryophyllales > Polygonaceae > Fallopia > Fallopia convolvulus. The sequence goes on from OZ024737.1 coordinate 41,411,367, forward strand.
TTAAGTCAAGTCAACTCAACAAAGCTCATTACCCATCATTAATTTCGAAGGAATCCATATATCTACCACATAAATACTAGTTGTATCAAATTATGTCTAAAAAACTCATTTTGAAACCAATGTTGTAAATCTATGCCATAGGCCCATAGCCCAATCGGAATCGGAATCGGAATGGAGTGAGCTAGAGGGTGAGATTTCGAGTTTGTGGTGGAGATTATGAAATGGATCTAGAGGTTGAAGATGAGTCTCCTTTTCCCCTCAAAAAAGAATGTGTGTGTTTTTGGAGTAATATGTGTGACGGTATTTATGTCTTGTCATTCAAATTTTAAACAAATTACATTCTGTACCATCAAAAATGAACCGCCCCATTTTATTTAGATTTACTTGAACCGGCTTGTTCTAATCACAACCATCTATTCCTTCTAATCTAACGGAGCATAATTGCTCGTATTTTTCACTGTAAGCCTAAAAACAATATTATCTATACTAATTGATAGTACAAAGATTTTCACAAAAAAAAACATACGTTATAAACTGAGTCGAAATGACTTAATTTAACAATATAATAAAAACATTACTAACTAGAAATCTTAAGATTAAATGTATATAGCGATTAATTTATCCGATAAGCCGCAAAATATTTTTTATTGCTCTACATATTTATATTCCAATTAAGCCCTTAATCTAAGTTAAAATTATTAATTACTAATATAAAATACCCTAAATTATTTGAAAAATATTAACATTTTATATGTTTTAAATTATTTATAAGCAATAAAATAGTTATAATGAATCAAGAAAACACACCCTTTAAACCTACTAGAATAGAAAAATGTGTCCACTCATTTTCTCCTTTAATGTTATGTGTTGACTTATCTCTTATGCCAATTATCTTTGTTCTTTTCGCTATAGCAGTTAAATCTGTTCACCAGATAATTCTTGGGTCTACATTTCTTTATATAGGATTGTGTGACTCTCTCCAATGACTCTTTTAGGCCCAATCCATGTGCCTCTCATTCGAGGAAGGAGACGCCTCCACGTGTCACAACAATCAACGATCCAAAAAGCAAGCTACTTATAACAATTTATTAAAAGGCGTTACGAATATACTACATTAATACTATTATTCATAAATTCGGGTCTTATTAAATGTTTAGACTATTTCTTTTAAATTAATACTTCGTATTTTTTACAGATGCAATATTATCTATACTAATTAATAATACAAAGATTATCGCCGAAAAATCATACGTTGTAAACAGAGTCGAGTAGCCTTAATTAAACAACATAATAAACACATTACTAACTGGAAAAATCTTAAGATTAAATGTATACAATGATGAATTTATCCGAAAAGTTGCATAATATTTGTTTTTCTCTACATATTTATGTGCCAATTAAGCACTTAATCGAATTTAAAATTATTGATTACTAATTTAAAATACCCTAAATTATATGAAAATAGTTACATTTTATATATTCTAAATTATTTATAAATTTATAAGCAATAAAAAATATTTATAATGAATCAAGAAAACACACCCTTTAAACCTACTAGAATAAAAATAATTTGCCCACTCATTTTCTCTTTTAATGCTATGTGTTAACTCATTTGTTATGCCAATTATCTTTACGTTTTTCGCTACAATAGTTAAAACTCATTCACTAGATAATCCTTGGGTCCATATTTCCTTATCTAGGCTTGTGTGACTTCTTCAACGGCTCTTTTAGGCCCAATCCATGCACCTCTCATTAGAGGAAGGAGACACCATCACATGTCACAATAATAAACGGCTCAAAAAGCAAGCTACTTAAGATAATTTATTACAAAAGTGATACGACTTACGAATGTACTACATTATTACTATAAATTCGGGCTTTATTAAATGTTTAGACTATTGCTTTTAAATTAATATATTTTACAAATGCAATATTATCTATACTAATTAATAGTACAGAGATTCTCGCTGAAAAATCATACGTTGTAAGCAGAGTCGAGTAGGCTTAATTGAACAACATAATAAAAACATTACTTACCGAAAATCTTAAGATTAAATGTATACAATGATAAATTTACCCGAAAAGCCGCATACTTTTTTTTTATTGCTCTACATATTCATGTGCCAATTAAGCCCTTAATCGAATTTAAAATTATTGATTACTAATTTAAAATACCCTAAATTATGTCAAAAATAGTTAAATTTTATATACTCTAAATTATTTATAAGCAATAAAATATTTATAATGAATCAAGAAAACACACCCTTTAAACCTACTACAATAAAAAAAATGCCCACTCATTTTCTCTTTTAATGCTATGTGTTGACTCATTTGTTAAGCCAATTATCTTTGTACTTTTTGCTACAGTAGTTAAACCCGTTCACCAGATAATCTTTGGATTCACATTTCTTTATCTAGGCTTGTGTGACTCGCTCCAACGACTCTTTTAGGCCCAATCCATGGGCCTCTTATTTGAGGAAGGAAACACCGCCATGCGTCACAAGTCACAACAATCAACAACTCAAAAAGTAGGCTACTTACGACAATTTATTAAAAAGACGTTACGGATGTACTACATTAATACCACTATTCATAAATTCATGTCTTACTAAATGTTTAGACTATTGCTTTTAAATTCGTATCTTTACAGATGCAATATACTAATTGATTGATAGTACAGAGATTCTCGCCGAAGATTATACGTTATAATATAGTCGAGTAAGCTTAATTGAACAATAGAATAAAAATATTACTAACCAAAAATTCTTAAGATTAAATGTATACAATGATTAATTTAATCCGAAAAGCCGCATAATATTTTTTTATTACTCTACATATTTATGTATCGATTAAGTGAAGTACAAATTATTAAATTACTGATTTAAAATCCCCTCAATTATGTGAAAATAGTTACATTTTATATATTCTAAATTATTTATAGGCAATAAAATATTTATAATGAATCAAGAAAACACACCCTTTAAATATGTCCTACTAGAACAATTAAAAAACCACAATTATAATTTGGTACAAATAAAATAAGATTGCAGCAGCAATTGTGAGTATGACTGGTCAACTTGTTTGCTTATTTCAGGCAAAATATATTTCTTATGGTGATTATACAAATACCCAAACCAAGTCCTTCTCTTTGACATGTACATGAGTTATACATCCCCCTTAACCCCTCCTTTAGCCTTTCAGGATAAGCAAAAGGGGAAATTTTTGCAAACCCACTTTCCGATCTCCAGAGTGGTTTTTAGTTTCAGGTTCAATGAATTTAACACTTTGATGAACGTACCAAATTCTGATTCATATGCAAAATTGCAATAAAGAAATGAAATTTATTTGTGTTGGCAATAAAAAACTCAGACCCCACATTGACAGCACCCAAAGATAAAGGCACACACTTCATATACATTGAAACCAACCCAACTCCATTCATTTCATTCTTCCCCTCTTTCTCTCGTCCTTCTCGCCTCCCTTTTCTCCTCCACCCCTTTGTTACATTTTTGCCCTATTTTGATAGGGTTTTCTCATGCTGTAATCCGTCTTTTGATGAATCTTGCACAAACTGAAGCTACAATCTTTGCTCTTGTTCTGATCATCATAGTTGTGGGTCTTGGAATTTTGGATCTGGGTCGTGGATTTTCTGTTTCAAACCGGTCAATTTTTTGCCTCTTTGAGGTTTTTGCTCGGATTTGGAGATGTCTCAGTTCTTCAGCTACAGTGGTGAGCTTATGTTCTTCAGCCCTTTTTGTTCTTTTTCTGAATAAATCAATTATTGGGTGATATACTTGTTTGCTCTTTCTTATGTGTGTATATATGGTTAAGGATTGTTTTAAGTTGTATTGATGGAGGAATTCTTTTGTTAGATGTTGTTGGATTCTTGCTTTCTTATTGCTGATCCATAAACTGGGTATTCATTTAATTTGAAGAATTTTTGGTAAGATTGTGAGAATCTGTCAAATAGTTTAATTTATGAAATATACTATATATAAAAAGATGCTGTTTGGTTAGATCTGGCTGGTTTCTCTGATTTGTGTGAAATTGAATCCGTAAATAGCTATACAATCCAATTAATTGTAAATTTGATGAATGATTTTTGACAGATTCTCTGTACTTTTTTGTTTGAGCTTTCTTGTGGAGTTGTTAATTACAGTTTTGAGCAACCGATCTAAATTGGATTCTTGGTGTTTGATGATTTTCAGGTAATGAGGATTTTTACCTTGGTGGATCCATGTACTCCAACCTCAAAGAAGCCGAATACTTCATGCCCCTTGGCCACAATGCCGACGTCTTCTTCCCTTGCAAGAGGGCTCGAATCAACGCTCCCCTCGCCCCCTTTAAAGAGAGTTTCATTCAGAAGAAACAAACCTCAATTGATGTCCTTCCTGATGAGTGCCTATTCGAGATCTTTCGCCGATTGCCAGGAGCTCAAGAAAGGAGTGCTTGCACCTTTGTCTCCAAACGCTGGCTCTCGCTTCTGAGCAGCATTCAGATCAATGAACTAAGGAAAGACAATTCTGCTCCTGAGGAAACCGTGAACGAAGACGGGTTCCTTACAAGGAGTTTGGAAGGGAAGAAAGCCACTGATGTGAGATTAGCTGCTATTGCAGTTGGAACGAGCTCACGTGGAGGACTCGGGAAGCTGATCATCAGGGGTAACAATCCTACCCGAGGAGTTACGAGCCTCGGTTTGAGGGCTATCTCTCGTTGCTGCCCGACTTTGAAAGTTCTCTCTTTGTGGAATGTCCCGACAATCGGAGATGAAGGTTTGATTGAGATTGCTAAAGGCTGCAACCAATTGGAGAAGCTTGATTTGTCTCACTGCCCAATGATTACAGATAATGCCTTGGTTGCTATTGCAAGGGGTTGTCCTAAATTGGCCTGTTTGAATGTCGACTCATGCCAGAACATTGGGAATTTGGGTTTGGAAGCAGTCGGCAAACTCTGCCCTAACTTGAAGTCGGTTTCAATCAAAGATTGCCCTCTTGTGGGTGATCAAGGAATCACCTCTCTCGTGTCGTCTCTTTCCAACGTCGTTACAAAATTGAAGCTTCATGGACTCAACATTTCCGACGTGTCTCTCGCTGTTGTTGGCTACTATGGTCGCTCGGTAACTGACCTTGTCTTATCAAGCCTCCAGTATGTGACTGAGAAAGGGTTTTGGTGCATGGGAAACGGAAACGGTCTCCAAAAGCTCAAGACTCTTACAGTCAGTTCTTGCAGAGTAACGGATCTCAGTCTTGAATCCATCGGCAAAGGCTGCCCGAACCTGAAAACGTTCTGCCTTCGTAAATCCGCCTTTTTATCAGACAACGGGCTCGTTTCTTTCTCCAGAGTTGCCGGATCTCTCGAGAGCCTTCAGCTAGATGAATGCCACAGGATCACCCAAGTCGGGTTTTTTGGTCTCCTCCTGAACTGTGGTAATAAGTTGAAGTCCGTCTCGGTTTCCAGCTGCCTCGGGATCAAGGACATGCCCGTCGGTGTCACTCTACCAAAGCCGACCCACACCTCGCTCTGCTCCCTCACAATCCGTAACTGCCCTCTGTTCGGCGACGTGAACTTGGCTTTACTATCAACCGCTTTCTGCTCTGAGCTCCAGTCTCTTGATTTATCGGGCCTTCTCGGGATTTCAGACTATGGTGTCACTCCATTGATCGAAAGCTCCGATGCTGGCTTAGTAACAGTCAAACTCAGCGGCTGTGTGAACCTAACCGACGAGACTGTATCGGCTCTGGCAAGGGCTCACGGAGGAACCCTCGAGCTTCTCAACCTCGAAGGGTGTGGGAAAATAACCGACGCAGGCCTCCTCTCGATCGCCAACGACTGTTTTCTGTTGAGTGAGCTCGACGTGTCGAGGTGCGCGATTACCAACTTTGGCGTCTCGGCTCTGAGCCGCTCCAGCCAGATCTTGGGATTTCTTCGGGTCCTCTCAATGGCAGGATGCGCTCTACTCTCCGACAAGTGCCTGCCTTCGATTGTGAAGCTCGGTTCGAGCCTAACCGGCTTGAACCTTCTGCATTGCAACGGGATCAGTAGCCGTGTTCTCGACATGCTCGAGGAGAGGCTCTGGAACTGTGACATCCTTTCTTAAACCGTCAGAACGGCGTCGTTTTCGGGTAGTTGGTTGCTTTTTGGGTCCATCAGTTAAAATGGGTCTTTACTCTACACACCAGGAAAGAACACAGTTCCTTATTTTTTCCAGAAAAACCACCAGCTGAGAAACCAGATCTCCTAACCAAACCTTTTTTGCAGGAAAATCCTGTTAGTTTTTTGGAGATGGGTTTATTTGAGGCTGGTGATTCTGAGAAGTAGCATGAACTGGGTTTGATCTGGTTTTAGAGCCTAGACTTTCTTCTGTCTTTTAAGTTTTAGCTTGGCCTTACTACTATGGTTGAGTTTCCTAGAGTTTGCTTTGGTAATGTCAATCTTCTTGTGTTTTGTTTCTTGAGTTCAAGTGTTGTTCTTGTTGCATTTTAGGGTTTGTTTGTTTGTTGTTGTTGTCGTGGCGTCGTTGCGAATGGCAGTTGGATCAAGTTTGGTGTCTTGTTGATGGGGCGAGGCTCATGGTCGATCATCCTCACCATGTAAATCTCCATTTAGAGGTTTTGTGTGGTGTGGATGGTTGTTTTTCAAAGTCTGTTTAGGGTTTTTTTTTCTTCACCATGAGCCTTTTGGTTTTTCAGGCATCAAATTGTTATTGGACTGTCATTTTGCAATGGTGCATCTTTGTTGTAATGGAAGTTGTTATAAACTTATAAAAAATCAAAAAAAAAATGAAAAAAAAAAGAAAAAAAGAAAAAAAAGTTTTTTTTTAATGTTCATTTTTTGGATGCTTCAAATTAAATTTCCCTTGTTACACTATTGTCTGACGGATGTAGATACTCTATGATTTAACTTGCAAGGTGTTTTTTTTTGTGAGACATTTTTGTAAATAAAGGGTGGATACTACTAACCAACAGTATCATGTTTCACGCGATGAATTATTTATTATAAAAAAATGTGTGATTCATACAAACCTATGTCCATAATGGGTAATTAGAATAAAGTAATATTTTCTGAAAAATATAACAAAATTCATAACCTTTTTGTAAAGCATTATTTATTTATTTTTTTGGTCAGTAAAGGGGCATACGATGGCCCAAATTTATTAGCTTAAATCGTTTTCAACATAAGAGATAATCTGACGAGGCATATGATGAAAAACAGAGACATCAACATCAAGGCTAAAACTAAGATTAGCAAGACTATCAGCTACTTTATTTGATCTCCTAGGAGTATGATTGACCGTCACTTCCCCATTGCGCTGATGAATGAGTCGACGACAGTGGACCACCAAAGAATAATCAGGGTGGGTGGGGGGCAAATCATCGGTTAGTAAGGACACCGCCCCCAGCGAGTCCGTCTCCACCACGGCCTGGTTGACATTCCATTGAGCAAGCATCTGAATTCCATGAGCGATGGCAAGTAGTTCGGCCCTCAGAGCTGAACAGTGACCGAATTTAGCAGCAAATGCCACCACAAACAACCCCTGCGAGTCACGGAGCACTCCTCCACCACCAGCCTCTCCGGGGTTCCCACGAGAAGCCCCATCCACATTGAGCTTGTGCCAACTAGCTATGGGGGGCGTCCATCGTCTCTCTGTCACTGCAGCCCGCATATCCCTATCAAATTGTTGCTCTTTATTCATGGCCTCAGAAAATGCTCTCGACATTGCAGAAGCCGCATCCCAAATTGCATCTGCATTGTCAGGGGCGTCTTCAAACACCAGCTTGTTACGTTGTAAAGCATTATTTATGATGTCTTATCTAGGCATCAATAGGCACTATAGGAGTACCCAATCTATGTTTAGGCAGGGAAATTAATGTAGGTGGAAATGACAGTGATATTTTGCGAACGTGAATTTAGCCTTTGAAATCTTGGCATCGTGGAACAAAGCACTCCATATGTTCCCTTATTTATTTATTTTTTATTTTTTTGGTGATAAGGAATATCTATCATTGGTGGCAAATTCCGGACGCATGGCCTAGCTGACAAGGATCACGAGTCAGGTAAATTGGTTTGTGCCGACCGGCTCGACCCAACGGCAAGAGAAATGGTGAAACTTGTTTTTTCACCCGAGTGAAGGGGTGGATGTAAAGATTGAACGTGGAACCTTCCAACATCTTCCACGCCTAGAGTCATTTCACATGGGACTATTTTATTTTATTTTTGGTACAACTCCATTTGTTTTTATTTCATGTTCCTTTTCTCTTATTATTGGATTTATCAAGCACAAGAAAGATCAACTAACCGAATCAATTCTGATCTTCTTGGATGATAGAAAGGACTATGAAATCATGTATATTGACCTCAATGTGTGAACCTAAGAGTAAGTTATTTGGCAATAATTGTGAAAAGGTGAGCGAATTGAAAGGACAATATTGTCATTTTGCTCCCAATTATTGTGAGAGAAATGAAAATTTGGAGTTTATTCAATGTAATGTAAGTTGTAACGCTTTTGCAAAACATTCACTTTTTTTGAAAAAGAAACCTAAGCTTGGGGGTCATCCGCTTAGATTCGCTATAGCTATTCTAATCTGTATTAGGTAGACCTGTCAATCGGGTCGGGTTGGGCGGGTTCGGGTTCGTTCATTTCGTGTTCGAGTTAAATCGGGTTCCGGGTCGTTATGGGTCACGGGTCAATCGGGTCGTGTTGCAACGGGTTTTCGGTCGGGTCGGGTTGACCAGCGGGTCTAAAATATCTTTTTTCTTATGATTATTAAAATTAATTTTTAATTAAATAATAATATTTAATTATAATATATTATTTTCATTTATTTTAATAATAAAATATATTATAAGTTTCAAAATAAATTTAAAAAATTCTATAAATAAGCTAAATCGGTCAACCCAAGGGGTTTCGGGTTTCAACCCAACGGGTTCGGTTTATTTCGGGTTTCGGGTTCAAATTTTCGGGTCTTAACCCTAAAATTATCGGGCGGGTCGGGTCGGGTTAGCGGGTTAGGTCAGTTTTTGACAGGTCTAGTATTAGGTGTCGATTTAATCTTTTCATACATATTTTGATGAAAATTTAAACTAAAATTTCTCAATAAATTCTTAAATAGCAATTCGTAAATAATGAAATTTCTTTTTTTCTTTTTTTTTTCGTTATTCACTTGAGACATTTCAAAATATTCCCATTTCTATATTTAATCATTTAATAAATAAATGAAAATTATCCACAATTATTGAGCATAATTAAAAGAATAAAACGTTGAAAGAGAATGGAGGATGTGCAGGTGCAGTGAACCCAACCGAAGTAGTTAAATTTGTGGGCCCAGACAAATCCCACGGTTCATATGAACCGTTGGCAGACCGCATAATAATTCTGGAAATAATTGATAACACGATACAAGGCTACAGAGTATGAAATAGGTAGTGGACACTATGGAGTATAGGACCAGTCACCTAAATTTTCATAATTCTGGTTTATAATGATGTGTCAACTGTCAATTGCAAGAGGAACCTTTTTTTTCTTTTCTTTTAAATAAATGTAATATTTTTATGATTTTTATAAGGAAAACAATTCGATGTACAAATTAGTAGACCGAGAAACCGAAAAAACAGCAGCTTGATAAACCGACAAAGGAAGTAGACATGATACAAAACAAGCAAACTATAAAGCAACAAAAACAATATCAAAAGGTCGTTGAACGAAGCTTATCACGCCAAAAAACAACATGGTCCGAAGGAATTGTATCAGAAAATAAACAAAACGTGCAAATCAAATTAGAAAAAAGAAAATTAGACCATGACTAGGGATGACAACGGGACGGGAAATACCCTCGTTATCCTCATCCCCGTTTGTCTTTGTCTCTATTCTCCCTCGAGGATTAAAAATTGTCCCCATCCCCATTAGGTCCTCATACCCATCAAGAATTTCTCATTCCCATGTTATTTTCTCCTTTTAAGATCCTCGTGAATTTTTCCATTGAATTCCCCATTAACTTTACATAAGAAAAGTCACAAGTTCTTCAACTATCTTCTTTGAAAATAAAATTTCTCATTTATCAAACCTACGAAATTTTCCCAATGAGTTCCCAACGGGGATTCTCCACGAGTTTTTCCATCGGGTTTCGGTTTGGAGCCGGGGGGGGGGGGGGGGGGGGGGGGGGGGGCTATCCACGTACCTAGGACATCATAGGGCGGGGAATTTATTTTCTCCCTATACCCGTTTAAAATCTCCATCGCAGGAATCCTTCCGTGATGAGGAATCCCCGCCCTATTGCCAACCCTAACCATGACAATAATATGACTACCTTCCCCTACATGCTAGGAAAAGCGCCCAAAACACCCAACTCCCCTTGCAATTCTATCCCCTTCATACACCCAAATATTATCCTTGCACAAGGTTCTATCTTGGATTATGTCTTTTATATGTATTAAGGAGGTCAAGTCTTGCCTAATAACTTCTTTGCAACTCTTTTTAAGGTGCATTCATAGAAATAAATTCATATATTTATTTTCATGAACAAAATACTGAAATTAAAATTAGTTTATAAGAAAGATGTATTTCTAGAGAAATAGACCTTAAACCAAACGGACATATCAAACGAAAGGTCCTTTTTCGAAAGTTTGATCAAGAAAAACCTAAACATAATAGGTCTTGATCAATCAAGATTCAATAGTGCGTATAGTTGCCATAAAACAATGAAGATGATAATGACTTTTTGGAAATTATTTAGTTGATGTGATATGGATTAGGATGGAACATATTGTTTACAAAAATAAATTAGACTTCTGACTAAAAAAATAATACGAGTACTAGACAACCATAAGAAAAAGAGAAGACAGGACCGACATATAATAATGGGTACCTATTTGATTCTTGTTTATAGTAGATTTTCTTCTCTTTCCAAGTATTGTGCTTCATTTTCTTAAATTTCTATTTCAATTGAGTGTGGCTAAAAATTAAGAGGGAGATTTTTTTTTTCGCCTACTAATTTATTAGAGCTTCATCTTGACTACGTCTACTTCGACTAAGGTTACGCATTTGGCTGGCTTTGGCAGGTGAGTTACATCCACTAAGGGACATTTTATAATACTAAACAAAGGTAGTATGCAATTGGATATCAGTTCAAATTCTTTGTCCAAACTCATGTCTCAAATTGTGTATACTACATGCTGCATTCTATAATATTAAACAAAGGTAGGATGTAAGTTATTTTTTTTATAAGATAAAGTATTAGAACTTTACGATAACACGAAGTATGAGACGTGAATTTAGAGCAAAAAATTTGAACTAAATTACATATGGTGATTTTTTCTCAAAACAGTTTTTTTATGTACACGTAGTATTGGGCCTATTTCAAGGCCCAATAATGAAGTCCAATCAAAGGAAACTGAAAACAAATTGATCATAGGCTTGGTTGATCTCTCTCTTTTTTCCAAAGCCAAGTCACTCATATGCTTAAGGTATATGAAATAGGCCGGTTGATCGGGTCCTATTTATGATTTCATTGATCTGTTGACAATGGTTCATACTAACTTGTTTTGGCGAATTGCACGATATAATACAAAGTTTTAGTATAAATTGCTGTAGCAGTGGCAGTGTGGCACACACCTTTAGCAAATCTGAAAGGATCATCATGAAAGTCAATGTGACAACAACAATGCTAAAAGTTTGTATTTGTTCGCATAATTTGCTATCACGTTTATACCAATGTTTTTCAATCATTCATAGGATCCTATGTAAGAAAAGTTTGGGCCGAGTATAGATAACAACCTGTAGTTCACACTAGTAGTGAATCAGTCAATCTGAATTATGCAGAAACATGCACTGCCAGATAATTGAACTTAATTCCTCAAACATAGTAGAACCATTACAACAAAAACCTCAACTTCCATAAAACTTGTGAACATTATCAATTTCCAAATTGCACAAGAATCGAATTTCAGAAGTAGAAGGACGACCGGAAAAAGATTCACAATTTGGAAATTAAGAAAACAGAAAGAGACCAAGAAGAATGGACAAATTTACGTTTAGATCGGCAACAGACAAATCCGTTATACAAAATAAGCAAAGCTAGGTTGTTTCAACTAAGTAATCACATCCTATGTTTTCATGATCATGAACTAAAAAACACACCTCGAAAATACACCCATTACACATTCTCAAAGGCAGACCGTCAAAGGGTACAATACTAACAAGACTGTAACCAAGGTTGACAGTTTTGATGAAACAGTGACAACACGAGAATGTAGCAAGATATAAATATAACCCTATTGACCAAACATGGGCAACTTCTCAAAAGCAAGTGAAAAGCAATCAAACCTTGTGGAGTTGTATGGACATATCACTTTTGTCTTCAGCATTTTCCTGCAAGTCAAAATATATAAATATGAATCCAATGATTTCTCTGGTTACTGCTCTACTGTGACCAAATCTTGAATGTTTTCAAGTTCAACCACTGGCTCAATTTCAGTAACATTCTCTATTTGGCCAATTTCTGTGAGCCCAGATTCTTGTTCGATTTGGGTGGCTGGCAGAGGCACCGTATCATCTTCTTTCACGTCTTTGCTAGACGTTGAAGCCTTTGGTGTGGTTTTCGAAAAGGGCGTCTTTTGAGAAGGTAACTTGGGGAGGGACTTTCTTTGGGGCTTCTGGGTATTGGCAAGGTAAGAAGCTTTAGTTGGCTTGTCATAGGATAATCTGTCACCCAAACTTAGTCTGCCTTTAGAGTGGTTCTGGCTAACACCTGCCTCGGCATCTGCTGGGGAAGAGCTCTTCCTTCTTCCAAGCTTGGGAGATTTGGGTCGAGTTGTGGGTAACTGTATCAGAAAGCCGAGCATCAATAGGACTGAACTGTTTCTTGTGTTAGTAAATATTGCACATTAGTAATAAAAGCTGAAAGTTTTAAGATAAGAAAAGAAGTTATATTTCAGAACCCCTTCATCCAAATACAAGATATATCGGATAGAGATTATGAATATATGGTCGATTGCTAATGCCATCAACTTTTAGATCCTTAGAAACAAGACCAAAGAAAATAAAAATGTACATAACAATTGGATTCAAAAAGAGAATTTATACAAGAGCATGAGAAAATGGGATTTACAAATTAATCGACAAGTTTCTTTCACTATAAAGTCTTGACTTATATAATCCTCGATTTCGTAATTGAAATGAGAAATATCTAATGAACTGAAAAAGGCCAGTGAGTATGAAACCTTTCATTGCAAGCAGCAGCAGCATGAATTAAAATGGCATATTTCCATTTGATCATCTACAATTACCTTTTTCAGTTCCATTTTCGGAGGTGGAGGTTCCTGGTAAAAGGTGGGCATTGGCGTTGCTTTAAAGTTTAGACTCTTGCGCAGCTTCCTGATTTCAGCCTCTTGAGATTCCTACCAAAAAGATCATACAAAGTTGTTTAACAAAAGTACATTTTTATGTACAGATGCATTGAAAATGTATCCATATCTTCAATAGAAAGAATAGGGGTACCTTAGACTTGGCTTCCCGGGTACTTATCTCAACCTCCTTCGCATGTATTTTCTCCTCAAGCTTTGAGTAGAACTACCACCATTAAATACAAAGAAAAAAATATATTAACAAAATTCAGAGATCAAGCTCAAAAGATGATCACACAAAAGCTAATAAGGCAATACAAACCTCTCTTCTCTTCTCTGCTCGTTCATTACACTTAAAACTAAAACCATATGTTGGGAGTTTACCAACTCTGCAAGATTTGGCCTCTTCAGATGTGGGACTTCTGTAAAGTGTTTTAAGGATAAATGAAGGAAATATCCAGACAAAAGCACAGGAAAGAAGCAAATAAAAAATGCAATTATTTGACTTCCCCAATCAAAACAAAGAGAGGAAGTACAGAAGGATACTGGGTGGATTCTTCATCCCCTTTGATTTTGTGCACTTCTTTTCTAAGAGGTTCCAACTTCGTCTTATCCCTGCAACAGCTGACAGTTATATCAATCACAGAAATATTCTGAAATTCTATTACACTATCAAGTATAAAAAAATCTAACATCCATAAGCAGGAGTGTGATGTTTCCAAGTCACTGTCATTTCCAATACCAAGAAAACAAAAAGAAACATGAAAAAACAAGAGAAGAAGCTGGGCAGAAGAATCATCTGAACCTACATTGCATCAGACTGTCCAGCATTATCAGTAGAAGTTGTTGCTTGTTCCTTTGCGGGCTGCTGCTCAAAGGAAAGCAAGAATTCCGTAAGCAACATAAAAGTAGGAAGCAAGAAGACAATGTGTTGTCATGGCAAAACAGGTGAAATATGCTTATGAGTTGTCAGTGCTATAATTAAGCTTGGATGAAAATAATTGTAGTCCTCACCTTGGTATTTTTAGCATTGGTAGCTGCTATTTTTGGTCTCTCCTTGTTTGCACGGCCAATAGCACTTTGGCCATCATTGAAAGACCTAGTGCTTGTCAAATTTGGCTGCTTGGGACGTGAGCTAGCGGTTCGAGTACCATTTGAAGTTACCTTCAACTCTTTCCCACTGTTCGTTTTCTTTGATCCAGCTGAAATGGCAGTTTTGGAGGTTAAAAGCTTCCCAGTTTTGCTACTACCTTGACTGACTTGTTTCTTGGATTTTGTTTCTATATGTGATCCCTGCACTTCCACCTCCTATAAAAAAAATTAAAAAAATCAAGTATTAAACAAGATGAGAAAAATCCATTCAATCAAATAGGACAATTACGTTCTAATCAACCTTCATCACATGAGGTGGTGAACCATTGGTTTGAATACATTCTTCTGAGTTCATGACCTCGACTGAAGGGACAGTCATATCACAATTCTCTGATCCAGAGACGACCTCTGAACTTGCATTAGCATCAGAAATTTGCAAATGGTCTAAATCTCCATTTACCATCTGAGCTACAATAGCATAATCTCCTTCATGAGCATTGTCACTATGAACACCATTCTTGTTGGTCCTCTCAGCATCAGGAGCACAAATGACAGTATCAGCATCCATTGCACACTGTAACATAGAAACAGATGATGTAAGAAATCAAAAGCTTCATGCACCTAAAAATATATGAATAAAACTTCAATAAGATGGTTGGATTTAATAGGCCATACGATCATCCTTTTACTTCTATTTTCAGATATCACAACAGGATTCATTAAGGAGTATGTATATATGCACAACCAATTGTTAAGCAAACCAAGGCCTGGTGACCCACAACTTCTGCAAGTACTGAATATGAGATGATACAAATCACTGGAACTCTGGGGAACTAGAGAGTGCTGACCGTACTTGTACAATAATAGCAGCAGTTTTCAATATATGCTAATCAAATTGATAATTTTCTACAAAAGTTAGCATCATCTGCTCCATGTGAACAATCCACAGACACCCAATGACAGAGAAGAATAAAGTATCTAGCAAGCTATCCCTAAGTTCAAATTTTACCTACCCCACCTAGCTCCATCAACAAAAAGTATTTGCAGCATCCAAACATGGAGGAAATGAGGGTTTACAATCAATAGCTACTAGTTTCGTCTGTTGAAATCATAAATTGCATGCACCACAATATCAAGCCACTTGTGAACCACTCCAATAGCAACCACGTATACAAGTACTTGCAATTGAAACACAAGATTAGACGTACAAAAGTCTATAAAATCACAGGTCATAGAGAAAGCACCGAACTGATCAAAGAAGCCAATATATTCACATTAATTGAAACTTTAAAGCCAACACCTCACAATGAAACTGTATCCTAAGGAGCGAAATCGATTCCAATCAAATTCGCCTCTGAAATACACTAGCAAATGCAACAAAAGATGACAATAACCAAATTAGATCTTTCAAACCTATCCACCAGAATCGCAAATCAGACGGAACCAGAAGCAATAGAGGAAAGCAGGAAAAAAAATCCACTTCCAGAACAACACAACATAGCTTGAAAGTGGAAACTGCTAGCGGCGAAACAGTTTCTTTTCTCAAATAAAAACGAAAGTAAGAAGGCGAGGGTTTTTTGGAGTTACATTGAACTAGGTCACCGTTGCAAGATCAAAACGCCATTGACAACTGACGCGCACAATAACCGGAAGCTCGATCTGTGAGGACACGGACCAGGTAGTGAAGCAGATGAACGAAGCCCCGCCGATCCGAAAATCAAACCAGACTTCAGTTTAGAAATCAAGAAACGGGTGGAATTTTTGGATGGATTTGGAAGCGAGAAAGGCTGGAAGTAGTGCTTAAACTTTGTTGTTTATTGGGGGTAGATTCTTGAAATGTGAAAGGATTCAAAAGAAAGGCGCTGAAAAGGCGTCAGAGAGAGAGGGAGAGAGAAAAGGGGTGGGTGGGTTTCAACTTTCAAATCGATTTCCAGGTGCCATGAGAGAGAGAGAGGGGTGAGTGGGAAGGAGGAAGAGGAATGTGAACGTGACTGATAGAGAAAGAGGGGTGACTGATAGAGAGAGTGGGGGTGTACGGTTACAAACTTACAGTTTTGTTTTTATTTTATTTTATTTTTTGTTTGTTTCAATTATTTGTATTATTCATTTTTTGTTTCGCAAAATTTATTTAATTCTTTTTTTAGGGGAAAACTAGTATGTATTCCCGTACCTTGTACGGGTTTTTATTAAATAAAATATTTTCAAATGGACTTATTAAAATAATCATGTAAATGTTTAAATATAAATTTTTATTATAATCTGCGTAAAAAGATAAGACAATTATCATATAAATAATCAAGATCTTTTCATATAAAAGATATCTTAGTTAAAAGATATTCTATCTAAAAATAAAATAAATATTCTAGAAATTGTATGATAGAATAAAAAAATATGTTAATGATCTTCCTGTCTATTATATACAAAAATAAAAGATTGTTTAATAATGAGATTTCTATCTTATATTTTATAAACATGGATAATAATTTATCATATCTAAAAATAAAAGAATATTTTTTAAAAAAAGGTGATGTGGTCCAATCTAAAAATGACATGTGTCGTTTAATAATTTTTTTAACCTCTGCTTTAGACTATAGTTATTATTTATCCGATTCTGAGATAAGAACACAGAATTCACATGAAGGTCTGAAAATGCATGAATAAGTCACATGAAGGTGCGGTTAAATTAGGGGCTATTGAATTTGGCTTTAAAAAATACGTTCAAAAGTTTGTATATATGCATGTGGTATATTGTTAAAATATTGAAATTGGGTTGTGAATGAGGAATTGGTTAAATAATTTATTAAATTGATGTTTGGGTTGGTATGGACATGAAAGTTAGGTTAATTTGAAAGTAAGGTTGTGTTTTCATACTAGTTAATAAATTTCAATTAGTTAAAATAATAATAGTTATATTTGTCTTGTGTTAAATAACTAGTTAGTACTAGTTAATAAAAAAAATTATACCAATAAGAAAAGAGAGAAAGTTAGTGATGGATATGGGTCGAGGCAATAAGGACCGCCGGGTTATTGCGCCCCGGTCAGAATTGTAGGGCGCCCCGGATTTATTATAGCGGTAGGTTTTAACGCTTACTTTTTTAAAAAAAAAAGAAAAAAGTGTAGCGGTACCGGTGGCCGGTTCCGGTATTTGTAAAATACCGAGGATCGAGACAGGTGGTAAAAATTTTTTACCTCTCTTAGTACCGGTATCGTGTACCGGTACCGCCACAGTAAAAAACGTAACGGTTCCGGTTTCCGCTACCGCAATTCGTAAGGCACCACACCACTTCGCCATTTAACCAAACCATGGAAGACGCAGTGAGGGTCAAAAAATTTAGCCTAGCATTTCACCGCAAGTAAAACCTCCGAGATGTGGCCATTTGGAAGTCATGGGCATTCCAATCCTAATCCCATGAATCTAAACGAAGAATACGAGGGTGAAAATGACGAAGAACACGAGGGTGAAAGTGACGAAGAACACGTGGGTGAAGACGACGGTGGGGGCGGAATGCTTTATGAAAATGTGGTATGTAAATTCCGAATTTTAGTTATATTATTTAATTTTAATTTTTTAGTTAAATATAGTTAATTAGAAATATTTAATAATAATTTTGTAGTTAAATATAGTTATTTAGAAATAATTAGGTTTTTTTATAGTTGTTATAATTGTTAAATTAGTTGGGTAGAAATTGTTAGTTATAATATTTTATAATTGTAAAATAAGTTGAGTTGAAAGGTTTAGTATTAAAACTTTATAATATTTTATAATTTGTTATATGCAAGTAATAATTAAACTCTTTAAATTTGTGAATCAATTTTTTACAGTTTCCCGATTTTTCTACCCACTTTGAGTCTGATAATGAGTGGCCGGATCGGAACGTAATGCTAAAATGGGCTAGAGGAATAGGCAAGAATCTGAACATGGTGTTGACCATTAAAAATTCCTGGGAAACGAGGGTCCTTTTAGCATGTGTGTTGGCTGGTGAGTACAAGCCAAAAAGAAGGGGAAATCTGGCATTATAGGAAGATTGTTACAGGCTGGTGATAATCTAAAGGAAAACCCACGTTCAAGGAAAATTGGTTGTCCGTTTGAGTTGGTTGGACAAAGGGACAGGAGGACCCATTCTTGGCGGCTAAGCGTGAAATGCGGTCGCCACAACCACGACCTTTCTACTAGTTTGGAGGGGTACCCTTTTGCCGGCCGCCTGACTGATGAGCAAAAGAAGGATGCAAGGCTATTAACCCTCGCACATGGTGAACCGAAATTTGTTATGACATACTTGCGGCAAAAGTGGCCGGACATGACAACATCGATGAGGCAGTTGTACACTTTTCGGCACGAGATACTGAAGAAAGAGATGAGCTCGATGACGGTAACTCAATTCTCGCTCCATTTCTTAAAGTCAAATGGGTACTATCTCGATTATCGATCCGAGGAGGAAAGCAACGAGATAATTGACTTTTTCTTTGCCCACCCCAAGTCGTTGAATCTGCTGAAGCTGTTTCCGTATGTTGTGATTATGGATGCGACATACAAAACAAACATGTAAGTATTTATGATAAAAGCATATTTACTTTGCACATTAAGTTTTGCACGTTAACTTATTCAAATTAATTATCATGTTAGGTACAACATGCCTTTGTGTGAGATGGTAGGGTTTACTTGCACCGGACAGACTTTTTGCATTGGGTTTGCATTTATGGCAAGAGAGACCCAAGATCACTACGAATGGGTGTTATATCAATTGCGGCAGGTCTTCGAATTGGTTGGAAAAATGCCAGAAGTTGTTGTCACTGATCGTGATGTTGCCGAGGTTAACGCCGTCACGGTCTTGTTCCCCGACGCTAAACACTTGTTGTGTTGGGTGCATATCAAGCGAAATTGCAAGGCATACGCTCTGGCGAACGGGTTTTCTGAGGGGACCGCGAAGTGGTTTGGAAACAAAGCATGGGAGCTATTTTGCTCGACGAGTGTATCAGAGTACGAGGCACGACTTCGTCTATTGCGGGATGGTCAGATTGGAATACAACATCCACTCAATCCCTTGTTGTTGGCATACCTCCAGAGGAACTGGCTTACTCCCTGGAGTGATCACATAGTTAGAGCATACACCGATCATCGTCTCCATTTGTTTACAAGGACCACGAACAGGTAAGTAAATTAATTTTCCTTACGAGAAAACCCTAAACTATTATTAACGTTATTGGTACTTATTTAACTAAATATTTTTCAGGGTTGAGTCCCAACACTCTTTGCTGAAAAATTATTTGGAGTCTTCTGTTGGTGGGTTCAGCACAGTTTTGAGAAAGATGCACGCCATGGTGAACATTCAGGTGCATAACATTAGGGGAGAGATGGAAAGGGACCGTACGAGCGAACCGTTGTCCATCAAACAATTGAGCGAGCCGCTCAAAACCGTCTTCTCTCGCCTTCCAATGAAGGTTTCCAACATGTGTATTGGAGAGTTGTTTGGCCATGTCAATGCTATATTTGACCCAAGTAGTTCTTTCCGTCCAACATGCGACGATGCATGGTGGACAACGGCCCGTGGACTACCTTGCCCTCACCAAATCCTTGCTTGTATGACTGAATGCAGACCTATTGAGCTTTCGATGATTCATGATTTTTGGAAACAATTGGTGTGGGAAGGCCAAAGGGGAGTAGATGAACAGGTGACCCCCACAGCTCTCGATCCAAATGACGATATATGGACGAGGATGATACAAGACTTCTATGAAGGAAAGATTGATCCTATCGTCAAACATCAGGTTGGTCAAAAATATAAAAACCTCAAATATCCCGAAGAGGGGGATTTGATGGAGCCATCTCTCAAGACAAAGAAGAAGGGTAGGCCAAGGAAGAACTCAAAAGTCCAACCAAGAGATTTGACTAGGCTGGAGCATCTTCAAAAACACGGAAGAGACCCTCGTTCTATGCCTGGGGTTGCACATAGCCATGTTCCAGAGGGAGAGGAAGAGGAAGGGGAAGGGGAAGGGGAAGGGGAAGGGGAAGGGGAAGGGGAAGGGGAAGAGGAAGGTGTATACCGTCCCACGTTTGAAGTAGAAGGGCACATTGAAGTTGATTTCGGTGTCCATGTACCCAACTTCATGAGGCAATTCATCGTCAGTGCTATTGATGTCGTAGGAGATGGTAATTGTGGGTACAGGGCACTCGCTTATCTGATTGGTTGGGGGCCGGATAATTGGAGGAGGATGCGAGAGGAGATGGCTTTGGAGTTGAGGACCCACTACGAGACGTATGCACTTATACATCCTTATTGGACACAATTGATGATTTGATCAATCAGGTCAGTACAGATTACTTCTGGATGGAGACGTCAATGGTTGGATTAGCGTTTGCTACTAGATTCCAGTGTGCACTTGTCGTATTATCCGAGCGTGGTCCTCATACATGCCTCCCGATGATTGCGTGTGAAGCTCCCGATAGTCTTGTGTGGAACAACGTCATAGCGATTGCTCATCTAGGGAACCATTATGTCCCGGTAAGGGTCATACATTTACATATTCTTGTTGTGCTAAAACATTTATTCTATAACTTACGAATTTGTCATTGCAGGTTACGCTCGTAGATGGCGCCCCCATTCCGACCTCTGCGAGGATTTGGACCCAATTTCATCATCATAGTGTTCGTGGAGTGGATCTTCCCTTTCATGACCGCATGGCCCAATACGTTAGTTACCACAATGCAGCTGGGTTGCCTCCTAGTTTCTTTTAGAATATGACTTGTATTTGTATTTGTAGAGGTATTTGTAGAATGTTTGTGAAAAAAGATATTTATGAAATGTTGTTGTTATTATTATTATTATTATTATTATTATCCCACCACAGTTACTAATATCCAACAACACATAAAATGAAAACAAACATTTGTTACCCTAAACATCCATAACAAACTGCTAAACCTCCCGTGGCTCTATCTATAAAATCCAGCATCACTGTGTCGTCCAGGTTGGTAGTGCGAGGGAGGGTTAGGAGGTCGCCAGTTCGGTTGAGCTTGCGGGAGCTGTCCAACTACACCCGTCTCGAGGGCATCCAAAAGCTCAACTCCCCATCCCCCTAGTGCTCTGTATTGGCGAAAATGGTGAAGGACTCCTTCCAAATAAGATAGACGCTACAAATATGATTGTCATCACTGTGATTAGTAAATTACTAAGACCCAAAATAAACGAAATAAGTTGTTCACGTACCGCGATAGGGTCGATCTCGTGGGGTGCTACCGCTGGCCGGGGAGCTCGAGCGTTCAACAAATATGGATGAGATCGTGCCTGCAACCACGGTACATAGTCTTCATCCATAGCATAAGGGAAAATAGCTATGTCCCCCTCGGGCACCAAGTGTTGGTGGCGTGAATTCCAATGGTCATCTTCATTGTTGAAGTGAACTTTATATTGGAACCGGTGTAGATTATCCTCCCTTTTCACCGCAAAAGGCCTAATCACGTCTAGAATAGGGATCCTCTGGTGGTACCCAAACTGCCTATAAAATCTATCAGGCATATAGGGCTCCCGATCTCCGAAGTACGTGAGCAAACCCCTATACCGCGACTCCTTCAGCTCATCCCTAGTAAAGTCGAGGCCTTGGCCCCACGGAATCCAACACACCTGGTTCATGTCCAATGCATCTAATTGTTCCCGCAACCCCAACACCTGCGCCTCTTCTATGTTCCGACTCGCTTTCGAATGAAAGTCGGTCGCACTCGCACCCGGTGCCCTGCTCATCCGACCCTTAAACTTCGGAAAATACTTCCATATCCATAACTACACAGAAAAATAGACATATTACATAAATTAAAGCATAAAAAAACAAATGCATGTTAGATAAATAAACACGGGAATTTAAAACTTACAATTAGGAGGTATGGACACCCACTCATTTGCTTGGCATGCGTGCGGGATGCACAACCCAGTTGCCTGTACAACCAACACAAAGTAGCAGCCCCCCATGCATATGAAGAGGTCACTCCGTGATCTAAAAGAAGGTGCATTAATTTGTATTGCACCGCAGAATCAGACTTGTCCAAAAATATGGTTGACCCGAGCAACAACATCAAGTACAAAGATGCAATGGTGTGTTGATCAGCTCCTCGAGTATTGACCAACTCAGTTAGACGCCCCTTGAGCTTAGGGATGTTGATGCCACCTTTCCTAATTTGCCTGTTCACATCTACAATGCTGACACCTAGCATATTAGCCAATACCTGACGTATGCTGTCATCGTTATGACCGCTATGACCCGATCGCACCTTTATGCCACCCATTGGAAGTTTCATTATCTTCATGACATCGTGCAATGTGATGGAGATCTCTCCCCACGGAAAATGGAAACTATTAGTTTCCGGATGCCATCTCTCTACAAATGCAGTGACCAAAGCCGAATCGTGGTCTTTGAATGTCCAATCCTTCAAATGGGCCAGGCGACTTTGATTCACAAGGCCTATCCAACCTGCACGGGGGTTCGCCTCCTTGACCAACTTGTTTAAGAACTTAAGTGCTCCATCCCGATGTTGGAGTTTCAACGGGTGCGCCCACTGATCACATTGCAAAAATATATAAGTTTTGAACAGTGGTAACAATTATAAATATTTCAACAAAATTTAAAGATTTAGATGTCATCTTACCTGTTGGTGGTCCCAAATATAATGTGCCTTATGGGTGGGATAGTGAGTAAGCAAAGAGGTGTCGACAGGGCCGCCACCATAACCACCCTCGGGGTGCACGGGGAGATCGTAAACCGGCTCATTCACATCTACTTCTTCGACATCAGGATTATCTGTGTTCATGTTTTGTATAGGTGGGTCTGGGGGCGGCATATGATAACCCTCTGGGGCCGTGTAGAGCGTAAGCGGCATGGGTGGCATGGGCGGCTCAGATGGGTCCTGGGAGCTCGACGGGTAATGGGAGCTAGATGGATATTGGGAGGACGACGGGTAATGGGAGGACGACGGGTACTGAGAGGACATGTACTGTGAGTCCGGGTACTGGGAGGCCGGGTACTGTGAGTACAAGTACTGAGACTCCGGGTATTGTGAGGGAAATTGGTAACCCTCATGTGTGGGCGGACCTGTCTCATAGGTCGAGCGTCTACCAGTGAGCGGAGTAGGGTCCGCAAAAAGGTCGGGGGTAATATCAAAATCAGCACCCCCTCTAGACAGATAATTTCTTATTGATGAAAGGTCATCGAAATCTGCACATATTTTATATTTATGATATAAAATAATCAAAATAATTATAAATTATAAGCTAAATATTTCGATACAATTATGAAAATAATTCTAAAATATTACGACTAATATTCTAAAAAATTCTAAACAATTCATTAAATATCACAACATAATTAAAACTAATAATATTATAATATAAAATAATCGAAATAATTCTAAATAATTATGTAAATATTTCTAAAATATTAAAACTAATATTCTAAAAAATTCTAAAAAATACAACTAATATTCTAATAAATTCTAAACAATTCTAAAAATAAAACCTTAAATATCACAACATAATTAAAACTAATAATATTCTAATATTATAATATAAAATAACCGAAATAATTCTAAATAATTATATAAATATTTCTAAAATATTAAAACTAATATTCTAAAAAATTATAACTAATCCTAAAAAATTATAAAAAATTACAAATAATATTCTATAATATTCTCATCGTATTATAATATTAAAACTAATATGTTCAAAATTTCTAAAAAATTAATACTAATATTCTAAAAAATTCTATAATTCAAAATAATATTCTATAATATTCTCATAGTAATATAATATTAAAACTAATATGCTCAAAATTTCTAAAAAATTAATACTAACATTCTACAAAATTCTATAAAATTCAAAATAATATTCTATAATATTCTAAAAAAGTGTAAACAATTACAACTAATATTCTAAAAAATTCTATTTACAAATACAATAATTACGCAAAAAAACAATTACGTACCTACACCTTGTAACGGATTAACGTGTTGGGTGTATGGGGATTGGACCGTCATTGCTTCTAGAGCCGTGGTTACAATCGCCTCACTACCGCTTGGGCCACCTACATTGTCCCTTGTGGCTAAACCCTCATTCAAATTAATCGATTGAGGTGCATCCCGCCTTCTATGCGAACTAGAAGTAGGCGGAGGTGGCGTCTTTGACTTTGATTTTCCACGAATCCGGTTCTTTATAAAAAAATTAACAAATCAAAATTTAACTACTAATCAATTAAAATTAAATTACAAAATTATAAGAATCAAAAATATGTAAAATTCTTACATATAGATCCATTGTTGTAAAGCTTGAATGGAGAGATGAAGGATTGAGGTTGAAGAAGATTGAAAATGGAGGGCGAAATGAAGAAGGAGATGGAGTGTTTTTTTTTTGAAAAAATGGAGAGGGGTGGGTTTATGGTTGTATGTAGTAGGAGGTAGCGGAGGAGTAAACGAGACGGAGTAAATTCGACATTCAATACGAGCGTCTTCCGCGCCTTGGTCAACGCGTAATCTGCAAATGCAGATTACGCAGTACCGGTAGCGGAAACCGCTACCGGTACTGGTGCAGATTCCCACGCGAGGGAATCTGCACCATATTGACTTGACATTTAAAAAAAAAATTAAATGTTCCGGTACATTGTACCGCTACCTTATAAAGCGGTAGGTTTTTCCGCTTTCATTTCCTGCGCGCCATTAAACTCTGAACGGGGCGCCATACATTGCTCATAAGGACCGTGTTGTTTTTTAAATGCAACAAAAGCAACCGGACCGGACTATTTTCCCACACCCAAGACCGGCCCATGGCGCCATTTCTACCCACTTTTGTAGGCCAGCCCGGCCCGAACTCCCGTCCATCTCAAGAGAAGGGTGAGTAGCCCAGTCTAGCGGTTAAGACCTCAAGGGGGGACTAGAGGTCTTCGTTTTAACACTCACGGACCACAAAGTCCTGAAATTAATCATCTAGAACTGTTTCAGTTCTGTAGGTTAGTCTCAAATAGTATTTGGGCTACCCTAATCTTATCCGGTCAAAAAAAAAGAGAGAAATAATAGTGGGAAAGAGAGCATTCGGGCATTTGGTTCGGCGGTTGGGCCTTTGGGGTAGTACCCCGAGGTCACCGTTTCGAATATCTCGAACAACGGTTTGTCCTTTCCATTAGTAACCAATTCTCATCCCTAGTGGATGCTCTAAGCGAGACCCTAATACTTGTGGAGAAGGGTTGTTTTAAATTTTTTACGTGATTTTCACAAGAGCAAACTAGTTTTTGATGACAAACAAAGTTTATTAATTTGACTAGTTTTTTATCTAGTTTTTTTTTTTAACTTTAACTAGTTTATTAATTTCAACTAATTTTTTAACCTCTTGACAAACATAGCCTAATGCCTCAAGTCATCAGGTTGGATGGGGTTTCATCCATAATCTAGGTGACTTTAAGTTATTAAGGCATTATTGTGTAAGCCCAAATTTCTTGCTACACAACCTAACTTAAATAATGGGTCCTATTTATTTTGCTTTAACTATAAGATTAATTTAATTGTTAAAAAAATTAAAATGAGATTACTTTTTGGCACATGACTAGTTGATATTCTAATGAGTTTGGAAGACAAAACTTTATATTCATGTGAAAGAAAGAAAGAAAGAAAAATGTTAATAAAAAATTAAAAAATTTTGATCAAATATTACTATTGGAGATGTTCTAAGATGGTTTTTAAAGATGTTAGATGTAGAAAACATGCCTATGTAAATGATATTGATTTCAAGTCAAGTAATATGTGCAAATTTAATGCATGCACGGGCTGAATATCTGAAATTGAGAGTTTATGGTGAATCTTGTACATATTATACGATGAATTTAGGGGTGTGTGGAGATTTTTTGTTAAAGTGGTAAGAATTCGATAGATTTAACATTTTTGGTGTAATAAGACGAAAACTAGTAACTATTAGGCAACGCTAAGAAGGAACTCCACACCAGCATAAACCAACTCGGAAAAAAGGGTTGAAGCAATGAACTCGCAAAAACATACTCCACACATAAAGAAGTACACCCACCAGATTGGAAAACAACACGGATAAACACAACTGGCCAAAACAAGCAAAGTGCAACACAGCTAAACGCGATAAAAAAGACATTAAGCATCGGTGAGATGAGAACGGTCGGTGTCACATTCCAAAAGAAGGATTCGGGGCAGTCTAATTAGAGACAATGGTCGAAATGACTCAAAAACAAACCGAAAAAGGAGATCGAAAGCAAAAGTAAAGCCAAGGTCTAAGTCAAAACAAGTCTAACACATAGTAGCTCTAGCATCTAGATATGAACAACAAGTAGAGCAAAATTGTCTGATAGAAGAGGAACCATTGAGATAGAAGAGGGAAACACCAGGGGAAGTAGGCACAAAATAAAAACCACGGGTAACAGACCAAACTAGTCATAAGTCAGACAAAAAGCCTTAACGAACTTTTACCCTCAATTAAAATCGTCATTCAAACAAATGGTTTCGTGGTTATAACTACTATCTTTTAGTGCTAAAAAAATGTATCTTGTTTCTTGACAAATTACAGCTAATTCCTGACAAATTTTGTTAAAATGGTTTTTGATTTTAAGTGAGGTTTACTTCTACAAATCGATAGCCTATAAAAAAAAAAAGGCTTTGTGGTATTGGAAAAGAGACAATACAATTACAACTCTAAAATGATTGGCTTGTATACTAGACAATCATAACTCTAAAATGTGATGAAACCCACAATAAAACTTATAGCTCTAATACCGTGTGAAAATCTGGTGAGCCGATAAGTTAGGAGATCATGCATGTAACAAGCCCATGATATAACTCCATTAATTTCAACTCAAAGTCATATAAAAATGAATAAAATCATGAAATCATATATTCTAAGTAGTTTAGTTTCAAATTTGTAATGAGAGAACTCTCTAACATTGTCTCAAATAAGAAGGGACTTCAATTGTCTTTTACTCAAAGATATTTTATGTAATCCTAAAGAAATACTCTTTTAAGAATTGCACTCTTGCACAATTCAATCATTATTCAAGGTCACTACACTATAGATTTGGTCGCTCTCCTTCACACTCTTCTCGTTCTTCTTCTCTATCTTGCTTGATTTCTCTACTAAGCACAATGGTTCAATTGCCTTCGATCCATATATGTATTTTGTTGAATTTGGTTCCACTGTGTTTCACTTTTAGGTAGAAAGGATTTTTGGGTAAAAAGTAGTTTTTAGCGTCTCAAAAAACGTAAAAAGTGAAGAGAGTTACACGGATTTTAAGAATATTAAAATTATTTTTTTTAGTAAAAAGAGCTTTTATACGTAAAGTGAAATAAGGCCCAAATTCAATAAATCGATAACTTTTTTTAGATTTTAATGGTTAAATGGATGATTACTTGATTAGTAATTATATATGTTTAGTGCAATTTTTGGGTCGCAACTCGCACGTACCGTACCATTTTCCACACATGACTATAAGTCACATTATTTTACGCAAGTATTATATTTCCAATTTCCTATGAAGGGTTTTAAAAAAGTTGCTCCTATGAATACTTTTGGCAAGGTTATGTTTATGATTGAAAAGGACAATTTTGGCTCACACCCAAAAACTGACAGTTTTGGCAGCAAGTAAAAAGCTTTTTTTGAAAAGAAAAAAGAAAATTGAGCGCTTTGATGGTTTAAACAAAATTTAACTTGAAAATTAAACGTTGTGTATAGTTAAGTATTATCTAATCTACATATATGTTTGATGATCGTTTATGGTAAAATGGCAAATTGATATTTTGAACAAATGTTAATCTACTTACGTGACAAAAAGGTAATTTATAATAGATTGTGTAGTATCTCTTTTCGTTAAACATTAAAAGTTTAAAACCATATAGTCCATATGCTAGGTAGCTATTAAAATATACTCCATCTTGTGTTGAGAGTTATCCCACGTGAAAATTTGAGACTAAAAATGTTAGTATATAATTTAATGAGCTACTTCACCCATTGTCATATGATTTTGGGTTGAAACTTCATTGGGTTTGTATACTGAGCACGTTACACGCACGATCCTTTCTTGTTTTGCTGGCTTCATGGGCCCGTTCAGGTAGTCCGCCCAATAAAGGAGCGACCGATCCCAAAAGTGGCGGTTCGCGAGCCTTGAGGGACTTTGATTCGGACTTGTCGACCTTATAAGAGCAGATTCAAGCAACCCGCCCAATAAAGGAGCGACCGATCCAAATTAGTGACGGTTCGCCAACCTTGAAGGATTCTGTCCAAATGTTAACTGGTCTAGACAGCTGCCCTTGAGAGGGCGTGTTGAGAGTTATCCCACATATAACCCAATGAGCTACTCCACCCATTGCCAAATGGTTTTGGGTTGGAATCTCATTGAATTTGTATACTAAGCACGTTACACGACCCCTAGATTATCGGCCACCGGACTTTATCGTCCTGCTATATATCATACAAATTACTAATCACATAAAAGTTCACTTAATTAGGTTTTGATCATGAAATATAATCTTAACCTAATAGCCACCTCCTCTCCACTTACCAAGCACCCACCACCTTACAAAAGTAGCAAGGTGGGAAAAACCACATTAGCTTTGAATCAAATCTTTCTATTACATGGTTGACAACTAAGATGATTATGAACACTAATAACCCTATAAATGCATTAGCTACAAGGTCTCTATTTAAACATAATAAATAATTAGGTCAATCAACACTATTTTGATCATGACTCCAAATCGACCCGCACGCCTTGAAACCGACCCATATGAATTAACTCCATCCAAAATCAACCCTTATCTTGTAATGTTCTTAGATAGGTCAAGTGCACTCATTAGATGTGACAATATGAAAAGAGTGATCAACAATTGGCTTTAACTTAGCATTTTGTCAAAGTTAATTTGAACACCCTAGCTAGTTCCTTAATGATAAGGTTTTCTAGACGGGATTTTTTTAATATCTTAAGTTATTCCTATTTTTCAACTTGATCAAACTTTATAATATATATCGGAATTGATTCAAATAAAAATAATCCTCATCCTAAAATTATAAATAAATATTGGTCGTTTGTTAATTTTTTTTAGGGTTTAGAACCTTTTTAAGCCTATTAACGTATGTAGAATGATATAATTGAGTATGAATCTATGACTACAAGATATGAATATGTAAAATTAATACGTGAACATAATTATATTAAATGTTAACATATGATAAAATTTCTAAACTTATAAGATGATTACATGTTCATTTGGACGTTTTGCGTAACCTTCTTGCTTATATGAAAACTTAAGGGTGTTCAAACATATATGATTCACTCGATTTGATCCGGTGATCCGACAATCCGATCCGCAAATATCTGAATTCGATCCGAGAAAAATAGTCGGATCACTAGATCGGATCTTTGAACCACGAGGGATATTCGGGGTATAGTACTGCACACACATATATATTTTGTGCAACAAAAAATTTAATAGTACAAGTAGTTTTATGTGTTTCAATTCGACTCCCTGTACTGCCCATTTTTTAAAATTAATTTTTAATATATCTAACCCCATAGATAAAATTAGAGATAAATAAATCCTAAATCTATATTTAACCCCCCATTTTTTAAAAATTATTATTTCACTTTCTTTTATGCAGGTGATTATTTGGATCATGATTTTTTGGTAAAATTTACCGATTGATCGAATAAGTTATTTGGAACTGAAATACAAAAAATTAAAAATATGAATATTTGGATATCCGACACGGATATCGGATCTGATTCGAGATATACGGATATGTATACGCAGACCGGATACAAATATGATTTTAGTTAAAGTTTTATTGAGGATATATGGTTATGAACACCCCAACGAAAACTTTCCAAGGTCATGAAGGCTCCTTGCAATAATTAAGGCTCATCCATGAACAATTGAACATGCTTTATAATAATGTGAACATGTGTATAAAATATATGAACATAATGTAAAATATTAAAGGTCATGATTTTAGGAAAAATAAGCGAATTTTTTTCTTTCAAAAAAGCTAAAATTACCATTTTATCCCTATCTATTTTAATCGTGTCTATTCGTTCCTCAAATTAAAGAATCCTTATTTATTCATAGTTTTTACACCTTATTCATATATAAATCAATCTCTCTCTATATGTGTGCCTTAGTGTGTTTATTCTTGCTTGTACTAAGCACCAATTTGACCGATTGCATTAACATGTGTTTATGGCTATTTTAGGTCAAAAGCTAAACGCTCTACGCTAATTGATTTGCTCTTTGATTACTGCTACTACCATTACTAGTGATGTAAAGTTTAATTTAGACTTTTTTGTGGGTGTGTTTGTTTTAATTGGTCCAATTTATATTACTTATAAATGTTTTGAAAATGTGAACTTGGAACGCAAAGTGACGAATTTCATGCTAAGTTTACTTTAACACGAAACGATAGCCAGCGTATTTTGTCATTCTTGTTTGAAACACAACGGCCCCATGATCTACTTAGTTGATTAAACTAATTGATTTCAATATATATTACATTAAAGTTTTGATAGGGATGTTATATTTAGCACTTATTAGATGACATTCATAATTATACTGTATAAAAAGTATACGCTTTCTCTTTTATTATTCTTTGTGATAATCTAAACATGACGAGATTCTTAGCTAGCTAAATCACAATTATTTGATGAACTTTAATTTTTTGGGTACGGATTATGTGGATTTTATGATCAGTATTTGCTGTATAATCTTCAAGCTTTGATTTCTACTAAATACAAAGGGAAAATGAATATTAAGAGTGAGATTTTCTTGCCGGGCCCATTTAATTTGGGCCATGAGGTCCATGATGTTCCAATCTCTCTTTCCCTTAAAAAAATTGGCAGAATAATATGCGAGGTTTGAAGAATATTATTATAGATGTATTCTATAATATTCTAGGATTAAATTAAAACATTAGCCCAGGTAGCTAAAAAAAACGAATGCATTTTTTTTATTAAAAAATGCATTCGTTTTTTTAAGTTTTGGGTGGGTTAACAATTTTAAGTTTAGGGTGGTTAAATGAAAGGCTTTTCTTTATACGGGTGGTTTATTGAAATTTAGCTTTATAAGGGTGGTTTTCTAAATACTAAGATGATTTAAGGGTGGTTTTGTGTAATCTACTATATATATAAAAGCAATAAGGTTTGGAGCCTTTACGTTGCGCCACGTCAGCTTTTTCCACATGTCAGTTCTAGAATATGCCACGTCGGATTTTGCCACGTGTCGTCTTTTCCTTAAACCATGTCATGTAATTTTTGACACGTCATATACCACATCGTATTATTTTCACCCCGTCACTAACATGTCATATTTAACTATAGAGATAAAAAAAATGCTTTCCTTATAAAAAATATTTTTATATAAATATATAATT
The DNA here is from genome assembly GCA_964016875.1 of Fallopia convolvulus. NCBI lineage: Eukaryota > Viridiplantae > Streptophyta > Magnoliopsida > Caryophyllales > Polygonaceae > Fallopia > Fallopia convolvulus. The sequence continues at coordinate 41,443,202 of OZ024737.1, forward strand.
ATAGGCCTATATATTTTGATAAATCTATGCTTTTTTAATCAAAATACTTCCATATGAGAAGTTTGGTCAAAATACCTTCCTTTTATTGCAACTCACAATTTAAAAATTTACCATAACATTTTATGAGCATTGTATATATTATTTTCATTATTTGAAAATTTACCATAACATTTTATGAGCATTGTATATATTATTCTCATTATTTAAACTTAATAATCTAAATTTAATTTAATTTATTTGATTTAAAAAAATAATTTTTATACATATTACAATCAATAAATTATTTACATTAAATTTTATATTATATTTTTATTTATTAATATTTTTTTATAGTATATCTAACAAATATGGAGTCATAGTCGTGCATGGCACGACGGGGACAACTAGTTTACTCTTAACATATATTGTATTTGTATCAGTTTTACCAGGAATCAATGTTTCCTAACTGAATTGTGATATACTTGGACCTCCATATATTGAAACCACTTCAGCTCCAACAATAGAATTCATATCGGCCCATATTGAAACTAAATTAAAATATAGGCTGTATGGGGTTACTTGCCATCTATGTGCTACCAATTAAACATGTCAAAACCTCGACAGTTGAAGGAAGAAGATAAAAGAAATATTAGAAATTTGATGAGCTTATTAGAAAGCAAATTATACAACACTTTTCAATTTCTTAATTTATAGAAGGTAGAAGAGATATAAGTGTGGGGTGCATCCTCATGCTCATTGGTTTTTATATCGTCTTTGAGATGGATTTAGTCCCTATATCAATTTTGGTGCATTCTAACTAAATTCAGTTATTATTGTCACATACCTGAATTTCAGTTTTTCTTGGGTCTATCGGGCGTACCCCCTTCCCTTGGACAAGGGCAGCCCATCTCGACCCCCTAGATTCCGTTGTAGCGGAGCCTCATTGGGCCAATGACGATGATGATGAGAAAGAGATATAAGGGTGCAAAAAAAAAACTCAAAAAGTATGGGAGTCAATTGAAAATTGACAAAATAACTAATAATTTATTCAATAAAATTGAGGTACCAATGACAATAATTAGGCTACAATAATTGTTTTATAGTGATGGGCAAAGCCCCATATTTTTAAATAATTGTTTAATTATCAACAAGGAGATTCAGTACACAAGGAATTGCAAATGGCCAATCCTGTTCAAACATTTAGCAATAACTAATAGAAAAAAAAATAATAAACTAGATATCAAGTTGATATTGTTGAGGATTCATCCAACTTCTGAACTGCTGTCCTTTGACTTTTTTTTGCCTATAACTTAAAAGGCTCCAAAAAATAGGGAAGTATCAGGTAAATGCTCCATTTCTTCTATGTCCATTACTACTAAATCTTGGCAGCAAATATCTTGGGTTTGTCCGAGCGAGAACTGGATAAAAGTCAACACGGATGGTGCGGTTAAAGATGGACAAGCTACAGCAGCGGGTGTGCTTAGGAACAATGACGGGCAATGGCTTTGCGGATTTATTCACAACATTGGGTCGTGCACGGTTCCTTCGGCTGAATTGTGGGGCATTTTCAACGGAAACAAATTAGCTTGGGATAAAGGTTTTAGACATGTTATTGTTGAATCTGATTCTCAAATTGTGATTAGAATTATTAGTCAGGGGGTGCGTAGGAGCCACCCTCTCTTTAGCCTGGTATCTCAATGCTATGGCTTCATTCGTAGGAATTGGTGTATCCAGTTCCGTCATATCTACCGCGAGGCGAATAGGGTTGTTGATCGCCTTGCCTCTTATGGTTTTAATTATACTCTAGGCTATCATGTATTGCTTGCCCCGCCAGAGGGGATTTCTTTATTATTGCTTGACGATGTTAGGGGTCGGGCTATCCCCCGTTTGCTGACTACTTAGCCCATTTTTTATTATTAATAAAACGCTCCCTTGAGGAGCCGGAGAGCACCGCCTCTCCTTCAACCAAAAAAAAAAAAAAAGAAAACACTCAACTATAAATTGATCTGACTAAAACTCATATAAACTTTATCTCAAGCTTCTGAAAGCCTATACTCAGACATACAATGAATCTCACATACTCAAGGAAAGTACACTAATAATACAGCAAAATTGACATCTAAACACAGATGGTAGAGAACAAATGCAAAATTTCAGTGGCCTAAACACATGTATTATATACAGCCATACATAAATCCTATGAAGGTTACCTTGGACCCGAGAGCCTAACAGCGGATTGGTAAGTGTCGCTATTGCAATCCGACGGTCCAGATGAAGTTCCTGTCCCCGTTCCTTCGCTAATATCCTTAAAGAAGCTAGCAAAAAGACGGGACCCAGTCAAAGACGACGTTGGAGGCTGAGGAACATGGCAAAGCCCTTCAAGCATTTGAACCACTTTGGACATAGAAGGTCTCATACTCATATCTTCTTGTATACACCAGAGAGCCACTTTAATTGCTCTATAAACGCTCTCGTCTTCCTGATTATACTTCAAAGAGGAGTCCAGCACTTCCATTAGCTTCCCTTCCTCCATTTTCTTGAATGCAAAGGAAGGGAAGTGGGATTTCTCTGATGTCTGGTGTGGGTCATAGTTTTTCCTTCCTCCTATGATTTCTAACAACACCATCCCGTAGCTGTACACATCGCTCTTTTCAGAGATGGCGTAGTTTGTTATCCATTCGGGTGCAAGGTAGCCTCTAGTTCCTCTAAGTGTTGTGAAGACATGGCTTTGCTCTCTGGTCATAAGCTTTGCCAAACCGAAATCCGAGACTTTTGCTTGGAAGTTGTCGTCAAGGAGAACATTCTCAGGCTTTATATCACAGTGAACAATCTTCACATCACAATCTTCATGGAGATAAGCTAATCCTTTAGCCGTCCCCACTGCAATATTAAACCGAGTATCCCAATCCAACACAGACGCATCCGTGTTTCTCTTGAAAATCCATTTGTCCAAGGAATTCTTCGCCATGAACTCATAAGCTAGTAGCCTATGACTTCCTTCTGTACAAAATCCCCTCAGCCTGACCAAATGGTTATGATGTATGCTACCGATTATCCCGACTTCAGCCCTGAACTCCTTTTTCCCTTGACCAACACCTTCTAATTGCTTCACAGCAATCCTCGTCCCATCATGTAAAACTCCTTGGTAAACCGAGCCAAATCCTCCTTGACCGAGCTTCACAGCAAAGTTGTTTGTTGCAGTTTCAAGATCTCTGTAACTGTACCGAACTGGCATGCCCGAAAGACTTCCCAAGAAGTTATCCTCTTCTGAACCATCATGAGGAGACTCCACATTCCCCATTTCCCCCTCCTTTTTCGTCATGTGGTACTTGTATCCTCCATAAAGCATGGAGAAGATTATAAGTACTGTTACAACAGATATGACTGCAACAATAGCGGTATGCTTGTTACTACCGCCGTCTCCTCCAACATTGTTGATGGTTGAAACTTTGACATAAGCAGCATAATTGGAGCTACTATCACCCTTAAAGCTCCCAACATTATCAAACAGAAAACAATTCCCAGTTTCATTGTTGAAAAACATAGCGAGGCACGAGCAATTACCAGAACAAGAAGCCTTGCATTTGTTCAAGTCAGTTTTGGAAGTAGGAGAGACGTAATCAAGTGCAAAGTAACTGAGATCATCTCCAGCATATATCATCTCATTAGAGGCATTTGATCCATTATCATCACAAGGAGAAGAAAAGATTCCAGAGTCGCAATTACGGGAAAGCAAGCCAGAGGAACACTGACAAGTGTTACTAGAGCAACTATAATAAGCTCCACAATGACCCGGAGTTTCACATGAGTCACTAGGAATCTTTGTTTGAGAAGCAACACTCGTTCCCCGGGTTTCTAGGCTGGAGAAAGAAATAGAGCCATCATTTCCAAGAACTGCAATCCAAGTGGAATTCAGACTAGCATCATTGGAGAAGATAAATTGCAACAAAAACTTTTTATTTCTATCATAAAACTTCCATGAATTCCCATCAATTAGAGCTTGTGAGATCGAACCACCATCACTATTAATCACCCTCCTAGGATCTTTACTCAAAGCCCAGTAAGGTTGGGGTGTGCTGAAATCAACAAAGAGCTGCAAATCACCAGACTTCAACTGAAGGAAGTAGCTCAAATTACGGCTATCCGGATTGCTAGAGAGGTTCATACCTTCAGTAAACACTTGGTTCGACAAAAGGGTGTCGGTTGGATGCCTGAAACTCTCCCAAACTGTGGCGTTATCATCACCAAGCATGACCAAATTGCCTGAATCCAGCAATTGAACTGTGGAAACCGCCTTCCCACCAGTATCAGGAGACCAGATGACTTTCCCACCACTTTGTAAAGACACATTTCCATGGCTGTCAAAGGCAAAAGTATCAGAATTCTGAACTGGGTTGCCTCTGTTGGCTGTCCAAATCTGCCTGTTACTTCCCATATGAATGATGACTAACAGAAACAAGGTGACATCTTTGGTGGGTTGAAACCCAAATGCAAAATTGGAGCTATTTGAGATGAGAAATAGCCCATTGTTGTCAACCCAAGTCATTTCAACAGCTTCAAATCCTCTAGGCATAGTATTTACCTTCTGAATGCTAGCTTTACAGGGTTGAAATAGAAGAAGAAGAACAACAAACAGAAGAATTGAACCCATTAAGGGGCTAAAACCCAAATTCCCCATGGCTAAAGACGTGAATGAACAAAAAAAAAAGTGGTTTACCACCAAATGGGCAAACAAGAAACTGGGCAAATTGAGTACCTATTCATAAGATTTCCGTCTTTCTGAATAAAGGGTAGTCAAAATTCAACTCAACACGTGAAACCCACAAAGCAAGAGGACATTAGAGCCACAGAACAAACAGACCCAGAATCAGAAACCCAAAATTTGACCCGACCCAGATGAAGATGAACACTGAGAAGCGGTTTTGGCAATCTAGAACCAAAATTCAAGGACAACCCAAGTGGCCATGTGTGAATAGAAATAAGACAGAGAGCAATAAATGTGTACCCAACTCGTAAAAAGCTATCGATCGAAGAGGAACATTCAGCACAGAAGTTACCTATTCCGCCATTAATTGTAGCTTTCAATTGATGCCCCTTTCTTCTGGGTTGGGTTAGCTGTTGGTTTTTGTAGACTTATGACATCACAGGGAGAAGGAAGAGGGAGAGGAGGGATGGAGACGGATCTGAGGAAGGTTATAAGAGTGTTTAAAATTTGTGATGGTGTTGTTTTTAAATCCCAAAAAGACGTGTTATATAGTGGACGCTAAAACATAGAATTTCTGGGGATTATAGATAATCCCACTGGGATTACACCTTCTTCCACAACTAATGTTTCTTTAGATGGAGCAGCCTCAGTACCTCATTAGTTATTTACCTACATCAATCATTTTTAGCATTTTTTCCCTATTTTCTATTGTAAATTATTGCTCTCAATTTGCTCAAAATACATGTAATTTGAATGTAGTTGATTCATCTCAAAAATATATATTATAATGACACAATTTTTATAACGGTATTTCTAAACTATACTCTAAAAGTATAGGATAAATTTTCAGATTTTATAAAATAAAATCTTAAAAGAAAATGCATAAATCTATTGAAAAAAAATTAAATTCCTAAATAAATTTTAAAAAATAAATCTTTTTTAAAATAGGATGCTTATCCAAAAACCCGTTTTTTAAAGTATATTTAAATGTCATATTATTATTAAAATCATATATATCATATCAATTTAACACCATTTTTTCTAGCTGATTACGTTTGATTCACGTAGTACGTTTGTCTTAGACTTAAAGCTTACAAAGCTATTAATAAATTGGAAGAGATATTGATTAATAAATAAATTTGGAAGGTTGCTCAAAAAAAAAAATTGGAAGGAAGAAATGAAAATGATATTTAATATCATTTATATGGTTCTTATGCAATATGGAACTCTAGCTTCACAAGTATTTTGAAAAGGAGCTAACTTAAGAAGATAACATTTTTTTTAGGATTCATTACAAGTTACCAATGCCCACTACAACGTTAACGTGTATAACTTTGGATGATGGAGGCAAGGATTTAATTTGACCTAAGAATTTATGGTGAAAAAATAAAATATTTAATACGTATGGATTCTAAGTACTCAAATATATAATCTGATGATTTTAAAAATAAATGTAAATATGAAGTTATTAAGTTAAATTCAGAACTATTAAACCTAACCTACAACTTTATAAAACCATTTCTACGATTAGGTTAAAATTTTCTAACTTCTAACATAAACAATTGTATTCATTAATAATATATGTAACCTTAAAACCCTTCCAATTTCAATATACCAACATGATTGACAAATTTTACAGCTTGTGGTGGCAGTGGTTGAGAGGGGAGAAGAGATGGAGAAGGCTTAATTAATGATAAATTTAATGAAGAGGCTAGCTAGGTAGCTGGCAGGTTGTAAATTAAATGTGAATATAAAATATTTTTAATTTGACAACAAGTCAAAGTTTTGGCTGCCAACTTAAATTAAATTCTCCCCTAAGTCTCAAAATGTATGCTCTTACTTGAGTTTGTTTGCCCCCATCCTCAACCAAAATTGATCAAGTATTCCGAAACTACCCCTCTAGAGTGTAGTCGATCGATTGTCCGATTAGGGAGTGTTTGGTAAACATGCTCATGAGATTCATGAGGTCGGTACAATATTTTAAAAGACCAAATATGTCATAAATACAGAGTCAAAGTGAAAATTGGTTAATCATACCATTATTATAAAGGAAGAAACTGCCCCTCTAGATAACGGTATTTTTTTCACGCCGATCCTAGTTATGAAATAAAACAGATTTTTCTAATCCTGTTGGCTAAATCTTTAAGGGGGGCGTTTGGTAACTAGGTATGGGGAATGAAGGTATCGGGTTCAGGAATGGAAACTCCATACTTAGTGTTTGGTATGCTATTTTTGTATTTCTAAACCGATACCCTAAACCTGATAGGTATGGGGTTCTCAAACTCTACCCCTTCCTCGGGTATGAGATTTTATTCCCACTTGGAATGAAATAAAAATCTAACGCTCCTCTTCTCTTTTGTTCTACGCCGCTCAACATCCCCGACCTTTGACGTATCTGGCTTCTCCTTTCTAGTCGTTTCTTCAAATTGCTCGTTCCTCTTTTCCACTGTGTATTGGTGAATTGTTGAACTTTTTTTCTTATTGTTCAGTTTCAAATTTGTGCGGTTAGATTGGTTTTGAATTTCTTACTGCCCAATTTATTGCTCCGGCCATTGGATATAAGTCGATCTGAATAAACGTAGCCCTAGCCCCCACGTTTGAATTGGTTTCAATATATGCAAAATCAACTCAAGCTTTTCCCAGGTGTATCAATGGAGAACAATAAAAATCAGCCCTTTCTCTCTTTTTTAGGGTTGAAAATCAGCCTATTCTCTCCTTTGATCCTAAATTACGTGCCCTAAATCCCCCTAATTACATAACAATTTCATTGCTTATACCTCATTTCAAACTCAAACCTGATTTTATACCAAACGCCCCCTAAAAATAGTGAGGGATTTAAAAAAAGTGATAATATAGATAGCACAATTTAGAAGAGTGAAAAAAAAGGAATCGAAAGTAATTAAGGTACGACTCGATCTTATTAACGACTAAAAAGTAAAAATCCACCAAGGGTTAGTAGAAATTAATTGACGAGTGGGGCAAAACGGTCAATGATTCGATTTAAGTGGGTCTTAAATTGATTTGTACGTGTTGTTTAAGCAATATGTTCAAATAATTAATCCGTGGTTACTACTTAATAGGCAAGTTGTATTGCAAGGTGAGACAACATTCTAAGATAGTATTGTTGTTTCTTCCTTTAGATAGTTTAAGATTTACGTACACTGGTATAGGATTTAATTGCTGATGAAAAGTGAGCTACAGTATATATATAGTGTTGAATCTTCGAGAGGCCCAATATTGTTAAACGAGTGATATATCAGGTGTTTAACGATTTATTTATATATAAGATAGGAATTTTTCTTTTAATCTAAAAATTTAATCGTACGCAAGAGTATGCATGTACAATAGTATTACACTAGCTATTACGTACAATTTATATTGTACGTCATTTGCTACATGGAATGTGGCATTGATTGTGGGGAAGGGGCAGCCTATTTTATCTCTAGGTGATTTCTCCTTTCTTGACTACGTAGGATTGTAGAAAGCAGCTTTCATTTTTATATATAGTTAGAGCGTTACATTGTTTATAATTTATAAAGTATTCCAGAACAATATATAGTGCCTAGTGGGTTTGACCTTTGTGATGTAGAAGAATCACTCTCTTTTCACACTATCCTTCATTCCCATGCAGATCGAGCTATTGACATGCATATTATTGCATATTGATTAAGGCTCCGCCCCACTAATTCACTTGTGTATTAGGACGGGTTATTCTTTTCATATAAGTATATGGATTAAACCATCTAAATTAGACTTGGAATGAGTCATAACTCATAATTATGATTTCTAGGGGACAATGTGGTAATATATGAGTCGATCCTATATAATTGTGTTTAACTTATATAAACGTAGATTACTAGTATAGCAAAGTGTTTATATATATATATGTGTACGTACGTACGTATATACCGTAGATTCTTAATTATATTAATTAATAGTTTAGTACGTTGTTTTGGTAGTTACTAGTTAGTGGTTATGTTGGCACAACTGACACCTACGTAAGGCTGACAAATTTCCTTGACTTGCTATTTAGGAATTGATAGTCAATGAGATAATTTATGAGATAATCAAGGAGGCTTGCTAAATAGAACAACCATCACCATATTACAAAGTTCCAAAACTATATATACCCATTAATTATAATTTGTAAGATTTGTGTCCACCGACCTCCCTCGAAGATAAGCACCGTCCATGCACCGTCAACCTCAACGCTAGCTGTCCTCATCGGTTGGAACTCAGGCTACAAATTATAATTAATGGGTATATATCTCAAATGTTAGGGTTTCAAAACCCTAAATCTTGATAATATTTGTGTGAAATTCCCAAATTTAGGGTATCAAAAATCCGAGTTCTTGACGATATTTGTGCGAAATGTCAAAAGTTGGGGTTTAAAATTAAAGCACTAAATTTTAATCATATAGTGTAATGTTATATATAATTAGGATGTACTAATTAATTCGGAAGAATGTGAAATACACCCTTAGGGTGGGTACCAAAAACTAGTATGAGTTTTTCAACTAGTTGGAGAAACTCATATAAAAGTTGTTTGTTTGACACATAAAAACTAGTAACTAGTTGTAAAACTAGTTTTTTTTTAATAAAGTTAGTTTTTAAAGCTTTTATACTAGTTATTTTCTAAATAAGAATAACTCTATAATAAAATAAAATTTTAAATTATTAATTACTATAATAAAATAGTTGAACATTATCAAATAGTTAGTGTTTATTTATATTTTCAAACTTCAACTACTTTTATAGCTAGTTTTACAACTCCAACTAGTTTTTTTGGTGACTTAACAAACATAGCCTAAGTAGTTACGTTGTTTGAGACTGATTTGGGGTGAATTTAAAGATTTTTATTATTTAAAACTTAACTAGTGTTTTACCCGTACCATGTACGGGATAATATTAGAAATAATAATAATAATAATTTTTAAGTAAGCATGTGAGAAGAATTGAATACATAAATAATTATACTAATCATGGTGATGACAAATACTTTTAATTATTTAACTTTAACTTTTACATGAAATAATAATAAAATTATACAAACTAATTAATTAAAAATCTGAATGTGACCTTAACTTATTAGTAAATGTTAAAATTACATCTTAAATATATCTATAACTATATATTAAAGTTGTTCCTTTTCGAGCAACCACAACGATTCTGGCTCCACCTTATAATTACAAAATTAATTTTTATTCCTAATATTTTAACTTTTTCTATTAAATTCTTCTTTAATTATTTAAATCTATCTTTAACATCAAACATATATCTATTTAGTATAACGATATCTTTTGAAATCTTCCTTATACAAATATTTAAGATTAAAGATAAAATATTTAATAGATGCAGAGCTGTCAAAAGCTGACCCGACCCGAACCGCCCGAAAAATTTAGGGTCAAGACCCGAAAATTTGAACCCGAAACCCAAAATAAACCGAACCCGATAGACCCGAAACCCGTTGGGTTCAAACCTGAAAAAACCGTTGGGTTCAAACCCGAAATCCAATTTGTTATATTTTAAGAATATATAATGTATTTTAAAAATTATAATATATTTTATTATTAAAATATATAAAAATAATAGATTTATTATTAAATATTATTTTTTAAATAAGAAATATTTTTAATAATTATATAAAAATCAAGTTTCTTGACCTGTTAGGTCGACCCGACCCGTCCGACAACCCGCAATGACCCGACCCGATTTGACCGGAGACCCGTTACGACCCGAACCCGACTCAACCCGAACCCGAAATAACCGAACCCGAACCCGACCTGACTGACCCGTTTGACACCTCTAAATAGATGTATTAAATATTTGATAAGCCCTAAATTTACGTAAATAAAAATTAATAAAATGTGAAGAATAATATTTGATAAAAAAATTATACATTCTGCAAGCAATAAATTACTTATATTAAAATTTATATTATATTTTTATTTATTAATATCCTATTTATAATGTCTATAAAATATTGAATCGTAGTCGTACATGGTACGACGGGTAAAACTAGTATATATATATATATATATATATATATATATATATATGAGACCAACTAAATAAATGACCAATGAATCTATAACACTAAAGATCTAAAAAATATTGATAATTCAATAAATCAAAGAGCATTTATATATATATCAAATATTTTCGAGTTTTGATAAAAAAAAATGATTTTCATGAAACTCTACATATCATGATGGCACCCAATCAAATTTGTTTATACAAAAGATAATAACAAACCCAGCCTTATAGTGATAAAATTATTTATACAAATGTTGAGAACATCAGTAATTCGCGAAAAAAACTTATATTTTTGTGACAAATATATTATAACATGATAAGTTATCACTCCTTTATTTCCATTAGAGCAATTCAAGAAAAAAAAAATACGTGAGTTGGTTCAACTTATCTAATTACAAAAAGATAAATGATCTAAACCCACTCCTAATAAATGGCAATGTCAAATACAACTTCATTTCTAACTCTAAATAATTATTTGCTTATGTAAAACTAAACTAAGAAGACTACTTAAAAATGCATGTAACCATGTAGGAGTAGGCAAATTGTTTGGAACTACTTCACGTGATCAACATCCTTGTAATTGATGCTAATTTGCAATCTCTTTCAAATTTTTTCCAGCAAAAATAAGCATAGAAATAAAATTAGTCATCAAAAAGAAGAATAAAGTCTGCTTAAAAACCTAAAAAATTAATTAATGATTTAATCAAGAATAAGTGATGCATATATACTTCCCTCTTCGTATCACCCTGAACCTCCATCCCCAGCAAACATTTTTTTTTCTCTTGCAAATTGCAGTGGGAAAAAAAACAGTGAGTAGTATTTTACCAATAACTCACACCTCACCTGCATTTGTATAGGCTTTATCCAAAACCTGAATTCTAAGCAAATCCGATCCCAACAATTACCCACACTTTGATTGATCTAAAAAGAACTAATTTAATTCACTAATTGGAGTTTGGAAATTGATTGAGCACAATCAATTAAAGTATGGCAGACACTTAATTATGTGAAGCAGAGAGGACTTGCAACATGATCGGTTGTTGACCAAAAGTTAATTAGAGATTGTTTTGGTAAAAAACCTAATTAGAGACTTAATGATTGTTGAGTGCCTCAATTGAATCCTCAAATCACAAGCAATCAAGATACCGAAAAAAAAAATCAGTTCACAATCTAAGCAATAGCAAAAATTATGAGATCAAAACACTACAAAGAAACAAACCTTTAAACTCGATAGATTTTTGAATAGTGGATCTTGTTCACCCTCTATGAATTCCCTATCCAGAAACCTTCTCAATCATCAGAACCAAGGGTCTTATTTAACCAAGAAGACATGACAGTTTATTTGGTAGAAGGAACGTGGAGAAAGTGGGCACAATTAGGTTAACATTTTTTCATTTTTTTTTTGATCGTGTTACTGTTTTTTTTACTTCAAATTATTAACATAATTTTTTTCTCAGCTTGTACACGTGGCACAATTTTTTGTACCAACATAGTTTCTCCTTTAGTATTGTACTATTATAGATTAAACGAGTATTCGATAAAAACAAGCTTTTGCAAGGGGGTGTTTTAATTAAGAGGTTTGAAATTACAAAATAAAAATTATAGGAGGGTTGCAAGAGGTTTGAAATTTTTTAGCCTTAAACTTTAGATTAACTAGTTTCACCCGTCGTACCATGTACGACTACGATTTGATATTTTATAAACATTATAAATAGGATATTAATAAATAAATAAAAATATAATATAAACTTTAGTATAAGTAATTTATTGTTCGCCGAATGCATATAATTTTTAATCAAATATTATATTCTTCCTATTTTATTAATTTTCATGTACGTAAATTTCGAGTTTATCAAATATTTCAATAGCTATTAAATATTTTATTATCCATTTTTATTAATTTTAAAAATTTTAAATATTTCTTCATTAATTTTTTTATAAAAGAAAATCATTATATTGCTATAAATAAATTTGTCAAAAGATATATGATAAAATAATTATATTTATTTTTAAATATTTAAATATTTAATCTTTAATTTTACATACTTGTATAAGGAAACTTTCAAAAAATATTGCTATACTAATAGATATTTTTTTGATGTTAGAGATAAATTTAAATAGTTAAAAAGAATTTAATGGAAAGAAGTTATAATAATAAAAATAAAAATTAATTTTTTAAATATAAGGTGGGGCTAGAATCTTTCGGTGACTCAAAAAGGTAAAATTTTAATATATAGTTATAGATATTAAATACTTTTTTATTTTTAAACATTATAAGTATTTATCATTAACTTTTTTATTATAAAAGAAAAAATATATCTTTAAATAATTTCATGAAAAGGTATCATACTAAAAGGTAAAAGATATTTATATTTATTTAAAAATATTTTAAATTAATTATCTTTAATTTTAAATATTTGTAAGGAAGTTTTCAAAAAATATTGTTATACTAAATAGATATTTGTTTGATGTTAAAGATAGATTTAAATAGTTAAAGAAGAATATAATAGGATAAAGTTAAAATATGAGAAATAAAAATTAATTTTATAAATATGAGGTGGGACCAGAATCGTTCCGGTGGCTCAAAAAAGAACATCTTTAATATATAGTTATAAATTATTTTATTTTTAGTATCGAAATATTGAATGCTAAGAAATGTTTTAATTCACTCCGTGTTAATTATATAGCTAGCTAGAGTGGATAGTTTATATGCCAACAATTACGGGTACGTAATCCGATTTTGCGATTTGTCCAACTGGACATGATGAGCAATTAGAGCTGTCAAAAGTTGACCCGACTTGAAAAACCGACCCGAATCGTCCGAAAAATTTAGGGTCAAGACCCGAAAATTTGAACCCTAAACCCGAAATAAATCGAACCCGATAGATCCGAAACCCGTTGGGTTCAAACCCGAAAAAACCGTTGGGTTCAAACCCGAAATCCAATTTGTTATATTTTAAAAATATATAATGTATTTTAAAAATTATAATATATTTTATTATTAAAATATATAAAAATAATATATTTATTATCAAATATTATTTTTTAAATAAAAAATATTTTAATAATTGTATAAAAATTAATTTTCTTGACCTGTTAAGTCGACCCGACCCGCCCGACAACCCGCAATGACCCGACCCGATTTGACCGGTGACCCGTTATGACCCGAACCCGACTTAACCCGAACCCGAACCCGACCTGACCGACCCGTTTGACACCTCTATGAACAATATATATGAAGATCAAGTAGAACAGCTCAATAATTCCCCTCCATTTATGGTCTCTACTTGGTTAAATTGCGGTTGTGCTGTCTATCTACCTCTAGCTATGCATAATACATATGCCATGGATTTCTCAACTCTTTAATTTTTTTCAATATTCTTTTGATGGCTGGAAAAAGTACATATATGTAAATAAATACATTGGCGTATTAAATTAAAGTTTCATGTCGCGTGGATGGACGGGGCTAGGCCTAGGTCGAGATCTCAATAAGAGATAATCCGTTTTAAAATAAAGGTGGTAGTATGTAGTAATAATTATGAAGTTTTACCTTGTTAATGATCCGTATGAATATTAGATTCCTTTAGGTGATTTGAATACGATTGTGAAGTTTTGATCGAATCCCTTCAACAGGATTAATATTGTAGCATAAAATGCCAATGACATTGAAGTAGCTAGCTTGTTTAGCTAGGTAGGTACTTGACTGTGAATTTGACTACCAACCGAAAAAAATGGTACTATAGTTAAGATATCTCATAAAAATGAAAAACGAATCTAAAATAATACGGAAAAATATATTTATAAGCCAATAAACTTGTATAATTTTGTCAACCACCACCCTATATTTTGAGATGTTTAAATAAACACTCGAACTTTACTAGTTTTTGTCTTTCAAACACGAATTGATGACGTGGCATACATGATTCTAATGTGACTTTGTTCCTTTGTTTGTCTCCTCTGTCCAAATCGACTTTGGTTGTGTGAATTTCGATCAAGGCTCCATCGACTAGAACATTAATAGCGTCTCCTCGTTCCTTCATTTGTTTCCCATATCCAAATCGTCTCCTTTTCCTTTTGAAAGCTCAATCTTAATTTTGTTGTTGATTTTAATAACTTTCTTAAATCTATCTTTTTCTAATTAATCTTATGTGACACAAGTTTTACATTGCAAAAATCTGAACAAAATAAGCTTATGTGGTAAAATTGATCACATATCAGCGTGTGTTGTTCACGAGAAGCTTTAGCGTCTGACAGACAAAAACTAATAAAGTTTAGGTGTTTATTTGAATATCTTAAAGTACAGAGTGGTGGTTAACAAAGGTGTACAAATTCAGTGAAAATGTAGATGTATTTAGTCAAAATAATAAAATAAAATTTTTTTATACCAACTATATTTCTATTTACCTAAAATAATAGGAAAACATTTTATGATAGAAATTCATGCATTAGCAGTGACTTGGTGTCGGAAAATGCCCTTAATTAATTACCACTCTGTATATTTTTATCGATTTGGCTAATGTGTGTCTATGAACAGGTATTAATAATTTTATTTATAAATTTTTTTCAAACTATTTCATAATAGAGAATTGGGTGAACCCTCTAGATAAAAACTTAAAAGCAACAAATAAAATTTATGTATACTAAATTCGGGGCACATTAGAAGAAATTCTATTTCTATTGTACAATAATGACTTGGCATTTCTATTTTTTAAGATGTAAATTTATACATGACCTTAAAAAATCATGTCTCTAAGTCTTCTTAATGGTAAAATGCATGGGCAGCACTTGTGTTTTTATTCAAGCGACACAAGGATCATTTTGAAGATTTGATGAAATTAATTGATTGATAATCTAAAAATTTAGTACTAATAAATAATTATTTTTAGAATTCTCAAAGTGAGATTATTTTTGCCATCCAGGGAACGTGATGTGCGAAAAGAGGTTGTGTAGGCTGTGTAGCCCATAAACTAATGACACCTAGTCCCTCACCTCAATTAATAACACTGTTCACGTTATTTTAATTCAAACGATTACGTATAAAAGTATTTTTTTAACCTAAAACGTACGTAATGTGTGTACGTGTTGTATGATATATATTTTCAAATGCAAGGCATATCAATTTTGTCTCAACATTATATGATTCTATGGCTCTATGCTAATGATTTTTCTTAACACAATAGTACATGTTATGTATTATAAAACTCGGTTCTAATTTATCAGTTCGGAGAAACATTCTCATCCGAACGGCAAAGAGGAAAACAACCCCCCTCTCAACCACAAATATGATCAGTGTTTTCTTCCATAAGATTCGGTTCGTCTGTTTTATCTCATCCCTATTATATTTAGGGTACTGTCTGGTTTATGACCATTTTTATTGACGATGGTAGCTTTCTGACGATTATCAGTCTTGTCTTGTAATTTCCGACGTTAATTGAGGCGCGGTTAGTTCCAGTCAACTTTCCCCATCCGAATTCAATTTTGCAAATTTCAATTCTTAGTCTACAATCAGTAGAATCATATCAAGACCCACTCCAACACTACAACCAATCAATAGACTCTCTCGTAAAAAGTTGTAAGAAACAGCGGTGTGAAAGAGGCCGAATATATAAAAACATCATATCTTATTTACATCGATCGTAACATTTCTATAAGCGAGTTTTATTTAATTCAATTCAATATGTATTCTTTAGATTTTGAGTTTTGTTGTACTAGCTAGTTCTATAATTTGATCAATAAACTATACTCCGGTATATAATTTCAAAATAAAAAAGTTATTGACCAAATAATTACTTTAGTTTTAAGGATGTAAAGTTTTTTAGACGTTCGTAAGGTAAAAAAAGTTACACGTAACTTATTTAATTATATATGGACATGGTCGATCATGGTTCATGACTACTTGTCCTGATACGAAGGGAAAGTGGAAGTTTAGGACCATCATTTTTAGATATTTTAATTAAGATTACATGGACCTATATCACCTATAAAAAGCTAGCTCACTAAATTAATTTGAGTTTATTGCACTCCGAACCAATCAACTAGTTTCCTCTCAATTGTTAAAAGATTGGTATTAAAAAGTTACAACGACTTTTCAAAGTGATCCATCCCTTCATGTACATATTTTAATTTCCTAGCTAGAATATATATGTTGTACGTGTGTCTTGGAGTAAAATTTTCTAAAGTAAACTTACTAATGAAGGACCAAATAATTAACAATATATATACGTACATACATAGAGAATTTTCGGAATTAATCTTGTCCGTGTTCTTTCACTTGGATGAAATATAAATTCTCATCATCTTATATTAGATTGATCTGATTGACACAAGTCAATTAATCTAGTTTCTTGTTGGATCGTGACGCGTTAGTAACAATACAGAGAACTAGTAAGGTTCCCTGGACAGCGGAAATAAACAGTAAGAACACAGAATTTATAGAGGAAACCTTCTGTCCGACCAACCAGTCGTAGAAAGAAAAACCTCTACCCCTGAGACTCCTTCTCAGAGGATTTTCAATAGAATACTTTTATTAAGTTTCAACGATTACAAGGCAAGTCTAGTAACTAAGGCTCCTACCAAAGTTCCCTTGGTAACTACGGCTCCGACCGAAGTTCAACCAACTAGACTTCTACAACCCTAAGCGTAAACCTAAATCGAAAGTAAACTACTGACTTACTTGTGGATTCTTCACCGAAAAAGCCACACACTCATACACTTGAAAAGCTCTCTTCTCAAGTTCTTCGTCTTCAACCACACGAAAACCACACCTTTAACCCTAGCTAACCCTAGCTATTTATAAGATAAGTCAAGTCTGATCTCACACGTAATTCTTGCCTAATTACGCTGATATTCCACTTAACAAATCCCACACAATAAGGAAAAAAGATTGTTTGTGATTTCGGATCCTCAACCATGTCGATTTTTCCCAAAACCGAATGATCTCGGATTTCTCAAGATAAGATCGTGAGAAGATTGATCTTATCCTCTCTTTTATCTCCTTAAGCAACCGCCTACAGCTGTAGAATCTTCGTAGAAGATCGCTCGCAGAAGATAAGGTAACTTGCCATTTATAGAAAGCCGCGTTCCTTCTCAGACGCACTTCCTAAATCTGTCACTCGTTCCCTCCATCGTTCCTCACGATGTTCCTTCACTCGTGACCATGTACCTGTTTTCCTGAAACACTTACATGTAGAAGCAAGTTATATTTACTAAGTTTGTTATCATCAAAACTAAGAGAAACCATGGAACAACTATTGTTCCAACAATTTCCCCCTTTTTGATGATGACAAACCTATACAAAAATGCATGTCTAGAAACCAATAGAAATATAGATCAGAAAAAAATTCCTGTGTGGTTCCCCCTTAACAAATGCACTGTTGTTCCTACTCGTCAGAGATAACAACTTATTCCCCCTCAGCCAAAGTTCCCTCTGTATTTCCTGGATAGAACGCATCTCTGCATTTTTCCTTACTTCCCCCTTTTGACATCATCAAAAGGTCAACAATCATCAAGCAAAACATAGATCAAATGAACAAATTTAATTGAAACTTAAACCATTCATAAACAAAAGATAGTTATTATTATAGATAATTGTCGCAGGAATCACAACCAGAGAAAACATAAAAACATAAAAGTCTTAACATCCAAGAAACAAAGAAAAATTTTAAGCTGGGGATAGATGGGTTAAGGAACTAGAGAGGGTCCACATCATGGTTCGGAGGAGGTGGAATCAGCAGCAGCAGTGTCAGTGTCTCTCTTAGCCAGGTACCCAATGATGGTACTCAGCTGAGAGGAAATCTTTTGAAGCTCGATGAACAACTTGGCAGAAACACTTTCACTCAGCGAAGAACTCCCAACATCCTTCTGGGCAGTCTTCTTTGCAGCTGTTCCCTTTGAATCACCCTGAAAGTTCATCCTCGGGATATTGCGCATCTCCAGGGGTAATCCAAAGAACTCCTCTTTTGTAGGCTGATAAGCCTTTCGTTCCTTCAGTATAGCCTTCACAAAGCGAGGATAAGGTATGCTATGCTTCTTCCCAGTGCACTTAGCCATTTGCCTCATCATAATCTCCGGAAGACTGATACGTTCCTTCCTTAAAAATTTGTCCAGCAGAATCATATCATTGATAGTGAGCGTAGTCCTCTTCTCCAGCCTTGGAACAATAACCTTGATGAGAAACTGATGTGCAATCCGTGCAGTGTAGCTCAAGTCGGTGGTTAAGTAGGGACCAGAGGCAGGAACTTTTCCCATGACCCGCCTGATTAACTGAGCTTTGTTCCTTGGCCAGTTACTTGATGTGTGAACATCCCCATATCCTTCAGCAGGCACCTTCAGAATTGTGGCAACAGATCCCAAAGAGAAAGAAATTTCCATCCCACCCACAATAGCAAAACCCATTGGACCAGTAGAGAGATTGGCTAGTTGATAGGATTGAAAGAATTGGGAAAGTAGGGACACATCTACCTTGACTCCAGCGTCACATATTTTCTCCCATCCCTGGAACTTGAGAAGTTCCCAAAACTCCTCCAAGTCATGGCTTTTCAGGAATGCTTCGGCGATCACCAGAGGAGGGACAACCTTCTTTGAGCGATCCTTCTTGGAGCTTGCCGCTGGTTCCATTGGCAGTTTGCCTTGCGCCTTTGCAGACTTGAGGTCCTTTTCAACCTCCTTCTATCTCAGCCTCTTCTTCATCACCTTCACCATCAGAGTCGTGCTTTTCTTCTTCTTCTTCCTCACCCTCATCAGAGCCCGAGGCAACCACTTCTTCCTCTTCCTCTGGATCTTCTTCTTCTTCTGAGGATTCCTGAGCCACCTGTTCCTTTGGAACGGTGGAGCGAAGGGCGTACTTGGATCCAGAAGGAGTGACCTTCGGCTTTTTGGTTGCAGGGGAAGGGGTTCTTTCCGAGTCAGAGATGTGAAAAATCTGAGACGGTAGGGGAGGAACACTCTTTTTCGCCTTTCGCTTGCCACGACTTGTCGGCTTTACCCATCCTGGTCGCTCACTTATCGGCACAAACGCCTCCTTTTCAGGTTCAGCGGCGGTGTCCTTCGGAGGCGAGTTCACCTCTTCCTTCTCCATTGCATCCTTGCTGTCCTGGGCATCCTCTGTTTCAGCAGCCTTCTCAGAGGGGTTGTCCGAGGGAACCACAGAGTGATCCTTCTCAGATTTGTCACCCTCAGTGTCTTTTGCCGATGAGGCCATGTCAGCGATGGCCGCACCAGTGTCGGAAACAGCATCGAATTTGGGTTCGAGTTTGGAGATTGGAGAGGGAGAGGAAAGTTTGGCCTTTTTGAGGGTTTCAAGTTGGGCTTGAATTTTGGCGATCTCAGCAGCATCGAGACCCTCAAAGTTTAGGATTGGAGTGTTTGAGGAGGAAGCCATTGTTGCAGAGGAGAGATGTAATATCCGAGTTAGTCAAGCGCAAGAACCGAGATTGCTTGTGTGGCAAGTAATTTTACGGCACTTGTTTCACAAATTATAAGTTACAACTTATTTTAAATCTTCAAAAAAAAAAAAGAAAAAAAAAATTATTAATTAAGCCATAGTGATAGTGTGGGCTTAATCAATGAATACCCCCTTGTTCGAAAAAAGAAAGAAAGAAAACCTAATAGAATTCTTTATCCACCCAATTTTATTAATTATTTCTAACCGATTGTTTGATCCGTATCAATCAACCAAATCTACGTAATATAATTAGGGTAGCCTACGTAAACAAAATTCCACCGCCGCGATCTTTTGTTCTTCCTTGTTCATTCATTCTATACCCCGTTCTATTCTCGTACCAGAACCAAACTCTTTTACCCTCGCGACATCGCTGAGATCTACACACGATCCTCGCTCACACCTTAATCTTCTGTCATCAATCGGTAAGTAGCGTCCTTTTTCTTTCTTCATCTCGATTTTCTGTTGGTAATTGTTAAGGGCTGTTTTTCTCACCAGTTGCAATCACCTTAGGAGTCATCATATTACCAATTGAAAGTACGTTACACTCCGCCCTTGCCTATCGACATTATTATCGATCACTAGACAGGTTAGTGAACTTCTTTCTCCATTAGCTAAGCGGATGGTAGTCTTGGTTGATTGGTTTACTTGTGTTGCTCACCGAGCCGATGTTTTTCTGTCGTGTCGGGGAGTGTTGTAGGGGAGTGTAGGTAGTAGTTCATCCCTGAGGGTTAGTGTGTTGCGATCGGGATGGGTGGATTGTCTTGGTAATTAAGAGGGTCAAGTTTCGAAGTTGCCAGGGGCGAGTTCGATCGACGTTAATTAGTATACTTTTCGGGGTTGTGTTTCTGCGTTTCCTTCCCAAGTGTCTTGGTGTACAACTAGAGCCCTCTTCGATGGTATAAACTTTGCTTACGGGGATGTTTTAATTTGTTTGGTAGGGGTGGTGTTCGGATAAGGTGTACAGGAGGTGGTTGCTTTAAGAGGCTTAATTAATTAAGGAGTTGTGTAATGGGTTTGTTAATTGGGTGTCTCTGTTGAGTCATAGGCTTAACGTTTAAATGTTGAAGTTTTTTTTTATTAAAAATTAGTAAGTTAAAACTAGGCTATATGTAGTCTTGTACATATATCTTTGGGTAGGACTCTTAGAATAATACAAAACAAAGATTGATTGGGTTGGTTTGATAACTAGTAATTAGAGTGCATTACATGCGTTAATTGGAAGTAGAACTGCATTGTGCAGTCCATCAATGAGTTCTAGTCAAGCTAGCTTGTAGAAATTAGGTTAGTAAGGAACTTGTGTTGGTTTCATTAGTAGGCCTTAGTTAGTTAGGATAATAGAATTTGTCCGCTTATTCAGTTGGTTAACTAAGAATGTTAATCATTTGTTTAGGTTTTTCTCATGATCAACTCTGCTATATCTTGTCAGGTAAGTCGTTTTTCGACTTGCTCGGTTCTTTTCTCCCCTGTTAGATTGCGTATCGATATTGTAGGACGGGTTTTGGGAACTAGTCCCGAATACCTTTTAAATTGTTTTGAACTCCTTGTGTGTTGTGTGCGTTAATGATTTTAAATGTGATTTCTCGGAAAATATTTTGGAACGTTTTCTCTGTGTTGGTACCGTTTCCGACACGGCCCATTGTAGCTGGTGTTGAGGAAGAGTTGGCTACTTTGACCCGTGTGACTGGGAAAATCGTACCCCTTCAAACGAAAATTATTATTTGTGTGTTTTTGGCAAGCGCTCCAGTGGAGGCTTAGCCCGGAGTTAGAAGGGAGATTGGGAAGTGGAGTGGGAGGGCCTGCCTCTGCACTCGGCGCGGTGATGAGCGCCTTGGAAGACGGATTGTGGACAAAGGAAGAATTTCATTGATGTGTGATTGTGATTGTGAATGCGTATGTGACTTGTGTGACTGATATAACTAATTTAGGTATTGGTCTTTAGAGTTATGATTGCGGTTGTGGATTTGTATGCTGACTTTAGAGAAATGATTTCAAAGCGTTCTACAGTTTCCATATTCTTTCTAACTTGGTAGATTAGACGATGACCCTTCGGGGAACATTTTTCAGTTCCAGGTATGAACCAGGGAGCCGTGCAGGAACCGAGGCAAGATGGCGGGCCGGAGCGGTAAAGAACGCGTGTCATAGTGGGATCGGTTTATATTAGTTATTTATATTAGTTAGAATTTTGATTTTAATATTTGTTAGACGGGGTTGATATTTTGTTTCGGTTATTATCTTTTTGGTTCAGATAGTTAGTTTCAGTAGGCGTTGTGACGTATTTGATTATTTATAATTTTCGGGGATTCATGCATGATACGTTTTTCTAAGTTTTATTAAATAAAGGTTGGATGTTTTATTATGCTTTCTCGTCGTGCCCGAGTTGTAAGGTCCTACAGTGTAGTTGTCAACCTAAATAATAGTACCTTGTAAGGTCTATTCCCTAGTAGCGCCTCGACGGAAGTCGGGGTGTTACAAATTGGTATCAGAGCCAGGTTGACAACAGGGCACATGGAACTGACCAACGAAGAGTACCCGAGGTCCAACTTAAAACCAAAACCGGCCGGTGTTTTCAAATGTTTTTACTGGGGTAGACATGTTGCATATAGGGGGTAGGTGACACGTCGCGACTCCGCCCCATCAGCCGAAGGACCTCACGTAGAATAGTAAGAATTAGGTTGATGAATAGAATATTTAAGTTTTGACTGTGGGACTTTCTATTATAGATGGCCCCACCAACCAGAGCTAAAGCTGCTAAAGCCAACGGAAGAGGCCGCAGTAGAGGCCGAGGTAGAGGTCGTGGCAGGGGTAGAGGAGAGGCCCCTGTAGCTGCTGAACCAGAGGTACAACATGATACCCACCAGGAGGAGGTTGCTGAGAGTCAGGATGTGGCTGCTGCTGTTCGTCGAGAGGATAGCGCATCTGTCGCTGGAGGTGTTCTCCCAGCAAACGGGGCTCAGGTAGGAGGAGGAGTGCCACCAACAGGACTGGCCCTAGAGGTGAACGCTGCAATCCAGCTGTTGTTGCAGACTTTAATGGGGGCAGGAGCTGCACCGAATTTGAACGCAGTTGCGGGGCAACAAGAGACTGAGAGAAGGGCACCAGGACCAGACTCTGTTTTGGCTGCCCAGCTAGGAGCAATGCCAGATTCGCGAGGACTAGTGGTAGCTGATCATGTGGTCGAACCGAGGATACAGTATCGCGAGCCTCAGCCTGACAAATGGCTCGCGGAGTTTAGGAAGACTGGAGTGCCGAACTTTGCTAGAGCTCAGGATTCTGACGTAGAACAGTGGTTGAGGAGGGTGAAATCCGCGTTGGACTCCATTAAGGCACCGGAGGAGCGGAAGATGTCCTTAGTACAGAGTCTGCTACAGGAGAGCGCTTTTGACTGGTGGGAATTGTGTAGGGACCACCGGAATGAGGTGACTTTCGAGGAGTTTGAGAGGCGGATTCGAGATCAGTACTGTCCTCCGGTGGTGAGGGCGGCTCGGGAGGCTGCTTTTCGGGATGCTGGACGTGAAAATATCACAGTATCTGAGACTATTCTGAAGTTTCAGCAAGAGTTGGCAGCGGTGCCAAATGCTGCCCCTACTGAGGAGTTGAAGATTGCGACCTTTCTAAAAAGGTTGCAACCGCATTTACGTGCTTATGTGTCTGGACTTAGACTCACGACATTGACAGAGGTTCAGCAGTCTGCTTTGGCGTATGCTATAGCCACTCTGAGGCCGGAACAGGTGGATGCTCAGGTAGGAGGGGGTAAGAGACGGAAAATGGCAGCTGCATCGACTTCTAGGGGTGACAATCAGTCTGGACAGTACCCGCAGAGTAGACTTGAGTTCCAGCCATCGGGACGCCAAGAACGATCACAGCAGAGTCGGGCTGCCGGGAATCAAAGACAGTGCTACAACTGTGGAAGCGCTGAGCACTTGAGGAACCAGTGTCCTAGTCCAGTGAAGGATTGCTTTACTTGTGGGAAGCCCGAACATCTTCAAAGGTTCTGTACGGTTGGCGCGCCTTCGCAGGGATCGGTACCGGGGACGGGAAATCGGGAAGCCCATCATCGGCCAACAACACGACAGACACCAGATCAGAGTGTTGGTCGGAGTGCAGGAGCTAGTAACACTGGCGCAGTTCCTACTCGAGTGTTTGAGATGAAGGGAATGGAAGGATCGGATGTCTTCGCTCCACCCGACGACCTAGCTTGAGTTTTCTAATTGTCGGTTGATAGTATGGTTTAGCTGCTAGTAGTTTAGTTTTTCAGGACATGGGGATCTTTAGTTGTTCATTAGGTTTGTTCGGTTGTTTGAATCGAGATTTTGTTGCTTTGTTTATGACTGTTTATTTTATTGATTGTTGCGCGGATAATTGTTTTGTGTGGACGTTGTTCAGGAAAACGGAATTGTTTTCTTTTGGATGGATTGATGACTGCTTAGCTTCTTTATTGCATATTCTAGATAAGTAGTGTTTTATTAGACTATTGAATTCCGGTTCGAGGACGAACCTCTTTAAGGGGGAGAGGTTTGTGAGAACCTTGAATATCTTTTCTTTTCTTTCGTATAAAGCCTCAAATATCTTTTCCTTCGTGTAAAAGTTTCGGGACGAAACTTTCTTAAGGGGGGTAGTATGTAATATCCGAGTTAGTCAAGCGCAAGAACCGAGATTGCTTGTGTGGCAAGTAATTTTACGACACTTGTTTCACAAATTATAAGTTACAACTTATTTTAAATCTTCAAAAAAAAAAAAAGAAAAAAAAATTATTAATTAAGCCATAGTGATAGTGTGGGCTTAATCAATGAATACCCCCTTGTTCGAAAAAAGAAAGAAAGAAAACCTAATAGAATTCTTTATCCACCCAATTTTATTAATTATTTCTAACCGATTGTTTGATCCGTATCAATCAACCAAATCTACGTAATATAATTAGGGTAGCCTACGTAAACAAAATTCCACCGCCGCGATCTTTTGTTCTTCCTTGTTCATTCATTCTATACCCCGTTCTATTCTCGTACCAGAACCAAACTCTTTTACCCTCGCGACATCGCTGAGATCTACACACGATCCTCGCTCACACCTTAATCTTCTGTCATCAATCGGTAAGTAGCGTCCTTTTTCTTTCTTCATCTCGATTTTCTGTTGGTAATTGTTAAGGGCTGTTTTTCTCACCAGTTGCAATCACCTTAGGAGTCATCATATTACCAATTGAAAGTACGTTACACTCCGCCCTTGCCTATCGACATTATTATCGATCACTAGACAGGTTAGTGAACTTCTTTCTCCATTACCTAAGCGGATGGTAGTCTTGGTTGATTGGTTTACTTGTGTTGCTCACCGAGCCGATGTTTTTCTGTCGTGTCGGGGAGTGTTGTAGGGGAGTGTAGGTAGTAGTTCATCCCTGAGGGTTAGTGTGTTGCGATCGGGATGGGTGGATTGTCTTGGTAATTAAGAGGGTCAAGTTTCGAAGTTGCCAAGGGCGAGTTCGATCGACGTTAATTAGTATACTTTTCGGGGTTGTGTTTCTGCGTTTCCTTCCCAAGTGTCTTGGTGTACAACTAGAGCCCTCTTCGATGGTATAAACTTTGCTTACGGGGATGTTTTAATTTGTTTGGTAGGGGTGGTGTTCGGATAAGGTGTACAGGAGGTGGTTGCTTTAAGAGGCTTAATTAATTAAGGAGTTGTGTAATGGGTTTGTTAATTGGGTGTCTCTGTTGAGTCATAGGCTTAACGTTTAAATGTTGAAGTTTTTTTTTATTAAAAATTAGTAAGTTAAAACTAGGCTATATGTAGTCTTGTACATATATCTTTGGGTAGGACTCTTAGAATAATACAAAACAAAGATTGATTGGGTTGGTTTGATAACTAGTAATTAGAGTGCATTACATGCGTTAATTGGAAGTAGAACTGCATTGTGCAGTCCATCAATGAGTTCTAGTCAAGCTAGCTTGTAGAAATTAGGTTAGTAAGGAACTTGTGTTGGTTTCATTAGTAGGCCTTAGTTAGTTAGGATAATAGAATTTGTCCGCTTATTCAGTTGGTTAACTAAGAATGTTAATCATTTGTTTAGGTTTTTCTCATGATCAACTCTGCTATATCTTGTCAGGTAAGTCGTTTTTCGACTTGCTCGGTTCTTTTCTCCCCTGTTAGATTGCGTATCGATATTGTAGGACGGGTTTTGGGAACTAGTCCCGAATACCTTTTAAATTGTTTTGAACTCCTTGTGTGTTGTGTGCGTTAATGATTTTAAATGTGATTTCTCGGAAAATATTTTGGAACGTTTTCTCTGTGTTGGTACCGTTTCCGACACGGCCCATTGTAGCTGGTGTTGAGGAAGAGTTGGCTACTTTGACCCGTGTGACTGGGAAAATCGTACCCCTTCAAACGAAAATTATTATTTGTGTGTTTTTGGCAAGCGCTCCAGTGGAGGCTTAGCCCGGAGTTAGAAGGGAGATTGGGAAGTGGAGTGGGAGGGCCTGCCTCTGCACTCGGCGCGGTGATGAGCGCCTTGGAAGACGGATTGTGGACAAAGGAAGAATTTCATTGATGTGTGATTGTGATTGTGAATGCGTATGTGACTTGTGTGACTGATATAACTAATTTAGGTATTGGTCTTTAGAGTTATGATTGCGGTTGTGGATTTGTATGCTGACTTTAGAGAAATGATTTCAAAGCGTTCTACAGTTTCCATATTCTTTCTAACTTGGTAGATTAGACGCTGACCCTTCGGGGAACATTTTTCAGTTCCAGGTATGAACCAGGGAGCCGTGCAGGAACCGAGGCAAGATGGCGGGCCGGAGCGGTAAAGAACGCGTGTCATAGTGGGATCGGTTTATATTAGTTATTTATATTAGTTAGAATTTTGATTTTAATATTTGTTAGACGGGGTTGATATTTTGTTTCGGTTATTATCTTTTTGGTTCAGATAGTTAGTTTCAGTAGGCGTTGTGACGTATTTGATTATTTATAATTTTCGGGGATTCATGCATGATACGTTTTTCTAAGTTTTATTAAATAAAGGTTGGATGTTTTATTATGCTTTCTCGTCGTGCCCGAGTTGTAAGGTCCTACAGTGTAGTTGTCAACCTAAATAATAGTACCTTGTAAGGTCTATTCCCTAGTAGCGCCTCGACGGAAGTCGGGGTGTTACAAGAGAAAAGATCGAAGCTTGGAAGAAGATTTAGGGTTTGAGAGAATTAAGGATGCGGTAAAAAAAATAACCGAGATAAGAGTTTATAAAGCTCACCTCTTTCCTTCTTGATAAAGATCACAATCTTTCCCAAAGATCTTCTATCCAAATCCTAACGGCTAAGAATTTCCATAATGATGAATTTTCACCGCCATTAAGTCTTGTCTGCGTAGACGTCCTATCGTTCCCTGCAGAATTACTGTGCAACGGCTGGATTTTTCAAATGAGCAGTCACAACGGCTATACCTCTACTGCATTGCTTATGTGATTGACGTCTGTTCTTTTGCAAAAATCTTCAAAAGTAATCAAAGATGTTCCTTTAATGCAACAATAATTGCAACCACTAGTTCCATACCTCGTTACCATGAGTGGATAAAAAGGCTATGTTTGAACAGACAAGGGACGTGAGACGTTCCATTCAAACTTTTTGTGGGCTGGGAATATTTTTGACATCCACACAATTATTCCCCGTTTAAAGGTGATAGAAAGAGGTTCATAGAGAACGTTTGTGTGGACCAGGCTAAGGGACAGTCTTATAACCAACCATCATTTCGGCTTGAAGTGAGGGATAAAATAGATCAAGTTGGTTATTTTGGGCTAAAAAGAAATCTGGGATGTAAGCAATATAGTTTCAGTTCCTTTTAGCATGCAATATTTAACAATTTCTAATATATACAACATCTATGCATAGAGGAACGATATAAGCCATTAGAAAACTTGTCAATTGATATGTAGTTACTTGAGAAGTTACCTTTTTAGTCAAGCATTGAGGGAATAAAGGACCGGGACTTGTTTACTCCAAGGAAATCATTCCTAGTAACATCCTCAGATGTTCATAGGGTTTTCTATCCAAAGCCTTGGTGAAAATATCTGCCACTTGATTTTCAGTCCTACAATGATCCATCTTGATAAAACCTTTTTCAACGTTATCTCTTAAGAAATGATGTCGAATATCTATATGTTTGGTTCTAGAGTGATGCACAGGATTTTTGGAGATATTGATGGCACTTGTATTATCACATAAGATAGGAATAGTTCCAAAAGACATACCAAAATCCACCAGTTGCTGTTTTAGCCACAATACCTGGGAACAACAGGCAGCTGCTGCGACATACTCCGCTTCAGCCGTGGAAAGAGCGACTGAATTTTGCTTCTTCGATCCCCAAGACACCAAGCATGGTCCAAGGAATTGGGCCATCCCTGATGTGCTCTTCCTATCCACCAAGTGACCTGCAAAATCTGCATCTGAGAATCCGACAAGTTGGAACGAGTTGTGCCTTGGATACCATAGACATAACGCGTCGTTCCCTTTCAAGTAGCGTAGAATTCTCTTCACTTCTTTCAGATGTGTTTCTTTAGGATTGGCTTGAAATCTAGCACAGAGACACACACTGAACATAATATCTGGCCGACTGGCCGTTAGGTACAACAGGGAACCAATCATTCCTCGGTACATCGTTTGATCAACATCAACACCATTTAGATCAGCATCAAGACGAGTATTGGGAGAAATAGGGGTATCAAAACTCTTTGTAGAATCCATACCGTACTTCTTCAACAATTCCTTGATGTACTTTTGTTGATGTACCTTTGTTCCCTCATCAGTTTGCACCACTTGTAGTCCAAGAAAGAAAGTAAGCTCTCCGATCATGCTCATTTCAAACTCACTGCTCATAATATTCTTGAAGCTTTCTACAAGTTTGGGGTTAGTAGAACCAAATATAATATCATCAACATAAACTTGAACTACTAAAACCTCTCCGGCTTGTTCCCTTAGGAACAATGTTTTGTCGATCACACCACGTCTGTAACCATTGGCTAATAGAAACTGAGCGAATCTATCATACCAAGCACGAGGAGCCTGCTTAAGGCCATAAAGAGCCTTATCCAACACATAGACATGGTCAGGGTGATCAACATCTTCAAATCCTGGAGGTTGTAGAACATAGACCTCCTCTTGTAGGTAACCATTCAAGAATGCTGTCTTTACGTCCATTTGATACAACTTGAATCCCTTGTGAGCAGCATAGGCGATTAGAAGACGGATGGCTTCTATTCTTGCAACAGGAGCATACGTTTCATCGTAGTCAATTCCTTCTTGTTGATTGTACCCTTTTGCTACAAGTCTCGCCTTGTTCCTTGTGACCGCTCCGGTGTCATCAAGTTTATTCCTGAAAACCCACTTTGTTCCTATAGCCATCTTGTGCTTTGGCTTGGGAACTAGTCTCCATACTTTATTCCTCTCAAACTGATGTAGTTCCTCTTGCATGGCAACTATCCAGTCAGGGTCTTTTAATGCTTCCTTTACATTCTTTGGCTCTGCAAGAGAGATAAACGCATTGAAAGCACAAAAATTCTTAATAGAGGAACGAGTAAGTACACCTTTGTCGTATGGAGTGATGATGTTGTCAACAGGATAATCCCTCTTTTGATGATAGTTCCTGACTTCAATCTGAGTGGGATCTGTACTTGACTCCTCTTGTTCCTGTTGGCTTGTCGTTCCATGTGATGTTCCTTCTCCATGATTTTCCTCAATGTCTTCATTCTGTGAAGTATCATCTTCTGGAACCAATGCACTTTCTGTGCCATCTCAGTCCAAGTCAGGACTAGGAGGCGTAATATTTTCATTTGGAGCTTGTGCATTTGAATTTGGATCGACTTCATCATCTGAATCTGTGTTTAGAACCTTCAGTGCATCCTCGTTACTAGACAGGTTCCCTCCATTTTTGGACTCGTCAAAGACAACATGAATGCTTTCTTCAAACTTCTTAGTCCTTTTATTGAACACCTTGTAAGCCTTACTGTTGGATGCGTATCCCAGAAAGATGCCTTCATCACTCCTTGGATCAAACTTGCCTAGCTCGTCTTTTCCATTGTTGTGAATGAAGCACCTGCATCCAAAGACTTTCAAGTGGGATATATTTGGCTTTCTTCCCTTGATTAGTTCATATGGAGTTTTTGAAAAGTTGGAACGTATGGTGACTCGATTAATGATGTAGCAAGCAATACCGACTGCCTCAGCCCAAAAGGACCGAGGCAAGTTACTTGCCAACATCATAGTACGAGCCATGTTCTGTAGTGTTCCATTCTTCCTTTCTGCAACGCCGTTTTGTTGAGGAGTCCTCGGCGCAGAGAAGTTTTGAGACACTCCATGTTCATCACAGTAGCTATGAAACATGGAATTCTTGAACTATGTTCCGTTGTCAGATCTGATAGCTTTCAGTTTTTGTTCTGTTGATGCTTCTACTTTCTTGATCCAGCTTTTGAATGCCATGAACGTCTCGTCTTTGGAACCTAGAAAGAGAGTCCATGTATATCTAGTAAAATCATCAACAATAACAAGAATGTACCTGCTACAGCCATGACTTCTCACCCACATGGGACCGCACAAATCCATGTGTACCATGTCAAGAGGATGAGAGGTGCTCATTGACAACTTTGGCTGAAAAGATGATTTGCTTTGTTTTCCTTTTACACACTCTTCACATAAGCTTTCTTTTTCTGCAAGAACCTTGGGTAGTCCTATCACCAGATTTTGTGAGTAGAGTTTGTGGATTCCTCGATGGTTAGCGTGACCAAACCTCCTATGCCAGAGATCAGTCTTGTCGGCTATTGTAACAAAGCAGAGTTCTTCTTGTGGTTGGAAACTTGAGTCGACATAATACACATTGTTTCGCCTCTTTTCTTTCAGGACCACAAGATTTAGTTTCATATTCTTGATCATACAGCCATCTGAGGTAAAGGTTACCTCGTTTTTCCCTTGGTCACAAAGCTGAGCAATACTCAACAAGTTGTAACTAAGACCTTTCACCAAGCTTACGTCTCTAACGCCGATTTTATCATTTAGCTTGACTTCACCTGTTCCAATGATTTCTCCTTGATTGTTGTTGCCAAAGGAAATGTTTCCTCCAACGTTGTTTTGAAGTGAGGACAGAATATTCTTGTTCCCTGTCATGTGGCATGAACACCCGCTGTCAAGGACCCAGCGGACGTTCCCCCTCACTTCAACCTGCAAGAAAGAAATCACGTTTTAACGACCCAGACCTGCTTAGCCTTCCCGGGTCGGTTAGCATAGCTCACAGAATGATGAATATTAGATTGCACTAAGGTAGCTTTCTGTGAACTCTTGGAACTAGAAGCAATATTTGAGGGATCAACATGATTTTTCCCTTTTTCATTTTTAGAATATTGCTTCTTTTGAGGTTGTGGGGTCTGTTTCTTTCTTTTCTGATGAGATTTATCATACCCTTGATTTTTCTTACCAGACCACTGTTTCTTGTTGTTCCTTGTATTCTGGTTTTGAGCCCTTTTGTTTGACATTTCTAGTCTAACCTTACAGTCTTTTTGAACATGACCTCCCCCACCACAGTGATAGCACACCCTATAGTATTC
Organism: Fallopia convolvulus; assembly: GCA_964016875.1. Classification (NCBI taxonomy): domain Eukaryota; kingdom Viridiplantae; phylum Streptophyta; class Magnoliopsida; order Caryophyllales; family Polygonaceae; genus Fallopia; species Fallopia convolvulus. The sequence continues at coordinate 41,474,930 of OZ024737.1, forward strand.
ACCAAGATAGCGTTTAGGATGTGGTTTTTGGAGGGTTCGTTCCTTTGCTCGTTCCTTGGAAGGAACTTTATGCTGGTTCCCTTGAGACTGTTTTAGGTATATTTTATGAGCCGTTTTTCCAAAATACCATTCAGAGTTGTCATTAAGATTACTTTCAAGAATTTTGACTCTACTTTCTAGATGAACTACCTTATCTCTAGCGGATTGAAGTTCCCTAGCTTTTCTTTCCATTTTCTCTTCAAAGGTAAGATCATCTGGAGGATATTCAGATTTGTTTTTACCATAACCAATACTAGACCTAGCAGGACTGAACTCAATCTGAGTTCGTTTACTTAGTTCATGCTCTAATTCTTCATTTTTGAGTTTGTGAACAAGTAAATCTGACCTAAGTTCGTTATTGGTTTCAGTTAGAGTCTTAATATCTTTCTTATAATCTTCACATTCTGAACAAGGAACAACTGAAGTAACAGTAGTTTTTGATAATTTTTCTTCAAGATTTAGACATTTCTCATCAGAAGTTTCTATTTCATCTTGCATCTTTAAATTATCTTCAAACAACTTTTTAACAAGGATAACAAGATCAGACTGTTTAGCACTCTCTATACTAGAAAGAAATTGTTCAGGAGTTACCTCTTGATTAACATCTTCAGTCTTCAGAGCCATGGCACAGATCTTTGAATCAGATTCATCATCTGAGTCAAGATCCCAAGCAGCGATGTAGGCCTTCTTCTTCTCGTTCCCAGTGTCGTTACCTCTGGGACAACTCTTTGCATAGTGACCCTTTTCCTGACAGTTGTAACAAGTAACGTCTTTGAGCTCCTTCTTCTCAAAGTTATTTCTTTCCATCATGGCACCTTGCTTCTTGCCTCTCCTATAGAAGGATCTCATTGCTTTGGTTATGAGAGCTACGTCAGAATCTTCTCCTAGTTCACCGTCAATTCATGCAGAGATATTTTCAATGGCCCTTTCCACTTTAAGAGCAATTCCCTTGCTAGAGCTTGAAGCACTACTATTCCTTTTCTCATATCGCTCATAGTCAGTCAGTTTTCCAAAGATCTCATGAAGTTTGCAAGTCTTTGTAATTGGGTTCTCCTTGAGAAGTCCTCTTGTAACAACGTACGTGGGACCTAAGCCATCTACAATTGCAGAGACTTTCTCAACATGGGTGACAGATTTCCCAATTCCAAGATGATTAATGCGATTGACCAAGCCTTCAAACCGAGATTGGTATGTGGCTATAGTTTCTCCATCAATCATCCTGAAGTTGTAGAACTCCTTCTTCGCGTCCTTCTGATGGCTTTCTTTCAGATCAACGCTACCAATGTGCATTTGCTCAATGGCTTCCCATGCTTCTTTGGCAGTGTCACAGTTGACTACCCTTAGAAGATCTTCAGCACCCAAGGCATTGTTTAGTAGCATTGTGCCTTGTAGTTCTTCTCCATTCCTGTCCATTCAGATTGACCCCATTCTGTCTTCTTGTCCTTCTTTGCTTCAGGAACGACATAATCTCCATCTTCAATAACTGACCATGCTTGGTAGTCATTGCTTTTGAGCCAGGTGGCGAAGAGCTTTTTCCAGTGGTCATATTCTCCAGGAACAAGCAGTGGAGGCTTGTTGTTTCCAATTCCGACGTTGTGGTTGTTGTTCGAAGTCATTCTGTATTCCTGCACTAACACACAATCTAGAGCAAAACCTGCTCTGATACCAATTGTTGGATCGTGACGCGTTAGTAACAATACAGGGAACTAGTAAGGTTCCCTAGGCAGCGAAAATAAACAGTAAGAACACAGAATTTATAGAGGAAACCTTCTGTCCGACCAACCAGTCGTACAAAGAAAAACCTCTACCCCTGAGGCTCCTTCTCAGAGGATTTTCAATAGAATACTTTTATTAAGTTTCAACGATTACAAGGCAAGTCTAGTAACTAAGGCTCCTACCAAAGTTCCCTTGGTAACTACGGCTCCGACCGAAGTTCAACCAACTAGACTTCTACAACCCTAAGCGTAAACCTAAATCGAAAGTAAACTACTGACTTACTTGTGGATTCTTCACCGAAAAAGCCACACACTCATACACTTGAAAAGCTCTCTTCTCAAGTTCTTCGTCTTCAACCACACGAAAACCACACCTTTAACCCTAGCTAACCCTAGCTATTTATAAGATAAGTCAAGTCTGATCTCACACGTAATTCTTGCCTAATTACGCTGATATTCCACTTAACAAATCCCACACAATAAGGAAAAAGATTGTTTGTGATTTCGGATCCTCAACCATGTCGATTTTTCCCAAAACCGAATGATCTCGGATTTCTCAAGATAAGATCGTGTGGAGATTGATCTTATCCTCTCTTTTATCTCCTTAAGCAACCGTCTACAGCTGTAGAATCTTCGTAGAAGATCGCTCGCAGAAGATAAGGTAACTTGCCATTTATAGAAAGCCGCGTTCCTTCTCAGACGCACTTCCTAAATCTGTCACTCGTTCCCTCCATCGTTCCTCACGATGTTCCTTCACTCGTGACCATGTACCTGTTTTCCTAAAACACTTACATGTAGAAGCAAGTTATATTTACTAAGTTTGTTATCATCAAAACTAAGAGAAACCATGAAACAACTATTGTTCCAACATTTGTGATTCTTGTTGACCGTTTCACAAGCCCAGAACTTATGTTGAAGGTGATGTCCCCGTCATTAAATAATAATTAAGAAAGATACATACATATACACACACAGAGATAAACGCAGACACAACAATAATTGAAAGGGACAGAATTTGTATGATGAAGTTAATAAAATTATTTTTTGACGAGGAACTTTTAAAAATGAACACATTGATACTTAATTATTTATTTATAAAAATTTATTTTATACATGACACCTACTTTATAAAAAAAAAAAGGGAGTGAAACACCAAATGTGAGATAAAAAAACTAAAATCTGGATTATGGGAAATTAAACCTTGATAAACTGTGTATACAAAATTGAGTAATAAATCATTTAAAATAATTTATTTATTTCATGTTACATGCTACAACATAATTTAAATTTATCCACATTTTACCTTAAAATTCAAAACACACAAGTGTGATAAACCTGATCAAATTAGAAATAGCATTGGCCAGTAATTAATGCCCCCATAATTTTAAATATTTTTCGGTATAACAAAATGCCCCTGATTTTTTTATATTAAAAATGGACTAATTATACCACACAATTTTGATGGTATAAGATTTTAACATAAAAAAAAATAGTTGCCCTAACAAATCATATGATATATGCATGCACTTTGCTTTGACGTCGTCCATACATTTTATAGTATCTCTCGGGGAGTCTAGAGAAAAGGCCGCCCCTAAAGTGATACTACTACCAAAAAGTAAAGGATAAATCATTTAACTAATAATTAGATGGAGAAATGTGCATTTGCCAATCAATGGTGACATCCATATGACATAACACTTATGTAACAATTAATGTACGTATAACATGGTGATATTTAGAATATACTATCATGAATCAACTTACGGTTACCGGATTTATTGTTTTACACTTTTACTATTTCTAAAGTAAATGATTGATCAACATTTATTAACTTGCAGATGCTAATTGCAATTAATTTAGCTTGAAAAATATAAATTAAAAATATTTAACATTCGACTAATATAATACTCCCTCCATATAACTCTACTTATCCTTTTAGAGTTGGACACATATATTAAGAAAAGTTTACATTAGACAAAAATACTCCGAATTAAATACTTACTTTATGCATTGAAAATAAAAATAGAGTAAATTTAGTTCACTTTATCAATAAATGTAAGGGTTAAAATGGGAAAATTGGGTCCAAAATATATAAAAAGACAAATTTTTTTGAACAAGATTTTAAGTCTAAAAAGACAAGTAGACTTATATGGAGGGAGTAAGTTTTTACTTGCCTTTCCCTTATATCCAAAGCGAAACAAAAAAAAAGCAATATTTGTGTGTTTCTACTTGACCTATAACTAAACTTCAAACAATATTTGTCGAGAAGTTGATATGAAATTAGTAGAGCTTAGTGTTGAAAAGATGCTAAACCCTAATTAACAACTGACCCATAAATTATTCAAACTTGAAACTTTAATGCGATTGGTGAATCTAATGCTAAATTTCCAAAGTCATTTATAGTGGACAATATAAACCCCACATCAACGAATACAATTTTTAATAATATCTTGATATAACCAAAAGATTGGCGCCAACAGGCCAACTTGCATGTAATCCAGCAAGTTATATCAATCCGGATCTTCTACAACTCACAACTATACTCCACTATACCTTATTTAATTATTTAAATCATTAAATAATGATAAAAAAATTTAGAAAAATATATTTATATTCTAAATGCTTGTTCTCATATATTTATAGAGTTTTATCATACAAATTTCTAACAAATATTTTTAAAAGTTAAAAAAACCGCTTATTTAACAATCTTTAATGTAGAAAACAAAAATAATGACTTTTTTTATCACAAAACTCTATAAATATATAAGAATAAGCATTTAGAATATAAATATATTTTTTTAAATTTTTTTATCATTATTTGATAATTTAAATAATTAAATAGAGTATAGTGGAGCATAGTAGGTTGCACCGTGAGTTGTAGAAGATCCGAACTGAAGTTATGTAACCTTAGGCAACTTGAAGGTATTTAAAGTTGTAATTATAGACGAAATAAAAACTACTCTGGAGGATATAAATTAAGGTCCATTTAGATTATCACATTTAATATACTCCGTATTAGTTACTTTAAATTTATAATTTAACTTATTAAATTGACGTTTCAAACAGACTATAAATATTATAGAGTATTCATATAAAATTGTAATAAAGAGAAGAAAAGAAAAAGACGACTATCTTTATTCGGCTTTACAAACTTTGACACATTTTCAAAATTCCAATTCTTTTGAAAAAAAAATCTATCCACCCCTAGAATTAACAATAATAAATTATTGTTTAGGTGAATTAATAATTACTTATTTCAATTTAACTGTATCCATCTTGACCTCGTCTATGATATTGGTTAAGAACTTAAGAAAGGTGTGCATATCATCTTTGTCAACTTTTTCTGATTTATATACTAAACTATCTAAGCTAGTGCAATATCTATTCATGATCTTTCTAGCATTAGTTAGGAATAGTATGGTGTTTAATTTGATTTTACAAGTTTAAACTCTGGATATATATAACGCTTCTATAAAATTATGTGTAGTGTAAGATCTATCTTGTATGACTATAACAAGTGGCAATATGCTATAAAATTAACAATTGGTTTGGTGGGAAGTAGAACTTCCATCATTTTCTTTCCCATTTTATTTTGCAAACATTAACAATTTAACATGTTCAATGCTTGAAGATGTTGTTTGTAACAGCGGGCCCAGTAGAGTCCGGCCCATCACCGAACTACTATAAAGAAAATCAGGCCCAACAGAGCGAGCCCAGTATTAGTTTTTGTTTTGTCTCAAAAATCAAAATATTAGGGTTTGTTTGCCTCGGACATGTTTAACATGATACTAAGAAAAGTTGAAAGATACTCCAAAAAAAGAGTTGAAAGATATTAGTCAACTTATTTCGTAGTACTAATCAGAATGAAAATAAATGGAATCAAACGAGGCCTAAGTGTTTTCTAATAATATTTAGGGTCATAATACATTGACAAAAAAAATTGTTTTGCACTCTACTTCAATCATCTTCCATCATATGGGTGGTTAATAAAATTGTGGAATCGCTCTCTTCCATTTCACTTTTACAATGGACAAGTTGTTGTATAATTTTCTTATCTACATGACACTAAAAATGCTCTAGATTCATTTCTCCGTTTACGTTTCCATATGTCATGACAAGCCACACAGGGTCTTAGTTTATTATAATAAGGTGGGTAATTTGAGCCTATATTATATTCTCATGGTCACGTACTCACGTATAAGTAAAGGTTTCGAGTTCGAACCAAAGGGAATTGGCTCATGTGGTAAGTGGCATGCTTCACATCCACGAGGTCTAGGATTCAACTCCAGTTGATATAAAAAGTTCTCTTTGGAGACTCACTCGCCAAAGTCAGGTGCGCGACCCGGGTCGAACTGGACGTAGTCAGAACGAAGCTCTAGCGAACCAGTGGGCAACAAAAAAAAGGATTTGAGTTCGAAATAAAACTTAGGAGAGAGTATTTTATATGGAGTCGGACCACCACTAAATGAACCAAAAACCATGTTATGCACCCATTAATTAGTTTACAACTTTTATGAGAAAATTGCAAACTTTGCCCGAATTCATTTTCCACAAGAACATACTCAAGAATATACACAAGAACTTCAAGAATATGTACGTGGAGGCAATTTTGCAATGGTCTAAGATATGGAGAAAGAGTGAAAGAGGGACTAAGCTGCAAATATAATTGTCAATTCAGCGAGCCAAATACGGATTAGTTTACAACTTTTATGAGAAAGTTGAAGTATGTTTTGTGAATAGTGGTGTATCAGGGCCGTTTGCCGCTATTTAGGATTGTATGGGACGTTCGATCGCTCTCGTTATAAAATGCCCCTTCCTTTCTTCTACGCCGTTCGTTAGGGGCGCATATAGGGGCAAACGTTTCCTGCCGTTGGTTGTACAGTTCTTCCGATGGGTGCGGTTGTGGATGATTGCCTCCTTCCGCCTGCTTCTTCTGTCCCTCTGTGCCTCTGTTTCTGATATCGCTTGCTTTTCTTCTTCTTCTTATCGTTTTTGCCCTTCCGATAGGTGTTGTTGTAGCCGATCTTCTCTTTCGTTTACTTCTTCACCAACCTTTGTGGCTTTGCTCAATCTCTTCTTCTTCTTTTTTTAGCGTTTTCGATGTCTGTATTTCTCCTTTAGAGAACCAGAACCAGAGAGAGAATCAAATCAGGACGGCACGACGACCTCGGGAGAAACAAGTCTTCACCGTGTTCTACAAATTCGTCCTCAAAATTGACCGGTTTCAGCTTGTCGTTCTCAATTCGACCAAAGGACAAGAACCAACGAGAAAGTCGGGACGGAACGACGGCCTCGGGAGAAAGAAATATTCACCTCCGGACTGCCATCTTTGTTGGCCTAAGTTTGTCAAGAGTATTCAGGTATCTATGCACCCAAATCATTCTTGTTTCTGGGTTTCACTTTTTTAATTTTATAATTTGTACTTCTGAGAGCGCTTTGCAAATTAATAAACTAGATGCTTAATTAGATTGCCGAATTTGTTCATATCGCACACCAATTCCGCTTTTTCTTAATGCACACCGGGTGTTCGATGGAGTGTTCATGTGAATTGTACTTCTATGTCGGTTTACGTGTTTGGATTTATGCTTATATTTGATCTTTTTTTTTTATATTAGTCTTAGTCATTGCAGAATTGACTGATTAGGTATTGGGGCTGCTATAATCTTTCTTTGGTTGCTCTTTTGTGGATAGGCTAAGTTCGGATTTATGCTTGATTTTGTTTATAAGATTGAATCTGTAGTTCCTTACTATGTAAATGGCGTTGCTTCTTTTACATTGATAAATTAGGCTATTTGAAATATGCTGATTCATACGAATTTCGTATCTAGGAGTGATGAACTCGCCAATCTTGCAGTTCGAGGTGAGGAACTCGGTTCCTCAGGTTCGTTATTTATTATGATTAGTGCAAGCATACAATTTAAGATATGTCTTTTATAGAAAGAAAGTGGAGGTTTTCTTCTGATGTATATTGTCGACCAAACTTATGCGTTAATTGCATTTCAATTTACTGGATAGTGGGTAGAGTCACATGTGCTTAAAGAGCGTTTGGAAGCTCAGGCCAAAGAGTTAAGTCAAAAGAAGCTAGGATAGAGGAACTAGAACAGAAGTAAAGAACAACAAAAGAAAGTGCAAGGTTAATTCTATTTATAATGTCCATGATTGTGATACTATATAACTTTTTAGCAAATAAATGGAAGAATTGTTGAATAATCACAATATTGTATCTTTATGTAATAGCTGAGAGGGTTTAAATCGATATGTATTCCTAGGTTGAAGGATTCATGATGGATATTGCAGCAGCCAGCAGCTGAAGAAGAGGAAAGTGGCAGCTGAGCAAGAAGTTGCATCTGGAAGAGATATTGAACAAGACTATTGGTCTCAGGTTTATTCTGACAACTATTCATTGAGATTGGCTTTAACTCATGGTACTTGGTATAGGTTCTCTGGTTTTTGGTGTCTATCTCATTTTGGATCCCTTCAGGTATTATGTCGGAGTCATTTCAAGTTTTCAAATCTTTATAAATAATGCCCTTGCTTATTGAATCTTTTTTATTGGTTTCTCTTTCAGGGGGTCATGGAGCACGTATGCACCCTCTCGTCAAATATTGTCCATGAGGTAGTTCAGTTGGGTAGCCAGCACGGAAAAATGCAGCTTCATTTCTTGCTGCTGTATTTACTTTTAGAGCAATTCTTGATGCTTTTGATGCTTTGGAGGGATTGCAGAGCAAGTGTACGAAGGGATTCAAACATGGAGCACAACACCACCTATCTGAAGAAGCCTCCAAAGAAGGAAGAAGAAGATGATAACGAAGTCCAAGTACCAAATATCATGAATGATGAAGTGGAGGGCATTCTGGGCATTGAAGATGCGGAATTATGGGATTTCAATGGAGTAAAACCCGAAAGCCCCCGGTGTGGTGGGTATCTAAATCTGAGTCTCAATTATGAAGAGGTTCTTGAAGCTTGGTGTAACCGTGGCCCTCTTTGGGCTCCTCCTTCCAATACTGCCTATGTTAGTCACCTTGGCTTCAAGATATATACTCCATTATTAACTGTTGCATTAATTTGATTTTTTATTTGCAACTGATGATGTTTAATTGTGGGAATTAATTAAGATGGGAGAAGTGCCGGTTATGGAGGAAGAGCAAGGGATTTGCAGCAGCAGCAGCACAAGGCAAGTGAGCGTGATGAGGTACAGAGAGAAGAGACAGAGCAGATTGTTCTCCAACTCCAAGAAGATTAGATACCAAGTTCGGACGCTCAATGCAGATAAGAGGCCTAGAATCAAGGTCGTTCTTTTGATTGAGTTTCTTGTGCTTTCAAGTTGTAATCTGCACGTTGTATTGAATTGTGGTGTTTGCAGGGGCGGTTCGTGAAGAGGCTTGGTGATAAGATGCAAAAAGGAAGTTGAGCTCCTCACTCATCAGTCATCACTCATCATCAGTCACCTATAAATTATGATTACATTTTTCATATACTCTAGGGTTGTCTCTCATCTCAAATTGCTTTATGTTTATCAAACATTTCCATCCTTTTTGCACACCATTCCATTTAGATGCATCTTTTGCTTGCACTGCTTTCCAAATTCCAATCATTTCAGAGTTTGGTATTCTCATGGTAATGAACTTCAAACGAGCTGATAACCCAACCTTTAAATGCGCTTGGCTCTTGTACAATGGATTGTGATATTCTTTATCTTTTAATTTCACCAGTGAACCTATCAATTAGGTCCTTCAAAGTGCTTGAACTTTTAATTGATGTCTTTGAAAGTGCAAAATGAAGGCACTAAACATCCATATCTTGCTCGCTGAATACTTATTCATAATCGATGGTAATATTATCAATACATCTCTCCATTATTTCTTATCCTTGTTGTTTACTTCTGCATTTAGATCTCCAACAATTGTAATATTTCTTTTTTTTCCTTGCATTAACTTCAGTCAATATGATGATTTTTTTTTTTTGTAGAAAATTGTTTGGATGCTATAACTACAATACTTGGGGGGGGGGGGGGGGGGGGGGGGGGGGGGGGGGACTACATGTAGCCTGTAGGGGTACTTCTTAATGGAAAGAATTTCTGTGATGATAGCAAAACATTACTGCAGACTGGTATCTCTGAAAATAATAATCTGAATAACTTGAATTTTATTTTAGGGCCTAGCAGCCCTACTCAATTGTCCCTTAATTCATTCAATGAAGATTGTCCTATTCTACTTTCATCTCCCTTGTCCAAAGAATGTATGAATAGGTGACAAATTTGATCTTGTTATGTATATCGTCTCTGGCCTAAAACTATCAGTAACATGATTCTAACAATAGTTGTTTTGACAAAAATCCAGGCTCTTGATTCTTAAACAAGAAATCTTTCTCCTTGACAAACCATTGAAATCGTCATCGACTGGTTCTGGTAGAATTTGTCAGCATATGGTGCCTTCCATGCTCTTGATGCTGAGAACAAACCAAATTCGATTCTGGAGCAGCATCTTTTGTAAGAGCGACACTTGACCCGGATTATTTTCGTCTTGCAGAAAAGTGATTGAGAGTTTTGTACTGGTTAGGCTTCTGTATGTTTGAATGCTTTTCATCAAATTATAAGTTTCATTTGTTGATTTCACCACCAGTTATAGGTATGCTTTTTAGTTTCACCTCTGAATTTGTGTTATGCATTTCACACAGTATTCAAGGTGATTAATTATTTTCATCTTTATCTTATGTAATCTAATTTTTGAATCAGCCAAATGAAGCTGTTAAAGCAAATAATCTTTCTGATAAAGTGAAAGTGTTGCACGGGCGAGTCGAGGTATGATCTCGAAATAGTACTCTTGTCATTTCCTCTTGTCAAGGATATTTTTTCTTTAGGATTTTGCCGAAGGTATATTTCATATATCCTAATCTTCTAATTATGAATTGTGGAAGGTTTTGCAGATTGGCAATGTCATCTTTTGTAGATATGGCTGATGTGTTGCAAATGTAGTGTTCTTTCTCATCCTTGCTGTACACTTGAAGAGTTCTTGATTTGCTAAAGTTACTACAGTGTGAACTGATTTCTCGTGAGCTTTAAGTGTCTCATTTTTTCTCCTTTATAGGGATTTTATTGATGAAAATATCTTAGATTTCTATATCTATGTGTACAAGATTTATCTAGAACACAGAAAAGTATGTGTGAAGGAAAGGTTTCTTGTACTGATCTTATTTTTTTTTATCAATATTTACAAGTGGATGATCTTGCTTGCTTGTCCTTTCCTAAACCTATCTATGTTGATGTGGATGAGGGTAGAAGAAAGGTAATATTATTGAACAAGATGCTGGAGGGGGTGCATTGTTTATTTGATCCTTTTGAATTAATTTTAACCAGTATTGGTATTATAGGTCACAAATCAAGGACTCCAACAAGGATATGTTGTTGTACCAAGTGAAAGGAGATTTCTTCTTCTTTACTCTTTCTTAAAGAGAAACTCTTCTAAGAAGATCATGGTGTTCTTTTCTTCATGCAACTCAGTTAAATTCCATTCAGAGCTGTTGCAGTTCGTTGGGTTCCCTTTCCTTGACATCCATGAAAAGCAAAAACAACAGAAGGGAACAAGCACTTTCTTTGAACTTTGCAAAGAATAAAAGGGTGTATTATTGTGTACTGATGTAGCTGCTCGTGGACTTAATATTCCTTCTGTGGTATGTGTCCTTAGTCTATATGCTTCTAAAATATTTGGTTGAACTATACTATTTTCTTCTATATTACTGGTAGTCTCTGATTTTAACTTTCGTGCTATCTATATGAATTGTTTCATTTGTTTGTCTTAGGATTGGATTGTACAATTTGATCCTACAAATGACCCCCAAGGTGCTATTCTTTCTTCCTTTTGTGTAATCAGCTTTGTCATTTCTTAAGCTTCTGTAACTTTTCCTGCCTTTTAATGATTTATAATATAATATAATTATACATGCCCTTAAATATAATAATGATGGTTGTTTTTTCGTGTCTTCACTACATGTAACTAATTAGGTGATTCCTTTTATGAAGCCTACAAATTGACGCTCAACAATATGGCTTACTATTCTTACCTTTGCAATGTTTGATTGATATAGGTAAGTGACAGATCCTTTTGGTTAGCCACCTTTGCTAAGCACATCCATCATGTTGTAAATACTAATCTTGTGGAGGTTGAAAATGTTGAGAACGACATTGGTTTTGACATGCTAATGAGTCTTAATTCGGGTATGCTCATCTATTCCTATTCAATTGAAAGTATACTTTCTATTTCCTTACCTCAAATTTACTTGTTATAATGGGCTTTCCTTGTATCATTTTTCTTGGAGTGTCGCCCTTCTATCTTGTAGGTCCTGGTAGACTATTTGAGTTCATAGAGAAACATGAGAGAGAGCGATCCAAAAAAAAATATTACGGTTGTTGATGGTGTAGGTGAAAAATTGGATAGCGTTCTTGGTCCTTTCAAGAAATAGATTTAATTTGGATGTTGGGGGCTTGGCTATCTTAAATGATAGGTACTGACAACCCAGAGCATAAACACGCTTCAATATAAGTAATACAAGAATTATACATGAAGTTAATTGAATTAATCTAACCTTGTTTCTCCCTAATTGATGAATGTTGCAGAGTTATCACTGAGAAAAATAAGAAATAAGATAAAATATCCAGTTCAATAGTCTAATGCATGAGTTTATAACATAAATTGTTGTTCGTTCAAATGTTTGCCATGGTAAAAAAAGCTACTGGTGATTTCCATATATGCACATTTTGTATGGGTAAACTACTGTGTAGTGAGTGAAGGACCTTTTTACTTTGTGATGATGTTCTAGCAATATCTATGCACATAACTGAATTTTTTAATAGGCTTCTTAAATGATAAGTGAGTATATCCTCTGCTTGATGAGTTCATATCAAAGATTAGCAGAATTAACTTTGAATGTGCTCAACGACAAAGGACTCTGTTGCATTGATTAAAATACTTTGTAAGGTATTGGTGCTCCGTGCTCATGGACAGGATAGTGCTTGCTCGTATTAATTGAAAATTTGGTCCTTGCCATTAGTAATACCTTATGTGACTTATCTTTTTTTTTTATGAAATTTTTTCCAACGTTTTATTGCTGATGTGTTTTAAACGCTAGAAGGAAGTCAAGAGTAGTTTTGTAAATTTAATATGATTTTTCAGAATACTGCTTAGCACTCATAGCTAAAAGATTTGATTACAAATATAAAGTAATTGATGCTTCTGTATATTTATTGGTCACTTCATGTTGTTCAACTCTTCACTTTTCTCAAGTTTTTTGTGTATATTTTTTTATGCCTTGTTTCTACTGTCATATTATCATGTACAATCTACTGAGTAAAGGGAAAATTTGGTGACTTCCCATTAAAAGTGGTTTAATTCAGCCTAACTTTCTTTTCCTCTGGATTGGGCATGAACTCTTACTTGAGTGGGCCGGAATGCTAACAAGTGTATTTATGTTGATGTTCGAGAATACATCATTGTGATGTTATAAAGTAATTAACGTGGTTTAAACTCGAATATTATATTTGGCATGAAACGTAATGTGGTTTAAACTCGGATATTAATAGTGCCATAAAGTAAAGTGGTTTAAACTCGCATAAGAAACAAAATAAAATGAACTAATATGTTTTAAGCATGTCATCTGAATGCATTGATGTTGAGTAATCTGTTAAGTTGAAAATCTTATTATCATCTGCATAATCTGGTTCGGTACTTATTGGTCAATGAATTTTTTTATTGCCAATTGTGATGTAGGTGGCTTTTTGTGACTGAGGAGGACATAAAGATCTCACTACAGAAAACTAAATACTAAGATAAATACCGAGGAGGACATAAAAGGGCTTGTTACAATCTTACATCAATGAAAAAATATCTTGATTCGCACTTTGTGATTAATCCTGAATGTCTGTACTTTATTGTTTCTTGGGTAACCTTCATCTAAGATATTTGATATTTTCCTCATTACAGAATCAGACCTTGACAGCAGTTAAAGCTCCACATGGATAGAACCACGTTGGAGGTTGCAGACCCAAATGATGCAAGTTTTTTTTTTTGATAGAACCAAATGATGCAAGTTGAAATTGAGAATTTAAATCAATATATTTGAGCCTTCTGTTATCTTCTTTAATAAATGATTTTGTTTTAATTTCTTTGCTCTACAGGCTGATTATTCTCAACGGAGAGATAGGATAGTCCTGAGAAATACAATGGGTCCAATAGATTATATATGTGTACCTTGTTAGGTACTCTTTCTTACATTTTTATGATAAATTATTCATAATTATTGCTGAAAAATGTAAGCAATGTACCTATTATTAGTATCATTTTTATAACAACAATGTTTATGTGGAATAGTTTTTACTTTAAGCTTTTAGTTTATGATAGGAAATAGAGTGGAAATGCAATCTACCCTAATACATTATAAAGCACAACCAAGTCCGTTGTAAAATTTGCGCCACGTGGAATTTTTAAATAAATTAATACGAAATTATATTTTAACAAATTTTGTAACAACTAATAGTATTCTTGCTATATATACTAAATAGATAACATGTTTATATAATTTTGTATGTATATAGTTTTTTATCTATGGACTATGTATTAGTTTACTACAATAGATAACATATTTATATAATTTTTATATACATAAATTCTTATGAGATGATATTTTCCAGATTAATTTAATATTTTTATCCCTTAAGAAGATTTAGGGTTTTAATAAATTTTTATTTATCTTTTAACAAGGCTTGAGCTCCAAGTATAAAATTTATATTTATATAATGATATAATTTCAAATAATATATTTTGTCATGTTGATATATTTTTATTTTGAGAAAAAAAAAATAATTTTATGTTGATGAATGATGACTAAGATTATATGTAAATGTCCAAAAAAAAATCGAATTTTAATTTTAATTAATAAAATTAGATTTTATTTATCTTTTTTATGCATTTATATTTCTTAAATCAAAGTTTGATAAAAAAAATAGAAAATTTTAAAAATCTTGATGAATACTTTCTTAAATTGAATTTTGATAAAAATTTACATTACATTTTTCTTAATTTACTTTTTATTTTATTTATGTAAATATAGAATTTTTTTATCTAGCCCCATCTTACATTTAAATTTTTTATCTCTATATTTTTTTGTAATTTAATATGGATGATAGGTTGATTAATACATTGAAATTTGTAAATTTTCATATACATTAATTTCCTTTATATTTTATTTCTTCATTATGTAAATTTAGTATGGAAAACAACTTTATAGATGGATGGAATTTTGCAAAATAATACATAGATAATTTTATCTATATTTTATCTCTCAAATCAAGGACAATATTCTCTTCTATACTAATCTTTATATTGTATTTTTCATATTTACAAACATTCTTATTATTATAGAGTAAAAGATAAGAACCCTAATATATAATTCTAATAAATTAACTTTAAAAAAATATTTTAATAAATTATATTATGCTTTGTAGATAACCTATCCTAATTATTATTATCTTTATAAAAAAACCAAGTATTTTATACATATTAGTGTCTAAAAAAATAAGAAAATATTATTTAAAAATATTCAATAAAAAATAAAATCAATATTTTAATAATTTCAATCTAAATTTGGACAAGATCTCCACAAATAATGGAAAAATATTTAAAAATATATTCAATTAAAATATGGAGTATAATCTAAAAAAAATAATTTATTTATTGCATAATTTATTATGATATTATATAAATATATTTAGTATTTTAAATTAATATCGTAGAATTGTATAGTTTTTTAGTAAAATTATCCCGTGAATATCACGGGACTTCAACTAATTTACTTCTTAAGTGTAAGAAGAAAATAAGTATATTAACAACGAAATTAATCCCGTGCCTTTGGCACGGACCCCCTTCTAGTATATTCAAAGATATACACAAGTGTTATATAATGTTACAATGGACAATCGATCAATGAATTTGCGGTCGTGGTTCAGTAGAGTTTGGTTACAAAGTGTACAGGTAATAGGTGATTTAGTAGACAACTAGTATGTATTTTCGTACTTTGTACGAGTTTTTTTAAATAAAATTTTAATAATAAAATATTTTTAAATATATATTATTTAAAAATAATTATGTAAATGTTTAAATATAAATTTTTGTTTTGATCTGCGAAAAAGATAATGCAATTAAGATAATTATTCAAATAAGATATCTTAGTTAAAAAACGATTTTATCTAAAAATAAAATAAATATTGTAAAATTTGTATGATAGTCTGATAGCATAAAAAAATCCTAATAATCTTCTTATTTTTCATATCTAAAAATAAAATATTGTTTAATAATGGGATTTTCTATCATATATTCTAAAAACATGGATAAAAATTTATCATATACAAAAATAAAAAATTATTTAAAAAAAAGTGATATGATTCAATCTAAAAATAACATGTGTCGTTTAATAATTTTTTGAGCTTCCGCTTTAGGTTATAGTTATGATGATTTGGTTGTAAAACTAATCATATATAAAGATAAGTTAATAAAATTTGAAAACAATTTTAATGCCAAATAGAACAAATTGATTCAAATTATGCATATATTGTGGTAAACAAAATCAAGAGATTTATTGAGTTATTTTTGGGATTAATTTTGAGCAAAACTGAATTGAAGGGCTTGTTTCACTTTCTACCCAAAATCCATTTCTACCCATAAACTACTTTTAATACTTTTGAAATCCGTACAACTCTCTCTACTTTTTACGTTTTTCAAGACACTAAAAATCAGTTTTCACCCAAAAACCCCTTTACACCCATAAGTGAACAAGGCCGAAATAGATTTTGGAACTAAACTTGTGATGTGTCTAATTGTGGTAGGAGAGTTAACTAACCATGATGATGATCAGGAAGGCTTATCAATTGTCAAAATATTTGTATTTGATGACCAAATAATGTTAGGAGAGTCATTGAGGCATTGAGCAAACACAAAAGATTTTTATTTTATATTTAATGAAAAGATATATTATTTTTTTCTCTTTGATTACGTAAAAACCCTACATAAAAAGATAGCATAATCTTATATTTTCCTAAATCTAAATAAATTTATTTCTATATTTCACTAATTCCACATGCAAAAAAAAAACCTACATCAAACCAAAACCCTAGCTTAAACTTTTCGAACTTCCGGCATCAATGGCGTCCTCCAAACTCTTCGATCTCCCTCCCAAACTAATCTGCCTCTACCTCCTCCTCGCAATCGCCTCCTCCTCCATCTGGCTCACCGCCTTCACACTCCAAATCCAAAACCACCACTCCGAATCCCCAAATCGGCGAATCCACCTCCGCGGCCACCTCCTCCAGGCGGCGCTGACCATCGCCTACCTCCTCCACCTCGCAATCGCCGTCTGCCTCCCGATCTGCTCCCGCCCCTGGCTCTGGAACCTCGAATCGAAGAAATCGGCCGAGTTCCTCGAGATCTCCATGATCGCCATGGGATTCGACGACTACGAGGGGGAACACTGGGGAATCGGCGGATCCAGGAGCGTCTTCGCGTTCGCGGTGGCGCTGATTCCGTTCCTCCTCCCGATCGAGCGGTCCGGATGGGGAATCGCGGCGATTGCGGCGTTGGCGGCGGAGGCGTTCTTTATTGCGGAGACGGTGAAGCATACGGAGATGGAAGAGGGCTTCTTCTACGCCGCGATGGTCGGCGCGTTCGCGGCGGCGCGCCGCGTGTTCGGGTACTCGTCGTGGGAGTCGGTGGCGATGATTTGCGTGTGCGCGGCGCTTATCTTCTTTCATACGCTTTTGCCGTTTTATGATAAGGATGATGTGCTTTTTGCGACTGATTTTGTGGGGCCTGGATCGGATGAGAATGAGGTGGAGGGTGGGCGAGTTTGAAGAATGGTTTAGATCGTTCTAGATAGGGTTTTTGTTTTTGTTTTTGTATGTAGATGATGATTTTGGATGATTACTGGTTAGGGTTCTTGCAGGTTGGATTGAAGATATGTGTTTCAGGGTTATTAAGGTGACATTCACCATGAGTTTAATTGATTGATTGATTCACCATGTGTATTAGGCTTCTCAGTTCTCACTTTCCCCTCCGTCTCCACGGCCGGATCCTTAACGATACTTGTTATTTAATTGATTAATTACTTGTTCCGCAAGATATCTATCTCATCTGCACCATCCCTGCCCTTTGCACTACCTCTTCCGATTTTGATTGAACCACATTTTCACTTGTAACGTACGTGTAATTGAATCAATGAATGCAACAATAATCAATCAAAACTTCAATTTGAAGAAGATTCAACAATAAAGAGGCATTAACTCAACAATTGAAACCTATGGAGGAAGAGCTCGACCTGATATTCTGAACCGAGTGTGGGCGTCATGATTGCATCCATTGGCTAGTCTGTTAGGTTTCTTGTCTTCTTAGTGTTGTTTTTATTTCGCCATAATATAAGGGACTCTAGAGTACTCCATGTAGTATTCACGTCTAAATTGAATGAAGTCACAGCTTGAGTCCAATCTCTCCTCCATTTGGCCCGAATGTCACCCTCTAATTCTCACCTCTTTCCCCGCCCCGATGCTGTGGCACCACCATCTCGAACGGCGAGACCAAACCTTGACTCCTCACAAGTCCTTAGTGCCAACGTCGACCCCTCTCGAGTTTGCGTCTCCTTACATCCTCGCAACACCGGTTTTCTGTGGTGTCGTCCTTAAGGCCGATTGTTGTAGAGATATAAGAGGTCTTATTGTAACACATTTTAGTAAGTTAGACAAGTTGTAATATGTTGACTTATTGTAACACATTCTAGCTACTTGGATAAATTGGACCCACTGGGCTCAAACTGGACTCACCCATTAATAATATGGCCTATTTTCAGGCCCAAACCCAATATGAACCAGTGAGCCTGAACCATCCTTCCGAGTTCCGACCAGTTTGTTGACCCCAGTTAACCCTATTCTCAATGAATCAAATTAACCAATTAGTAATCCTTTCCACTACTTTCGTTTTCATGATCAACAAATACTTGTCGAGTGATCAAATTTTTAGTACATATCGCTGGCAATCTAAATGATCAAATATAATAAGAAGAAAAATCCACGAGGGAATGATCTAATACCTACCACGTGGACATGACGTGACGTTTTTTTATTATTGTATACCACGGTAGAGCACAAGGCCTTCTTGATAGTTGAGATTAGTCCACAGTCCACCATAAGGCATACAGGCCTGCCTTCTCACTTCTCAGACTCCTCAGACGTGGTCACGTGACGGAGTGAAAAAAGCGGTAGCAGCCACGTGGCATATTTCTGCCAGCTGTATTTTGTACTCGTGTGTGTGATTGCATGGTTTGTCCTACATGCACTACAAGCATAATTAGTATTTATATTTAATTTTATGTGCGTCAACCAGAAACAAACCAAAATTTGCAGAATTTTTTCCCAACAGCTTTTCTATTTTAAAAACAAACTGCATAATACGGAGTATTTCTCTGTTTAGGTAGACGACATGTTCAATAATAATCTATGCAATCTAGAATAGGGATTATTAAGTCGGCAGAAATTCTATATATATTCCATCAGGTCTAGTATTCTAAATCGAGTATATAGCTAATATAGAATTGATAGGAATTGAAGTTCCAGGGGAATAGACTTTACACATGTGCATATAAGTCTAATTAGGTTTTAACCGAGTGATAAAGTCAGAAATTTTAAAACGAGAATAGCAACAATATTGATGTATCATCTAACTATATTTTCATTCTAGTGTATACAGTCATGTAATGTCAGCTAAACAAGTTTTGGCCCTCCCCGGCACTTCTATGGTTCAAATCTTCTTCCATATTGCGTTTTCAATGTCACCCTCGTTCAATACAAAGTGCTAACTTTACAGAGAACGAGCCATTATTGCTTGGCTCCCAAAAGAAATTGTCCTCCACCACTTTTTTATGACCTCAATCTCCGCAATCATATTGCGACCTTGCTCTCGTCAACAAACTTGACTAGTGTAAAATAGTTACAACAACCATAATTACCCAGTGGAGTTTCCCTTATAGAAAATCTGGGAAGTTAAGATAGGGGTCTCCTTGACTGAAACGCAGAGGGGGCGCCTAAGAGACCCGACGGACCATAGAACACAAAAAGCCAACAAGGTAACCCAAAAGCAAAGACAAAGACGAGGCAAAACATAAGCAAAACGAGACATAAAAACATAAAACCGAGACGTATCACCGTAGCTTTGGGGCTCTTGTGGGCCGCTCTGTTCAGGTGACTAGTTGTCCACCACTCGAATCTTCTCCCTCCAACTATTCCTGCATACTGCTAGATCTGTCGAAACTCCCAACTGATCGACATCTTGCCTTATATTGCCCTTCCAACACTTCTTCGGTCGCCCCCTTCCTCTGCTTACTTCTCTAAATGACATACTCTCACATTTCTGAACAAGCGCCTCAGGGCCCCGCCACTGAACATGACCAAACCAGCGCAATCTTAATTCTCGCAGCTTGTCTCCTATATATATTGGCCGCCCCACCCTGCTTCTGATCACTTTATTCCTGATTTTGTCTAGTATCATATGTCCGCTAATTCACATTAGTATTCTCATCTCATCTACCATCAGTTTCTGTTCATGTGTTTTCATGGTGAACCAACACTCTGCTCTATAAAAGATGGTCGATCGCCCTAATGGCCATCCTCTATCTGACTAGTGTAAAATAGTTATGAAACCTATAATTTGGAAAACAATTATTGATTCGATGGTTTTGAGTTTTATTCAACATAATCAACGGAGCGGACGCCCAACCAAAAGGCCAAATTGGCGTTTGAAGCGTGCGTTTGCAAACCCGAGTCGACACAAATCCGCAAAACTCTAAGGCCGGCTTTTATGAACCACGAGCCGAGTCAACTCGGATAAGCTCTCCAAGTCAAATTTACAAGCACCAATTCTTGGAAAACAGATACACATTGAACCTCACGCATTTATATATAAAAAAATAAAACCAAATTAAAGCCACTTGTTTTTTTCTCGTTTATCTCTCTGTTTCCAGATTTAGGAATTTGCCCCAAATCCAGTGTCGATTTACAGAAGCTACCACTGAGCCCAAATCTAACCCCTAAAGATGACATCATCCGATATGTTCAAGAGCGGCCCCAAACAATCCGGCTCGAACTTCCTCGCAAACAAAAACGGGTCACTCCGACCCGCTTCCGCCCCGGACGAATCTGAGCCGTTGGATCCCCCACCCCCACCACCACCACCAAAATCCCCATACCGCGGCGTCTTGCTCCTCAGCCGTCCGATCAGCTCCGGCCCCACCTCGCTGCTGTTGTAGCTCCGCGGGTGACCGTCGAAGCTGCCTCTCCAGTCCACGTGTGTCAGCGTGGCGGGGACCACACCCCTCGCCCCCACCGTGGACATGAGCGTAGGGAAGTAGTTCTCCTCCGGGTAACACGTGTCCACCTCCACGCACGGGAGCCTGAACTTCCTGTACAGCCTCACGTCACGCGCCACCTTCCGCGCGTGCCGGCGCGTCAGGGACCAGAACTGCGACCCGATCCGGAAATCGTCGAACGGGACCTCCGGGAGCATCACGTCGTCTCCACGCGCCGCCCACCGCTCGTACGCGCCGGTCTCGTTGCTCAGTATCTCGATGAAGCTCTTCTTGGAGCGCGCCAGGTGCTTGTAAGTGAAGGCGAAGGAATGCAGCGGTACACAAGAAGCGGATAAGAGGGCGAACATGTGGTTAGCCGGGTCGTCTAGAAGCGCGTGGGAGAGCAATCGACGCGCAGCTGAGACGAGCGTGGGGGAGTTTCGGCGCGTGGGCTTGGAATACGGGATGACCCGTTCGGAAAACACACCGGAGAATGGGGGATCGTATTCTCGAGTGGGGTCCGCGTGAATATAGATATTGTAGTAGTCTTGGTTACCGTTACGGCGCCGTTTGGCGTTGTTGGCCCCTTTGAAGAATCGCTCCCACAGCGGAGCAAACGGTAACGGCGTTGTGGTGAGGAACAAGAAGGCGATCTTCCTCGGCGCGCCCGGCGGCGAGTGGTTCGGGTTCACACGGGAGGCGCGCCGGAAGAGCTCCCTGTCTTCGTCGTCGTCGGGTGGGAGCTCCGGCGGCGGAGGTGGCGTCGGCGGCGGGGGGATGAGGGGGTCCGGCTCGTCGGATCTGGGGTTTTGTGGGGGTTTTGGAGGAAATGGAAAAATGGGTATTGGTGGGTTCGGGATTTTCTCATCTGGGTCGGTTTTAGTTTTCCGAGATAGGAAGCTTTGTTTTAGTGTGAGTGGGCTGAGGACATTTCCGGCGGTTGGGGCGGTGGTTGTGGTGGTGGTTGGGGCGGTGGTGAAGACTAGGGCGAGCGGCAGGCAGAGGAGGACGGCGCAGAAGAGGGAGAACGGATTTGGGGACAGCATGATGTTTGCTAACACTGCTTTTTTGGAGAGAGGAATTTGAGTGCTTTGTTTGAGTGAAAAATTAAAAGAAAAAAGAAAAAGAAAAGTGAGATGAGAGAGTAAAGTGGTGGTTGATCTGGACCGTACGTTGCGTTGTGGGGAGAACGGACGGTGGAGATGGGAGACGGAAAAGATAAAAAGGATCGGCCACGATACGCTTTCTGGGTCTGGACAATTCGTTTGCCTTTTTGAGAGTGTGGTGATATTATTTATATTTATTGAGTGATACATCCATAAGCCTTAATTAATTGATAATATCTTCCTAAATAAGAATAAAATTATTAATAATATCTTCCTAAGTAAGAATAATATTATTAATGATGATTTGGTGGATGAAAGTATGAAACTGATGTGGGAAGAAATGAATGGGTGAGATTTTGGAGAATATATATATAGCCATATATAGGTGGGATTTGGTAATTGTTTTTAGTCTAATTTATTTATTGGTTTATAGTGCATTATATTATTACAAGGTCTTTATAAAAAGTCTACAGGGTCCTTGTAGACTTAAGACTTTAATATATGAACGGTCTCTCTAAAAAAAAAGCTTAAGTTTTAAGCCTCTATAAAGCATTATCATAATTTAAAAAATGAATTTACTTCGTAGATAAATATACTTGAAAATGAAAATTTAAGATGTTGATCTCGAATATTATAATATCACTTAAATACTTTAACAATATTTTAATGTATTATGTTGTTAGGGATTGTAATTCTGTAGTCAATAAAATAGCCGAACTGGGTAACAACATTACTAACAATCTCTTATTTGATAATGCATAATTTCTTTTTCTAATCCGCAAAGATGTTATAGGAAAGCGTATTTAGGCGCTTCCTAATTCTTACCTATATAAAAAAAATCATAAATATAATATGTTAAATGAAAAAATATATAAAAATCGATTTAAATAATGAAAAGCAAAGTATGTGAGTACTGATATTTTCACAATCCACGATTCCGCTACTTTAATTGGCGCCAAACTGGAAATTCCCGCTTTTTGATGTTCCACACCACAGTCCATACCTCGAACCAAAATTATTGGGAGTTGCATCAAAATAAAACAAATTTGTTTGTTAAAAATTAAATTCAAAGCTTAGTTTAAATAAAACAAAATTGGGTGGACTAGGACAATAACATTAGTAAATAAAAGGCCCCTAATAGGCTAATACAAGTTGGTGGATTAGGACAATCGGTATAATTAGGGGTTTCTAAACACGGTTAACTATTATTTTGGTTAGTTAAAATCATGAACCGTAATTGAACCGTGAATTATAGTTAACCGTAGTTTGATTAATTGATTTTTCGGTTTGGTTTTCTTGTTTAACCGATAATTATTTATATAATTTTACGTTTAATAATTAAAACTAAAATAATAAAATTTGAATTAAAAAATTGATCAATCAAATTTTTTATTTTAAATAAGTACTTATACCATATTGTTTTAATTATTGTAAACAAATATTAAGAAAATATATTATATGTGTGAAATCAAACATTATATGTATTAGATGTTTTAAGAGAATGTTCAATCAGATGAACAATGAAGATCGAATAACAAAAATAAAAAGTGATAAGAAGACCATGCATTCCAATTAGACCTATCAAAAACTGACCTAACCAGCTAACCCGATCCGACCTGTCCGATAATTTTAGGGTTAAGACCCGAAAATTTGAACCCGAAATCCGAAATAAACTGAACCCGCTACAATCCGAACCCGTTGGGTTGAACCCGAACCCGTTGGGTCCCGAAACCCCTTGGGTTGACCAATTTAGCTTATTTATAGAATTTTTTAAATTTATTTTGAAACTTATAATATATTTTATTATTAAAATAAATGAAAATAATATATTATAATTAAATATTATTATTTAATTAAAAATTAATTTTAATAATCATAAGAAAAAAGGATATTTTAGACCCGCTGGTCAACCCGACCCGACCGAAAACCCGCTGTAACCCGACCCGATTGATCCGTGACCCATAACGACCCGGAACCCGATTTAACCCGAACCCGAAATGACCGAACCCGTCCAACCTGACCCGATTGACAGGTCTAATTCCGATGTTTTTATCATAAGCAACACCTTTTTTTAGACAATTTTACCCAAGATGCAAATTTTCTCCATTCTGATGGTAAATATTTCTCAGTTTTATAAATATAAATGAGATCTAGTAACCAATATTTATAAAAATTAATTCATAGAGTAAATCTATAATTTGATTTGGATCATAATTATTAATTAGATTGAACCCCTAATGTCCATTCGGGCTAGCTATATAGGTAGTACACCTGCTGAATCTAGAATATACGGAGTATTACGTAAACTTTAAAACTATTATACAAGTAAAAATTTAATAAAATTAAAATTTTCTAAGTGCATTTTTTTTGGTAGAAAAATTTTCAAGTGCATTTAGCTAGTCAAACATGCACCTAATTCGAACCTAAGTAACCTAACTCGTCAGGTGATTAACCTCATAAGCACTATTATCCAAAAACTAACAACTGTCCGGATATTGTGGTTGTCTTTTCCCATAGCTGATGAATGGGAATTAGTTCCAGTGGAGTTGTGAAAAAACTCCATAGATAGAGTTGAATAAATCATAATCATTAAATACAAATTGAATTTTTCTTTTTTCCCGACGGGTTCACCAATTTACTATAGAATTTTAGTAAATTCACCCATAGAGTTTCTCACAAACTCTATGGGAACAGGACCGTGATGAATGGTGATGGATGTTGATATAATGTTATTGGTTTATTTAAGAGATTTTCGGTTGGTGTGCACTTAAATTTAAGAGTATTTTAATTAGGATTTATCGGCACAATTTAAATTGAACATCCAGGATATTATAAAAGTTTATGCAAATAAATAGGATATGGTACAAATATTGTTCGGCGCACATAGTTAATAAAAGTTTATCGAAACTAATTAACAGAGTTGAAAATATTTGAATATTTGCTCAAAATATAAACTATATTCCTCAATTTTATATGAGCTAATGAAAAATAAACTTATTCATATATTATCCTTAAATTATAAATAAATCTTTTTATTTATTTTATTTTAAAATCCTATTTGGCAATTTCTATCTCTATTATTTAGATAATCAACTGCAATTAGCTTTGTGTACCTAATATCTAAAAAATTATCTACTATAATAAGTTTTGAAATTTGGCTAATAAATAAGTTTAAGATTCAAATACAATTCATATATATTTCACCTTCAGCTTTAGTTTATATTAGCTTCATAATACCCAATGCACCCTAAGTGTTTTAATAATTGACACTTCCTAGTTGGTTTTTATAAGGTTTAGGTTTTTTTTTTCTTTTTTTTGTTGATGTCTCTTTTTTATTCGAATTTATTTAATTTTAAATTATTGTGTCTAACTTACACCCAAATTATTATGTAAGTATAGACTTAAAATACCAAATAATTTTGATTTTAATTTCTAAATAATCTTCTATTTTTAAGTTGGAATTATAATTAAAAAACCCGAAAACTATTTTTAGAGTTTTCATTGACCACCACTTACCATCCAACCTCCTTTCAATACTTTCCTTACATCTCGTGAGTCGAACGGTTTGAACCATACATGAATGTACTCATTAACGGACCTAGGGGAGGGTATGGGTGGACCATTGCCCTCCCTTCACTCATAAATTATTTTTTTTATATGGGTACTAGTAGATTGAAGGTAGTAGCAAAATGCAATTTGACTCTTGGTAAATTTTAATTTGTTCGGGTTCTTCTCCCAACTTGATTATTTTGAATTTGTAATTCAATTTGATATTTTAGGGCTTTTTGACTTTTGTTGATAATTTGGTATATTTTATTCTCTTAATTTAAATTTGTTATGCTAATTAGGTTGAATTTAACTATTAATTTGATATGATAGCCTAATTTTAGAATTAATTAAAACTTAATTTGTTGCTGTCCACGAATTCACGATCGAGAGTTTGAGACCACTGTTGTCCACTAGTTTAATTTTGGGATTAATTAAAACTATCAAGACTCATGTGGGATGTGAATTGATTTTAAATTTTTAATAAATTATTAATTGTGTCCCTCCTTCAATTTAATTTTACGTCCGTTACTGCATGTACCCAAATAAGCACATCCGAGCTATGTTCAAGCATCACAAAAACCTCTTCTTGACAAAAATTACAGTAGTATACAAACTGAAAACCTTAAAATTTCTAACCTACAAAAAGTAATTATTAGACATTAAAATAAAAATATATTTAAATTTAGAGACACTAATCTGAATTTCTCATTAATTTAATAGCACTCCTAGTGAACACAAGTACACAACGTGCCGTAAAGGGCATAGAATGGGATTTACGTGGGATGCATGCGAAGGTGTACGTTGTGTCTCACACTTGTGAGTTTCGACACTTGTATATATCCCACCTCTTCATATATTAATCCATCACTCTCTTGTAATATAAATTTAGAAAAATAATATTTTTTCCATTTAGAAATACATATGATTTTAGAATTTGTCTTATAAATTAAGAAATTATATGATTTAACTTAAATATCTTTAATCTTATTAATATTTTTCTCCTTTTATTATATATTTATGTTATTATTTTTAATTAATAAAAATAATATTAGAAAAAAGTGTAGTAAAATACTCCCTCCGTATAAGTCTATTTGTTTTTCTAGACTTAAAATCTTGTTCAAAAGAACTTGTCCTTTTACATACTTTAGACCCAACTTTCCCACTTTAATCCTTACATTTAAAGAAAAAATAAACTAAATTTGTTCCATTTTCATTTTCAATGCATAAAGTAAATATTTAATTAAGGGCATTTTTTGTCTAATTTAAAATTTTCTTAATATATGTGTCCAACTCTAAAAAAACAAGTAGACTTATACGGAAGAAATATATAATAAATATTATTGAATAAAAAAATCAAACTAAAATGACATGTATCTTGTTGAGATTTTTCTTCTTTTATTTTTATATTTATGTTATTATTTTTAACGTCTGTGGTATTTGCAATACTTTCTTCACTTACATAATATAGAGATAATGCTACAATTAGGCCTTTGATTTGGTGCTAAAATGACTACTGAATCTTTCTTTTTTTGACAGATCGATCATGAATACGAATTTTGATATAGTGAATAGATAAGCACAAATATAGGATGAAGAACCCAAGCATTTTCGAATCACACATTCACACATGAAAAGATACGGTCTATATGCATGAACATTAATGAGTCTAGTAATGACATCAGATTTTGATAGATATATATGACCTTGTCAACTCTTCAAATTTAAACTACTACGTATGGGATTAATTACGAGTCTATGTAGTAGGAGTTGATGATAAATTTATTTTGACACAATATATATATAATAGATATGGCCTTTCAACTCTACAAAGATAAACTACAAGACTATACAAAGTTAACTAACATCATCTTTGTGATAATGAGAGGTCGTGTTAGATTGAGCTAACTGCCTAGCTAATATTTTATTCACTATGTTAAAGCAAGCAATTCATAAAATTATGGGTATGTTCGGCGTATCAAATCTCATACGAGTTGATGTTGATACTGATGCTGATTTAATGGTTGATGTTGATTTTACAAGTTAATTTTAGGAATTGAAATTATTAGTTTATTTTTGTGAAAAATTATGTAGGTGTTCGGTAGATTAAATTGATCGAAACTGATTTTATAAAAGATGGATGCAAAATTATCAAAAAGGGTATATTTATAAATTTATAAAGAGAAGATTAAATTTTAAATATTCCAAAATTAAATTAGTAAAGGCCAATCGAAGAAAATAAATTCCATAAGGCTTGATAAGGCTGCAAGGGGTAGATTAAATTTTGGGTGAAATATAAACTACCATCAACTCCCATAAGCTACAATAATCATCGTCAACTCCCACTACCGAACAGATAATAAAGACTTTATTTTTTTTACCATAAGCTGTATAAGGTCAAAAATAAGTCCCGCAGAACGGACCCTATATATAGAAACATGCTAGTTTCTTTGATATTATATATTTTTTTTTGAAGGATACTGTCTATAAAAGTCAAATCATAGATTTTTGAAATACTACCCTTGAAAGCTTAATCAGATGTCCAAAGACAGATGTTATATATTTCTATGATAAAGCTAGCCTATATATAGATTTGACTTATCTCAACCTAAAAGGTCTTTTCATAGAAATGCCAACAAGTTTGAACTTGTTTCAACTATATATATATATATATATATACATAAACAATTAGATATATTCACACGAATAATTACGATTTAGCCATCTAACTATCCTAGTTGTTTTTCTTATTATATCTAATTGTTATTCATAAGTAAGTAGTTGTTCATTATTTTTATTATTATTAGGTATGAGATTGTAGTTGTTCATTCAAGAACAAGTAGTTGTTCATTCGAGAACAAATAGTTGTTCATTTGTGATATACTAGTTGTTCAATATGTACTATATGAGAGAGAGTTTTTTCATCAACGCTTATATATATAAGCGATGAAAACTATAGGAGATAAAAATTACACAAAACTTCTTACAATTATGCAGATTGATTTTTTGCTTATATTAGAGTAATTATTTTTCAAAATTAAATCAACCATTATCCCTAAAATTACGCTCCAATTTTTTTTAAACTATTTATTATTTCAAATCTACACCATTAATTATATAAGATCTGATGCTTTTAATAGCTCCTCACTATTTACCGTAAGAAGGCTCTTTACTTGAACTCGACCCCCATAATATATGTGATTGATTTGTTAAAAAAAAATAGAAGAAGAACTAAGATAAAGAGTCAAACTTTGGGCCGAGGCCGTTGGGCCTTTTAGAACTCTGTTGTGGCCCACTAATATCAAATTGAAAACACCCAACTCTGAAATGGCCTGATATATAATGACACTAATACACTAACTTAAAGTTTAAAACTATTTTTTTTTTTATAATTGGAATATGTGAATCTTAAGAAAAAAAAAATTAAAAACCAATAAGAATTACTATATTTACTAAAGTTGGTCCATGGAAAGATCCCTTTCTTTTCCATTTTTCACTAAGCATATATTATACCCTAATTAAGCTAAAGGCCATTTTTCACTAAGCATATATTACACCCTAAATATAATTAAGCAACCCTTTATTTCCTAAAGCAGCTACACAATCGGCATCTTTGTTATTTTTTTGAAGGAACAAACAACTAAAGTTGTGTGGGGGAACATTATAGTATTATTATACAATTGTTAAAACATTCTCACTTCATTTCTCAAAGCTTAAACTTCAATTTAAGCTTCCCTAAACTACTAACTTTCCATTACATCTTATTTTATAATCAATCTAAGAATTTAAACAACAACATGATGAGATTCCTAGCAAGGGAATCATGGGTTGATGTCCACAAAAGCAAACCTACTTCTCTGCCAAAAGTTTAAGTGTCTCTGCTTTTTCTTCTTCACCTTCATTTTTAAAAGAAATGTGGCACCTTGATTTGACACACTAGGTGACTGATACAAAATGTTGGATCACCTAAAGTAGTAGCTGGTGAATCTATGGACATTGTTTTAATTTCACTCAATTGCAAGCTATATTCGTAGGCAATAGACTTTGATCAAACTAGATGCCATGGAATCTCTAGTTACAAAATTTCGATAGATACAAAATAATGGTTAAAAAGAAGAATAAAAAAAATCTATTTTGTGAAATTAGTGCTACTTTGCACGTGGCAAGTTTTTATAGTACTACACAATTGCCCTATGCGCCCAATTGTCCTGTGCCTAGGCTATATTATCAATTGCTCTTCTTTTTTCGACCCTAGCTCGAACCCTAGCAGACACCTGCAATGTTAAGTTGAGACTTCTCTGAGCATATCGTCGTTGATCATAAACACTTTTGAGCTAGCTATTCCTCTCTCTTGAACAGCAACAACAGTCGAGCAAAAGTAATTGTCGATGTTTATCAATTTGGTTCTTTAATTAACCTAGGGCAATTATGTATTTAAACCTAGTTAGAAAACGAGATGGGACGGTTTAATGAAAACTGAATAGAAATAAGAGGTGGTTTCTATAAAAAAAATATACATAGTTTTTGCAAATGCCTCAAGACAAGAGGCGGTTTCTTGTAAAAAGTTTTAGGCTAGAATGACAACGCCAAGTTTTTAACGGCTAATTTTCAATGACAACAACCAATTGTTGATTTTCTTCTTTAAATACCCACGTACATAATCTCATTCCAACCCACACTCATAAGTTTACAATACTCTCTCAATCTTTACTAGTTTTTATAATTACTTTATTTTCCACGCAATACTCGCATAATTGCCCTTTTTAAAAAATAACATAATCCTCTTAATATTTACATTGTTTTCTACTTCTCTTTGCTTAATTACAATTTATTAAAATATATGGATTTGTTGATCAAATTTTTGGTTCACAAAAGAGTGGTACTAATGTAGAATTTGCACCTCCTATTAACTTGTCAAAATACTCGGATCCCTATGTAGGACAGCCGGGATCGTCCCAAGATAACACTCCTGGTGAAAATGAGGGAGTGGATGTGGATGGACCCGAGGGTCCAACTTTTAAATCCGAATTTTTTACAAAAAAAAATCGAAAGGGAGCCTTTGATGCACATAACAAGAAATATACAGTTCATTGTAACTCTTGTACTAAGAAATACACATGGTTGTCAGACAGCCTAGACTCTAGAGGGTGACTCTCAGAACGCTTCCATCGGTTCCGATGGATCGTCGTACATGGTAAGCAAGCGGGGTTTAATGTCGAAAGATAAGAAAACTACGTGAGCTTTGATTCCTCTATAACCCTGAGAGAATACGTAGGTAACTTAATTTTAAGTTCAAGCCCTTAAATTAACCAACTCTTCCTATATGTTCTTCCCGCTTCATTGAATCGCGGTCGCGGTTTTCCAACAGAACGAAAATCGCGACCGCGGTCCCATGCTCCGCAACCGCGACCCTCTCTCTTTTATGTTTTCGAAATGCGTTTTTTATATTTCTAGTTCCAGTTCCGGAGAACCAACCCAAGATTGGCTCCGATTCCAGATACAGTGGAATCGAAACAGACAATTTCAAATCGGACCCATATCTAACCATACATGGTAGGTTTTCAAAATTACCACACACATCTACTTCATTTTATTTTCCAATAACTCAACCGTAAAGATTTTCTTATATTAAAAAACTCAACCATAAGGAAGGAAATAGGAATTGAAGAAAACAAAAGCACTGTTTTGTTCTGAGTGAACAATTTTGGACCAAAAACAAAATCGAGTAAACAATTTTCTTGAGAAGTAAAAGGGTGAGTAACTGTTTGTCTTGTGAACACTTTCCCTTTCATTGTGCACCAGACGCTACTGTAGGTCAGTCCTTCCAATAAACAGTACTTTGGTGAAGTGTTTTTTACAAAACAAAACCACCCTTCCCATATGAAAAGTTTTAACACAATTATCCTTTTTAAAAAGTATTTTATTTTTTATCAAACTTTGTTGTAACTAGAACGATAAAAATTATAAATGGTAGGCCGAAAACAGATTACAATAGACCCAGTAATAGAAAACCGTGCTACATCATTATGGGGGCGTTGCTTCCAAACCCTTCCTGACGTGTACCGATCAATAACTGATTCAAATCACATTAACAAACTTATTAGAATTTTTATCCATGGATTGGGAAAATGCATATGTAATCCTAATACATAAGTCAAAGATTTTATTATAAAATAATTAACACTAAAAAATCTATTTAACCCTAATTAATCTTATGATGGGAAAACTTATATTCTCAATAGAAATCAATTTTTATTAGATTCATAGATGATTTTTGATAATTGTTTTATGACTACCTTTTATACAATGTTTTTTTTTTTGTGAAAATAGTTCAAGTGATATATATTTTCTTGCGACTTCCTCTTAATTTTAATGATAGTTGCTACTTGCTAGTATTTGCTAACCTCATCCATTTCATCAACTGACTATTCAAAGTGATTATCCAGCAAAGGTATCATTGATACATCACTTTCTCTAGCCATCGAAAAAAACAAAAAAGAATACATCTTTTTAGTCCTCAAAAACTAAATATTCTTCATGTCATTTCATGCGAACTACACTTCTTAAATTGATCACCCCCATCAAAACTTCCTCAACTTGTTAGCATATGTGTATATTCTATAAGAGATATACCCTGGAGTTGGAGCTTAATAATGGAAGGAGCTATCAATCTTCCTTCTCAAACCCTCGTACGTTCACACAAACATAAAAACAATTAAATTTTAGTTTATTATATATAAGCATTTATAAAATTTAATATGACCAATTATAACTTGTCATGTGTAATCCATAATTAATTCATTCTCCAAATATTTTTAGAAAATTCCCTAAATTAAAGGAATACACTTTATTCTCCTCTTTATTTCTATTTTCGAGAATGAAATCGAGAATCTGTTAGATAAAAAATATAAAATTCTCCAAATGCACAAATACATGTACATACCAAAGATTAGAGTTTGGTTCAAATGAAACAAACTCTTATCTTGAAAAATGAAAAATGCACTACTAACTAGGAAAAGTGCATTACTAACTAGTAAAGTGCAATCCGAAAAATATACTATAGAAAATAAGAAAAGTGCACTACAAATTACGAAAAGTGCAAATGTGAAAGGGTGCACTTTGAAGTAAGAAAAGTGAACTACAAACTAAGAAGAGTGCATTCGTTTCGTTTTTCAAGATAAGAGTTTGTTTGATTTGAACCAAAATCCCAAAGATTGATGATATATGTTTGCCTTAAATTAACTACTCTATTTTTTTAACTTTAATATTGTCCAATAGTATATATAAATCCAAATGGGATCAAGTTTCAATAGAATTGTTTTAAAAACTCTATATTTAATTTATAAACCCTATAAAAAGAAATAAAAAGAAAAGGAATAGATAATACATTAATTTTAATTCTTTACTTATTTATTAGTGCTTGAGATTTAACAAACTCTACCTAGAATTACTCCGCCAAAACTAAATCCAATAATCCATGTACATACATGACATCCAAACAGAGCCTAGATCTTAAGGCACTCCTAAGTCCCAATGATATCACCATAATTTTCAGAAGCCCATCAAATACTATTTTTCTACGGAGTACTATTTTTTCTTCTTCCACAGTAACACTTCCCATCGCGCGTTAAGCCCCTTTTTTCATTTTTTTCATTTTCAAACAACCATTTATTTTCCCACACACAATTACAAATATACCCTCATTTACTGAAATAACTATATTTGTATAATAATTTTATTAAGTTACACGTTTTCTTAATTTGTTAAATTTTATACTATTATTGTAAATTAAATTTTGCAGTATTTTTAATTGAAAGCAACCCAAAAATCAAATTTAATTATAAAATAATATAAATATGTGTAAAAATTTGTCTCTACATGTCGATAATATTTTTTTATGAATTTTGTTATAAATTTTTTAATTAAAATAATCCAAACTGGGATTTTAAAAATTATTTATTGTATGAGATGTCATGTATGGAATTTATTTGGAGGACTTGTTGCTTGTTTGGTTGGATGGGAAAAATTTCATAATTTACAAAAGCCCATAAATTACTATCTAATATATGTGTTTGGATGAAAAAAGTTGACTAAAAATGATATGAAGTTAAATTCTTATGATTTTCAATTCCTTCAAAATGGAAGAATTGCAAATACCATGGGGTGGTAAGATCTACTTCCACCCTTTTATTTTAAGTATTTTTTCTTTAAAATTTTATTAATTACAAAATCTCTAATTTTCCCATAAATAAACCAATAATATTTTATGAAAAATGACATGCCAATAATTTTATATAAATTTCATGATTTCTCAAACCAAACCAAACAACATCTAGAAATCTAATTCCTATAAATTTAATTTTAACAAAATACTTTTTCTCAAATCACATGAAATAAATTTCCCATAAATTAACTTCCCATGCCAATAATTCCCATAAAATTCCCATAGGAATTTCAATTCCTATGTTTAATCAAACAAGCACTTGTATGTTTGTCAAGCAACAGGGTGAGCCTTGCATGCGCTCAAACAGAGTGGCTATAAATTACCCTTCCACGTGGCGAGGCGCTATAGGCTGCAAGTAGCCAAGCAGGTAGGCGGTTCAAATCCTCCATCCCCAACTTATGCCCCCTTTTATGTTTATTACCCATTTAACAAAAATCGAATTTTGATATATTTTTCTCGATCTAATCAATTGTTCCTTTTTTTTATTACCTATCTATATCGTGTCCCGATAATCTTGATTTTTTTTAACCATTGGTAGTGTTCTTGGTAACGTAATGAAGCACAACCTCAATTCTGTTGCGGAATACATCGCTGGATTCTTTTGACGTGTTTCCTCATTCTCGATTGCCTATGACCCGGTCCTTAGGAACCTCATCCGCAAGAATGCTTTAGGATAACTTTCCTTTTTTTTAGAGTGAAGCTTCCTAATTCTTTTCATTATAAAAAAAATAAAGCACAACCTCATCTTTGTAAGTCAATCTTTAAAACAAGTTAGGAATTTAATAATGTAAGTGAAAGGGATAAAGGATCTCTTCCACCCTAAAACTCCCATCAACCCTTGAGATTTGAGATTAGAGAAGAATATATGAATGGGCAGGAAGAGAGGGGGCCTGTTTTGACAAAGAAAGGAGACTCATGTGGATGGAGGCATGTGGCCAAGTGGGGGACACACCCAATTCAATACACACAAACCTCTTCTCTACTTCCTCATGTCTTTTGAATAATTCCGTGACTCGACTCAAAAGCTTGGAAAAAAAAGGCATGGCAAAAAAGAGAGTGAAAATGATAACACATTCCCCCATCCACTAATATATGTTCCTATTAATTTAATTAAAATCTTCCATTATTCTTAAATTATTATAACCTTATAGACTATAGTAGTAGAGGTTAATCACTCGAATGAAATCGAGCCTTTTGCTTATTTAAGAATTTTATCCAACCCAACGCGATATGAAAAATAGAAAGAATTTCGCCAGTCATAAGTGAAAAGACATAATTGAAAAGGGCTTGCTATAATTCTAGAGAAAAAATCTTACTTTTTGATTTAAAATATGTGAAAATATAATAATTTTTCACATATTTTAAAACAATTATATTTTCACATATTTTTAAAACAAAAAATCAATGCTTTTTGATCAAGAATACTTTTTTTGGCCCCTAAGTATTGATCTTGTATGATTTTCTCCTCATTAACCTATGTACTATAGCTCTATAGGCATCGGAGTAATGAATATAGAGGAGGAATCTTGTTTTTAGGTGTTAATTGTTAACCAATCTTGATCATGATTAGGTTAAAGATCGATTTCATTGAGATCCTATACCAATGGCAGCTTTATTCAGCAACCTTATGTACTTTGTAAATATAGAGTCCATCAAACAACTTGGACAATGTGAAATTAACACCAAAAAACAGTTTTCATAATCTCATGGCAGAGAGGAAAAAACTAGAAAACAAAAGTAACTCCTTCCTTTTTCATGTAAAATGGGGGGCATGGTTCAATGTTCTTTTGTTCACTTGTCCTTCTCCTTGTCCCACTCACAATTCACAAGTACACCACCCCATAAAGGGCACCAAAAGCTGAGAGACAAAGGCAAACCCCAAACCCACACAAGCATTCAATTCTTCTCTGCACAAAACCTCTCAAAATCATCAAAGCTCTTCTCTTTCTCTCTTTTTTCCCTTTCCCTTGCTCTTCTTCAAATTTGCCCCAAAGTCCCTAGCCTCAAAATTTCTTCTTTCTTTGCTTTGTGAAGATGCCTCGCCCGGGGCCAAGGCCTTATGAGTGTGTGAGAAGAGCTTGGCACAGTGAAAGGCACCAACCCATGAGAGGTTCTCTAATTAAGGAGATTTTCAGGTATTTTTTGTGTACTTTTGTCTCTTGTTTGTAGAAATTTTTGTTCTTTCTCAAAACCCTTTTCGGTTTTTGTCCAATTTGAGATGACCCATTTGGTTTTTTTAGGATTGCCCATGAGATTCACGGTCTACCCACAAAGAAGAACAAGGAATGGCAAGAAAAGCTTCCCATTGTTGTCCTGAAAGCTGAGGAAATCATGTATTCCAAAGCCAATTCTGAGGTTCATGCTTTCAACTCTGAAGAAATACATGCAAAGACTCTTTTTTTAAACGAATTCTGAATTGGGTTTTTTTGGGTGCTTTTCCTAAAACCCTTTTGGAATTTGTGTACATTTTGCTAGGCTGAGTATATGGATCCAAAGACACTTGTGGAGAGAATGAATGATGCCATTGACACCATAATCCGGCGAGATGAGGATTCTGAGACTGGGGAACTTTTGCAGCCTTGTATTGAAGGTATACTTCTTCAGATTTTTGTTTGCCTTTTAAAATTAGGATCTTCAGGGCCTGAAATCTGCAGTTTGTTCAAGTGGGTTTGGTTTATATTGGTAATTAGGCAGTCCTTAGTTCAAACCTAAACTAATGAGCTTAATTTTGCAAGACCTCAAAAGTGGTGGTTAATTGTGCATCCTTTGTTAACTGATGAGGTGAAATTGGTGTACAGGGGGTGGAGTTCTACCCTATGTTAATTGCTAACAAAAGCTAAAAAATGCTGGTCAAGTTTATAACATGCAACTTGAACAATTTAGTGGTTTACTGTTGATATGATACAGCTCTTATCCTCTGGATCTTATGTTTTTAACCATATCTCTCAAATTTATTTAGGAGTTTGAGATGAGTGGTGAGTTGTAAAGAAACTAGATGAGTGCTTGCTTTGATGTTTTTGGGAGTCCAATGGTTCTAAGCAAATACTTTTTCAGTTCAATGGCATTTGGGAGTTTAAATGATTTTGTCCTTCAGTCTGAAGATATGTTGTCATGCTTGTTGATGTATTCTTGTTTGATTATGAGCTCTTTCTTTGGGTGGTACCGAGAAGAGATAGTGTATATGGGTTCTTTCTTGATATCGAGCTTTCAAAGGGTTTATTAGCTGCTTTTTTGGTGAAGCTCTATTAACCATTCTTTATACTGAAACAATTAGGGTGGTTGAATCATTTTTTTTTAGTCAAGAAGGGTGGTTGAATCATGAATACAGTGCTCAACTTTGCTAGACAACAAATGTCAATTCTTTGATTAATAAAACGGTCATAATACATAAGAATTAGATAGAAAGTCAAATAGAGGACATTGTGTTGCAAATGAATTGTGGAATGCTGATATATGGCAAGTGAGATGAGAGAATGGAAGGAAATATATCATCTAAAAGGTTGGAAGATTCAGTGTCTTGTGAAAAAGTTCAATGGCAATCATTGGCTATGTTTGACATGAAACTTATTTGTGACCTTAGAGCTTAATTTGTTTCCCCTATAAGAGAAAGACTCTAAAAATAAGCTCATTTTTCTAAAAATGTTAAAGCTTCCACTTTTTAGCTTATTGTCCAAATGAAGCCATTGTATTTTGACTAGTTCTTGTTTTCAAGTTTCAACTTACCATACCCCTACCACTTCATTTCTGTCTGGCTCTTTATGTACTCTTGTTACTCTTATGACAACATGCTTTGTGATATAAGATACAATGCTGTGTGTTTACCCCGCTTGTGCAGCTGCTCTCCACTTAGGTTGCATTCCAAGACGAGCATCAAGAAGCCAAAGAAATAGTGACCCGAAATTCTACCTTGGTCCTTACAGCCTAGACAAAGGCGACACGCCTCTTAAAACAACCTCACCTATAATTGCACCTCAACATCCAAACTTCCTTAACTCCACCGTGCTGAATTCCAAGATCCCTGGAAATGGTTCACAGAAATGCGACTTTCAGTCATTTAATGGCGACATGAACTTCTCTTATCCAGCTTATCCTTTGTACTATGGAACATACTTTCCAGCAGAGTCTCAACCCGGGTTTATGGCTCATGCTGTAAACACGCCACGCTTTGTTAGTGATAAGAAGTTCTTGGAGACGAGTATTATGCAAAACACTTCTCCTTTTGAAAAGGATTCGTCTGCAACAATCACTGAAGAAGGTCAGCCTGAAGAATTGGGATGTGATTTGTCATTGAGTCTAGCTCCTTTTTCAGGGAAAAACGTTGCAGAAACGAATGGTTCATCAGAGAAACGAAAACGGCTTCCTTTGTGTCCAGATCTGTGTTTGTCTTCAGAAACAAGGAAGAGACAGGCGATGGTAATGGAAGAGGAACAGCGGTTTTTAAACCAGCAAAAGCTTATATGCAAATTTTCTCAAGAATTTCAGCCTCCTTTGAAGCATGGTAAGTTCAGTTTCTTGTGATGCTTGTCAATGTGGTGGAGTTGTAAATAGTACATCTAGTAGTTGGGACTTTTGTGAGGGAAACTTTAGGGAGGATTATGTCTAAGAAAAACCCTTGAAATTGCGTAGCTAATGATTTTGTTAAGTATCTAGCTTGTATGATGTATTAGTGCTAATGTAATGCTGTAGGTTGCTAGCTAAAAGGTGTAGTTTTTTCCAGAGATACTTATTATGTCTATGGGAGTCCTTGGAATTTAGAATGCTCGTAATTGTGTTGGCATATGTGCTGAAGGTCGGAGTACAATGTTCAATTGTTCACAAACTTTTTAATGAAGTGTGTTTACATTGACTAGGTAACGAATATGTCTTGTTTGACCTATGTTTGGCATCCAACTTGAACATTTATAATTTGAAATGGTAGCTGAACCTGAAATCTTATGAAAATTTCAAAATTTTGTAATGAGAGGTCATGCCAATCATAGTATAGCTACATTTTGAAATCAGAAGTTTCATTTTAAGTAAATAAATAGATAAGTTGAAAGCATGCCTTGTGTTCTAGAACGTGTCAATATGCCAATATGGCATCCCTGTCTTCCTCGCTGTCTATGTTAGTTTAAAATTTGGTATGCTGGGGACGGCAGGAGAAACCAGCTCATCAATAGTTAACCACAAGAGCTGTCAATTTTTTTTTCTTCTTTTTATTTCAAAGTGCCAACCTCATTTGGTATCAACTAACAAATGTTGTGTGTATTTGGTATCAACTAAACCATTTGTGTTCATTACATCATTTCCAAAAGTTTTTTCAACAGCTGGAGGATCAATTTACCTAATCAGATTTTTCAACAATGGCTCAAGAGTAACAGGGTCAAGAAAATGTCAGAAAACAACTCAATCTTGTACAAAAGATCAATCCAAGTGATGGGAAAATACAAGTGAGAGACCTATTGACCTTCTTTCGGTTCCAGCAATTTATGCCCAAAAAAAAGCATTTGCTAACACAATATAACACAGAGACATACAAACCAAAAAGGATTTGACCCACCAACAAAAGTTACAAACTTTATCCATCAGGATCCAGTTTTAATCTCATACACCCCCGTCCACTACTCTCCATTTTCCCTCCATAAACAGAAAAACAAGAAGCTGGAACCAAGTTCTCTCATATATAAGCAATAATACAGGACAAAGACGAGATGGCTCGACCAAAACAAATGAAGAAAGAAAATTCATGTTATAGCTAGTAATTGAGACACAAAAAGTGAGATCACATTGGAGTGTAATAGTACCCATTATTAGGTGGCATCATCCCGTTCATGGGAGGCATCCCATACGGCATCATAGGAGCGCCACCTGGCATCATAGGAGCGCCTGCAACACCCGGAGCATAGTAGCCACCACCACTTATCTTGGCCAAGCTGGATTGGCCTTGCATTCCACTATTTGCGTATTGTTGCCATACAACCTGCTCTTGTGTAAGCAAATGCTGTTTCTTCTCCATATCGGCCATCTGAACATAAGCTGGTGCAGGAATACTTAAAGATGCAGCAAATGGGTCCCCTCCAACTGTCTGGACTGACCCATCTGGTGCGGGAAGGGCTAAAACAGGCGTTGCACTCTTTCCTGGTCCTGGGAGTGCTACACTACTTGCACTTCCACCGGTTAACTGTGAGGTGCTCGTGTGTTGCCTGACTATTCCTTGGTCATACATGCCGTTCAAGAGTAAAGAGTCAAACCCACCTCCTAAAGTTGCCTTTTGGTGTGAGAGGTTGCTGGCTGATTCCACCAAAGCCAGCTCCCAGTCGGCTTTACCTTGTTCAGCAGCTGGGGTTTGCCAAGCTGAAGTTACTTCAGACCCACCGTTGAAAGCTTGCCAAGAACCGTTACCGTTTGTAGCTGGACCGTTAAATAGAGCCAAGGCAAATTTATTTCCTTGATCATCAGCTGTTCCTGATTCCTCCCTCAGATCAAGCAAGTCCCCAGTTGTCTGTGGCTGTGGTTTAGCCTCAGGCTCTGGCTGAGGCTCCGGTGGTGGTGGAGTGAAACTCTCAGGGGCAGGAAGCGCTTTAATTTCATTCATATCTTGGACGGGTTCCTCTTGAGGTTCTGGTACAGGAGCCTCTTCCTTCTTTTCAGGGCTCTTTGGCCTCTTTGATCTGTCCCTGACAAACTCCTCAAGAGTCTCCAAGAGCTTATCAGTGATCTTTTGTACTTCAGGATACTCTGATGATCTTGCTACTCCAGTGTCCTTGCACCAGTTATAAAACCCAACAAGCTCATCAATTTGTTTTGCAGCACTAGCATAAGCATCAAAAGCCTTGACACAATCAGAATACTCCATGTCAAAAAACTTGTCAAGTAGTATGGCTAGGACCTCACAGATATCTGCATAGATCTTGAAACTTTCCTTCACAATAGGGTAAAGTGCAATGAGTAGCATCCTATTGCTCTTGGCTAAACCAGTGGGCCGACAAGCCAGGAAACGATCCAAGAGTCTCTGCAGATGACCCATCTTTGCAAAGATCCTCTCAGGAGTCATTTCTCTCAATGGGGTCACAGATTTGTTCTCCTCCCCTCTTCCTGCAGATTCACCAACATCCCCAAAAGATCTCGACCTCCTCATTCCAGATCCTCCTCCATATCTAGAATCATCACTATACTCGTACCCATGGCGGGTTTGTGGAGACCTCCATCGTTCTTCCCTAGGCTCGTACCTCACGATCTCACCACCATGTCCACTACCACTCCGCTCCTTCCCTCCTCCTCCTTGCTTCCTCTCAAACAACATCAGCTCCAATTTCTGATCCAGGAACAACGCATAAGTCCTCACAAATGCAGAATGATCCCATGAATTCGAGTGAGCCTCGTCCTTGAAATCCGACATGTTCAACAGCCTAGTTCCTCTCCTTGTTGCATACAGAATCTCCTGCTGAAAAATCGGATCCCCATCACTCATCAACCTATGAACCAGCATCAGCGCCTTCAAAGCCACAATCCAGTCCCTGGTTTTCCCCAGCCTCCTCGACACCGACGTTATACAAGCATCCACGTATGCCCTGGAGTAAGATGTCAATGTAAGAATCTGCCTTACATACTTCTCGCTCGCTGGATCATCATCATGGCTTGTGGCCTTCACGATGGCAACTTCGAGTTCAGGGGCCATGTTGCTGGACACCTTGGCCAGGCTTATACTGGTCTGATCCTTCACCACCCCCATTGCTTTCCTTATGCTGGGAGCCATTTTCAACAAAATTTTGCTCTCAGATCCCCTCTTTCAAACCTCTGCAATTTCCAATCGAAAACAATCCAAAATCGCTCTTGATCAGATCAGGACAACGAATGAGACAATAATAGCTGATCTAAGAAATCAGGCAATACAGAGAATTAAATCAATCAATTATAAAGCAATAAATGATAGTAATTCCCCTAAGATTAAATCATAATACTGAAATCAATCACTCACTAGCATTCATTGTATCTAGACATGTTGCTCTTAAATTATAATTAATCCAGTTAGAAGCAGCATCTAGACTAGTTCCGGCGTCTCGAGATCATCGGGGATACAAGATGAACTTACCCCGTCCAATTACTGGTCGGATCTGCAAAGCGAAGTCGGATCTGACGAAAAACGGAATACGAAACGGCGGAGTTCGATCAGATCTGCAGCCACTAATCCAAATCCGTGAGCTGGAATGAACCTCCGATATCCTCTGCTACCATCCCCCCTCGAAAACCTAAATTCAGTACCTCAGCAAACAAAATCAGAGCGCGAAGACGCCGAGAAGCTAGCGATTGGATGAATAATCTAGGGAAAAAACGCTGTATAAGAATATCTAGCGTGGGAGGCGCTCAGAAATGCTGGGAAGGAGAGAGAAAGGGAATTTCAATTTACTCTTGAAGAGGAAAGTGGGAACAGCTGTACACTGTGTAATGGAATGGTTAGACTTTTAGAAGAGGTAGCAAAGCGAGGAAGATTAAATCTGAGCCGTTGAGATTTTTGAAGCTGATCGTCATTCGTCGGTGACCGAAAACGCGTGAAATGCACGCGAGGGTGAAGGAAGGTGAGATGGTTAGGTGCGTGCAGTAACTACTGGGAGTTGTTCTTTCTTTATTCTGATTTTAGGGCGATGACTTGGACTGGTTCTCGTTCTCGCCGTTGTTGCGGTGGTTATACGGTAGCCGTGACGTTCGTACGTCATTTTCCGGTGGTACTCTTTTTACTCCATTTGATGTAGGAAAGACACTCGTGAAAATGAAATTATTATAAATTACATCTGCTAATAAATATTCCATTTGTTAAAAAATAGCTGACGTTTTTACATTTAAATTCTGATTAATTTTATGTAGTATTGATTTGTATTTTAGACAAATAATGAGGAAGTGAATTATTTTTTTTGGTAGAAATGAGGAAGTGAATTATAAAATTGTTATTGGAATTTATTTCATTTGATCAATTTTTTTTTTTCAGTTTAAAAGATGATGAATATTTAAGAGTAATAATGAATCAAAAAAAAAAGAGTTTGGGTTGGTGTGATCTTATAGTTTTGTTTTTTTGGTGGAAGGAGAGGCGGTACTCTCCGGCCCCTCGAGGAGGCATTTTATTAATAATAAAAAAATGGGCTAAGTAGTCAGCAAACGGGGGATAGCCCGACCCCTTACATCATTGTTTAGCAAAGAAATAATCCCCTCGGGCGGGGCACTCAATACATAAATCCCTAAAGGAAATTGAAAAGCAAGAGACGCGAGGCGATCGGCAACCGTATCTCCTCAGGTGTGATCTTATAGTTTTAAGAGAATAAATGAGTTTCTCGTTCATTTTGATTAAAAAGAGTAACATTTGGGTTGGTTTGATCTTATAGTTTTGGGTCGTATAGTTTTTTACTTATGTGTACCTTCTGAAACCCAGAAAGGCATTGTGGTTGACACGTGAAGTTTGATCCTGTGGGTTATACGGTGTAGATGAGCTGGAAAATGAAACTATTCACGCGAGTCAGGTGACCAAAATTTGGTCCATGAATTAGTACGTAGTATTAACTGAATTATTAAACCATGAACCACAAATTCAAGTCCGTATATCAGATAAACAACACAACTCGTACCTCTGCAAGT
Organism: Fallopia convolvulus; assembly: GCA_964016875.1. Taxonomy (NCBI): domain Eukaryota; kingdom Viridiplantae; phylum Streptophyta; class Magnoliopsida; order Caryophyllales; family Polygonaceae; genus Fallopia; species Fallopia convolvulus. The sequence goes on from OZ024737.1 coordinate 41,518,534, forward strand.
TAGTATGATATAATTGCAACAGGATAGACCTCTAGTTAATCTTTCATATGTGGAGTTGTAAGAACTAACAAGTAATAACTCGAGAATAAGAGATTAGGAAAAATCACACAAAGATGTCAATGTAGAAAACAACTTTAAAATGCAAAAGAATCTATCTTCAATTTCCATCTCGGTACACGAAAGGCACAAACTTAAGGATATGCAGAAAATTTTGGCAAAAAGTTATGCCAAACAGCCATCTCAGCATTTACAGAGTTGACTACTAGTAAGTTAGCAAGTAAGTTCTCAAGAGCATATACTTCAGAGAGGCCAAAATGGTTTAATAGAAACTTCTCAAAAGCTGTAACCTTATGTACGGCCAAGATGATTCTGTGATTCATGTCTTCAGTGTAAAGAAGGAAGAAGCTAATAAGACTCGCCACCTTCACGCGGCTTTTTGGGGCTTTGAAGTGAAAACACGGGCTTTAATGGGTCCAAGTCGAATGGAAGAACAGATTTTGCTTGAGGATCTGAACCAACTTCTTCTGGATTGTTGTCATTGACGTCGTCTTCTCCATGGGAATTGGAGCGATCAGAGGAATTCGCCTGTGGGTCAACGACCAACCTCTTGTACATGGTCATGCCCAACGCCATCATGGTAGATGGGTCAGAGGCGGTGGAAGGAAGCAGTACGGTTGTAGACTGTTAAGGGGAACACAAACAGCAATAGTATATTGGAAACTTAGATGATTCAATTCCAATCAAAATCCCAAATGAAATAGCTACTCAAAAGAAAAAGAACATTAGTATTACCTCTTGGGCTACTTTACGGAAGGCTCGCAAGTATTGGTCAGCAATCTTTAAGTTGGCAGCCTACATCATATAGCATAATCACAATAATTAAGAATGAGTAGGTCACTTTTTCCACATTATTGTATAAATTAAAACAAACTTAATAATATATATTGATAGTTTTCATTATGCGTACTTTGTCACCCCCGTTTTCAAGAACTTCAGCCACGGACCGAAGTGCCAATGCAGTCCCTGTAGAAGAAAGGCCAACATTTAAGGGTTATATAACAAAAATATGTAATTGACTTGAAACATACGTCAAATACTTGAAATGATTATATTCACCTTCAGCTCTGTTCATCTCATTTATCTTAGCAGCTTCAGATGCTAATATTACAGCTTGCCTTTTTCCTGCAAATTATGAACGTATATGTTTATACGCCTTTGACTTGGTCAACTTTCCATGTTCAAGTGTTTGCTGAATCTCAGCAAATTCAGAAGAATGATACCTCTAATACAAATGCAGGACTAAAGGAACCAATAATAACAAAAAAACTACCTTATCTTCAACATGCAATACCTATATGACTATTTCATAGAAGTTAGAAAAATCTGGATGAGGGGGGTGGTACACTTAAACTGGGTGGGTAATTGCAGCAAAAATTCAAGTTGAGATGAAATAGACAGAAAGATACTCAATTCTAACAAACAGACATCTTCTAAATATGGCCAATGAATAACATGTTAATTTTTAAAGCACTTCAATCTGACCGCATAATTTGTATGCTATATGAGACCAAATTTCCAATGGAGTGGATGCACATAATCACTGTAATGAAAAGTAAATCAAATTACCTTCTGCCTCCAGGATTTCGGCTCTTTTCCTCCGCTCTGCTTCAGCTTGCATTTCCATTGTTTGTCTTATTGCTGGAGGAGGAGTTATGTCCCCTGGTCATATAATAAAGTGCGTATTAAGTAGTGAGTCAGTAGCTAGTTTGGAAGATGTGTCATGTATTTTGTCAGGAGAAGAGGGGCAAGAGAGGGCATAACTCACGTATTTCATAACGGAGACATAGAAGACCCCAATTACTAGAAGCATCGTTAATTGCTTCCTGAAAATAATCACTACAGTAAATAATAGTATTTCAGATAATTCAAGATAATGCAGTTGTATACCATAAAACCCACAAGCAATCATGGTGACAGGATCTCATGAACCCTTATAAGGAGCTACTAAAGCTGACCTCTACTATAATCTCATGAACCCTTACACGCATCTAACAAAACCCTTAAAACAGTGAGTGTTCTAATCTGTTTGTTCTTACATTTCTCAGTGATTTTGGTAAATTATCAAAAGGGTGCCATTCCATTAGTAAAGGGAAATGTACATTTAGGTGAGCCATAACTGAAATGATATTAACAGTATATATATGCCTAATAATCTTACCACAATGGTTGCATTTAAAGTATCTCTCTCCATGAATGTTCTATCAAGAGTCATTTTCCCAATAGCACTGCGCATAGTCGTTTGTGCAAGTTGAGTGACAGCAAAAACTGGATCATCTACACCATATGAAGCCTTTCGAGGATCCAAAACCTGTTAGAACATTCTTACATGATGTAAATTGATGTATCAAGTTTCAAGGAACTCATATTTAACACGTGAATAATAATTAAAAATAAAACACGAAGGTGTTTCACCTTTATGAAGAGAACACCATCAATGTGAAGACTGACATTATCACTTGTAACAGCAGCCTGATTTGGTATATGAATTACCCTCTCTTTAAGAGAATGTATGTATGCAATTTGGTCAACTAGTGGTATCAGCAAATGAATCCCAGAGTTCAAAACTTTCTGAAATTTCCCAAACCGTTCTATTACATAGGCTTCTTGTTCTGGAACAATCCGGATGCCCCAATTGAATGCTGTTCTCCTCTCATTTCTATTTTATTATCAAATTCAGTCAGAACGAATAAACTGAAATAATTGGCACAAATTACACAAACATCAAACTGAAAGTTTCAAAATAGCATCAGTAGAGCATTCAAGCAAGATCTGAATTACCCTAAGAAACTACAAGCATTACATTACATTCAAACAAAACTTGATCTACTGCTGAACTCTAAGACCTAACAACCGCAATTTAGGGAACATGATCGAAATCCATTTCAAAGATCAGCCGATTTAATAGCTAATTCGGACAAGCGAAACCACTATTTTACGCATACCAGACAGGTATCTCCTACTCTCAATTAATAATGCACAACGAAGCAATTGAAGACCTAATTTTTAGTGCAATAGACCGTGAGCTCGAAAAGGACATCAGACATTCAATTTATAAACAGGAAAACACCAAATGAGTAAGAGATTCTGAAATTACAGAAACTCACCCTTCGAGATAATCATATCCGTGACCAGCACTGAACGAACGAGCACCAAGCGGTTTTGGGATGTGCAAAGCAGAATCCTTGAGGCTAAAAGAGAACGGAGATTGCGAAGAAGAAAAAATTGAATTTGAATTGAAGGATTTCTTCGCGATCTTGCCAGCTGAAATCACTTTTCTCGTCAACATTTTGGCCGCAGTTGGGATGGAGCGCGCAACAAACAAGACTCGAGGGTTTTGGGGTTTTGATGGTGTAGTGAAGGTAGAACCCGATCCGATGTGATTATGGGGATAGTGCAGCTAAAACCCGATCCGATATGATAAATTGCACAAAACATGTCACGTGTAATTTAGCAAATTGTGACTTTGTGACGGTAAATTATTTGTTACAAGTGAAATAAAAAAATACGGCAAAACGAAACAGTAATGAAATATGTCATCGAATTGCATTGTTTGAAGACATGAGACACACTTCAAATTTAAAAATGGTAAAAAGATCGTGGATGTCGAACCGAATCAATTCAACTTCTTATAGACAGCGCTAGTCGTTAAGTACTACCGTGATCAACTGCATGTTATCATCCCCGAGCTAGATATGGGAAATGTCATATCAGATGGCCTCGAGAATCACCTAGTGTAGGACAATGGACTCGATAATCAGCACAAACAGTTGCCATATTCTTATTCCTAAAGTATCAATATACCGCCAGGAAGATGTTAGAACTTCCATTTCATCTTTTAAAAGGAAAGATAATGTGACTTATTTTTCACTGTGTGGGTGTTGTAATATTTTTGTTTGACGACTGTAAGAATTCGGTATTCAGACAGGTCTAGTAAATCGAGAGTTCGCACGATGCGGCAATCAAGGCGACTAAAAGAAGACACCACCTAAACAACCAAAACAAATAAGAAAAGAGTATAAACAACCAAAAAAGGACAAAAAAAAAGTGAGTTTAAACTCGGGGTGAGTAAAATAATGCAAGTAGCGCTCGGCATAACGACTTAATCCCAAATGACTTGGTCCAAAACCACAAACTCAAGTCCGACTCTTTAGAGAAGTACTAACTTACTCGAATGAACTTACCAACTAAAACAAATGAAAAGGCTGAACAAATTAATAAAATGTTTTAAGGAAATGGGCCAGGCCCAAGAAGAACTAGCCCAAACAAAGAAATAAGAGAGTTTTTGTAATAAACTATCCAATAAATAAGAATAAAACAAAAAAAATGGTACACTCGGAGGCGCAAAACGGGAGATCGTGTAGTTTGTTACAACGAACTGAAGACACGGCGAGTGAAGAAATTAGAAGACAATAGAATTCGTTTCCCCGATTTCCCCTCCCTCTTCTTCTCTTCCCCTCCCTCCTTACAAAATACAGTGAAGAATTCTGAATCTGTGTAATTCAAATTCAAGATCGGCCATTCACGAGAAGCACGGATTGCTTCCCGAGGTTTGAACACGCAGAAAAAAGAGAAGATTCGTCACACTCGCCACCGCTACTATGCGTAAGTTGAGGCTTGTGGTTTGCAATGTCGATGAGCAAACGGTGGAAGATGATGACGAAGACGACGTCTTCTATTCGCCTAGGGTTTCGTTGGATGTTCCTTGCCAGGAGTATCACCGGCCGAGGAGAAGCTTCCATCGAGCACCTCTCGCGGCTACCTTGTCGTTTGTGAATAATCGGCGCAGCGTTTGCTATGACAGGCTTCAACAGTTTCCCATCCATTTCACCATCGTTAAATTGGATGGTTCGAGATTCGGTGAGATTCTCGATTCTGATTATTTGATGATTTTGTTGCATTTGCTACGAGTGTTCATCCTCGGTATCGATTTTGCGAAGTTGTGAATTGGCTTCATACTGTTGTTTTGCACTGGCTTGATACTCTGAATGGTTATCATTTGGCAGAAATTGAGGTTCGAAAGTGTGGCAGAATTAAAGAGCTTAAACATGCAGTGGAGAGGGCTTTTGATCATACGCTGAGCAATGAATCTGAGAAGATTTCATGGTAAGAAACACTGGAATCTGAGAAAATAGCTTGCACTTTTAATAGGAAAAGACTTCCTGACCAATTGTCTTCTCCAACATACGTGATTTCAGTCGCTATCAATATATATAACTGCTGTTAGAATCATAATAACTATGAAGCTGTGGTTTTCTTTTGCTTTTTTTCTTATTGAAAGGAAGCATGTATGGGGACATTTTTGTTTGTGCTATGATGGTCTGAGGCTAGTTAATGATGAGGCATTCATCAGAGATTATGGAATGAGGGAGGGTGATGAGGTTTGTCTCTAAAACTCTTTTCCTGTTTGTCGATTCTTATTCTCATACCACAGAGAATTTTATATAGTGTATGCTTCAGGAAGAAGCCTAAATTTGTCATAATGTGCATCCACTATAGCTTGAGAGAATGTTCTGTGCATGTCAGAGTTACGTCCACTTCAGTATGATTTGTTTTTAATGATCGATTTTGACAAATTAGAAGTTCCCCGTGTCCATTGCAAGTTTGCAACACGAATCCTACTGTTAAAGTGTTAATAGGGCCGTCACTTGGATAGAGTAAAATCCTTGATAGACGTTATTGCCATTGGTGTGAATATATAGCTTTCTTCCACAATAATCAACTAGAGGCTTGTATCCAAGTTTTCGGCATCCTGCAATAACTCTTCATAACTAACTCTAGAAGAAAAAGAGAGATTCATGTCAATCTTGACCATGTTAAGGGAAACTCATTTCAACACCATAAATTTTCCAAAATAAGCAATCTGATAATTATTGACCATTGAAGCTCAAGCAATGAATAAAGTTGGTACCCCTTTACAGGTTCTCTGTTAGATGGATCCATATGCTGAATTCTTGTGTTTTGCTTTACACAGCTTTACTTTGTTCACCATGTCCCAGCAATGAAGAGGCGGGCGAAGAATCAAACAGGAAAACAAGCTGACATTCAAAAAGTGCACGTGATGTATGACTTCTTCTCCATATTTTCTTTTACATAGTCATTTTTTGCCCTCTTATGGTTGAATCCTGGATACATGATTTCTCATTTGAACTGGACAGTTTAGTAGTGAATAGGGATTTCTTGATTTCATTGTCATTTGTTGCTTTCTATTTGTGGAAGGCAGTCAACCTATTTAGATGATTGGTTCCTCAATCCTCTAGCTGCAGGCAATGCCTGACAACCTGACCTACATAATAACCTTTTAGCTTGACTCTCACTTGTGAAAAAAAAAACCTTGAAGGAGGACTACACAAACTCAAATTATCCTTAAGGTTGTGGATTTTCATACACTTGTCGTTTTTCCTCTTCATTGCAGAAAACTAGTTTTTATCATCTCCACTTAACAATCCAGGTAGCATCCTGGCCTGTTGTGCAGATAAGCAAAATGCCTCTCAACTTGATACAGATTGTAACTTGAACAAATTCCTCCTCTGCAAACAATCCAAATTGATTATTTTGTCTGTCGCAATTCAAAAATAATCTTTAGTTTCAATAAGACTGTCCAGTGTTCAAATATTGCTTTGCTTAGTAAGCAAGGTCCCGTTGGCCTGTGGCAGAGGTGTTTCCCCTTTGTTTTGTTTTTCTAATCTGCTTTAGATGTCAAAAGTTCTGTTACATATTCTCTTATAATCTTCTTTGTTTGGCTAAAATGAAGAAGAAAACGACGAAACTTTTTATCAAATCACTTTGTTCTTGTAGTGATTGGCTTGTAGAGCATTTGAAGAGATTTGATATCAGCTGTTGTTTTTCTTCCTTGAATGGTTCAACTTTATCAGTGCAACACAGTGATTTGCTTGGGTTGAGAAACTGAATGTTGTAGAGGTTTATAATGCAGAAGTGATCAACATGAAGCAATACAGGAAGTAGAGGAAGCTGAATCGGACCAATTGCTTGCCCAGGATGAGGTTTCTGCAACTAGCAATGAGTCCATGTCTAAAATTAATTTGCTTAAGAAGTTCTTGTTGCATTCCAGACCAGTTACCAGTGAGAAAGGGAGATTCAAAGATGGCGCTCGTACATCCAAGGTCTCAACTGGATTTTTAGGATGTTTCAAGAGCATGTTTCATACACACAGCAAGACACCATCTACACCGAGGATTCCCAGGATTGAAACATAAAGGTGACCTAAAACTAACATTTTCAAATCAGTTGTTCTTGCTGGTTTTACATCAGAGCTCATTCTCTTGCTGTCAAGCTTGCTGTAAGTTTTTCAGGTTATGTTTCATGGCAATAGCTTTCTACTTCCCTTCTACTCTCTCCTCTGTATAGAATTCACACATAAGATCGAATATCATAAACAAAGAAACTAGAATAGTATAGTAGCACTAGCAATAAGCTGATATAGACTGCATCAAAGGTGTATATTTTCACTTTTCACTAGGTACTGTCAAAATGGTTTTGTTCAGCTTACCACGAATTAAATCCAGACAATTTTTTTTTTCATTTTTTGCTAAATGCTGTCAACTTCTGTTAGCTCGCTCATCTTTTGCTGTCAATAAGTAAACAGTAATCGTGCCATTTTTCTCCTAGAAGTGGTTTGTTTACACTTTACACTTCTAATATACTGTATGTTACATATACAATTGATAATTGAAGTCATTAAACAATCGATTCCAAAAACACAAATTTTGATTAATGTGCCTTTTTTGCAATTGTATTTGGAACAGGCGTCAATAAAATAAAATTCGATAAAATTATTATTAGGAAAATCGAATTACAATTAATTTTATATGCATTTTCGTTCCATTTTTTGATACCAAAATGTATTATTATTAATCGTAATTTAAAAAAATCGAAAAGGAAAATCCTTTTCACTCATCGAAAATCAGATTTGTGTGGCACAAAATTCGGATAGCCTTTATCAAAATCCTCCTCTTCTCCTCTCCTCCTCTCCACCACCATCTCCAGAGTACACTAGTGTACTAGAAGCCCCACGCTCTCAAACCACACAACTCCACCACCACTCCGCCGCCTCTGCAGGCTCGCATCAACCGCCATGGCTAACATGCTCATGGCCTCTTCCTCCACCAAATCCCTCCTCCCCATCCCCAAACCCAAACTCTCCTCCCAAATCCAAGCCTCCATTCCCAAACCCCCAACTCTCCGCCTCCAATCGAAGCCCCAATCTCTCCCCCTCTCCCTCCCGCAACCGCTCAAATCCCTAGCCACCGCGGTCGCCACCTCCCTCTCGCTCTCCTACCTCCTCCCGCTCCCCTCCCTGGCCGAGGAGTTCGAGAAGGCGCAGCTCTTCGACTTCGACCTCACGCTCCCGATCATCGCCGCCGAGTTCCTCATCCTCATGTTCGCGCTCGACAAGCTCTACTACTCGCCGCTCGGGAACTTCATGGACGAGAGGGACGCCGCGATCAAGGAGAAGCTCGCGTCCGTCAAGGACTCGTCGGCGGAGGTGAAGGAGGTGGAGGAGCAGGCGGCGGCCGTGATGCGCGCGGCTAGGGCGGAGATCGCGGCCGCGCTGAACAAGATGAAGAAGGAGACGACTGAGGAGGTGGAGAAGATGCTCGAGGAAGGACGGAGCAAGGTCGAGGCGGAGCTCGCGGAGGCGCTCGAGAATCTGGAGAAGCAGAAGGAGGATACGATCGTGGCGTTGGATTCTCAGATCACTGCTCTCAGCGAAGACATCGTCAAGAAGGTTCTCCCTGTGTAGGTAATTTCTCTCCTGCTGCTCCTCTTTTCTCTTAAACATCAATATTTGTATGTTTGTGTAATTTTTACCAGAAAATTTGGTGTTTGTAATTGAAGATTACAGAGCTATTTGCAATCGAAATGATATTTTGAGTTTCAACTCACACCATAGGCAATCGGAGTTGTGAATTGCGTTATTGAATTTGACTTGAAATCATTTGATTCAGTTTATATAAATTAGTATATTGATGGATTGATCACTGCATCTGGTAAATATGGACGAGTATTGAGCTCAAATTTGGCGGGCTTTAACTTAGCCTGATGACTTGTGAACTTATGATCGATGAAAAGCTGTGAAAATGGTCATCTATATGTTTGTTAGACAGGAAACAAAGTATAAGTAAGTTGACACAATCGAACTTGTATGCTCAATTATATGGAAGTGTTGTTACTAGATTAGTGTAATGATTATAAACAGATATTGATCATGCTTTAATTTTGCAAGTTTTAGTCTTGTAAGCATTGAACATTATAGTGATTGATTAAGGGAAATTCATTTTGGTGTCCCTAAGGTTTTGTCTTTTTTTTGGTGCCCAAGAAAAAAGCTTATTCCTCTTGGTACCCTTGAGGTTTTGACTTTTCCTATTGATGCCCCTCTCCGGTTCAAATTAGCTAATTTCAAGCTTACCATTATGTTAATCACCCTTAAATTAGTAGGATTCAACTCTTAAAACACTTAAATTCATAACCAAACTACATCAATTTGAATTTTTAAGCAATTCTCTATTTTAAGGGGTTGTTTACAAAATTGTTTAAAAATTCAAATTGATGTAGTTTGGTTATGAATTTTGATGTTTTAATAGTCAAATCCTATTAATTTAAGGGTGATAAACATAATGGTAAGCTTGAAATTGGGTAATTTGAACGTTGAGGGGCGTCAACGGAAAAAGCCAAAACCTTAGGGGTACCAAAAGTAATAAGTTTTTTTTTTGGGCACCAAAAGGAAAAGGCAAAAACTCACCAAAAGGAATTTCCCATTGATTAAATGAGATGTTCCTACACCCAAATAATCTACTATATATATAAAAGCAATAAGGTTTGGAGCCTCCACGTTGAGCCACATCAGCTTTTGCCACATGTCGCTTCAAGAATACGTCACATCGGATTTTGCCACATGTCATGTTTTCCTTAAGCCAAGTCATAATATTTTTTACATCTCATATGTCACGTCATAATATTCTGCCCCGTCATTTACATGTCATATTATATTTTACCAAATATTTCATTATCAGATTGTGTAATCTTTTGAAATAAAATCTTTTGAATACAAAAATCTATTCCTTAATGAAAGAATTTTATATAACAAATTTCCTAAATAGATTTACCTACAAATCTTTCTCTTAATAAAAAATTACGTACAAATCATCCTTAAAAAAAGGCTAAGTACAAATCAACATTAAATCAACCTAATAAACTTTAATCTTCAATTGATAAAATCTTTAGTTTAGTTAGGCTAAGTACTAATTGAACATGTTTATATTAAAATTAATTTTTAATTTGTTCCAATTTTTTAAAGAAATATTAACGTGTTTTTTGTACAATTTTCTTTATAATAAGCTTTCAACTATTTGACGAATGTGGATTTTTATTCTCGAAAAGATTTACATTTAAAAATATTAAAAACAAATGTAATGAAGATTAGTTTCCAAGAACTATGATATTTTTGTGAATAAAAACTAAGTTAATTTTAAACTAATCTCTTATACAAAATCTCATGTTTTCTTTATTTATTTTAAACTATGTATTATTGTCCACATGTCGTTCCGAGAATGTGCCATGTCGGATTTGCCACATGTCACCACCATATTAAACCATATATTTTATTTTCAAAACACAATAAAAAAATTACAATTTTTGGTTTCATAATATCCTAACAAAATCTAAAAGATATTTTTACTTTTTATCGAAAATACACTTTAAAAATAAAAGAAAAGATAATACCAAAATAGAGAAGATATGTCAAACAAAAATATAGAATATAATATCTACGGAAAACAATAAAAAAAATTATACATTTTGGTTTGATAATATCCCAAAAAAATCTAAAAAATAATTTTCATGCAACTAAATACAAGGAAATGAATTTTTACCAAAAATGGGAATGCAAGTTATTCAGAAAATTTGGTGATAATTTTGTTATAGAAAAATTAAGGAAAAGATACACTCACACTTTCGAACATGGTAAGTTCGATTTTATAAATCAAGCAAAATCAATATTATTTAGGTATGAAATTTTAACCATATTTATAATTGTATGTACCTATTTTCTTTGTTATTTAAAACATATGGGTCTTATTTATTGAAAGTTTAAAATAAAAAAAATACAAATAAACATTTATGTTTTTTTTTTGTTCTATAATGTGATGTAAATTATTTTCACATAGTCAAAGTCTTGGTAATTTAGTTAGTAGGCTCTGTTCTAAAAATTCTACCTATGTATTTGAAGCACCCAACTCATTTAGTATTTTTATTTGCATAGACGCCTGTTTGAACCGTCTAATTAACTAGGTGGACCTTCTCTGCTCAAAGTTGTTTAACATTTAATAAAATATTGTTGGTAGCGAAGTGATGACAACCATGAATACTAGGTTACAAATTCGAATTCTCATTCAACTATAGTAATGACTTAATAGCTCTTACTATACCAATTTTTTTTTTCACATAAATAACACTATTTTTAGATAATCTAGATTTTAAAATTTAATAAATGATAATTTTTAATAAAATTCTACAAAATTCTCATTGATCATATCACGGGTAAAAAATAAGGCCATTACATTAAGTCACCTCGATTTCATAGGGGGTCTGTTCCGCGATGTTTATTTTGAGCTTATCCAACCTTGAGTCAAAAAATTAATTTGTACCATCTTTTCAATGTAAAGAGTTGATGAAGCTTACTCAAGCTTACATGACATGATCGAAGTTTAAATTTCACCTAAAATTTAAGCTACCCCTCCCAACCTTATTCGTGCTTATGGATGCTTATTTGATTTTTTTCATTGATTGCCATTAAAATTCAATTTTGGATGTGTATTCATTCTATGATATAAACATATGTTAAATCGATCAATATACAGAATGATTCATTTTATATATGAAATTCAAATAAAACTTTAAGAAAATTCGCGCATGGCGCGGGAATTACGCTAGTATAAATCAAACGAGATGTTCGAATTAGTTTAACTTCTACTGAATATTTAGAACATTAAATCTATATTTCAATATAGTTTCGTTTTTGGCCGCATCAATATAGTTTGGCTATTGGTCTGATTGATTGATATAGCTTAGTTTAAGAAATTGAACTTGTGATTAGTCACAAATCACAATGCTTACTCTCGTAAGCTAAATCATTATCAATAAATAAACTGACCTAATTTGAAGCTTTGCCGTTGGCCCTCTATAATTGGGCCGATCTCAGCTACATAGCCCAAAATTTCGTACCCTATTGGGCCCGCGATAAACTGGTTTATACTTTTCCCCAAAATAGTAACCTGTGACATGTTTTTTTTTGTTCCAAACTTAGTCGCATAACCATTTCTCTGTTGCATTCCGAAAAGATTTCATGTAGGAAATTGTGTAGGGGGGTTCAACTATGTATTTTTATAAGCGATGAAATTAAGTTTAGTCAGGCGGGATGAAGCGCTAGGTTCCCTTGAGCGTTTGTCCAGGAATTCGGCTTCGAATCTACTTGGTGGCATGTATGAAAAGACTGAGTTGGAAGTTTCGCCCCATTAAGAGCCTCTGCATTACCCATTCTAAACGCGGAGCGGCTTTGGCTAATCGAACCGGGCAAGAGATAAGGGGCAGGAACTGCCATTCTAACACTTCTTGGGGGATTAGTAAAAATCTCAATTGGAAGAGTATATAGATAATTAATGTTCTGAGAGCATTTTAAGCCCAGTCCAATAGCTAATTGGGCCCATTTTCATCAGCCCGAGAGTCCTCTTTTGCCCTCCTTTTTTTGGTCTTTTTATTGAACAAACTTGTTTAATTGTGCTATCCTCTATTGCATGCAAAACAATGCTTGTGTGAGATATTAACCTTGAATCGTACCGAGTACATCAGTTGAACCGAACGATTTTTGTGCTTGTTGTGTAAGATATTATTAACCTTTAATATCTTAAAGTCAAGAATTTCATATCTAAATTCCAATTCCGAGTAGAGTTGTCAAAAGTTTTGAAAGATGTTGAATCCTAACTTTGGACTTTTTCAGTTGCTTGTTTAATTTGCATTTCCCGGAGTACAAGTTTTATGTTGACATTGTGTCATTGTGTAAAACGAAACTGACTAATTGAGATACAACTGAATTTAAAACAATTCCCAACTAATTATAAGAAAACAAATTACTAACTAAAAATCAAAATTATACCCAGCCCTTTTTACTTTTTGGTTATATATGTTTGTCATTTAAATTTAGAGTGCACAACTTCACATTGATGAATGATGATATATTCAAACTCTTAAGGCTTATTCATACGGTTTTTTAAGTTTCGAAGCATTTTCCTTTTTCGTTTTAGTTCGAGCTAGGTTAGAAATCCAGGGTGTTTTCTAATTCATACGAATTGAAGATTAATCCATATTCCTTGTTTGTGGTTGCCGCTAGCTGAATGAAATTTTGCGTGCGGGAGGGATCGAACACAGAACCTCGCTCAATAGATCGTTACCCTTTTAGTGAATGCAGCCGGACCTTACACCACTACATCGACCCATTGGCCTGATTTTTCTTTAGTTTTCACAATAATTGCTCAAAATATTTTGTATAATTGTAATCATCCTAATTTTCAAAACTCTCAACTAAATATAGGAAGTAGGGAAGAAAAAACTTGCCAATTTAAACTGTGTTTTACTGTTTTTAGGGTTACATAAACCGATACATAATTGATTGGAAATTCAAAATAAAACGAAGGCGAAGACATTTCCAAGTGTTTGCGTAAACCAACGATGTACAAATAGCGGATAGCGGTCGGCCCACAAAATATATACAACGTACGAAGTTGTCTGCACGCAAACGCAATCAACACACGAAATGCATGAAATTAAATCACAACACAAAACTTCTTCAACTTTGAGCTTAAATTTGGATATCTCATTCATCTTTCTGCAAAGGGCAATTCTATCTTCATGTCAAATCCATTGTTACATCGTACGATTGCTAGCTTGTTCAGGGTCCTCCACCCCATCATTAATAATCGTGTTTCACTCACAATGCTATGTATGATAGGATTGCGTGAATCTTTAAATACAAGTTTTCCACTTTCAAGCTTACATAATTAACTACTAGTTCTTAGAACTTAATTAATTCTGAGTATAATTAAAGCTTGGCCCTTCCCTAAATAATTGAGTGTACTATAATACGATTTTCCAATATACTAAATTCTAGTATAGCTAAGTCTAAATATTCTAGTGATTAGGAATATCGCGAACATAAAATCAACAATAATAGTCACGACTCGTGAATTTATCTAACATATTATATCATACTTTCTCGGTTTTATAAAATTTGTCTTTTTAGTCTCATATTTTTGTTTCATAAAATTTATCCTTTTAAATATTTTATACATTTTCTTCCAAATTTACCGTTTTGTATTAATACATGCTCTTTTTTTTACATAGATATATAACTTTTTAGTTTTTGCACTCTATTTTTCTATACATGTGAACTAAGAGTATTTTGTTACAAAGAAAAGTTCCTTAATATTTATGACAAAGTCTAAAAGAATAAATTTTATGAAACAGAGGAAGTACATGACATATATATTGGCATCACTCATTTTTTTTAGTTTTTATGCGATATATAATATGTTAATAATGAGTAATAATAAAAGGTAAATAAAGTGTCTAATTACCAAGGTAACAAAGTAACAAATCATTATATATAGTAGACATGTTATCATGAATTTCCTAGCTAGTAGTGTCACCATCAAAATAGCTCATCAATATCGGACAAAACAATATATTCTACGGAGTATTTAACTATATTGGTACTTTTGAGGATTAACTATAAAGTTAATTAATACCAATCATTACCCTAAAACAACAAATAAAACTACTGAAGTATGGATTACAAATATACCACTAGCCATACAAACATTTTATGTACATACGAAGTGGATATTATATGTACGTGCGATTAATTTTTTTTTTTTTTTTACGTGCATGACATAATTAAGTTGAGCTAACAAACTATAAGATACATTGTTAATTGTTGATTAACCAAACAAGCTAAGTAAGTAAGTAACATAACAAACTTGTTAAAGATTTGTCTTTATTTTTTTATAATTGACTAGCTAGGGTGATCAAGTTTTGACCGAGACTCTACTTGTACCGTTGTACGTATATTATCCACTTCGTATTTACTAGTTGTTCCCGTAGTGCCCTGCACGATTATGACTCGATATTTTTTCAGATATACTATAAAAAAGATATTTAAAAATAAAAATATAATATAAAATTTAATGTAAGTAATTTATTACATGTAATATGTATAAAATTTATTTTTTAAATCCAATAAACTAAATTAAATATAGATTATTAACTTTAAAATTGAGAGTAAACATAGATTATTAACATAAAATAATCTACATTGCTCATTTTCCTTGACAATATTTAATAAATAGGTTTAATTTAAAAGAAGGAGATAAAATATGAAGAAAATAAAGTAAAAAAGATATATTTTGAAAATATGGAAGAGATGAGATTTAACACATATATTTTATTGTCTTATAAGGAAAAAAAATCCAACCATTAGTTACATTTTTTTAGTAAAGATATTATCTTCTACCAAAAATTAATATATTATCTAAATTTGAGAAATAAAAATAAATTTTAATTCAGTGGAAAAAATTTGTCATGTGGAATATGAAGTGGAAAGAATAATTAATATATATATAGTAGATATGCTAGAAACTTCCAAAATTACAATTTGGATTCTTTCTCAAATATTGAATGATATTATAAGATTTGTTTCCAAAACTACCAATTTATTTATATAATTTATATGAATTAATGAGGAGATGATACGTGTCAAAGTCTGATGTGGCGCATTCTCGGAACGACATGTGACAAACGATGAGGTGGCGCAACGTGGAGGCTCCAAACCTTATTGCTTTTATATATATATATATAGTAGATTTGTAGTTCTACTTAAACTAATTCGTAAAATATGACTACCAAGCAAAAAAAAAATATCCTAAAATATGATTTTTCTTACTTAGTCACTTAATCAGATCTGATTTACTAAAACTTGTTACAAGAGATATGCTGATTTTTTAGAGAGGGGGAAATGATGTTATTTAGCGCATTTTTATAAATATATGTAGACTAAAAAAAATGGAAAATTTTGTATATTTTGATTACCAACATTTGTTTTTTTTCTCCCGTTGGTGTTCTTGGCTTTAAATTCACTTATAGTCAACCCATGTAAATATATACATGGAACTAGACTAGAAATACACAATCATAGATGTTTCAAAAGTTTATCCTAACTTAATAAAATATTATCCCTAGGATATATAAAATGAATGATGGATTGGGCTAAAGCGATTATCAACATAAGTATATAAAAAGTGATTATCTACATTGATTAATTATATTTTAACAAACGTAACAATGGACTTATCAATCCGTGTAGAAAGTAAGATTTTTATGATACGATAACATTTATGTCTTTTATGATGACATTTCTAATGCACTCAAACAAATTTTACAAATTTTTATTGGTTGAACTTCCTTTTACATGAATTGTAAAATGAGTTGTTAAATATTTCTAAAAATAGTTTCAATACATTATTAACTGAGTAAATAGTAATCGCGCGTGCTTATGAATAGTAAATCACGTACCGTTGGTTTCCTTTGTTTTGTCCTGTTTCGGGGTCCCGCCTTTTTTTTTATAACCACTCGCCCACTCTATTGACATGTGCAACTTAAAATCACCATTATTTCATGTTATACAAATATGTGTAAGCAAGCTAAAATCTTATTTTGAATATGCATATGTATATTTATGTAACTTCAAATCACCGTTATTTCACTTTATACAAACATGTGTAAGTGCTTGTGCACTTAGCTTAACGGGTGAGCCTCTTACTAATGTACAATACGTCTCGAGTTCGAGCATCCAGGGCGACAGTTTGCCCTTTTTTTTCGGGTTCTTACCCGTTTATGGATGCTCTAAGCTAGTCCAAGTTTTACTTGGACTACTCTAAATCTTACCAAATTAAAAAAAAATACAAACATGTGTAATAATATGCATATGTATATTTATGTAACTTAAAATCATCATTATTTCATTTTTCATCCATGATGATATGTCGTCCATTCATAAATATATATTGTTCTAACATAATTTTTTTATCAATACTTATCATTTGATATATTTTATCACACTTTTTAAATATTATCTTATTTAATTAAAAAATATTACATAAATGTATAATAAAATGGAAAATTTTGAAAGTATTTAAGTCAAATTAAATGAATTCTAATTAATTTTTAAGACAAATCATAAAACAATAGGTATTTATGAAAGGAGAATGTATGAAATAGCTCGGGATTCGAATATGAAGTATGAACAAAATAGGGCTTCGTGTTGGATTTTTTTTCATGTTCGAAGTTGATTACACATATCATGGAGAAAATCAATCATGATATGTTTAATACTTCAACTTTATGGAGGAATGTGAAAAATCCCATAATAATACAATGAGCGGTCAAATAACGATATCTCATACCACAAGTGTATTTTGTATAGTACGATATGTGTGTTGATATCGATAGATTGCGTTTGTTACTTTTAAGAGATTTGGGTCTAGCCCGAGGTGTACGTAGGATATATTGTGGTCAAAGGATATGGAAGCTTAGGGCTTTAATGTTTAATCAATTTGAAAATTATGCCAAGGACATGTGCCTATCAAAAGTTGTAGAAATAAAGTATAAATTCATATGAGCAATTGGTTATATTTAATATGGGTCTTATTAATATACATATCTTAATTTCTAATAAAAAAGAACATATCCAAAATTTATCCTGGTTATAATATATTTTTTACATGAAAGACGAACATTTTTACAGGAAACGTATTCTTTTATTCAATGCACATATATTAAGAAATAAATTTTTTTAAATCCAAAAAAAGTGTGCTCTCAACGCCTCCTGAAATTTTGGTAAGAGTACTAATTACTCCTATAAAGTAATAGTAAATTTGGAAAGAAGTGGGACAAAAAATAAAAAAATACATGTTTTATAAAATAAGAAAAAAGAGCTAAAAAGACATGTTTTAAGAATTGGACGAAATATCTTGTAATTATTGGATATTTATTGTTGAAACCCGAAATAAATTAAACAAGCGCTAAGATCGAGACTCGTGATTATTCAAATGAGCAAACATGCTTTCTCTTTTATTACATCGTGCCAAAATGATCAAAATTCGTGTTTACAATTTTTTATTATTCGTACCCATTTTGGGAAATGTGCGCAGTGTGTTCTTTTGATGACTTTGAGGTCTTTTTATTTACCTCGCCTTGACTATAGTGCAGTCTCTACGGATGTTTCAGCACATCAATCTATGTTAACAAGATAAGTCTTGAGTTGGAGGTGCTTTTCGACCCTTGCAACTTTCGTTATTGATCACCCCCTATTTATAGATGTTTGAGGAGAGTCATTTCTATGTGATTCCGATGTGTGATGAGCGATTTGTCCCCATTTGATTGGTTGAAAGTGGGCCAGCCCTTGATTGGTCAAGGAAGCTAGTGGTCGTGATGCTTCTGAATCTTTCAATGTGGGATGTAGTGTCGCGCTGATCGACCTTCCTTCCCCTTTGACTTATTATTCATCATAACGAGCATGCTTCTTGCTTTTCGGCCCTTCTTTGATGCAAGCGCGATGTTTTGGCCATACGACCCTTGCTCCTAGCTGCTCGACTTTCCCTTTTCAGTAGAATGTGTGTGATGTTTGGCCTTTTGACCCTTCTCACTCCTAACTGCTCGTCTTTCCCTTTTTGTGATGCCTAGGTGCGAGTTTTTGGTGGGTGGGAGAAACTCCCCGGGATCCTCCTTGAGGGCTCTTGCCTTGTGAGGCCCGTTTGAGCATTTATGTCATTGTCTTCGAATGGGGTCACCTACTTTGTCTATTTACATATGGTTAAATCCGTAAATCATCTTTTATATACCCCGTAAATATATATATGAATGGTTCCTTAAGAACTCCGTGTTCTTTTGAAAAGTTTAAAAATCATATCTTTCAAAATAAATGCTGAAAAAATAATTTAATAACCCTAGCCTAGGTAAATAAAATCTAACCAAAGCTTTGTAAATTAAAATGATTAACTTATGTCCTAAAACACTATGAAAATTATCAAATTCGGTTAAATATATGGAAAAATTCTTGTTAACGCACGTGATTTCTAAAATCTTCAAATTAGCCTGCATTTATTCTTATATATATGCATGCCATGAATTAATAAGTTAGGTTGAACTTGTAACCTTGCATGCCGATAAGAAATTGCATTTGATATCATTTATTTTCACATTTATAAATTTATTAATCAATAGTTCAATACATTAGAATAACTCATCCTAACCTAGCTATCAACTGATCATTATTCTAAGCATCCTTTATTCCTTCCAATAAGATGTCATCTTCTGATCAAATCCCTAGCAAAACTTAGAAGTTAATTAGGTGATAAGTAGTTTTCTAACAAAGAAATTAATTACAAAGAATATCTCATCTCATCTTCATCTCAATTCTCAATGCCTAACATTTTTTACTTCTTTAACTCCTCTCCATAAGAATCATTGTCTCCGATGACTATAAAATATTAATTACGTGATAAGATTCTAATCTAATACTTTAGGTGCAGATATATACTATATTTTTGCCGAGCAAGAGTTATTTATCCAGGAAATTATATTTTATTGTCATTTAAAACTAGGGAAATTTTTTTAGTGTCTATAAGATTTTGCCTTTTTTTTTTGTTGATTAAGAAAAAACTTATTTCTCTTGATACTGCCGAGGTTTTGGCTTTTCCCGTTGACGCCCATCTCCGATTCAAATTAATTAATTTCAAACTCACCATTATGTTCATCACCCTTAAATTAGTAGAATTTAACTCTTTAAAACACTTAAATTCATAACCAAACAACATCAATTTGAAAATTTAAATAATCCTCTATTTTAAGAGGTTGTTTACAAAATTGTTTACAAATTCAAATTGGGATGATTAGGTTATGAATTTTGATGTTTTAATAGTCAAATCCTACTAATTTAAGGGTGAGGAACATAATGGTGATCTTGAATTTAACTAATTTGAACCGGAGAAGAGCGTCAATGGAAAAAGTCAAAATCTTAGAAGCATCAAAAAAATAATTTTCTTTTACATATTAAAAAAAAAAGAAAAACTAAGGGACATCAAAAAATTTTTTCCCTTAAAACTACTGTATTATTTAATGAAAAGTTTCTTATACTAAAATCATAAGATAAGATGGGACGTATAACACGCGCCAATCAATGGGCGTACGACAACAACCGCCTAATCCATTGTGAGTCCACTGTATCTATGATGTGGAGCGACCCACAATATTAAACGGGCCCCATCTAATATTTAGACTATAAATATAGTCAATTCCCCACTCTATTAAAAGATATTTTTTAAAAATCCACTTCTTAATTCAATCTCATTTGCACACGTGTCGCGCTCTCGCGGCGCTTGATCTCGAGCGTTTTGAGTGGGGGGATCCTTTAAGCTGTATCGCATCCTACTGTGCACGCCACATTGGACGGTCGTGATTCGAGCGATCTTCGTGGGGGCGGGGGCATGCTTATGAGTCGTGGGTGGTGGGTGGGGCCCGCCCGCTAATGCAACTGGATCGGAAGCCACGTCATCGGAGTTAGGGGGGACCACTTTTTACAGTCTCTCTCTCCTCTTGTTCACTCAGTCCAAATCTTTGAACTGTCTGCCTTGCTTGATTCTCTGACAAATCATAGCCGTCAATTTATTGTCTGAAAATTTTTACACAAGTGTTTCACGAAATGATATGAAAACCTCGTCAAAAGTGGAATTATGACGTACATTGTTTTATCAAATGTATCAGTTAAATCATACGGGGTAAAAACTTATTTTGGACCTTAATAAATTGATAATTTTATTTTATGGTGTTTAAATTTGGACTAACTTTGTTATAGATATTTTTTTTCACTTATCGTCTTTTATTTTTTCATAATAATCAGAACAATTCGAGTGTCAGTTTGACATGATTTTGTATTTAGTTGTTCGTTTTTTGCGTGCTTATTTTTCATATTTATATGTTTAACTAGATTTTTCCAACCTCTCAATCTAATTATTAGGTTTATTTAGTAGATCGGATTATCAATTCATCAAACAATATGATTAAAAATTATTTTCTATATATAAAATAATTCTAATTAACCAAAATATTTATCTTAATTTTTTGGGACCTTAAAAATATGTGATTTTAATAAAATAGTCTTATTATTTCTAATAGTATAATTCCACGTGCGTGTGTAAAAAAGCTACTGAAAATTTTGATTAGTTTTTTGAGTGAAAAATGTGATTGGTAGACCATTCACATCAATAACATCAAAAAACATTATTGACAGCCTCAAATCTTCAACACAATTATGAATTTATTGCGTTCAAAAAGAAATTATCTACAATATTTATTTGTTTTAAAAAAATCCATATTTTTATTTGTCTTCAACCCAATTATTCATATTATAATAATTAGAACATTTTCAGATATAATACAAATTATATGTATTATTTTTAGAATAGGAAAAAATTAGACTGACAAAATTAATCTATAGCATCCTTGCGGATGATGACCTTAAGTCCTGAGTTTGACTGAATTTGATGAGAATTACAAGAATGATGCTGTCACGCAATCAATTTCGCAACCTTATTGCAATCACGAAGTACATGTGAAAATTTGACTACCTCAAACGACTACAACAAAACCAATGTATCTGATATTAACATTTTAATTTGCCATGGGTAAGATTTATTTCCTCGTAATGATTTTATAGCAATTAGGCTATCTACTTCTATCATGATACAAATTATATGTAATGTATAGTATGGAAAAATGCATGTATTATAATTACCGATGTGTATTACCTTTTTGACATGTTCAAGGTGGGTACTTCTTTTAGTACGGCTTGGGAAGAAGGTAGGCTTGAATTAGCCAATAGCCGTCTTTCAAGAAAAGAAGCAATCTTTGTTAAGAGGATTAGTTTAATTCTCAAAGGCCACTTTCATAATATGGATACAAACAAAAGGATAAAGCAAAATTAAAATATTTTGAAGTTTTTTAAGAAACTTGATCGTGCTCTACTCATATGAAAATAAAGATAATATACCTTTCATAGAAATTAAAAAAAAAAGATCATATACTTTTAAAACAATACATAGAGATTATATATATATGTTTAATACGTAAACATAATCATTATGTAATTGAATATTAAAATTGTGATCGGCCATACATTTGTCATTTTATGGAATGTATATATGCAATTGTGATCGGCCATCGTAGGTGAGCAATCGTATTTGCAAATGACTTTTTTCAAGCTTGATGGACATTATAGAATTTTCCTCTCTACCATCTCGATCCTCGGACTTAAGATTCTTTGATCTCTCCCCATTTTTTGAGTGTTCGCAAGTAAATTGCCATTTTTTCACATTTGATTTATAAAAGGCCTACCATATGAAATTTAGAGAGTTGTTATTATAGGATTGTTTGGAAGCTAAAGAGATTTTATGGATATTATCAGAATTCTAAAAGATATGTATGAGCGTTCGCTGACAAGTGTGTGCACTCCGAAAGGACACAGTACGTTCAAGTTGGGATCTATTTGCATTAAGGGTCGGCTTTAAAAATATATAATCTTAAACCCTAAGCCTGTAAAACAATGGACACAGAGGGCGGGGTTCTCCCTAATCCACCTTTGATGCCTAAGTCAAAAGGAGTAGTTTTTCGATCGAATGTCGAGGTGAAAGATAAAACTTGTTTATGAGCTCATCGAATATGAGTATGTTTACCAGTTACCATACATGGCGAAGACATGTATTTATAATGGAGGAGAAGGAGAGAGGAGCCGAAATAACTACCCTCTAAGGCCGGCCGATAATGCTCAAGG
This sequence comes from Fallopia convolvulus, assembly GCA_964016875.1. Classification (NCBI taxonomy): domain Eukaryota; kingdom Viridiplantae; phylum Streptophyta; class Magnoliopsida; order Caryophyllales; family Polygonaceae; genus Fallopia; species Fallopia convolvulus. The sequence goes on from OZ024737.1 coordinate 41,541,545, forward strand.
CCCAACAAACGATTTTTTGTTTCCCAATCCACGAGAAACTTTTATCTTTCGACTAAGATAAAATTTTCCATTATAACGAATAATTACCATTTTTTAATTTTATAACAAAATATATATTTTATCACAATTAAAAACCTTAATAAAAAACATATTTTTGGTTGATAATAGTGAAAATAATAAGGTATTTAATTTTACCCGCTCACAATAATATTTTTTTAGGGTTTAGTTTCTAAATTAAGTAGTTATAAGTGTGTCCTTAGAGTAAATTATAGAAAACCCGTATTAAAAATATCTGGATCCCCCCTTCCCCTCCATCTACTACCTCTAATCTCATACAACCTTAAATTACACATGTATGCCCAATACATAAATCAACAACACCCTAAAATTAATTAGTAACAGTTAAACTAAAATACAAACTTAAATAATTTATACTGGTCATATTTAATCCCAACTTTTAGATTCGAAAATTGTATTATCAACAAAAGGCAATAGTTTTATCTCGACCATATATTCTCAATTCATATTGACACCTCCATTAGAGAAAAGTGGGTCATAAAAAAAATACTAGTACGTCAAGTTTCCTTTGCACATGCAATTTAAATCCAACATATCTGAGTTGAATTTGCCATTGATCTCTGAATTTGTTTGTGACATTTGGTGGTCCGTTCTTGGCATTTGATGCAACATTGAAGACCCTCGGTGATCCAAGGTCCACAACCAATACATCCTCCAACGTACACTTTCGATCACGTTTTCATTAACTCTAAGTTTATTGCATATCACATTCATGAAAAGTAAAATTAAATGATATGTGATGTAACTATGTGCAATATAACTTGTCAAATTTTTCTTCATCATTTAGGAGGAAAAAAAATTGACATAGCGCTCATGTGACAACAAAATGTTTTAGTATCATATAGTAGGAAATAAAAGTGTTTTTTCATTTTATATGATTTTTTTTTTGGTAGAATTTCATTTTATATGATTGATTGTAGATGAGATATATTTAAATGTCATTGAACTAGGAAAACCAAACTTTACATGGAGATTAACTCAATTCCCTATCATATGGGAATGATTTCCTTTCCGTCATCGAGATCAAACACTCGTCGTTGATGACTTCTCTTTCTCCATCTTTCTTAGTGGCTTACTATAGGGTTCTTATTTTTGTGCTTGAAAATAAGTGATTGGTGAATCACTATTCACCTGTATTTATAGACTAACTTGTCTTGATGTCCAATCTTTTTATCTTCAAAGTTAAAGTCCTAAATGCCATTGTTTTGCTTCCCGATGATGTACACTTTCTCAACACGCGATTCTTGTTCAAATTTAGGTTAATTCTTAGGAAGAGCATCTTAGCGACACATTCTGACACACAAACTGCGCCTCTACTTTGTCTGTTTTGGACTAGTTCTATAGTTCCCTTGGGTGGGAACAGTTTCATGTATCGTTGTTATTCCTTTTTGATCGGTAGTTACTTTGAGATACTTAGATAAAGCGTATTAGTTTCCAATAGTGTTTGTTTTTATCAAAACCGATAGAGAAGATCTTTGCTCCAATGTTTTAGAATTTGAGTTTCCAATGCTGTTCCAACACAAATGTTAATTACATCAACGATTAATAAGGTCTAATAAGACAACTACTATAGTGTTTTAATCTTCATATTGATTCGAAGCCTTGTATAAGACATAAGAAGATCATACTACCAGCTAGTGTCGATCGCCATGAGATTTTGAAATTTCCATGTCACGTTATATGGCCTATAAGAATAGTACAAACTCAAAAAAAAAAAAAAAAAACAGAAGATTCGTATAAACAAAAAAGAAGAAGAGGGAAATAAAAAGAGAATCAAGTAGAAGATTTGGAAATTAAGGATGGAGATGGGAGTAAAGGAGAAGCACTGAAGCACATGAGAGTCCACATCCGGAGAGATTGGGCATTTAAGACCCCTTGATTACGACGACCCATCCATCCCCTTCCCAAACCCAACCCCATGCAACTCAATTTCCTACTATAAATTGTTCAGAATAATAAGAGATCAAGTCTAAGTATATATACTTTTGAGTTACTTCTCTTATTGTTAATTAATTTTAAGATGGAACTACCACGGACTTATGTACTAGGTCCATCCGTACATATGGACATGTACTGACACGTTCCCGATTTATCTATTTACCGGTTGAACGGATTTTATCATAAATTACATTTTACGTAAAAAAATCCAGTTAAATTATGGGTCTTTTTATTTTTTTCTTCGATTTGAATTTTGATGAATCCAACACTAAATGAAGAAGATCTTGAAGGGGGTCACTTGAACTCACATTTGCAATAAGGGGTGATTAATTTCGAGTCAAATTTTGAAGGATTGTTTGGAAAAGACAAAAAAGTACTATATGTTTATTTACATCACCATAGGCCATAGCAATCTTCACTTTATTCCTCATCTTCGATCGAGTATCAAATTCTACATTAAAATTTCACATTTAACTTTTTCCTTACATGTATAATGGAGTAGTTTGGAAGGATTAAGTGTGAGACATATATAAACTAATCTAGATTATTTGGACGGATGAGAATTTGAGTTACTTTTTTGGGTCGAATTTGAGAGTCCCTACTCAGCAAGGAACAAATGAGCACATACTACCAAGTTTGTATGTCTTGTTGATACTCCGAATTGAATTAGTGAAATAATTAAATAATAACATAGGAGCACTGTTCTAAAAATCGCTTCTAGGCCTGGTTTAGGCCCCGCCTAGACGCTGAAAGGTCCTAGTCCGCCTAATCATCCAAATCGCCTAGCCACCCGTCTAGAATCGCCTAGGCCACCGTTTAAGCCGTCTAGGCGTTAGGCGGTCCCTTTCCACCCAACATCCACCTAACGTTTTTAGAACATTGCTTAGGAGTATTAAATATATTATTGAAATAGGGTTTTTTCGATCTTCGATCAACTATCATATAAAAATCCATCGACAATATTATCGCCCAAAACATATCCACATTGTATCAACATATCCACATTGTGCTTATAAGTGTTTTGGTTTTGACAACAAAACGACCAAGTTTTGCTTTATTGAAGTTCTCGATGGATTTTGGATGTGTCATTAAAAACTCACTACTTGAAAAAAGTGTGGACATCTTGTCACCTTTCAAAGTTATCATCCCTTACAAGGATTTGTGAACCAACACCATCGTTAGCCTTGGACCTTTAAGGTGGAGCCACAAATGGAGCATTATTTCTCCAAGGAAAAAGTTCCTCGACGAGGGGGAGAGAATTGAAAGGGGGTATACATGGCTAGTAGTAATGTACAACGAGAACGAGATGTAGAGTGTGATCAACATGTTAATTGGGACATTCATTAGGATTATTAAAGATATGTATGATTGTGTGTTGACTAGTGTTTGCAACTCATATTGGAATGCAAATTACTTTAAGATGTAGGTAGGTTCGCATCAGGGTCACCTTTAAGCTCTTTCCTCTTTTAGTAGATAGATGGAGTTTTAGGGTTTACGATCTAGAGTTTGGTAAGTTTTTCTTGGTAGAAGGAGAGATAAAACTCTTCGTCTCTTCACTAGAGAATTTTATTGATAAGAATAGAAGGGCTAAAAGTGAGAGATAATACGACCCTTGACATCGTCACCAAGACAATAAAAATCACTCTAGACTAAATAAAAAAGTACTTGGTATGTTTTTGTGTGCATTTTAGTGACTTCTTGTTTTAGGTAAGTTTGGGTTTTGCCTCTTCCTCTCATTTCTTATCTTTCATTGGGGTATTGTCATTATCCTTTTCTCGATTAATTATATTGAAAACACTTTCTTGATTTGTTACAAGTACGAGTGTGTATTGGTCTTCTAGCATCTAATCATCGGTTAAGCTTTAAGAATAATACCCAGAGGCTTTCAGTTTGATTTTCATGGACAATGTCCTTCTCCAAAAAAACAATTTGAGTGTGCACCGTGTACTATTGGCATTTCCACATAAAAACAAAGGGCCAAATGCCGCTAATATATACAAATGTAAGAAACACAACTTATTAACTTAAATTTTTGAGTTAAAAGGTGGATTTCAACCTTATACGTGAAGTAAATAAATTTTCCACATATTACCAATTAAATCACGAGCCACTAGAATTTGACATTTACATCTTATCACTAAGGCTCCGTTCGGCAACAAGTAGCGGGATTTTTTTTTCCCGTTCCGCTAGCGGAAATTGAAGAAGTTTGTGAGGAGGAGCTTCTTCAATCCGCCCATTTCTCCACTCCAGCAAGCGGAAGACGCTCCCAATTCCGCTAGTTTCGAACGAACCCTAAATCTAATTCATGTGAGACACACTAGCTTAGATATTATTGTACTTGTTATATATATAACCTAAGGTTCCGATGAGAGGACGAAGTTTTGTAATTTATTTTAAAAAAGGGACATTAGCGGACAATCTTTACTTTTGGGATTTCCATTGACAAAATATATGCATTGTCCCATCACATTTTAATACTATGTACTTAGATAGGTAGCAATGTAAATCTCTATAATATGATTACGTGATCTTAATTATAGTAACAGGTCCTTGAAAAAATATAAAAAAAAATCCTAGTAATAGGTACAAAGACTTGTATCATTGAGACCAGAAATGTAGTACGTAGGAATGATGACACTTTAGAAAAAAATGATCGATTTGGAGTACAAATGGGATTAGACGGCTCTGATGCGATTAGATTTACAATAGGGCGATTCTTCATGATTCAGAAATCATGGCTTCTCAACCACCCACGTCTGTTTTTTTTTTACCTTCTTTTTTTCTCCACCCCGTATTTGATTGGTAAGAAATCAAACAAATTAATTAAGGCTTATAATGCATTCGTCCGTCATTAATTAGGTGGTCACTACTAGCTCACTGATAAATGGAAAAAAATACAGTGCTAGTGATCAAATTAAGCAAAATGGGACAATAATGGGATTTGATATTGTATCTAACTAATATAACTTGCCTAAAATGAGTGGTACACTAGCACATGAGAAGATGCTCTATAAATGTGTGTAGTAATTTCGTTTTTTTATCTATTCATGATTTTTGGAAACTTTAAATATGTAAAGGTTAACCTAGTGTTGTATATCTTACAAATGAGAATGTTTAAATCTAAATGGATTTGATAAATGAATAATTTCAATGACAGTAAATGATTAAATAAGAGTATGTAATTTTTATCAACTACTACTAAATAAACTTCTTGTTTTCAAGACTTATTTTAACTATAAGAAAAGATACCTTGTATATATAAATCATTCTAATGTATGTCTTCGGGTATTTGATTCGACGGTTGACCTTTGAGGTAATATCTAAAAGTCATCGTTTCGAATCTATCAAGTAGCGATTTGTCCTTTCCTTTTTATAATTAGTTAGTAATCAATTCTCATCCTTAGTAATATTTTAAGCGAATCCAAATAGTATTTGTGATGACCTTAATCTTTATCTTATCAAAATAAAATAAAATAAATCATTCTATTATATGAAATTTATCAAGAATATTCACATGTTTAATTTTACATACATTTTATTTTGTAAATCGGCTTAGCACTTACTATCATCATGCATGCATGCATAGTGTTCTTTTTCCACTTGGCTTGAATATTTTTAAATGGATACATTTAAATTTTGAGAGTATTATTTACCTTTCAAAGCTATATGTTTCCAATAATTTTCTTCTTTTCAATCATATTTATTTCCAATTCAGTGTTTTTTTCCATATCTTCTTATTCACATGTAAATGTTTGTAATTATTGTTTGAGAGACAAAGAAAAATTCGAAGAAAATTTGGTGCGGGTAAAACTAAAAAGGCTCAACATATGAAAATGTTTTTGATTGATGCTGATGATGAGCTGGAACCTACCATCCAGCTCAATTTCAATTTTTCACTCTTGGCACGTGTGCTCACTTCCTTGTCCGACCCCCATTTTTCTATAAATTGCACTTTGCACCACAAAGTTGACATTTTTCATAATAAGTGCACCACTAAGTTGACACTTTGCACCTCCTAGCTCAACTCATGTCCTCTAATGCACCGTTGCATTCAGTTGAATCATGTCCCGCTTTGCTCATTTACCTAATAACTTGTAAAATCGAAAGAGCAACTATTAAATATCCTAACATATCTAAGAACCTATAAACTAAGAGATAGAAAAAATAGAGACCCTTATCTAAGTATTGGACATTCTAAATTTTCAAATTTGAATTTTTATTTTTGAATTTTGAAAAAGAAAAATTACACAATAATTATTCAATTAATATATGAATTACACTGTTATTAATACATTTATCTTTCATTTTGGGGAATGGGGATATCTTCTATGGCATGTGTTGCGTATCTTTGTAAATATTCCATATTCTAGTAGTTTTTTTTCTTCTACTTGAGCAAGGATTAGTACTTCATCCGTATGGATTTGGAACATTCTGATTCTTTGACCTTGGACAAAAAACAAGTAACAATTCTTCATATTCATTGTGAATACTCCACAAGATACATTTTCAAAGTGAGACAACAATGAGCAAGCAAAAATGCGTGGATGATAACAAAAATGATTAGATTTAGTTAGACAAAGTAAAAATACGGACTTGAAGCCGATTCTAAATTCACTTTCTCTACAGCCAACAAGCACAGATTGACAACACAAAGTCAACCAAATGACCAAAGCATCGGTTGCTTCAAATTGTGTCCTTCTTTGACCTCTTTAAGAGAATACGATCTACTTCTACTAATGTCATTTTCAGTGCCTATTCCGAGATCTTCTTTCTCTAAGAGAAGCATTTAATGCTAAGATTGGATTCGATATATCTATGACTTTAGAGAAGCTAAAGGCAGTAGGAGGAGTGAACTTGTCCACATCTTCCATGCAAACAAATGAAACAATCATTTCCATTTTTCGCCGGACGATCTCTCCTGACAAGTAGAGTAGAGAAGCTAAAGGCAATAGGAGGAGTGAACATGTCCACATCTTCCATGCAAACAAATGAAACAATCATTTCCATTTTTCGCCGGACGATCTCTCCTGACAAGTAGAGATCACCACTTCTCTTCTTCTAGCGCTCAAAAGAGCAAAAACCATTTTCATTTCAACGTAAAATGACACATAAAAAAGATCGAGTTATATTGTCAAAGATTATAAAATATTTTCTTCTTATTGGTCAAATTAAAAAAAAATTATCATTTAGTAAATAAAGACTATAGAATATTTTCTTTCCTTATTAGTCAAATGAAAATAAATTATCATGTACAGAGTATTAAATAAAGATTGTAAAATATTTCATTTCCTCATTAGTCAAACAAAAAAAATAAATGACCATTTATTAAATTAAAATTACAAATTATTTTCTTTCTTTATTAGTCAAATAGAAAATAATTCACAATTTATTAGATAAATATTGTAGAATATTTAATACCACATAAAATAAAAATAATAAATACAAAATTTTTCAAATAAAAAACTATTGAAATTGGAGAAAAAATTACGACTTTAACATCCATATTTTTATTTGTTTTTAAAACTGTAGAATTTCAATATTAGAGGCTAATTTTAGATTAAAAATACATTTTGGTGACAAGAGTTTGGTTCAAATGAAACAAATTCTTATCCTAAAACAAAATATTATTCTGAAACGAATGTACTTTTTCTAATTCGTAATACATTTTTTCAATTATGCACTTTTCGTATTTTATAATGCACTTTTCATATTTGTTGTATTTCTTTCCGATTACATTTTTCATATTTTTCAATGCACTTTTATATGAAAATAATATTACTAATATAAAAAGTACATTTATTTCACATTTCAAGATAATTGTTTGTTTCATTTAAACTAAACTTTTGATAACAAGCCTAAGAGTTTTCATTGAAGACACAATATATTTGAGTAGTGGGAAGCACGCGCGAGTAAAGAGAGTGTATTACAGGCGAAACCAGACCCTCGAGCAGTGCGTTTGGGTCGACCCAACAACACAAGAGAAAGCTTTCCCTTCTTCCCTTATTTAAAACTCCATTCATCCCCTCCCCCCTCTTCCTTTTTAACCCCCACACACTTCTCTCACTCTCCACAACACCACATTAAAAATGCAACCATTCCTTTCCTTTTCCTCCTTTGTAAAAGAAAGAAAGAGAGGATTTTGATCACAGCTCAGAGTTTATTTTTAATTTTTTCACTTTGTGGGAAGAGAAGAGGAGAGAAAACCAAGAAACCCATCTCTTCATAGTCTTCCTCCTCTGTGAGAAGAGACCTGACACAACCGAACAGTAGCTTTCTAGGAAGCGGAGCAAAGGCAAAAAAATCCCCAAATCTCTCTCAAAAGTCCCTCAATTTTGAACCCACTCCTCATTTTTCTCCTTTACGCTTTCTGAAAACACCAAAAAACACAGACAGGAGAAAAACCCAGGTCTTTAAAAGCCGAAAGCTTGAAGCTTTTTTTCTCTGTGGATCACAGAGAAATAACAGGGGAAATCTTTCAAGAAGAAGAAGAAGAGTAAAAGGCAAACATGTTTGCATCTGAGAATGGTCTTAAAGGAGACCCAAGGCTTCAAGCCATCTCTGATGCTATCAGGGTTGTACCTGATTTCCCAAAACAAGGTCTTTTTACCATAATCCTTTGGTGTTTTGTACTTCTTTTTCTTCTTGTACTCAAAACCCATTTTTTATTTTATATGTTTTTTTCTTCTTCCCTTGCAACCCAACAAAAAGGTGAAAAAGATCTTAACTTGGGTTCTTGTGTTTGTTGTGTTCTTCTTCTTATTGCTTGTTGTTATTAGGTATAATGTTCCAAGACATCACCACCTTGTTGTTGGACCACAAGGCCTTCAAGCACACTATTGACATCTTTGTTGATAGATACAGAGACATGGATATATCTGTTGTTGCTGGTAATTCTCATCTCTTTTTTTTGTTTTGTTTTTTCCTTTGTTTTTTGCTTACAAACACCAATTTTACAGCATGATCTTTGGGTTTCTTAGTCTCTCTTGTGATGTCTTTTTTATGTTTAAAGAATTGTTTTTCTTTTTGCCTGCATGAGATGAGTTGCAAAGTTTAAGGGCTATGGAGAATAGAAGTGGGAGAAAGGGAAAAGACCCAAAATTGTTCCCTTTTTTCACCTTTTGCTTGCTTGATTTAACAACAATGTAGGCCTCAACATGGTTTCAACCTCATCCTTGAAAGCAGTAAAAACTGTGTGAAATGGGTGATTTCCCAAGCCAAATTTTTTCTGCTCCCTTCCCAAAGCAAATAGTTGTATTGAAATAAAAAAGTTTGTAGTTTTAAAAAAAAAGGATAAAGAAAAACTTAGTTGAAAACAATCAAGTTCCTAGACCTACTATCCAGAAAGATAAGGAGGAAAGATTTTGATTCCTCCATTGTTATCAATTTCAACTTGCAATTAATGATTAATCCCCTTTTTGCAAGTGTCATTGCAATGGCCCTTTTTCAACTTTTTTCCCCACACAATTTCAAAAAGTTTTCTCCATTGTTGCTGCTCTTTGTCTGGTTCCTTTTGGTGCCTCATGATTTCTTGTCTTCCTGAATTCTGAATTCTTATAGGAGTGGAAGCCAGAGGCTTTATGTTTGGCCCTGCCATTGCTTTAGCCATAGGAGCTAAATTCGTCCCTCTTCGCAAGCCCCGAAAGTTGCCTGGTAATTAACCCACATCCCAAATCTTCTACTATTTGTCAAATGTGAGTTCTTGATGAATTATAACATATAAATGACTGTACACATTTTTGAAATCTTGATGTGTAGGTGAAGTGATGTCAGAGTCTTATGTGCTCGAGTATGGAACCGACTGTTTGGAGATGCATGTCGGTGCCGTTCAGCCTGGGGACCGCGCATTGATAATTGATGATTTGGTGGCTACTGGTGGAACTCTCTCAGCTGCAATTAGGCTTTTAGGTGTTTAAATTGCCCTCCATTGCATTATTTTTTAAAGTTATTTAGCTGTTAATCTCGGGTTGATTTGGATGTCTTGATGATGTGCTTAATGCTTCCTTTGTTTGGCGTAGAACGTGCTGGGGCCGAGGTGGTTGAATGTGCTTGTGTAATCGGTTTGCCTGAAGTGAAGGTAATTTACTCATTTGGCTGTTTGGATTGTGGTTTGATTACCTTTGTTTAGGGTTCATTAGACATATCACAATGTATTATTTATAATGCCTTATACAAGTACTTATAATATCTTGTGCAGGGGAAATTCAAGCTGAAGGGAGTACCACTTTACGTCCTAGTGGAGCCACGCCAAATGGAAGATTGCTGTTGGAAGGTACATTTTTTTTTGCATTGCTTTAATGTTCTTATGGTATATGCATATGAACCCATTAGTGATTAGTACGGTGTAATAGACAAACCATTGAATAAAGCACTCAATTGGGATAAAATTCTGAATAATGAATCGAGTCCCCAATTTGTCAATATCTTGGTGGAATTTTAAAATGTCCTTAAAGTTCACCAATATATCCATTTTCGGTCCCCAAAGCAAAAGCATATTCTCCGAACATAATCTCAAGTTGATCACACACTAGGAGAATACAAATCGTCTGGAATTTTCGAGTTTCACATACCAAAAAGAACCTGTCTTTCTCAATCTTAGTAACTTGACCCTATGAAAGTTCTCATTTTAGTGCACTCCTCTCCATTAGTTCATTTTTGTACTTGACTCGAATACGGAGATAGTAGAACATGTGGTTGGCAATAGCTGTCATCCTTTCAAATTTAAGTCACTAATTTTGCTCAGAATATGATGAAAAGCAAAAGTGAACTAGATGTGATTTGCTATATGCTTGATTTATGGATATCAATGTCATAGCTAGAACTTGTGGAGCATTCGTTTCCGATAATCTGTATTTTATTTTTGGGCTCAATCTTTTTTACTTGTATCTTCTATGCCATCCATTTTGTATGGATCATGGTTTGACATGGCATTTTGTTGATTTGCCATTGTAGACTTGTTTGAAGGCGGTGGAAACCTGAAACCTGAAGGCTGAAGTTTTAAGATCAAGAACTCTGATGATGGGAGGCTTCATAAGAAGAACCGAATGAGTTTCTGAGGAAGTTATTTCTTCCAGATGATAAAGAAGAAGTAGAAGGATTTTTTTCTTCTTTTTTTTCCCCAATTTCTTGAGTTGGTGTAGTTTGAGTACTTTTGGCAGGCTGTTATTGCCTATGTCTATGTGTAGTGTATGCCCTCTGTTTTAGCTTTATTCAAAATTCAAATTGAAGCCCCACATTTACTTCTTGGTGCCAAATCTCTGCTACACTTTGGTTGGCTCAGTAGTCAGTAACTTCATTCAATAAATACAGCAGCCTGAATAATTTTCTAACCTTGTCTTACATATTTAAAGCAGGGTGAAATTTTCTCCAATCAATGTCAACCCTAAAAAAGCAAGAGAAGAGAGTAAAAAAACAGGGAAAAAAAAACAATTCTACCCATATCAAAATCTTATTGCTTCCTAAATGGGACTTCATAAACCCCTAAATGTTGTTCAAAAAATGTAATCATTTGCAAACTAATTGCATATATAATTTATTGGCTATAAGTCCCATTTGAAATTTGAGGAACACAAGTTTATATTACAAAGGAGCCCTAAGATTTAGCTACCAACATATTTTGCAACTGGGAAACGAGATGTTGAAACAGAACGAAATTTATTGTCAAAGCTGAGCAGTGAGTAAATTGGATTATGTCCAAATGAGGGCAAAATATGTATACAACAGATTGGAAACAGTCATCTACATAAGCATTGGCCTATTTTGAACAAGTGGGGGCCTCAAATTAATGTTCTTTTCAAACTCTTTTGCCTTCCAAAAAGAAAATTTCACCCCTCTTCTTTAGCAGAGGATATTATATAGGCGAATGCCAACTTGAGCTATGCATATGTCTAACAAAGAAACATGGTGTTCCAAGGGGCCAAAATGTTATGGGAAATGGTCATTCATTCTTTTTCAAGGAAAGCCGAAAAATGCAAAGATTTACACTCGTATTGTCAACTATAACTCCTATGTTTCTACAAATTCCTTCAGCATAATTCCTACTGATGAGGATTCTTCCCCAGCCTCCTGAAGAGCAGCCGTGTTAAATTTGACAGCGGAACGTATGAGAAAGTTCACCTGTTTTCTGAGTTTTGCATTTTCTGTTAAGATCCCTCTCAGTATCTTCCTCAGCTCATTATCCAATCTTCTCAAGTTACTGTCAATATTGTCATCACCCTCAGAAGGTATATCAATCTCATCAGCGACGATGTGTACCTGAGCATATTTATGAAAGATAAAACATGAAAATGATCAACAAGAGATAATATGAAGGAGACGCAAGAATAAATAAAAAATGGTACCTCTGCGAGGACTTGAATTATTTGCGCGTCAGATTTTGTTAGGAATTCCAAGACATTGTCCATTGTGGAAGAATCTGTATTAGACGTAATCTCTTCATTTAACTTCATGCCGCACTCCTGAAGCTCACTATGAATAATTTCACAATCTTCAAGAAGTTTTATCCTTGAAGCCAGTACATCTGCATAGTGTTGCCTCTCCTGTTGCAGAAGATGCTGCAGATACCAAATATAATTCAGCATGGAAAATGGAGAATTTTCTTTTCCGTACTGATGTGCAACCAATGGAACATAAAGAGTTGTTTTCCAATCAAGAGTAAATTTAGGGGTTGGAGAGCTATCACCATAGCCAGTCACCCAGCCACGTTACGAGCAGACAGTGCAGGGTGTAAGTGTGCAAGTAATAAAATTTAATAGGCTCTCCACTGAAAAATCGATGCAATCATGCAGCTATACAAAAGTATGAACTATGATCACCTATATACTGTAGTTTCACTTTGAAAAAAATATTAAAGGCAATACTTACATTTAGAACATAGAAAGAGATGAAAGAGAGAATACTACCTCTGTCTCAGAATTATCCAGCTGTGATTGTTGTAGCTGTTGTTTCAATTCATTTTGAGATTTTCTGAGAGATTTGACCTCCTTAACAAGGACCTTAATATCTGATTTTGATTTTGCTTCAGACTCTTCATGTTGTTTCAGCAAAGTATTAAACTGATCTTTAGCAGCATCCAACTCTCTTTGCAACTCATCTTTCTCTTGAAAAGAAGATGCTGTAGCAGGGTCTGCTTGCAACTTATCCTGAAATCATGTAATGCAATTCAGTATTATATTCCAGACAGAAATTAATGGTCAACCATTAAATAGATCAAGAACAAACCTCTTGAGATTTTATAGTCAACTCCATCTCCACAGACTTCCGGCGCAGTTCCTCCATATCCCACTGCATTTTTGTAACCCTTTCCTTTTCAATTGAAAGTGCCTGCTGCAGGTTCTCTTTGTTTTTTTGTTTAGTAGTATCTAGCTCAACTTCCAAATCCTTGACCTGCAAGACAAGCTTATCTTAAATTTGCAGACAGTAAAATGCATAGTACTAAAATGTAGTATCTATTTAGATCATGACGAACCCTGGTAGTAAGATATTCTTTCACGGCAATTTCTTGATTTAATCTAGTAATCATATCTTCCATATCTGTTTTTGCGGTAACCAATCTGCGTTGCATGAACATGAGAATCCGATTCAATTTACTTTGCTGATCAACTGGAAGAAGTATCTGTTCACCATTATGTAACTGCGATTCAGGTCCACCGTGTGCTCCCATTGCTCTAGAACCTTCAGCACTATGAAGATCAAGAGATACTTCACTAATCATATTAGGAGTCCATGAATTTGACAGTTCACTACCTCTAATTGAACTTGTGTCACTTCCTATACTCTCATTTGATAGCCTTCGAGCATGAACAGCCCTACTTGGCTCTGCATCAAATAAACGGTCAACCCTTTCAAAAGCCAAAGAAGCATCCTTCTGAAAATTTCCATTATTAGTGAGTTTTGTTAGTGTTTTGTTCTTCCTATGACCTTCCAGCTGATCCAAGATACTCTCCCCCATGAGCAGTCCCTCATCAATATTTGACATGCCGTATCTGACCAGATTCTCTATAGGAGTAGTCAAATCTTCATACATTTTAAGGTCTTCCAAACCAGGATCAGAGTTGTCATCCCTGTCCAAACTAGTTCCTAACTCAGATGTCTCATACACAGTGTCACTGCCATAATCAGATCTGATTGATAGGCTGCCAACTAAAGCAGATGAGCTTGAACTGGCAAGACATTCATTCGAAGACAAATTACTACCAGGATCTGCATCTAAAGATGGCTCATTTGCCTCCAAACATGCTGAAATTGTAGCAAACAGTGTGAATGATAGAACTTCAAGATCTTAAACATCACTATATAAAGAAGATAGTAAACTAAAAATGGAAACATCCTTGCATACATAATTTGTATAAAACTAGCTGTCATCAGTATGAAGCTTTGACTGATAAAGCATTTTGACTAGAGAAGAGCACCTGGAATCCTAAAGGCATATTTGTTGAAAGAATCACTTACAAGATCGAGCAGCAGCTTCCAGTTCAAGAAAAGATGCAATAACAATGCTCCTAGATATTTGAATATCAGATAAAAGCTTTGTCATCCATCCTTCCAAAGAGTATCTTCGCTGCAACAAACAGCAAGACCAGGATCTTTCTATGGTCATATATCTTCAAGTAACAGTTGATGAACTAAAGCAAAGCCAGTACTAGTAAAAATCCAAGTAACTGGAGTAGAAAATGCATGCCAGGGTGCATCACTAACCTCCTCCAAAAGAGCCCTGCTTCTCATCCGTAAAAGGCCTTTAGGGGGAGCAGATGGGAGATTTTTCTTTGGAAATGCCCTTTTCAACTGCAGATGAGAACAACCGCAAAGTGAGGATTACAAGATATTTCCTCTAATTAGAGCACCAGGATGTTTAATTAAATATGCATGTGTATGCCTATAGAATATAAATGATCATTTCATAACCGGAGGCAGTGGCTGAGCAATATGTAAAGGGATTTTCTGTGCTTACATCAGCATATAACTTTAAGAAATCATTGAATCTCCTTAAGACTCCTCGAGTTGCTGTAATACCTTCAGGTGACTGAACACCAACTTGCACCCTGTAAAACTGTCAAAAAATGACAAAAAGGGTATTTCAAGAATGTTGTTGTTGTTGTTGTGTCCTCAGTAGAGATTTCTAGCAATTTGCACAGTTACAGTATAAGCTAGCTAAATTATTCTACATAAGACCCTCTACATTACTACATATGGTCATAAAACAGTATCCAATGTCTTGCCATAAGATACTTTATTTCTTTTTTTTTTTTTTTACTTTAGCCTAATAGTTATCAATCTACTAAAGATATGATTAGTAATGCAAGTAATGCAAAACAGTAAGCGTATTGAATACTTTTTATTTTAATGGAGGTTTTTATTTATGCCATTTGGTATGGAGAATCCAAATGCAACAGTTGTACAGAAAAGCCAATTGATAGAATGAAAACAACAGCTAACCCTTGGCATAGATAAACACTGGAGAATCATTCAATTTCTGTACCACTACGGGATCTGAAGAGCTTGAATGCGACTTTGGAAGTGCTATCCAAGAAGGTATGGTGACACAATAACTCCATCCACTACGAGGATCATGAGGCCAAACTGTTTCTCGACCGTTCTGTAAGTAGGGCAAAACATTTTACATTAATAAATCAAAATGCCTAAATATAAGAAGGGAATGTGAAAAATGTGTCAAAAATAATAACTCAACAAGAAACATGGAAGATAATTAAAACTAGATTCGTGGGTTAAATTCTTCACATTCCTTAGAAAGAAGTGCGGAAATGCAAATAAGTACTAGTTTAACCCAATTAAGGAAAATTAAGGGTGTCTTTTACTCAGTAAACCTCCATTTGCAATAAATCATTCAGGGTTCACCTCCTTAATTAAAACCACAAAGATGCCTAAAAAAGAAAATAAATTTGGCAAGCAGCAATGTATCAGAAAAAGCGAGCAAGCTTGTTGTAACAATATCTCATTCCCCTCTTCCTTCGACCTATCGGGCTCAAAATTCCCATTATTACACACATCTGCACTGATCCAAAATAGATTTGCCCTCCTTGATTAATGAAAACAAAAGCAATCATACAGCCTCACATAGTATTTATAAGTTAGTTGCATCCTCATAAAGATCAACCGATGGCACAATGCTCACAAATCAGCAATGAGCAGTTATTAATGTAGCGCTCTCTACTTGAAGCAAAATCCCAGGACAAATATTGGACTCACCGTCACCACATGGACTTTTAGTAAGAACGGAGAATTACTTGAAATTGCTAGTCTTATTGCATTTCAGTTCTGGGATAATTAAATATAATCCATTCACCTTCTATAATTAAGTATACTTGAGCTCGAACTTCCCATTCTTGATGCGCAGTTCAAGTAATAGCAAGAACAAAAGAAATGAATTAGAGAAAGAATTGATACCCATTTTTTAGGCGGAGGACTCCAATCCATCCCGAGAGGCAACGGCGACGTTCCATCGTGCCTATGCTTCGGAGGACTCGTCCTCCCCGTCATCATCACCGCCTGATCTCCACCGATCTCTCCAAACTCTCACAGAAAACAGCAACAAATCGGAAATTCAACGAATTACTCGTAGCTTGAAGTCGGGGGCGATCTCCACTCCCTCAATAAAGTGAATTTACGATCGGAATTTCGACGGAAAAACCCTAAGAGTGGGGACAGCGATCGGATCGGAAACAAGTAACAAGAAGACGATCGAGAAAGAAAGGGGTCAACTGAGGAAAGAGGGGAAACAACGAAAAACGAAGGTGCAAGCTAGGATTCAAGGAAAAGGAACGCCGCTAAAGTGCGCTGAATGGGTGTTGTGATCAGCTGCTGCACCATGTAAGATGCTTTTGTGATAGAGAAGTTTGGATTCTTTCTGGCGTGTTAGTGCGACCAGAGAGAGAAGGAAGACTCATCACACACCTACCCGTCTTCTTCCTTTTTTTCGGACGGTCGGTGGGCTTGGGCCTCTAGGCAAGCTTGTTAATGGGCTTTTAGCCCAAAATCGTCTTGGCCCGATGTGTTGCTTATCATTTGTTGCAAGGCTACAATGGCTAATTTCAATCTCTTTTAATATTTTCATCTCCCTTCCTTTCACTTGTCTCATCATATATATCTTCCACAAATTTCAACTCCATTCAAACAAAATTGTTCAAAAAATAATCAAAGATCGAACATTAGCAAACAATAAGATAATTTCATATATTTTTTTTGTATTTGAAGAAAGGTTATGGATACAAAATTCAATTTGCATATTGATGGCAATGTATTATGGATTGAATCAACTCAGTGTTGTGGTCCGTAGGTGATCTATAGACCTAGTGATCTGATATACATGCTATCTACGGACCTTAATGATATTGCCAGTCCCATGTAGCTATTTCTTTCATCTTATATCTGTAGTCAAATAGCAAATCTAGGATGCGACAAATAGCAACTTTTATTTATAGAAAGATTTTTCTAACCTATATCCTTCGTGTATTTATAGAACGGTTGATTAAAGTGTAACCACATGGTTAACATATATTTTTCTTAATCTTGTGTTACTCCGAATGATCGTTTAATATTGATCACTCTACATAATCAAGTTAGGAAAAGACCATCTCAATACCAATTAATATTGTGTTCCATTGCACAAAGATTACTGAGGCTTATTTTGACCCCCAAAAAAATTAGTTTAGCTTATGAAATAGGATTTGATTATTTGATAACCGACATCCCTAAATAAAAATAAAATTATGTCCGACGAAAAATATAAAAATTGTCACCTACTCAAAACCGCTAGTTTTGTGATCCCCGCTAATTTTCCTGTGTCGGTCTCTATCTACTACAATCTCACTTCCCTTCTAGGCGCTTCCAAAATCCAAATTCCGCCAAAGCACCGAAATTTCCCCAGGGAGCTCGCCAGATTGCACGCACTGCTATTTGAATTTTACAACGGATCAAGCAAGTAAGATCAATAGTGCAAATCAAATTGGCAAAGATATTTGTATTGATTAAGAAGGCTAGGGTTTGATTTGGAGGTTTATCTGCTTGTCCGCTTACAGCGTTGCGTTATCTGCTTGTCCGGTTGTGATTGAAGTGGGAAACACCTGACAATTTGATTGAGATGGTCAGGATTTAGCTGGAAGTTTTTACAGAGAGAAGGAAGCGGAGGAGGAGGAGCGGCAGTGGAGTATGGCGATTTTGTATGCGCTGGTGGCGAGAGGATCGGTGGTGTTGGCGGAATTCACGGCGACGGCCACGAACGCTAGCGCGATAGCTCGTCAAATTCTCGAGAAGATACCCGGCTCCAACGATAGCCACGTTTCCTATTCCCAGGATCGATATATTTTCCATGTGAAGCGCACCGATGGGCTCACCGTCCTCTGTATGGCTGAAGAAGCTCTCGGCAGTAAGTTTTTTCACTCTGATATCTCAATTGAAGATTTTTGTAATTGCATTTAAGGCGAGGTTTTGGGGTTAAATTCTTGCTATTTTGATCCAATTGAGGCAATCCAAGGTTTGTAACTGGTGAATGTTACAGAGCTAAGATGCCAGAATTTAACAATTTCGGAAATTTTGGTGATAGTGTTAGCTGATAGGAGCGAAAACATGCATCTTTTTGCTCCCTGATTTAGTTTCTCTGTTGTTGCCAATTGGTTGCTGGTGAAGATGCTTTCAATTTGCTCTCCTATCAAGCCTTTTAACTCATGATCTCATGATATATGGGTGATGGCACCCTTGTACTTTTGTCTTTTGGGGCCATTAGTCTTTAAGTATCGGAGATGTTCATGGTTCATATATATCAAAGAACTCAAGTATACCCCATATGAGCTTTATACTATGTTTGGCATCCTAAGTTGTACACAAGTAGCAGGGAGGATCATGATATATTATCTCAAAGTATCCATGGATGCTTGTGCTGTATTTAAGCAACTTTGGCTCAGCTGTTAATTGTGTTAAATTTGTAGGTTATGAAGAAAAGTGTCATTGTGTTAAATTTTCAACTTTTGGCTCAGTTGTTAATTGTGTTACATTTGTCATTGCAATATTGTGGTTGTCTTGTTTATTTTTATTTTCTTTCGTATTGAAATTAGTCTGTGTTTGATCAGCTCGGTCACATTTGATAATATATTAAATGATTCTTGTAGGGAGAATACCATTTGCATTTCTGGAAGATATACATCAAAGATTTGTGAGGACATATGGGCGTGCAGTTCTTACTGCTCAAGCTTATGCTATGAATGATGAATTTTCAAGAGTCCTCAACCAGAAAATGGAATACTACTCGAATGACCCAAATGCTGATAGGATGAATCGTCTACGAGGTGAAATGAGCCAGGTACTTCTGTTCAATTCGTCATTAACAAGCTGATGTTCCTTGCTAAAAACATGTTCCCATTTATTGTGTTTCATTAATGAAGTGCAATCTATATAAATTTACCAATCATATAGCCTCCCTTGTTATTTGGTTCCTGTGATTTCAAATATTGCGGTAAGCCGGTAAAGGGTATCTTGATATTACTTAGATGGGTTTTTACTCAAATAATTGGTAGGATGCATTGCAGTTGAAGGGGCACACTGAATGATGGCAGATATATTTTGTTATTGTTTCATTCAGTTTGACCAAGCTGACCTCTGTTGGATGTTATTAACTTTGTATACTCCTAATTGCAAGTTTTCCAGTGTTGTTGTAATTGAGTTTACCATGTCCCCATGCACTCTAAATACTGAATAGTGATCACCATTATAGATTGTCTTCAGTTTCTTGTATTGTTTAAATGCCTGTAAGATTCAAAGTTTGGAGCCTGAGAAAATTGTGTTTGACTAATGTGCATAATTGAAACCATTGTATTATTAGGTACGCAATGTTATGATAGACAATATTGACAAAGTCTTAGATAGAGGCGAGCGTTTGGAGTTGCTAGTCGACAAGAGTGCCAATTTGCAAGGAAATACCTTCCGTTTCAAAAAGCAAGCTCGCCGTTTCAGAAGCACTGTGTGGTGGAGAAATGTCAAGCTGATGTATGTCTTCTTTTCAATGTCTTCATGTATCAAAATTGTGAATCCATGCATGATTGGTATATATCTTTGGTTTGCACTGCTTTCTTGTGATTAAGGGTTTGTTGTTAAACATGCTTATACTATAAATGGCATAAATAAGATTGCTGATCCTGGGTAAGGCCTGATCGCTTAATGATTAGATGATCATGTGATGGGATGGGGATATTATAATGTAAGATGGACCTTTTTGCCAAACACAGTGGAGGACAAGTAGGGGGTGGGTTGGTGGATTGAAGCAATGAACAATCTGTTCGTAAATGAGTGAGATGACTGATATTGTCAAATGGTAAACGGATCAATTGGCATTTAGCAATATGTAAACAGATTTTAAAAGTTTGAAATTCTACTGAAAGATCTCACAACATTTGAATTTGGTTACATAGTTTCGTTCTATACATTTAGCTTGTCAATGTCATTATGTGTCCAGCAAGTAAATGAAACATGCCTTGACAGAATACTTTGTCTTGCAGGGTTGCTTTGATTGTTGCTCTGCTGGTGATTATCTATATAATCCTTGCATTTGCATGCCACGGGATTGCCCTCCCTAGTTGCATAAAATGAGACCATTGAAGCTGAAACTGATGTGCAATTTGTTTTGTAAGACCATTTGCATTTCAGTGGCATGTGTTCTTGCTTGATAAATGCTGGATTTGTAGTTTCCTATTTCCACGCAAGCCACAATTAAAACCCACTTCTTGTGTGCTGTTCTCTTTTGGAGATTATGTTTATTATAGTTCAATTGTCTATTATATAGCCTTTGATTATTTTCGCTTGTTCCTCTTGAAAATTGTATATCAGTGCATGTGTTGTGGTATGATTCGCTTTACCGTGAATCCGTGATAGATGCTCAAAGAAAGGATGACAATCTGACAATCAAGGTGTTTGTCTTCAGTTTGTATCATACATACAACACTGGCCAATTTCTACTTTCGTGGATTTTTTATGCATGGCGAACAATTTGCAGTCACAGCTTCATTACTTCGAAGAGTTATATATCGTTTTTTACAACACTGAATCATTGTTCTACAGAGACCAAAACCCCCAAAATAAAAGTCCACAACAAGAACTTGCTCATTCTCTCAATAATGCAAATATAAATAAAAAACAAGATGCCTCATTATTTTCGTCTACACTAATCCTTTTCTTGCCGTCACATAAATAGTGTAATTAATGTACTGTGTACATAAAATAGTGAATTTTCGCTCCTAGATGAAGCCTAAGAATCTTGCTTACTGTTTATAAGTGATGCGCTCTTCACCGCCCATGAATGGCCTCAAAATCTCTGGGATGACAACAGAACCATCTTCTTCCTGGTAATTCTCCAGCAAACACACCATCATCCTTGGAACTGCACAGGCTGTAGCGTTCAGAGTGTGCACAAATTGTGTTGGTGCACCCGCTGATGGCTCAGACGGGCGGTAATGGATCCCAAGGCGACGACTCTGATAGTCAGTGCAGTTTGAGGCACTTGAAATCTATGGGGGGGAAACAAAGCGTCGCTTATGAGATAAAAAAGCGTTGCATTGCCAAATGTAACTAAATTCTACATACCTCTCCATAGCGTCCTAAACCAGGCATCCAAGCCTCCACGTCAAACTTGCGAAACGCGGGTGCTCCCAAATCACAAGATGCCATGTCCAGGATTCTGTGGAGAAGAAGCTCAAAATAAGGGTAGTGGATTACAGAGTGAGTACGGAGATATAACAACAGTAAAATCTGTACTTGAAATGAAGGCCAAGAGATGAAAAGAGGTCTTCTTCGATTTGGATGAGTTCCTCAAGGTACTTATCACTCTCCTCTGGCTTGCACAGGATGAACATCTCAACTTTGCTGAACTGGTGGACTCTGTAAAGACCTCTACAGTATAAATATAAGATGAAATTTGATCAGATAGTTAGACTTGATACTTGTATACAAAAAAGGACTCTAATGTCAATGTCAGCAGCTAAATTCAGTAGTTATCTAATTTAAGGTGATTTACCTTGTTGCAGCTCCGGCAGCACCAGCCTCGGTCCGGAAGCAGTGGGAATAAGCTACATATTTCAAAGGTAATGCAGATTCTGGAAGGATGGAACCCATATGAATTCCACCAATTGGAATTTCTGCAGTGCCAATAAGGCACTGATCACTACCTTCTATAGAATAAACCTGAACTTTAAAACATTTGCTATGAACAAATAGAAAAAATAGCAATAGCAATGAAAAATCCTGAGAATGTACATAGCATCATGGCTAGGAAAGATGCCAAGAGAACAAAGGGTATAGAACAAACCTGGGTATTTTCTGCACGAGGTTGAAACCCACATTTCTCTACAATGGAGGATCTCACAAGTTCCGGTGTTGTTAATGGAGTGAAGCCTCTTTTCTTCACCTCAGATAGTGTCCAGTTTAAAAGAGCCATTTCGAGCATCACTGCTTCATTTTTCAGGTAGTAGAACTTTGAACCACTGACCTAGTGAACAACAAAACAAAAATACAAGCATCTAAAACAACAGATACCAGTGTTACATGAAAGTGAAACATTAACAAACTCACATGAGAAGAAATCAATATATGACAATGATACAATTTTCACAACATCAGGAAGATAGTGAACCCTGATACAGGCATCAAATTACCTCTGAAGCAGCATCAAAATCGAAAAGATCAAGCTCCTTCCCAATGTGGACATGATCTTTGATAGCGAAGTCAAACACACGTGGGCTGCCAACCTAAACAATAATAAGTCATTAATCAGAGCAAGGAACCCTAATAATCACCATGGATGTTACACAATAGATTAGCTTAGGAGTAGTCTAATAATCTAAGATTGCAAAAGCTTGCAAAAAAATAAAGGGAAGAGTTACATATAGTATTAGCATACTGTCTTTCTCAATGCAGAACAATCCTCCCCTCCAATGGGCACATCTGGATGAGTCATGTTTGGGATACATTGAGCTTCCAACTGAAGCTCGTCCGTGAGCTTTATCAGGTCTTCCTCCAAGTTTGCAAGTCCTTCCTTGAGATTCTTGCCTGATTAAAAAAACACAAGAAACCAGGTATATGATTACTCTACACTGAGGGAGACAATAAAACAAAAAAATGAATATATCACATTCGTTAGCACCTTCTTCTATGAGCTTTTGGCGTTCAGATGGTTCTAGTTTCCCTTTCATCTTGTTTGCCACTGCATTTCTCTCCCTTCGGAGACGTTCAACTTCCTGTTCTCTATGATTTACAAATTAGCTAGAAATTGCAGAGGCTCCTCGTTTCTATCAAATTACAATTGCAAATTCTAACCTTCTGAAGGCTCAGCATTTTCTCATAGAGGTTGAGGACGAGCTCCAGATTGGCAGAGGAGTTCCTGTTGCTTATATTAGCGGCAACATCGTCCTTGTTCTCTCGGATCCATCGGAAATCAACGGCCGCCTTCCATTGAGGCTTCTCAACTAGATTCGAACCAAACAAAACCCTAACTTTCAAATTAACATTACATACAGATAAACTCAAGTTGTAAATTCGATGAATTAGAGTACCTTTCTCTGAAGGGGAAGAGAAAGCTCGAAGCAAGAGGGGAATTGGATGACGGGAGTGGCGGCGAATGAGAGTTACAGGGTTGAAGAGTGGCCTTCTGTAAAGCAAATAGATTGAAGGCGTGGCTGCTAGTTTTAGGGTGTGGAACGCCATTGTTGCCGTCTCTACAGCTACGAATTAACACTCTAATTCACAGGAATGGAAGTTGAATATGTTGATTCAAGTTTGGGGGGTCAATGGAGTAACACCAAAACATGAAATTTCTTCGAGGAACTGAGCGAAGCGCAGCAATGGAGGCGCGCCTTAACTGATAGGGAAACAGTCGTTTAGGAATGCGGATAATGGAGTAGCGATTTTGAATTCCATTTTTTTTGAGTAGGTGATATCAAATTCTTAAAACTAAGCTATATGTAATTTTTTTTCCAACAAATAACTAGAAAATGAATTAAAGAGATTAATTTAATAAAATCAAACATAAGTTATTAAGAGAATGAATTGAGAGGATAATATTTGTGAATAAAATAGAGAATATTTACATATATCGATTATTGAAAAAATAGACGACGTTTTTTTTAAACATTCTTAAAATGAAAAAATCGAATAAAGTTAGCATGTCGAATTTTATTTCAAAAACGTATTAGAAGTGATTCTGCTTAATGTTATAACTAATTGTGCGTAATTTTGTTACTGATTGTGTTTTATTTTATTATTGATTATGTATAACTTTTTCACTGAGTGTGTATGGTGAGGGAAGGAGATGGCCATACATGGAATCTTTGGATCAGCTTTGCCGATTTCAGAGACGGTCGATGGAGACGGATAAAGTTGCGAGGGAAAGAGATATCGCGTTGGTCTTCAAAGAAAGTCATGAATGAAATATCAAGAGAGAGGTATCGACTATTATCGATTGGGCTGAGTTTTTTTTCTTGGACAAGCGAGTAAGCTAGGGGGAGATGGAGAAAATCAGCCGCCTCCAGCTCGTTCAAGCTCTTCCAACCTTTGAACGAAAGTCGTCATCGAACATGCCTATGGGAGCTGGGGAAAGGAAGGTCAGCTCGTTCCAGCCTCTAAACGCCACATTCGAACGCAACCTAAAATTGTGCATTTCAAGTGGGCACAGTAAGTGAGACACTTGAAATCTCACTTACTAGTGCCCACTTAAAATGCACTTGGATGAAAAACCAAGTCTCGCAATTCATTTGCCATTAAATCAAGCCCCTTTCACTTGGATTAAAAAAACAATTCTCACCATTCCTATACTATTGCATCAAGCATGTCGACGCAAATCAGTTTGCCTAGTTTGTGGTCCTTGTCGATTGGTCCACACACTCGAAACTACTACCGAAGATAAATTCCTCGTCATAAAAAAAGCAAAATTTCACAACTAAATTTATAATTGAATATACATATAACTTTATACCATCAATCACCATTTCTTTTTCCAACGTTTTTAATTAAATCTCATAGGCACGAAAATTTTATTTATTTCTCTAAAAACTGCTTAGTATTTCTCAGGATGCCCTTCGCGGGTTGGGCCGAAATAAGATCCGAAACATTATAACTGGGCTGGCCCATGAAAGAGTGAACAGAACTGGGACAATGCGTTATAAATTATAAACGGTGAGTGAAACTTGAGAGCTTCTTGGTTTTGAAACCCTAGCTCCTCCCACTTCCGAACGACTTTCAGCGGCCGAAAATGGTGAAGTATTCTCAGGAACCCGATAACCCTACCAAGTGTATGTTGTTCTTTAGATTTGTGTGTCAATGCTTTCGAATTGTTGCAATTTTTAGCCTTGTTCTCATTAATAATGTTGCTTTTTTCGATAATTATCAACAGCTTGCAAGGCTCGTGGCTCTGCTCTCCGTGTTCATTTCAAGGTTTGTATCGCTCTTAGCTAGATTGATTTTGTTTCAATCACTTTAATGCTCAAAGAGTGTTTGTAAAAAATGTGGATCGTTATAGACTACCAAGGAGTTTAGTAGTTTCTGCTAATATGAGATCTATAAAGATGTTTAATCTAGTACAATAATCACTAAAAATGCTTGCTTGGATTTGTTGTTCTTCCTAGATTGTAATTCAAGTATATTAGAGAATTTGAGGTACATTATTAGGGTTCTTATGGTCTGTTTGTTTGAATCCGGTTGTAAAGGGAATGTGATTTGCTTGTTATAAAAAGATTGGTTTATGATTACACTTGGATTCTATAGATATTCTTGATGTGTTAAAGCATACTGTAACATTTGTTGATTTTAGAAATTGAGCAAAATGTTTCTTTTGGTTATAGAACACAAGAGAGACCGCGTTTTCGATCAGGAAGATGACTTTGACAAAGGCGAAAAGTTACTTGGAGGATGTTCTTGCACACAAGCAGGCCATTCCATTTCGCCGTTTCTGCAGAGGAGTAGGAAGAACAGCTCAAGCCAAGAACAGGCACTCCAATGGCCAGGGAAGGTGGCCCGTTAAATCCGCAAACTTCATCCTTGATTTGCTCAAGAATGCAGAGAGCAATGCTGAGGTATGCCCGTCTTATCCCTCTTCACTCTTTTGTTCATAAGGAATTATTGATTATTACTTTGCACCAACACAATTATGTAATTTTTTTTATTCTTTTTGTTTACTTCAGATGAAGGGTTTGGATGTGGACTCTCTCTACATCTCTCACATTCAGGTTAACGAGGCCCAGAAGCAGAGGCGTCGCACTTACCGTGCTCATGGGAGAATCAACCGTATGTATTCTATCTTTTTTCATACGACATCTTGTTTTATGCTACTACTTTAGTGCTTAATGTGTAAATTTAGATTCTGAAATTGCTATTGTGGCTTTCTGTTTGCAGCCTACATGTCTCACCCTTGCCACATTGAGCTGATCCTATCCGAGAAAGAGGAACCCGTGAAAAAGGAGCCTGAAAGTCAGCTAGCAGCAAGCAAGTCCAAGAAGTCTGTTGCTTCCTCTTAATTTCATGCAACACCATATTAGTTTCATAATATGTCAAGGTTTTTGTTTTGGTCTTAAAAGTTTTGTTGCAACTATTAGTGATGCTGATTGAGCTTATCCAAAGATCTTGTTATTGACTCGGTTTTCTTACCATACCGGTGTCACAGATTAACTGGTTGGTTCTCAATATTTTGGTTAGTTTTTGTGAGGTTCAAGTGCTGCGCACAAATCTGCTGTTGATCAACCCTTTGTGCAGTTTTCATTACAAAAAAAACTAGACTCACGTGTCTTTGATGTTGAACAAGATCAAACTAGACTCACGTATCGTTGATTCTCGTATGACTTTTAGGATACATAATTTTTTTTGTTGATGGAGTAAGTCAAGTGAATCTGATGGAAATTGATCAAATCGCACTAAGTACTTGCACCCAGCAATCGAAATTAACCATGTAAACTTTTACAAAATTTGGATTGAAAGTATTACAGTAAAACTACCGAACTATTATATTCATCATGTATACATGTATTGATCTACCATATTTGCCAAACAGAATGCAGGATCATATGAAAAGCATCAAACCTCTTACCAGGCCTGTTTATAACAAACTGTCTCCTAAGTCCTAACAGCCCTAACACCTTTAACCATCCTCATGTACTCATCCCCTGACACTGCCGTCAAAATCTCCTTTAGCCTCGGAATCTCCTCGACGTCCTATTGAATTCAACCATCGGTATAGCATCAATAAAACAGGTGTATGGTCTGAAGACAAACGAGGTAAGTGTCGAAGAGACGCCTCATGCCACAACAATCTGCCCGATATGTTAGTGAAGACGCGGTCTAGCCTCTTCACCACAAAATTCTGTTGCGTCTTGCCTCGGAACCAAGTATAAGGTTGGGTTGAAAATCCCATGTCAATAAGACCTGCGTTATTCACCATATTAGAAAAGGCATCAGAGTCACCGGACAAGCAACCCCATGCTCTAGTACGATCACTCGAGTGCAAGATACAATTAAAATCCCCACCCATAATAAGAGGTTCCACAATCAGTTCAACCTCAGCCAACAGATCACTCCAATTTTTTTCTACGACCCGACGATGGTGGAGCGTAGACATGCACCAAATGGAAACGACTGGTCACAAACAACAACCGCATGAACATATAAGAGTTTGTTTTATGATAAAAGTTTGTTTCATTTGAACCAAACTTTCTAATAATACAAATACGTATCTTTATATTATGATTCACCATTTCCCTTTCCAATGTTTTTAATTAGGGCTGTAATCGAACCGAGCCGAGCCGAGTTTTGAGTTGTTCAAGCTTGACTCGCCTAAAAATAGACGAGTTCGAGCTCGAACGCGAGCTTGGTTCGAGCTTAAATTATTGTTTGAGTTTCGTTCATTTAAATGCTCACCGAATTCGAGCTTGTTCGCGAACCTCTCATTTAGTTTCTTCGATAGACAAATTCATGAACAACTCGTTTACTTGATCAATTATACAAGCAAATGAAACTAAAAGTTAAACTACGTGGTTTGAGAAACACCATCAAAACTATGTAATTTAACATTAATGTTATATTGTATATAATATATAGTATAAGTATAGTTTATTCATGAACATGTAATCTAATTTTTTATGAGTGTATAATCGAGCTTGTTCATGAGCATAAAATCGAGTTTGCTCATGAGCAAACGAGCCGAGTTATCTTGTGCTCATGCTCAGTTCATTTATCTTTCGAGCCTTAAAATTGTGCTCAAGCTCGGTTCGTTTACAAACCGAGCCGAATATGAACAAGAATTAACCGAACCGAACACCGAATTTCTCATGAACGGCTCGGTTCATTTACAGCCCTATTTTTAATTAACCCATAGGCACGAAATTTTTATTTAATTCTTTAAAATACTCCCTCCGTCCCCTTTTGTTTGTCCTAAAGGATGGTTTTTGTGGTTATTAAGGAGGGTATAAAGTAATATTGGTAATTGGGAAAGTAGGTAAAAGGTGAGATTGATTGGGGATATGTTTGTAATTTTATAGGTATAAAGGTGTAAAGTAGTATTGGTAATTGAGAAAGTGGGTAAAAGGTAATATTAGGTAGGAGTAATATTGTAAGAAAAATATAGATATAAAAGAAAAGGGGACAAACAAAAGGGGACGCCCGAAAAGGAAACAGGACAAACAAATGGGGACGGAGGGAGTATGTTTTAGTATTTTCTCACGATGCCCTTTGCGGGTTGGGCCAAAATATGATCCGAAATGGTAACTGAGCTGGCCCATGAAAGAGTGAACAGAACTGGGCAGTGCTAGTATAAATTATAAACGGTGAGTGAGATATGAGACTTTCCTGGTTTGAAACCCTAGCTTCTCCCACTTCCGAGCGACTTTCAGCGGCCGAAAATGGTGAAGTATTCGCAAGAACCCGATAATCCCACCAAGTGTATGTTGTTCTTTAGATTTGTATCTCAATCGTTTGGAGTTGTTGAATTTTTTTGCCTTGTTCTCATTCATAATGGTGTTTTATTTGTAATCATCAACAGCTTGCAAGGCTCGTGGCTCTGCTCTCCGTGTTCATTTCAAGGTTTGTCTCGCTCCTAGTTAGATTGATTTTATTTCGATTAATTAAAATCTCAAAGAGTGTTTCTACAAAATCTGGATCATTGTAGACTACCAAGGGGCTTAGTCTTTTCTGCTAGTATGATAGATGTTTAATATAGCATAATAATCACCAAAAATGCTTGCTTGGATTTGTTGTTCTTCCTAGATAGGATATCAGGTTTAATGGAGAATTTGAGATTCATTATTAGGGTTCTTATGGCCCGTTTGTTTGAATCCGGTTGTGAACGGAATGCAATTTGGTTGTTATAAGAAGATTGGTTTATGAGTGCAATTCACTGGAATTCTATAGATATTCTGGATGTGTTGAGCGTACTGTAACATTAGAGTTTGAAACCAACGCCAATTCATATGATTTCACATTACCATTTGTTGATTTTTGAAATTGAACAAAAATGTTTCTTTTGGCTATAGAACACAAGGGAGACCGCGTTCTCCATCAGGAAGATGACTTTGACAAAGGCGAAAAGTTACTTGGAGGATGTTCTTGCACACAAGCAGGCCATTCCATTTCGCCGTTTCTGCAGAGGAGTAGGAAGAACAGCTCAAGCCAAGAACAGGCACTCCAATGGCCAGGGAAGGTGGCCTGTTAAATCCGCAAATTTCATCCTTGATTTGCTCAAGAATGCAGAGAGCAATGCTGAGGTATGCCCTCTTCTCACTCTTCACTCTCTTGTTCATAACTAGTTATAGATTATTAATTTTCACTAACAATATTTTTTTCTCTTCTTATTGTGTACTTTAGATGAAGGGTTTGGATGTGGACTCTCTTTACATCTCTCACATTCAGGTTAACGAGGCCCAGAAGCAGAGGCGTCGTACTTACCGTGCTCATGGGAGAATCAACCGTATGTATTCTATCTTTTTCATACAACATCTTGTGTTATGCCACTACTTTAATGCTTAGTGTGTAAATTTAAATTCTGAAATTGCTATTGTGGTTTTCTGTTGGCAGCCTACATGTCGCACCCTTGCCACATTGAGCTGATCCTATCCGAGAAAGAGGAACCCGTCAAAAAGGAGCCTGAGTCTCAGCTTGCAGCTAGCAAGTCCAAGAAGTCTGGTGCTTCCTCTTAATTTCCTGCAGCACTATATTAGTTTCTTGAAATGTTGAGGTTTATGTTTTGGTATTCCTTGTTCTGCTGTGTTATCAGACTAGTCTTCAAAGTTTTGTTGCAACTATTAGTGATATTGATTTGCCTTATCCAAAGTTCTTGTTATTTGACTCGGTTTTCTTACCTATACCGGTGACTTGGCTGAACTGGGTAGTTCATTATTTTGGATAGTTTGCTGTGCACAAAAAATTTGACTCATTTCGCAGTTTATGCTCTTAAACGTCTACATCAATTTGTTTTTCATCCCAGAAGTGGGTGTTAAATTAACCATTTTAGGGTTTATTAATTCTTTTGATGATCGAGTAATTTAAGTAAATCAGATGGAAATTGATCAAATCACACCAAATACTTGCACCCAGCAATCGAAATTAACCATATAAGCCTTCACAAAATTTGGATTGAAAGTTTTACAGTAAAACTATCAAACTATTATATTCATCATGTATACATATGTTGATCTACCTTATTTCCAAGTTCAGTCTCCTAAGCCAAACAGAATGCAGGATCATATGAAAAGCATCAAACCTCTTAGCAGGCCTGTTTATAACAAAATGTCTCCTAACAGCTCTAATGCCTTCAACCATCCTCCAGTACTCATCCTCCGACACCGCCATCAATATCTCCTTGAGCCTCGGAATCTCATCGATATCGACTCGGATCGAGAAGGCTTCCCACCTCAGAACGTCGCTGAAGGGCAACACGTAGCCCCTTGAAATGATGACGGGGACGCACTCGGCGTAGATCGCCTCCACGATCCTTGGGCTGGCCACCTCGTAGCCACTAGGACATAGGCAAAACCTCGAATCGGTCATGAATTGTAGTCAAGGCCCTTGGGGAGGTACTCATGGACCAGGAGATCAGGGTCCTTGTCCTTCCATTCGCGGAGGAGGATGGGGCGGATTGGGCCGTGGACCCCACCTGCAAAGAACGCGAGGTGTGGCCGGTGGTGGGTGGCGTTAGGGGTCGTTTGGAGGGCCAGGAGACGGGGGTCGATTTGGCCGGAGGCGAGATTGATTTCTGGCAAGCTTATGTCCTTTTGTGGGTTGAAGCCTTCGGAGGAGTTGGCGTTGCATAGGGCTCTCATGGATGAGTTGTATAGGTGCTTGTTCCCTTGTGATGCATGAGGTCCCTGCAAAAATTTATTTTTGAAAGCCTAATAGAAGCAAATACCAAGTTCATTGGTAGAGTTTAGATAAACATCATCATCATTGACCCAATGAGGCTCCACTAAAGTAGAATTTGGGAGGTCAAGACTCAAGATAGGGTACCCCTGTCCAAGAGAAAGGGGTACAACCGATAGACCCAAGAAAAACTAAAATTTAACTATGTGACAATAATAACTGAATTTAGTTAAAACGCACAAAAATTAATATAGAGACTAAATCCGTCTCAAATACAGTGTATAAAAGTCAATGAGCATGAACAACAGAATCTGGTTTAGACAGTTGTTATAATAATCTAGATATATAACAATGGTTTTTATAATCTCTGTCATAAGGATTTGATTAGGTTAAGAATCATATTTTAAAAGTTATTGTGCTAAATTGAAAAAGATAAGCCTAGTAAACATACATAAGAAATTCTAGTTATAATAACAAATTCATACGGCCCAACCGCCCAACGTACTCATTTCATATGTATTGCAAAATTATAGGAAGAAAATGTAACTAAAGGCAGTAAGTTTTGAAGCAATTTTTAAAAAATGATAGCCATGCATTGGAGCATGTCAACCTTAACTAATGACATATATTTACAAATATAGGCCAACTCTAGTTATGACTTAGCCAGACACTCACTTATTATAAGGGCATGTTCAGCACACAATTTACTTTATCACCAAGTCATATGAAAACTTAGTTTAAATTGCCAAAACTTCAAATCAACCAAAGTTAGTCTAGATCTTTTGCTATATCTATAACATATGATCTAAGGTAGCACATTTCGCTAGGTTTTACTTGTATAAGGTAGAAGGTAGAGAGAAATGATACCCAATCATGGCAAGCAAGCATGAAGTGATCGGCGCCACGTGTCAAGTTCCAAAAAGGGTAACGGGCCGAGACGACGTCGACGTAATCGGAGACGAAGTTCCTTAGAGGGGAGAGATCGTAGGTGAGAGGCTTGTAGAGATAAGTGACCATCATGACAACACTGAAGGGCAAGAAGAAAGCATGGGCCTTTCTTGGGTCCCTTGTTCTGAACTTTCCCCTGCCTTGCTCCATTTCATGAATAAACCTTCCTTCTATTGAGTATATGTCTTTGCACGGCCCATAGTGTACAATTGGCACCTCTCCTTCTTCGTATACGTATACCTTGAATCTCTTCTCCATTTCTGTGTAGCTCCTGTGAAAATTAAAATTGTGTATTGAATGATTATGATTTGTGATGTTTAAGTACTCTTTATAATTGGATGATCAGCTAGTTAATTATGATGATCATGTGAGACAAATTAAACACACATGTATTGCATAGGACTACTAATATATGTGTTGTCACTTGTCAACATCAATCGGAAATTGAAAAGAATTGATATCATTTATTTGATTGATTATTGGTTGTTGAAAAGACAAACACTAATGATATTGAGGCTTTAATCCTCCATTATATTGAGAAAAATCGGTACCATCGAGTGTTGAATGAATGGTGGCCTGCAATAGTGGCTCCATTCTTCATTCTTATAATTACCCACCGGCCACCACGGTAAAAAGAGTTCCTTCCTCAGGAATCTAGTGAAAAAGGTAATTGATGATTACAAAAATTAAGAGTGGCGTTGATGGCTTTCAGTACTTAGCGAAGTAGTTATAAAGTGACTTTCCCTAAATTTTAGTTATTTAATTTTTTCAAGCAAGCTAGTAGTTCATTGTATCAAAAAAAAGAAAAAAGAAAGAAGCTTTCTTGGCCAATAAAAACCGGTGTTTCTTGTCCCATTTTCAACGAATAAGGACGACAAATACTCCATACTTTGATATACTTATAACACTTTATATATTGATATTCCATATATAGTACTACGTAATTAACAACACGTATTAAATTGATATGAATATTAATATTGTATGAGATCAATACTAAACGGTAATTAAACTGTCTAGTGAGACTAATTAATACTCATGTCTATTAAATGCGCTGACTTTGTCTAGCGTATGATGCATAAAATCAAGCTAGCCATGCGGCAAACTAAGATTTAATCATACAATAAAACAGCCAATTCAATGGTAAGTAGTATGGAACTATAATTATTTAATTATTTGTAAAACCTCTCTTTTTCGAGCCTTTAATCCTTGTGGGAATGTGGGCTACTACTTATGCCTATGGAAGACATGCAACAATAACGTTCGCTATTATTATCATAATATCATTATACATCACATCAGACTTTAAGACTGAAAATAAACTAATTAATTAGTTGTTTTAAATAACTCCTATAAAGTACGTGACAACATTTCTGTACACCAATTTACGTAGGTTTAAAATGGGGAAAGTTTTAGCCGATCAATCACGTGCATTACACATTGCATGCGTGATGCGTCCCTTATTATACATTTTTTTTATCATGACATGAAACGGGGAAAACTCTTTTTTGATGAAAACATGGAACCACAAACTTTTTTTTTCTTCTCCCTTTCCAATTTCTTATCAATTTGTCTAATTCCCATCACTACATAGCAAGTTTTACTTTCTTGATTATCAAATGCGATTAAAAAATAAAGAGGCTACAATATTGTTAGGTAAATTGATTTAATCTTACCGATAGAACATTTGGGGGTTGCGATATATGGAGCTCGCCATTTCACGTGGAAAGTCGGTTTCGTTGACGTGCACCCTTCGATTTCCCCGGCGAATGACCGCACGCGCTCTTGCGAGGCCTGCTGTGACTCCGTTGCTTCTCACTTTCTTATCCAATACCTATCATATTTCAAATTCAATGTCAAACTATATATTTTGCAATGATTATCATAAAGGTTAATGCAAATTGATCTGATTAGCAACATTTGCTACATTCACTTCCTTCACTTCATATGATCTTTTCCATTAAAAAACAGTCACAGAATAAAAAAAATGCGTAGAACATTTGAACTTCAACTGCGGTATGTAAATTAAAATATTTGAAGTATCCAACTTATGTGTTACGCTCAAAATATAATTCAGCAAAGTTACTTTTCCTCTCCATTGGATTTATGTTTGATGAAATACGAGAGAGGTTGCAATTTCAGACTAGGATTCAAAGATTGCTATCTCAGTGTTGAAGCTTGGAACGAAATTAAACAAAACGTGAAGAAATCGCCTTCAACATTGCAAAGGTGAAAAAACGAGGCAAAAAACTTGCAACCGAAAATTTGAAAATCAAAATCACAAAATCACAGGCTTCGAGGCTGATCAAAATCAGTTCAGAGATAAAAAGCAGAGAAGAGAGATTACGACGATGCGTGTATTTCATTCGGTTATCCATCATACTATACCGTTCGATTGATCTTCCGATTGACGGAGCTCCGTTTGGAATCGCCGGAGAGAGAGTGAGATCGGAGCAGTCCGAGTTCAGAGGAGGCGAACTTCGATTTCAATTGGACGATCGGGAGAGAGAAACGATCGCGGTTGTAGAGTCTCAAACTACTGGCGGCGTTGGATGCGAATTTCAGCGGCGATTCCATCAAATGCTCGAACGTGATCGTCACAAGGAAGACTAGCAATAGCGATACGTAGATTGTGTAGACTGCGGAGATCGTCATTGAATTGGAGAAAACAAAAG
Source organism: Fallopia convolvulus (assembly GCA_964016875.1). Taxonomy (NCBI): domain Eukaryota; kingdom Viridiplantae; phylum Streptophyta; class Magnoliopsida; order Caryophyllales; family Polygonaceae; genus Fallopia; species Fallopia convolvulus. The sequence goes on from OZ024737.1 coordinate 41,576,509, forward strand.
TAGTTTGGATCGATTTCTGAATCGAATTATTCTTTCTCAGTTTGAGCGAAGAGAAATGGAGTGAAGAGAAAACAGCTTGAAAGCGTCAATGGCGAAACAGAGAAATGGAAATACGGAGGGAGTTTTATAGGCGCTAGTTGACCGATCGAGTTCCTTACACTGAAATTACGAATTCGTCCTCGCCTTCTCTTTTTCAGGTTTTTTTTTTATTTTTATTTTTGCATTTATATGTATTAAAAAGGGGCGTTTACTAATTCTGTTAGGAAATATAGTATTTTTATGCCCCATTAGGAAAAGAAATTGAATTTATAATTGATACCTGATAAATTTGATAAAGCTTTTATAATTGCTATGAGCACTTTGAGGTTGATCGAGTTGCTAACTAAAGCAGATGATTTTGTGGGCAAGGGCATATTAAAATTATTCAAGGGCAGAATATTGTGAATGTTTACTGAATATTTTTGTTTGATTTGAGTGGTCATAATTTGAGCATTTTTTTGCATTAGTAATTAGTATTAGATTTCTGCTATAATCTTGGCACTAAAACTTCAACTGCAAAGTCCAAAATCAATAAAAACTACGCTTTTTTATGAGGAAAAAAAATTCACCTTATTCGAATTGCGTTTTAAAGGTTGTTTTTCATGGTGACATTTTGTAAAATTTTACTATTATAAATGTTGAGATAAAATGTATCCCATCAAGATTTATTATAAAACTTGCCCACTATATAAATCTATGAGTTATTTTTTTTATTGTCAATTGATTCGTGTGATGTAAGAACAATTTGCCTCTAGAATCAAGAATTTCCTGATCTTGAACCGGAAAAGTACCCATGGATTAGGATGATCACGATCCAATGGATTGCGACCATTAATTAGAACCAGGAGAAGGACGAAGAGGGGGCATTCTTGATCGAGATTCAACGTAGAGGAAGATAGAAGATCAAAGAATGAATTATCTGACTGATTTCTGTTATTTATTGAATGTACCTCTGTTACAAGTAAGAAAGGTCTATTTATATGTCTCGACTCTTGATTACAGAGAATTGACTTGTGTGATGAGTCTAACGCACATAATAGTGAAAAAAATTTAAATTTCTCGATGTGAAAAAACCTTAATTTTTATGGACTTTAACAACAAAAGTGAAATAACTTTAAAACTGAAATTATAGTGACTTGAAATACGACCCCAACATGCTCTAGATGAGGCAAATGTGTATTGCATGTTGGATTTTTTAAATTGTAAAGCCTACCAAAAAGCCAACTTACTCAAAAGCAATGCCTTCGACACCCTTTTTTTTTTTTTTTCAAAAACCGTATACTTTATTATTATATGTATTTTTAACGGAGAAGTGGTAGATTCGAAGGCACTTCTTCATGAAGTTCCAAATCATTGCTTACTCTCAAACTAATTGTATACTCGAGCATGATGTAATGATACCTAGTCTACATGCATATTAACACGAATTGCAATTTAATTAATATATACGTGATCGAAATCAATCAAATCATCATAGCCTTTACTCTGTAATACCTAACTAGGTAGACATGTTTGTGATTTTAGGGTAATCAGTTATTTGATGTGATCAAGGTTCATCTAAAATTTAAAAGTTAAGTTTAGTTTTAATGCAGGATTGGAGGTGCGAGGTGCACACTTGTATAAATTGATTCGAACCTAGGATTAATCATGTCACATTTCGCGCATGGTTTCTCAACTTCTCATTTTTTCAAACTTATAACTTTGATGACTTTTTTATCTTATCCTGAAGTGAAATTCGTGTAACCCTAGGCCTAAGGCGGCTCGATTCAAATTTACCAATATCTAAGTTAAAGTACATTGATTAATTTTCAATATGTCCAAGTATAATTCCAAAATAGTACTTCAAGCAAACATGCATACTCATTGTAAATAGAGATGTTACTTAGTGCACTATTAGTAGAATGAATTACAATAAAGTTGGTTCTTTTTTCTAAAGTTGAAATTTAGATAATTGTCTTTGCCTTTAGTTGAAATATATATATATAGTATGAAACAATCAATAAGATGAATAGATTGTATAACATATAACACTATATGCTACATTTGATTACACAAATGGCAACTTTACATTGAGCCTTCTAAGCCAAAGTGAGTGAAGGACCATATGAATCATATCATAAGGCTTTGAGGGCCTATTAATTGTAAAATGCCTTTGCACTTGCACCACTCTTCTTTGCATCTCCAAGTACTTCTCCATGGGGATCTCTTCTAATATCCCCTTGATCTCCTCAATCCTTGACACCGGTATATGAACCGAGAACTCGCTCCAATCAAGAACATCGCTAAAGGGTAGAACATATCCATCAGATACGATTACAGGGACACACCCCGAGGTTATTGATTCTACAATCCTAGGACTCGCTACCTCATATCCACTAGGGCAAAGGCAAAACCGGCTCTGGGCCATCATCTCGGTGTAGTTTAGGGTTTTAGGAAGGTAGTCATAAACGCGAACTTCTTTGTCTTTGTCTTTCCAATACTTGAAGAGGATTTTTCGGACAATGCCATGGTCTCCTCCTGCAAAGAAGGCAAGGATGGACCGGTTTTTGGGACCTTGGTAAGGTAGGGTTGCACCAAGATTGCCCCAACCGAGGTTGACCTCAGGAATTGACACATCTCTCATAGGTTCAAAGCTCTCGGAGGCATTTGCATTGCATAGCAACCGAATGAAGTTTTTGAAGAGACTAGGGTTTGCAGCAGAGACTTCCGGTGCCTAAAATATATGTATGCCATTGAGTTAGAGAAGATAAATCAAATTTAGAGTGACTTTTACAAATCAAATAGGGGTAAGTTACGTTTGTAGTTCATAAGCTCTAGGAAAAGTTATAATTAAACAAGTCCTTAAACTTTTATTTGATTTGTAAGAGTAGGATTACCTAATCTTGATATTTTGTCTAATAAAAGTAAGACCCTAAACTTTGTAAGAGGTTACACCTTGAATGGTCAAAATAAAACTTTGTAAGAGACTTGTTTGTAACTTTCCCTAAAGTTTAGAGACGATAATTTTAATTTACCCAATCAAATAGTGGATGAAGGTAGATGAATATTTGGATGTCAAGTTTGTCACTAACACCCTAAACTTGGATAGACCAATAGTATTGAGTTTCAATTGAGTTGCATACTTGCATCATGAACTATAATCCTAGATAGCCAAAACTATAAATGACTTAAAGAACAATACACATAACATACCCAATCATGGCAAGAGACAAAGAAGTGATCAGCTCCGTTGCTCCGGCTCCAATAAGGATATCGCTCTGATACTAGATGAATGTAGTCTTCAATGATGTGTTGCAGGCGGTCACGAGCATAAGAAGTGTATGGAAGATAGACATAATGAATGATGGAAACGACACTGATGGGGAGGAAGAAGGCGAGTGCCTCGTTTGGATGAGATGCCGCGAATGGGCTCTTTCCATTACTCAACTCGTCGATGATTTGGCCTTCTATAGAGTAGATGTCGTTCAAAGGGCCGATGTGAAAGATTGGAGGATCACCTTCTTTGTATGTCCACACCTTGAATCTCTTCTCCATCTCTATGTGACTCCTATGAATTGTCCAAATTTGAGCATCTTCATAATGTATTGTATAGGATATCAAAGATTAAGGTATAAAACCAATTAATCCTTATACATTCATATAAATTGGCATGAACAATGTCTATGAAAAGCAAATTAAACACACACACTAAACTAAACATTAATTGAGGGAAGATGCTTGTGATGATTTCATGCCTATTATGTCATGGAACACACTTTTCTTCTTTGTTTCATTGTTTTTTCATGGATGATATGGAAGTTAATGAATGGTGGCTTTATCAAGAAAGACAAATTCTTTGTTTGGAGACAGAAGCCGCAAAATTTCAATACTTTTGCAGGTCTATTTGAGGCCAAGTATGGAATATGAATAGAGGTAGGTTACACAATCTTAAAAGTAAAACAAAAATGGAACTTTTGTTGTGAATTTAGGGTATGGTGCCCCACTCTTCTATGTTCTCACCAAAGTACTATGGGATGGGTAATGGCTAGACCCCTAGAGTAAATAAAATTTGCTTAATTTAATAGCAAAAAAAATTAAAAAAGGTATAAAAGTATTTGCTAAAGCATAAAACTGATCATTTTTAACTCAAATCTAGATGAGATGCAATCATGCAAGACCAATTAATAATTATATACTCAACTTAATATACATCTTTTATGGTTTATATTTTATAGCATGTTTGGATTACTTGTCATAATGTATTATTTTGCATTATAATGTAAAATAAACATTATGACAGGTAATCCAAACCGACTCTTAATTTGGGGGAAGTTTTTCTCCCACATATAACGATTTTATGGAGCATACTTCAATTTTAATTTTCTTTATAAAAACAAAACTAAAACTAACTATACTACTATTATTTATACTTTAAATCTCTCATTCGGTTTGAACTAGTGAGCACCCCTAATTTTATGTGAATCAAACCCAAGTTATGGAGTACTAGAATAACCAAAAAAACGAAGATAAAAATCAAAAAGCACCGTCTCTATATTGCTATTTGCTAATATCTCTTGTTTTTTTTTACACACTAATTAATTTCTCCCCAAAAAAGAAGTGCGTAGAAAGCGTACGAGTATCCAATCGTAATCTAAACAACCAAAAATATTAGCAAAGAATCCTAACTAATCATTAAAAGATAAGAGAGAAAATCGAACTTAACTGGTGAAAGGCAAAAGGGTTTCTGTAAACAGGCCCTTTTGGGATGAAGCCATCATCATCATCATCCTTGTTCGTGGTGTAAGTTCGAGCTCGAGCCGCCTCTCTAATGGCCGCCCTTGCTCTAGCCAACCCTTCTTCCAATCTCGTCTACACATTCATTAAACAAACAAAATCCGTGAAAAAAAAACCAAATAAACTTTGGAACTATGGAAGAAAAATAAATCAAATGTAATAAGGATAGTGTTTATTATGACATACAAGATGATCAATATGGGGCCTAGTGTAACTCAAACGGCTATGGTTGGAGAAGGTGAAAGATGAAGATGAAGAAGGGAAAGAAGAGAGGGAGAGGATGATGATGGTTAGAAATGTGTAGTGCATAATCGCTTTAGAGTTTGCCATCGCCTAATTTAGCTACATATCATATGAGTGTAACTTATTAATGAGGTGTGTTTATATACGTGCCTACTTGGGGTATCTATAATCTATATTGTATGTAAGGATGAACTTTACAAATTCGCCCTTTGTTCAGGTGATTTTGTACAAAATCAACTTATATTCTTACAAATTTGATTTAAACGCCCTTTATATGTGTATTGTTTACCATTCACCCCTTGCACATATTTTACATTTGTTACAAATGTCGCTTCTTTTTTTTTATGACATGCCCAATGTACCTCTACGGCTCTCCTACTAACGAGGATGAAATGGTTGTGGGTGTTGGATTGTAATCAAAACATAAAGGATGATTAAATGCAATATTTTAAGATAGAGGGTACAAAATTGCAAATTTAGCCCATGACGACCTGTTACTCCTAAGTCCTAACTTAACGAACCATACTCTATATGTTTGCATCCGAAAAAAGTCATGGAATTGAATATTATTTTTTTTTTGGTGGAATTGAATACGGAGTATTAATCAATTATTAGCTAATAGCTCTCTTTATTTTATTTTTTTGAGAAACCTTAATAGCTCGCTCGATCTCTTCCAAATTGTTTCTCTATCAAAAAAATAAAATAAATGACGATCCAGTATGTATGGAACTGGGAAATTCTCAGCTTTTTTAGTTCAGTTCTCTCTCGAATTTATATAGATGGGCTATTAATGTTCACTTTTTTCTTATAGATTAATAAAAGCGCGCAATGAATTATTCCTAATTACTGTCTTGCACTTAATGGACTTTATTGAACTTTTGTAACTGAAAATCATGTTTAGCTTCGTCCTCTCAAATATTGTAGATTCTGAATTCAATCGAAGATAATAATAACAAACGAAGTATTTGGTTAGGATGAGGAAATGAAGAAGGAAAAAAAATCATCCTAAAAGGCCCAGGCCCATTTTATGAACTGAAAGCCTGAAACGAAGAGATTCAAAATTATGAAAAGAAATAAACGAAGCAGGATAGAGTATAGAGCATCATTGAAATTTAAATTCTATACAAACTGTTCCCAAACCCTTCCAGTTTACCATCCATTATTAACACCAAACGCCAACAAAAGTTTGTTGAATGATCATATAAACTTCTCTGAAAGATCTCTCTTTCAGTTAGTTTCCTTTTCAACAATTGAACCCTGTGAAATTGGAGGCCCTTAAGAAAACAGAAGGGAATGAGATGCAGGAAGCAGGGAAGTTCTTACGCAAAGTCTCTCAAGTCATTTTGCCTTTTCACCATATATTTTTGGTATGAAAAACCGCACCCTAAAGGAAAGCTGAACTTATGAGCAGAGCTCAAAAGCAGCAATTATCAGGCCTTAAGGATGGTGAGTTTACCCAGTGCAGCCTTGAGCGCCTCGGCTTCGCACCCATCAGCTTCAACCATGTTCGGGGTGTCGTGTGGCGTCACGTGATCCAATGGGTAGTTTCTGTTGGTATGGAGTTTACGCGAGTCATGGGACACTCCCTTCAATACGATGGTCTTGTGGACCCCGCCCAGCAAGCCCTCGTAATCCGTGTCTCCGTATTCGCCAACGACGACCACGAACCTTGATAGCTCTGTGCCCCACCGGACATAGAGGTACCTGCAGAAGACAAATTGAGTAAGATGGCACATTTGTGTCACTTGAGAAAGCAAATTGAGACAAAGTGAAATCAGCTTAAATGAAATGCTTTGCAAGTTCTACTGGATCACAGATTCGGTCTGGGGCATTTCAAATTTCGAGTCGCTATCACTCAAATACTCTTTACATACAGCTTCTACGAGAATATAAGCAAGTCACATTCCTTATGACCAAAAGAGAATGAAGCTTTGCTCAGTGCTCACTCCCTAATTTATGCAAGAAAATTTAGGGGCCTAATTAGAAAAGGATTGGGAAATAAAATTTCCTTTTCAAGTAATTTGTGTTCTAACTAGAATGTGGAATTGTTTTATCTCCCTTAACATGCACTAAACTTTATTTGTCCAAACTACGTAGATTCAATGGAGAACTAACCAGATGCAGCACAAATAACTGGAACAGTTCAACAGAAAAAAAAAAATTAAATAAGAAAAAGGAAAGAAGCTTTTAGGCAACAGACCTGAGTGCTTGTGATCTAGAGGCCAATACAGGAATCACATTCAGTCTTGTGCCATTTTGGCAATATATGGCATGACAACGAAGAGCCCTGATTCTCAGTAGCTTCCTGAGCTCCTTATTAAAGGGCAACTACATAGAAGAAAGAGAAAACAAAAGAAACAGCATGATGAATAGTATTGTAATGTGCAAGCATATATAAAAAAAAAAAAAAAAAAGCGACCAATTTAACATATCTATGAATGATGTTCTGAATGTATCAAGAAAAAGAAGATTACCGATGCCAGGTCATTCACTTTAAATGTATAGCAATGGTCAGTAGAAATAGATTCATCCTCAACAATAATCTGTCCACCACCTTGTGTCTTTCTCTCCTTGGACCACTTAACCAGAGTCTTCCTCAAACCTTCTCCTCCCCAGCGGTACTCAATGTGTGAATGGTAAGTGTCATCTTGAACGAAAGGAAATTCAGCAGAGCTTCCCTCACTACTTGTCAATGGATAGTAAAGTTCACTCCCACTGTTGCAGATGAAAGCATCAAACTCTGCAAGGCTCACATTCCCTGATGCGAAGAGAGACTTCACCTCAGATATGGTCAAAGCTGTTGAAAGAATGAAACCAATGGACCCAGCATTTTTCTGCTCACTGCAAATCTGGAAGAGGGTCTTAATGATCTGAAGTGAGTCTGAGGTTTTATCACTGTCTACAGCTATGACAAAAATATGCTTTCTTCTTCTGAAAGCTGGGAATGGCTGATGACCTTCATCAGCCTTGGCCTTCCCCATAGATTTTGACAGTTTAGATGCTTCATTCTCCTTTTTTCTCTTTGCATCAGCAGCACTTACTTCAGCATCCAAGGCCTCTTCAACAGCAGTAGCAATTTCTGTTTTGTCTCCTTCTAAAGAAAGCTTCAGATTCAGAGAAAGATCATGAATATCCCTGAAGGAGTTACCAGGTGAATCAGATTCTGACTCTTCATCCCCCATGTTAGTTTTGTTCCAGTTTGGTTGCCTTGGTTTACAACTGGCAATTCGCGAAAGATACTTCTTACAGTGCTCGGTCCATGAATATAGACTGATATTCCTCAGTCCATTCTGTCTACATCGTGCCCATAGTTGTTTATCAGCGACAAGCTTCAGAAGTGCTTCAGCTATAGATTGCTGATCATGGGGATCAATGAGCAGACCATTGTCTAGAGTCTGCAGTTATCAACTTTCAGTAAGATAGCAGCTCACAGCTGATAACAAAAATATATATGTATATGTGTACATAGTCTCACAAGAAGCTCACCTTTATAATATCAACAGGACCTCCATTCCTTGTAGCAACAATAGGCAAACCATAGGCTGCAGCCTGTCCAGCCAAGACTTCAAATTAGACTTAGCCAAAAAAAAAAAAAAGCAGGAATAATATCCTAATATATCAGGAGCAATCACCTCTATCAAAGTAAGCCCAAATGGCTCAATAAACGCTGGATTGATGAATACACCCTGTGATGTTCAATGCAGATTAAGAAGATCAACTTATCAATAAAGGTAATCAAAGAGGCAAGGATAGATTCATCCAAATTAAAGCATACTACATCCAAGATCTAAGTCCACATGTTTTCAAAATGTACTGTATATTTACAGGCCTAGAGAAATAGTCACAAATACATACCTTTGTCTTAGCAGCAAGACGATAAATATCTGGGACATCAGACTGTTTGTGGTGCTTTGGATATGCTACATGACCATAAAGATCATACTTGTCAATCAGCTTAAGTATTGAGGTTAAAACAGAAGCATTTGTCGAGGACATTTCTTCAATATCATTGCGATTGCCCATTATCAGTGTCTGCACAAGAAAATTTGAAGAGCACCAAGCTTTAATCAAGCATTTTGAAAAGCAAGATGAATAGACATGTTCAAAAATCCACATTCTATGTAAACTAGAAGCTGTGTGATAGCATCAAGCTTTAATATAATATTTTGTAGAGCAAGATGAATAATTTGACCTACCAGGTTAGCAAGCTCCCTCAATGGACGGCACTCTCCAAATGCTTTGATTAAAGTTGTGAGATTCTTTTTAGGATCTGGCCTGGCAAGTGCTAGAATCATAGGCTTGCGTTGGTTGGTAAAGAAACGCATGATCTACATATTCATAATGAATAAGTTAGTTATGATCTGTGAAGACTTGGATTACAGAGGAATTTTCAAGTTAATTATGCATATCTAGTTGAAATGTCATATAAAACAGACCAGTGTAAGAAAAGAGCATAAAAATAAACGTCATAATAACCTCGGACCAAATTGGTGGGTCAGGAGTAGTAGTATTCTCTTCTTGCCCTTCCATATCTGCATCAAGGTCGGCATCACTGGGAACAATATGGTGAAATTCCATACCTGGTGGAATTACCTGCATTGATACATATGGTGTGAGCCAAAATATGACATACAAGACAGTGAAAAACAATTTTACGGGAATAGTAAAGCTTCATATCTAGTTAATGATGAGCAAAATAATTCTGCCAGGAGAATTAGAAAGGCAGATACTCACAACCATACGAGGCATGAACCTGCCAAGACAGCTCACTCCTCGTCGCATTCTTGCTCTTAGCTTTCGCTCCAAAACTAGATCAAATCCATCATATAGACTCCATTGCTCTTCTATCTCCTGTCTAGTGCTTGTAATAATCATCTCAGAGGCATCAAGACACAATTCCTCACCCTCTATCCGCCTCATTATTCTGTATGTTGAATCTATTTCTTCTTTTGAAATGCGGCCTTGTTTCAGAAGTTGTTCAAGCTTATCTCTTCCAAGAGAATGACCAGTAAAAAGCATTGGCACATTCAGAGCCCCTGACAAAAGAGCTGCAGAGTCTCCAGCATCTGCATAGTGACCATGAATTATAGCCGGCCAAACTGGATGCCCGCCACCAATTTGTTCACCCAGAACCTTTGAAATTTGTGATACATGGCTAAGTGCTCCATCAACAAACTCTGAAATATGAGGCCACAGTTGTTCTTTTTCAATATATTTGTTTTTCGGCCCAAATGGAATGCGAATGATGTAAGCACCACTGCCCTCCCCGTGTTCTTGGGCATCATTTTCATCACTATGCATGTTTAGCATCTCTGCAGGTTCTCCGTAACTCCAATGTACGTCAGGAGCTGTAACTTGTCTAGTCAACAGGTCAACACGATAAACTCCTGGAGATGCCCCTAATGCTCTAGCAAGTTCAACTACATACTTAACCTGAATTAGCAAAAGAGTAGTTTCAGAAAACAGAAATTGTGCATATTGTTGGTATCAGATAAAAAAGACAAGACACTCATAAACAGCTACCTGACCACCAGTATCAGAATCACGACCAAGCTCCATATTCTCGCCCCTTATCAAGCCATGGAGACTGCAGGAAGGTTTATAAAAAGTGATGAACATTTCATGAAGAACACAGTCCCATCCACTTTAGAATCTTAAGAACTTATCTAGTTATGCCTTAGAGGAAATAAGGGATGCATTTAGTTTATGCAATCACAGATGCATCAACAAGATTGAGAACATAAATATGATAACCTTATTAGCACTATATAGAGTTTCTTCTCCTTTTGGTGACTAGCCCACTCCGCCATCATGTCAACAGAGCTTATCCTTGGCATTCTTGCTTTAAATTTTCCACGAGGCAATGAATCAGCAGCATCTCCTTTCTCTCCTTCAGACAAGTCTTCTGACATGTCAGCAGTAGCTTCTTGCCGGCCTTTTTCGCGTTCAAGATGACGCTTAGCTTTACGTAGAGCTTCCTTTTCCTCATGCTACATAGTTGATAAGAGAGAAATTTCAGTTGTAGTTGCTCAGAGAGCTATCATACATGTGACACACATCAATCATTGTAGATTTTATGCAATTCCATAAGAAAATAATATAGGTAATCCCTGTTGGCTCTTGCACCTTATTACTTCTTTTCTTCCAAATATCACATAATTCTAGCATATGGTTTAGATTGATACATATTTCAGTTCTACTTTGCTCTTAGAGCTGCAGAGATAAAAGACCTCAGTAGGTTTGTGTATAAAAAATGTAGGTTCATCAATATGAGTTCAAATCAATAAACAGAACACTGAATACCTGCTTCTTTTGGCGAGCCAAATTCCAAATCCTCCAACACAAATTCTCCAATCTTGTGTTCCTCTCTTGTGGGCTGCGTGTTGCTGCAGCCTGAAAAATTAATATAATAGATCTTTTAATCAATTTTGTTTCAAGATGTTTCCAAAAAAACAAACCAGCCCAATCCCATTTTATGCCAATAGTATGAGAACCGAGAAAGAAACAAATGAACATTCTACAGCTATGCAGAAAACCAACCCTAGTCCTAGTCTTTCTAGTAATTTGTCAAGAATTCTTCAAACAGAAAAATGCAAAACAACGAGGCATGTCTTTCAGTACAACTGCAGCTTCAATAAACAATATTCTCTCTCCAAGAATTTCACAACACTGAATGACCTCTAAGATTTAGGGATATCAAAGTATGAATATGTAGAGCATAGCCATAGATACTCATCATCAGCCAATTTTGGCAAAAAACGGATAGGTAGAGCATTAGTAAAAATTTTGAGGAATGCATGCACAATTTAGCAATCAATTAACAGAGATCAAACCAAAGTTAGGCAGTTCAATATCTAAATCAAGTTGATCAAAGTTAGGCAGTTCAATTATAATTGTCACTGAAAAAAAAATCTCCAACTAAACTAGGAACAACGTTTGATTAATTTTTCTCTACACTCACGGATGACCTAACTTCGCTTAGGTAGGCTTCCAATCATTATCCGTGACATTACGAGTCATCAACAAATTTCTAAAGCAAGTCAAATCAAAGCAGTCACCAGGCGAAGTTCAGCAGCGCTTTCCCTCAAAAAAAAAAAAAAAGTTCAGCAGCGCTTCAAATTTCAAAGTCATACACAAAACGGCAGATATTAAGAATTCGCCCCATAGAGGACCACAATCAGAGATGACTTTCAGTATACAGTTACCCATTCAACCAAATCAGATATCAAATCATGGAAAATAAAATAAAAACAACAACAAAATCCGATTTTGATCCGATTTCAACATCTACATCAGAAATCAAGCGCCGCGGAAGATTCCAACACCACGGAGTCCAGAGTCGCTCAAAAAAAAAACGGAACCAAAATATCGAATAATTACGCAGACTGAGACAAAATAAGATGAGTAGACAACATACTCGAACCCAAGATTTATGGAGATCCGACTCATCGAAGCCGGTGATGACCTCCTCTACGAAGTAACGCGAAGGGCTGAAATGGCCTCTCTCTCGCAGCAACAGCGAATTTTTGGCTTCGTCGATGCCAGACCCGCCAACGTCTAAGATCGCCTCCAGGTAACTGTTAATCCAATCGTTTCCCGCCATTTCACCCTAGGGGGAAATGCTTCGAGAATTCTTCTCTTCGACGGAGGGAAGTTTCAGAATTTAGAAATCAACGTCGCCCACGTCGTTCTTCTTCTGCAGAATATTTATACAGGAACGGGAGAGAGTGGGGGGAGGAGAGGGACGGTGGAGGAGCGATAGAGTATTTGCTGTTGTTTGTCAGATCCTTCTAGACTCGTACACCATATAAATTATAAAATTTTATTACTATTTTTTTTTATAAATTAACAAATTTAATAAATGACATAAGACAAAAAGAAAGTTATTTTCCAAACAAAAATCTACGTTACCATTTTTATGGATGTAAAATATTTAATGATTTTAAATTCCATTTTGTTCATAAATATTTTTTGGTTACTTTGTTTTGTAATCGAATAAAATGTTTTTTAAATTTTAAAACTAGGCAGGGTAGCTATTGCATTATTGTAGAAATTTTGCGAACAATACGGTACTTTGAACTAACATGATACCACCTGCCTCTTGGTTGTCATGTGAAAAGTATCGACAATTTTATGAGGCAGGCACACGTAACAATCATTTAATTTCTGTAATTAAAAGTTAAATATTTGAATCTAAATTTCATTTATTAATTTTAAGGAGAGAGTAGATACTTCCAAACTTAATTTCATATGATTGTGACTTGCAAATCCTTTATTAAGGGAGTCAAATGATTGTTATTTGAAGAATTATTTACTTAGAAATTTTCATCGATTTTTCTAACATATGTCATTGGGCATAAATTAAACTCCTTAAAACTCCTTAATTTGTATTTATTAAATTTTATTTATTTTTGTAAAAGTGTGTAGTAATTTTCATATATAGGGTTTTCGTTTCTTTAAATATAATGTTTTAACTTATACCCTGACATAGATTAGAAAACCCGATTTTTCATAGAAATTATTAATTTTTTTTCGGAAAAAAAAATCAAATGACGAGAACACTGAACCCCTCTCTAAGATTACAAAAACATAAAAAATTATAATCATGTCTAAATAAGCAGAACTTCAATTTTATCACTACACAAGCAAATTTAAATTTGAAAAAAAATGTATCCACACAAACTCAAATCACAATTCACATAAGGAATATGACTTCATTTAGCAATTAAACTACACATTGATGGGGATTGGATGTCCCTAAATAATTTATGCTTTTTGCTAAAAGGCTATTTTGAAATACGCCTCTCTTGGTCGACATCAGCTTCTCGTGCAATTTGGAATATAGTAGCCGACGTCAAGACGATCGAGCGTGAATGATCCAAAAAAGTTTTGTGGGAAAAATATTACTCCCCGTCGTAATTAGTTGAAAATCCGATCAGGAAATTAGTGAATTTATCAAAATAAATAAATAAATTAATATAAAGAGAGAGAAATTTAATCTAAGCTGTTGAAAATCTAAGCTATAAAAATAAATAGAACTAAATAGATATATTTAGATAGATGGTTCTTTTGTATTACTACGTGTTACTTTTACGTGGTAGGGTACACTGGTTAATACAATTATAATAGGAAGAATTACGTAATCTTCTGATTCAACTCACTAAAAAATCTTAGCAAATAATTGGCAACCAAGTGAATGAGCACGACAAATATGCAAATACTATCATACCATTAGAATAAAAAAAATGAAGAGGTATCATTTTTATAAACCGGGGAATCTTTTTATAATAATTGATTGTTTTGAATTGCCTTCTTTAAGCATATGCTATTCTGATGCTGTATGGTGACACGTGTCCCTGTTTGGATCCTCCATCACATCCGCAATCACACCAAACAACATTAATTATGCAAGAAGAAGGACTTGCTGACCCCTAATTAACTCGAATTGTTGACAATATTGCATAATTATGCAAGGAGTTTGAATCTGAGAATGTACGCTTAGGCATATCCTTCGCTGAGCACAGCAGATTGAAGAGAAATTTGCATCATATAAATAATATACTGAAAATGATATTTTAAATATAAATATATAATTTTAAAGATTAATTTTATTCACATTTTTTTTTCTCATCATCATCACACTTTTCAATATTTTTTTTAGCTCATCCACTCCTCGAAGATAAGTTTGCAACCAGAACGGTTACAACCTTCTCCTACACAACTCGACACGTACACACTGACTGCAACATTTCATTCTATCCTGTATCAATGGAGATTATGGATCCTAGCATTTCAACTTGCAATTGCATATTTATACAATCGAAAAGATAATTCCCTATTATTCATGGCAACAAATTCACGTCAAAATATGGCCTATTTTCAATTGGATAAAATTACGAGTGTAATCTAATTTGTCATCTATTCTCAACAGGCTATTTGACCCCAACAGCTTCTCCCTTTCATTTTTTCAATCTATCAATATTATGAATGTAAATGACTCAATAATAACTTTTTTTTTGTTTCCATTGAAATTAAAAAACCCAATAGTTTTAAGGCGAGGAAGATAAAATATCCCTAATTGCAAGATATTTTCTCCAAGACACCACGCATACCTCTCATTTCAAACCCACCCTAAAAACTACTACTTGCCTGCAAAACTACAAGAAGGCTGAAAGAACAAACCTAAAAATGCAAACGGAATCCAACTGGCAGTGTGGCCCACTGAACCCGAACCGAACTCGGTCCATCTCTATAAGGACAGGAAGTGGGCCCCACCCTAGACCTCGACACTTCGAAGCGAGCTCGTTTTCCATTCCACGCGACAGGAGGGCAAGTAAAGAGAGATGCGATGCAAGACGCGCTTGGTTGAACTACTCGTCGGTCACACAGCCCTGAGAGGCGGATTGGACATTCTTGATGTACTGTAATAACATTCACAACAACAACAAAAACAATCCGAGCAGAGCGAGTTAAGTTCTAGGAGATCATCCAAAGCCATTGTGAATAATGATGAAGTCTTTATAATGGATCAAGAAAGACAATGCCTAAATTCGTCAGCGACTCAACGTACCTTGTAGAGAACTCCTCGAGTAGCCTTGTAGGGAGGAGGAGTCCATTTCTTTCTCCGCTCTTCCAATTCCGCGTCAGATATTTGGACGTCCATTCTTCTTTTCTCGACGTCGATTATGACTTCTTCCCCGTTTTGAATGAGAGCAAGTGGTCCCCCTTCCTACAAAATTTTTCAAGAAAAAGGGAGATCAGTAATTAAAAAAAAGTCCAGAAGAATTTCAGAGGATCCATAGAAGTGGAGAATTTTGTAAGAACCTGTGCTTCAGGGCAGATATGGCCAATAACGAAACCATGAGAGCCTCCTGAGAATCTTCCATCAGTCAACAAAGCAGTTTCCTGTGAAGTATTTGCAGTAAAAATGGTTAGTTTTAGAACGGTGGAAAAAAAAAAACAGTGCATCATCAAAGATGAGGATGAATTCATTTATACCTTTCCAAGACCAGCTCCCATTATTGCACTTGTAGGTGTCAGCATTTCAGGCATGCCGGGTCCTCCTTTAGGACCCTCTCCTCTAATAATAATCACTTTTCCCTGGAATATGACAACCCAGGAAAGACAAGGGGATTAGGTTAAGCATCATATGTATAACAAGGTTTATTATTGATTATACGTGTCTGGATAAGATGAAGCAAAAATCATTGCTGAGAAAACTGGAATGGCATTCTCAGATGTAACAACATTAGCATAATTCAACCAATTTCAGCATCTTAAATGCTGTTATGCAAGTTTGGTACACGTACAAATAAGTTCATTAGGAAACCAGATTAACAAGTTATTAAATACTTTGTTTAAAATGCTTTACTAAACAAAATTCTAGGTTTGACGTAGTTCTTACACTTAAAAATTTTGACTAAGTGTAATTTCAGTAACTCCTTAAATTTTAGTTTGAAACAAATGCTTCGTATAGGTCAAATATCCATTGATACCTTAAAACTTTGAGAATCTTCTGTAATGGCTTTGATCATCGCTTCTTCCCCTTCAAAAATCATGGCTGGACCTGGTTGAGAATTAAAGTTCAAATATATTAGTGCTCCACCTCCATAAATGGAACTAGAACACATGCAATCCACAGGAAAAGAACTGTGTTCAAAAAAGCAAATATATAGTCACAAAGTGGGTAGTACCCTTAAAGTAGAGTCCCTCTTTTCCTGTGATTTTAGCTACAGAACCTTCTGGCGCAAGATTACCATTAAGTATCTGGATGTGTCCCTTTTTCTTGATGGGGTTGGACACCGGTCTAATTATTTGCTGAACATACAATCAGTACAAACGAGAGAAATTAGAAATTAATATTCAGTTGCTAGTCTTGAATTAGAGGGCTGGATAGACACAAAAGACACCAGCCATACCTGACCTTCAGCCAATGATGGGAAAAGTTTCGCATTTTCAGCCATTGTTTTTCCGGTGACTGCAAATTACAGTTTAAGATTAGAAAGCAGATTACTTGATCAATGTATCTAATATGGAATGATAATGGATATAACTTACCCAAGCACACAAGCTTAAGAATAAAGAATGCATAATCAATATACCTGTTATACAATCCCCATCTAATAATCCGACTTCAAGGAGGTAACGGATGACAGCAGGTATTCCTCCAATCTGAGGTTGCAACAACATTCATGCAATAATTGTGTATATGCTACTGAGTATAAAGTAACAACTTCACTAAAAAGCAGCACATAAGAAACAAAAAAAAGACAATAGAGACCAATGTCTACCTTATGAAGGTCTTCCATGACATATTTCCCACTTGGCTTAAGATCAGCAAGTAAAGGGGTCTGGTCACTGACGTTCTGGAAGTCGGCAAGAGTTAGATTTAAACCAACAGACCTACGAAGGAAAAATGCATTAGTTGCCTTTATACTCGGGATTCAAAAAGAAAAGAAAAAAAATGGGACAGAATAGCTTACTTAGCAATAGCAATCAAGTGCAGAACAGCATTAGTGGATCCTCCCAAGACCATTACCATCACCATGGCATTTCTTATGGATCTTTCAGTGATTATATCTCGGGGTTTAAGGTCCATCTTCAGCAATTCCAGAAGGTACTTTCCAGCTAAACGGCATTCATCCAATTTCAAGGGATCTTCGGCTGGGGTTGAAGAACTTTTATTGAAATACAAAAAAAAACAAGGAACATTATCAGAATATTTACAGCTCACAATAGGCAATCACAAACTGAAAACAAATATCAAAAAAAAGGAAGGAAAAAAAAAAAAGAATATCAACTGAACAAACATACAGTGACACTTATACCTGTAAGGAATAGACATTCCCATAGTCTCGATGGCTGCAGCCATAGTATTTGCAGTGTACATTCCACCACAAGCCCCTGCTCCAGGACAAGAATTACGAACTACATTCATCCTTTGGTCATCACTGATACCCCCACTAACATATTCTCCATAACACTGCATCAATTTCAGGAACAAGAATCATTCAGTGCACACAGAGTGTGTAAAGCTTTCTAATAATAAAAACAAACTGCACCAGCTGTGGAAAACAATCCATGATGTGCATACTCATAATAACTAGAATTGAAAGTAGACTGGGCATATTTCACACTACTACTGAGCAAGACATAAAAACACAAGAACTAAAATTAAAAGCTAATAGAGTCATCCCATATGTTGCATTAAGAAAATGAAAAGAACTAAGATGCAAGCAACCTAATAACTCATATGCAAGCAAGCACTTTACAGTAGGACTAAATGAAAAGGATTATCCTTATATAGATAAGTCACGTGAGTACACACCTGGAACGCGCTCACAATATCATACGTTTCATCTTGAAAATGACCAGGCTGCAATATTGAAACACGTATCAATCATTAGCGTCTGTCTGCAACATCCCCTTTAGTAGCAAAGATTATACAAACAGTTGCTAAGAAACATCAGTATGAACAAGAAGAGAAAAAAAAACAGAAGGGGTATTTTTGAAAGGCAACAAACCATTAAATGCAGAAGATATTAACAACCATCCAAATGGGACTCAATTCCAGCATATTTAAATTCATCCAAATCAGGTACACACATAATGAAGTATGGCATCCTATGATTAAGATATTAAAATATCACATGTAAGAAGATTATCATATGGATTATGAAAGGAAACTTTGCTATCGTCAACTTTGTTTTATGAAAGGAAAATATCCACGATTCCTCTCGAGTTGTAAATGCAATACACAAATCTATTGGTTCCATCAAGGTTGTAATTTAGTGCAATACACTACAAAATGCTATGTCAAGACTCGAGATGTGTATTTTTTATCTAGAAAGCAAAATCATAATATGTCAATCTAACCAAACAGCTAACAGAAGTGCAGAGAAGACTCTTAAGAATTATTCTGCCTGACCTTGATTGTACCACCATAGACCATGATACTGGGCCTGTTGAGCCGCCCCATAGCCATAATTGTACCAGGCATCTGCACACAAGTAAGCATTAACTATTGAGACATGTATGTAGATGTAGCTATTAAGCAATAATACAGAAGAATGCATATTCAGCAGCATAACCAACAAAACAGATCTTCTAAACTCACTCCAGGCTGCAACCTGCTGCCTATCCATACCACAATAATGAAAAGCATAACACTATGACACTAACTGGATTGACATGTGTTACAAGGCCCAAATTTGCATCACATTATTCAAAAACCCAAACCTTATAGATTCACTTACTACTCCAACCCAGAATGCCATGAAATAAAAGGGAAATATTACTCACCAACACCAGCTTCAAGCCAATCAACAGATAGCAGAATCATCAGCAATACTATTTAATAATAATAATAATAATAATAAAAAAGCAATCACAAACCTAAACCCACATCCCACATCCAGTAGAACACAAGCAAATCAATTCAACACAAAACAGGGCCAAGCTTTATCATGCACTTAAAATCCATATCATGCTCTACAACTCAAACCACAATCAGGTGAAAGAAAAAAAGGGGAAGTAACCAAAACACCATCAACCTACAGGCTCTGATCAGAACGGAATCCAAATTCAGTCAAGCACAAACAAAATCAAGTCAATTTAAACCCAAAAAAGAAGCTTACATTCTTATCACAACCCGGGATCGAAATGTTGCCATCATACCACTGAGCAGACATGACAGTCTCAATACTATCAGCAATCAAATCCCTAGACTGCAAGCTGTAACACATTCCCCTTGTCCCCATGGAGATAGCATCACTAACCCCAATAGTATTAAACCTAAACCCAACCATTCCAGCCTCCCTAACCCCTTCCCGCACAGCTTCAGCAAGCTGCAACAGATGCATGTTGCAAGTATTCCCCTCATACCAAACAGAAGAAATCCCAATTTGGGGCTTGCTCATATCATCATCGGAAAGCCCAACGCCGTACAGAATCGCCTGGGACCCGCCCTGGGACTTGGGCTCGGTGATCCTTGAGCTATACTTGTTGAGCTTTGCCTCGTGGGACTTCGCCTGCGGTGTGTCGGAGGTAACCGGCGACGGCGACGCCTGTGCGGCTGAGCGGGAGGGTTTTGGGGTGGCGGATTTGACGGAGAGACTAAATGGGCGGCGGGGGTGGTGGAGGCGGGTGAGCGGAGGAGGAGAGAAGAGTTTTTGAGTGGCAAGGGAGGCTTGCATTGTGGCGGCGGCGGTGAGACGGCGGCGATCTGGTGGGAAGTTTAGGGTTTTGAGGATAGAGAAGAAGGGTTTGGACTTTAGAGAGAAAAAGTGAGACTTGTATGCGGAATTATATGAGAGAACAAGTAGAAACTAGAGAGAGCATATCCTACCAGACTTTTAATTTTTTTATTTTTTAATTTTTTATAAACATTAAAATAATTTACCTATTATACGGTATTTTTTTTATTATCTTTCCCATAAAGTTTTACTTCCTTTGTTTAAAAATTAGACTAACTTGCAAATCTTTATATTATGTGTCACCTAGAGTATTTTTGCAAATGAGCACTTTCCATTCTAGGTTTTTAAAAACTCCTCAATCGGGTGTGTTTTACTTTCATCTCAAAACACATTTCTATCCAAAACCTACTTTTAATAATTTTGAAATCCGTATCCCTCTCTCTACTTTTTATATTTTTTAAGACACTAAAAATTATTTTTCATTCAAAAATTACTTTCTACTAATAAGTGAAATAAGCCCACAGAATAGTCAAACAATAAGTGAAAAAATTCACCTCTCAAAAAATGTAATAAACTCGACATTTAGAAAGTTTTATTGAGTGATTGACGATAATTTCTTAAATAGTCATTTCAAACTCAAAAGTCAAAACACAAAATTCATATGTCTTTACTCTTTAACTACATAATCAAATAAAATTATTTTTTTATTATTATTGTTAAATTTAAGCCCCAGTCATTTGGCTTTAAGTAGATTTTTCAAAAAAGTTAGGATTTATTAATTTTTATTTTGTTTTATCTATTTTACTATATGTATGTTAATGTGTAGTATAATAGGCAGGATAAATTCAAGAGATGTCTCACCATTTTCCTCTCAATGCTATTAGAGAGAAATTTATTATATTTTTTCGTGTTAATGGTTCAAGTTAGCTTTCTCTCTTCCAAGATATCTGAGTTTGAAAGTGGTGTATTTCATTTCCATGTTTACTCGTCCTTGGAGCATTTTCTTTTCTTTTTTTATGAAAGTGATTAGAGCATTTTCAATAAGGAAAAAATGAATTCCTCGTTAAAAAAAAAAAAAAGAAAAAGAAAAAAGTAAAATTGTAAAATTTATAAGGGGCCACTCAATAGAGATTTTGAGGCACAGTATATTAAAAAAATACAAATATATTATTTTTTTGTAGTGAGGGACCTATTTAGGTTTCTCTCATTATAGATGCTCTTAGGACTTAGACATGTTCACCATATATGTTTTATATGGTTTACCGTGTGAGATTTTGGTTAAAAAATAAACTTTTATCCTAAAATAAACTCTTATGCTAAAATGAATGCACTTTTTTTAGTTCATAATGCACTTTTTATATTTTAGAGTGTACTTTATTGGATTTGCACTTTACGTAGTTTGCAATGCACTTTTTGTATTTTTATAGTGCACTTTTTAAGATTGCACTTTTAGTATTTTACAATGTATTTTTGTATGAAAAGTGCAATACGAACTTGAAAAAGTGCATCCGTTTCACGTTTAGGATAAGAGTTTGTTTCATTTGAACCAAACTCTACCTTGTCATTCCAAATCCAAGCGGTAGAAAAAGTGTTAAGAATTACGGCATAATTGAAACATAGAAAGTGTGTTTTTATAATCACGACATATTTGAAACTTAGATCATAAATATCAACGAACCCTATAAATTTGAAAATTTTCCACTTTTACAATTTCTCTCACTTCCATATCATTCTACAATTTCAAATTTCATTTTACAAAACCCAAAAAAATATCCATGAACCCATGAACTCTTTTTTTACTTTTCTCAATTCTCAACAACTATTTATTTCTCCATACATAATTACAAATATACCATTATATCCCTATTTTAATAATTTTGTATATCTCCTTTAATTAATTATACATGCTACAATAATCTTAGAAATTTTGATTAACCTTTTTATTTTAGAGTTATTTTATGATTGTAAATTTAATTTAAATTTTAAAAAAAAATTGTTTGCATAAATATTTAAATAAGGGCATATTAAATTAGAGAATAAATTATAAACCAAATCAGGCGAACATACTTCATTAATTGAACCGAAATATCAAACACAATAAAATCAAAATACATAACAACGTTAACGTGCACGACAAAACAAACGAAACAATATACATCAAACGAAATACATAATTTTTCCATAGATATAACACAACACCATTCATTATCATTTTGATTGTAATTAGCCCCGGATCTTTGTGTGCACATCAAAACAACTAAAAAACACATCTTACTTTTGTGTGTATAAAAATGGGGTCAATGTGCATCAAAATTGGCCAAATGCTTGTACATCAAAGCTATGTGCATAAATTTATGTTTGTGCATCAAAACCAACCATGTGTGCATCAAATAACCCTAGAAAATATGCCTTATTTATGTATGTGCATCAAAATACCGAAAATTAATGCATCTTATTAATGCATGTGCATCTAAACTAGCGATATGTCCATTAAAAACTAGTTAATTATAGGTAAAAATCTTATTCATGTACATAAATAAGGTAAATTTTTTTAAAACTCAATGTACAATTAGGTAGTTTTGATATTGTTCATATATCATTAATTCATTATCATGTAAGTTTAAGTGTAGTGTGTACATACATATTTATGTGCGTATGTGTGTGTGTTTGAACTACATATTACAATGCACAAATTCTATATTAAAATGCAGTATCCAGTTGAATCTTAAGTTACATGGTACGGTAAGTAATTTGTAAGACATTATAATTGAGCATATATTTGATTTTGACGTAAAATATTCTCATAATCAAACTTAAGATGCGTTTGGATAGTATATAATAATATAAAATCATGTATTATAAGCTATAATGCAGATTTTTAAAACATGTCCTAACTTAATTGTCATAAAAAAGAACCGAAATTTGGTAGTAAATAGTAATAGGTGTATGTGGAATCATTGAATTAAAGGTCTCGAAGAAGATATTGAAATTTAGTCGAGGATTTCAATGCAAAAAGAGAAGTGTAGTAACTAGTGATACAATTTGGACACAAAAAAGAAAAACAAGCGGTGAAGAAAACTGGAAAAAGGAAGGAATCAAAACCACAACAAATCGTTCCTGCTTTCCAGATCAGAATCATCCGCATCAAAATTTAACGTAAAAATTAAACAAATCCAATCGACAAAGCAAACCCTACGAACGTTCTCCTCTCTATTCCGCATGGCGTTATCGTCGCCTTGCCCACAAGTTTCGTCATCTTTAATATCACAGAGCCCGCCATGTGTATGACAAAATGCCCCACCGGAAAATATTCCCTCTTTTCTGCATCTCCCTGAGCTGGATTTTGGTTTCTCCTCAGAGAATTTGAGCTTAAAACATAAAAATTCAATTTTGCCTTCTGGGTTTGCCCTGAAAGCCTCATCTGAAGATGGGTTTCTTTTTGGGCGTGTTTATTGGAATTGCGTCTGGTGTCGGATTGGTTTTCGCTTTTGCGTATTACTCTAATATCCGGGCTAAACAACGCTCTCAATTGGTACCCATGCTCCTTATGATTTCAAAATTTTCTTAATATATATAATTCTTGTCGTTTTCTTGATGATTGAATTTTCATTGTGTATCTAATATCGCTATTCTTTTCCCCTTTTTTGGAATGCTCACATGATCAATTGACTGTTTGATGAAATTAGGTATGAAATTGGATAGGTTTCAATTTGGATGCATGCCTATCGTACAGTGTACAATTTTTCTATATTAAATTGCTTCTTCCACAGTTTGGCAATATTTGAGCATTCCTGTTTTGCCATAATACAAACTGTATGTATATTAGCTACTATTATCTTTAATTATTGGAAGTAAAATTATAATTGCCTGTCTTTTCATGATTACTTCGCTTTTGTGTCACCCCATGAATATAATTTTAACCAGTTATACATTCTTATGCCTGGCTCACTTGATAAGGCGGTCCTGGTGCAAGCGTTTGCTAAGATGACAGTGCAAGATTCAAGGAAGATATTTACACCTGAGGCTTACCCTCCATGGGTTGTGTTTCAAGAGAAACAGAAGTTGAGTTGCATTAACTGTAAATTGGAATCCAAACTTCTCATTCTTATGACAACTGACATTGTTTTGCTCGCTAAATGCAGGTGAAATGGCTAAACACGCAGTTGGATAAAATTTGGCCATATGTGGATGAGGTTATGATTCTGTCTAAATCTTTAACCAGTGATGTGGGATTTTCTTTGCTGTAAATCATCATTTTTACACTAGCACATGTTTCGCAGGCAGCATCAGAGCTGATCAGGAGCTCTGTGGAGCCAACTCTTGAGCAATATAAGCCAGCTATTATCGACTCTATGAAGTTCAGAAAGTTGACACTTGGG
Organism: Fallopia convolvulus; assembly: GCA_964016875.1. Classification (NCBI taxonomy): domain Eukaryota; kingdom Viridiplantae; phylum Streptophyta; class Magnoliopsida; order Caryophyllales; family Polygonaceae; genus Fallopia; species Fallopia convolvulus. The sequence continues at coordinate 41,601,137 of OZ024737.1, forward strand.
ACTGTGGCACCTCAGTTCACCGGTAATTCAACACTTATGAGTTAGGACAGCCATAAACTTATTTTTAGTTGAATGGATCTGTTTCTGAATAAAAACACAGATGAAGGTTATTTTTACCTTCTTTTTATGTTGTCTTTATCCTTTGTAGTTCTTTGCATGCTGTTGATACAGAAAATTGTATTCATGTATGAATCTTTTGTTATTCTTTATGATCATCTAAGTAGTGAAGATTTAAAAATTGTATAGTTTGGTAATGAATTAAGCATCAATGGATGTATGATGATCTTTTTATATGATTTTTTGGGGGAAATGATGTGAATTTAAGGTGTGTGGCTTGTTGATGGGGCTCCCGGGGAAATCGTAATGGAGTTGGAGATACAATGGGATGGCAATCCAAATGTCATACTTGATATAAAAACCATGGTTGGTGTAGCTCTTCCTATACAGGTGCGCATGGCAAATTCACAACCCAAGTTAATTTTCGGTGATTTAGTATACATACAGAATCACCACCTTTGGCATGGGAAACAAAAGATGATACTCTAGGCCTAAAGTTATTTCTTTCATATATTTAAGAGTTAATCTGTGATTAGGAAACGTAAAACTAATATATTGATGCTGACATGACTGTCTATCTAGGTCAAAGATCTCGCATTTACTGGAATCTTTAGGCTCATCTTGAAACCACTTATTGATGAATTCCCTTGCTTTAAAGCTGTCTGTTTTTCATTGAGAGAAAAGGTAGGACTCTGCTATGGTGTTTTATATATATTTTGATTAATCCAATTTGGATATCCCAGCATTCTACACCTGTGATCTTAAGTTGAAGGTAAATATTCTTACTTTGAGAATTGAGATGATTATACATACCATCTTAATATTCTTTCTGCTTGAGTACAGAAACAACTGGATTTTAAACTGAAGGTTGTTGGTGGTGAATTGTCAGCAATTCCAGGAATTTCTGATACTCTTGATGTAAGTAAAGGATAAGCTTGTTGTTTTTATATAAGAGGTTTTTTATTTATAAAATTTTCTGAACTGACAAATGTTTGATGTGGACATGCCTGCTGTGATAAAGTATTTTTTGCATTTAGCAGTAAACCATTGAACTCGTTGATGGCAATTTATTCTTGATCTAAATGTAAACATTCATTTGTTGCAGGAAACTATTAGAGATGCCATTGAAGATTCAATATCATGGCCAGTTCGACAAATAATACCCATAATGCCTGGTGATTACAGGTATACAAAATTTTACTTTCTAAAAACTCTCTGATCAAGAACAAGAACTTTCCAAACAAATTACTAATAATAGAAAATAACTGATAGTATAATCCTTACTGATGTTGACTGAAAGATAAATAATTCATTTACCAACCTTCTTTGCCTTCAATTTTACTGACTTACAATCTTGTTTACCTGTGAAAGTCAATAACTACCCTTGCACATTAATCTTCCTGTACTAAATTAGAGTTCAAATATATATAATCATGAATCATGATCATCAACATTTTACTGATATGCTTTAGGGACCTTGAACTGAAGCCAACTGGTATCTTAGAGGTGAAGCTTGTTCAAGCCAAAGAGTTGGCTAATAAGGATCTCATTGGCAAGTCTGATCCTTTTGCTGCTCTATTTGTACGTCCATTACAGAGCCGAACAAAGAAAAGCAAAACAATTGTAAGTACATATTCTGTTCATTGACGAAAATCTGAACCAAATTAATTTTCACTTAAATCGTATTTTCATAACATTTTTTTTTATATTTCCTTAGAGTAATCAGTTGAACCCGATATGGAATGAAAGTTTCGACTTTGTAGTTGAAGATCCGTTGACTCAGCACTTGACTGTCAGAGTTTTTGATGATGAAGGATTGCAGCCATCTGAACTCATTGGATGTGCTCAAATGTCCTTAAAGGATCTTGATCCTGGCAAAGTTAAGGTTGTGTGGTTGAAACTTGTGAAGGATTTAAATATTCAGCGAGATACTAAAAACCGAGGTCAGGTAAGCATCTTCTTACATTGCTGATATTCTACTCCATTTTCAAAAATAAGATAAGCTTCTTTTTTTGTATTTCCATTTAATGTTAGTGGCATAATGTCAAATTTTTCTTGCTTATTAGGTGCACTTGGAGCTCTTATATTGCCCATTTGGTATGAAGAATGAACTTCTGAGAGAATTTGATCACGATTATTATTTGACTGGCTTGGAGAAAGTCCTGAAAGAAGACAGCGATGGATTGGAAGCCTCCGACATTGAAAGAAAATATGAACAGAAGAAACGGGACGTCATTCTCAGAGGAGTACTTTCTATTACAGTAATAAGCGCTGAACAATTGCCCGCCATGGATTTCTCAGGAAAATCCGATCCTTTTGTCGTATTAATCATGAAAAAATCCGGGGCGAAAATGAAAACCAGGGTATGAGCTGTATATGATCCTGTTCCTTCAAAAGTCTTGTCAGTGTTTTGTTCATTACAATGCTCATGTTGCTGTTTTGTGTCTTCAAATCCAGGTTCTAAATGAAACATTGAACCCGGTTTGGAATCAGACCTTTGATTTTGTTGTGGAGGATGGCTTGCATGAATTGCTCATGGTAGAAGTATATGATCATGACACTATTGGAAAGGTAAAATCCTATTCATTTACTATGATGGGTTATCGGGCGCATCCTCTTGACATGTTCAGGTTATGGCTGCCCCCATCTTGACCCCCAGATTCCGCTTGAGCAGGACTATATTGGGCAATGCTGTTGATGCTGATGTTGACCCTTAGGTCATAGATAGAAAAATGTTTGATTTAGCCTTTTGGTTAAAAGAATCAGTCTAAACATGCTAAAACTCCCAATTGAGCTTACAAAGTCTAAGTTGGTTAAAGATCCTTGTGATATTTCATCCAAAGCTAAGTTGGTTAAAGAATCAGTCTAAACATGCTAAAACTCCGAATTGAGCTTAACAAAGTCTAAGCCTTGTGATATTTCTTGATTAGTTTGTATTCAAACTCTATCTCAGAGCTTCATGGGAAGATGCATCATGACACTCACAAGGGTCCTGATAGAAGGAGATCTCTACGACACATTCGAATTAGACGGGGCCAAATCTGGACGGCTGTCATTGCATCTCAAATGGACACCCAAGCCAATTCTCCGCGATTCTTGATCAGTAAATGATGTGCTTACAGTTTTTCCATTCATTTCATCCACACAAATCTTGTTCAATGGAGAAAGACAACAGAAACTGATACATCAGTTGGTTAAAGGTAGTACTTACGGCCTGTCAAATTAACTGAGCATTCTTTTTTCATGTCATTTGATGGTGAAAATGGCAAGAGTTACGTGTGCAGGTTTTTAGGTCATCAATTGTTGTAAAGCTATCTTTTAACAGGGCTGTAAATCAGAACCCAGATATATTGTACTATGAATGCACCGACGAGATAGGTGAAAATGTCACAAGTTTGGATGGAACCATACAATAAGTTATTCTGTTTAATTATGATTTGAAACGATTTTTGGCGTGGTGTATTCAAATTCTTTTATTTTCATTGATGTGTATGGTTTCATTAAAATAAGTTGGCATCAGATCAGACTCTTATATAAATGAGTTTTACAAGTCAAATAGTTGTAAACTTGTAATATTGGAATTTTGGGAATCTCCTAGTTAGGCGGAGTATGATATATGAATGATGGCTTTTCACCAACTTTTGTCCACAACTAGGCCCTTCGTTAGGTTTTCACCCACATTTGTTTTATTATTTTTTAGGTACGAACATTTATTATAAATTTAAAATTACTATTTGCAACTTCAAATAGAATCAAGTTGGTGATTGGAATATTCTAAAAAATTGTATCTGATATTTTAATAAAGTCGGGGCTTAATTGGGGGTGGTTACCCGCCTTGCTTGCAGGCCTCGTGTGACTTTTCGGTTTACCAAGCTTGTTTGATTATCGAATTCTTACATTCTTTTTCGAAAACAGATCTTAAAAGATTAAAAATGCAAAGCCGAAATATAATTACTTATCTTGTCATAGCATTTTGCTCGAAAAAAGTCTTATCATGCAATAATTGAATTAATATGTTATTCTTCACATTAATTGCTAATAATAAATTTATTCCAAATTCTCTTATTCCAAACTTGTCAAGTTTCCTGATTTTATAGTATGATTTGAGCATGACATTGGATATGCAATGTGAATTTTTTAACTTTGATTTGGATGGATTTCCCCCCCTAAATTATTGCTATGTTAGTATGAAAACTTGAATTGCAAATTTGAAATATAAAATGTCAAACACTTTAGACAATAGTAATTTTAAATGACAACCTTGTCCCTCATTTAGAAAAAAAATAATTATAAAGAGAGAGTCAAAATGTTTATAAAAGTACTCCGTGGTATGTTTTATAATCCAATCAATGTGGGGTGACTCAGGTGGTAAGCGACATGTTTCTCTGTCATGAGGTCTCAAGTTCGAGCTTTATGAATGGAAAAAACCCACTAGGAAACTCACTCACCAATAGCGAGGTGCGTAGCCCAGGTCAAATCTCAATGTACCTAGAAGCGAAGTTTTAGGGAACCGGGCATGCAAACCCAAAAAAAATTTCATAATAAATACATAATGTAGAAAATAAATCATTTACCAATAATCTTAGACACATTGACTACTTAACTTCCTAACTTGTTTGTTTTAATATAGGAATTCAATTCCTGAAATTTGCTTCGTATGAGTATGAAGTAATTTTCGTAGGGATTAGAAAATCTTGTTTGATTCAGATCAAAAAAAAAAAAAAGAAAGAAAACCTTGTTTGATTTAATTTGTTTAATTTTCCATAAATATAGAAAGTAATAAAATTACTTTTAAACTTATAAAAAAATGTATCTTATTTTTATATTTACTTCCTCCATTTATTTTTTGAACCAAATGCAAAAAATACAATAAATTTCTGAATTATATATATTTTCTAAAATTTAATGCTCGAAGTAAAGGATGGCTAAGAAGTACTTACAGGATGTATACACCATTAATAAGGTAATCACAAGTAGTTTAAAGGGAGTTTCGTCGTGAAGAAACCCACCTACTCGTCGTCTTGTTTTCACATGTCGTAGCATTCAAGTATTTATCTCGTTTCATTAATTGTATTGAAAACCCAAATACATTTTTAATACTTAACGTATTCTTTCAAAAAGGGAAAAAGTGAATATTGATCTGTGTGAATCTCAAGTGCCCGAGTTAGTGCAAGATATAACGGTAACTTGCACGAGATAAGTATTGCTCGTAGTTTTAGACTTTTAGCTATGCAAGGGATGCATGATATTCATTTTATCATTACTAAAACAAATATAATATGGATAGAAATGTTTTTAGCTGTGCAATATTGACCTTTTCGTTTTTTTTTGAACTTTTCATATTTTATTAATATTTTTAAAATTAGCTATGTATTACGAGTGATTAATTGTATTTTGTAAAAAATTATTTTGTGCGAAATTATTTAATTTGGGATAATTTTGTTTAAATTTACTCTACTTATTAAATGATTTTTTCAAAAGCTAATTAAATGATAAATAATTTGATAAAAGATTATAATGATTATATAATTTGAGGGTAGAGGGTGAAAGGGTAACAACTGATTTCGATAACGATCCTCTCATTTAATAGTTTTTAATTCTGCCTTTCCCTCTCTTCTTCAACCCTCTCCCCTCTCTCTCTCTGCAATGCAATTTGCGTTGCTCAACTAAGCAAAATCTCCGAATTGGGTGATTCTTGACAATCCGCAAACTCCTTTTCCCCATTTCTCGATTAGCTTCCCTTACCAAGCTCCAGATCTCTGCAGAAAGGAAGCGAATTTGGTCGGTTTTGCTCTGAATTCTGCAGAGTCGGAGGCAGCACTAGAGATCTGACCTCAGATTTCTCTTTGCTGCTTCTACTTCGATATAGGGGTTTTACGGGCTAAAGTTTCGATCTTGGGGGATGACGGGTTGGAGGTACAAGGCTGGCTTGTTCCTAATAGCTGCCGTTGTTGTCATATGGGTATCTTCAGCTGAAGTTACTCAGGTTTGCCGTTTGCCCCCCTTCTTTGTGCTGTTCTAGGGTTCTTGAGCTGCCAGATTCTTGGATCTCGAACTTTTGGGCTTCGTTTTTGTTTAATATGTTACTGTACTATGCGGCCATTTGCTCTTTTACCTGTTTGACTGCCCTAATTGATTGCTGTTCATTAATTGCTAGAAATTCTTGGGTTTTGTAGATGTTTGTAGTTGTGGAGTGCCGGTTCTAATTCTTTTGACGGTTCAAATCAATCTTTAAAGGGTACAAAATTGTTGGTTTAGATAGCTGTTATAGCTGTTTTTAACTGGTGCAAATAGGTAAACCTTAAAATTGGGATAGTGCTGGGAAGAAGGTAAATAAGTATGAGGGAACCTTTGCCAGGAAGAGCTTGCTGGTGGAATTTACTTTAAATATGCTTATGTGTTCATTATAGAGGATGGAGCACATAATTATGCCCTTGCTTCTTGTAAAAGCTACATAATTTGTGCCTGAAGTTCCCTTTTCTAGAAATTTTACAACTATGAATAGTACTTTCAAATAAGCCTTTGTAATGGTTTGTGCTATATGACTTACATGCTTGAGACTTGAGAGGTGTGTTTGGTTGTTTTTTAGAGTGTTTGTCATGATAATTAACAAGACATGCTTTAACATGCTCCGTCATTATCTATATGACAGGGCATATTTAACGATTATAAGCAGCCGTTTGCAATTACGTATCTGGGAGCTTCTCTTATGGTAGTTTATCTTCCGATAGCCTTCATTAAGGATTGGTTCTGTGATAAATTGAAAAGCTGCTCTTCTAAAGGTCGCAAAAATGCAGAGTCTCTGAGTGGATCTCCTCGTGAAAGTGGGTCTCCTCGTAAACTTGTTTCTCCTCGTAAGGTTATTGGGGAGCAAAGCGTGTATGAGGTAGAACTTACAATAGGTTTTGCAAAAGATGACAATGAGACAGACTTTAATATTGACGAGGAGAAACCATTGGTTATGAAACTCAAATCTGATGAACATCCAAAGAAGCAGGGGAAGGAGCTTACAAGGAGGGAAATTATCACTAATGCATTTTATATTGCTCCTCTATGGTTCATTACAGAGGTATGTTTATAATTAGTTTTTATGAACTTATTCAGGTTCTTTTATTTATTCTGAAATTGCAATCTTTATGTTCATGTATATTGGATAAGGATTTCATATGTAATGTCAGTTATTTAATTTAGAGAGTATAGGTTGTGACGAACTTCACCTCTAAGATGAACTCTCTAGCCTCTTACTATGATGTAAAGTTCATGTTTGAGTTCCTTCTATTACATGAAATAATTCACTGAATTAATTCACCATGTTATAACTTATAGCCAACAACGTGAATGGACTGCTCTTAGAAGTTTTCCTTGGATATTCTAAAATGATGCATGATAATAGTACACTCCTTATTCATTCATGTAGGGAACAGGCTACACATTTAAATTAATTTCACAACTAAAACATAACAAAGAGCTGCAAAAGAACTATACTCTTTTTGTGTTCTATTCTATTAGGGGCTAAGATTTATGTTCTTACTGGCTGCAGTATCTTTCAAATGCTGCCCTTGCCCGTACAAGTGTTGCAAGTACAACAGTGCTGTCTTCGACCTCTGGGCTTTTCACTCTTTTTATTGGTGTTTTCCTAGGCCAAGATTCTCTGAACATGGCGAAGGTAATTGCTGTCTTCGTCAGCATCACTGGTGTCGTCATGACAACTTTTGGGAAAACTTGGGCAAAGGATGATGGTCAACTTAGTTCTTCACTGTGAGTCTCTTGTTCTGTTTACCCATTTAACATTTCAATTCATCTGGCCTCAATTATTATTTTGGTATAGAATGATAATTCTATACGGTGGAATTTTGTGGCCTTATTATTGACGAAGTATGATAGCCTTCTAGCAGTTAAACTGTACTTCAAGAAGTATTGGTTTGGTATTGACCTGGATTAGTGAGTTGGGTGTTTTTTTAGCTATTCACTTCTGTGATACCACGGCTACTGTGTTAATAAACTGTACATAATAGTGATTGCTCAATGCATCTTTTCTCTTTCAAGTTAGATCAAAATTAATGGTGACATTCTTGGTCTGGGTGACTGGGTGTTGGCTTGATCAAAATTAATGACTGTTGACATGCTTTGTGAATCAGCCTCTTCTTTTCAAACTTTGCTTATTCCATTGCATTGCTTAGGTGATGACTTGCACCTGCAATTGTTTCTTTGTAGAGATGGGGAGCACTCACTTTTGGGGGATCTATTTGGTCTTCTTTCAGCACTAGCATATGGCCTATTTACTGGTTAGTTTAAACCGTCTATTCTTTGCTTCCTATAAATATATCATTTTTAATTTACATGATGACATCTTGTTTGTTATGTTGACCAGTGCTCCTAAAAAAGCTTTGTGGTGAAGAGGGAGAAAAGGTGGAGGTCGAGAAGCTATTTGGGTATATTGGGTTGTTTACTTTGTTTGCACTTTGGTGGCTTGGTGAGATTTCTTATTTATTTAAAGATTTTGGTTGCCCTTTTGAATGATTTTACATGTCTTGTTCAGCTAAATGAGAACTATCCTGTTGGTTTCCTCTTCAGTATGGCCATTGACAGCTTTAGGAATTGAACCAAAGTTCACCATTCCTCATTCGGCTAAACTTGACGAAATTGTGCTGGCCAATGGTTTAATTGGAAGTGTTGTCTCAGATTACTTCTGGTACTGTATTGAAATGTCCCTTTTTACCGCAGTTAATTTATTTTTTATTCTCCCATGGATTCTTATATTAGTTTTCCCATCTTGCCTCTTCAAGGGCATTGTGTGTTGTTTGGACGACTCCACTAGTGGCTACATTGGGGATGTCCCTCACCATCCCTCTTGCTATGGTAGCTGACATGATGATTCACGGGCGTCACTATTCGATGATCTACATTCTTGGATCTTTACAGGTATATTTTCATAAATTGGACGTGGAAATAATGTAACTTATCATGCTGTCTTCCATTTGCCCTTGTTTATGGGCAAGATTCTCCATAACTTCCCAAACTCTCATCTTTCCTTTCCTAAAAGGCTAAAATGGAGGCATCTTAAAATTTAAGTATGGAAGATAATGGACTTTATTTAAATAGGGATGAGATTTTAAGAGTGTAGAAGTCAGTTCTTTTCTCTCATTTGAGAAGTTTAATCACTGCAAATCCCATCAATGAAATAAAATCTCTCCAGAATTGGTTCTTGTTGAACGCAATTGAGGAAAATAATTCTTCTTTTCATTAACTTTTCATCCTTCTATATTGCTTCCCACATCACTTCTCTTCAATCATCTTAAGCCTTCATGAATTGATGTGCTCCTTATGGGTGTTTGGATTAAGCCCTTAAGTATTGTAAGGAGATCTTTTCTAAAACTATTCGAGGACAAGCCAGATATGGGTGCGTTTGGATTACACCACATACTGCATTAACTTGCATCATAATGCATTATGGTGTAATCCAAATGCACCCTATATACGCATTATACCCATTTATGTAGATTTGTCATGCCTTCCATTTTTCACGTATTCTTTCGCGTATTGTAGGTGTTTGCTGGTTTTGTAATTGCAAATGTTGCAGATCGAGTCTCCAAGCTACTGGGTCTATAGCACATGCTGAACGCAACATGCTGTTGCTTTTGTTTTTTAGTTGTTGTCTTGTCTTCATTTGACGGTTGCGTGCAATGTCAAAGAAGGATTCTGGCACAGGATCAAGGGGAAAGCTGCAAAGAAGCTTATTGTGGTTCAGAGTTGCTATAGCCTATTCATCATATTTTGCTCTTGTCAACTTGTATGATTTTTCTTTGTTCTGAATATATACCACAGCTTATTCTTTTTAGGGGATGACCAAAAACAATAATTCAGAATCAAAAGCCAAGTGCAGCTTGTGTTTCATTGTGCATTATATTGATGCTTGTTAGAAACTGTGTATTACTTGCTCTATGGCTCTTCAAAGTTCAAATTGATTATGGTGATATTTCAATAAACTCTATGAAGTTAGTAAATTTTTTTCAAACTAACTTTGTTGGAATCTTATTGTGGTTGTCAGCTGTTTTTTTTATTTCTATAATTGTTGATTGGGAAAGAGTAGAATGAATTGATATGCATTTCTAAGATGCTACATTTAGAGTTTACATGAAAATTCATACACTAAACATCAAATTTGCAGGAATGAGGTAACGGAATCTAGGAAATGATAATGTCATTGTGCTATCATCATGACTGAATTTCTTGAGCCAAGAGAATTTTAATGAAGAAGCCATGATACTTGAGGATTTCTCAAACACTAATCAGCAATATCAATATGAAACCATCAGCTGAGATTAACTAACACTTTCCTATTTACATCAATCTCACCAAGACCCCCGTGCACTTCAAAAGCAAAGACTATGATGAGTCTACAATAGCAGCAGATGCTAAAAGAGCTATATTTTGTGTAAGTAACAATGGATGGATAAAAAAAACTCAAGAAATAAACAAAAATGGACATTTGCTGAATGCAAATGTTGTTGCAGTTTATAATGTTTGCTCAAAACCCTTTGATACTTTCTTCATACTGAAATTCCACCTCAAATACCGCATTTGCTCCATAATCAAGTGTGCCACAAAGATCAACTATATGTTAACATATATTTTGGATCCTTTTTAAAGCAGAAAGCAATTCAAGCTCTTGTGATCCACTTAACCCAGAAATTAGATTTTCAATACACGACGCTTTGATTTGAATCCTTCTGTCAACCATTAGACTTGCAAGCTTTGCAGCTTCAGCAATATAGTTCTGTCTACAAAGTCCATCTAGAAGAAGACCATACACATCACAGTCAATAGACAGCAGAAGTCCCTTCTTCTCAAATGTTCCATATAAGTTAAAACCATCAAGAGCCCTTCCTTCTAAGCAAAGGGCTCTAATGAAACTACTGCTTGTCGCCCTATCAGGCTTCACTGAGCTCATCCACATCCATGTGAACAGTTTTTCAGCCTCATCAAGTCTTTTGACCCTCAACAAGGATAACATAAGGCAACTGTAACAATCCCCTTGTTTGACACTACCACCAGCAGCAATCTTATGGACTAATTCATGGGCTTCACTGATAAGCCCTTCTGAGCACAGTCCTGCAACCAAAGCATTAACCGTCACACGATTTGGCGCAACACCCAGGGTTTCCATTTGATCCAATACACGCAATGCCTCGGTAAACTCTCTTTTTTCACAAAATCTCTGAATGACAGAAGTGTATGTAATCACATTAGGGCTACAATCTCCACCTTGTTTCTCCATTGCTTCTAATAACTCCATTGCCTTTTCAATACAGCCAGACTTCAATATACCATCAAGAAGTGCAGAATAAATAACTGAATTCACAGCAATTCCATTGCTTTTCATGACCTTGATCAAATCACAAGCATTCTCTATCCTTCCTACACCACAAAACCCCTTAATCATCTCCAAATAAGTAATGACATCAGGATAACAGCTGCTCAAGCTCATCTCCTCCATCAAAGCTATGGCTGAATCCACTTCACCCTTCTCACTTAACAATCTGATAACTACATTATACACTGTAGTATCCGGCCTACACCCGAATTCCACCATTCTTCTCAATACCCACAAGGCCTCATTAGCAGCCTTAGCTTCTTTACATAATCCCAAAACAATCTTAAATAGCTTAACAGTCACAACACAACCTTCCAATCTATAGGCATCCAAAATACCAGTAATCATTTCTGGTTTCTGATGGATTTCGAACAATTTACAAGCCTTACCGTACATGTAACGGGCGTGCCTGTAATTCGACTGAGCACCAGCCCAGACGAAGAATCTGAGACCGAGATGAGCATGGTCAGTTGAAGAGCATTTGTGGAGTACCTCGCTCACGCTGGAGGTGTCCAATTTCGCCTTGATGGTGGCGAGGGTTTTCTCGGGGTTTTGGGGGGTTTTGAGCAAATGGGTGTAGAATTTGTCAGCTGCCATGGAGGAAGAAGAAACTGTGGAGAGATAAAAGGCGGTCGATAAAGAAGGGGGATTTCTGAGACGAATTGAGCCGCATAGAGTGGAAAGCGCCATTGGAAGAAATTTGGGGATTTGGAGCTGAAGATGCTAATCGATCTCTCCCTCTCTCGTCTTCCCTAATTTCGTCTCCTAAATCCACATTCGAAGTGAGAATCGGTCAATTTATAAGGTGGGGAATTCAATTTCGGGCTGGGAAGATGGATTGAAGCTCCTGAATTTAGTGCACAGTATTGATTACGATGGATTTGCTGACAAGGGTGTTATTGTCTAAGCCCTACATGGATCGAGAACTTCAATTGTACGAATCCTGCAACTGTTAAAGTGATGCCCTTTTGGCGCGCTGTCATCTTATTTCTCACTTTTTCTCCAAATCCTTTGCTCTCTTGTTCAATCCCTTTCACTCGGTATCGTTTGTGCTCCAATATATGAACAATTTGAAGAAAATTTGTGGTGGTATTTTCACAAAACCATCTACCTTTGTTGCACCACTAAAATTCAGGTAAATCTGATGTATAAAAATAGTTCATGTAGATAAATTTGTCATTGAGGTGATTCTTACAAGAATTAAATGAGTGCGATTTGAGATTAGCTCAAGTACATTACACTCATTGCAACAACTTCTTACCTGAATGAAGATCTTATGTGGTAGATTTGGATTAGTAGTTTAAATAAAGTCATTACACTCATTGAACACCCTTCTTACCTGCCAAATTGCATATTTATTAATGTGACTTAATCTGGCAGTGAGCAGTTTATACTAAATGCAGCATAAGCGTCTTTTAACATTACAAGAGGGAGATTTGAACGTTAGGTTCTACTTCTACTAGCTATATGGAATTACATATCAATGGAGCAACGAACATAGAATAAACTATACTCATATACTACCCTCTAAAAGAATAGATGGTTTCAATGCATGACATAGCCGTAATTGCTCCATCAAGATGAAGACTGTGTATGGGAAAAGATGAATAATGCTGATCTTCCAATTAAGCCAATGAACAAACCTTATCTGCAAATCAACAAAAACAAACAAACAAATATTCATACTTGTTAAGCTAATGCTCTCACTGAAATAGGCAACAATTATATTTCTTGCTATAGTTCACGCCTTAGAGAGAAGTGCTTGCTTGCTTTTCTTCCTCTATTTCACATTTCTGTTATTTTCCTTTACTCGAGTTACCAAACAAGTATGGAGTTCCTTTCGAAGTGCTAATAGCTAACAGCATGCATTGCACACCAGTCTACACGCTTGCAAAAAAAAAGCAAGGAGGACTCCAATAACAGGCCAGCTAAAGAATTCTGACTTGACTTATATGCTAGATTGCAAAAACAACAAAAAGTATTACCTTGTGTTGAAATGCTGCAGCAAAGGCGCGTGTCATCAATGTAAGTTGCTTGTAATCCCATCATCCATGAACCAACTGACGTGTCATCATGTGCATATGTTTTGAGAGATGCACTGAAACAAGGTACCCACCAAAATTAAGAAGGCAGTACATGCATTGTGGTATGTAACTGAATGTATAAATGTTGTTGAAACATGCTATAAGAAAGAGCCCTCATGTACATTGTCGACAATCAACATACATTTTACATGTACATTGTTAATAATGTCATTCAGTATACATTTCACTCTTGCCATCGTGTTTTCTTTAAATCAAAATTCCGGTCCTTGAGGAAGTTCTAGTGACGACGATACAGTCTTGACATTTCCTGATTCAGTTAAATAAACAATGCGACAGAGCATTGATTCTCACACTACACAGATAAAAGAGGAGCTGACCTGTTTACAAAAATATAGTGAGCTAAACTTTTAGATAGGATGAGAAGTGACCCGCCAGCATGTCGAAAATACCTGCCACAAATGACCAGTGTGATTAACTAGGTGAACATTGTTCATCATCAAAAGAATTCAATAGGAGAAGAAACAATACAAAACAATTTTTATTGAATTGCCTGCAAGTTTGAACTAACAGGAGGAGTTATTTGCATGTATCCTTGGAAAAGCTGTAGCCATATATTAACTTCCATTCTAAGAAAAGGTAGTTTTAATACTAGGAAGAGAGCTAAATGGAAAATGTGCCCCTTGCATGTTAAATTCCTTTGCTTCAAATCTCAATCAGCCAAGACCACGCAGATGTGAAACATTAAAAGAGTAACCAGCAATTTCAGCAGTAACAGAGTAAAAAAATTCAGAGCAAATTGACAGGACATGTAGTGATATTTTTATTGCACTCACGTTTTCTTATCCCCAAATTTCCACCAATCAGGCTCATACCACTGCTTCCCCCTGCAAAATCAATAAAGTTTCAAGATCAATTGAAAAGATTTCGCAGAAGCTAAAGGATCAGGTCTATATTTCCAGCAGCAAGACCAAGCTGACAAAGAAGAAACCAAAGTTATTTAGAAGGGGAAAAAGTCTAGAGCTGTAGACATCAATAACTAAATAGTAGTCATGATAATTGTATCTGACAACTAAATTTGGAAATAGCTGCAAGGTACTTATACGTTCGCATATATTGAATGGATCCGATTGCAGGAAATAACATAAGCCTGGGTAAGCAATAAATCACCCAAATAATGATTAATGACCGTTTATTAATGGTGGGATAACCTGTGTATTAATTGCACACACTTATTAGTTCATGTCATTACAGACCCATATAGTTTGTGTTGATCATGGCTCACTAACAATTCGTGTTATTTCGTGCAATTAAATTTATTTTCCTGGTAGATAGAAAACTGAGGTAGAGACAGTCAAGGGAAGCACTTGGTTGATGCATTAAATTTACACCTATTTTCCTGTTTCTTAACTTTTCTCGCAGATTATCCTACAAATATATGACTGTATATTATTTTTCTATTTATCAACTAAGTTTTCAGAAACCTTTTATCATATAGAGCCTCAATTCATCTATTATGTATCTCACTTACTACATTTTTTCTTAAATCTTCTTTCCACAAACCAACTGACTTTACACATTAGATAACATATTTCTGGAATCTGTACAATACAAAGAGGCAAAAAGGAAAGATATGATAAAAGGGGTGGATTATTTACTCTTCAGTAACAACTTCTCCAGACTTCATACATCCGATATAAGCACTTTCTTGACCACGGCGTTTCTTGAGAAGTTCAATTAGTCCATCTGTTAACCAAACGCTCAATGTTAAATTCAATATCAAACATGCACTTGGTGAGACATTAAAGAGACCGTTTTTAAAAAAAAAAAAAAGGGAAGTTCTATGAGCTACCAAGATCAAGGTTAATGTTGTCATCAACTTTCACATAGAATTCTGCATCCCAATTCTGAGCTGCAGTGGTAAAGAAGAACTTTGCTTTCTTAGGTAGCTCCTCCTCAGCCTCCTCATGACCATCCTGAAAAGCATCATAGCACAAGTTCGTCACCAGCTCTCACAGTCAAAACTAACTTCAGAAAGAAAATCCAATTCAATTTGTGTAGATGGACAGATACCAGTTGAATAGATATCTCATGACATCAGATCCTTTTAAAGGATTGTTGCATAGGTAATTCTTTAGAGGACTTCAAATTCACTTTTGAAATTTGTGTTTTTTTAAAATACTATGAAATAAATGAAAAACTTGAGCTTACAAGTATCAGGAAATCCTTAGTTTTCCGATTTTCCTCATCAATATTGCGGTCCAAGCTATCACCACGATTGGGACTGCCAGAATGCACAGTGAAAAGTAATCAACGGTAGCTACGATAATGACTAATATCTAACTAGAAAAAACCATTGACAAACCACCTCGTCCGTACAAAGGACTGATTCTAAACATATAAAATCATATTAGATTACTGTGTGACACAAGTATATAAATAAGTTCTGGAGTAAGAGAAAAAACCTCCGTCCAATCACAAATCGAATGACAACTCCTTCCTCCTCAAGCTTTTTCATTTTGTCACCTGCAAAAGCATGTAATTTGAATGTTGATAAACGTTTTTCAACATCTCAGTACATCCCCTTTTCCTTCTATTAAAAATTGAACCTTCTTCGAAAAAAATCTCAGTAAATCAAAAGCTATGCAATTAGAAAAACAATTAATACTTTGAAAAAAAAATTGCCTTCAAAGTGGTGGCAATATAATACTAAAAACAGATATGATATAGTTAAGTAGTTTCAAAACTTATAAATGAATGTAATTAATAATAGCTAAAGATATTTTTTTTATCAAAACCATAAAGAAAACATTAAAATGTCAAAAGACGTGATAGAATGATAGATCATAGACACAAAAGTGTGTTTCCAAGCACCTGAAATATATTCATCCCACACAACTATCTATTTCACAATTCAGATTAACACCTAAAAATTGCTTCTTTAGATACAGAAGAAGAATAAGGAGATGAGCAGACAACACATCAATTTCAGAGGTTGAAATTCACCATGTTACTGTTACTGCATTTGATGATATTAAAAGTTGATTGACTGGCATCTAGAATATATTGGATTGATAACTTAAACCTTAGTTAAGACACAGGATGAGCAGACATATTACATAAACAGATTATTCATGGACTGCTTAAGAGAACAAACCTCTTGGCATCCAGGAGCCTCTAAAACTATTGCGCTTTAAGCGACTTCCAAATCCAGTGTAAACTCCAATTACAGCAAGAAGCTTCTGATGGTCATTCTGTTTTCTTTGATTCTGGAGATAACCTTGACTCTTTGCCAAAGTTAGGTCCATCTCAACTTCCACAATTTTTTTCTGCAAGTCCCTAAAATTTAAGTGCCAAAATCCAAAGACCCAGAAAGTAACGTTTGCATCAGTCAGCAGTTCATTTAGAATTTTAGAAAGCATGTCTTAGTAAGCACGTGTATAGAGGTTCATGTAGTATCAAGCATGCATATCCAAGGAAATTTTGGTGCCATATGCATCTTTGTATAGGAGGGAGAAGGAGAAAGAGAAATTACTTGCATCCGAAGATCACTAACTTATCTTCAACTGATAGGACTTTTGGCTTCTGCAACAAATATAAGATAAAAAAAAATATCATTAATCCAACAGCTTAGGGTAGTTTTCAGTTCTGACCATAAGGAACATATATTAACAAGAGCATTGTGTCCTCCATCTTTTGTCAAAGTTCTGGAATAGCCTTTTTCCTTGGTCCATTTTGGTCCGAAGTAAAATACATGGGCGTGTCCTTGAGATTTAGATACGTAAGGAGAACGAAAGAAGACAAAGAGGTCACTTTGAGTATCAGAGTGGAAAAAATGAAAGTTTTCAGTACCAAAGTGAAACAAGTGAATATCTTGGACCAGCATTCAAATCCTTTTAGCAAGGATGAGCATGAAAGAGCTCATGATTCAACAAGAGACCAAGCTAGAGAAAGGGAGAGACCTGAGCCAAATTTTTCTGGAGAAGGGTCATAAGCAAAGTTCTGCTCTCAGCATCTTGCCATAATCTATAAGATGATGAAAATATAATGACAATCAATATCAAGAAGAAGTCACAAATTTTACACAAATTAATTTCTGCGAACATTGTGAAGCTCCTATTGTTAGTAACCGACGAGCTTTCAATTTTCACATCACATGATCACAGCAAGGCCAACTAATTAGGCTCACATATACGTCTGATATAGGTAGGAATAACAAGCAACTTCAAGAAATGATCACAGCATATGAACCACCTTCCTAACATGTTAATTTTGAAGGGTTGTTTTACAGTTCAACTAATTGTATTGAAATGGTCGATACTAATACAAACCCCTTCAGATGATGCCATGCTGAAATACAGTTAGAAATTTATTTAAGTGCAGCATCAGAAGTCATATGATCGTCAGATACAACTAAAACCCTAATCCTCATTTACAAATTTCAACCACCAAATTTAATCCGCAATATATGCGCATCTAAGATCCATAACCTAAATCAGTCACTAAGATCAATTGATCAAATCTCCAAGATGACTAGATAACCATAGACAGAATCAAAGGCTTCATCCCACTAAAATCAATCAACAGTTACCAAAGTAACAATTTTTTTTCCCTAGCAGATCAAAATTCAATCAAATCATACCTTCCAGCTACGTAGAGCCAGGCGACGCAAGAGAGAAAAACTAGGAGAATGGTAGCGGTGGCGCTAGTTTGAGAGGAACTGTGCGATTTAGATCTCCATCCGCCTTTCCTCTCCGCCTTAGTGGCCGACGCCATTGCCGTAGTAGGCAAGGAACTGTCCATTTTCTCCGATTCCGATTGATCTCTGTCTCGATCTCAAACGGATAACGCAGCCCCTATTATTATGTAATAGTGTGTGAATTGCCTGGATTGCAGCGACAGGATCGCAAACCTTCCCAAATCAGCTGAGTGATACTCTGAACCAAAATGGTCCTATTGTTCACTGTATCGGTTCTGGGATGATACTGTTGAGTAATTGTATTATTTTTAGGGGCGTTGACAGTGTTGGACGAAATCCACGACCAACGGGATTTCAGGAAGATTTGAAGTTCATATCTTTTTTTTTTGTCAGAAGTAGACATCTAGTACTAGCGTTTTACTGGTTTTAGTCTTCTCCCTATTAATTGAACAAAATTGTATGTACACAAGACAGAAAAAAGTTCCTATTTGAGTTCAGAAATTTCAAGATTTTGAACTTTCATATTTGAATTTTGAAGGATTTATAAAATTTATATTTATTTTATAAATGCATATATGGATTTAAAATTTAAGAGATTAGTATAGTTTTGTAAGCCCCTGTTGTTAGAGTGGCCTATCATATATATTCTTGAGTACATGTATTGAATGAATAGCCTAGTAGGTATTACTATATATTTATACTTCATTCGTCCCCATTTGTTTGTCAATTTTTTTTTTGTTTTTTTTTGTAATAAGGAAGTCAGTGTCCTATAAATTTATTAAGATAAAAGAGAGTCATTCCTAACAAGATGCACAAGTTCACTAGAAAGATTTTGCAACATAAATTCAGTAGGTTGAGAATAAACAACAAAATTAACATCTAAATTCCTAGAATACTTAGCAATGCAATCAGCTAAAGCATTGGCGTTACGAGAGATATGGAAAATATTATCTGCTGCAGAGCCTTGAAGAAGAAGAAGACGGACTTCCAGGAGCAAATGATAATCCTGATGTGGTTGAAGTGGAACAACAAGATTTAACAATTGGCACACTTAAAGAGAATCACATTTAACAACCAGATTATCAATGTGCAAAGTGGATGCCAATTGAGGCCATATAAAAGTGCAAACAGCTCAGCTATGAGAGGTGAACAAAATTCACAAGAAAAAACATATACTGAGATGAATTCTCCATTACAATCACGGAATACTCCACCACCACCCGCAAAAGAAGTATCATTAATGATTGATGCATATGTATTCAGTATTAGGATCAAAATAATACAAGTCCCTAAATAATAATACAAGTCATTAGTGTTAAATTGATCATTAGTAATTCATCCCAGATATATCTTATGGACCTCTTCTATCATAAGAAATAATACAAGTCCCTAAATTTTTTTAGAGATTGTAAATAAAAACAAGGTATATATACTGTTTCCACCTCAATTTTTATATCTCTTTACTTTTTTAATTCCATTCATACCCTTTTGTAAACAACTAACAAACAAGCTATTCCAAATATACCTTTTTTAATTTTAGTTTCCAATTTCAAATTATCCTTTAATTTGATTCTAATGTTAATGATAAAAAATTATACCATTAATTATAACAATCATAACAAGCTTGTTATTTTGATCCTAATACTGAATATAATTAACAAAATCAACTTAACACATAATCAAAAAGGTAAATGAATGGGATAGATTTGGAAATAATCAACAAAATTATAGCCTTAATAATGAATTTTGTAATGATATAATCAACAACATTATACCGTTATAAAAATCATAACATGCATTTATTATAGCCTAAGGTGGGAGAATGTTAAAATTTGTGTACTTGTTAAAAAGAAATATGCCTTTTTCATATGGTATAATCGGTTAATGAGTCATATAGTCTACCAAATAAAGCTTGTTTATACAAAAAAAAAATAGTATAAGTTGTTATGATTTTTAAGAAGTTAATATTTGTTCGGGGTAAGGGTGCGTACATCTCGACCCCCAGATCTCGCTCATTTCGAGATTCGTCTGGATAGTTGTTGTTGTATTGGATATTGGAAATGCTTGGTGAGTTTGGTTTCAACTACTAATTTTATGACTAATTATCTTCCTCAATGGATAAAACTTTGAAATCGAAGGTACATGATTATAAGTTATTTGGTGAGTTTAATTTCTAGCTTTGAGTTTAGTGATTTGAATGAATCTTAAAATTTTTTAAAATTGTTTGCATGTTAAATCCATCAAAATTACTTATTGTCGACCACAAGCATGAATGGTGAGGCTAACATGTATTCTACAATCATACAATAAAACTCATTTACATGCCTTCGGGCATCAAGTGACCTTGGTCCTTAAAAGGGTAAACAGTAGACTTCTTACAAATTTTGGCAGTGCTTTGCAATTATGTACCGGAAACAAGTCACGCAATTGAATTCTTTCAAAAGATACGGATACACACTTCTCTTGAGCCTCTCTCTACACAGTTTTGCCCGTGGACATTCATTCGGATTTCCGGTGCGCGTCGTAGGCCACTCAGTTTTCCGAACGAAGGCACGTCGTGCTGTGTTCCCACTTCCCAAGCCTATCGCTTAAAAAGCTTCTACTTTTTCCCTCTTTCTCAACCAGTGCGGTCCGATTCTTACTCTGCGTATTCAAGTCAAGCTTCACTGATTTCGTTCCTTTGTCAAAGTTGTGTTAAATTAAGTGGAAATTCGATCAATTTTCACATACTTCGAATAATTCCTGTTGCGGAATTGGCACTTCATCGGCGAGATTGAAGCTATACTCCGCCATTAGAGGGGGAGTGAATGGTACAGAGAGAAATCGAGAATGTTGACCATGCTAAGGTATTGCAAGCCCTCATTCACCACGCTTTCTCTCCCTTATCTCCCTCTATCGCGAATTCCATACCGCCATAGAACAGCCTCTATCGCTAGAAATGGCGCCTTTGTGAGAAGAGTTTGCTGCTTTTGCACTGCGGCTGCTCCTGGGACGTTGGATTCGGCGGCTGGTAATGGTGATGGTAAATTTTCGTCGGGCGAAGGGGGAAAGAAGGAATTTTGGCTGTATAATACGATGAATAGGCAGAAGGAGGTGTTCAAGAGTAGAGTGCCTGGGAAAGTGGGAATGTACGTATGTGGGGTTACGGCTTATGATTTCAGCCATATCGGCCATGCTCGTGCTTATGTCACCTTTGATGTTCTTTACAGGTTCTCTCTCTGTCCTTCTCTTGTAGATTGTATCAATTTCATTTAGCTTGAATTTTGCTCATATGTGGAAGTTTTTGTTTTGAGAGGTCTAAAGATTGATGATTTCAGGATATTATGCTTTGAGTGAAATTGCTTTGGATGAACATGGGTTTGATATGCAAATGTTTTTAATTGCTAAAAATTGTTTGCTCAATGTTGTCAATGGTTGGCCAAATTTATCTCATTGGTGAAAAAATTGCAAGTACAATATGGAAATACCGTGTCTTTCTGGTTCAACTTATAACTTGAAAGATCAGCTGCTTATACCAAAAAATGTTTGTATATAATTTTTTGGTGGCACAAAGTGGAAAACTGGAATGGTTCCATAATTAAAGTAGTCAGTTAGAGGGAAATTAGTGTGTGCGTGTATGATAAGCGTATTGATTGACTAAAAAGGTATACGAAAGGCGAAAGCTAGTTATAGTCATTGATTTTGTTAGTGATTCTCTGATCCATATCTAAAGGCACAATCCAATAACCATACCCTGCTCAAATTTAATCTCGAGATTGGCCTGGTGATCACTGGTGCTGAACTTTGTGCAGGCAACTAAAGTTTTTGGGATATGAAGTTTGTTATGTTCGAAACTTCACCGATGTGGATGACAAGGTTAGTTGAGCTGCAGTATCAGTGTCTACTTATGCAGAAGGGACAGGACTATTTTTGCCCATATGCTTATTAAAATTTGGCTTAGTTCTTTGTTTCAAAATGAACACATGAGCTGCTGGTCATGGAAGTAAATATTATTCAATAGAAAGTAGATATTTTTTCAACTATAGAGGTGCATCATAACCTTGGTGGCTTTGGTGCTTATAAAAGGATTCATTTACTTCCCAATGCAAAAGTGGTATACTCATTTGAGTTTGTAGTCACTATGCTAATATTTTACATCGTATGTTTAGGCATCACATAGTTTGTTGTACTTTTGTTACATCTAGGCTTAATACTTTTTACTCGTGTACCAACTATCTTATATATGTATGACAGGATTGCTGAGTATGGAATTTTCCAATTCTGTAGATAATTGCTAGAGCAAATCAGCTGGCAGAGGATCCAATAGACCTGAGCAAACGCTTTTGTGATGAATTTCTTCAAGATATGAATCATCTTTATTGCTTACCTCCTTCAATACAACCACGTGTTTCTGATCACATACCTCAAATTATTGACATGATCAAACAGGTGCTTGTTTCTTTCTAGTCAAAATGTTCTTTTAGATGAATTCCAGCATTTCACAAGCTAAAAAAACAGTCTCATGGCTACCGCATCTGCATTTAGTGTTGGAAAGTCGTTATCAATTTTATTCCAAGTAAAGAGGTAAAGCTTGTCTGATCGAGGTTTCTATGGGAATAACATGCATAATGTGCATAATTGCTTTACATGAGTTTTCCAGCATCTTGTTTTTCTTACTTTCCCAGTAAGATGGATGAGCAATATGTTAACAATCGGCTTGATCCATGGTTTCCTCTTCTGTAGATAGTTGAGAATGGATATGCCTACAGTGTAGATGGGGATGTCTACTTTTCAGTTGAGAAATTTCCTGAATATGGACGGCTGTCTGGCCGGAAGTTGGAAGATAATCGAGCTGGTGAAAGAGTTGCCATTGATTCAAGGAAAAAAAATCCTTTCGATTTTGCTCTATGGAAGGTGACCTTTCAACTTGAACAATACTTTAATCTTTATAATTAGACATTCACAGCCATGTTTTCAAGCTTCTAGCTTGAATGCTGTAACTACATTAAGCTTCTAGCTTAAAAGTAGCTTTTTATGTTTAACTTTTTGCCTGAATAGATGATTCTCTTTGTTGAAGCTAGTTAACTTGTAATTGCATTTCTCCTGTTTGTATTAGTTTCCAGTCTTCCTGCTATTAAAATGTGTTTGATGCTCCACAGTCTGCAAAAGAAGGAGAGCCCTCATGGGAAAGTCCATGGGGTCCTGGAAGACCTGGATGGCACATTGAATGCAGTGCCATGAGTGCTGAATATCTAGGCTACTCTTTTGACATACATGGTGGTGGCATGGATCTTATGTTTCCCCACCATGAAAATGAAATTGTTCAGAGTTGTGCCACTTGTAAAGAAAGTAATGTTAGTTACTGGGTACACAATGGTTTTGTTACCGTTGACTCAGAGAAAATGTCAAAATCACTTGGCAACTTCTTTACCATTCGGCAGGTAAACAAATCACAAAAGTTCCCTCAGTTAATGATTGAGTCTGATGATACTTGAACCATCTTAGCGTCTTATTTTGTAGGTTATAGACCTCTATCATCCATTGGCTTTGAGACTTTTCTTGATGGGGACGCACTATCGTTCTCCTATAAACTATTCAGATGTACTGCTGGAAAGTTCTTCAGAACGCATTTTTTACATATACCAGGTGACTCTAGAATCTTTCTGAACTTTGATCAGTTATCTTTGGGTATTTCTTCTTAAGGTTTCACTTTACTGGATAGCACCAAGTAAGAGGCACAACCAACTAGTCAATTTCTTGTTTACTGTGATCGGTTCTGGATAACTAACAACTAAGAAGAATTATTTTTAGTTGTACACTTCTACATAGGGTAAGCACTATGGTTAATCACTTGATTCACTGAGTGGAAGGCCTTCTGGATGGCCCATTTTTAGGAAGCACTTTCTTATCCATCTAGGTTGTATTTTTGCATCTCTCGTTTTAAATATCATGTTATTGTACCATTATATGGGTGATCATAAAAAGAAAGAGAGAAGAAGAGAGTATTGAGTTTTTTTTTTTTGCTGTACAATTCAATACATGTATTGGATAACATCTGAATTTTCTATTTGTCTCGCATTGTCATGGACCCTTTTAGTAAACTTTTGAAGACAATATCTCATGATTGCAACGATGCTTCAAAAAATATTTGGTTGTACTACTCCAAGATATACTCAATATCATTCTCTTTACTCATTTGCACTGCACTAATGCCATCCAATATCTGGTATAAACTTTGCAGGCGTTGCATGATTGCGAAGAAGCTCTGAGTCAGCACGATTTAGCCAGCCAAAAGGACTCTATTCCTAATACAACCATGGATTGCATAAATAAATTCCAAAACGAGTTCTTGACTTCAATGTTAGATGATCTTCACACCCCAGTTGTCCTCGCTGCACTTTCTGACCCATTGAAAATAATCAATGATCTTCTGCACACTCGTAAGGTACTGATAGTCATTAAAGCTGTTTCTATTAATTCAGAGAAGTATACCGTGCTTAGTTTATTAATCTGATTGTTTCTTCCTGTCAATGAACTGCTTAGGGGAAGAAGCAACAGATGCGAATTGAATCACTTGCTTCCCTTGAGAAAAGCATCAAAAATGTGTTGACTGTCCTTGGATTGTTGCCTCCAAGTATATCCGAGGTAAGAAAAAGTATCTTTTTTCTTTTAGAAATTCACATTGTGGTTATTAATATGTAGCCCTTGGTGAATTTTTCTACCTGCCAAAAGGTTTTACAACAACTGAGAGAAAAGGCTCTGAAGCGTGCGAAGCTGACAGAGTCGGAAGTTTTGCAAAAGATAGAAGAGAGGGACAATGCAAGGAAGAACAAAGAGTATGAAAAATCAGATGTGATCAGGAAAGAGTTGGCCTCTGTGGGGATTGCTCTCATGGATAGCCCGGATGGAACGAATTGGAGACCAGCTGTTCCCATTGCTCTACAAGAGCAACAACTTGCTCCAAACTGAAAGACTTGATTGGTATCATTCTTTGTATTGCACAATGTAAAATATAGTTGGAATTCTTATTATGGGTATTGTTTTTAGAAGAATTTTGGTCTATTTTTTAACAAGAAATAATCTTATATGAATAATTCTCTGTGGGTGACTTTAGTTTCTGAAATAATGCAGGTTCTCTTTGCAGTGTCTACATTTAGGCCTAAGATTTTATTACGGTACGATGGAAGTGAACCAAAATTTATGCATATTTAATCGAAAATTGAACTAAAAACGCTATACATCTGGGTCCGGTTCTGGAGCCATAACCGGAGCTTGGCCGGTTCCATTGTTCCGGTTGGATTCGAGGCCGGTTCCTCTCGGTTTCGGAACCGAGAGTAACCGGACATAATAATAATAAAACTTGTCCAACTGATAACTCGGCCATTCGGTCACGATTTCACCAAAAATACAAAACCGCGATCTGTCACCTGTGGCCGTTGGAACCGCCAATTCCAAGGTTCTGGGGGTGGTGGAATCGGGACCATAACCTCCCCCGGAACTAAACCGGCAGTGTACGGTCCCGGTTTTGAACCGGCCGGTTCATGATTCCAGACCAAAACCCGCATCGAAATTGAATAAATACATGATTAACTTAAACAATATTGATTTTGATGTGAAAATTGACGCATGATAAACCCAAAAGAGATAAATGACAATGTACCAAAGTTTAGATCATACATTTAATTATGTAACATTGTAATGTAACCAAGATCTCGGCTGTGTTTGAACTTTAAATGCCATTCCCTTTAAATAAGCTCTTGAAAACATTAGAAAACTACCAGCACATTGCACAACAATAAATTAAAATGAAAATCAAAACCCTTCATTTGACACAAAGTGCAATATCACCTCTTCTCTCTCTCACAATTCCGTTAGAATCTTTACTCTTACAACAAAAACCCATAAAGCTCCCACCAACCTCACGCGCCATCCCAAACGCGTGCATCCCACTTCACCCTTTTGAAAAACCATCCAAAATCTTCCCCACGCGCTCTGCTCTCTATCACGGCTGTTTTGTGCATGGGGAGCAAAGCAAAGCAAACGAATCCGAATATATATATATACGCCCACAAACGTTCCCCTTCTCTCTCTCACTAATTCTGTTATCAGATTCATCATTGCATTTTTGGTGGTTTTCTTCTCTGAGCCCGTTTTGCAGGTCATCGCGACAAACAAAAGGGGGGGCGATTGCAGTTTGTGCTCGCTTGCAGACTGGTGCGTAATTAAATCCAATTGCTCCTCACTTTCTTGCTATTCCATGTTTTTGGTGCTCCACTGAGCTTTTTCTCCATGATTCTCAGAGGTTTGAAAATGGAGGTCGGCTCTGTGCACAAATTGGATCACTCCAAGCTCCCGAAACACATTCTAGGTCAAATCGGACACGTTAGAGCAGTCATGGTAAGAGTAATAACGGGAAAACGGATTTGTTTATCTATGAGTCGGCATTTCCTCCATTCTAATGGATACGCATTTTTTCTTTTTACTTTCAGGTTGAAGAGAGGACGAAGAAAAAGGTGTCAGTTTCTTATCCGAGCAAGGAGTCTATGGAGATGTTCTTCGGAAGGGGCGGAAATGGACGCGGGAGGAGGTCAACTTGGCTAATGCAGCCGAATCTTGACTTGGTCTACTCGATGAATATGAATCTTGCGGAGTCAGTGCTCTGTAACCGAATTTCCTTCGAGGAATATGCAGCGAGGAGAGGAACTCGAAGCTTCTGGGCGAATGATTGCTTGTCTGAAGAGCATAATAGCGTTAATGGAGGTATTGGGGTTATTAGGTGGGGTTTGAGAAAGAGGGCTACGTTTGTGAGAAAACACAGGGAGATTAGCGATCGTCTAGTTGTGCTGGAAGTTGAACCGGTGAAAGAGGAAGAAGAAAAGGAGGAAATATCGGAGGAAGGACAGCAGAAAAGGGGGAGGAAGAGGAAACACCCGAGCAAGTATGTGAAGAAGAAGAAGAAAGGCAAGAAGAGAGGACCAGTTGAAATTGGGATGATTATGAAGAAGGATAACGAGTTTGATGATCCCACTTCAGAGACTAAACTCAGGTGGACAAAGGAAAGGTAAATCTCATATTGATTCGTTCTTTTAACATCAGTTACTGAGCTTATTCAAATTCGAATTCTGATAAATGTCTAACATTAATAGGTTCTGGGAAATTTGAATTTCATGATTCATGTTTAATTATATTTGCTTGCTTCCATGGATGTGTGTTTTGACTTTGGGGTTGAGTTAGTTGGTCACTCACTTTGTCACAATGTCACCAATTAGGGTTTTTGACGTCTGGTGCTGTTTGTTTCTGCCTCCAAAAAGGGAAGGAACCTTTTTATGAAGAGAAGGAACTTTTTGATGGAAAGTCATTAGTTTTTCTTTTCTGCTAGCAAAATAAATGGAGCAATGGAATTTTCTCTTTGTTGGTTTCATCAGATTTTCTTAGTATCTGATTTACTCTTTGGACACCAAAATCCCAATTCAATGTCATCTGTTTTGGATATTTAAAAGCATTGCTTTAATGCTCAAAGTAGCTTAATATATGGTATTTTTATTCTGGTTTCACATTTAATAAGGTATAAGAAAGCTGAAAAGAGCATTCTCAAGGTAATGAAGGCTAAAGCAGCATATCATGGGAACCCGATTTTTCGGGCCGATCTAAGAACTGAAGCCAGGAAACTAATAGGAGACACTGGGCTTCTAGACCACCTCTTGAAGCACATGGCTGGGAAGACTGCACCTGGTGGCAAGGAGCGGTTTCGGAGGCGGCACAACCCAGCTGGGGCAATGGAGTATTGGCTAGAGAGTGCTGATCTTGTAAGCTTAAGGATTGAAGCTGGTGTGGAGGATCCTTATTGGATCCCACCTGAGGGCTGGAAGCTTGGGGATTCTCCAACTCAAGACCCTGTTTGTGCTAGGGAGTTAAAGAAATTGAGAGAAGATGTGGACAGCATGAAGAGGTAAATTATTTTGAGGAATTGATTAGACTCTCGTATACTTGTTGCTCTAATTTTGATCTCTATGGTTTGTTAAGATTGATCAAATTCTGATTGGTGAGTTCAATAATATGTTTGTTCATTGCTTGTTGGTTGAGCAGTGAAATTCAGGTTCTGTCTGATGAGAAATTGGGATATGTAAACAAATGCTTGGATGTTGTCCCAACAGTTGCACCCTTGGATGATGGTGAACAGAGGCAGAAGCATCTTTCCATGCCTCTGAAGGTTTGATGCTACTCATCTAGTATTGTTCTTATTCCACTGTCTGTATTGGTAAAATGGTGAATCTGCAATTAATTGGAAAACTAGTCTGCCGGGAAATATGGTGGTAAACTGGTAATGTTTTTTTGAGTTAATTGCTTTGATGGGTTGTTTACTTTAATTATATGATGTTAATATTAACAGGTAGTGCAAGAGGATCTCCTGAAAAGGAAAGCTAGGATTGAGGAGCAGCTGTTGAATGTGGCTAAAGCTCTGGATGATTTTGAGGTAACTGATATCAATGACCCCCCCTGTATATTTGAAGGTCTACTTGAAAGTTGAATGGAATAATGGTATAAATTAATTGCTGAAAATAACAGCCTGAAGTGATAAATGTTTAGCTAGAAGAATATTTGATTAATCCATTAAGGCATCAACTACTAATTATCACTTTGTTATGTGTATGTTTGGCCTCTTTTGATGCATTCTGTTTTTAGTAGAACTTGGGGAGAGTTTACTTCAATGTTAAATAGAATAGTACTCCATTTGAAATTTGAATATAGGCCCACACATAAAAAGGTCCTATAAAATGTCCGATGAGGATGAAAAAAACATGGTTGATTTCATAGTACAAAACAAAATAAAAAGTGTGAAAATAACTCTAGCACGGTCTATTTTGTTTTCTTCTATTTGCAGAAGCAAATGGGTGGGCTTATAGTGGAGGCAAAGGGCAATAAGAAAGCAGAATCAGTAGCAGCAATTAATGAAGATGCAGGTGAAATCTCCTCAGAAGATAGAGATAAAGCAGCCAGGAGACAAAGGCTGAAAAGTGGGTTCAGAATTTGTAAGCCAAATGGCACCTTTCTCTGGCCAGCTGACATGGCATCTTCAACACCCTCTTTCTCAGCCCATCTTAGGATCCAGGTGGATGATTTTTTGGCTGTTTCCTCTCCTTCTTCTGTTGGCTCTTCCAGATCACCCTTTCCACCACCACCACCACCACCACCACCATCAGCACCACAATCTGCTGTATTGA
The DNA here is from genome assembly GCA_964016875.1 of Fallopia convolvulus. Classification (NCBI taxonomy): domain Eukaryota; kingdom Viridiplantae; phylum Streptophyta; class Magnoliopsida; order Caryophyllales; family Polygonaceae; genus Fallopia; species Fallopia convolvulus. The sequence continues at coordinate 41,630,510 of OZ024737.1, forward strand.
GGCCTGTAGCCAAGAAGCCAAGTTTGGGTTTGTCTGTGTCTACTGTCACTAGAGGGTGGTCAGTCTCTGAGGTGGCTAAGGCAAGTCCAACGGCTAGCAGTGCCAACAACAGTGTTTTTGTACCTGATCTTAATGAAACCCCTCTGCTGGAAGGTCACACAACCCATGTTGATCTCCCATGTGTAAGTATTTCTGAAAATCTTAACATTTTGGTATTTTTTAAGAAATGGGGATACTCAATTTTTTGTTTGTTTGCCTTCCCTCTCTTTATTGGGTGGTCCATGCACCAAATTGAAGGTTATCATGAGCTGCTTATGTGTCTGAATTTATTATACTAATGGTTGGTTTTCAGAAGCTAAATGAATGATTCATTATGAAGACTTGCTTAATGCTTAATGTTAATTCACCATTTGTTAGTGTTTCTGAATTATTTAGCATACCTTCATTTTCTAAAATTATCATATTTCAGAATTCAAACTAAAAGTCAATTTTTTTTAGAATATAAGTATTTCTGGATTTTTTTTATTTGACATGCCTTTATTTTCTGAAGGATTGTACATATTTTTGTTTGTTTCCCCTTCCTATCTTTCTTGGTGGTCCAAGCATCAATCTGAATGGTTATCCAAGTATTTCACCAAATAAGTCAATTATTTCTCAATTTCTAGTATGCCTTGGGATGTGTCAAAAAATTAAATTCTTTACTTGCTCTTTTTTGGTGGGTCATGCATCAAATTGATTAATTGAAGGTATATATGAAAATGATGTCTCTGAATATATTATACTGATATTGGGTAGAGTACACTTAGTAATGTTATTGTATGCTCTGTAAGCCTTGCAACTAAAAGTGCTTGATTTTAAAATGCAAAACAGGTTCCAAATCCTGGCTTCTCAAGTTCAATTCAAGGCACCTCTTATTTTCATCCATATGGAGGTATGGTTGCTCTAAGATGTCCCAGAGCTTCTCAGGTCAATGATCAACTCATGTTATTGCAATCTCCTGCTGCTCCTCTGCCTTGTACTCCTCAGGTAATTAATTTTGACTTGAAAACTTAAGCTTCTTAATTTAATTTTGTAAAATTTAACAGCCCATTGAATGTCAATCTGTGTAGGTACTGAGAAATTAGGTGCCAAGTGCAGCTGGTCTATTATGGCTTTGCTTTCTTTGTGTTTTTGAGCTGAAGAAGGTTAAGAAGATGATGCTGGATTTTGCTGCGCAAGTAAATGAAGAAGCATATATATAGATATATATATAGGAAAAATGACTTATAGCAGTAGCTTAAAAGAAAAAAAAGGATAACTGATGTCTTGTGATGATTACTTGGGCTTTAAAGATTGTGGTTTTTGCAAATTAAAACTTAAGGCAATGTAATATTATATCATTGCAAATTTCTGTTTTGGAGAGAGAAAAAGTTAAGCATGACTATAATTTTTGTGTCATATATATAAATAAAGAAATCAACTTTTATGATTTTTATAATAATTAGGAGGAGGAGAATTAAAAAAAAAACACTTTGAACTTGTATCATGCATGAACCATTGAACCTTGTTATGTTTCACAAATCACAACTATTAGATAAGTAGTCTTGCGGCTTACCCCAAAACAAAATAAAATGATTTGGTAATTTGTATTTTAACAGCTGTATATATATGTGATTAGGTGATAATTGATATGAAATGAGTTGGGCAGGTTTATTTTGTCTTGACATGAAACGTAACTTTTGTTTTAAACTTGTGCAATTGGAAATTTAATTTTCAAAACGTTGCTTTTTTGATCAATTTATGTTATGCAACTAGCAAGATGAACTTGTTTCATGACCTTTTGAGCAATAACAATAATAATAATTATTTTTTAATAGTCAAGTCGACTTGTTTTATAATTTTTGTATATTTTCTCACCTGCTACAAAAGTTAATACATTATTTTTTTAAAAAGAAACTATAAAAGTTATACATATATCATTATTGAAAGTCAATGCTTATGTACTCGAATCTGGATGATTTATCCATGACCAGGATGAATACTGATGAATTTGTTCTCTCTTTAAAGAAATCCGTTATGTATTGAAGATGAAAATTAGTATAAGGTTAGTCGTCTAAAACCGACCAAAAAATTAAATTTAACATTATTTATTAACCACATAGTCACATCCAAAATCAATGTTTATTTTATTTAAATTATTCATATGTGTAAGAGATAGAAGAGTCCATAAATATTTACAAAATATTTTCTTTGAATAATGTTTAATAATAATATATTTAATTAATAGAATAATTTATCCAAATGATGATAATAATATTTTATTAATATGAATAATTTATTCAATAAAGGTTATAGAGCGCAAATAAGCGATTGTTTTCGATGGACGAGTCCAAATTCACATAGATTCGATTATTATATTGAAACAGATTTTTACAAAATTTATCATATGGAAATAAGATATCACACTTATCATATGAGTACGTATTTAAATAAAAAAAATGATAAATGGAAACTTCTCGAAATAGAAGGTTTATGAACAAAATCACCCGTTATTTAGGTAATTTACATAATATTACCCTTTTATGTTGTGAATTTGTGCAATATAACGTAAATAAATTTGGTCCAATAAATTAAATAAAAAACGATTATAAATCTTTTATCTTTGTTTTTGGTAAAAATATCTTTTATCTTCTTAACAAAGAACAAAAAGTAAAAAAACCCTTCCCCTTCTTCCGGTTTCTACTTTGTCTTTTTTTTCCCTCCTCTGCTTCTCTCAACATCATCACCGCCTTCGCAGAGCTCTGGAATAACCCTTCAATGTCTCCGCATTGCCCTACTCAGGTTACTTCTATTTGCCCCTTTCTGGGTTCCTCTTCGATTTTTTGGGTTGTTTCTTGTTTGCGTCTTTCTGGGGGTTTTCAGGGTTCTGGGTTTTAGGCTTTAGCACTCATATGAGTTTCTGGGTTCTTTGAATCTTTCTGGGTTGTGTAATTTTCGGGTGTTTTGGGATCGTTGAACCGTATCTTGTTCATGCGAGCGCAAGAATACGTTTCTGGGGGTTTTGGGTTTGGCGCTAAATTCGGGTTTCGTTTGTGTGTGTTTCGTCTTCCGGGGCTGTAAATTTTGGGATACGGCGTTTAGAAACTCGTGCGCTGATCGTTTGTTCCCGTTTGTTTCTTTCTCTTTGACGGTGCTAGTTTTCCTTGTGTTTTGCCCCTTTCTTCCTGCTCATGGGTTTTGTTGGTTTAGTTGTTGTTGAAAATTTTGAGAAAATAGTTGCATTGCAGAGTTTTCTGTGCTGTTTTTTTGAGCCCTAGTCTGGCTAGTTGATCCTCTGATTGTTTGTTTTGAATTTTTAGGTGCAAAGATAGATTGTTATGAGAATATTTTTAAATGAACCTTCAATTTGAGTTACTGTTTCATTACCATGAATATTTATGCTTGGTGTGGTGTGATATGATACTTTGCTGGGAGGTAGCTTTTGTCCTTGATGTTCTCTGAAATTTTTAGCAAGTAAAGAGAGGCTATGACCTGAAATCAAGTGTTTTGTGTAGGTTAAGTTTTATTGGTGACTTGTATTATATGTTTAGGATGATTGCCTGTTTTGATCATATTGTTACTAAAACAGTGATGTATTTGACATTCTTGTTAGCTTACACTATAATGATAATGGGTTTATCCTAACTTTTATTATTGTTTCTGTTTATTGCCTTGTTAGATTATGTTATACCAGAAGAAGCCAAACGAACAGACTGGAATCGACATCCCACAAAGCCATTGTTTGTCCAGAGATGTTCTAATGTCACCCGGAGGTAGTATTTTTGAATATGTTGTCTTGGTTGAGACTTAACCTTTTTACAGTATACTCATAAATATATGAACATGATTTACTGTTTTGAGATTATCTGTACTATTTTTATAATGAATCTTAAACCCCCTTGCTTTAGTTAGCCTCACCCTCTCTAATAATCAATCTAATGGTGCAGGTCAAACTTTGACAGAACAAATCGAAAATGGTTCATTCTATGAAATCGATCGCTCGAAGCTACCTCCTAGAACTCCAAGTGTACTTCTCCAGTCTATTCGTATTGTTGCGGTAATGAAGTCAATAAAATCCAGTACACTGTTTCTTAGCTCCTTATTTTATATTCACTTGAACTCTTGCTTGCTTGGCTAGGCTTCTAAAGAGCTAAAACGTTATAATTTATGAAGCGTGCCTTTGTATTGAGGATCTCAACTTAAATGTGCATATAATGTTTGGAAAATAAGTTGCTATTCATGCAGTAGGATCCACTATGCTTTCCTAACAGCATCATGGTGTTAGTTGTTATCATTGTTTTAAGCATTTGTTTATCATTGTTTTAAGCCTTTGTTCCTTGTATCTGAATTTAATTTACCGGTGCTTGCAACTACTGCAACATCCATTGCTTGCAGTTTCGGGCCACTGTTTGAGTAAACTAGTAGCTGAAATTAATAATTATTTATACACTTCTTCTTGAAAGCATGTGAAGCTCAAAGGACTATATTTTTTAATTTGTTGTAGGTGACTGCAAAAACTGATGAATACATAAAAGTGAGGTACCCTAGCACCAAGTCTCTTGAAGCATACTCTATAGATCCTAGTCCAAACAAGTACCCAGAAATGGATGAGATATTCATCATGGGACTACAGCTTGCAGAAGCTGTTCTTGTACATCGGGTTCCATCTTGTGAAGTCACAAGGAAGAGTGGTTCAAAGACCTTTTGGTTTGTAGAGACCCCGAGAATTGAAATGCCCCCCTTACCTTTGGTAGAATGTAAACCTGTTGAAGATGTGAAGTCCAAGTTAGGAACGTGTTTGTCTAAGCTACAATCCAGTAACATAAAAAGCTGGGGTGAGCGGCGTTTAGTCACTTATGTTAAAAATGTTGGTAAGAATTCTAGTGATGGACAGAGATCAAGACATATTAGTCTTGCGATAGTGGCGAAAACAGAGATGCAAGAAGCAAAAGTCAAAGCAAGTGCAGAGGCTGTAAAATCTGAAGGAGTAGAGATAAAGAAGGAACCGGAGGGTGAGGTTACAACAATAGTTATGAGGCCAAGGAAGAGAAAGCGAATAAGTGATTTCAAAACCAAGGATATTAAACCAGCAGAGCTAGCTGATGTTAAACAAGGTATTGTGTCAAGAGCCACAAAGAAGCAGGATCAAGACCACGTTAGGTGGTCTGCACAGAGGTAAAGCTTGTAAATTTATTCTGTGTGATTTTAGTATTACTGGTTTAAAAGAATTTGTAATTTTAAAAGGAAAAACAAAACAGTTTGCGTTGGAAGTTAAGTAGTTTTTTCTAGAGTAGATTGTCATTGTTAATTATTTCTTATATTACTAACTTTAAGCGATTTGTGAAGGTATGAGACTGCAAAAGAGGAGTTGTTCACTGTGATGAAAGCCAAACGTGCAGTATACACGAATCCCATTTCACGGCACACACTAAGAGCCGAAGCGAGGAAACAAATTGGGGACACTGGTCTTTTGGATCACCTGCTAAAGCATGTAGTTGACACCTTGGCCCCTGGGGGTACTGAGCGGTTCAAAAGGCGATGGGATTCGCAAGGAGTGATGGAGTATTGGCTGGAAAGTGCAGATCTTGATGACATCAGGAAGAGGGCTGGTGTGCAAGATCCATTTTGGACTCCGCCGCCAGGATGGAATCCTGGCGATCCCATCTGTAATCACTCTGGCTGTTCTGCTGTGATTGGTGCTCTAAAGAAGGAATTAGCCCAAATGAGAGGGTAAATTAACTCATCTACTAAGAGTGTGTTTCGATTACCCTAGATAATGGATTATATTGCATTAAATCTTAACGTTTAATGAAAGATAATGCAAACAATGCCTTATCTTGGGAATTCAAACATGCCCTAAATAATTCTTTATTGTGTCCATTTTTTAATATTAATTATGCGCATTTGCAGAGAAATGCAAGTGATAGCAGCCCAGAAGCATGAGCAGACGCTAGCAAAACTTTCTGTTTTGAGCAGTGTTGGTAATATTGAAAGTCTAAATCCGGCTATGTTTAAGGTGAAAACATGTAGTTAATCATCAACTCACCTAATGGTATAAAGTATTTGGCCTTGGAGGCACCAAATCAGTTAGATTAACCCTTCATTTCTTCATGTTTGAACAGGAAAGGTATGATGATTTGCTGAAGGAGAAGGCAAGGAGGGAGCAGGAACTGCTGGAGATCACAAAATTGTTGAAGAAGATGGACTTGCTGATGAAGAAGCAATGAGAAGGTTCGGATGGATAGTTAAAAAGTTATTATTCTCAAAACTGGAAATAGTTAACTTATAGTAGGAGTTCGGCAAATACCCATGTTAGGGTTCTTCTAATACAGATACTGCAAAAGTAAGAGTTTACAATAGTGCTATAACAAAAATTGTAATCACAGAAAATGTTAGAGTACTAGTCTAGAGAGGGTGGGTATGGAATAGATAGAGAGTAACTGAGTAACAACAGAATTGACTCTTTGAAGGTCAATGCCATTGGAGGGTTGGTACAGTATTACTTGCTTCATAGCTTGTCCTTTCCTTGAATGAAAGAAATGCTTATTTACACAACATTGAGCTCCTGTATATTTTTTCCTTCTTTTTCTTCTTGTTGTTACCTTTTTATGTTTGCATTTAGAATATTTTGATCTGGCTGTTCTTGAATACATTGCTGTTGTGCATTCTACATTAGAGTATAGGCATTACGTTTTGTCTTTTGTGTAGTAGTACTAGGATTGGGCAATTGGAGGGCTGCTGGTGATGGCCTTCTGACCCACATTCATTTCTGTCATTCAATGAATTGTTTATAGTAGGCATTAGTATAAATTGAGTTGGATTTTTTAATTTGGCGTGTCATTAATTAATCATTATGGAACAAAAAATGAATTGATCGTCGACAGCAGGGTTCGAACCTGCGCGGGCGAAGCCCAACAGATTTCAAGTCTGTCTCCTTAACCACTCGGACATATCGACAACTGTGATTCCTGATGTTGCTTCATTGTAGACAGTCACTTGGTTTTGTGGGGAGAAAAGTTGTGTTTTGTACTAAACATATTTGTTTAATCTTTCTGGGAACTTGGGGGTTTGGTTTGGCTTTGTTTTGTTTCCTTTTGTTCATCCATTTGTGGCCTGTCTGCAACCATAAAATTCCAAGGCTTTATTCTTTAATGTGGTGTATATAGTCTGCATTGTTTATATTGAATTTCGCAGGTTTGACCATTTGACTATGAATGTATTTGATGCTGTGTTGACATTGGTTATCTGGGCAAGTCCAGGGGAAAAATAAAGACCCTTTTGTGACACCTTAAAATTGTACACAAAGTTATAGGATTGCATATCTTGTGCTCACACTTGTGTGCATGTACACAAAGTTATAAAAAATTTGAAGTTATTGAATTGCATCTAAAATCATTTTGTCGTGACTAACTACAAGAAGTCACAAGAACAATTGGCAAATTAAAAATAAAAAATAAACGTCGACAGCAGGGTTCGAACCTGCGCGGGCGAAGCCCAACAGATTTCAAGTCTGTCTCCTTAACCACTCGGACATATCGACTTGTTGTGCTAGTTTACGAAATCAATATTTATAAAATAAACTTTGGTCTTTAATTTAAAAAATTTAAATAGCATATACAAACTTTATAAGTTACTGCCAGTGGTGGATAACCTCTAGCCTCTGGTTTACTTTCATTATATAAAATTTCATATTTTGTAGTCCTCTTGTTCCTATAATATGTTGGGTACTTGGGTCATACTTTCACCAATTAGGCAAAACGGACTATAGAAGATTTAGAAGAGAGAAAAAAAAAAAGGTGGAATGGCTAGGTTCATCTATTAAAATTTTAAGGAATAGTTTGAATATAATTTCCAATTTTAACTTCTTAGCATGTATAAATGGACACATTAGAAAGCCAAACAAACCCAGTTCCTATAACTAGTTCCCAATCTTGTCTTCCCATGCTGTAATTTAACAATGCAATCCACAACATGGGATGGTGTAGGATTGCATATCTCCCAACTAATAATTTTGTTCTCCTTGATAAAAAATTGCAACTGCAGAAATCCTTCCTACATGCAGAATTCTTCAAGACTCAAAATGTTGCTCTTAGGATCGAGCTCATGAATGAAGAGACTAATCCTAGAGCTTGGCCTGTAAATCTGAGGTGTGAAGGCTGGGAGTAGTATCATCAGAGTTGATGCAATGGCACAATGCAATTGCCAGCTTCTTGATGTCATCCCTTGTATGTGCAGCGCTCAGAGCGACCCTTAGCCTGAAACAGGAAGCCGAAAAAAACACTTGAATTTATCATCAATGACATTAAGCATGGAGCCAGAACCGTTATTCAGCCACCATCAAGCATTTTGGTCCCCAATTAAGCGACTGCCGGCTTACTTGAATCGGGTTCTAGTCCTATGCATTAGAGCTAACATTCTTAGTGAAACATGGATATCATCATTTCAAGTCCGCTACTAATACATGTTTCTGGTCACAAACATAAATTGATCCAACTTGATGTTGATTTTGAAAATCAATGTTGGGTCTGATTAGGTAGATTGGGCATCATGACAAATAGCTGAATAAGGGCGGGAATCAAACAGTCTAACCGGCTCCTCAGACATGGAACCAAGTGCTTGTTTAGATGCATAATACATGCATTATATAGCCCGTTATATGCATTATAAAGCCAGAAACCTAAAATATAATGTCGTTTGGGTCACACAACTTAATGAACATTGAATCAATACTCATTTTGAATTTTAATGCCTGATAATGCATAGTGTCTTGATCAAATTTTATTGCAAGTGCAAATATTTTCTATAAACAAGTTTACACAGAAGTTTCAACCAATTTGAGAAACTAATATGGTCCAGTGGGGTTACTCATGGGTATAAAAATCAATTAAGCAATATAACTGAGGCGAGGAAAACATATACAGGCAGGGGGAGATAAAGAATCAAACCTGCATGAATTTGGAGGCACAGTCGGCGGTCTGATTGCAGTTACATGGAATCCTGATTGCAACAAATGCCTGAAAGAAGGTGTCAGAGAAAAGGAAGTCAGGAAATTATTGTTTGCAACGAACCAGTAAAAAGAAGAAGCTGGTAGTAGAAAGATTTACCGGCTTGCAAGTAAGGCCCTCTCTTCACTGCCTATAACAAGAGAGATGATGTGGCTAGTCACAGGGATTCCAGTGAGGTTACGAAAGTCTTCTACACATTCCCAAAGTGCCCTTCTACGCCACATTTCCTTTTCGGCGACAATGACAGCAGCTGATATGTCTTCTTATTAGATTTCAAGAAAATGCTAGAAAGAAAGAAATTAAGCTTATGGTGGAGATTTCTGTCTGGGAAGAGAGCTACTTCAGTTCACTTACCATGGGCAGCAGCAATATTTGGTACAGGCATTGAAGTAGAAAATATGAAGGAACGACCCCTTGATTGAATGAGTTGCTTCCACATTTTACTGTTGGAAGTTAGAGAAAAATTATAAGATGATGTGCCTACTTTTGTTAAGACAGAAAGCTACCCAACAACTATATTATTATTTTGTTTTGTCTGTTTTCATGAATGTAAAATTTGAGCACAAATTGATTAAATTAGTCTTATATAAAGGTTCTGCTTAAAATCAATGAATTTATCATGCAAGGGTTATTTGCAAAGCCACCAGCAAGTTAGTACCCAAAGAGTTTACCTACCTGCAAGCAATAAATCCCCCATGGCAACCTGCAGCCTTGCTCAGAGTGCCAACACATATGTCAACATCCTTTTCACAATTGAACTCCTCTGCCACTCCCCCGCCATGTTTACCACAGACAAATGTTCCATGAGCCTGAGAAAATGCCAAACATTTAGAACATCCCTCCTTGGGACAATTATAATGATAGAGAACTATAAATTATACCCAGACCACATCCATTCTTCTTTATAATTGTCCTAAGGAGAATTATTTTTGATAGAATGGATGTGGTCCTTCCTTGCTAATCTTAGGGAAATAGGATATGAAGAAGCCACAGGGGATTTCCTACTCCTGCTCTCTTCAGGATAGCGTACTTTAATATTAGGGTGAACCCCTTCGTTTCAAGAATTGATGTAATGCTAGAAAGCTTCTCTAAGTTCTACCTATTGGTCAATACACAATACTTACATCATCAATGACCAGCAAAAAACCATGCTTCTTGCGGAGTTTAGCAAGTTCATCCATTGGTGCAAAATCTCCATCCATACTAAATAAACTGCCACCAAACAAGTATTGGCAAATTAATCAGACATAGCACAATGGATTTAGAGCCATTTATACAAGACAATGAGAAACCCTGGGTGATGTAAACTCATAGCAGACATAGATAATTGTGTAAATCTTCATCTTAGATAAACTAAAAATGCTACGTGCAGCAATATGAAAGCACTAACCTATCAGTCACAACAACTTTCTTTTCCATTGTGCACTCTGAGCTGCAAAAGTGAAAATGAAATCAGGAGGATACAATGTGCATCTTTGCAAATTCATATTGTTAAGTAAAACGGGTTCCAACAGAAAAAAAAAGAAGGACAAGACATACAGTAATGTGTTAAGATGCTGCATGTCACAGTGTCTATAGATGAAAACCTCCACACAATTTTGTCGCTCAGCAAGACGGAGCCCATCAATAATAGAAGCATGATTTAGAGCATCAGAGAAGACAGCCACCTTTTCAGCTCTTGAGGGTCTTTTTGTGGAAGCCAATAAAGAGGCAACACTACCAATTGCCACCATTACAGCCATATTTGCGGAAAACCCTGTGGGACAAATAAGGCAATCCTAGAGGATGATATTTGCACAGAAAATTCATCAGTAATCAGCTAATGTTCCTAAGCAGTATTGAACTAGTAACAATTATATGCGGATTATTCATGCTAAGAGACAAGGAATACTCAATTGAAAAGGATCAAAAGACTCAAAATCGTTGTCTAACAGAAAATCAATGCTCCACAAAGTGGAAGGAACAACATAGAAAACAAAAGGTTTCAAGAATAGGAGTATATGTCAGTACCTCTTTCTTCTTCAATGCTGCCAAACGTGCTTCTAGCAACCAGTGGTAGTCTGTGTAACCACATATCAAGGCAGAGCCTCTTGGCCCCATTCCATATTCTCGGGCTGCCTAATTTAAAGAGTTGTATATGACTCAGAATGTTCAAATGTTATGCCCAAGAGAAAGACACAAAATGCACGAGTTATGTCATTGAAGGCACCTTTGCGGCTGCCATACTAATGGTTGGATGTGAACTCAAGCCCAAGTAATCATTTCCGGAGAAAAGCAGGAGCTTTCTGTGAGGCTTAGAGTTCCAATCTACTTCATTTGCTTCCCCACTGGCATCAATAGCAGTTTCTCCTGCATAAAATATAGAACTTGATTTTAGCTTCCAGTCTTTTCAATTGAGTTGAGACACTCATAGTTCTCCTTATAATACTTCTAATACAAGGCAAAAGCTCACAGAAAGAGTTAACGTGAAACACATTGATACATTAGGTTTTCTTAAAGTGATTGATAATAAAACTAGGCAATCGATTACAAATTGAAGGCAATTCCGACCGAGAAGATAAAAATCACGCAGCACACCATCAATCACACTCCAAATTGAAGATAATTTTTGAGCAGCTTAAGACCCCAATTTGAAAATTCAATAGACATGCAGCTTATCCCCTCGCAAACGAGTTCTGAAAATTTCAAAGGCGATAATTACAATGCAGGCAGAGCTCGGAGAAATTACCGCAACTGGGGATATCATTGAGCCATTTATGAAAGGTGAGCTCGGAGATTCGGACTTGAACGGAAGTTCTATCCCACTGACGCAATCCGTCGAACACCTCGAGGGCATCGGACTTGGAGGCGACATTGCAATGGTTGATGGGTCTCAGAGAGCGTAGAAGCATCAGTGACTCCAACTTCGAGACGGCGTCTTCCACCCACACATCCCAATTCGCCGCCTGCATTGCAAACCGGCCTTTCTCTCCTGCAAAATTTCCACTTCCAAGGAGAAATGGACGGAGAGGAGAGAAGGGTTTGGTAAGCTAACAATATTGTATAGGTCACTCACCTCATAAAGGAGGGAGTGATGACGACGTAAGCAGGCGGCGAATCACCGTTGATTTTAACAAACAATTTTGTCACCGTTAAAGCTTAGGAACAAGAAATTGGTTGCAAATTTTCAATGAAGGCGGCATGAAATAAAGAATTGAATGGTAGATACTACATAACAATACCGTCAATACTGTTAGATTAAGGGTTGCATTCCGATTTCTAGTAGCAATCAACCCCTTTTTAAGTGATTTGAATTAGAGTTTTTTTTTTTTTTCTTTTTCCGGCCGGTTCGATCGATCAATGTCACTCTATGTTTGAATTGGTTACTTCGTGACCTTATTTTGAGAAAGACCCAAGATTCGAATTTAAATCTTTTGGACAACACTTAATTAAAGAGTCTAAACCATTTTACTATTAGATCAATTGAGTATTAGGCTCTGTTCGGCATAGATTATTAAAAGTTTTTGATGGTTTGTATTAATAAACTTAAATAAGTGTTCGGTAAAAAAAGGTGTTTTACAAGGTTGAGGTTTTAGGACCTTTTTGAGAAGGTTTAAGACCAAAAATTGGAAACTTTCATGTAGATAGATTTTTGGAGGTTTCAAGAGGTTATTGAAAATTTGTAGTATAAATTTGACAATTTATTTAATTAATATTTTTATGATAATTTTAATTGTAACAACCTCCTAAAAACATTATACCATCAAACACTCAATTAGGTTTTTAGAGGTTATAAACAAAATTTCAAACACCTATTTAAAAACCTACACCTACTTAAAAACCTCCCTATAAACCTTAACCTCCTTAAAAACCTTGTTTTGTCGAACGGAGCCTTAATGATTTAAATTAAAGTTTACTAATCATGTCTCTTGAATGCATCATGTATGTGTCTAAATTTCTAGCTCACATATGATTGATTGTTAGTAGAATTGAGATAAAAGAGTGGAGAATTTAAGATACCATCTCAAGATGAGATCATTATTCCATCCATTCCTTTGTTATGTACTTTTACTCAAGCATCTTATATAATTGAGCTAATCAATGCAAACACAAATGGAAGGAAGTGATCAACACAATCAGATTGCATCAACAACAGTTTGATGATGTTGAGCTCATCTAACAACTTTGTGTAAACACCTAACTAATGTGAGCTCAACTGTCTTAAACTGGTTAAGCTTTGATGTTGTGTTTGTCAACCCCATCCCTCTCAAACTAGAGCAAGGGACTAAATGAGCCAAGGAACTATATTCAACCTTAAAAGAGATCCTAGAAGTTGGCTTTAAGTTGGTTAAAAGAGATACTAACCAAGTCACTTCAACAGTTAATCCAAAAAGGTTTTAAGTTGCTAAGTTCTGACCAAATCAATGTCAGTCATAAGTACACTATCCACATAGATGACTACTACTACAAAATCACAATTGGCTTTATAAAGAAGCAAAGAAGAATCACTCTTGGACTGCACATATCCAAGTTGAAGAAGAGAGAAGTGCTCAATTTGTGGAAAAAAAACTACTTTAAAGCTTGCTTAGGGACATATAGATTCGATTTTATATTGGAGTAAGGGTATACGTTTACATCTGGCCCTCTAGACCTCGCCCGAGGCGGATTAACATTAAGTTATTGTTGTTATTGTTGTTTGATTGGGAATACCCCAAAGCATATTCATATACACCACCTCATGTAATTCACCATGCAAAATAGTATCATTTACATAGTTGAAAGTTGTCCCAATCCTTTGTGGCATCTAAAGTAAAGGACAATTTTAATGGTTGACATCCTAACAACAAGTGAGAAAGTTTCTTACAACCAATGTCATATTGTTGTGTAAAGCCCTTGACAACTAGTTTTGCTTTAAGCCTTTCAAGATTGCCATCAGATTTTAATTTTATCTCAAAACCCCACTTGCACCCTATTAATTTATTTACATTATGAGACAAATTCACAACTTTCCATAGGTCCTTTTAGATCGCTCAACTTAATACATTAAATCAACGATCACAATTTTCCATATGATTAGAAAGTGGAATGAATGCGGTAGAAAGTTTTCCTTCTTGTAATGGAAAAATAGATTCATGAAACTTTTTGTGGGTCATAATAGAGAGTCGTATATACGTAAGCCCGTTACACAAGTTCAATGAGTTTCCATTTCTAAAACCAATTGATAATATGTAGAGTTACTCATAGAATTATATACTAGTCTATTTTATCTATCAACTTTCCATAGGAAGAGGTATTCCAACATACACATGCAAGTGCAACTAGCCTGGTCTAATTAACACTTGAACAAACTAGCATCTCAATCTCTTTATAACTAGCAATACAATGTGGACGGTGACATCTCAAACCAATACACAATCCCGATAAAATTTCATCTTAAAACCAATTGACAATAAAAAGAATAACCAATTGACATCAAGTCTCACACATATCCATAACTTATATACTTAACATTCCATCTTAATACACAGGAAGTCCTCATTCAAAATTTGAACTCGAAATCAATCCTGACGGAATCTCATTATTTATTTATTAGAGCAAAGAATCAAAATTAAAAATCAAAGACATTCTCCCTGTTTGGAGGAGATAATGCGGAATGGGAACTCAGTATCCCACGCGTAAGTGAATGCAATTTCTTGGAGCGGGTTGACGGGAGCGAATAAAACGCAGTCGTTTCCATTTTTCTTCAACTCATTCGGAAAAGGACCCACGGTTTGAAATCCGCTGCAAAACAATTTAACGTCGGCTTGAGCGCAATGGCCACAGCTATTGAACACTTCCACCATAAACTGTGGCTTGTTATTTATGGAGTCTCCAGTTCTACTATGGGTAAACACTAAGCTATCGGCAGGGCAATTTTGAGACACACCTGTACAAACAAAGTTAAATGTAAAGTATTTACAAAGATAGATATGATCATTTCCGTTATAAAGAATTCTGTTGTTACGATTGCTAAAACGACGGATAGTACCTATAGTAACGAGATTGAAGATGGCAACGGCATATATGACATGAAGGAATTTTGATTTGTAAGAGAACGCCATTGATATATATAATATGGTTGGTAGCTAGTAATTAACGCTCTTACAAAGCTGGCTTAATTCTCTCTACCCAATTCGAACGAAGTATGACTATTTATAATACGGTTCGTTTAATGTGTGTCCATAATAAAAGTGCCAAGTTGGGAAAGAATCTTTTGATATCAATTTTCCTATAATCATATATAGAGGATGCTTGCATGGATAGATTCTGACCAATAGAGAAAAGATGCATTCGATCATATACACGTTATGAACGCAGAGTGCAAAAGATGCATGTCCGTAATTAAGTGCAAAAGATATACGTAATCAAGAGATTAAATGGAAAGGGAAATTGCAGAGGGAAAATCACAAGTGCAATCTTCTATAAATAAAATCGTGCAAATGCCAAGATCTAAAAGCCACTAGTGTATATAATCTTGCATAACGTCATTAAACAGTATATGAAAGTGAATATCGAAAATTGATTAGTCATAATTATAAATATATGGATTTAGTCTACAATAGTTCATAGTATTTTTATATTAGTTAAATATTTAGCCAGAGAGCTATTAGAAATGAATAGTATAGAGAGTCCATGGATCAGGTCTGATTTTTGAGGATTTAGGGGTGTTCCTTCAAAATTCAAATGATGAATGATTCCAAGTTGATTGATACGGGCTTCTCTGGACAGGCCTTTACTTGAACTCGTGGGAACGCTACACGAACGCTGGTGGAGAAGCATCTTGACCGGTGTTTTATTAATGTGGCTGGCCGACGAGTTCTTGTTTTGACACCTTTATAACGCGATATTTGGTTTAGGAGTTATAATGGTTTGATGAATCTGAATTTGTTATCATTGAAAAGCTAATTTAAAGAGGTATAATTTATATTTTTACTCTGAGTCCAAATTCCAACTCGAAGGGAGTCAAAACAAAAGTGTCACCTGAATGCTGAACCGAGAGGAAAGCACGGGGTAGCAAGGCAAAAGCGCGGTCACGCTTTTGGAGGCCAAGCCGCGCAATCGAGTTTTCATGCGGAGATGATTGGGCCGACGTTTGGGCTTAGTTTTGGGCTTGGTTTTATTAATTCCGATGTGATTCCTTGTATGGGTTACTGAGGATTTGTTTCTTTGGATATATTTAGTAGTTTTAATAGATTTTTAAAAACTCTTTTAGTTTACCTCTCTTTCATAACTTGGATCATAATTTGGAGGCTAGAGTTTCTTCTCTCAAGAGGCAACATTTGAACCTTTTGTAAGTTTTTATTAATTCAATCATGCATTGCTAAATCCTTTGTGTTTGACTAGTTATTGAAATCATAGATTACATATTATTTTGAGGTTTGATTGATTCTCAATTAACTTGAATAGAGTTTATTTCATGTGCTTAATTGTATCTAAACTAGGGTTTTATTAGATTAGCTACCTAATTGAATTCCTAGTTATAACTGAATCTTATTAATTACTGGTCAGATTTAATTTGATCAAGAGTAGAACTTTAATCAACTTAGTATCGGTTGGACTAGTTGGTTGAAGAAGGGAATAAATTCGCAAATCACTTAGATGCCTGGTTGGTTTAAGTGCTTGTTTCTATTGATAACTTGAATCATTATGTTGTTGTCTAATTGAATCTAGAAGGTCCTCTAGGTCGTTAGATGATTAGGGTTGTTAGACTGGTAGTTCTATCAACTAAATCTAAAGTTCAGGCCATAATCCTTAGTAGGATCATAATCAACAATAGATTATTCAAGTGAATTGAGAATCAAGAGAATCAATGATCAATAAGCATATCTATGATGGATTTAATTAGTTCAACATACTTGTCTCTTATTGATTTAATCACCTTTGCATTCATATTTACTTTTGTTTTGCATAGTAGTTTAGAATATTCAATCATAAAAACCCCTCTCGGTTACTTGACAATCAACTTAAACACAAATACACGAGTCTTTGTGGGATCGACCTTACTTACCGATCTACTTAGTTTGGTAAAGTCAGGAATCTTTGATAGGTATTAACGACCACGAAAATACCTCATCATTGATCGATCTTAAACATTTATTCTTCGTTGATGATTTACGTCTTTTTGCGAAAGCCAAGTTGGATCAAGCTAAAGTTATTAAAGAGGTATTGGATAAATTTTGCAAAGCTTCAAGGGAACATGTGAATTTCTCTAAAAGCTCTATCATGGTGGGAAGTGTGGTTGTTACAGACATGGCTATTGATATTAGCAACAACCTTGGCAAACCACTCAAGAAAGACCTCGGAAAGTACCAGAGGTACAATGCCTACATTCTCTGGGCAAATGTCGAACAACAAGTATCAATATTTTGTTCGACGAGATTACCAAATGGATTCGGGTTGGCGAGGTAAGACTCTTTCCATTGTCGGGACTCGGGAGGGTGACCCTTGCAAAATTAGTGCTTACGAGCTTACCGCTTTATGTTATGCAATTCGTCGAGTTGTTGGTGGGGGGGTGTAATGAGATAGACAAGACATGTGGTTCGACATCAGATAATGGGAAAATCCATCTGATTGCTTAGGACGTTGCTACCAAACCTTGGGGTGCATGCCATGGCTAAATCAAAATGCGTGAATTTAGCAGAGCTTGGTTGGTGTGTACTCTCTAAACTAGAATCTTTGTGGGCAATGATCATTCGTGGAAAGTATTGTAACAATTGGAAAGGCATCGACATGATAACGCCCATTAGTTGCTCTTTAAGAATCTAGAATAGAATTAATCACGGTGCAGAACTACTGGCCAAAGGGACCCAAATGTCAATTGGCCGGGAATGGTCTTAGAAACTTATTTTGGACCCATCAGTGGGTAGGAGAAAACGCATTCGAAGACGCTCTTGTAAAGTTTGAGGCCTTAGAACCTCTATCCCATGCCAACTCGAGTACTTCTCAAAAGTTCACCCATCCCGTTACTACTCTCTTCCTTGCACGCTTAATACTCTCTCCCTTGCACGCTTAATTTCAAAGTTCTTTATATCAACCTGAGTACTTTTCAACAGGTCACTCATCTTGGTACTACTCTCGCCCTTATACTTAGATTTTTTTCGTCCTCATCCGAACTCTGAAAAAAAAAAAGCACTTGTTGACGTGAAAGCACCTCAATACATTATAAATCACATTATAAATCATCGGGTATTACAACCCTTACTAACTCAATTCTAGACAATTTACTTGGGGCTACTCGCCGGAATGTGGGAGGGTGGTGACTGGGATTAGACCAGTATCGAGCCTTTTGTAGGCATGGACATAAACAAAATTGGTTCTTTCAAAGTAATCTCTCATGAAGCAACTGAAGACAAGGTTTTTTGGGATCCAACCTTGATGGGAATCTTCACTTCCAAACCAGCCACATCTATGCTATGACAGGATTAATTCTAGTTCGAACTCCAACTTCCATTGGAATATCGTTTGGAAAGCACGTCTTCAACAGAGAACCAAACACTTCCTTAGTGAAAGAAGGAAAACGATAACAACTCAACAAAATCTTAGCTCCATTGGAATATCTTTTTCATATTGTATTATCCTCAAATACCGGCACGCTCTTTTTGCTCCTTAGTGAAAGAAGGAAAAACGATAACAACTCAACAAAATCTTTAGCTCTATGGTTGTTAGTAGATTTTCCAAATCTTTTCAAATCCTATTACTTAAACCGACACCCAAAAATAAAAAGGATATAATCTGATTTTGTAACATCTTTTGTCAATATATCTATCTATTGTACACTTCTATATATACAACCCTCGTACCTTTATCCACTTCCTTTAGATTTTTATCCTAATCTCAAACTTTCAATTTTAGTCCTAACTAGATTAATGGCGATTGGTGCCTTATCCACCACACCCGGTGGCTCCGTCGCGCCGGGAAAGCTAACCAAATATGCCATTCAAAGTTGCATAGCCGGAGCCACCGGTGGCCTGATCTTCGGGTACGATCTCGGCATCACCGGAGGAGTGACGTCGATGCCGGCGTTCTTGGAGGCGTACTTTCCTAGCGTGTACCGCAGGCAAACCGCGGCCGCGACCGACACCAATCAATATTGCAAGTTTGATAGTCAAACCTTGACTCTCTTCACGTCGTCGCTGTACCTAGCGGCGCTCGTGTCGTCTCTTGTGGCGGCTCCGATCACGAGGAAGTGCGGGCGGAAGGCTTCGATGTTTGTTGGAGGGCTGGTGTTCTTTGCCGGTGCCCTAATCAATGCCTTGGCCGTCAAGGACAAGGTCGTTGGCCTGGCTATGCTTATCATTGGACGGTGTTTGTTGGGTTTTGGTGTTGGCTTTGCTAATCAGGTATTGTAGATTAGTTTTCTTATGGTCATACTTAGTCATATTTCCATGTTTAAAGATGCTCTTTCTCGATTGAATTCATGTACTTGATATATCCTAGTTGTATATGTGTAGGGTTTATCCAACTATATATTTCTTTTTGCCTTTTAACTTTTTTTGTAATCTTCTGCGTAAACTTCAATATGTGTAGGGTTTATCCTCGTCGGCGCTCGTGTCGTCTCTTGTTTTTTGCCTTTTAACTTCAATATGTGTAGGGTTTATTCAATATAGTTTTCTTTTGTCTGATGATTTTTTTTTTAAATGCAGTCAGTACCGTTGTACGTATCGGAGATGGCGCCACCAAAACACCGAGGAGCATTCAACAACCTCTTCCAACTCTCCATAACCCTCGGAATCTTCGTAGCCAACCTCATCAACTACGGAACCGCCAAGCTCCACGGCAGCGTCGGGTGGCGTCTCAGCCTCGGCCTGGCGGCCGTCCCCGCCGCCCTCATGATGCTCTTCGCCATCGTCCTCCCCGACACCCCGAGCTCCCTCCTGGCCCGAGGCCACGCCGACGAGGCCAGGAGAGTACTCAAGCGGGTCCGCGGCTTCACCGAGGACGCCGAGATCGAGACGGAGTTCTCCGACATGGTCGCCGCGAGCGAGGCGTCCAAGAAAGTGAAGGCGCCGTGGAGCAAGCTCTTTCAGAGGAAGTACCGGCCCCACCTCATCATGGCCGTCTGTATCCCCTTCTTCCAGCAGATGACGGGGATGAACATCGTCGTGTTCTACGCCCCTGAGCTCTTCAACTCGATTGGGATCGGGAGCGGGGCTTCGCTCGCGTCGGCTCTCGTCACCGGTGGGGTTAACATGTTGGCCACGTTCATCGCCATTTGGGGCGTGGATAGGTTGGGTAGACGGGTTTTGTTTTTGGAAGGAGGTATCCAAATGTTCATCTTGCAGGTAACGTTAATTATATTCTTACATAAATATGTGTATTCTTTATACTATAAGTTTGACCCGTAATCGACCTGTCCGTAATTTTACGGGTTACGGGTCGGAGTTTTTTATTTTGCAGGGGATGGGTTGAATCATAATATTAAAAAATAAAAATAAAAATAAAATTTTATTATTATAATTAGTGGAAGAGTGAAATAAAATTTTACGGGTCAAATGGGTTAAAACGGGTCAAATTGGTCAATTTTACGATCGAAACCCCTTTGACGCTTTTCGACGCATTTGATCTAGTCAAACGGGTTAACCTATAACCCGGCCCGTAAATCGTTTTATGGGTTACAGGTCGGGTCACAGGTCAATTTTATTTTTTATGAGTCGTCGACGGTTTGCGGGTCGGGTCATTGGACAGCTACTACATAACAATTGATAACTTTAGTAAAATTAAAACGCTAAAATGGGTGTGTCTATGTGCAGATTGCAGTGGCTGGGCTAATAGGGAGCAAGTTCGGATCAACGGGTAACGTAACCGACATATCGAAGCTGTTCGGGATAGCGGTGGTGGTGATCATATGCTTCTTCGTGATGGGGTTCGCGTGGTCGTGGGGGCCACTAGGATGGCTGGTCCCGAGTGAGATCTTCCCGCTGGAGATCAGGTCACCGGCCCAGTCGGTTGTTGTGGCGGTCAACATGCTCATGACTTTCGTGCTCGCCCAGGTGTTCTTGACGCTGCTTTGCCACCTCAAGTTCGGCCTCTTCCTGTTCTTTGCGTGCTTCATTCTCGCCATGACCTTGTTCATCTACTTCTTGCTCCCCGAGACGAAGGGGATCCCGATTGAGGAAATGCACACGGTGTGGGAGGATCACAAGGTTTGGAAGAGCTATGTCGAGGTTTCGGATCGCGGTGACTCCAAGTTTAGTGGCTTGGAGCTTGGAAGCAAATGATTATGTTCAGTTTGTTATCTTTTTTTTTTTTGTCGAAGTTGAGTTTGTTATCTTGGAATTATTAGTTAATGCTTCTCTTTGATTGATTTTCCCTCTTGATCTGTACTTTGGTGCCTAATTTTTATGGCCCAATGATTTTCATTTCATTCAATGTTAAGGATTAAATTCGACTTTAACTATCATTAAGTTTGTGGTTCATAGTTGTTATCGCTTTCAGAAAGTGAGCTAGGGGTATAGTTCTTTCACCTCAATTCATCCATCATCTCACAGGTTGTTTGTTGATTTCTGTTTCTACAAATTTGGGTTGGATTAATTGTGCGTGTGTCAGGGCTTTTAATAAAACTGACACTTGATGTGTTTGGGTAAAGCTGACACTTTTTTATCCAAATAGCTCCAATACTTCGAAATTGATCGGCTATGATGCTGATCACTGTGCAATGATATATTCTGGTACCATAGCTGGTCGAGTGTTAGGGTTATATATAGAGTTTCATGTAGAGCACTTGCTATTAGCCCTTGCTTCTAGGATTGATACCCTTACATTTGTCATTGCCTTAGTTCTCTTTTGTTCTGTCTCCTTTACCTCTAGATTGTCAGAATGTGTATGGTAGATGCATATATACTAGTCCTTGTGTCTATTGAGTCCTTTACATTTTTCATTGACTTAGTCCATTTACTTCTGTCCCTTTTAGCTGTAGACTGTCAGAATGTGCATATTGGTAAAATCTGTATTGTGGTGTCTGGGTTTATAAACAGGTCTATAATGCATGGCAAAGGGGTTTATAAAAAGATTCATCTTCAAATCTACTTGGAAAGTTGAAACCCAAAAATAGCAGGGAAAGCAAATAAACTAGTACAACACTGCAAATACAGAGCGGCAAGAGTCAGATGGATCAGATTTTTATTCGTTGAATGCAGAGGCAACTGTGTTGTTTTCTTTGCCTGGACATGCAAATTGACAAAGTACGGTTCAAATGCTGCTTCACAAAGTTATAGAGCTTTCAAGTATCAGCCTTGGCTGCTGCAGATGCATAACTTACGCTGCTGTCTCTCATGCTTTTGCACTGACTCGATTGCTCGTACCTCAGGAACCTCACCTTAATCTTTATAGAGCAATGCTTCATCATCTGACCATATATATGGTGAAATTGTCAATCTGTATGTCATTTAGACAAGATCAATTGAAAAAAAAAGAAGGTCAAGAAGCGACTTACATGAAGAAAGACGCTGATTGGATGACGTCCACATATCGTGTTGTCATACTTGTGTAAATACTGCTTGAAAGCGTCAGGATCTCCGGTCTCTATGAGATCCATGCCCATACGGTCTAATGCCTCGATAGAATTATGGATGTCTCCGTGTTTCTTGTCGTAGTACTGATAGTTGAATCTAAAGAGAAAAAACAAATAAAAAGTAAAACAAGATGAAGCATATAGTTGTAATGGGCATAAAGAGAGGTGAGGAGCATACCGGGATCCCCAGTGACAAAAATCCGAGGATACTGAAAAGAAATTGCTCGGATCATCCACGTATTTAGAAAGCAATTTGCCGTAAGTAGCTTCGCTTTCAGTGCTAAGAGCTCCAACTAAGATCGGGACGACTTTTACAGGGTGCCTGTTTTGTAATTAGAGATTGTTAGACGAAAAATGGTTTTTGAGAGGATATGGAAATGTGCAGAGAACATTTATTTTATTTACCCTTCGAATACTTTTGCAAGGTAAGGCAAGTGCATCTCCATGCTATGCTCTGCTTCATCAACCCTAATATCCATTACTTCGAATTTCCCCGTGGCTTTTAGCTCCTCAATAACTGGTTTGAATAATCACGCATTTTAGGAAGCGCCTCACTCAAGGAACAAAACATGAACAAAGTTGATAGTTGCACAAAACTTAAATCGGTATCATAGGAAGACAAAGAAACAAGCTGAAAAAATTAACGTACCTTCTAGATCAACAGGGAGATCTCCAATAGGTGTTCTATAGATGGTTGCTCCAGATACGGCACACTTTGGTGTATAATAGTGATGGGATGGACCCAAGAGGAATACCCTTGTACTGTAATGAAGTATTTTGGATATAAGCATACCGTAGCAAGATGAGGACATTAGAAAAGACGGTTATTGAAGACAAATTCTAGTTAACAGGCAAGACTATTCTTATTCACATATAAAGAACAATATGCATACTGTCTGCATAAATAAATAAGCTTTTTTGTTCCAAAACCTCTCTATAATTTATGAAATACACAGAATTTGGAATAGGAACCAAATTATTCCTTTCATGACCTACAATGAGTATTTAAGTTCTAAAATTAAATTTTCAACTTGATTGATCAAATCTCAAGTCTCGACACTTCTTAGTTCCAAAACCAGGACACTCCCAACTATGTCAGACAATGAAAGTATGAAACACATCCTAAAAGTGGCACATCTTCCTCTAGCAAATCTTCAAAGTGCATCAATCTCAAGCAAAACAAAGGTAGGGGCAGAAGTAGAGCAGAAATAGGGATGAAATAACATAACATCAAAATAAAGAAAAGGATAATAGAACAGCATTGCATGGAAGAAGATACCGACATGTCTTTCGGGTCTATGTTGCCAAATGCATAGGCTGCAGCACGACCAGAATAGGAATAACCTGCATGCCTGATATTGCAATGCCTCGAAAAATTAGCTAAATTCATTTATATTGTTTACGATACCACAGAAAGTGATTTGAGGACAAACTTACGGTGCTATTACACCTCGTACATCAGAGGATTTGGTGAGGCCAGACTCTTTAAGCCAACCTTCAAGCTCCCCGGATAATTTACTAGCTGAAAAGAGAAGGCGAAAAAGCAATGTGACCAAAGCCAAAAAAAAGGCATATCTCTTGAAAACACTTACTCAATTGTATTTCCCTGGAACAAAGAAATGTGACAGGTGATTCCAAACTTTTTGTAGATTTCATTGTGTAGACAGGGAACAGAAAGGATGAAAAAGTGTTCAACAAAAAACCCATGAACACAACTGGTTTAGAGCTTTAACTAATGCCCCAACTTGCTTGCTATACTGAGTAGCTTTAAATTACGCATCACAATTCACAAGCATACAGCATGACTCAAGAAAATGCAGTAACAGCCGATCAAGGTGAGACCTTTAACCGTACACACCAAAAGGACATGATTAAACAACAACACATCAATCTCGTCCATACAGCATCCTAGTTATCTGACACCAATAGATTGTTAATTTTGATCATCTAACACCTGATTCCCTTAATTACTATCAGGCACGTAAATTCAAAAACAGCAATTGCTCTGTGCCAAGCTTCTGATAAGCTCCGAGAATGGAAACAAGGTTCCATCTTTAAGCTCGGGAAAAAGAGGCAGCCTAAAATCTAATTACAACAAATTCAAAAGTCCCAATTCAATAGGATTATCTCCACTCTCAAACCAAACAACAATTAAACCTAACAGAAAACAGTTTTCCAGGTAAATTTGTGACGACGCGAAAAAAAAATCTGGAAAATTGGACGAGGATGACTTACGATTGTTAGTGTACCATGAACCAGCGTGAGAGGGCTTCCTGATCTTCTCCATTTCAGAGCTCCCCGTAAAGCAAGAAAGACAAAAAATTGCGAATTGAAAGAGATAAAGAACTAAAATCTGAACCCTAGAATTCGTAAGCTCTTCGGAATTTGACTACGGAGTAATTGAGTAAAGCAGTAGGTGGGAATCTCGAAGACGCTTCCTCTCTATATATATTTTGGGTCGCAAGAAGAGGAGAACGCAACAAAGTAGGAGCTGGAGCAAAAAAAATCAATTTTTTGGATTTTTTTTTTGTTGAACAGAAAGTTGTAAGTTTATTATGGGATTTCCTAGAGGGTATAGGATAAGCAAAGCATTATGTTTTGAAAAAAATTGTTCTTTTTATTTATTTAGTGAATTTTTTTAGATTTTAGGATTTTACTTTATAAATTCGATATGTTTATCTTATGTCCTTAGGATATGAGTTAGAAAGATCGTTTTATTATATATCTCTAGTTTAAAACTCTCTACGGATAAAGAGAAGCAAACATTTGTTCATGATTTGAAATTGGCCATAAACATGCTACAAAATATCCTACATTTTCAAATCATAAGACACGTGCACAATTAACAAAAAAAAAAAAGACTTCAAATAATACCCAAGGTTTTGGGAAATTCTAGTACCTAAGATTTTGACTCATCCAAATAATATTGATCAACATATATACAAAAAGTTCAAATTAATATGACAAAGTTATCACAATTACTATATTAAATATACAACAAAATTAAATTATGTATTTACCCTTATATAGTATATTTATATTTATTCTAATATAAATACTGATGATATTTGTCAAAATATGAATCTACTTGATACGGATGATTGATTAATCATCAAATTCCTTCGAAATTATATTTTGGATGGTCCTTATGACTTCTTTAAGTAATGGCCTTTAAAATGTTTTGGGTCTTTGTTAACCCTGTAGAATTGATGAGGCCCATGCTATCTTTGATCAAACAATTGAGAAGAAATACACTGTTCTTAAGACTTCAATGGTTTTAGGGTGGTTTGTATTGGTACTGAATGAACATGCACAACATAAATGGGCCGGCATTCCAGGGATTGAAGCTATTTGATCATTCAATGCTGGAAGGAAACTTAAAATTTTGTGCCTGATCATGTATGCTTTACTGCAATATTGACAGCTTGTAACCATGCCAGTACCTCAACAAAATGACAGATTACGGTCTGGCTTCAAAAATCTGGATAAGTAAGCTTGTTTGATTGATCTTTTTGCAAGAAAAGGGTATATAGTGAAGGCAAACAAAGTGATGGAGAAGATATGCCTTTTCATACAGATAAGGTTATGTTGAGTTCCTGCAAATCTTACAAGGCAAGGCTATCAGCTAGCTCTAAATCAAAATTTCAAACTGACTAGAATAATCATTCAAAAATGGGATAAAATTCATCAAGGAATTGCCAAGTAGGAAAGATAGTTGATGAAATATTCATGTAATAGTATTGCAACAGCAGCCACATGTTTCAAAAACGCCCTAGGTCCTCTACCATGTGGTAAGAATGTAAGATGGCTCCTACTAAACCTTAATCCTAAATCATCTTCATTATGATCGAATACATGAAATAGCATGCTAAAACTATCATGCTTTGTTTGATTTAAACACACCATAGGATTTCGACGATACCATTACCAAAAAGATGATGATTTCAAGCAAGTACCTGTTTACACACTTCCATAATTTCCAGAACACAATCACATGGAGAAGTGCAATACTACTTTCAAGAGGAAAACTAATTTCTACCAAAAAGCACTCCTACTCCACCCGCAATGCACTTCAATTAGGATATCAAATTAGCCACTAGAAGCTAACTGGTTCAACGTTTCACAAGCAAGGCAACTGCTATAAACTATACAAACTTAGGCATAAACCAAAATGGAGACTGGTCTGCAGAAAGAATATACCTTTCCCTGTCTTCAGGGTACAACTCATCCATTTCCCCACTCTGCAAGTCAAAGATTCCTACACCACGCCATTCAAGCTTGAATGGGTGGTACTGCTTCTCATCGATGAAATATATGCAATTAGGTTTGCAGTTGATAGCATTGGAAGCAGAAACCGCCATCACAGAATGGTTCCCGACAAACAATGACACATCTCCAAGATCTTCCACATCCACCCATTCTTTTGCCTCTGAATCAAACTTAAACACCTCAAACCACAATGTTGCACAAACCAAACTGATACCTTTTAGATCATCATCTGTGATGAAGTTCTTTGTATGGCGTACAACCACAAGAACGTCGCCAAATGACTCAACCAAGTATAACTTTTCTAGTGAGTCTTCAGCATATATGGATGTATTGCCAAAGTAGTCTCCAGCCACATATTCCTGAAACACGAGATTCTCTCTGTCTGTAAGAAAAAGATCTAAGCTCGAACCCACGAGTCTCCCTTCTCCAAACAAGATCAAAATCTGGCCTTTGAAAACAATCACATCCTCCACACAAGTATGCGTGCCTGGATGAACATCAAAAGTCCAAACATTGTCCCCGGGTTTAGCAAAGGCCACGCAAGCCAAGTCGTATACCAGAAAGACGATGAGCTCGTCATTGGGAGGAATCTTAACCACGATTGCTCTTCGAATGCAGTCAAATCTAGCCGTTTCTTTCGTATTACGGTTATGAAAGTGGCTCATATCAGCAACCAAGAGTGGCAAACTATCTGTTGATGGAAAGGATATTTGAGCTTTGGTAAGAGGATTGAAGAGTTGAGCTTCCAAGTAAGGACTAACAGTGAAAATCCAGCCATCCCCACAATCCTGGTAATACTGAGGCAAGGCTTCAGGGAGTTCAAATTTGCCATGCTTGTTCGTACAAAGATCGAACACAGACCACTCACAAGAAGGATCATTCTCAGTGCTTAAAGGAAACACAAGGCATGGAATTGCAGGAGTCCAATAGGGTTTCACCGTGCGAGGAACAGCTCTCCAAGATGAACAAACAGCACGAAATGCAGACATTTGCTCTACACATTTTAGCCTCTTGGCTATGTGAATGAGGAGATCTACTGGGAGCTGAGCCCAATCACGGCAAATATCATCTACAGGCAATCAAAGTGGATAGGGATGAAATTAAATGTAAATTATCCTCCAAGACTGAGATTACAACAAATTAATTTCATGAAAAAATTTCATTCGAGCAAAAACCCTAACCTAATTGGTTTCTGAACGAATTAGATTAAGCGATACGTAGAAGTAAGGAGAGAAACTGCTGAAATTGAAAAGGAACAAGTAAAAAGAGTTGACAGTAACCTTGTTTTTCCATGCGAGAATCTCTGTGCTTGCCGAAAAGCAACCGAACAGTCCACCGGCGACCACCGCGATGCTGGTGGCTTCTGATTTAGTATACTATTGATTGTGCAGGCGCGCAATTTTGCAGGTTAGGGTTTGTCTCTTAGTCTCTGCTGACTCTTTGCAAATAGTGGGATTTGAACTTTGAAGGCGTTTCAATCACGCAATCCTTCAGACCAAAAATTATACTGTAGCCTCACAATCTTTTACGCAAACGTTCAGACCAAAAATTGTACTTGAGCAGTTGAGCCTAGCTAGCCTCTAGTAGAAGTAGACATGCAACGTTCATAATTTCTTTCAGCTGATTTAGGAACATTGCAAAGTCTAAAGATAGCACGAGCTTCATCTATGCTGCCACATTTGGAGTGCATATCTATCAAAGCACAACCCATGTACAAACAAACTTAGATATTTGACAAGATTAACGATAGTAGCAAAGATATATAGTAAATACAACTGTGCTACTTTGTATGATTTTATTTATCTCATTTTTTAAATGAAAAAAAAAAGTTAATTTGAAAGGAGCTACTGTAATGCTTGGGTCTTAAAGTATATAGCTTTTGAATTGTAGGATGGTTTGATATTCATGAAATAAAACTTGTTTAGTGCTAATTGGTAATTCAGTGTTGTAACTTGGGAAGATGGACAATTTTGGTATGGTGATCAAAATTTCTTGCTTTGATGCTCTCTCATTTACCTTGTATTCATTCAACTAAGAGAGGAATTCGTTCTTCCGAGTAGCATAGGTTAATTCCGTCAAAAAGATGTTTTCAACCAAGTAGCTTTTTACACATCCATAATTTCCAAAACGTACACAATCACATGGAGAAGTGCAATGCCCCTTCAAGAGAAAAACTTATTTCAACCAAAAAGCAGTCCAAAATGGAACTAATATGAGCTAACTAGTTCAGCTGTCTCATAAGCAAGCAACTGCTATAAACTACATAAACTTGGGCATAAACCAAAATGGAACTCGGAATCTAGAAAAAATACTCCTTCCCTCTTCTTTGACACACAATTCTTCAATTTCTCACTCTCCATGCCATAGCTTCCTACTAAGCACAATTGGCTGACTGGGAAAAGGTTATCATCGGTGAAATATATGCAATTAGGTTTGCAATTGATAGCATTGGAAGCAGAACCAGCCATTGCAGAATGGTTTCCCACAAACAATGACATATCTCCAAGATCATCCACATCCACCCACGCTTTCGCCTCTGAATCAAACTTAAACACCTCAAACCACTTTGTTACAAAATCCGAACCCATAAACTTAGCCAAATCAAACTCCTCCTCTTCTTCTTCTTCTTCAAAGCTGGTCGTATGGCGTACAACCACAAGAATATCACCACACGACTCGACCAAGTGGAGATCTTCTAGTGAGTCTTCAGCATATATTGATACATCACCAATTCACCATGAATGTCTCCAGCCACATATTCATCAAACGCGATAAACTCTTGGTCTCTAAGAAAAAGATCTAAACTCGTACCCATGAGTTTCCCATCTCCACACAAGATCAAAATCTGGCCATTGAAAATAATCACATCCTCCAAACAATTTCGCAAGCTCGTACGTGTACCAAATGGAATCTCCATACACCGCCAAGAATAGCCACCGGGTTTAGCAAAGGCCAACCAAGTCAAGTCGTATACGACCAAGATAAGGAGCTCATCATTGGGAGGAATCTTAACCACGATTGCTCTTCGAGTGCAGTCAGCTCTAGCCATCTCTTTCTTAGTACGGTTACAGAAGTAACCATCAATATCAATCACCTTTGGCAAAGGTGGGAGAAATATTTGAAGTTTGGCAAGGGGATTGAAGATTAGAACATCCATGGAAGGATGAGCCTCAGTTAAAATCCAGCCATCCCCACAATCCTGGTACCGCCACTCCCACGAGTCAGGGAGTTGAAGTTTACAATGCTTGTTCGTACTGAGATCCAACAGAGACCAATCACATGAAGGCTCATCCTCTGTGTTTACAGGATACAGAAGGCATGGAATTCCAGGAGTCCAATTGGGTTTCCCGTGTTAGAAGCAGCTTTCCAAGATGAACAAACAGCAGAAAGTGCAGACATTTGCTCTACACAGATTAGTCTCTTGGCTATGTGAATGAGGAGATCTACTGGGAGCTGAGCCCAATCGCGCCAAATATGTTCTACAGGCAATCAGAGCGGATAGGGATGAAATTGAATGTAAATGCTTCTCCGAAACACGGATTACGACGTGTAATTTCATGAAAATTATCTTTTGAGCAAAAACCCTAGACTAATTGGTTTCTGAAATTGAAAAGGAACAAGTAAAAAGAGTTTACAGTAGTAACCTTGTTTTTCCATGCGAGGATCTCTGTGTTTGCCGAAACGAAGCCGATCGGTCCGCCGGCGACCACCGCGATGCTGGTTGCTTCTGAATTTGCCTTGTATTGATTGTGCAGACGCGCAATTTCGCAGGTTAGGGTTCAGGCGCGCAAATATTTTTGTGGGGTTTGAACTTTGAAGGCTTGGCTTGTTTTGGCTTTTCAATCAACCACTCGATAAGAACAAAAGAGTGAAAAGATCGACTACTTGGGGTACGTTAAATCTTTACAACAGCTAAGATGGTAATTATGACATGACCTCGTGAATTTAAATTCTCCTCGTTTGCTGCCTGTAATGGCTGCTGTATTTTATTTGAGATGTACGATAACTAGGGTTGATGAAGGCTAAACTTATGTATGGTGGTGGTTTAGCCAATACAAATGGACGAGGGGTGTGTTTGGATTACATTAGTTTAAAGTTTATAAAGCATTTTACTATTTTTTTACTATTTTATTGTTAAGGTGTGTTTGTGTGATAATATATTTAAAAGCTTATTTTATCTTTCATAGGAAATTGAGCCATACTACTCATATTTAGGAAAAAAATATTTTCTTCTTTTTTCATAGGAAGTTGAGCTCTCATTATTCAAATTTGAAAAAATTTAAATGTAAACATTATCCAAACACTACTTAACAATTAAATATTAAAAAATAACTAAAAGGCTTTATAAATCATAAACTCATGTAATCCAAACAAACCCGAAAACTATACGTAAGAGATCTTGTAGCCAGGACGGTTTGAAATTGATAATGTGGACAACTATTGTCACAACTTACTCCCAGAATGAATCTAAGTAGTTTGGAAAAAGAGAGTATGTAACAAACTATTTTTTCAATCATCTAGAGTGTGTTTTGATCTCCTAGTTTATAAACACATTTTTTATTATATTCCATTTATTTTTATGATATGTTTGGAAGGATATTTAATTTGATTTTTTTTTTCATATATTAGTATTTGATGTGATGTGTGATATGATATTTAAGTTGTTGTAAAAGGGAGAAATAAGTAATTAGAAACTTCTTTATCAAAACTAAATGCCTTTTTCATATCTAAAATTGAAGTAATCCAAACAAGTCTTATAATTTTGAATTATTAAATTAAGTTAAGTTAAATAGAATGTCTTAGGTAGTGTCTTCT
The DNA here is from genome assembly GCA_964016875.1 of Fallopia convolvulus. Lineage (NCBI taxonomy): Eukaryota > Viridiplantae > Streptophyta > Magnoliopsida > Caryophyllales > Polygonaceae > Fallopia > Fallopia convolvulus. The sequence goes on from OZ024737.1 coordinate 41,662,145, forward strand.
AAACTAATGCTTGTTCATTCACTCCCAAGATATGATGTCTTAGGTAGTGTCTTCTCCAGCCCAATTCAACTAGATTTGCAGAATGCCCCGAAGGGCTTCGATACTCACTATTGTTGTCGGAAAGAATGTAGTTGAGTACCCAACCTATCTCACTTTCTACTCAGGTGACAAACTCCTTAAATGCATCGAGTATTTGGTATTTAGATTTTAACAAGTGCACTCTTACTTAGCTTCCTTAGTCATCTATGAAGATAACAAAATATAATGCACCAGTGCACCACTAAAGGTATATGCAGGGGTCAACCATAAAACTTGGTCGTCAATTTTTGAACAATTAAAATTTTCAAACTTTTTAATTTTTTTAATTATTTATTCTTCTCTATGTAACATTTGTCATCATTTGGATGAATGACCAAAAAAAAAATTATTTATCACTATGACCGGTCATTCCTTTTTTCCCTCGCCCTCTCATTTATTATTTGTTTATTACTTCTTTCCTATAGACGGACCGAAGGGCGGGCTGGGGTACGCTCCACGCCGCCCTAAAAAATAAAAAATAATAAAAATAGGGTAAATTTAATAATAATAAAAAATAATAAGGTAAATTTAGTGTTAAATTAAGATAATTTAGTCTGCTTAAATTTTTTTATAACAATTAGCCCACTCTAATATACGTTAAATAACAATTAGTCCACTCAATGGACATACTTAAAGGGATCTCTCAATCTCAAACATGTGGCACATGTTGATATGCATGATATCATGCTTCCTTCCTTCTTGCATGTTGAGAAGATCTTAAGAAATAAATTTTGTAGTTTACAAAATAAATAATCAATGCATGGTTTTATGGAGTTACCTTACATATCTGGGATGAGATTCTTTCAAGCGAGGATATGAAGACCCGTCTCGCTAATGGACGATGATTCTGTGACACACTGTATCATGACACACTATTAAAATAATAATAAAGTTAGACATAAGTGGGTCCGCATTTAATTCCACTAATGAAGTTTAATTTTTTTTTAAATCTGATTTGTATCCGAACCTAGGTTTGGATGGACCCACATTTCAGGTTTAGAGTTATAGTTAAATGGGCTGCTAAAGTGGGCCAAAAAATCAAACTACATTTTTAGCCCAATTCACATGAATCAAGATTAAACCACTATTTAAAATAAAGCCCAATATATTATAACTACAAGTTGTCAAATTTTAATCCGATCTCATTATACATTAGAAAGATTTTGAAGGGTTTATTCTGAACATAAACGTATGTGACTGTTCATCTCCCATTGACGTTTCAGTTCAATAACTTGAAGAAGCTTTGAGGTTGGTAATTCGAATTAAGGTGTGTTGTTAATTTAATGCTTGATAACATCGATCTTTAACGTCGATCTCATTGAGGAGCGATTCATTCTTATAATTTTTTTTTTGATAGAACTAGAAGTGTCTTGTAATTTTTAATGCTTGAGAACATTGTGTTTTGCTGATTTAATGTGCCGGTATAATTTGGCTTTACTTTTTTATTGCACCCCACAATATGCAGGATTTAATGGATGCAAAGAGAAGGTTATTTGATTTAAATACCGATTTTGTGGAGAGTTACAAAGAAGATGATTTTCCATTGATGGAATTAGACGACAGTGATGATTCAAGTCAAGAGGATGTGGACGATCTAGATGAAAGAATCAATGATGATGTTCTCGACCTAACTCTTGAGAATGGTGATGCTGTTGTGGCTGAAGAACAAGATCTTGAAAACGTGGTTGGAGAACAAGATGTTGAAGCCGAGAATGTCACTGAGCCTTGTCCTGATATGACTTTCGACTCTTGTGAAATGCTAATGCGATTTATGCATGACTATGGCAAGTCGAAGGGATTCCAAATAAGGATTAGGAATTCTTCTTTTATTAAAGATGCACCCGAGGCAGAGAGTATCACAGATCAGTATGCTAAATATAAACGGTTGAGGATGGTATGTTTTAAAGAAGGTGAGTGTCAAACGCAATCTAAAAATCCTGCAAAGGCTTTAGGTAGCACTCGATGCGGTTGCACATTTTCGGTTAATGCATGTGTTTGTAGTGATAGAACCTCGTGGAGAATTAGCTCCCTAACCCTTAAGCACAACCATGAATGTAGCCCATAAAACTCAATTTTCATGCCTAGGTATAGGCATATAAGTGGAGGGAATAGGATTATATTGTTGGATAATGATAGGGCTGGTGTTCCGGTGGCTAAGAACTACAACTCCTTTGTGGCCAGATATGGGAGTCACAACAAAGTCCCCTTTTCTGAGAGAGATTGTAGGAATGCAATCAGTTCGGAACGAAGGTTGAAACTTGGGAAGGGCGATTTTGCTACAATGAGAGATTACTTTGAAACCATGATGGCAAACTCCTCAAACTTCTTCTACAGTTTTGATACCACGGATAATGGTGTATTGAAGAATGTTTTTTGGGTTGATGGACGTGCTAGGGCAGCTTGTAAAGAATTTGGGGACGTCATATCCTTCGACGCCACATATGTCAAAAATAGATACAAAAAGTCGTTTGCTCCGTTCATAGGAGTTAATCACCATGGCCAATCCATTGTGCTAGGGGCTGCATTGTTGGGGAGTGAAGATGCCGAGAATTACACATGGTTGTTTAAAACTTGGCTCAAAAGCATGAATAACAAACCACCAAAGGGCATAATAACCGATCAATGCAAAGCTATGGGTAAGTATCCTATAATTACCTTTGACAATTTGGTTTTTTCCATAATGGTGATGAGACTTTTTCGTTTTGTTTTTCTTGTAGAAAATGCCATTGTTGAGGTGTTTCCCAATACAAGACATAGATGGTGCCTGTGGCATGTCATGAGGAATGCTAAGAAGCACTTGGAGAAAATAAAAGATGCCGGTGGATGGACTCACAATTCAAGTGGATTGCATAAGGTATTGCATTTCTCATACAGTGTGGCCGAATTTGAGGCAAAATGGGCAGAATGGATTTCTGAATTTAGACTCGAAAGGAGTAATTGGTGCAAGATCATGTTCGATAATAGGAAAAAGTGGGTTCCAATTTACTTCAAAAATGATTTTTGGGCTGGAATGTCGACTACCCAAAGGAGTGAGGGCATGAATTATTTTTTCAAAGGGTTTGTTAATGGTAACACATCCCTACAAGAGTTTGTGAAGCAATATGGAATGGCAATGGGCAAGCGTGCCATGGCTGAGGAGAAGGCATCCTTTGATTCCATACACAAGCCACTCCATTGTTCTACTGATCATGAGTTTGAGAGTGTGTTCCAAAAGGTGTATACCACGACGAAGTTACAAGAATTTCAAGAAGAAGTGAGAAAGATTACACATGCAACGAAGGAGGGCTTGAAAGAGGTTGGCAAAATCAAAGTGTATGACATTATGGTCCGATGGTGGGCGGGTAATGTTCCCAAACGTAGGATATTTAAGGTGTCTTATGATCCCGAAACACGTGACGTCAAGTGTGATTGCAAGAAGTTTGAGTTCACGAGAATTATGTGCTCCCACACGCTTGTCGTCTACATAGTGGAGGAAGTAAGGTTTGTTCCTGAAAAGTATGTACTCGATCGGTGGAGGAAGGACTTGCCAAGACAGCACTTGAAGATACCGGTTCCCTACTATTCTTTGGACTCGATGAAGCCGGAAGAGATGGAAAGGTATGCATCCATGAAGTCTGATTTTGAGGCCATTGCCACTCTCTCAATGACGAATGATGAGATGTGTTCTATTGTAACGGGAGCTCTAGAGGAAATGAAAGGCAAAGTTCATCGTGCTTGTAACCGTTTAGGACTGCCTTATGAGCCCATTGGCAACATTGGGGGAAAGTACCGTAAACGCCGTGCTACCGATGATCATACTGTGATTGAGGCTAGCAGCTCGGCCAATGTGGAGGAGGTTGTGCGTGATCCTATTGATAGAAGGGAAAAGGGTCGATTGCCATCTAGGTGAAAGGGGTTTGGAAATGACACACCTCATTATTGGAATCGTGGCAAAGGAACTCAACAACAACAAGTCCAACCCATCCACCCAATATTAGTAAGGGCTGATTTACTTATAATTTGCTCCATATTTGTCTACTTACAACTGCCAACATATCTTACTTATAATTCACTTCTAATAGTTGTCTTATTCTCATGGTAGGTTCCAACACAACACTTGCCACCATTTCAAATTATCCATCAAGGCTCCAATGTTGCTCCTGTTGCATTTTATTATACATATGGCCAACATCAATAGAGATGGTTTTCTAGTTTTGTGTTCCAAGTTTTATCTTACTGGATTTGATATTTTGGTTTAGGGTCTAGCTCTTGGGGTATATGTTATTGTTGCAAACACTAAGTCAGCCATGTGTTTCATTTGGATTATCACAGTTTGGCAGGTTGTATTTGGCATCAAGCCATCAACAACTATAGTATATCTGTTTTGTTTGATATGAGGCAGTTGTTGATTATCGGATGGTGTGGTTGTTTTATAGCCCAACAAGATACCAGTTCATTTATAGTCCAATATACTTTCATATGATCGACTTAATAGAAAAAAATGACCAAGGAAAAAACGTTTACGTCAAGAGAAACGATATCGTAATGAACGGGACTAACAACAAACGTTTAGAGAAATTGATCATTCTTATAACAAAGTGTATTAGTGCAACACAATGACCACTAGTATGAAGTACATTACAACCACAACTTTGGTGAGACAATTTATTTTGAATGCATATAAAGTCTTCTATGACGAAAATATAACTATATGTAAATTTGAACGATGCATGGGTTTTGAATGTTACATATATATCCTAAATAACATATAGGAGTATTGATTTTGAATTGATAAAATCCCTATTAAATTATGGCTTTGATTATCAAACGAAAAAAAAACCTTTCGAATCCACCTTTGTAGCATGCTTTTTTTTAAAATTAAATATCCTGTTTTTTTTATTAATCGGTGCAATCAATGCCTCGGAACCACAAGATTAATTTTGTATTGGCTGATTTAAATTTTTCACAATCATTATTACTAAACGCTCTATTATAAATACCTCATTTAGAATCCTCCACTATCACTACTACAACACGAAAATGGTGGAAAAGAGCCCTAGAACCCCCCTTGTCGCCACCCAGGCTCTTGAAGAAGTGCCCGCCACTCCAATCTCTGAAACTGGCCTCTTGTCCATGTTCGACAAGGCGCAATCAACAGCCAACAACCTCACCATCCAAACCAGGATGTTCTATGTTCGACTTCTACGCAAGGGGCTTGCGGCTGACACGAGGAAGGTCCTAGCGGAGGATCCACCTTTGGTGGATCTACTGATGCTCTTCGAACAAGAGCATCAAGTATTTACCGCACCCGAAGGCCAGGTGACACCAAAACGACTGATGCCACCAGATGCATCTACACCTCCGAGCGGGTCCAAATCGGCTCGTAGGTCTGGAAGGAAGAAGACCCTCCCAGCTGATGACGATGGAATGCTGAAGATCGATCTCGACTAGGATTCTTGCATTGGCTAGGGGCAACATGTGTGTTGTTGTTGTTGTGTTTTTTTTTCATTCCCTAAATGCACTCCTGAAGTGCATATTGTTGTCTTTTTTTAATCGTAATGAAAGTTAGCCCCTTAAATCCTATCTTTTAATTTGGTTAAATACTCGTATATTTACTTTGGTTCCTTTGTTTCAAATTATAGATATGGTATAGGATGATAGTGACAACTTTCTTAAAATGCTTAAAATCACCCTAAAATTGCATAAATTAACCTATTTGGAATACTAAACTAAGGTTTGTTTATTGGTAGATAGATCCTCAATAGTCATGAAAAAAAACCGTAAAGTACTTTCTACCAAAAAAAATCATAATGGCAATTACCAAATTTCAAATACTAAACTAATAAAGATTAGGGTTTGTATTTATTTTAACCAAGGTGGTAGGTAAAATAAGCATTTAATTAAACAAGGCTTTCCTTAGCATTGACAAAAAAAATCAATAGGTTCTATATGTTTCCTAATAAATTAATATTATTTATTAAAATTAATTTACCCAAATATTGTGTTACCATAACAACATATTCATTTGCTCTATTATAGAAACCCTAAGTCGAACCTGGTTTCCCAAAACCCGCCCGCATAATTGGGCTTTAGTATAAACGGGGGCCCAACCCAATGGAATGATAATTGCAATTGTAATATGAATCGTCGGTTAATATCCATTTAATTAGTAACTTCGTAAAATTAACCGCCTTAATAAAGTGGGAGAGTTTCTACCAAAAACAAAAGTGGGAGAGTACTTGTCAGAATTCAGTCACTTCAACTTCTCTTCAACTTCTCTGTCCCTTCATCTGCTTCTTCCTTCCTCTGTTGAGATCTTGAAGCTTCGGAGCGCGCTAGAAGGCCAAGGAGAAAAACTCTTCAAGACTTCAACCCTCCCAAGTTAGAGTTTTTAGAAATTAAGGTACTCTTCAACCCTTCTTGGCATGGTCAATTTCTTCTTCCTCTTCCTTGTGCTGTGAATCGTTTGTGTTTTTTTACACGCATGAATCGGGTTAGGGTTTGAGTCTTTATTACATAAATTGGCATGTTCATGTGTTGCATTCGGTTTTGTTTTAAATCTAGTCTAAAAGTGTTGTCCTTTGAGGCTGTTGGATGTTGATTTTGTTTATTGATTGTGTTTAGGGTTTGGGTCTTGTAGTCGATTGAGTTCCAAAGGATTAACTTCATCATTCGTTTGAGAAAGTCCTTTATTGATTGTGTTTAGGGTTTGGGTCTTGTAGTCCATTGAGTTCCAAAGGATTAACTTCATCATTCGTTTGAGAAAGTCCTTTATTGATTGTGTTTATGGTTTAGGGTCTTTGTAGTCGATTGAGACGATACAAGGTTCAAATCTAGGGTTTATGAGAACGTCCTTCCTTTGCATGTTGTTTCTCTGATCTAGGGCTATACTAATTGTCGTTAATGGCTTGTGGATGTGGATATGATTTCTTGATTTTATTTAGGTTGGTTACATCCTCTATGTTTGTTTTCTAAATCTGAAATCAACTGAACCATGAGCGGTTAAAATCAGTTCGTAATTCAAATGTTAAAAACATGGGTGGATTGTCATCTAAATAAGGAAAGTGTGGTTCACTTGTTGCTATAAATTCGTAGAAAGGTCCTTTTTGGTAAATAAGGAAAGTATGGGGCAATTGTTTTTATAAATTCTTAGAAAGGTGTTTTTTTTTCTAAATAAGAAAACATTTGGGTCAATTTTTGATATATTGGGCAATTGTTTTTATAAACCTTTCATTCTTTAGTCCCTGCTTTACTAATTTGATGTATGTACACACAAATGTTTAGATGTCGAAGGCACATGCGGATCTGGCCCATGCAAAGGCAGAGCTGGCCCAGGCAAACGATGAGATGCTCAGGGCACAAGAGAAGCTGGCCCAGGCAAACGATGAGATGCTCAGGGCACAAGAGAAGATGGCCCAGGCCCAGGAAAAGCTAGCCCAGGCTCAAGAGGAGATGTCCAAGGCAGGGGAGGACCTCGACGACGTTCAATCTGAATCAACTGACATAGATGAATCGGATATTGATGAATATGTTGACAAGCCCGACGGACCTTACAGCAGACTTGTTCAAGGACAGGATAAATTGAGGAAGAAAAATGGGGAGCTTCAATGCCCCTACTGTCTGGGTAGGAAGAAGCAATCCTACAATGTCAGAGAGCTCCTCCAACACGCTTCCCAAATCTCCAATGGCACGGGACAAAAGATAACTGAGAAAAGGAAGGCCATGCACCGTGCAGTGGAGAAGTATTTGAGAGCCTACATGAGGGACGAGGTGTGAAGCTTGAGGAGGCCACAAAGGAGAAGAAGATGTTGAAGAGGAAAAGGTAAGGTGTTGGTGTTGTCGGTTTTAAGTTCTTTTGCTTATATCTCTAAAGGTTCTTTTGAAGACTTTGATGGTTGTTTGGATGGATGGAAGACTCTTTTTTTTGCTGGTTTTGCTGGGAGGAAGTTTGATGAAACAATGGTGGTTGGGAAGAAGACAATTTCAAGCTTTTGTGTGATACTACTAATCTACTATATGGGCAGTAACAGCCCTTTTATGGTTATAATTTATGCTGTTTTTTTGGCTATGCATATTGCTTGTGATTCTATTTTGCTATGTTATGATGCATTTTCTTTTGATTTCATGTGTTTGACAAACACAAACAACACCTTTTGATTTCTGGTGCTTGAGATGATTCTCAAGCAAGGAAAAACTACAAGGAAATTTACTCTTGTTGACAATTATGTGTTAGTGTCAAACCTGTTTTTTGCCAATGGTAAACATATACATACCAATGCCATATCACTAATACCATTGCATGAGATCTACACCAAATAGAACTATGAAATTTGATTGCATATTTCTTAAAACTTGAGGTACAAAAACTACTCCTAATGGCACACAAAATCATCACTACAACTAATAACTCTCTTATTGCATTTGTTTTCTCATCATGTTTCAACAAGGCAAAAAAGGATGTGATCAAGCACAAGACATCAACACTGCAAACTGTATTCCCTCAATTCATAACGACCAACAGCTTAAACATCCAATTCCAAATCATGATTCATCAATTGACCCTAATCCATCTGATTTTCTCTCTCGTTTCCTTTCTTTTTGTATTTTATCTTCTTTAAGTACCAGAAAAACCAGGAAAATTGCAATTTCATTATCCCCAAACACAGTCTATCGAGAAAAAACCATTTAGCAATTATAAATTCAAATTCGAAAAAATATGCTAGCAGACATCATCAAATTGAATTCAAATACAACTTATTGTTCAATTCATAGAAAAAAAATTCACTACAAAATTTATCACATAAGAATGGAGGGGATGATACCGGGATTTCATCGATTATGAATAACCCAGATTTGTGTCCTTTCTCCCAGCACCTCTTCCTAATATCTACACAGTAGAGTGAGCGACGAGATCGAAGATGACGACCAGCTTGAGATAAGAGCATGAATCGACCCCTCGTCCATCGTAGCCGGCGACGACAACCGCTTACCCGAGTGCTCCACCATTTCTCAGATCTGGATTTTCTTCATCGAGTTTTGATATTGTACTCGAGTTTGATATAGATCTGAATATATGATATAAGTTAAGTTAATGAATTTGGATTATATGTTATATTAGCCCATATACTATTTCTGATAGTAAAATATAAGCCCATATACTATTATTGATTAGGACCATTATTTATTCATAATGTAAGCCCATTTGATTTTACCTAAGCCCAATAACCTAAAGCCCATACAAAATAGCCCATCTGTGATACAAACCTAAATCCGACCCTATAGGTTTGGTGTACCCTTAGCTGAAAAAGAAAACAAATTAAAAAACGTCATTACTACCTACCTTTTCTACATTTTGTACTTTTTCTCTTCTCTCTCTTCTACTTTTTCTACTTTATCTCTTCTCTCTCTTCTTTTATTATTATTATATTCATTGTGTCATGACACAGTGTGTCATACAAATAATTTCCCTCGCTAATATGCTTGCGCCTTCAATGCCACAACTTCACCCTAGTTTCAATATCATTCACCTTCCCTTTATTTGTAAAGACATTAGTGCTCTTTTTCAACCAAAAAAAAAAAGACATTAGTGCTCTTTTCCTCTTGCCTCTTCGTGAACTAATCTGATTTGATGTTACCAACCCTTTAATTCCCTTGTAAGAATTTGACAATATGCTTTCTTATGATTTGCCTCATCGAAATAGTAGTAGTAACCATAGAGTATCACTTGGATCATCCTTAAGATTGATCTCGACCTTAACTGTTATTGCACTCACGTGTCTCATTTCCACTCTAATGGTCAACATTGTTCACATCTGATCGATTAAGTATTCATGTTTGGTTCTTTCTTCCTTGCATCTTTATTTAGAAGGCTAACACAATATTTGTTGAGAGCTATTCCACATGGAAAATTTGAGACAAAGAATGCTTAGTATATAACCCAATGAACTACTCCACCCATTGTCATATGGTTTTGGGTTGGAACCTCATTGGACTTGTATGCTAAGCCCGTTACACGCACGACCCTCATATTGTCGGCCACCGCGGACTTTATCATGGTATCAGAGCAGGTTGCGGTGTGGGTTCTTTCCTAGAGTCTTCGGGTTTGCTGGCTTCATGGGCCCGTTCAGACAGTCCGCCCAATAAAGGAGCGACCGATCCCAAAAGTGGCGGTTCGCAAGCCTTGAGGGATTGATTCGGACTTGTCGGCCTTATGAGAGCACATTCAAGCAGCCCGCCCAATAAAGGAGCGATCGATCCAAATATGACGGTTCCCAAGCCTTGAGGGGTTATGTCCAAGTGTCAACTGGCCCAGGCAGTTGCACTTGAGGGGGCGTGTTGAGAGCTATCCCACATGGAAAACTTTAGATAAAGAATGCTTAGTATATAACCCAATGAGTTACTCCACCCATTTCCATATGGTTTTGGGTTAGAATCTCATTGGGCTTGTATGCTAAGCCCGTTACACGCACGACCCTCAGATTGTCGGCCCACCGTGAACTTTATCAATATCTATGGTAAGCTTCATGTCATTCCTTCCTCCTTGCATCTTTAATTCTATGGTAAGCTTTTAGATAGTTGAATAGAATGAGATTTAAAAAAATCCCTTATCGAGTTTTGCAATTTAGTGCAATTTCAATTAGTTAGGTTTACAAGTCAATTGTCAAGGGATCAACTGTCAATAGTTTGGAGTAAAAGGTGAATATTTAAAGGAAAGGGTTTATAATTTAGGTTTTAGTTTAAATTATTCCACCAAAAATTGTTTTAGGTTAAATCTATCAAGCTATATGATAAGAAAATCATAGTTAGTTATTCAAAGAGCTAGCCCATAATTACTTTTGTTGCATATATAGATGGTGTAAAAAATGAGACGAATCTTTATGTATAGATCAATTCAAGCCATTTTCATTTAGGTTGTCGCGTAAATGGGTTAGCGCTACCTGGTAGTGATAATGACTAAATTTAGAAGAAAAGTACATATGGGGTTGAAGATGATTACACAACTTCTTGAGGTGAAAGAATTTCAAGGAAGAAGTAAGAAAACGAGACGACTCAATTTAGAAGAAAAGTACATATGGGGTTGAAGATGATTACACAAATATTCTTCTTCAGATAACGAATTAGTTTCTCTCCTTTCTTCATATTGTTGCGGCACATCTAATAATAGGTTTTGATAAAAAGTCTTTTTATGTCATTTCCATTTAGGTCGATCTAATTCGGATTTTAAATCCTTTTATTGTTTCTTTTTCTTCCCACGCCTTTTCCACATAATGAGATATTAAGAAGATGATGTAGAAAAACAAGCCTTTATTTTCACTCTTTACTTGAGACAGAGTTGAGAAAATGAATCACACAAAAAATTGTCCAATAACGTATCCTTTGTATTGAACAAATGGAGTTTACAAAAATGACCAACTTTCTGTTTACATAACTTCACATATTTATACTATATAGCAACCGCTAGCAACTACCATTTGACTACTCATAATGACAATTTAAACAACCACCTTTAGGCGCCAGTTAACTAACTGTAATCAAGTAATCAACTACTTAGACGCCAGTTTTTTGACTTAAAACACATGCCCAAACTATCTTACACACACTAATATACATGTTACATATTTCTTAATAGAAATAACTAATGACAACAACTTAGACTTTTAAACAGAAACTTATTTTCTTCATATAACACAAACTATTTACGACAGATTATCAAAACTATAACATACTTCTTAAAAACTAAGTTTAATCCTGACAGATGCTACACTCTTATAAGCCTTTATTGCTATATTCTACTTCTACAATTAATAGGTTCCAAGATATTCAAATAAGTGGTTTTTTTTTAAGTTTTTCCATGTTATAACTTGTATACTAACCCAACTTATACAATATTATTTCAGTTAAAGCTGACACTAACCCAAACCCTAACACCCAAAAAACCAAAAAATACCTAAGAGGGTGTCTATTCTACCAAATCTAAGTGAGGTCTAACTTTTTTTTATAAGGTGAAAATTCGGAATTCGGACAAGTCCGTTAATCGAGAGGTCTTGAAACAACGACAGCCAGACACCCGGCTAGCAGAGACTGAGACAATCACAATAAATATATGTAAAGTAAGTACAACAAATTAACGAAGAACCGGAACTAGAAGAAAGGAGTACATGAAAAGTTAGGGGCTAGAGAAAACCAACGGCTCTAGCATTCGGGTCATAACAGACAAATCATGGAAAAAGGTGGACCACTGACATTGCATCCACCGGAATGAAGGGCCTTCAACAACCTCAATACATCCAGCGACTACGCCTATCACAAGCACCCAAACTCCATCCAGAACCAATCCTAAGTGAGGTCTAACTAAATCGAAAGTAGAGCTCAAGATTAATTAATGTTGACCTTTTTTAAATCATGTATAACGAACAAGTATATATAGGGGTGTACCATAGGGGAAAAATACAAAAATATTTTAAGTACTATGTGAATTTCGCAAGAGTTTGGGGGGTTTGGATGAATTTAATTAGTTAAATTATATAAAAATGTAATCGAATAAGCAAAAAAAGGAGATATAGATACCTTAGCTTAATCGAATCCCCTCTCATAAAACAAGATATATTAGCCTAAATCATAATCCCTAATCTCTACCCCGCAGAAGATAGGCAGGCGCCAATTGCCCTAAACCCTAACCAGCAAAATTACTTGTGCGCACAAGGCATAACCAGCATCGCCATGGTCGTCGGCGGACTTGACGGAGCGTTTTCACGGCGTTCACCGGACGGGAAACGTGGTTAGTGTCGTGTTTACTGGATTTCTCCTTTCAAATTTCACACTTTTATCTTTTCACTCCTGATTTTCATACGTAATTTTGGTAGGTTGTGTGACTTGATTTCATGTAGATTTTGTTTACTTAGTTTCTGTTGATTTCTCTGCTACAAATACAATAGTGGGGTTTTTTTTTTTGGTGAAAGAGTGGTTTTTTTATTGGTACATTATTCGCACGTAATTTTAAATTAGGGGTGCAAATGTGCAATGCAATTAGAGAATCTAAGAGCAACGAATTAGATGTTATTTATCTTAGTTTGGAGTAGTCATAAAATTTTAAGTAAGATCTGAGAAGTATATGCCTATGTACATATGACCCTTTTACAGTTTTACGAATAAACAATGTAGGACCACATAAGAAATTTACTTGTATATACATGAACCGTATCGATCTTTATCCACATGTATGATATCCACATGAACCGTATCGATCTTTATCTCAAAGTTCAATAATACAGATTTATAGATAACCTAATGTTTGTCTTTTTATATGCGGAAAAAAAATGACCAAAATTGTTTTGATGTAGTTTCCTACTTTCCTAGGTGTATCATGAATTATAATGGTTTTTAAAATTTTCATAATGCAAAGTAGGATCAGAAAAGACAGAAAACAGTACTCTGATTGTACATATGGATCGATCAAGATTGATTTAATAAAAATGTTTTCCCTCCCTTTTGTCTTGATGTGCTTCTGTGAACGAGATTTGGATCTAGAGACTAATTCATATCATGAACACGTTTAGACTTTGTTTTATACAATATGATGATCCACGTAAACTTGGGTTTATTTCATCCTTAACATGTTTTATAGTCTCAAACTCGATTTTGATCCTTAAAATGAAAATAATTTGAATAATTTAAAATTTATATATTATAGAAAGGGGTGGCGGCATTACTAAAATTATCGTATGATGATAATTAGGTAGGAGTGATTGGCCTTAAAATAGAAATAATTTGTTGGATTTTATTTATTTAGAATTATTTAAAATTTATATACTATACAACTTACTGAAATTATCTTTATCAATTTCCTTTTAGAATTTTACTTTCTCAAAACTGCGCACATCTTCTGAAGATATAGATTAGAAAAATCGTTTATACATACATTAGGACATGGATTTACATTTTTGTGTCATTTTATGAATTAAGTAGAAATCATCTTCTTATACATTCATTTAATTCCATTCCCTTTAACCTTCTATAGAACCAATGGGATGCAATTGGACTGAGCTCTCATACGATCTCCTCATGGACATTGCCAATAGACTAAAATGTGTAGAAGCTAAGACATCAATTCATTCTCCTACGTATGTTCATCTTGGAAATCCGCTTCACTCACCGCGAAACTCAATTGGACACCTTCAATTCCATGCCTCATCTCACCTAAGAACACCGACGACGATTCTCCATGTGCTTTATCTATGTTCGATCTTACTACAAACAAACGTTGTCACCTCGAATTCCCTGAAATCGTTGCTTGGCGTTACCACGATTGTGGTCACGGGTGGATCGTCTCCATTAGCCCTTACATGGACATCAAAATCTTCAATCCTCTTACCAAATCCATAATAAGCCTTCCATCTGCCGATACATTGCCTTACGAATTTCTCATTCCTCGTACCAACGGGTTTCATGAAGAGAAAGAGTTTGCTAGAAACGCCCTAATCCGAAGAGCAATCTTGATCAACGACGAGTTTCTTGTCTTGGTGGTGTATGACTTGAACTACATAGCCTTTGCTAAGCCCACGGATAAAGCGTGGTCTTACATGGAGTGCACGTTCAACGCTCATCAAGGCTTGGTAACTTGCGTAGAGGATTTGATCGTTTCCAACGGTCAGATTTTGATCGTTTTCGGGGATGGGAAACTCGTGGGCACGCCTCTAGACCTGTTCCTTAACGGACAAGAAAGCGTCGCGTTTGAGGAATTCGTGGTTGGAGACTTTGATGGCGATGTATCTATATATGGTCAAGGCTCACTTGAAAACTTCTACTTGGTTGAGTCGTTTGATGATGTTTTTGTTGTGTTACAACATTTGAGGCCGTTTAATGTTTGGTTTGAGGTGTTTAAGGTTGATCGAAAGTTGAAGAAGTGGGTGAGAGTGGAGGATCTTGGAGATGTGGCATTGTTTGTGGGGAATTATTCTGCCATGGCGGTTTGTGCGTCGAATGATGTCAAATGCAAACGTAATTGCGTATATTATGTCGATGGTACACCTTATCCGAATGTGGACGAATGGTGTAGCGTAGGAATATTTGACTTGAAGAGTGGGGAAATTGAAGTTTTGTGTCGGGAAAGTTACCCATCTCCATTTTGGTTGATGCCTAAATTTGTTTAGCTCGGAGTTGTTGCTTGTGACATGGGCGGTTTGGTCTATGTTTTCCAAATTTTCCGGACCGGTGTGGACCTGAAGATTTGGAAATGCTTGACTTTTCGTGTTGCTTGTGACATGGGCGGTTTGGTCTATGTCAAGCCGGACAACCAAAATAATAGATTGATTTTCGTGTTGCAAATTAACAAGTAACCATGTAGAATATAAGGAGTGTATAAAACACAAATCTTGACCCAAAAAGAAAGTAAATCAGGCTATTTGCCCTTTTAAACTTTTGTACCAATGACTGTTTTACAAAACCAATTGATGAACTACTTACTGAACTTTGACACCAGCAAACTCCTATACTATCAACAGCATTTTGCACCGTGTGTGCTCTTGCAAAATTGGAAGAACAAAAAAAATTTGAATTTAAGAAGACAACATTGATCGTATATGAATGAAAACTGCATCTGCAGCTTGACCGGACACTGACTATACCAAATCACTTAAACTTGTTCGACATTCGCACTCTATGAAATCCAATAGGAAAAACCAACCTGCAATGCATAACAAGATAAGCCCAGGTTAGCTATACTGTCAAGTTGTAATCTTGCCTTTTTATCTTCAGCTTGTAATACTAACAAAAAACAAAAATGACAACTTACTTGAAAAAAAAAGGAAGCAGAATCCAAACAATCCAGACACCATAATTGCATTATACATGCTGTTCCAGCATGTTTTGAAGCCTTGGAACACGCCTACGAAACAATGGCTCAAGCCGAAAAGAAGGGACTCCAAGAAGCCACCTCTTGGCATCATACATCTCATGCCATGCTTGAACAATCTCATCAATCTTGAACCCTAATCCTAAACATTCCAACATATCAATTAAATCATCTAACCCATAAAACAAATTTTAAGAAATAAAGAGTAAAGCAAATAAATTTGCTTACCTTCTTGTGCAGTTTGATGAGCACAATGATTCTTTACCATGACAGCTACATCTGTATTAGAAGCTCCAGCAAGTTCAAACTTTTCAACAGCAACTTCCAAGCATTCTTCCCAAGTTGGCAATCCCAGCTTAAACTCAACAATCGAACGCTCATACAACAATGATCCCCATAAGATGAGAATCTGTGATCTCATAATCTTAGCCTGCTCCAAAGATTCATCTCCTGATAAATCTCTCAACAATCCATCCGAACCCGCCTTCTTCAACTGAGGCTTATAATTTCCTTCCTTCGAAATCCCATTTAGACGTCTCTCCTCCATCTCCTCCCACATCTGCATACCAACTTCCATACTATCCTCAGCTTTGTTAAAAAGCTGAAGAACTTCAGAAGACGAATTCTCCTCCGATTCAATCTTGTTTTTGACTGCATAAATCCAGCAAAGCTTTGCTTGCTCAAATTGTTGTTGACCAAGTGCAAGAAATCCTTCATAGAAATCCGGCTTGATTTTAAGGGCTTCCTCGTACTTAATACCCGCCATTTTATACTCCTTTGTTGACCATTCATAAGCTGTTCTGATGCTTTCCTGATCTTCTGGAGTGAAGACATGCTTTCTTGCTTTGGACATGTGTACATTTCCCCAATTGAACAAAGCCAACGCCGCCATTTCTTGGAACTTGTCAGAAGCTACATTAAAGAGTCCTTGAGCTTCTTCAGTTGAAACTACTTCCTCAACTGCCTCTGAGTATAACTTCATTCCAACATCATGAAGATCCAAGTAAGAATCCGAATCAAACCCAACTTGGTTCTTGAAAAGCTCAGCAAACTGCAGAATCCATGTATCAATACAAGTTGAATTTTTCTCCTCCTTTTCATCTTTGACATCAAAATTGACATCTTTTATCTCCTTCTCAGCTTTATAAAACTCCTTATCACCATCATCATCAACAACAACAACAACATCCGCATATTTCGGTTCTTGATCAGGATTAACTTCGGCAATGTAAAGCCGAATTGAGCCTCCTGGGTTGCAAGATTGTTCTGCAATTCTCAGTTCATCTGTTGTGGTGATTGTTATATAGTCACCCTCTTGATCCCTGTACTTAATAAGGACACCCTTCAAATTAGGGAACCGATCACGAACAATATCCCTCATTAACAATAAACTACAATTGATGGGCAATTGAGCCCATCTAATATCATCTCCAAAAACCAACTTCACTGTCTTTGTCACCACATTTTCCTCCTTAATACTAATCTTCTCCTCCACAACCTCCTTATCCTCAGGCTTTGATTTAATCTCCTCTTCATCCTCCTCCTCTTCCTCCTCCTCACTATCCTTAATCCTAGACACTCTCTTCTTCTTCTTTTTACTCTTCAACTTCTCCCTAATCCCCTTTTTACCCTTCACAGATTTCTTCAAATTTGAAGACCTACCATTTTCCAACCCATTTTCATTTTCATCAAACTCCATAACAATACCCTTCTCCTCCATAGATTTCTTCACACTATCCTTAATCTCCAAAGCTACAAGATTATTAGGCTCCATACTCAACACAAAGCAAACATCTTTCCAAGCCAAATCAAACTTGTTCAAAGCCTCAAAACACTTGGCCCTTCTGAGCAAGGCCTTGTTATACTTTGGAGCAACTTCCAAAGCAAGATTACACTCATTAATCGCTCTCGGAAACTCGCCGATTCCCATCTGCATATAGCAAGAAGCCATGCTTGTTCTCAAGCTTGCTACATCTATATGGCTTTTGGGTAATAATTTTAAAGCCTTTTCGAACCTCAACATGGCGGTCTCGAAATCCCGCCTCTGGAAGTGTCTGTTGCCTTCTTCCTTGAGCTCATGTGACATGGCGATGAACACGGCCGTGTCATCATCAAGTCCCTTGGATGAATTCTTGTTGTGCTTTGAGTTGGATGAAGCTTCTGGATGGGGCTTCTTCTTCCCAATTGGTTTCCCCATTTTGAGATCACAAAATTCTGGGGTTTTGGATCAATACCCAGATCACAAAATCGGTTGATTTGTGAAAATTGGGTACTAATCCCCAGAAATTTTGCTTAATCTGATGAATTAAGAGACAAAAGATTAGAACTTGGACTGATTTAACGGAAGTACAAGAAAGCTAGAATGAAACAGATAGGCCTCTGTTTACCTGTGTGATTTGTGGTGCTTCTTCTCGATCTTCAACCGATTTTGTGATGAAAAAGGGGATTTGAATTCTTTGAAGGGGAAAGGATTAGAAGCTGAGAATGTTTGCTTGCAACGGGGAAATGGAATGGGGACACAAAAAGGCGGAAGCTTTGCAGGGTTTTGGGAGAAGAAGTGAAGAATGGCGTTTGTGTATTTTCTTTTGGTGTTTTTTTCCAAATACTCTGTATAATGAGAATGACGAGGAGGGAAGACTACCATAGAAGGCGCGTAGGGTCTCATTCTTTGAAATTATTAATAGAAATAAATAGTAAAATAACATGAAATTGTTTTTTTTTTATTGGTCGGAAAAGATTGAAATTGTTTGTGAAAACTGAAATTTCAACGAACCTGAAATATGGGTACATTGAACCTGAAATGGGTTTTCTCAAGTCAATTCAGTGGTTTCAAGAAAAATGAATTCAGAGTATTGGAAAGTCCATGAATATTGATATTTGCTGATTTTGTTTTAGTGATGAATTTTAAGTTAAGGGTGAGTTTGGAGAAAGATACTTGTCATTAAGTCATATCATATGATGTCAAACACACTTGCATACATATGTATATGTGAATTAGTGAAGGCGCCAGTTTTGTAATAAAAATTATCAAAAAAGAAAGAAAGAAAAGAAAAGGTAAACATACTTACATACATGTATACATATGAGTTTTAGTGCATGTTACTAAATTTGATTAATGTCAATGGATTTGTTACTAGTAGCCCTTGTTAATCTATTCATATAGTATCTCTAACCAAAATTTAAAATCTGTTTTGCTGTATTTTGCAATAGTGATTCTGAGACAGTTTGAATCTTTGATGCTAAGAAAATATGGAGAAAAAAAAAACATATGGGAGGAGAAACTTGAGTGACAGCAAAATCCTACAAATCCCCACTGATATTGAAGACTTCATAATTGGCTTAATTATAGCTAGCATATGCAATTTTTATTATTCACACACCTGTTCAAAACATATTTTTATATGAAAATGATTATGTCCAACTTCTAATTGGCATTGTGGTTTGCATTAAAAAACAGGTCGGGATATGATAGTAAGATCAATACAATTTTCTAATTTTAGGTTACAAATTCAGAATACTAGGTTAATCTAGCATATACTTTCAAGCTATTCAATCATAGGGAAAGGAAAGAGGACAAACAAAAAACAGAGAAAACAAACATCATAAAACAAGGGATCCAAAGAATATGCCACTGAGAACTAAAGTTCATTCCGCATCATATGCTCTTAATTTATATAATTCGTTAAAAATATCTGTATTATATACTCATAATTTATATTAGTAAGTTTTTAGTAATTAATAAATATTGGTGGGATCACGCCAGCTAATATTGAGGGGCCACAAGTTTCTTTCAATGGGCCCACTATGGCAGCCCAAAAAGACCGACACACGACCGGCCCAATTTGCCGCGCGTCAATTGGCTACTTAACCAGCTGTCATTAATAATAATGATTCAACAGCAAAATAAACAAGCTAAGAGTATAAAAATAAAAATATATTATTGAATTATATTTTCTTAAAATTATATATATTTTCAATAATTTTTTTAAGATTTTAATTTTTAAAAGAAGAATGTTTAACGTATAATTTTTAGTACGTAAGTTAGAAAAACCGAATAAATATGAGTTCATATCTCGTTGACCTCATTTTTCCGAGTTTCTTGTATTTCTCTTATCTTTTCCCACTTGCTTTCTAAAATAAATTTATTATATTTTATTTTTTGTGGCTTAAAAAATTTGCTTAAGCATTGTCTTACTTTGAATTTTTTTTTAAAGGGGCGGGTGAAGCTTGGAATGTTGACTTGGAACAATATTTCTGGTCTATTCAGCATATGGTATCAAATTAATCATGGAAGATTAGCAGAAAATGGCATGTGAAATTGATCTATCTCCTCTTGCCCTCTTTAGTCAACTTTTGCAGCCATATTTTTCCATTTTTCTTGGCCTTCAATTTGGCAGAGCAGAAACTTCATTAACACATGCTAGAATTAATTAGAGATGTCGAATACAAATCTTTATATGGCTATGAATCAGCAAAGCCAATGAAGGGATTGCTTTGATCACAAGGGTCCCAGGTGGAAGTTGAACAACCTAAAGTTGCAGGAATCTGGGTGATCTTGTTATTAAAGAAAAAATGTACAAATATAATAAGAAATCAGGCGCAAAAGAAAAGAAAAGCCAGCACAAATAGTAGTAGTATTATACAAGACAAGAACAAGCTGGACTAATAAAGCAAAAAATACATGAAAGTGATCAAACCCACTTGGCAAAATCTGCAAATTTGGCTGAAAAATGTTTTGTTTTTGTAAAAAGCAGATTGAAAGAGATTCAACTACCCTGCAAAGACAGCATATAATGCATGTTCTACCATATAATCCGCTTTAGCATACTACATTATTGTTTCATTATGATCCAACTCACACCAGTTTGCAGAGAAAAAAGATTAACTAGATTACCCAGATTCCTGGTTTTAGAAATGAGTTCATGTTAAGATCAGCAAAGATGTATTCATTGGAAATACTAGAGTCTAACTTTGAAAAATTCAAGTGTTAGCCTATCAGAGAATACAAATTCCAGCAGAATGAAGATTAGATTACCCTTTTAAACTTTGTATTTACTTACTAGAAAAGAAACCTGGAAACGGAGGAGCGGCTCTTTGAGCAGTTCCAACAGCAAGAAAACCATGAGAAAATCCCATCTTCAACAAGATTCCCTGCAATGTCATTCTGCCGTCGCTGTAGGACTCTAATAAACTCTTCTATACTCAGGCTACCGTCTTGATTTGCATCAAACACGTGGAAAATGATGTCAACTACATTCGCACTTAAATGAACGCCGCACACCTGTAGATATTGAGATTTAAGTTTAATATGTCATAACAGCGGAGAGAAGATATGAGCAATTAAAGGCTCAAATTGATCATCAGTCATTAGATGTATTTTAAACTTCTTGTTGTGTGAAGAAGCTTAATACATGTACAAACATTACTTCCTTGAAGTTACCAATACTAGGAAATGGAGAAAATGGGCAATCGCCTACAAATTAGTAAGTAGGAATAAGAAAACTTGTAGAAACTAAGTAAAAGTAGATACTTAACGCAAATAAAATTGATCGTTTGGGTTTGTGATTTTTGGGTTTGTATCACAAACCGTACCTGTGATGCAGCACGTTGGAAGTCTTCCTTTGTTAGCAATCCATTAATCTTACCAAAACTGAATAAAGCCCAAGACAAAGGCTCTAATTTCTTGCGAAGCTCAGCAAAATTTCTGAACTCATCTTCTGAGATGCTTATCTTTTTAAGCATTGGGTCACTATCTATTTCACCAACTTGATCTAGCAACTTGTTTACATGCTTTATGTCAGCTGATGCAACCATGGAAAGGGCAAAGTCCTTGGCAGAGATATTTCCTCGTCCCTTATAATCATAGTGGGCAAACTCCAATCTTATTATCTAAATCAAAGAGATTTT
The DNA here is from genome assembly GCA_964016875.1 of Fallopia convolvulus. Classification (NCBI taxonomy): domain Eukaryota; kingdom Viridiplantae; phylum Streptophyta; class Magnoliopsida; order Caryophyllales; family Polygonaceae; genus Fallopia; species Fallopia convolvulus. The sequence continues at coordinate 41,683,959 of OZ024737.1, forward strand.
TTAAGTTTAGTACAAGACATTAAAGCACAAAAACAATTGAACAAGAAGTGAAATCATTATGCATACTTCATTTTGCAAGTCCCTAAGAAACTGGACAAATTTATCATGGTTTAGTCTTTCTGTTCCATCTTTGCCAAAGAAGTATTCTACCAATCCTCCATTTTCCACAGATCCTCCAACTTTAATACCAGCACGAAGACCGTCTCTTTGAGCAGAGCCTTGTCTGTTGGCAGCTCTCATAAGGCTCATCACTTTTTTAAACTCCTCCCTGTCAATCTCTCTAAGGAGAAGAGACAAATACAGGTGATCAATAAGCATTTTGGTACGCAAAAACTTGGTTAATTTGAAGAAAGCACTGAGAAACACAAACCCATTTCCATCAATGTCAAACATCTTAAAAGCCACAGAGAAACTTGACTCGGGTATGCTGAGCAGTGTTACAAAAAAGATGTACCTGTGATGTGTCATTGAGGGATAACTAATAAGAAGGAAGTAAAACATGAGTGAGGAAAAATGTTGAACATGTATCAACTCACTCTTTAAAAGATATAAGCCCATCAGTGTCAACATCAAAGAGCATAAAAAATTCTGAAGGCCCGCAACGCAATTCCCCGGGACTCTTTTCCCCTCTCAGATATCCATCTCTGATCAAATTTGATTCAGAAGGAGGGAAAATGGGGACAACAGCACGCATTAAATCTGCAGGTGTCATGAAAACTTCTCCTTCTGAATTTGTGAAAGTTGCAAAGTATTCGTATACCTTCAGATAGATATTTGAGTAGAGATATTGTCAATAGTGGGAATAAACATTAAAGAATTCAAGTAAGAATGATGAATAAAGAAGATATACAATTTAAATAGAACACGATTCTTAATAGACCAAATCCTGAATGCAAGAAGGCTATATGCTGCCCAAGAAGAAAATTATTACGAAGTACGAAAACAAATCTACAAAAGCTTAAATTCCATCAATGCTATAACTTCCACAATGCATTAGAGGTAATGTATACAAATTACATCTTGTGATTCAGAAAGCGCACCTATAACCTTAGATGCTCATCGTAATTATTATGCAACTTAAGTATATGTAGCTAGTTTGGCTAGAAAGTGGTTTATATGATATAGAATGTAGAAAATGAGAAAAATAAAAAAAATCGTCCTAAGGACAATAGGAGATGTTTTAACATCAACATCTAACCTTTTCAGGAGGACTGCATGATCTTATACGTTTCTCATAATTAAAGAAAACCTTCCTCCTGTATGCATCTGTCAAATATAAAGCAAAGGGATGAAGAGATTGAAGACGCACAGTTCGTATTTTGTAATACAATTTATTTATAAAAACTGTTCTGTAAACATTCATGTAAAGAACATTATTATGTACATCAGTAGGATAATCTATCTAATTTCAGATTATTACACATCATAAGTTACTGACCAAGAAGTTGTGTCTTCGTATGTGTCAAAAGGGTGGACAGCAATTGACCAATATTAAAAAGCTATAAGTATATGTAGCATCTGATGTGACATTGTTAAAGCAATATGTTGAAAATGCAAGTTTGAATACTACATCATCCCAAGCTTTGTTTGACCATTTCTGCTCTTTTGATACTCATTTGAACACTGATTAGCCAGCCAAAGAATGATTAAAAATCATAGTCAATCTGGCCATTTCAGGACTAGAAGGGGCCGACTCATGAAAACTACAAGAATGACACATACTTAGTAAGAAGCCATACAGTATGCCACTGTTCATTATACTTGAATAAGAATATACTGTAGTTGTAAGATACTGTATGATAGTTTAGTTATACCTACAATTATTAGGGAAGAAATTGTGAGTCTGATGACACTTATCCAAACCTCTTATGTACTTTGTAACTTGTGGATAAGAAATCTCTCAGTTCTACAAGATCATTACTACTAAGAAACATGTTTCAAGCACACTAGCCCGCTTTGTAACTTGTGAATAGACAAATTTAGAGCTTTCAAATGATGAAAAAAATAGGATAAGGCAGAAGTTCAGCTTGGACGTTGCACAATCAATGAACAAGAGGAGACCATTTAAGATCAATTCCTCAATAGCATTTATGTGTCTTGACTCCTGACTGGACCAGCAAGCTGAGTTTCCTTGAGCAGTGTGAAGAAAACAAAAGACAAGTAAATACACTCTGTGCAACATCACTGACATAGTAATCTGGCCAAATTCCCTGCCATGGAACTATGGAAGCCAATAAAGTGCAAGGGGTTCCTTTCTGTTCTGGCTAAGCCACAAGAAAACAAAAGAGAAAACAGTGATATGGTGCTCTTGTGGCAAAAAACCCCCAATTACTTTCTTGGTCACATTCAAACAACAGAAACCCTAAACCATCAAATTAAGGTCCTTAATAGAAAGATAGTGTCTAACAACAGGGATAATCAAAACCAAAACCAAAACTTGACTCCCACACATGCAAGGCCCAAGCAACAGTCTAAATGCAAGGGTTAAACCAAATCCACTGTACAATACCTCTAGAAGAAACTTTATGCACGGGACACACATCAATCATCATTAGCAACCACTTGTTTTTTCAATAACTCCACAAGGCCACAACCTTTCCATCATAACCAGTAAAATCTGATTACAAAGGGAAATAAAAAGTAAGAGAATAATAGCTAGTAATTAGCGAACCTCCAAAGAGAAACCTGGCTTTCTTGTCAGAGAAAGAACCATCTGAAGTAGACGCAGCTTCCGCCGACGAACAATCGGCGAATGCAACACAAGAGAACGAGAAACCATTGCCGTTGGCTTCAATTTCAACGCCATCGTCAGAATAGAAGCGATGATAGACAGCACCCAGACCCGAGCCCAAGGTCAATCCGGCGACCCATTTGAGAAATGATCCGTTTTCGGGATTCGGGTTGCTTTGAGAGGCGGAAGAAGAAGAGGATTTCCATTGCGGGTCAAAATTCTCAGTACATTGTCGTTGCTGGGAGGTGGAGGAGAGTTGGCGGGTGGACGGGAGCCGTTGGATTGCGGCGGAGAGCCGATGGATCGGCGGCTGAGATCTTCTCAGGAGTGAAGTAGTGGCTGAAGAAGGCATCGGATTTGGGGCTCAATTAAGATCAGGATTGAGGAAGAAACAGAAATATTGGAGGAGAGGAGAAAAAGCTGTTTAATCGGTTGAAGAATGACGAAGGAAACTGAGAGTCGTGGGAGTTTGATTGTGAATGACGTTGTGCGCCACACGACGTCAATTTTCTGAAATCTTTGTTTTTTGTCGCCTGTTTTTGTTGTGGAATTTGATGTCGTCCCGTAATTTCAAAAGAGATGAAAGATGACATTTTTGCAATGGAAAGTACTCATTCTAAGCTTACATTTAAAGGGTTAGGTTTGTGATGAATGCTTTCAGATAATCTTTTTAATTCAAAGTTGAAAACTTTTAGATTGCTTAACCCTTAGGGGATCACGATTACTATCTTATTTGATCTTTGCAGGATTTACGCAAAATGATTCAATGCTTACACTTGCATTTTGACGTGTTTTTCTTGCCCTCCTCTTTGGGGTTTTCATGATCACTTATACTTCCTTTGCTTCAAGGTTTCTTGATTAACTCCAATTTTAAAGTAGCTTTAGTTGGGGAAAGTAATAATGTTTCACCTACCTCATGTGAATTGTTATATTAGAAGTGAACAAAGAAAATGACAATGATAATAAGTTTTCAACTACGCTTATTTTATTTGACACTTTTTGAGTACTAATAGTGGAAGTTTTATCATCTAAATAGTAACTTTAGGTAGTGTGAAGATATATTTCTACCAAAAAAGGTAGTGTGAAGATATTAAATGTAGGTAGCCTTTTGTGCCCGAAGATAGATTTTTTCACAAAAACGAAACTTTACGATTAATGGGATGATGAGTATTCCACAATCTTATCATTAGCCTTTTTCCTTATAAACATTTCGCAACTAATCATTACCTTAAAGTAGCTAAGCGGGATCAACATGTAATCATTGCCTTATTCTTGATTCCATGTGTTTGGTAGGTAAATTTTATGATATTAGCATTGTTTAATTTGCAAGAGGAGAATAGCAATGTTTGGCGAGGAGTAGGAGAACAATACTTGCAAGGATTTCATTATATGAGTAGTCATTATTTTGATTGGTGGAGTTTGGGTTAAGAGCATCCACAATGGGTGGATGACTCATTGCAAGGGGTCAGATTTAACATAAAAAAATGAATGAGGGGCGTGTCCCGAGGAAATTTGGAGCATAGAATGAAACCCCAGACAAAAATAATGCATCCGGTGCAAGCGCGTTTGGTGCGCGTGTAATAGATCAAAACGCAGCGTTTCGGTCCCAACAGAACAAAAGCTCCGCGTTTTGGCCAATTTTCTGGCGAAAAAAAAAATAATAAGAGCGCCACGCCTCGCGCTCGCATTGGGCGAGCGCGGCCCGCTCAGCGGGCGACGCGTGGCGCTGGGGGCAATTAAATTGTCCCTTTGTTTAAATTGCCCAAATGGGCAATTTAAACATAAAAAAAAATATAAAAAAATACCATAATTCATAAAAAAAAATTATCTTTCCATAGACACCAATATTGTATATATTTGACTATATTGAATTTAAAAGTATATTTAGGTTGTTTTTAGGTATTTTTAGAGTTGTGTAATTATTTTATTTAAACAATTGTATATATTTGATTACCCATAACTAATTTATTTATTATTCTAATTATATGGCATAAGTTTATACAAATCACAATAAAATTTAATAGAATTAACAAGGCTGTTACATTGTTTGTTGGTTGCTATAACAGGGCTAACAATACACGAGCTAGTGGCGAATCAGATCCTCATGTTTTTGAGAGGGCTAAGGAAGACTATAAAAAAATTCACCAAAAGCATGAAAAGTTTGATGATGAGGTGGCATGGCAGATTATGCGCAAGCACCCAAGACGGAATCCTGAGTACATGGTTCAAAGAAATCGGCAAAACATAAGCTCAGAGAGTAGTGGCTCGAAACGACCGAGAGCCGACGCTGAAGACGATTCGAGCAACCCTGATCCAGATACTCCGGTAAGTGCATGGAACACTGAACCAATCCAGCGTCCCATTGGGATAAAGGCTGCAAAGCAGGCTAGAGGGAAAAAGAAGATTGCGTATGATGAACCAGATGAGCAGTATCTTCGTGTGTTGAAGATCGGGGAGCAAGTTGATGTACATCAAAGCCAGATGGAATCGATCAAGATGGAGGAGCTGCGGATTAGGGAGAAAGAGATTGAGAAAAAATATCTTGCAAAACAAGAGAAGCATAAGCAGAAGTTATATCAAAATTTGATGGGCCTTATCCAATTGGAATCGGTGGGACAACTTTCTCCTCAAAATATGATGGTGAAGAAGCAGTTGATGGATGAGCTTGGCATGAAATATTGAAGGGTTTCAATTGTTCTCGGAAGGGCTTTTACGTTTGCTTGTTGTTGTTTACTTTCAAGTTTGTTTGTTGTCCTTGTTTGCTTGTTGTTTACTTTCAAGTTTGTTTGTTGTCTTTGTTTACGTTTGTTTCTAGGTTGCTTTCATGTTTAATGTAATCCATCTTTAATGTAATTCGTGTTTAATGTAATCCATCTTTAATGTAATTCATGTTTCAAAAATTGAATGGTTCTTCCATGATGCAGAACTTGGATGGTTCTGCCATGATGCAGAAATTGAGTGGTTCTGCCATGATGCAGAAATTTAGTGGTTCTGCCATGATGCAGAAATTGGGTGGTTCTGCCATGATGCAGAAATTGAGTGGTTATGCCATGATGCAGAAATTGAATGGTTCTCCCACATTCATAAATTTTGAATCTGCTATATAAACCATAGTTTACCAAAACGAAAAGATAACTCTTGAAGCTCAACACACTCTAACTATTTTCAAAATGTCTGATGACTCTTCAAGCTCAACAGACTCTTCAAACTCTTCAAACTCATCTCCCAATAGTCCAACAATAGATAATGAGCTAGAGGAGTCTTTGAACCAAATGCGAGCTGTGTACGAGTATCTCCAACAAAGTTTCATAAAGCAAAGGGAGCTCGCACAAAGAAGAAGATCAAGAAGAGGAGGCACTCGATCCCGCATTGAAAGAGGAAGGGAAGCAGGGCACGAACGACTATACAACGACTACTTCTCCGACAATCCAACTTATCCGGCCCATGTCTTTCGACGTAGGTTCCGAATGAAGAAGCATGTTTTCATGCGCATTGTTGATCGCCACTCAATCAATATGGAGTACTTTCAGCAAAGGCCAGATGCGACCGGTAGGCTTGGTTTATCGGCCTTACAAAAATGTACTGCTGCGCTACGCATGTTGGCGTATGGCACTGCTGCAGATGCTTGTGACGAGTACCTTCGTCTTGGGGAGTCCACTGTAAGAGAATGTTTGTACAACTTTGTTGAAGGTGTTATAACTTTCTTTGGTGATGAGTACTTGAGGCGACCAACTCCCGCGGACATACAACGCTTATTAAGCGTAGGAGAGTCTCGTGGATTCCCCGGCATGTTGGGTAGCATTGATTGCATGCATTGGAGGTGGAAAAATTGCCCAACTGCATGGAAAGGGCAGTTTGAGCGTGGAGATCATGATGGTCCAACAATTATCCTAGAAGCTGTTGCATCATATGACCTATGGATTTGGCACGCGTTCTTTGGGACACCAGGTACGTGCAATGACATTAATGTGCTTGAACAATCTCCTGTTTTTGATGACATTGCTCCAAACATATCCTTTACGGTGAATGGCCATCAATACAATAAGGGATATTATCTCACTGATGGTATCTACCCAGCCTGGGCAACATTTGTCAAATCCATTATCCTCCCTCAAAGTCGTAAAGCAAAACTATTTGCCAAACGCCAAGAGAGTTGCCGCAAAGATGTGGAAAGGACGTTTGGAGTCTTACAAGCCCGATTTCATATCGTTCGCAATCCAGCCCGCTCTTGGTACGCAGCGTTTATTGGAAGAATAATGAGAGCTTGTGTAATTTTACACAATATCATTGTAGAAGATGAAAGACCCGATTACGAGGCTAATGGATATGTGGTTCCTCCATATGATGAGCCAGAAGGTGAAGGATCTAGCTCCAATCGAACGTTCTCAACCGATAGGCCAATTGATATGACCAATTACATCCAGAACAATCTTCAACTTCGCGATAGGGATACACATAATCGGTTGAAGGAGGACCTAGTGGAGCACATTTGGACAACATTTAGGCATGAGTATGAGTCGGATTGACATATTTAAGTATTGTATGTTGTTTAATTTAATTTCTCGAATTGTTGTGTGTTTTCTTTACGTAGTTTTTTTTATGTTGAGATGTACTTTGTTCCAAGCTTTGAATTGCATTATCTATCTAATTATGATGTTCATTTTCTTTAATTTTATACATCAATATCTACTTAATTAAGCATAATATAGTATATGAAATTTTTAATAAACCTACAATGACTTAAAACGAAAATTATGATTTTTAAAAAATTTGCAATATAATTTTTTATTTATTAATTACATCATTATAGTTAAATTATAGCAAAAAATTTTATACCGAGGGGTATATACGTAATATTTATTAGAGTTAGGGGTATACTTGTAATTGTATATGAAGAGAGAAAAAATATTGAAAATGAAAAAAGTAGGGATGCATGGATGTGGAAATAAATTGTAATGGGGTGTATAGTTGATGTGGAAGAGAGTGAAATGGAAAAAGTAGGAGTGCATGACACTGTAGCAAGTAGGGGTGCATGGCACTGTAGCTGGGGCATAATTGTAGATGCTCTAAGTAATAACCTAATTTCATTCCTGAATAGTAAACCAATGTGCCAAACACCCGGTTTTTATTGTTCAATTTCCAATTCAATATCTGAATTTAAATCAGTTCTCCAAATTCAATCATTCCATTATTTGAATTTAAAAACAGATTGTTGAACAGTTTTGTTGGTCTGAAAATGGCTTCAGATTTTTTATGTGATAAAAGTCATAAAACCAATCCTATATGAATACATTTGAAAACAGAATTCTGTTCAGAGTTTCAAAACTTTTGGACATGTCATACAAGCTAAAATGGAGGTCCTTGATGGAGTAAGAAGTGTAGATTTCATCTTGGTGGTGTTTTCAGTCCTGTTTTTCATTTTTATCATCTTAGAGATTGTTTTGAACCGTCATTATTTACGTGAGCAAGTTTGTCAAGTCTTTCACTGCACTTCACATGTGTTCAAAGAAATTAATTCAATTTTCTTGAAGGTTTGTCAAGCCTTGTCAAGTCACGAAAATTGGACCCAACTCTTCACGCAAAGGATCCTTCTCTACAAGAATAGTTCTCCCAAACTTCATAGCCTGCAAATAATTAAAAAACAAAAATAATAAACAAAGAAATGAAACGACGCCGCTGACGAGTTAAAAGAAATAATACAGATACAGGGTGCCTACCTGGCCACGGCTAAACGGACGAAACGACGACGTTGACAAATCACGGCACCACAAGGAACCACGACGGTTCACGGGAAATCCCTGACGCTGCAAACACGGAACACACCATACAGCAAACTGATCAAAAGACGGAAGGAACAATCAATCAAACACAGAAATACAAACGAATTCAAGCTCAATTGGATTTGACATGGAACATAGATCATCTTAAATTAATCTAATTGACTTGTTTTTAGTGATTAATTATATATTTTAGCTTGAATCTGTCTTTTTTTAGTCCGCTTAATTGCTATGTACAATGGTCAATCGCTGCAAATTGCACTCCTGTCTCAAAATGCTATTCCACAATCGTCGCCGTACAAAAATCACAACGAAAATGTGTGGATTCGCCATGTACAACACACATCCGGATCGGGTGTATAAGCAGAATCCCTATGATCCAAACTATTCACAATCTTCACAGAGCGCACAAAACACAAAGAAGACAAAGGAAGGATCCCGCTATGGCGCAAAGAGTCAGCCAATCCAACAAACCTGTATCTAACTCACAGCAATAGCATCTTCCGCTCTGGACATATTTGAAAGCCGGCTCGGCCGCGGCTGGAATCCGCCTCTCCGGCGCTGCTGATGCGAGGACGGCCGGATCAGCGCCGATAGCGCTCTCTTCACCCAATCGCCTTCAACGGTCCCGATCCTGACAAGCGAATTCGTCATAGCCGACCGCCGGAGATTCAATCGCATAGGCGAGCACGAAACCGACTGACTACCGCTATGCTTGCTCAGATTCCTATGGTAACTGCATCGAAAAGAGCCTGGATGCGAGGTCGGCGAGCACATACACGTCCTCTTCGCTTTCGTGATCTCGTTTCGCCTCGGCACGACCTGATCTCTGACGGAAACGGATCTGGACGGGGAGAGGGGGCGATCTAGTGTGATTCGCATCGAAGGCGCCGGCGGCGGCGAGGAAGGGCGCAGATTAACGCGCGTCGGAGACGTCGAGCGCTGGAAGAGGGAAGCGGCGGCGGAAACGGCTGAGGAAGAAGAAGAGGTGAGGCTGGAATAGGAGGACGCGAACGACGACGTCGACGGGGAGAACGGATCGGACGCCGGAGATGAAAACCGATTTCTCGGCGAGGGGCGCGCAAAGGAGAGTTTGAGTGGTAGGACTGGCGCGTTCGCCCTTGAATCGGAAGATCTCCCCATGGGAGTAAGGTTGAGAGAGAGAGGAGAGAGAAGAAGGGATTTCTTTTTCTTTTTTCTAAAAAGCCCCCATTGAGGCGTCAGTTGGGCAAACCTAGCTGGTATCAGAACTTGGCTTTATAGAAACGGGAGAATGAAGGGGAGGGTAAAGTTGTAATATTTGGAAACTCTAGGGGTTAGTGTTTTCCATTATTTTATTTGATTTTTGGTTTTAATAAAAGTTTTATTTATGAGATGTTGTCATGTTAGTTAGGAGTGCGACCTGGCAAATTGGAGATCCAAGTCTGACGGGGGGTGAATGGGGCCACTTGCGGGATGATCCAACGGCTAGATTTGATGGGTAATAAATTTATTACTTATTTTTATATAGGTTTGAAAACGACGTGATGACGGAGTTTCGGATAACGGCAAATCTGCTACGTTCTGTGGTTGACGCCGCCCAAAGTGTACATCTTGAAACATGTCACGAACGTTACCACTATACACCGTTTGATAAAAAAGTTATGAATATACAAACTTTCAGAAAGAATATAATTTTGGTTTATAGACAACATTACTTGTAGTTTTGCAATCTTGAACTCCCGCCCAGTTTTGGAGCGGGGACTGTCGAGGCTCTTAATAAAATGATGTAGGTTTAAAATATACAAAAAGAGTAGAGGTATAATTTTGGAATAAAATTATGAAATTATGACTAGTTTGAGATTTTTCTATAATAAAAATGACTGTCGGTAGACCTGGGTCCGGTTCCAGAACCATGGAACTGGAATCGGAACCGGCCTTGGCCCCGGTTCCCCGGTTCCGGTTCCGAGGCCGGTGTTCGGAACCGGAAATAATAAAAAAAAAATTTTAAAAAAAAACTTAATTTTTAACCTCCGAACGAAAACTGCAGTCGCGGTTTGGTTATTCTTTTATTTTTTGTGACGGTTCCACCCGATTCAGGAGGGATGGACGAACCGGAAGCGGAACCATACCGGGAATCGGACCCACCGGTTTCCGGTTCCGAGACCGCTGGTTCACCCGGCCCGAAACCGGACCCAGGTCTACCCTTTGGCTTTAGTTTCTTTATATACAGTTAAAAAATTCAAATTTGAAATTCTGGACAAACTCTTCAAAAACAATAAAATAAATAATTATTTACTCCATATCCAATCTAATATTTTTTTTTGGTTGAATATCTAATCTAATAAATTAGTACGGAACTTTCGGTTTTGAGTGCAAATATGACAAGTTTTTAACTATGACACTCATGACTATGAGTGGTACATGGTAATCTTTGCTAATAGAAGCATTAAATCTAATTTGAACTTCATGGCATGTAAATGTGATTTTTCAAATCTTGATTTGAGTATTAATCGATGAAATACTTGCTGAGCGTTTAATAAAAAAGCCAAAATCATAAAAGTTGGTTAGCTTTGGATTCAAGAGACTGAAAGAAACACGATCTTTTGAATATGCTTTTGGCTGACTTGAGATGATGATTTGCCCCCAATTATTTATGTGTGTGTGATGAAAACATGGGAGTGTTCTTTGAACCAGGGAACAGCAAAAACCTTATCCAATTATTGGATACGCCACATCCAAATTTCTCGAGTCTCGAAGTTTTGGATGAACGATCCAAGATCTGTCCAAGTACTTGTACATACCCCAAGCATTGACTCTGCGAATGCTGCCAAAGTGCCAAATTGCCAATACACATTTCACAACATGAATGAGTTGTAATGAACTTGCATTGCGTGTTAGGGTGTTACCCTTCTTATATTGTTAATTGCCATTTGTTTGTTTTCTATGCATTTGTTCATACGAAGTATAAAAAAAAAACTATAAGATAATTGTAGTAGAAAGAAACAGTTTAATTGTAATAAATTCTTTTAACGAAAGTAGACGATACTTTTACTTTCTTGCAGTCTTTTAAGGTAGTTTAATTTTAACATGTGCCTCGTGACTACAACAAGGCAATTGATTTGATTGTGTTTGTACAACATTCCTACAGTATTAATCAAATTCAAACCCATTCTGAATTTCATGTTCTCATCTATAAGGATGTCCTAAGTTAACATCTAGCGTTTTCATACTAAAAAATAATACATAGTAGTAGATTTTAGGATCTTATGAGTTTTGCAAGATTTTGATGGGTCGATGCCCAATATTAATTGGGTAATATGTTGGGTGTTTATTTATTTTATATATAAGGTCAAGATTCATTTTTTAACTCAAAAATTTAAGCTAACGGGTAGGGTTTTCACCATCCTTATATGTTGTTGTATTTGCTCATCTGGTTCCGATGTAGGAAGACCACTATTTTCTCTAACACGTACATGCTCTCAAGTGGTAGCTAACACTTGAACATCTTTCTTTGATAGGTCTAGCATCTCAATCTCTTTATACTAGTCATCATGTCCCCCCCCCTTAACGAATCATTAATATTCAATATAAATCCGAGTTATCATATTTTTGATTTAATATCCCGATATAGAGTTTCATATCCCGATCATTATATCTTTTTAATATTAATTTTATATTAATAAATATGAAATATATAAAATAATAGTTTAAACAACTATTTTAATACATGATGATGTGGCATAACGTGGTAGTAGAAATTGCTACATCTTTAGTCATTAGTAATAGATAAATCCTTCTTTAATCAAGAAATGAATTCTTAGACCAAATCCCATTTCCTCGGCTCCTCGCTGACCCATCATGCAAAAGGTACGTTAATACCATGTTAAATTTCGGTGGCCTGATATTAATTAGGTCACATGTTTATCTATTTGACATATAAAATCATCATTTTAACCTAAAAACTTAAATTAATAGGGCAGGGTTTGCGCCATCTTTAAATGTTGCAGTATTTACTCATGTGGTTTTGATTTGGGAAGACAACTATTTTCTCCAACAATTTTAGACCCGTTAGATATAAGAGAGTTGTAGAAAATAACCTTATCATATGGGATAGTTGATCAAAATATCACGAAGTTTGAATATTGAGGAGAATTGCCTTTATTATGGGTTATATATGTTGTAATTCAAATGGCTTCAATATTAGAGTTGCAATATAATGCAGTCCATTTGGTAAGATGAGTACCCTTAAAATGTAAATTTAGGGCTTAGATTTAAAGTTCGTTCGATATTGTGAAATTGATACGAAGAAAAATCATGAAATAGGATATATGTATATTCAAGCATGTATATTTCATTGCAAGCTCAAATAGAAGAAAGATCGAGCATAACAAAAACTAATACATGCACACTAAATTAAAATATACACCAAACTTTTTTGTTCTTTAGTATTATATATTTTGATTCTTTATATATTGTCATACGTACAATAATGAGTGATCAATTTGATATGATGTAGAACTTCCCTTTTGTTGTTATGGGATTTGGGTAACGATGACACATGAAATTATGAAAAGGTGTACACAAGTTTATAGGAAAGATTAATACGGAGTATATTATAAGACAAGACTATGTATGAGCCAAGAAGAAATCTGGCCCCTCCAGGATAGTAGAGGCCAAGAATGAATCATTCTTAATTATCTGGTGACTAAGATTAGATGCTTCTAATTGACCCGTTTTCGTGGACCAACAAATCAACTTTCATGAAATCAAAAAAAAATTAGCCACCTAAACATTTATAGATGTAGTACTACCAAGTGCCAACAAATCAACTTTCATGGTTGTTGGTTCTACCAAGTGCCAACATTTGTAACAAAGTGATTAAAAAATAATTTGGTAAGGGTAAAGAAGAAAACTAGTATAGAAATACAAGTAGGTTACAGAATTGTGATGATCCAAATGAGAGGACTGTGAAGAAAAGTGAAACTTCTGATAAAGATTCCTTGGGAGTATTGGGCCTCTTGAATCCGGCCCAATTACATCTTCCGGCCCAGGACACCCATATTTTTGCCAAGTATATTTTTTAAGAGAGTGGAGCAAAAATCCAAGTATTTGGCAAAGCTTAGAATCAAAATTTATGAATTACCACTTTTAATCAATATGCTAAGATAGTTTCATAAAGACAATAAATCCATTTATTGTGATTTTTTTAATAAAATGCATGAACTCATATTTAGTTTTTTTTTTTTATATTTGATAATTTTTTGGGCAATATTATGATTCAATTCACATTAACTTTTAAATATAGGTCATAGAGATATGTATATCAATTTATATTCTTAGTTTCTTATATTTGACAATTTTCGTGCAAGAGGATAAACAACAGTTTCATGACTTCTATATATAACAATAAAAAGTTGTGTACGAGGTGCATTTATTGCACTTGGTACACAAATTTTATTATATAGAATTTCTTGCTACATTATCAAGATAAGTTCTTAGTTCAATGGTTGAAGCTTGGGCCTTAGTAGTGAAGATCTAAGGTTTGAGTCTAATATTAATTTGCCACTAGACATGTTATTTTAAATATTCGACTTCGAATAGACACGTTTTTTATCGTACATATGCTATAATTGGCGCATTATTGACCTATATATAGTAAATATTTAAGGTTCAAGTCTCATGGTGAACATGTCTAATTTTTTAGTCTTATGTAAATTACTTAAACAATCATTTTTGTTAAAATATTGTGTAAATGTTATAAGTATCTAAATGTATAATATGGATTAAAAACACATAGAGATTCTCTTAGGATGCTTATTCTCTTATATGTGTACTTGTTGCCCACATTACCCCCTAATTACACCCTTATTTATGTGTATATATGTTTGACCAATTAAATTTTATGAATTGACCTATATATATATGGCATTGTACAAAGAGATCCAATTGTGTACACATTTCCCCTCTCTTGTGTCACTATTCTCTCTATGATTACAATTAGTTTATAAATAATTACCAACAAGTTTGAATAGCTCAAGGTAAGTATAAATTATTTTTTCCCTTTGTCTTGTTGGTTATTGGGGTCTTAATATAATTATTATATATGTATTTGTGCAAATCTCTCCTTTGATATTATATTGGAAGTCTATTCTCATTAAAATATAAAAATAGTATCTAAAATGTTTTTTGATTATATTGCTACTTTTTTAATATCATATTGGTATTGCTCTTTATTATCTAACTAAATTATTGTCAATTTAGATCTAAAATTTTTTTCTTTAAAAAAAATCACAATTGTTGTAAATTATGATTTGCTATTTTGCCTATATTGTTTTATGAAATGATCGTCGATTTATATTGTTTAAAATAAAAATTTTGATACCAATTATTTGATTTTTTGTTGTTTTTGGCGACCAGAAGAAAGTGGTACTTTGTATATTCTTTTTAGATGTTGTTCGGTTTGATCTTGGTGGTTATAAAAGTGAAAATTGCATTGGCTATGTGGTTGTGTATTGTTATAAAATGTTTGTACATTACCTTTGATGATTTCTCCATAATATCAAAATATGATTAGTTTTTTCCCTTTATATCTCTATTTGTTTATATCAATTATTTACAAATGTATGGGTCCATTTACATATATCAATTGCTTAAACTATATTTTTTGTTAAAATATTGTGTAGATGTTATAAGTATTCAAATATATAATATGAATTAACTACATATAGAGATTCTCTTAAGATGCTTATTCTCTTATATGTGTACTTATTGTTCACCCTTAATTACACCTCTATTTATGTATATATATGTTTGACCAATTAAATTTTATGAATTGACCTATATGTATGGTAAATATTTAAGATTCAAGTCCTATGGTGAACATTATGTCTAATTTTTGTAGTCTTATTTAAATTGCTTAATTTTTTTTGTTAAAATATTGTGTAAATATTATAAGCTTTTAAATGTATAATATGAATTAACTAACATAGAGATTCTCTTAGGATGCTTATTCTCTTATATGTGTACTTATTGCCCACATTACCACCCCTAATTACACCCCTATTTATGTATATATATGTTTGACCAATTAAATTTCATAAATTGACCTATATATATGGTATTGTACAAAGAGATTCTATCTATGGTTACAATTAGTTTATAAATAATTACCAACATGTTCGAATAGCTCAAGATAGGTATAAGTTATTTTTTCTCTATGTCTTGCTGGTTATTGGGGTCTTAATACTATTATTATATATGTATTTGTGTAAATCTCTCCTTCGATATTATTGGAAGTCTATTCTCATTAAAATATAAAAATAGTATATTGAATGTTTTTTGTTATATTACTATTTTTTAATATCATATTGGGGTTGCTCTTTATTATCTAACTAAACTATTGTCAATTTAGATCTAAAAAAAATTTCTTCAAAAAATAACAATAGTTGTCAATTATGATTTGTTATTTTGCCTCGATTGTTTTGTGAAATGATCATCGGCTTATATTGTTTAAAACAAAAATTTTGAGACTAATTATTTGATTTTTTTGTTGTTGTTGGTGAACAGGAGAAGGTGGTACTTTGTATATTCTTATCGCATCTTGTTCAGATTGATCTTGGTTATTTTAGAAGTGAAAATTGCATTGGTTATGTGATTGTTTATTTTTATATAAAGTTTGTACACGGCCTTTGATGATTTCTCCATAATATCAAAATCTGATTAGTTTGTCCCTTTATATTCTCTATTTGTTTATATCAATTATTTACAAATGTATGTGTCATATGTGTCATTTTTTGTACATGAATTGTAAAATTTTGATTATGAACTCAATAGGATTTAACAATTTCTTTCTTAAAAAAATCATAGTTACTTCAAACAAATATGATTTTTCATTACTATTACCCTACATATTTAACGTTATATATGAAGTATTTTATTTACTCATAAATTAAATAAATCATAGAAAAATTAATATAATTTTTTAACTTAAACGTGTGAAAAATATCAAGATTTATTATGGAGTAATTATATAGGATGTTTGTAACATATCTTCTTTATTAATATCCATTAATGTGTAATAATCTCATATAAATTTTAACCAAAAATAGATATAATTTAAATCAATGCTTGAATCATTTGGTCTAATAGTTAAGGACTTGTAATTGAAATTCTCCTATATATATATACTAGTGGTGATGCCCGTGCATATGCACGGGGCAAGTTTTTCGTAAAAATATATTGAGGTTTTTTTACACTCTTAAGTTATGTCATTTTCTTTGTTTATTTGTTCATCTTACATTTTTTAGTTAAAAATTGACGTACAAAATGATTACATGGTCCCAATATTAATATTATGAAGTATATTTCTTTTTTCTTAAACAATATACTTAATGTAATTTTTTTTTGAAATCGCTTATGTAACTAATTAAAGTATTTCACTTATAATTCTTTTGAAATACTATAATCTTAAACAATATACTTAATATAATCTTTGTAATCTTTGTAATTGTAATATTAATATTAGCGTGTCCTTTTTATACTTATAATTTATTGTGATATATATATTTAGTTATCGATGAGAAAAAGTATACAATAAATTAATTAAACCAAAATAATTATTTCGCATATGCTTATCATTTCTTATGATATATATATATATATATATATATATATATATATATATTTAGTTATCGATGAGAAAAAGTATACAATAAATTAATTAAACCAAAAGGATCATTTTACGTGTGCTTATCATTTCTCATGATATATATATATATATAGTTATCGATGAGAAAAAGTATACAATAAATTAATTAAACCAAAATACTCATTTTACCTCTTTCATAGTGACAAATTTGACCGATCTTAAAACGTATAATGTTTTTATTGTCTCTTTAAGTTTCAATTGTTATAATTATTAATTACTTGATTAAAATATTTGCAATTTAGATCTTTTGGTTCACAAAATCTTTAACTTAAAAATATTTTTCACTTGATTATCTATGCTCTATATTTTAGAATTTAATTTTTAATATTATCATTTGAGAATGTTAGTGATGTTTTTTATGCATATCAAGTAATTTTGTAAATTTTTACTATGTATTGTTTTCATAAAATACTTATGGCTTAATACTCTTTAAAATATCCTTGATTTAATGTAATTTTATATTTTTCACTATGTATTGCATATTTTATATTTCTAACTTATATATATTATGAACAATGTGAAAGTGTCCATCGATTAACCTAATGTCAATTATGTAATCATATTTTATATTTTAAAAATCACATTATTGGAGTGAAAATAATGTATAATAAATGTCATAGATCCAAAAAACAATTGCAATTATATAGATAGGATTGTAAATATGATTACATGAAAACAATTTATGAATACATCCAATTAATCTGTTGATGTTTTTATTATTTTTTTTATTTCAAATATCATTTTAATAAAAACATATTAAGATTCTACAAAATTACAATCACATGATTTGAACCCATGACCTATAGGTTTATAAATGTGTCTTAACTCTTAACCAATATGCTACTCTCTATTCTTTGTTTTTCTTTATGCAATTATAATTATATAAAAATATTTTGATCATGATTAATGAGTGCAATAAATGGGGGCAAAACCCATTCTTACATGTATATAAGATATACACTAGTCTAAGAGCCCGTACTTTGTACGAGTTTTATTGAATATAAATAAAATAAATAAATAGTTAAATAATAGAAAATTTTGTATTATGGATTCATTTTTTTCTTAGAAAAATATAGAGTCAAAACTAATTCATTAACGTTTATGGTTTAATTGAAAAACAGTAATATACGGATACGAAGATAACTATCCAATTAAGATATTTTAGTTAAAAAAAGATTCTATCTAAAAATAAAAATAAATATTCTAGAATTTGTATGATAGCATAAAAAATATCCTACTGATATTCCTATTTATCATATCCAAAAATAAAAAATTGTTTAATATATATATGAGATTTTCTATCAAAACATGGATAAGAATTTATCAATTCCAAAAATAAAATATTAGTTTTTTAAAAAAGGTGGTGTGGTCCAATCTAAAAGTGACATGTGTCGTTTAATATTTTTTTTACCTCCGCTTTAGGTTATAGTTATGATATTAGACTCCAAATACACATATGGAGATAATTTTTATCATTCATATTTGAAAATAATTTAACCAATGCCGTATCAAGACAATGTAATCAAGGCCACAATAATCACATTCATGTTGGGGCTACACATTTGCTCATATCTTGTACAACTCTACCAATTTTCAACCTATCAACCTCATGGTCAAACTTCAAACAATATATCATATATTAGTAGGTGCATATGAATCTTATAAGATTTGATATTGTAAGTATTTACTCCTTATATGTGTTAGTAAAGTAGAAGAAAATATCTCGTGCATCGCACGGGTATGTTTTCCTAGTTCATTTGTAAAATTTCAGTTCTAATAATGGATTCCATTCCAGCGTGAGGTGACTTCCATCTCCGCCTCAATCTGCCTTACATTGTTCGAATTGGTTCAAAGCCGGACCGATCAAGTATCAAACCAATTTGGAATGTGTAATTGTTTGAATTTGTTATGTTGCAAATTGTTAATGGCCGGGTATCTATCTTCTAGTAATGCTTGACGCAAATACTACTATATATATTTTGCTAGCTAGCACATACTCCAATAAAACTTAAAGACTTGAGAAAGTAAAGTAAGAGTGATTGAGTGAATACGAGAAGGTTTGATGACCCATTTCGGAGAAACTCTACTCTAGGGAGTTTCCGTACGGGTGATTTGTCTGAATCCACTAAGTTCTCGAGAATAGTTCAAGATCGGATAGAACAAGGTATAAACACATAGATCTACACAAACAGGATGCTAAGAAAGAAAAAACAACCACCATAGACAACAAGAAGAGAAGAGGTAAAGGAGAAATCTCAAATCGGGTTTTTTTTGCCCCCAATCAAGGCTGTGGAAAGCTTGAGATGAAGCTTTCAAGTAGTCGCCAGATCTCGCTGAGTTCTTTAACCGAGGACCTTTCAAGTGAAACACACCCTTAAGGTATAAACACAGATCTCTCTCTCTCTCTCTCTCTCTCTCTCTCTCTCTCTCTCTCTCTCTCTCTCTCTCTCTCGATTTTGGTGCGCCGAAAGTGAAAATGAATTGTCAAAAATCAAAGGCGAGCTTATAAAGTTAGAGTTACTTAGATCACACCAAAACGTTGCGTTCCAAGTAAAACGAGCAACCTCTCCTTCGGATCATCATTTTCAAAGCATTTGGGCTAGATGCAAGCAAGCTCGAAGAATTAGACCCAAGTCCATGTAAGCTACATCCGAACCGGATAAACCGGAAAAGCCACTTATATTTATTTAACCTAGACCGAGCCCGGTTCTTATAAAGCTGAACCCGGTTCCTGAAAACATAAATCCGATATGTTTATGTAACCAAGTTGTCATGCCACTATCTATGTCATAGTTTACAAGAATATATAACGTCCGACTGAAGAAAACTTCAATATGAAAGATGTGTACTAGAAGATACCCATGAACAATTCGACTGAAGAAAACTTCAATATGAAAGAATATATATATCGACCATTTTTTGGCAGAAATACAATAATATCGACCATGGACATGCGTAGCACTAGAGCGCACGGTATACTTGGATTATTTCCAAAGTAAATAACAGTTTGCATCAGTTGAATGGATTTATATGTATTCCTAGTCAATCCTATTTCGATCAAAATATATATATGCTTGATCGATCACTTTCCTCAACCCAGCCATTGAAATTGCCTGGGAATTTTAATTCTTGTTCATATTCTATATTTGTTTGTTTTGGTTCATATGAACTTTTCTTTTTGTTTTTCCCTCTTCAAAATTCAACAGTTTGAATTCGACCAGGTTAATATTTTTTTAATAGAATGCATATCTAGTATTTTTGAATTATTATTAATATGATTACAAATTCCGGGCCTCACCTATTTCATATTTTTAAAATTTCTTATATCAAATCTTGCCTCAGATTATAATTTACAAATAAAAGCTCAAAATATATAAATACTAATAAATTATTCAACTACGGAAAAGTAACCAGTCCATTGTAAATTTCAAAGTGAGTAGATGATCTGAAAAAGTAACCCAATAAATTTCAAAGTCAACGTTCACAATAAATAACAAAGTCAATAGAAGAATTGATTCAAAGTTTTTTGATTACCCAGCAATTGCTTGCTTTTGTACGTATAAATACACACACTCAAATGTCCTCCATTATCAATAATCTTCTCAACACATATCCATCCACCATCTAGCTAATATTTAATTTAACCCCAAATCACACACACACAAAACGACGTCGTACGCGATGAGGTTTAAGGTAGCGGGAGCCTCGGAGTACCTAGTGATCACGGGCGCGGGAGTGAAGGACATAAAGCTAGGGAAGAAAGCATGGGTGTTCCCGGGGCAGCGGTGCGCCCGCTTCGACATTTCGCCCGTCAACTACACGTTCGAGGTGCAGGCCATGAGCGCCGAGAAGCTGCCCTTCATATTGCCCGCGGTGTTCACGGTGGGCCCACGCACCGACGACTTCGCCAGCCTGGTGAAGTACGCCAGGCTCATCTCGCCCCACGACAAGCTGTCGAAGCACGTCAAGGAGCTGGTCCAGGGGGTTATTGAGGGCGAGACGAGGGTGCTTGCCGCCTCCATGACCATGGAGGAGATCTTTAGGGGGACCAAGGATTTCAAGCAAGAGGTTTTCGAGAAGGTAATTTTCGATTTTTTTAATCTATGTTTTTAATAATCCTGAAATAGAAATACTTTGTTGAATATATTATTTGAAATTATGCAAAATTTTAACTAATTTTTTAATAAAATATTTAGCATGATATTATTATGTATGTTTGGCGATTTTATAAACCCTTAATTTTTTTGGTCAAAGGTATTGTTTATGGAGTCGAAACCAACACTTTATGATATTATTATAAAATTCTAACTGATTGACTTAATGACCGAAAGGTTGAAATCCCTAATTTAGATAGTATATTTGTGTGACACTTTGAAATAGGTGATTTTTTGAAAATAAAATGGTGTCATGGATGGTATGATTTTAAGTAAAATTAATTTTCAAATCTATATTTGTAACCTTTTTTTTTTGGTGGAATATTTGTAAGTCTGTAAGGTATTATAAAGTTATAGATATCATGTTAATATATATAGGATATATATATAACGAGTTCGTGCAATGATCATTCATCTTTATATAGCTTGTATATACAGTAACAAGTTTTATTTTTTTTTGGTAGAAACAGTAACAAGTTTTATATAATGTGTCCATAAAAACACATTAATTATAAGAACTTCTTGATTAAAAATTAATTCTAAAAACAAAGTTAATTATCATTTAAGAGTGTGTGTTTTCTAATAATCTTGATGGAAAATCTTGAATAGTTTGGAGTTTGGATTGATTTCTAGCTAGCCCTTTAATCTTATGAAAAACCATCTTATTACAACATGTTGAATGTAATATACATAGGTGCAATTGGAGCTAGACCAATTCGGGCTAGTGATATACAATGCCAACATAAAACAGCTTGTGGACATAGAAGGCCACGAGTACTTCTCCTACCTAGGCCAAAAGACCCAAATGGAGGCGGCCAACCAAGCCAAGATCGACGTGGCGGAGGCCCGGAAGAAGGGCGAGATCGGGTCGAAGCTTCGGGAGGGCGAAACCCTTCAGAACGCGGCCCGGATCAACGCCGAGACCCGGATCATTACCGTCCAACGCCAAGGGGACGGGACCAAGGAGGAGATCAAGATCAAGTCGGAGGTGAAGGTGTTTGAGAACGAGAGGGAGGCTGAGGTGGCGAAGGCCAATGCTGACCTGGCTAAGAAGAAGGCCGGGTGGGCCCGGGAGGCTGAGGTGGCCGAGGTTGAGGCTGCCAAGGCGGTGGCGCTCCGGGAGGCGGAGCTTCAGGGGGAGGTGGAGAGGATGAATGCTCTTACTCAGACTGAGAAGCTCAAGGCTGAGTTCTTGAGTAAAGCTAGTGTTGAGTATGAGACCAAGGTTATTAAATTAATTTATTCCTTTACATTCATCACCAAAAAAAGTAATTATTGCTTTACATTTTTAAACAAAAGTCTCAACATGTATAAAGTAAACTAGTTGTCCCCGTCGTGCCCTGCACGACTATGAATCGATATTTTTTTAGATATACTATAAAAAAAAGATATTAATAAATAAAAATATAATATAAATAATAATTGTGAATTGGTGATTTATATAAATTGTCAAAAAAAATCTTAAATTAAAGATTTTAATAACAAAAATGTAAATAATGGGACATTTAATATGGATTAGCAAATACGACATTATAGGATAAGATCTCGGTATATATTATAGGATAAGATCTCGGTATATATTTATATGAGTTTTTTTGGTAGATTATATTGGAGAGTTGTTAGGATCATAAAGATATGGTAAAAGATATTTTTTATATGTAAATAAATTTCCAAAAAAACATTATTGTAATCCAATATAAAAAAAATTAAAAAATTGATTGATATTTGTAGATTATGTGGCAATATGATGTGTACATAATATATGAGTGATATGGAATTTTTTTGACATGTGGACTATGACATGGAATATTTATAAAGACGTCTAAATTATAAGAAAATGACACGTGTAAAAATATGAGGTGGCTTAATATAGGATCGACATGTGGCGAAATCCTAGGTGGCGTAATGAGAAAGCTTCAAACCTTATTGCTTTTATATATATAGTAGATTTGGGATGTTTGGATTACTGTATTCTGTGTAATCCAAACAGACCCTTGGAAAGGGCTTATAAATGCATTATTATTTTTTGAAAAATTACTTAAAATAATACCAACTTTTGTATATTGATTCAAAATAATTAGACCTGTCAAAAACTGACCTAACCCGCTAACCTGACCTGACCCGACCCGCCCGATAATTTTAGGGTTAAGACCCAAAAATTTGAACCCGAAACCCGAAATAAACCGAACCCGCTACAACCCGAACCCGTTGGGTTGAAACCCGAAACCTCTTGGGTTGACCGATTTAGCTTATTTATAGAATTTTTTAAATTTATTTTAAAACTTATAATATATTTTATTATTAAAATAAATGAAAAAATATATTATAATTAAATATTATTATTTAATTAAAAATTAATTTTAATAATCATAAGAAAAAATGATATTTTAGACCCGCAGGTCAACCCGACCCGACCGAAAACCCGTTGTAACCCGACCCGATTGACCCGTGACCCATAACGACCCGGAACCCGATTTAACCCGAACCCGAAATGACCGAATCCGAACCCGTCCAACCCGACCCGATTGAGAAGTCTAAAAATAATACAAACTTTTAAATTGACTAAAAATAATATCAACTTTCATCATATTAACTAAAAATAATACTAACTTTCATTGTATTAACTAAAAACTTTTATCACCACATTCCAGTTTCTTCCCACGATAATTTAGTTCATGAATTTTTTTTCATGTGGATAAATTTATAATTAAAAATGTACATTCCATCTATATAAGTACTAAACAAAATAGATACACTAGCAAAAAAATCTATCCACCAAAAAAGGGTAAAATTTGATTGCTCAATCAACTTTTGGGCCAAATGATCATATTTATACACGAGTAATTCCATTTTATTCACAAAAATCAACCTACAAAAGATTAAAAATAACTTTTTTTTGAAAAGGAAGTTGTACAATTTTTCCCCATTTAAAACAAAAATTGATCAATAGGTACAAGAGGCAAATTGGGACTTGTACAAGAAGCAAAAGGAAGCAGAGGCCGTCCTCTACCAAAGAGAAAAAGAAGCCGACGCCCAACGGAGACTCGCCGAGGCCGCCTTCTACGCCCGCCAGCAAGCCGCCGACGCCGACCTCTACGCCAAGCGCCGGGAGGCGGAGGGGCTATCGGCTCTGGCAGAAGCACAGGGTCTCTACCTCCGCACGCTTCTCGAGTCCCTGGGCGGCGATTACTCGGCGCTCAGGGACTTCTTGATCATCAAAGACGGCGTCTTTCAGGAGATGGCCAAGATCAACGCCGACGCCGTGCGGGGGCTTCAGCCGAGGATTAGTGTCTTGACGACGGCCGGAGGAGAGGGCGGCGCCGGGGGCCAGGGGACGAGCGCGATGGCGGAGATTGCCAATGTGTATAAGACGCTCCCGCCGGTTTTTGAGACTGTTCGGGAGCAGACCGGGTTGGAGCCCCCGGGTTGGTTGGGCCGGTTTAAGAATGCGGCGGGTCGGGATGGCGGGAAAATGTTTGATTGAGGATTTTTGGTAATGGGCCGAATTTGTGGGTGTGTGGAATTGTTTCGATTTGGGATGTTGCTAATGTGTAAATGTTTATTGGTTTGTTGTGGTATTAATTACAAAAAAATGTATATTAAATGAATAAAGTTGAATGTGTATATGTATATCTCTATGTTAAAAAAATCAGTTCAGCCTCTATTTGAATTACAAATTTTTTGTCTAGTGATGCTCACGGGTTGGGTTGGGTCGACCTGGGCGGACCCGCAAAAAATAAATAAATCTGACCCGCGACCCGACCTATGAGTCTAACGGGGTCGATCTGTTTGACTAAGTCAATCGGGTTAAAAAAATAATTTTTTTACCTAAAAACATGTATTGTTATAAAAAAAATCCGTCGGGTTTGCGGGTCGACCCGTAAATCCAACGGTTTATTTATAAAAAATAGTTTATACATAAATAAAATTATAAAAAACATATATATTTTTATAAATATTATGGTCGCGAGACCTTGGAGATTTTCACAGAAGTAAAGGACGACCTAAGAAATGATAAAGGGGTATCATAAAATAGAATATTAACCAATTGGGGATTTCAACAAAGCTAGCATGATGCGGAGACGGTTAGATGGAGAAGATTATGGTGGCAAATAACTAGTTATCAGACGGTTCCTTTAATCCTTTGGTTGTTTGTGGTTTGAGCGTTTGGCTTTGTCGTTGTGCTTTGTCCTGTTTTGCTCAATTTTGTTTTGTGTGTTTTGTTTGGGTTGTCTTGCGCTCTACGGTTTTGCTTGCTTTGTTGTGCTGCGGTTTGCCCTTGATGTGTTGCTTGCTCTGTCTTCGGGTTGTTGTCATGTGCTTGTAGGGTATTCTGGTTGGTGGTTTTACTCAAGCTTTTTAGACACTCATTCTCAGCATTAAGCCATGGGTGTCTTTATATTGGCCTTTCAGATTTCGCTAATATGGAGTTACAGTAGATCAATGTTGTTGTTGTTGCTGCTGTTGATATTGTAAATATACTAAAATTTGTGAATTTGGATGTACTAGAGAGTTAGTTATGCGAGGTATAATTTAAAGTTGTCACATTTCAGTTTTAGAATGGGCCTCTTTCGGTGGATTCCAGCCCATTTATCCATATTCGATCCAAATTGATAGAACTTTCTTGGGGCTTCTTTTGACGTTCTATTTGGGCCCCGATACCCCCACCACTTTAGCATCTAGTATTATCTTCTTACTTGTCTTCGAATATGCAACGTCCTTTATTTTGGCTTTTAAAGAAAGTGTAACTTTTGTTAATTTATAGCTGGAATTCATTATATTATCATCCCTCAGCAAGAATCAATGTACATAGTGTGAAAACGTAAGGATAAGAGTAGGAATATGGGGTTTTTCACTTTTGACTCATCAGCTACGTCAGCATATATGGATCATTTACAATGCACAAGAGACAGGTATGCCCTAGAAAATATGTCACGTAACATTATTAATTTCCTGGAATTAAAATAGTAAAGTTACATATATAGTTTTTGCCACATAGTCTCTGAGTTGAAAAAACGAAAGATGTTACAAAAAGCCACATATCTACCTAGTCAAAATGCAAGCTTAATTAAAATTAATCAAGTTCATAATGTATAATACATTACTGGTTTTGGTAAGTCAAGTTGAACGTTTGGAAAGTGGAATTGATCTATCGTCGCTCCACTAGATGTGGGGTTGAATCCAACATGGATACAAGAAAAGCCATTGTGATCTTGTTTTCAACTTTTGCCTTCTCTAGCTTCTCTTTTACTTTGTTTTTTTTTTGGGGGAATTGGATGGTGGAGACATGATATGCAAATTAAGGAAAAGGGTCATTTGCATATATCATATATCCACATTGCCACATGGGTTGCTTATACATTTTATGTTAGGGCTGTTTTCCACATTCTATACACAATATCGATCCCATTATGATTTTGAAAGATTACGCATTACAATTTGCAAAGAAATAGGTAGGTTCGATTGGCCTAGCTTTTCTTAGCGCATCAGCCAAAACAGAAAAAGAAGAAGAAAGGATTGTTTGTTAAATAAATACTCCGTAGTTATGTTGAATAAAATCACTAACGGGTCGATATAGATCGAAGAAATAAACCTATATAGTTATCTTCAAAATTTCGACGTCAAAAAGAAAAAAGAAATTTAAATGTGAGCAGCAACACTGAAAACTGAAATAACACGTACGTATGTATGATACGGGCTGAGACTCTTCTCGAACTCGTGCGGCCCTTAGCTAAGTCGATTCCCCTCGAATGGCTAAGTCAGGCCTTGACCCGAATGCGTAGGAGCGGAAGACTAGATGGTTTTGTGGGAAAGAGGACTTGTATTTATAAGAAGGCTTTACAAGTGTTCGCTTTACAAGAGAGCTTTGAAGGCTATGCTTGGATGCTTTGCAAAATGGGAGGTGAGGCCTATTTATAGGTGAGGCTACCTCCTTATAAGGGAAGATTCTAGAGATAGACTAATCTAGACTATTCTAGCCAAAAGAGAGTGGGAGTGCCCATGGAAATCCCACCTAGAAGGATCACGCCCACCCTAGAAGGTTCTAGACGCGGGCAAGGGGAGGCGCGCCTGGGCGCGCCTCTTTCTTGTGTTGCTGGAAGGGGCGCGCCCCTTCTGGAAGGATCCAGAAGGGGCGCGCCCATGTGTGCCGCTGCCAGAAGGGGCGCGCCCCTTCTGGAATGATCCAGAAGGGCGCGCCTTGCTGCCTTGTGTCCCTTATGGGCGCGCCTTGCTTAGAAGGCTCCGGAATGGGCGTGCCTACTCTAGATCGTCCCGGAAGCCTCTAGAATCTCCTAGGCTTGTGCCTAGGAGTCTTGTCCCGTGTCCGACTCGATCCGAGGAACGCGGTGCGTGACACGTACACACGGTGTTTACATGAACACAAATAAAAACCCGCGAACTAGCCACGGATTTTCAGTTAACCGGTAACGTCTGAAAATCCAAGGCTCCGTACAGATTTGTAGGCCCACTTTCTTCTGTCACCAGAAAAAAAAAAAAAAATGGCCCACCAAAAATCCAAATTCTATACTCCCTCCGTTTCACAATAGTTGTTCATATACACTTTTTTTCTTGTTTCACAATAGTTGTTCATATAATTTTTTTTTCCACTTATACCCCTAATAATTACACCATATTAATTATATACACTTTTCCCAATGCAACTTTTAGAGTATAAAGTAGCTTTTAATAGGGGTAAATTTGAAAGAATTTTTCCCCCTTAATATATGTGCAAATTTGTCTAAGAACAACTATTGTGAAACGGAGGGAGTAAAACCCAAGGCTCCTCCTCAATCCTCATCATCCACCTCCACTCTTCAATTGTCTTCCCCAAGTTTCCGCATCTCTTTCTCTCAATTTCTCAGCTAAGTAATACATCAATGGAGTACGAACCCGAACAGAATTCTCCTTCATACAAATTCAAGTCCTCTGCGTCTTCATGGATCAAATCCAAAGCTCTCGATCTGCCCGAGGAGATCAAGGAGAAATTCACTAGCTTCGTATCTAAAATCGTCGCCGGAGGAACTAAAGCGAGCCGCCGAGCGAGCACCTCCGAGTTCCGGTACGATCCGACGAGTTACGCGCTCAATTTCGAGGACGAGGCGGCGCGGATCGATGAGTTTCCTCTTTGGAGTTTCTCCGCCAGGCTTCCACCGTCTCCGGACAGGAGCTCCGTGAATAGGTTTCCGGCGACCGTTTCAAGGCGGATCGCCGCTTGCAACTAGATATAATTAATGGTGTATAAATGAATAATCAATCTAAATTGGTTGTTATTCTTTTTTAGTCTGATTAATTTTAAGTAGAAGTTAGTTTTGGATTATAGTGTTCCCAATTAAAGATTAGCTAGATCGGGAAAATATATCCTAGATTGAGAATATATATTCTTATAAATTCTAATGTTGTACAAAGATATATAAATGTTTGATCTTTGATATTTTCACTTCACTTCTTATTCTAATTCTTGGCTTATTGAACATTTACAATTGAGATACAAAGAGTAGTAAAAGCAGAAATCATTACTATATACTAAATTGATAGTTAAAATAATGTACATAAAATCTGGCAATTATTTTGGAGCAAGATAAGAACTCTATGAATTAATTTTGAAGTCCTAATTGGTATTGAGGGAGTTTGCGACATTACTTCGATTGAGGGTGTCGCAAACTCCCTCAATTTCACCCCAATATCTCCTACCTCAATATCTTCTTATCATTCTATCCTGAATACTTGACAGTATATTTAGCGTGTAAATTAAAGATACTTATATTTGACTTATTTCATGTAGATCACTCTAAATAATGAGAATATCGTCAACATACACCAATCATAGTGTGTGGGATGTGTCAAGTAAAGAATAATCAGTGGAAGATTGTATGTACCCTAATGTTGAATCAGGAAAGCATTCAACTCATGGTGCCATTTCCTTGACACTTTGTTATTATAACGACTTCGTTATGTGCATAAGTGACGTTGTGTATGAACTTTTTTTCTACATGTACATGAAATTTGTTATCTGTGAAAATGTGCATAAACTCTCGCACGTTTTTGTCTACATGTACATGAAATTTGTTATCTGTGAAAATGTGCACAAACTCTCGCACGTTTTTGTCTACATGTACATGAAATTTGTTATCTGTGAAAATGTGCACAAACTCTCGCACGTTTTTGTCTACATGTACATAAAATTTGTTATCTGTGAAAATGTGCACAAACTCTCGCCTTAACGTGCGTGAAAAATATGCATATGTGTATTTAAAACATGCGCACAATCAAATATTCTTACAAAAACATTGATATGCATAAAACTTTGCCTAGATGTTCATAAAAAAACCAAGGTTTATTTCTGTACAAGTTTGTGTACATTTCTGACATAAATTGATACACACCCGGCCCGAAACAAATTTTATGTACAATCTGAACATAACCTTATTTTCATTTTTTCGAAAAATACGCGTATAACTTTGCAAATTGCAATACATCTTTGCCTTTAATTTCATAAATTCGCTCTTACGTCGAGATCATGACCCAGTTCATTTTTAGATTGGGCCTCCTTCGATGGAATCCAGCCCGGATCTGATTTTGACGTTCTATTTGGGCCCCGTTGGCCCACTACTTTAGAGTCCTGATTTTTGCAACGTTCTTTTTTCTTTTCTTTTTTTTTTTCAGCTTTTGAGGGAAGTGTAATTTGTCCAGCTGGAATTCATTATATTATCAATATTCATAGTGTGAGTGAAGACGTAAGGATAAGAGTAGGAATATGGCTTTTAACTTTTGACTCATCACCCACATCAGCATGTGTCATTTACCATGCATAAGAGACCAGTATATATATGCTGCCCTACAAAATATGTCACGTAACATTATTGCCTGGCATCAAAAGTTTATAGTTTTGCCACATAATCTCCGAGTCAACAAATTTAGTTTATCATCAGCTTTAAACCCTGGAGTGGACCCTATCACCATACTAATTCCATTAATGATTTTTGGTAAGTCTGTGTACGTGGAATTGTGGAAAGTTGAGCAGCTCTATCGTCACTCCATGCATTTTGGGGGCTGAATCCAAGTTGGATACCAGAAACTGAGAAAAGCCGTTACTCTTATTTTTAACTTTAATTTGTCTCCTCTTTTCTTTTACATTGTTTTTGGGGGCAAATCGATCAAATCAATTCTTTTTGGATAGTCAAAGACATATGCGCGCTATGCTCAAGATTTCGACAAATTCGAGCTAGTGTATCACAAAAACAAAGGAAAACATAAATTTGCTGACTCGGAGATTATGTGATACACAATATCTTTATGATTAGCTTTATACTGTATTTTTTTTTTATCATCCTTAATTAGCTTTATATAACTCATCTTCTTTGCACCAATACATTCCCATGTGAGCTCCATATACGATTATTTGGGATTGATTCTTCATTTGGCCACGGTTTTTACGTACATGGATAAAAAAAAAAAAAAAACCGCGCACTGAGCACGGTTTTAATTTATTTTTTTAAAAAAAGCAGCCCAGAAATTCAGAAAAACAGCCTTATCTCTTGAGCGAGGTGAGCAGCCACGTAGGACCACATTCTTGTATCGCCAGATTTGATTTAAATAAAAAATAAAAAGAAAAGAAAATGGTCCACTCAAATTCTGAATTCTATAAAACCCAATGAAATCTGACGCTCATCCTCATCAATTCATTATTCATTCAATCATCATCCACCTTCACTCTTCAATTCAGTCATCATCAACATTCCCTCATCTTCTTGTTTTCTAAACCAATTTCCATCAATGGCGTACGTTTCCGAGCAGAACTCTCCATCATACAAATTCAAGTCTTCGCCATCGTCATGGATTAAATCCAAAGCTCTCGATCTGCCCGAGGAGATCAAGGACAAGCTCTCCACCTTCTTGTCTAAAATCGTTAAATCGAACCGCAGATCGAACAACACCTCCGAGTTCCGGTACGATCCCACGAGCTACGCCCTCAATTTCGATGACGAGGCGGCGCCGATTGACGAGTGGAGTTTCTCCGCCAGGCTTCCTCTGTCTTCATCGCTGGAGATTGGCTGCTCCGAGAATAGGTTTTCAAGGCAGATCGCTGCTTGCAATTAGATGAATACATAATCAATCTAAATAGGATATTTTTTTATAAACTTTTGATTAATTGTAACTAGAAGTAAGTATTGGATTGTAGTTTTCTCAATTGAAGATTTCCATCAAGGATTGGGAAAATACGGGCTAATTCTTGAGAATTTGTGTCCTAATATATATTCTCATAAATTGTAAATGTTGTAAAGAGATACATAATTTCATCTTTGAGCTTCATTTCTTATTCTAATTCCTGGTTGCTTGAACATTCTGAATTTATAATACAGACAATGCAAAGCATAACTTTAAATTGACAAAAATAATTATCTCCTATATGCTCAATCTTGACACTGCATAAGTACGGGCTTAATGTGGATACTCATTCAAGTTGAACTCAATTTAGAAATGGAAATCAACCTTTGACGTTGCAAATTACGGATGCTAATTAATATAACAGTCCGTGGGTCAACAGAAAAACACATGCACACATTGAATATACTAGTATACTACTAGCCAAATAATGGACGTGTATAAAATCTAAATGTGCATCAAAAATAATGTACATCTATGACAAAGTTTATGCACATAGTGTGCACAATTAATCTTTGTCTTTTTTTTTTTTTGAAAAATATGCATATAATTTGTTCACCATTTTTCTATTTATAAATGAAATAATTCTCGTCCTTTGTTTTTCTTAATAAAAGTTGAAATTCATTCTTATTTTATATATATTTTAAATATATGGTTGTAGAAGACGATGAGCTAAACTGGGCCGTGGAGGCACCGCTGATGAGGCAACAATGATAAATTTGAAACAATTTGCGAGAAAGCATGTGTCTTTGCCGAGAAGACTATCTCTATTTATTGATTCATATCCATAGAATATTGATTTGCTCTTGGAACCAAGTTTTTTTGTTTTTTTTTGAATGAAAAGGGGTAATTCATTCAAGGTAAGATAGTTACAAAAAGAAAATCCTAGGCAAGTCTAGGTGTGGTTTGGCTCTTTTAAGCCTATTCTAGAGAACCATCTTCTTGATTCTCTATTTCTCTTCCTCCATCTCGATTGGACACTATTTCGTACATGGATAATTGCTATTCTAGCACACTCATCACTCGATGTCAACTCAGACTGAAAAATCTTACAATTTCTAGCTCTCCAAACAAAATACACCACTGCACTAATGCACGCTATCCAAACATTAAACAAGAAGGACTTCTTTCGCTTCAGTCTTCCAACGGCTTCAAGCCACTCTGCCAAAGTATTATACCTTCTGCTCAGCTTGGCCCATGTCATCACTTTGTTGAGGACGTCTTTTGAGAAGTTACACTTGAACCATATGTGCTCACTAGTCTCTTGTTCCCCATCATTGCATAGCATGCAACATTCTTCTTGAATCTTTCCCATGGCCTTAAGCTTGTCCTTTGTCAGCATGCCATAATTAGCGGCCATCCAGGTTATAAAGGAGATTCTGGGTGTGTTAATCTTGCCCCAGATCCATCTATTCCACTCCACCGCATGCCCCTTTTCTCTTATATTCTCGTAGATGCCTTTCCAATCAAACTTGCCTCCTCTGGTCAAAATAACAACCTGCCTTGCATCTTGTTCCATGGTCTCCTTGAGTTGCTCTCTTACATGAATAATACTCCTCCAGAGAGAACTGGAAGTGGATTTGCTCTCAGCCTCCCAGAAAGGTGCACCCTTGAGGATGACAGTGGTCACCCAAGTACACCAGATAGAGCTGGAGCCACTGAGTATGTCGTAGATCAGTTCAGTGAAACTTGCTCGATTCCATGCCAGTATCTCCTTGATTCCCAGTCCTCCTTCACTTTTTGGTCTGCACACCCTTTTCCATGAAATTGGTGCTCTTTTACCTTCTCCACAACCAGACCATAGGAAGTTCCTCATGAGTTTGGTAATGTGATTGATTATGCCTTTGGGAAGAATGAAAATCCTGCACCAGTACTGTAACACACCGTAAAGCACAGCTCTCACCAGTTCAAATCTTCCTGCGTATGATAAGTTCCTGGATGTCCATCCATTAACCTTAGCCGATATTTTGGAAATCAGAGGCATATAGTCATTGCTCCTAGCCTTTGTGCTGCATAGTGGTACTCCCAGATAAGTGACAGGCAAGGTTCCAATATCCATGTTCAGCAGGTGAGCAAACTCCATGGCTTCATGCTCTTTGATTCCAGCACAGAAAATCTTTGATTTTTCAGCATTGATACTCAGGCCTGACATAGCACTAAAGTTCTCTAGAGTGTGCTTAACTTCTAATAATGAATCTCTATCTCCATGGCAAAACATGAAAAGATCATCAGCAAAACACAAGCAGCTAAGTTCCAATCTGGCGCAATTTGGGTGGTACTTGAACTCTCTTCTCTTACACATCCTCTTGCACATTCTGCTAAGATATTCCATTGCCAAGACAAACAAATAAGGGGAAAGGGGGTCTCCTTGGCGCACCCCTCTTTCACCCTTAAAATATCCCCATAATTCACCACTAAAGTTGATTGAGAAATGACAGTTGGTAACACATTCCCTGATCCACTTAATCATCAAAGGGTGAAGACCAAAACCAGCTAGCAGTTGCAACAGGAATCCCCAGTCAAGTGTGTCGTATGCCTTTTTCAAGTCAATTTTTATGGCACATCTGGGACTAATGTATTTCCTAGAATAACTCTTCACTAACTCTTGGCAAACTGCAATGTTGTGCTTGATACTCCTGCCCTTGATGAATGCTCCCTGATTATTCCCCACAATGATAGGCAAAACCTCTTGAAGTCTCTTAACTAACAGCTTGGAGATTACCTTGCTAATCACAGAACAACAAGAGATAGGCCTGTAATCATGTATGGAAGATGGGTTGTCCTTTTTAGGGATGAGTGAAATGGCTGTGCTTTCCACTTCTTTGAGCATCCTTCCAGTCTTGAAAAAATCCAAGATTGCTTCAGTGAGTTCCTCTCCTAAAATATGCCACGTTTTCTGGAAGAATTTTGCATTGAACCCATCTGGCCCTGGTGCCTTGTTCACTCCAATGTCCCACACTGCTTGTTTGACTTCCTCTTTCCCAAAAGGTACAATCATGTTTTGTCTAGCTTCCTCATTCAACACAGGCCCTTCCTGAAATACAGACATATCACACTGTGCTACATCATCAGAACTACCAAGCATGTCTTTGAAGTGATCCAGAACCATTGCCTTGATTTCCCTCTCCCCAGTCACCAGGTTGCCTTGGCCATCTTGTAAAGCATTTAAAGTGTTTCTTGCTTTTCTCAATTTTATGGTGTTGTAGAAGTAACTACTACAATTATCTTGGAATTTGAGCCAATGGATCTTTGCATTTTGTTGGAGCAGCATGTTCCTGTTCTTTATTGCCGTCTTGAGTTCAGCTAAAACTTCTCTTTCATGGCTCAAGAGTCCACTGTCACAAGGCTTGCCGATGATTTCAGTTTGGATACTCTGCAGTTTCTCATGAAGCGCTCTCACAACTTTCTCCTCATTCTCTAAGTTGCCACCTCTCAATTTCCTAAGTGGTGTCTTTAAGGCTTTAAGCTTCATCAACAAGGAAAACATCTTGATACCATTTACTTTCTTATTTCTCCAAACACCTCCCACTGTCTGTTCAAAATCAGGATGTTCACACCAAGTGTTCTTGAATCTAAATGTTTGTCTTTTCCTGGGAAACCCTCCTCTAATGTGCAGTAAAGCCGGGGAGTGGTCTGAGCATTCTGGGGCCTCGAAGCTTGCAACATAGTCTGGAAATTCATCGATCCACTTTTGATTTGCTAGGATCCTGTCTAGCTTGCACAAAATTCTCGTTCCACCAGTGTGCTTATTAGACCATGTGAAAAAAGCTCCTGTGAAGTTAAGATCGAGCAACCCATTCCTGTCGAGGCATTCTCTAAACTCAGTGTTGAACAAACTCGGGGTGTTATTCTCCACAAATTTTTCTCTAGCATCTCTAATTGCATTGAAATCTCCCATTAGGAGCCAAGGAACCTGCTTGTTATTTATACCATTAGCCAGCTGATCAAGCACCTGCCATAGTTGCATTCTCTCTTGTGCATGGTTTGAAGCATAGATGAACGAAGTCTCAAACTGTAGTTGTGAGGTAGGAGTGGAGATTGAGCAGTGAATCATTTGGAAATCTTCGAATAAAAAGTTGACATCAGATATGGTGTGAGGGTTCCAGAAAATCCATATACGTCCATTGGCACCTAAACATTTAGTGTTTCTATGCCACCCCTTCAAAATGTGCCTAGAAACAAAATCTACTTTGCTAGTTCTAACTCTAGTTTCCAACACCGCTAGTATATCCACAAAATGATTCTTTGCAAAAATATTAACAAAATCACATTTGGTGAGCTCATTGAGCCCCCTAATGTTCCAACTAGCTATTGTGAGCTTATTCATTAGGCACGATTGCTTCCAAATCCACTCCCTGCAATCTGCCTCCACCTTCCTCTGGAACACTAAGAGCTTGATATCTTGTCCCTGACACTCCTTGGCTAGGGTCACTTGTTTTCTGTTCCTTGTCCCTATGCTTCTTTACTTTCTGCACTTTGATCCAGCCATCATTCTGAGCGTTCAGATCAGGGAGCACCACTCCTTTTCCCCTCTCATCACGTTGTGGATTCACATCAGTTTGCTTTTCATTCAGCCCATTTCCAGCTTCCTCACAAACATTGTCAGATTTCTGATTTTTCTCCACACTGTTTCCCTGAGCTGCATCTCCGAGACCAGCTGCATCATGCCTTAAATTCTGGTGAGTTTCCCTTCTTATCCACATTCTCCTCATTGGTTGTCTCACAAACGGTTTAGGCCTAAATTTCCTAGTGAAGTCGAAGCTTGCCTTTTTGTGGCATTCTCCGGTAGAGTGACCAAACACCTTGCATTCCTCGCACTTACTTGGGACCCACTCGTATCTCACCGGTTGCACCACAATTTCCCCATCCTCCCCAACAAAAGAGAGTTCAGTTTTTAGAGGTTTAGAAGCAGTTACCTCCACCAAGATTCTAGCGAAGGAGAGACGTTCTTGATTTTCAGTGACCTGAAAATCAAGAACGTCTATTCCTTGATTCTAGCGAAGGAGAGACGTTCTTGATTCTAGCTCTTGGAACCAAGTTGTGAAAAGCTTTATAAACTCTTCCAGTATTTCGTGATTTGTAAAATTGTCTATTCCTTTCTCTTCTTTAATTTGTAGCTAGTGGAGTAAAAACCCCATAATGATTTAGGAGAAATAGACTTTAGAAAACTCTTAGCGGTGAGAAACCCTTTTAGTGAGAGAAAATATGAACTATAAGGCCAACAATCTCGTTCAATTGGAAAAAATTTCGACTATTTCAATCAACCTCATATGGCCGAGGAAGCCGAGTTTGATTATGAGCATGTTTTCTCAGCCCACTACTTACTTTCTCCGTCGAGTATATCGACTTGTTATGACCCGAGCATGGCTTGTACGTACTATTCCAAGATAATTTGGTTCTTGGATTGGTTGTGGATTGTTGTGATCAATTGGCGAGGTCGCTTGGACATTTTCGTGGCTGCTAAAGATCCTTCGTCAAGGTAGAGCTAGGAAATTGTCACTAGTCCATTTCTTTTTACTGGATTTGTCCGTTTTTTAATGAATGCTAGCTAAAAAAGTTTCTTAGTTTAGCCCTTCACTCTCCCTATTACCCTATTTATTCTAGCTCTTTGTTATTAAGTTGTACTTACATTCCATGTGATTTTGTTTGTTTTAAATCTATTCATGCTGATTTTCCGGCTGCCATTTTCACGACCTCTCAATACTACTGGAACTTTCCTTTGTGCCCCAAGAAAGTTCCCTAATGACGTTCTATATATTTTGGCTCCAATGAGTCAATGACTCACTACTTTTGCGTCCTTATTTTTGCAAAATATATTTTTATTATTTTTTTTGCTTTTGAAGGAAGTGTAATCGTATAGCTTGAATTGATTATATTATCCCTTGCATAGGAATTATGAATCAATATGCAAAGGGTGAAGACGTAAGGATAAGAGTTGGGAGATTGCTTTTCACTCTTTTGACTCATCCGCTACATCAACATGTGTCATATACAATATAAATAAGAGACAAGTTATGCCCTACCAAATATGTCACTTTACATTATGGTCTGGCATTAAAATATATAGTAAATTTGCATATATTAATTTAGGTTATCATCAGCTTAATTTAATCCATCAACAATACTAATAATGCTATTAATGGTTTTGGTAAGTCAAAAGTTATACGTGGAATTGTGGAAAGTGGAATAGCTCTATCGTCACTCCACTAGTACTAGTTTTGGGGCTGAATCCAACTTAATTGGATACCAGAAAAGCCGTTGTGATCTTGTTTTCAGCTTTTGTCTTCTCTTTTCCTTTTTAGGTTTTTGGGCAAATCAAATCAATTCTTTTTGATACCCAAGACAAGGTTTGATAAAGATCGATGTCGACGATCTCTCGATCAAGTGCATTACAAAAGCAAATTAAGGAAAAGCCGTCATTTGCATCTATCATATATCCACATTGCCACATGGGTTGCTAGCTTTTACATTTATGTTAGGGCTGTTTTCCAACTTCTATACAGACTTATCTTTGTGATTGTGCAAGATAACATGTATTACATTTTGCAAGCATGGAAACAAGTGGGAATGCAATATAACGGTCAATTCGATCGGTTTCAGATATACGTGTAAAGTGGTGCGATTGCCCTGGCCTAGTAGCAACATAAAGGGGAAAGAAACTACACGGTATTGACATGGATAAAATTAAAAACCCGCGCACTAACCACGGTTTTAATTTACTTTTTTATTTATTTAAAAAACAAGGTTTTAATTTTTGTAAAATAAAAGCAGCTCAGAAATTCAGAAAAACGGCCTTATCACTTGAGGTGGCCCACATTCTCTTATCGCCAAATTTGCTTTTTTTTTAAAAAAAAAAAGGAAAAGGAAATGATCCACTCAAAGTCTGAATTCTATAAAACCCCGCGAAATATAACGCTCTCTTCATCAATTCAATCATCAAATCATCATCTACATTCACTCTTCAATTCAGCCTTCCCGAACATTCCCACACCTTCTCGTTTTCTCACCCAATTTCCTTCAATGGAGTACGGTCCAGAGCAGAACTCTCCTTCATACAAATTCAAGTCCTCTCCGTCGTCGTGGATCAAATCCAAAGCTCTCGATCTACCGGAGGAGATCAAGGACAAGTTATCTACCTTCTTATCTAAAATCGTTAAATCGAGTCGCCGATCGAACAACAGCTCCGAGTTCCGGTACGATCCGACGAGCTACGCGCTCAATTTCGAGGACGAGGTGGCGCCCATCGACGACGAGTTTCCTCTATGGAGGAGTTTCTCTGCCAGGCTTCCTCTGTCTCCATCGCCGGAGAGGAGCTCTGAGAATAGGTTTCCAAGGCAGATCGCCGCTTGTAACTAGATGATCGATCGAATATATAATCAATCTAAATAGGATATATATTATTCTTTATTTTACTTTTGATTAATTGTAAGTTGAAGTTAGCTAGTATTGTTGGATTAATTTTAATTAGTTTTCTCAATCGAAGGCTAGCTCTCATCAAGGATTGGAAAAATATGGGCTAATCCTTGAGAATATGTATTCTTCTATATACATTTTCTCATAAATTGTAATTCTCTACAGAGATACATAATTTTCATCATTAATGATCTAAATTCATTTCTTATTCTACTTATTGGTTGCTTGAAGCATGGTTATTAAAGTTTCGATTCGATTCAATGATTTTACGATTTGAAGTGACGATATAATTTTCGATTCAAGGTAAAATCTTACTTTTGATCGAATGTTAACTTGTCATAATAAAAGCTTATAAAATATTTTGTGCGGATTCTAACGATTTTATAAACGATTCTACAGAATTGTTATTCCCATTCATATATTTAATTTGTTCAAGGTTTACTTTTCAGTTCTATTCAATTATTCCAAGTAACATTTAATTTTCACTTATTCCATTCATAACATTTATACTATTTTCACCTTGTATATATATAATAAACCCACAATATATAATATTGTTTTTACATTGTAAAATCTTATGATTTATGATCCGCATCATTGATTTCTCTTAATTCAACAATCGAAATTCGTCTCATTTTACATATAGGCACTCTTTCACAAGAGATGATAACCCAAAAAAAAACTGCCATATGTTCATTTCTTTTATTGAGCCTATTGTCGTGGAGTTGAGAATATGCATGTTCCCACACGAATAATACCAAACTTATCAGCCCTCGGACTTTAATATGGTTAATGTAGGATTGTAGATTTTAGTTATTTCAGACAAGCGGGAATTGTTATAGTGACAGTTCTCTTACGTAGCGAAGTAAGAGAATACATAATGTAGTAAATGCAAAAATAAACAGACACGTTTACTTATAGAGGAACCCCACTTCAACTTACAAGTTGACGAGTAAACCTCTACTTCCCTTGTAGGATTTCGAATGAGAACCTTATTAAATGATAGTTCCTTAGTTACAAGAGAGATCTGAACTTAATTCTCTATTGCTAGCAATCATCAAATTCTAGCAATACTAACGAATTTTACTATCTAGTTCCTAAGCTCGCTATAACATTTAAATAAAGAAATCAAACCTCACAACTTCCTAATGCAGTTCCCTGTAGCACCAAAATTGTCTTCTATGTTCTTCTTCTTGGATTCTTCCTTGTTGCTCTTGGATCACTCGATCTCTAGTTGCTTTCAGGTGAGTATTGTTCATTTGGTGAGCAAGTGATTTGATTTGACCTATCTTGATCGTTTTCTTCTTATAGTGGTGGATCTTTATAAATTACCTTTTTGTCCTTTTCCACTTTGGGCGCTAGGCACAACTCTTAACGACCTTAGATTATCGGCCCACACTTTAATAGGTGGAATTCAACATGACTATCTATACTCGATCCAAATTTGATGGAACTTTCTTGACGCTCCTTTTGACATTCTATTTGAGCTTCGATGCCAAAGCATTTTAGCATCCTAAATTTAGTAGTATTGTCGTTTTTTTGTTCGAAAGAGAGGTGGGACTCTCCAAAATAGTACTCCCTCCGATGCAAATTAAGTGTCGTTTTAACCCTTCAAATTTGATCCATTTTATGTGTCGTTTTAGATTTTCTACGCAATTAATTATGAGTGAGTTATGAGAATTGTTATTGGAATGTGTTTTTATTGATTAATGTTATTTATTCATTGGTTAAAAAAGGTGTTCAGTGATAAAATTTATAAAAAAGTTATAGTTTTGAGTTTAGTTAATGCTTTTCTTAAATCTTGTGTTGAAGACTAAAACGACACTTATTTTGGATCGGAGAGAGTATCTTTTTACTCATCTTTAAATACGTAATATTTTATTTTTTAGTCAAGGACATTGACCATAAAAATTGAAATAGAGACTTTATGCTACTACTCTAAAATAATAATTAACCGACTTAACTAGATATCTGAAAATATGCTCTTCTTTTTCTTTTTCTTTTTTCTTTTTTCTTTTTTCTTTTTCATTTGAAAAACGTTTTATGTTTTCTTGCTTTTGAAGGAAATGTAACTTTTTATTTTGCCCATCTAATTTTCTAGCTGGAATTCATTAAATATATTATCCCTTGAGAAGAATCATATGCATATACATACGTAAGGATATATAAGAGTTGGAATTAATATGGCTTTTCACTTTTGACTCGTCAGCTGCATCAGCAAGTGTCATAGACATCATACATAAGAGACAAGTATGCCCTACGAAAATTTCGTCACGTTACATTATTGTCTTGTATTAATAAAAATAGTAAACTTACATATATAGTTTTTGAAGTGCCCCATCCATAATCTCCGAGAGTCAATAAAAAAAATGATAGAGGCTAACTTGGAGGTTCAAATTAATTTAGTTTATCATCAGCTTTAATCATCCCTCGATCACACTAATTAATATTGATAATATATTTTAGATTAAATATTTTATTCTATTAGTATATTATCTTACCATCCTTGACTAGGAGATATTGTTAGGATCAAAAATATTGCTTATTTTTAGCTAGATTCTAACCTAATTAGGGTTTCATCACTTGTATAAGTAGTCGTCTTTGTCATTAATAATATTACGCATCTTCTTTACATAATACATAACTCTATAATTAATACCGTTAATGGTTTTTGTAAGTTAAGGTATACGTGGAAAGATGAATAGCTCCATCGTCACTCCACTATCTTTGGGGCTGAATCATATCCAAGTTGGATACCAGAAAAGCCGTTGTGATCTTATTTTCAGCTTTAGTCTTCTCTTTTTTTTTGGGGTTTTTGGGCAAATCAAATCAATTTTTTTGAAGATAGTCAAAGACAATCTGGATCAAGTCAAGTGCATTACAAAAGCAAAGGAATTGAAATGCCGTCATTTGCATATATCATATATCCACATCGCCATGCACATGGGTTGCTTATGCATTTGTGTTAGGGCTGTTTTCCAATTTGCAAGCTAGGGAACAAGTAGGAATGCACGTACTCCTTGCTAGTTAAGATGGAACGTAACTAGCTGATTATTTGTTCCAATTTTCTTTAGTTTTCTAGCGATTTTCTCTTCAGTTAAAGTTAGCAGTTATATAAGCTAGTACATGCTGCGTGCCGACCTAATTTGAAGTATATTCGGATAATTTTTATGAAAAGGTAACAGAAACTAGCTCATATAGTCATATGATACGCACTCAAAATTCATACGTACACATCACTTTGTGGATATATTTAGTCACAAAAATACGTTGGTCAACAAGAGGTAACATGGCCAAAAAAAAAATACACAGACCGGCCGGTGAGCACTTTTATGGACCCTAAGTTTTACATGCATTTAAAATTCAATTATTCTTCAATAAATTACTTTAACGACCGAGCTATAAATTAGTCATACAAACGTAGTAAATAAACACTAATCGATCTTTGGTCCAATATACGTCGTACCTAAATAGTCCATCTTATATACGATCCCTTCAAAATGTTGACGTCAAACAGAAAAAGGAAATTAAAATTGTAGCAACATGCACATTGAAAGGTTGAAAAGCCTAAGAACATGCAGTGACTGGGCAAACAGCCTTATCTATTGGGCTGTGAGTCACCACGATGGCCCACATTCTTTTTTTCCGGTTGAAGGCTGGCCCACATTCTTTTATCACCACGCCATATTTGCTTTTTAAAAAGAAAAAGAAAAAGAAAAGACAAAGGAAATGAATTCTATAAAACCCGGTCCAAATCTGAGGCTCCTCCTCATCAATTCATTCAATCTCATCCGCCTTCACTAATCACTCTTCAATTCAGTCTTCACCAACTTTCCCTCGTCTTCTCAATTTCTCACCAAATTAAGTTCCATCAATGGAGTACGCTCCCGAGCAGAACTCTCCTTCTTACAAATTCAAATCCTCTCCGTCTTCGTGGATCAAATCCAAAACTCTCGATCTACCCGAGGAGATCAAGGAGAAGTTCTCTACCTTCTTATCTAAAATCGTTAAATCGAGCCGCAGATCGAACAACACCTCCGAGTTCCGGTACGATCCGACGAGTTACGCGCTCAATTTCGAGGACGAGGCGGC
Source organism: Fallopia convolvulus (assembly GCA_964016875.1). NCBI lineage: Eukaryota > Viridiplantae > Streptophyta > Magnoliopsida > Caryophyllales > Polygonaceae > Fallopia > Fallopia convolvulus. Next base: position 41,726,979 of record OZ024737.1, read on the forward strand.
GCCGATGGATATCGACGAGTGGAGTTTCTCGGCCAGGCTTCCTCTGTCTTCATCGCTCGAGATTGGCTCCGATAATAGGTTCCCAGCGGCCGATTCAAGGCAGATTGCCGCTTGCAGCTAGATTAATAAACAATCAATCTAAATAGGCTTTTTTTTATAATAAATTTAGGCTTATGATTAATTGTAACTACTCCGTCGAAGTTAGTTTTGGATTTAGTTTTCTCAATAAAGATTGGGAAAATATGGGCTAATTCTTGAGATTCTGTATTCTTCTATATACATTTTCTCATAAATTGTAACGCTGTACAGAGATACATAATGTTAATTTCGATATTTCATCTTTTCACTTCACGTACTTGTTATTCTAATTCTTGGCTTCTTAAACATTTGGAAGAGAAAAAAATCCTCTGTGCACAATTCTAACACTGTAAATATGAAGGTATTTGAAGTGAACTGGATGAAGGCATTTGAAGGTATTTTGAAGTCAACTGCAATATATGAAGGTGCATTGCTTTGACTTTGCAAATTGCAAATTCTAATTAACAAATGGACATGGTAAAACTCACCACAACACATCATCCGTATTTCGCCATCAGATTCAGAGAGGCGACCGAAAATGATATATTATTTTTTTAATGTCTTAGAAGAAGTGTAGGTTTTATCACATCCATCTAATTGTATATGTTAACTTTTTTTTAATTCAGGTGAAATCAAGTATTAATTTGAATATAGTTTGAATACCGACTTCAAAGGTGAAGCTAAGGAAAATGGCTTTTCAGTTTTGACACATCAACCGCATTATGATCATGTATTCATGTGTCTTATAAGACATCTATGCCTTACGAAATATATAACGTAACATCATATGTATAGTTTAATGCATGGCATTAAATTAGTAAAGAAGTTACAAATCTAGTGTTTGCCACATAATCTCCAACTCAATAAAGTCATAGACGTCTTAAAAAAGCTACATAGACCGACATTACACACATCTTAATGACTCAAAATCAAGCTTCAAATTAATTTAGTTTATCATCAGCTTTATTCCCAAGATCATACTAATACCATCATTAATGAAATTGGTAAGTGGAGGTGGAAAGAAGAATTGCCCTATCATCACGAACGTCACTCCACTATTGTGAGGCTGAATCCATACCAGAAAAGTCAGGTGCTCTTACTTTCAACTTTTCTCTTCATCGATCGGTCATTTTTAGTTACAAGAAACAAAACAAATAGGCTAGCTAGCTAGTTAGTTAGTCCTAACTTCTAACTACGTACGATTCGTTGATAAACATACTTTATCTAAAATGTACAAAGATTCTGCCTTATCTAAAATGCAAGACGCCTAATTAACTTAAGCTTTTTGAAATTGGTCTTAGAAAATTGGATGCAATCATGCAAAGTCTTGAGTGGATGATCATGTTGAATTGTGGGTTATTCTCGGAGATTAATTCTTTGAAGTCGATTCAATCTACAAGCTCTTTTATTTTGATCCAGGAGGAAGAAATGAACTTCCATTGCTAACCACAGTTAATTACCTTAGTTTTTGAATTTGCAAGTCGGTTGTTGATTGTTGTTCAACACTTACTACTACAAAAGTGAATTTGCAAACCACAAAAGTGATCGTATGAGGCGTGTGAGAAGTCTCAATTGGATTTGGACATTCCAATTGCCAAATTTGACCCTTTGATTCATTTCCAGACCTTTTCATATAGAAGAGGTTCTATAGAGCCGAGCATGTACTGAGTTGGATTATGGATTGAATGATAATGAAATATCTCTCTTTACCCAACTCTTTGAATTCTATATTCTACTTCCCTAATCTCTCTTCTTCTCCTTAATTTAATCTTCGGGACATTGCAAAAAACTTATAATAAGTTTAGTTTATATCAAAATACAATATTATCACTAATAGTGCCATTAAGTAATTAATTTTTAATTAATAGCCCATAAAAAAGCAAGTTTAAAGATCACCTTAATTTGATTCGAGCGCACAAAAGGAAAAAAAAAAAGATTACCCTAATTTGAGGGCGGGGAATTAGAGAAATTTTGTTGAATGACGACCGATGTTGCCGTGTTACACTACTGGTATTTTTGCATACCTTAGGAAGCACAATACATAATACACATTTAATAATTTGGGTCCAGTTCATTTGAGAATGGACGCGCATGTGTAAAATAAGAAAAAACAAGAGCTAGGTTTACCTCCTTTCAATCCGACGGATGTAAATTTTTCTCTTACAATAGAAATCAAATGATTAATGAGATGACTGAATATATTACAAAATCTGAAAAACAATTCACTTTTGGAGAAGACATTGATTTTCAAAATTTACTAAACTATCTTTGCAACCGGATTATGAAACCATTAGTCGTAAGACCTTTAAATGTAGATGCGTGCAACGATATGAAAAGGCTAAATCTACAATGGTATAATTTTTTGAGCAATATGATGGTTGTGTGCGTATTACAAGTGATATTTGGAGTTCGAGAGTAGGTGATTCATATATTTTTGTAATGTCTGGATTGCACCTGTTCAACAAAGAGCACGCAACTTTCTGTATCTTCTTGCTCATGGTGTGGTACTGTGTAATGAAACTCGGTTTCGTCGTCATATTGCTGTCACCCCTAATTGCCCCCGGTGCCAAATGATTGAGTCTGAATTCCATGTGATTAGAGATTGTCCCCGTATCCGTAATGTCTGGCTTGCTTTATTTGGCAACAAGTACCCTACAGACTTCTTCTCCTGTATGGATATGCAGCTATGGATTTCTAAAAACCTGGCCAAGGAGGACAAAGCAAGCACCATGTTTGCCACAATGATTTGGTATGCTTGGAAATGCAGAAACAAGTTTGTTTTCGATGGTGTCGATGAGATCCTTTCCATTTCCCGTAACGTGATCAATACCACTGAGTGTTATTGGAAGGTAAAAGCAACAACCAATCTTAATCTCATTGGAGTGCCCAATTCGAGTATTCAAACTGAGAGCTCGTCTGTTTGGATGCCTCCTTCCCCGGGTTGGTTTAAGCTGAATGTGGATGGCTGTTCCAAAGGCAATCGGGGCCAAGTTGGTGGGGGCGGATTACTGCGAGATGCTCATGGTAATTTTCTTGGCGGTTTTACTTTCCGCTGTGGGGATTGCCGAGCTCTGACTGCCGAACTTTGGACGGTGTTTCATGGACTGACCTTTGCTAAGGAGAATGAAGTGATCAATCTAATTCTGGAAACAGATTCCAAGCAGACGGTTTCACTCATTCATTCAGAAAATTTTTCAACACATGCTGACTATTTTCTGATTGAGCGATGTCGTGAGTTGATTCAGGCCGATCATTGGAGTGTGCAGGTCATTTGGACCAAACGATCCGCCAACACTGCTGCTGACATGCTGGCCAATTATGCTTTAGATTCCAACAGCTCATATACTAGTTTTATTGATAAGCCTAATTGTATTCTTTCTATTCTTGCCAAGGAGATTGTAGTCCCACTAGAGGGGCAAAACTGATTTTATCATTTAAATAAATTTTCGCAGAGGCCTAGCCTCCTTTCATGACAAAAAAAAAAAAAAAAAGAAATCTAACTACGTCGTATGATACGGTGATAAACATACTTTAGTTCGTTTGATTATGTGTAGCGCGCGATACGTTATTTGAATTCGTACGTATGCTAGTTAGAAGTTACTTACGTTGATCGCTACACATCGTGAAGTGAAAAGATCATATGAAGTTCGAAGTTAAATTAAATTTGGGGCAAATTCACTCAATATTATTTGTTTATACGGAATGGAGGTATTAGAACATTTACGTTGGTCGTCAGGCCCATCTTTAACCAGGTTCATGTGGTTCATTGTAACAGAGTTCTCAAAATTTTGGGGCCCAATCTACTATATATATAAAAGCAATAAGGTTTGGAGCCACCACAATGCGCCACCTCAGCTTTTGCCAAATGTCGCTTCAAGAATATGCCACATCGGATTTTTCCACATGTCACATTTTCCTTAAGCCAAGTCATAATATTTTTATATATGTCATATGTCAAGTCATATTATATTCTGCCCCGTCATTTACATGTCATATTTAAGCCTCTTTTATTTTTGGTAATTTTCAATAAAGATTATTTTTTACCAAATCTTTCATTGTGTAATATTTTGAAATAAAACCCTTTTGAATACCAAAATCTTTTCCTTAATGAAAGAATTTAAAACAAATTTTCTAAATAGATTTACATTTACATACAAATCTTTCCTCTAAAAAAACATACGTACAAATCAACATTAAATGAACCTAAAAAAATTTAATCTTAAATTAATTAAATTTTTAGTTTAATTAGGTTCACTTAATAGAATACTAATTAAACATATATATATATATATATATTAATTTTTAATTTGTTCAAATTTTAAAGGAAATATTAACGTTTTTTGTAAAAAAAATTTAAAAAATTATAATAAGCTTTTAACTATCTAATTAAACATGTTTATATTAATTTTTAATTACCTAATAAAATTTAATCTTAAATTAATTAAATATTTAGTTTAGTTAGGTTCACTCAATAGAATACTATTTAAACATATTTATATTAATTTTTAATTTGTTCAAACTTTAAAGGAAATATTAACGTTTTTTGTAAAAAAAATTAAAACATTATAATAAGCTTTTAACTATGTAGTTAGACATATTTATATTAATTTTTAATTTGTTCAAATTTTAAAGGAAATATTAACATTTTTTTTGGTAAAGAAAATTATAATAAGCTTTTAACTATCTCATGAATGTGGTTAAATATTAACTTAATTTGAAAAAACCAAATCTTATTTATTCTAAAAAAGATTTAAATTTAAAAATTTTAAAGCAGAATATAATGAAGATTTGTTTCCAAAAAACTGTGATATTTTTTGTGAATAATACTAAGTCAATTTTACACTACACTCTTTTACAAAATCTCATATTTTCTTCATTTATTTTCTTAAAAAGAATCAATTTATAAATATATTTAAGTAATTTAAAAACAGATCATCCATGCAAGAATAAAATAATTTTTGATTCAAATGACGCAATGATTTTTTTTATGAAATTATTTTCATAAAATCTAATTCAAAAAATATAAATTAAATTATTGTTTTAACAAACTATTCTTCCAAATATATTAAACAAAAAATTGATCATCTAGATCCTCTAAAAAAGAAAACTAATCTTTCGATGTCTCAAAAACATATATCTTTCTCCACCAAATCTGACAGTATTTAAAAAAAAGTTATAATCTTTATTTTGTTTCCAATATTTTTTCTATTAAAAATTTTATTTGATAATAACAAACTACTGGTACTCTATGATCTTTTCAATATCTTTTTTTGTGATTATTCATGATTTGGTAATATTCTTGGGTTTTTATATACAATTTTGTACCATTCTATGAAGAAGATTTTGGTTGACTATAATATATATTATGAAAGTTTTTTTTTAAATGAAAGTAATCTTAATCTAAAATAAAGTAATTAAGAATATATAATTAACATAAAGCAACACATTTCACTCCAAGATGGAGTATCATTTTTCTTTGATTTAACCTACTTACTCTCTTGGGTGTAATTTTTTTTTAAAAATTAATTTAAATGACCTCCTCATTATTAGTAAACTCGTATTAAACTTAAAATAATATCATATTTCTTAACCTAACCACTCTTTCAAACAAGATAAATAATATATTTTTCTTTCATTAAGGACCTATATTAGTTTTATTAATTCCCTACACATTTAAAAAAAGTAGAGTGAAGTTATGACTTATGATAATTATGTTAATTAATTTGTAATGTTATTAATGTTTTAAATAGATAAGAATAATTAATTAGAAAATAAGTAATAAATTTCGTTAGACATTTTATGTGTAAATTATTATTATAAGGTTAAATCAATAATAAATTATAAAGAAAAATTACTTCAATAAAAAATGAATAAAAAATAATTAACCTAATATTTTGATTAAAAAAATCAAAATTATATCAATTTGATATTAGGATCAATTGTATTACTATAATGAAAATTCATTTTGTAATTATGAGAAAGGAATTTGTCTTATAAATCATAAAATTCAAATTCAATGATTTTTTAGTAAAGGTATTTTTGAAAAAAATGAAGATTTTTTTCAAATTTATAAAATCTTTTTCTATTTTTATGGAAATATTTTTATCAATGGAGATATTTTATATTAAGATTCTATTCCTAAATAATTTGTTCCAACTAATTAAAAAAATGAAGACTTGGTTCAAAATATCCAATATCGATATCTATACTTTAATATGTTTTATCATTATGATTTATTTATTTTTATTGTACTTTATAGATTAGTTGTTAGTATATATTTAATTAATTAAGATAGAGTATTTAGTTACCTTAATTTATAAAATATCCTACCTTTCTAAGCAATACTTTCTAAAACTACCACTAATAGATATTTTGAAATTCTTGAAAATCAAAATTTTGGGATATTGAAATAATTTTTTAGCAAAGGTATTTTTATAAAAATGAAGATTTAGTTTAAACTATAAAATCATTTGCTTCCATATTTTAATGATTTTTTATATCAATGGTATTTTTATAACAATGAAGATTTGGTTCCAACTATAAATCTTTTGATATCCTTTTATGGAAATATTTTTATCTTTAGAGATATTTTATTCCTAATTAGAATTATAAAAATTGTATACTTAGAAGATATCTATCAAAAATATTTTTACTAATAGGGATAATTTATACTAGAATTACCAAAAGCTATAATTTATGTATAAAAATATGTAGTTTGAACCAAGTCTTTTTTGTTGATCAAATCTTTTCAATCAATTTTTAAAACTATTATTTTATTATATAAGAGATTTAGCTATTTAGTCACCTCTTTTTCTATTAATAAAAACAATTGTGTATAATATTGGATATATATTTGTGGAAGATGAATGTATTAAATCAATACGTAAAATTATTATTTTTGATATAAAATCTAATTAAAATTTTTAAGAAAATCCGCGCAAGGCACGAGAAACTACACTAGTATTTTCTAAAGCCCAATATGAATATATAGTAGTATAATTTTTTTATGCTAGAAAAAAAATCTTCTTTACCTTCTACGTTGTTTATCGGATGTAATTTTGGGGCCCAATATTTCTACTAACTTTAGACTAATTTTTGGAACTCTATTTTTTAGGAATTAAGATAATTATAAAATATAAAATACTTTATATATATTATTATAATTTATTTTTATGAATAAAAGGACCCAATTTTAAAAATGGCATAGGGCCACCGTAATTATCGAGACGGCCCTGTTGGTCGTATTATGACGTCATAAAGAGAGAGGAAATTTAAATCAGACTTATAACACACGGATTTTACATGAATAAAAAATAAATCCCGCGCACTACCCACGGTTTATTCGGTTACCCGCTCACGTTTATGGATAAAACCGAAAAAACTTTTAAAACAGAAAAATAAAATAATCCACTACAACTTGAAACGCCTCTATATAACCCCGTGAATCTGACCCTAATAATAATCTCCATCTACCTTTAACTCTTCAGTTTCCCGAAGTTTCCCATCTCCCTATCTCAATTTTTCAGCAAAGTTCCACTTACTTCAATGGAGTACGATCACGAGCAGCGCTCTCCTTCATTCAAGTCCTCTCCGTCGTCGTGGATCAGATCCAAAGCTCTAGATCTGCCGGAGGAGATCAAGGAGAAGTGCGCAAGCTTCTTCTCGAAAATCGTCGCCGGAGGCGGTAAATCGAGCCGCCGATCCAACCATACCTCCGAGTTCCAGTACGATCCGACGAGTTACGCGCTCAATTTCGACGATGAGGCGGCGCGGATCGATGATGAGTTTTCGAAATGGAGTTTCTCCGCGAGGCTTCCTCTGTCGCCTCCGCGGAAGACTCGATCCGAGAAGAGGTTTCCGGCCGCCGTTTCAAGGCAGATCGCCGCTTGCAGCTAGTTGAATAAATGATGGATTTCAGTTTGGTGATTTTCTTTTTTGCTTTGATTAGTTGTATTTAGTGATTCTCATCGAGGATTGGGGAAATTTTGAGCTAATCCTTGAGAATACTTGATAGTATATATTGCCATCAATCGGAAGTTGTACAGAGATATATGATTTTGGTATTTGATCTTTTTCACATCTTGTTATTCTAGTTTTTGATTGCTTGAGCATTCTGCAATTCCAAAATTGACAGTAACAACTAACAACCACATATTAGAATTGAAAATCTTGTTACTTTATTCTCTTCTATCCTCAATTCTGACACAGCAAAAGACAGATAAATTTGAAGATACTTGGAGTGAGTAGCTAGTCATACAAGTTGTAGTCACTTACTTTGGAAATGGAAATTAAGATATTGCTTTGGCTTCGAAAATTGTATATCCAAATCACTGGTAGCCAGCCAGTATAAATCAGGTTAAATATTCAGACACTTTTGCCAAGTTGTGACAATGGGTGGCCTGAGTTGTATAATTGTATTGTATTTGGTAGTTACTACGTACTATAAGCTAGTAGAATTTGTAAAAATAACTCAAATACTGACATAAAAATTCACCAACACCAACAAGAGTTGGAAATTCTTATCAATAGTTGGGATATTCGTGCTTCTAAGTTGCAACTCAAATCACATTGCACAGTCCATTTTCAACTGCTTGAAACTGCTACTTAGTTTGTGGATTGGGCCTTTTGTTGTAGAAGCCCGTTTATCCATCCTTTGATCCAAAATTAAATGGAACTTTCTTTATGATACACTAGTTTTACCCGACGACTACGATTCGATATTTTATAGATATTATAAATAGGATATTACTAAATAAAAATTTAATATAACTTTTAATATAAGTAATTTATTGCTTGTAGAATGTATAATTTTTTTCCATCAAATATTATATTCTTCACATTTTATTACTTTTTATTTACGTAAATTAGGGCTTATCAAATATTTTAATACATCTATTAAATATTTTATTATCTATTTTTATAAATTTTAAAATTATAAATATTTATCATTAATTTTGTATAAAATAAAATCACTATATATATCTATAAAAAAATTCGTCAAAAGATATATGCTAAAAAATTTATATTTATTTTAAAATATTTTATCTTTAATCTTAAATACTTGTATAAGGAAGTTTTCAAAAGATATCGTTATACTAAATAGATATTTGTTTGATTTTAAAGATAGATTTAAATAGTTAAAGAAGAATTTAATAAAAAAGTTAAAATATTATGAATAAAAATTAATTTTGTAATTATAAGGTGGGGCCAGAATCGTTTTGGTGGCTCGAAAAGGAAATCCAATATTAATTCTTTTTTTTTCTTACCTTTAACTCGTACGTCTAATGCGATTAGTCAACACTGCTGATCTATATCACGATCAGATATTTCGTAATCGTATTTTGGGAAAGACCTTCTCAATATCGATTTCTCTTTAATACACATCGTCATGGGAATTATGTACAAAACTTAAGAAGTATAGCACAACTTTACACGTAGACTAACTTGTATTGATGGTAATCTAAATATTAATTAACGTACATATAATACTATGAAGATGTCATGAGAATTGTAACGTGGCTTTTGACTCTTGACACATCAGCATGTGTCCTATACAACACAAAAGAGAAAGATTTACCTTATGAAGAATATAACGTCACATTTGTGCCTTACATTAAAATAGTAAAAGTTAATTATACATTGTAGCTTTTGCCACACAATCTGTGACTCAACAAAGTGATAAACGTCATATATAAAAAGCATCTTATCCAGTCAAAATCAACCTTCAAATTAATACATATATAGTTTATCATCACACTTTTAATCCCTCCTAATTAATAATACCCCATAATGGCTTTGGTAAATAATTAAGTCACAGTGGAAAGAGGATTAGAGCTATCGTCACTCCACAATTGTTAATTAAGGGTCGCTAAATCAACCAATTGTTGTTAATTACTTTCAAGATTTTAAACCATTAATTGTTTTGGGGCAAATCAAATCCGTTCTACTTGGATAGTCGACGACATGCCATGGTCACGTTTGTTGCCAAACTCGACCCAGTGAATCGCAAAAGCAAAACAAAAAGAGTCAATTTGCATAGATCATCCACATGGTTTGTTTATACATTTATGTTATAGGGTTTGTTTTTCATCGCATACAATATCTATAGGATGGCGTAAGATAACATGCATTGTAATAAATTTGGAAATATACAAGTGGGGATGCAACTACCTAACGCTTTCAGACATACGTGTAAAGTACGTGGTGGGGATGGACCTACCTTCCCTCTTCATATATCGATCGGCCATAATAACAACAAATGTAGGAGATAGCTAGTTTGCCAACCCTCTTAACTACCCTATGTACTTTTTGTAAGGTATTCCTATAATATATTTTCAAGATAAATGCATGTTTATTGAGGGCTTGTTTGTTTGTGTCCTAGTAATCGAGTTGGAATCGTGAATCAAGTTAAAATATAAATCAATGATACTCTAAATTTGAGTTGAGTATGAACTGTAGTACATATTTGGCTGATATAAAAATCATATATTCTCAACACTTTAATTAAAGTAAATACTGGTATGGATTTTACTCATTTTTTATATTGAAACAAACAAGGCTTAAGTTCCTCCATTTTCTGGGTTTTTTTCTATTTTTTTTTATGTATGGTTGTTAGTAATTAAGTAGTTATACTAGCTAGCTAGCTAGGGGATGGTGTATGCCGACCTAAACCAATTAATAGTGCGCCAGCACCTCCATAAAAATATTGTTTATACGTTACGAGGGAACAAAAATATGTTATATTTTGAATATGGATACAATAAGTATTTATATCTGATTAATTGATGTTGAATCATCTTCTTACAAAAAAAACAAAGCCCTAGATGCAACATATAGATTTAACGTATACTCCCTCCGTATAAGTTTATTTATCTTTTTAGACTTAGACATATATATTAAAAAAATTTTGAATTAGACAAAAATACCCTTAATTAAATGTTTACTTTATGTATTGAAAATAAAAATGGAGCAAATTTAGTTTAATTTTTTATTAAATGTAAGGATTAAAGTTGGGTCCAAAAATATATAAAAGAACAAGTTCTTTTGAACAAAATGTTAAGTCTAAAAAGACAAGTAGAATTATACGGAGAAAGTATATACGTACTTGAGCACAAATTCTAATAGGATTAGGATTTATGTTGGTCAATTCAAAAATATTTATAATCCATTGTTGCTAGCTTGTCAACAACTTTAGTGTGCATGGTAATAATCTTTGCAAACATACATTTAAATGTTTTTTTTTTATAAAAAGAAAAAGAATATCATATGATACTTCTATCAACATACCACACTCTAGATTTTGAGGTTGGTCCTCAACACGTTTTTTGATGATAGCATGTGTATCTATAATTAATGTAAATTTGTTCACGAAATATGTTGGTCAACAATGAGGTTAGTCAAAAAACAGGTAATTAAGTCATGCGGTATAACAAAAAAAAAACTTTATATTATTGGATAGTTAAGTTAGAATATAATATATTATTCAATATGCATAGAGGTTTATAACCCAATTTACACTATTGATGCATTATATTTAAAGCATTAAAAAGTCTTTAAATTATAATGCATAAGATAATTGATGTTATATTCGTATTAGGCATTTTCTTTGAATGAAAGGTTAAATTATTCATATTGTGAAGAAGAGGGAGTACAAAAATTAAATGTTGTAGGTAGACCTAGAATACATAGTACTAACTAAACCAATCCAATTTTAACTAGACGTCTATTAGTTTCTCTATTTATGCATTTCCATCTTGTCCTAATACAATTAGTGCACCTTCTAAAAATGTTGTTTCTAGCTAGCTCTATCCAAATGAAGCACATGGTTACATAGTGGCTTGTTGTCCACATATTGTTTTTCCCACAAATCAAGCCGTGGAATCTACCATTTTGATCCTATCTCAAATGAAGTATACCCGTCCATAAGGCACAGCTTGCATTTATCGGCTAACGTGGAAACGCTACACAAAATGTTGTAATTAAGTTTGGAGGAAGGAATGTAGGAGGGTGCCAGATTCAACATAAAACGTTAGTTTCCGCTCCCCCTCGTTGTCAGCTAACGTTTATCACGCTGGTGTCAAACAGACCCTAAACTCCAAAAACTTTTTCCTCCAAAGTAGACTCTAAGCTTTTAATTTATTGGATAGTTAAATTAGTATACAATATTTGATTCAATATGCACTTTTGTAACCCAATTTCCACTATTAATATATTACAAAACATTAAATTGTTTTTGGTTCATAATGCATAAGAAAATTGAAGTTATGTTATGTATCTAAATAGACACTAAACTTCAATAATTGGTGTGTCTGTTTGAATTGGGACATGCATGTCTGTTTGCCTCTCTTTCGATCTCTCTTTTAGCGGAAACTTTTTTTAGTGAAATGTACTATTCTTGAGAGTTAAACCTGAGACTTCTAGCATATTAATATGATTTATTTGTGATTATACTTTTTTGAATCAGTTGTTGAGCCGAATGACTCATACTATGTACGTGATCACTATACATATATATATATATATATATATATATATATATATATATATATATATATATATATATATATATATATATGTGTGTGTGTTTGGACAATTGATCGATCCTATATCTTGAAAACAAATATTATAAGATGTATTATATATTTATATAGTAGATAATCTTTTTGTTTTGATTCAATGAAATTGTACCGTTAAGGTGTACATACGGTTACTGTTTACATTAAAATGCATGTATTAAAAGAAGCAACGTAACGCATGTAGCATGCCAGGAGGCAACATCTTTCGATCAAGATAAAATTGAATTCATTGTGGGGACATGATCGGATCAACATTGTAGACAGATTCATACATACTTTTGATGATTGAACGTTGTAATTACTTTCGATCGATCGTTATCATTTCAAACTCAATCTTTGTTTGGTATCATAAAACTTATACTCCGTATATAGTAATCAAGTTATACTAAATCAACTAATTATGTCTTGAGACTGAAGCTCGTCTCTTAACTAAAATACAACTGTCTACTAATTTGTATTAGGCGGATCATATATTAATGTTATGATAATTACAACAAGACACTTCACCTTATTAGCTATAGCCTATAGATATATGCATCCATGCATTTATGCATGGTACGGATTATATTTTCCTAAAATGCATTGTATGTGAATGGATACAAAAAACCAATTAAAAACGGCTAATTAAAGTTGATGTTAATTGGCTTAATTAATTATTTAGGTACATCGTCATTCATGCATGAAATTGAACGTTCTTTATCTTTTCGCCAGCTCACCCCAAGAACATGATCCATCGTTGTTATAAACTGACTTGATCAAAATATGAAAATACATAGAAACATATTTTTTCTTATAAAATATAAGTTAAATTTTAAATTAATTGCCAAATCCAGCATACAAACTCAATTGAATTTCAATCCAAAATTAATTGATAATAGAGAGGTTTCGCGACGCCGCAACACCACAAAGAACAAACAGAAGGCGGCGGCCGGAGATAACCAACAAACAGGCGGCGCAAGCAACCGATTCCAGGCCCTCGGTAACAACAATGGGCGCAGTGAAAGTACAATCAATGATAGCACCGTTAGGAACAATAATGGGAATGTTGGAGTTCCAAGACAATCGGAACTGACAAAAAAGGTTATTGCTGGCACCTCGGGACAAGAAGGGAAGTTGTTACAGGCGGCTATCAATTCGTCGAAGGAAAAAGTCAATTTTGTACAAGGTTCTAAGGCGTATGCCCAGCTGAAGCAAAAAAGAACCCAGAAGAGAAGGAACAAAGGGCGTGGCCCAACAAATGTAAACAGGCCCATTTGTGAGGAGAAGCCTAGTTCTTCTGCTAAGAGGCCCAGAAACTCCAACGGGGCTGCCGCTAAGCCCATTATTGTGCCAACAACTTTCAATCCAGTCATTTACGACCAACAGAAGAATGGGATCCCTTGAGCAAGTGCAACGACGGCAGTTATGCAGGTTGATCCCGAGACTCGTGCTTCCACCTCGTCGGCCATAGTTCCGGTGATGCAATCCATGGAGGATAGACTTTTGGAAGATAATTCGACCATTGCGGATTTGCGGAGCCAGATTTTAGCCGCGGACTCTGCTCACCAACATGAGAATAATGACAACAATGAGGGGATGGTTGAGGATGATGCTGCGCAGCAGAGCGCGCCCTCTGTTTGATCGGTCGCCCGCCTAGTTTCCTGTTAAAAGTCTCTATGAATTGTCTGGCTTGGAATTGCCGGGGCGCCGGCAGTAATGGCTTTCGACGTGCTGCCAAGTACATGATTAAAACTCACAAGATTGATATCCTGGTGTTGTTCGAACCCAAGATTTCGGGTGTCAGGGCCGAGGAGGTTTGCAAAATTCTCAAATTCAGGAAGTACTACAGGATCGAGGCGAGGGGTTTTAAGGGTGGTGTTTGGATCCTTTGGAACGACGACAAAGTGTCCATCAACATCATTCATGCCTATGACCGCTTCCTCCATACCTCTGTCTCCTTTTCTAATAAAATCTTTGACTTTATTCTGGTGTATGCCCCTCCTACGGATACTGATCGTAAGGATTTTTGGTTGGATTTGCAGGTACTTTTTCGATCAATTACTGGCCCGTGTTTCATAGGGGGTGATTTCAATTGCATACTGCACGATTGGGAGAGCTCAGGAACGGTGAATAGCTTGTCTGCTGACTCGGATAAATTTGAGGAGTGGGTCGATAAAGCTATCCTTCTCGACATGGGATTCTCGGGGCCTCCGTTTACTTGGTCGTCGGGAAAGACCCCTGCCACATACAAGGCTAGGCGTTTGGATCGCTTCTTTGTGAACGCGAGTGGTCGGGTGGAATGGCCTAATGCCAGTGTCGTGCATCTCCCCCGCATGAGCTCTGATCACTCTCCCTTACTCCTGAAGTTCGATCCCCCCGCCACTGGAAACAGGAAACGAAGGACTTTTAGATTCGAGGCGACTTGGATGACCCACGAGGACTTTAATGAGGTGATCACCGCCAATTGGGACGACTCAAAAAAGGCTCCGGAGGCTCTTGCTGATTTGAAACAAATTCTGCTGAAGTGGAATAGAGAAGTTTTCGGGAACATTCATCGCCGGAAAAATCAGATTTTGGATCGGCTGAATCAGAACGAGAAGAATTGCTTGTTTCGATGCTCCCAACAGCTTCTTGACGATCAGAACAGGCTTCTCAAAGATCTGGATCAGGTTCTTGAGCAGGAAGAGTTGCTCTGGCTGCAGAAATCCAGGGAAAAATGGTTGACCTCGGGCGATAGAAACACGGCGTTTTTCCACGTGTC
Source organism: Fallopia convolvulus (assembly GCA_964016875.1). Taxonomy (NCBI): domain Eukaryota; kingdom Viridiplantae; phylum Streptophyta; class Magnoliopsida; order Caryophyllales; family Polygonaceae; genus Fallopia; species Fallopia convolvulus. The sequence continues at coordinate 41,742,372 of OZ024737.1, forward strand.
TACTCTTGTTAGAAGTAGGAGGAACAAAATTGAATACTTGCTCAATGATGCTGATGAGCGGATTCAGGAACCCAGAGCTTTGGAGGAGTTTGCTATTAACTTCTACAAAGATTTGTATTCATGTGGGAACACCGTAGATGCTTTACCGGGGATGGTTAGTGGTCTATTTAAGGAACTGGATCAAAATCAGTGGAGCTCGCTGGTTGCTGAGGTTACTGATGCTGAGATTTGGCAGGTTATCAAATAGTTGGGCAGTCTCAAAGCTCCGGGAATGGATGGCTTTCATTCTATCTTCTTTCAAAAGAGCTGGGGTACGGTTGGCGACTCGATGAGGCGTTTTGTGAAGGATTTCTTTAGGTCGGGTACTCTGCATTCTGGCATCAACGAGACGCTGATTGTTTTGTTGGCTAAAATTCCCAACCCGGAGAAGATCACGCATTTCCGCCCGATCAGCCTTTGTAATGTGATGTATAAACTCATCACTATGATCATGGTGAACAGGATGAGGCCGATTCTTACCGACATCATCGGGCCTATGCAAGGCAGCTTCTTACCGGGTCGATATATCACTGATAACATAGTTATCATGCAGGAGTTGGTGCACTCCATGAAGAGGAAACAGGGTAGAAAAGGCTGGATGATCCTGAAAGTCGATCTCGAAAAAGCTTACGACCGGATCCATTGGAATTTCATCATTGATGCTCTCTTGGATGCGGGTTTTCCGGCAAGATGGACTGCTTGGATTGACGAATGCATCAGGTCCGTTTCTATGAGGTTGCTTTGGAATGGCGAAGTTTCAGAGGTATTTACGCCGGCGAGAGGTATCTGCCAAGGAGACCCGATGTCACCGTACTTATTCGTGCTCTGTATGGAGAAATTAAGTCAGATGATCCATTGTGCAGTTACGAATGGGGAGTGGAAGCCTATCCGCATCTCGAGGCGGGGCCCGAATATCTCTCATGTGTTCTTTGCCGACGACGTGGTTTTAACTGCGGAAGCCTCCATTGAGTAGTTGCGTGTTATTAATGGCATTTTGGAGTCGTTTTGTAGAGCGTCAGGTCAAAAAGTGAATGTGGCGAAGTCCAAGTTATTTGTCTCGAAGAACACCAGTAGTAGCACCGTGGCATCTCTAAGAGACGAGTGTGGCTTTGAGGTGACTACCGACTTGGGAAGTTATTTGGGCATGCCCGTTCTCCATAAATCGGTTGGCAAGGAAACCTTCCGTTTTGTGCTCGAGAAGATGAATTTGAAGCTCGCCTCTTGGAAAAGCAATCTCCTTAGCCTTGCGGGGAGGATTACGCTTGCCAAGTCGGTGCTCTCGGCGATACCTACCTACTCTATGGCTACTGTCATGTTCCCCAAGGATACTTGCGAGTTAATGGATCGTACCATTCGCAATTTTGTGTGGAATGATGCTCCTGCCAAGAAGAAGATCCATTTGGTCGGGTGGGACGAGCTGTGTAGGACAAAGGCCGATGGCGGGTTGGGGCTCCGGTCCATGCACAACATCAATCTTGCGACGATGGGTAAGTTGAGTTGGAGATTCTTGACCGAGAAAGACAGTTGTTGGGCTTCGATCTTGAGGGCGAAGTACATTAGAGACTCGGGGACGATGGTGGCCAACTCCTCGGCAGTGTGGTAAGGCATCGTTAAAGGGGTCAACAAAGTTATCACTCCGGGTTGCCGTTGGAATGTGGGTAATGGGAAAACTGTTAGATTTTGGGTGGATGCTTGGTTGGTTGGAGTTCGGTTATTGGACCTTGTATGCTCCGAGGTGGATGTGGCCGATCTCCACTTGAAAGTGCGCCACTTTTGGAACCCCGTCATTGGCTGGTTGTGGGAGCGGCTTGGTGACGTTCTCCCGGCGGAAATCCTGCTGAGGCTCTCGGCTATCCAGCTTTCTAATGAGGAGGACAACACCGATTGCTTATCGTGGCAACCGTCTGCGAGTGGTGGTTACACGATTAGCTCAGCGTACGATCTCATCACCAAGAGAATGGAGGTTCAAGGGGCAGACAGGGGGTTTTTCAATGCGATTTGGGAGCTGCGGGTTCCGGAGCGTATTCGGACCTTTGTGTGGCTGGCTGCTAGAGGAGCGATCCTCACCAACCAAGAGAGGTGCCGTCGCCACATGGCCAACAACGATCTGTGCAGCCTTTGCAACAGCTCGGCGGAAACGATCATGCACCTTTTCAGGGATTGCAACGACATTAAAACTCTTTGGCTTGGGCTGAATTCAAATTTTGTGGGAACTTATTTTTTTAACTTACCTTTTGCAGGATGGATAAGGCACAACATTTTGGAGAGCAGAGGGACCTGCGGTGGTTTGAGTTGGCCGGACCTCTTCGCGACGTGCCTTTGGTGGACTTGGAAGTGGAGAAACGAAAAGATCTTCGGAAGCCGATCGATCGTGTGCAATCCAACCAGCTTTGTGAGGGATAGAGTCAAGGAGTATGAGAGGGCGTGGAACGCTACAAAGAATGGAATCGTGCAGCCTGCTCGGAGGGAGGTGCTCGTGGGTTGGCAAAGACCGCCGGAAGGCTTCGTTAAAATCAACTCGGATGGTTCGGTGAGCAATGGCGGTTTAGCGACTGCGGCGGGAGTTTTACGTGATTCCGATGGAAGATGGGTGGGGGGTTTCGACCACAACTTAGGCCGGTGTACGGTGCCCATGGCGGAGCTGTGGGGTATAATTGACGGTCTGGAATTGGCCCGTGCCAATGGATACGTTCGTGTGCTGATTGAAACCGACTCTAGTTTAGCCGTCCAACTTATCAACAAAGGTTTGAGTCCCACCCATCCTCTTTTTCAGCTGGTGCGAAGATGTCGGACCCTCCTTAGTCAAGCCATCGAGGCTCGACTCACACATGTCTTTAGGGAAGCGAACGTTATCGCGAACTCCCTCACTAAACTTGCGTACTCGTACCCTGTAGGTTTACATTTTATTTCGGAGGCACCGTCGTGTGTCGTCCAGCTTTTGTATGATGATGTTGTGGGGAGGGCCACCCCGCGGATCGTGAACAATTTAGGCCTCGGTTAGTTGGGCTTCGCCCCTTTCCCAACCAAAAAAAAATAATTGAATTCCAACAATTTTCTCATCGCTGTGAATTTCTCACAAGTTCAAACAACAAATTTAAAATTTAATACTCCAAAATTGAAACTGTTGGAACAGTGTTAGGGAACTAACACTGGAACAATGGTTTCTCCATTCGAGCAATCGAAGTTTTGATAATGACAAACAAATGGAACTAATTCCCTGTACAAAGTGGTCTCAGGAAAGATAGCAAGTTCACAGGAAAAGCAAAGGGAAACGTTCCCTGTCAAGCCACCTGTGTACGTGGCAAGTAATTTAAAGGACAAGAAAGACATTTCACTATTGTCGTGGGCGGCAAGTCAAAGCTCCGAATGAATAGAGATGAAGAAGGGTACGCTAGTCTTTTTGAATAGTGTCGTACTCCCCAAGACAAGAAGGGCAAAGACGTTAGAACTAAAGATGGAAACTCTATAAATAGTATGCGACGCCGCTAGGTCAAGATAAGCTCTCGCACACAAGGAAACCAGATCTACAAAAGGAAAGAAAGAGATCGAGAGCCCAAGCTGATTCAGTGAAGACATTCAATCCAGAAATTCAAAGAAGGAAGTATCAAGTGATGAAGACTGCGTGAAGATCTTCATCAGCTTGAAGAAGGTGGTTCCTGTGCTAAAGGGAACTGCACAGGAACGTGTAAGGTTCACTCTCTATATTCATTTGTGTTTAGATCTAGGAACTACTATGTCTTAGTCGTTAGTATTGTTTGTGAGTGGGATTGCAAACAATAGAGAAGTTCGACTTTGTATTGTAGAACCTGAGATATATCAATAGAATATAGTGTGTGTTCAAAATCCTCCAAGGGAGGTAGAGGTTTACTCTTTAGCTAGTTGGCTAAAGAGGTTCCTCTATAAGAAACTGTGTCCCTATCTTAAATTCCTGTTTAGTCTTGTTCTATATTATTCCGCTGCGTAAGAGAATTGTCACTGAAACAGTTCCCAATTGTCTTGACTAACAACGATCCTACGAAAACATTGCTTCAAAAATTTTGGGGAAAATACAAGGCCGGTGGGGAGCACTAGCTTCTTAAAAGGTGAACAATAGATGAGGGGTAAAACATTATAGTAAAGCATAATTGACATGCTACTACAAGCCAAATGCATGATCCTTTATATAATTCGATCATCTTGTTTGCACCAACACATTCCCATGTGAGAGAGATACATTGGATTCTTTTCGTGGGGACACTTTTGCATAATCCCTTATGCTCTTTGGTGAATTACAAAAAGTTAATTCTTGAGATGTTAATTTTTCAAAAATTGCAATTATTTATATTGTTGATAGTATTTTTCGCATGGATTAGATACAAATTGTCTAGTATATAATTTTATGAGTTATTTTTTCCATTATTATATAGTTTTAATATAAAATCTCATTGAATTTTTATATTAGGCTAATTATTTACACGAATTTCGGATTATTGGCTCATTGGACTTTTTCATTATACGAGAGCTATAAGTATATTTAAGCGTATGTTCAATAAAGGAACAACAGTTCATAAATCTTGATGGATTTGTGTCCAAGTGTCAATTAGATTAAGTGCACTTCAAGAACTTAAGAAAGTAAGTTGAGAGTGTTTTTCACCTAAAAACCTATACACAAATTATATGATTTACTACACCCATCGTCATATAACACATTGCTCGCACAACTATAATATTATATCATCGGCCCCGAACTTAATAAAAAAAATTTAAGAAAAATCAATGTTCGGGTGAAGTAAAATTTACAGGAATTAGGTTTTGGGAATTAATCGAACATGATCTATTTTTTGTGAGTGTGATATTGCTTAAACTATGACAAGTAAAAATGAATCTACATTTTATTAACCTAGAATGTATTGCGAAACGAGTTTACAATCTCTAAAATAAGGAGAAATTAAAATCCCACGGACTCTACATGAATATTAAAAAAAAAAAAACCGCGCACTGCCCACGGTTTTTCTGTTACTCTCTGACGTCAATAAAAATAAAATAAAAATTAAATTTCAAATAACAGCCTTATCTCTTGAGGTATGAGCTAGGGGTGTCCAAACCCGGTTAACCATGATTTCGGTTAACCGAAGTTCGGTTAAACATGATTTCGATTAGTGAAAATTATGAACCGAAACCGAATCGTGAATCTCGGTTAACCGTAGTTTGGTTAATCAATTTTTCGGTTCGGTTTTCTCGGTTAACCGATAACCGTTTATGTAATTTTACCTTAAATAATTAAGACTAAAATAATAAATTTCGGTTCGGTTGTAAACAAATATTAAGAGTATATACTATATTGTGTGGAATCGAATATTGTGTGTATTAATTTTTATCCCATCAAATTTAATAAGCGACTCATATATATGGAAAAATAGTGTGTAATTGTTAAAATTGAAGAATGAAAGACAAACTACATTAACACCTTAAAGATCATAGAGTTTAACCACTAAAAAAATCAAAGATAATTAATATTTGAATAAAATATTAATATATTTTCGGTTTTTTTGGTTAACCGTTAAATGTAAAGTCGGAAACCAAAACCGAACCAATAAACCGAAATATTTTCGGTTCGGTTAACCAAACCGAAAATTAAAAAAAAATCGATTTAATTAACCAAAAAAATAATCGATTTTTCGGTTTCGGTTTTTTATGGACACCCCTAGTGTGAGCAACCACATGGACCCACACCTTTATCGCCAGATTCGCTTCAAAAAGAAAAAGAAAATAGTTTTTTTTTTCACACACACAAGAAAATAAAATAGTCCACTGAAAGTCTCCATCCTATAAAAGCCCGTGAAACCTGACGCTCCTCCACATCCACCTTTACTCTTTTCTTCACGAACTTTCCCCAATCTCCGATCTCGTCTTCTCAGCCAAGAAGCTCCATCAATGGAGTACGATCTCGAGCAGCACTCTCCTTCCTTCCGCCTCAAGCTCAAATCATCGATCTGCGCCGCCTCCTGCTTCACCAATCACCACTCCGAAGCCACCTCCTCCTCCACCTGCTCCGACGACGAGCCCTTCCACCGTCCGCCGCTCTCCTCTCGCTCATCGTGGATCAGATCTAAAGCGCACGATATTCCGGAGGAGATCAAGGACAGGTGCGCTAGCTTCTTCTCGAAAATCGTAGCCGGAGGCGGTAAATCGAGCCGCCGACCGAACAACACCTCCGAGTTCCGGTACGATCCGATGAGCTACGCGCTCAATTTCGACGACGAGGCGGCGCGGATCGACGAGTTTCCCCTCAGGAACTTCTCCGCTAGGCTTCCGTCGTCTCCTCCGCCGAAGACTCGCGCAGAGAAGAGGTTTCCGGCCGCCGTTTCTAGGCAGATTGCCGCCTGCAGCTAGCTGAAGAGATAATCGATTCAAGTTTGGCGATGCTCTTTTTTTTCCCCCTTTGATTAATTGTGATTAGAGACTAGTGTTCAAAGTGGCCGGTTGCTGGTTTTTTCTGTCAACTATATATATAGATCGATTCTCAACAAGGATTGGAAAAAAATTGCTAATCCTTGAAAATCTGTATTCTGCTATATGTTCTCATAAATCGTAATGATGTACAGAGATTTATAATTTTGATCTTCGATCCTTTCATTTCACATTCGAATTGGAGATCTTGCTTTCAAGTAAGTGGTCATACGCACATGGAAATCAAGGCGTTGTGCAGATCGCAAGTTTTTTGTCTATTAGCGGACATTGGCAGTCAAGTTGACAAGTTGTGACAAGTGACAACGGTGACCTGAATCGTATGGCATATGTAATTAGTAGTTAATGCACACTTAAATGGTGGAGGTTGCATCTAATTCTGACAAAAAAAAAGATATTTAATGCTGAATTAGTAATTAAGGAGATTCTTTTTGTTTTGTGCAAGGGAGGTTTTACACTTTTACCTCTTTAATTGAGCGGTTAGTTGTGAAATGGCAAACGTAAAGCTCCCTAATTAAAAAGTGTGGTATACTCTTGTGGAAATATGGTGAATCTGGTAAGTGAGTCAAGTTGGAGCCTATAGAACCCGGCGTGGAATTTGGCTTACAAAATATCAGAGTTTTCATATTTTCCTTTGTCTTTATTATCAACCGGTTCGGTTTAGTTTTCTATCCTAAAATAAATCCGGTTTAGCTTATTAAACCGGTTCCTTTATATAGCTAGTACAATCAGTTTCTTGTTCCCTAATCTAGAAGTCTCTCATGAAGAAGCTGGATGTAGCTTAGAGAGCTCCTTCTACGATTCATGACTATTTTGTGTAATTGACACTTGGTCTTGTTGATTTGCAAGTAATAGACTGTTGCTTGTTGATTGTATACCTTGGATTTCTCACATGGTATCAGAGCAACGGGAAATTGCTCGGTATTACTGAATCTGTTTTTGATTGATTTTGGTGTTCGCGATTGCTCGTGATTGTGAGAGCGCTCTGCTTCTGGTTTTGCTTTGGTGTGGTTGGTGGTTGGTGATTGTTACAGATCTATTCAGCGATGGCTATTGACGACAAAGAGAAGGCAGCTTACAAGGACGCCATGACTGCGAACATGGTGGATCCATTGATGCTCGCGAATTCAGATTTTCCGGGCATGGCGCTCACTGGAACTTTGTTCGATGGAAGCAATTTTCTGGCTTGGAGCAGGCAGATCGAGCGAGCACTCATGGCTAAGATGAAATTGAGTTTTATCGATGGAACAGGAGTCAGGCCGCCAGCGGGATCGATGGAATTAGAGCGATGGAAGAGATGCGACTCAATGGTTTCTAGTTGGATTTTGAACTCGATGTCACCCGAAATAGCGAGCGGCTTCATCTTCACTGATTCAGCAAGGAGGATTTGGTTGGATGTCTGTGAGAGATTCGGCAGGAACAACGGGCCTCTGATTTATCAGCTTCGACAGGAACTCTCGCAAATCACGCAAGGTAGTTCAACCGTGACCCATTATTTTTGTAGACTGAATAGATGTTGGGATGAGCTATCAAATTTAGCTGGTATGCCTGTTTGTCTTTGTGGTGTGATGGAAAATTGCAAGTGCAATTTGGCGAAGAAAGTGTTAGAACAGGATAATGTGCTGAAGCTGATGGAATTCTTAATGAAGTTAAATAGTGAGTACGATAGTGTTAAGAGCCAAATTGTGGCAATGGATCCCTTGCCTGATGTGAGCAAGGCATTTCGGATTGTGCAAGGAGTAGAAACGCAAAAGCAGATGACAAATGGGGGAGGCGTTGAGGGAGCAGCTTTTATGGCTAACCAAGGAGGTTTTGGTAGAGGTTCAGGCAAAGATGGAGATGGAAACAGATCTGTACATGTTGATGGAGCTAAAGGGAATTCTTATGGAGGTGAGAAAAGGGATTACAAACGATTTAAAGATAAGAGGGTTTGTTACCATTGTAAGGAGGAAGGACACATCAAGGATAATTGTTTTGAGTTGATTGGTTACCCGGATTCGTGGTAAGGGAAGAGAGGCAGAAAAGGTGCTAAAATGGCTGCTAATGTTGAAACTGAGAGTCATGGACAAGGAAACACTCCATTGGATCATGGGGACCAGAAATTCAGTGTTGATCAGCAACTTATGCAGGCGGTTCACAACTTCTCCAGTGCTTGTCATGAAGTGCTCAAGAACTACAAAACTGAGAAGGCAATGAATGTGGAGACAAGGAATAATCAAGGTTATCAAGGATACAAGGGAGGATCAGGAAAAGCTTCCACTTCAAGAAGTAAAGAAGCTGGGCAGAATCTTTATTTTGCAGGTATTATTGTCTCAGTTCTAAATGCTACACATTATAATGTTGAGGATTGGATAGTTGATTCAGGAGCCTCGGATCATATGACTTCCTTTTATGAATTATTGATTAATCCTCGTTCAGTTAAGCATCCGGTGCATATAGTATTGCCAGATGGAAGTACTAAGACAGTACAAACCATGGGAGATGTCAGATTGAATGAGCATTTGGTATTGACTGATGTATTGCATGTAGAAGATTTTAGATACAACTTGTTATCAGTTAGTAAGATGGTTGCTTCAGGAAATTTAGTTGCATATTTTCACAATGGAAATTGTGTGGTGCAGGACCATGGGAGTAAGAAGGTGATTGCTAGAGGAGAGGAACAGGGAGGGCTGTTTAGAGTGAAGGCTACTAGACCAGAAGATAGAAGACCAGCTTTAAATTTGCATAAAAATTCCGAACTATACAGCTGTATTTCAGCTCAGAATAGTGATTTGTTTTTGATTCACAAAAGACTAGGACATGTTTCTATGTCTAAGATGCTACATTTACCTATGTGCAAAGGTGTTAAACAAGAAGATTTCTTATGTGAGATTTGTTCACTTGCAAAATTTCACAAAGTTCCTTCTCCTCCTAGTAATTCTGTTTCAGAAAATCTGTTTGATTTAGTACATGTTGATTATTGGGGTCCCTATAAAATGGCAGGTTTGAATGGTGAGACAGGATTCCTCACTTTAGTAGAGGATAAAAGCAGAGCTACTTGGACTTATTTGTTGCAAAGTAAGCAACAAGTTCAAGGGATTTTGAAAATTTTTGTGAAGTATGTTGAGAATCAGTTTGGGGTTGTTCCTAAGGTACTGAGATCAGATAATGGCACTGAAATAGTTAATCATGATTGTAGAAAATTCTTTGATGAATTAGGGATAATTCATCAAAGAACCATGGTTTACAGACCAGAGCAAAATGGGATTGCAGAAAGAAAGCACAGACATCTTCTGGATACAGCTAGGGCTTTGAGACTGCAAGCAGGGTTGCCTAAGCTGTTTTGGGGAGAATGTGTTTTAGGAGCAACTTATGTTATCAACAAAATGCCCTCATCAGTGCTCAATTGGAAAAGTCCTTTCGAAGTTTTATTTTCCAAAGTACCTAGCTATGACAATTTGAGAGTTTTTGGATGTCTTTGTTTTGCTTACAATGCACCAAAGCCAAGTGACAAGATGGAAGCAAGAGGAAGAAAATGTGTTCTCATAGGATATCCTCAAAACTGTAAAGGGTATAAGCTTTATAATCTGGAGACAAAATCAGTTTTTCTGAGTAAAGATGTTGTGTTCTACGAAAACAGGTTTCCTTTCCTGGAGAATAGAAGCGACAACCAGCACAGAGAATCACTTTTAAATGGAATAAGAAGTTCCATGGAAGATGATAATTTTTGCTCAGCAGAATCACTTGAGAGGCCAACAGATGTGACCGATAGTTTTGTGGACAACTCTGGGGTAAGGTTGGAAGAGCATAGATCTGATCTGTACAGTTTGTCGTCAGGAATTGATGTGCCTGCAGAAACTGATGCTAGAGGCCAGTTACCAGCTGATCCGGGACCAAGTTTGAGGAGGTCAGAGAGAAATAGAATGGCTCCAATTTGGCATAATGATTATGTCATGAGTGGAGTGAAGCAAGAGTATTTTGCATCACTAGCTAATGTGATGTCAGTGAAAGAACCGCAAACTTATGTGGAAGCTCGGATGAATCCAGCTTGGGAAAAGGCCATGTCTGAAGAGCTGGGAGCTCTAGAAAGAAATGGCACATGGAGTCTGGCTGTTTTACCAAAGGGGAAAGAAGCGATTAAATCCAAGTGGGTTTATAGAGTCAAATATAAACCAGATGGAGAAATAGAAAGGTTCAAGGCAAGGTTAGTGGTAAAAGGTTTTAGCCAAAAACTAGGCAAAGACTACAAGCACACTTTTTCACCGGTTGCAAAGGTTCCTAGTGTGAGAGTATTAATTGCCTTAGCCACAACAAGAAAATGGAATTTGCATCAACTGGATGTGAATAATGCCTTTCTTCATGGACATTTGGATGAAGAAATATATATGGAAATACCAGAAGGGTATAGAGGAGCTAAAGAAGGAGAAGTTTGCAAGCTAGAAAGATCTCTTTATGGTTTGAAGCAAGCTTCTCGGCAATGGAATTTGGAATTGACAGGTTTCCTTGGATCCCTGGGTTACAAGCAGTCACATGCTGATTATTCTCTCTTCGTGAAAACAAGAGGGGAATCATTTACAACCATGTTGGTGTACGTAGATGATATTTTGTTGACAGGAAATGACAGTGCAGAAATTCAGTTTGTCAAGGATGCCTTGCATGGACAATTCACTATCAAAGATCTGGGATTTGCCAGATATTTTTTGGGTATTGAGCTTTACAGAGATGAGAATGGGGTGCTTCTGAGTCAACAAAAATATGTTAGAGATATTTTGCACACTTGCAAAATGGAAGCTTGCAAACCGGCGCAAACACCACTACCCACAGGACTGAAACTGAGATCAGAAGAAGGCCAGCTGCTGCAGAATGCAGAAATGTATAGAAGGGTGGTGGGTAAGCTGCTTTACTTGTCCTTAACCAGACCGGATGTGTCATATAGCGTCCAACATCTTAGTCAATTTGTATCATCACCACGAGTTCCGCATTGGCAAGCCTTGATGCATGTCCTGAGGTATTTGCAAGGGACTTCTACGCTTGGATTGCATTATCCAGTGCAAGCTAGTTTGAAGCTTACAGGATTTTCGGATGCCGACTGGGGTTCTTGTCTCACAACTAGGAGGTCGTTATCAGGCTATTGTGTGTACTTGGGACATGCACTAGTGTCATGGAAAACGAAGAAACAGACTACTGTCTCCCGTTCATCAGCTGAGGCGGAGTACAGAAGCATGGCTTCAACAACATCTGAATTAATTTGGTGCAGCTACCTTCTCTCTGATTTGACGCAGAAAATTGAGACTCCAATCACATTATTTTGTGATAATCGAGCTGCACAGCAACTGACTGCTAACCCTTGTTTTCATGAGAGGACCAAACATGTTGATCTAGACTGCCACTTCATCAGAGAAAGAGTGCAAAGTGGTTTTCTCGCAACTGCATATATTCCGACCGAGAAACAGATTGCAGACATCATGACAAAAGCTTTGACACATCAACAACACTTTTTCCTTTCTTGCAAGTTGGGGCTTGAATGTGCTCCAACTTGAGGAGGGGATGTGGAAATATGGTGAATCTGGTAAGTGAGTCAAGTTGGAGCCTACAGAACCCGGCGTGGAATTTGGCTTACAAAATATCAGAGTTTCCATATTTTCCTTTGTCTTTATTATCAACCGGTTCGGTTTAGTTTTCTATCCTAAAATAAATCCGGTTTAGCTTATTAAACCGGTTCCTTTATATAGCTAGTACAATCAGTTTCTTGTTCCCTAATCTAGAAGTCTCTCATGAAGAAGCTGGATGTAGCTTAGAGAGCTCCTTCTACGATTCATGACTATTTTGTGTAATTGACACTTGGTCTTGTTGATTTGCAAGTAATAGACTGTTGCTTGTTGATTGTATACCTTGGATTTCCCACAACTTTAGATTAGGTTGTGTTTTTGTGGGTTTGGTATCAAAACTATATTGTATGCTTTGTTATTGTATTTTTGAATTTATCAAAATTCAATTTGAACAAATTGATTTGAAGGTTAATTAAATACAGAAACTGATTTCCATGCAGTCGTACTTGATGAAATTATAGCATCAAATAAATAACACGGGGTGACACGTCGTTTTCTTTGTCAGGCAATTTAAAACTAACTTTATTGCATCTATGTGACGCGTAAAATTGGACATCGTTTATACTGAACTTATGAAACTAAATAAATCTTTGACATTGCAAATTTACAATGGAATGGGGATGGAAAATATAAATCCGATGTCTTTATTTATCAGTTAAGTTATAAGGCTTGACACCTAATTATATACTTTGATATTATTAAAAGCTTACTGATAATTAAAGGAGTGATAGCTAAGTAGTATATATTAAAATATTGAATGTTATTGTCATCAATACACCTCAATACTCCATACCTAAACCTTTTATAAAAAAATCTCAACACTTGGAATAATTAAGTAAGTTAACGAAGATTTGCTGTTAACAAATTAAAAAGAGAATCAATTGGACGGCTTCAATGATTATCCGAACAAATGTGATATCCTAGATAACGTTAATAAACCGATGAACAGCTGGATCCTAACAGCAACAAGCTAGGGAATATCCGAATATATATAAATTAAGCCATGTCATATTACAAGGGATTGTTAATTAAGGGGAAATGGTGTTGGTCATTTTCAGATGATTGCAAGAACTAAGATTATACGGAGTATATTCCAATTATCTTCTGCTCGGACTTGGGAGGATCAAATCTATAATTATATATTTATTTTTGAGTCACCAGAACGATTCTGGCCCCACCTAGAATTAAAAAAATTAATTTTATTTCTATTATTATAACTTCTTTTTATTAAATTCTTTTTTAAGTATTTAAATTCTTTTGATGAATTTATTTATAGATAATATAGTGATTTTATTTTATAAAAAAATTAATAATAAATATTTATAATGTTTAAAATTAATAAAAATAAATAATAAAATATTTAATAGATATATTGAAATATTTGATAATCACTATTCACTAAATTTACGTACATGAAAAGTAATAAAATATGAAGAATATAATATTTGATTAAAAAGTGTACATTCTACGAGGAATAAATTACTTATATTAAAGTTTATATTATATTTTAATTTATTACTATTCTATTTATAATGTCTATAAAATATCGAATTGTAGTCGTACATGGTACGACGGGTAAAACTAGTAATATAAGTTTGATTAGTCTTTTCTTTTTTTCCCAACAAATGGTAGCTGTTATATTAGGCACATTACAAGAAGACTTGATTTATTCCAGCCAAAAAAAAAAGAAGACTTGATTTAAAAACTAAACTCTAGGAAAAATATTTTTTCATAAAATATCTTAAATAATCTCAAAAAATCAAATTTAATCAACTACAGAGTATTTGTCAATGGAGATTTTTATAATGTGTCCTAAAAACACATTATAAGAAGGAATTGTTCTAAATTAAGGGTTGTTTAGTCCGTAAATTTGGTCAGATAATTTCAACTGTACAACATGAATTTACAACGGAAGAAGTGAAGATCTGCTAAAAGCCTAAAACTAATAACAAATCTGAAATTCTACCAAAAAACAATAACAAATCTGAAATAGCGGGTAAACATTTGGGCTTGGTCCAAATAACACTTTGGGCTTGGGTTTTCGTCATCCATTAATTCAGATCCAAGTATCCATAACTAGAACAACACATTACAAAAAAAAAAAAAAAAAAGGTTTTTTGTTTACTACTTGGTATGATAAGTTTTGAACCATTGAAAATGTTTTTATTTGTAGAATTTTCTTTTATATTTCCTGAATCACTTAGGCCCATTTGGTACAATTTCAGGAATTAGGTTAGGATGAAATTAGAGTTTCTTTAATATCAATCACCACAATACTCAAGCTTGCCTTCTTCCTTGTATGGGTTCTTTGGTAGTGTTCTTCTTCCTACAAAATCCACAGTGAGGCAAATGGGAGAGGGTGAAGACCGTGAAGTTAGGGAACGGAAGAAACCAAAAAGTTCAAACTAGACTCATTTTCAAGAATCATATTCATACATACACTCAAATGGGTTTAGATGGTTCTCAAACCCATTCTTGATTCAAATGAAATGGCGCAAAATAGACACTAATCTTTTCGATTTTAATTCTATTTATTACTCTCTCCGTTCAAATAAACTTGTCGTTTTAAAGTTTCTCTTAAGAAATCGCTTGATTTGACTTAAATAACCTCGATTTTAATAAAAAAAATTCACCTTACTTTTTAAATTTATGTAAATATTTTTAGTTAGTAAGGATATTACCAATAATGTTAATAAAAATTTACCTGATTCGAATTGATGCATGAACCCTACGCAAATATACAATAGGTATATATGATCCATGGATACCAAACAATAACTTTTTCTATCTTGATCATCAAATGCTGGTCATAATAATCACAACTTTCTTCTTCAAAAAAATACAATAATCACAGCTATTATATGATCAAAACACGAAAAAAAAACCCAAAACCACATCAGGTAATACACCATCTTTCCCTTAAAAAAACGTAATACACCAAATTTTTTAACATTATATACCCAACACCCTATAAATAGACTTTGCATTCAAAACTATAAATAACAAGGCAAACCAAAATTATAGAGCCACCCATAACTACCCACTCTTTCAAGAACACAAATCCCTATCAATCCCAATTCATCCCAAGACTTTTTACCCCTTAACCAATATCAACCGTGCTGTAAAGTTTGCTCCAAAGAAAGTAGCTAGAACACTTCCAATATGCTTAAAGTTAGCGTGTTTGCGTCATGGATCGATCCGTTGTGAGTCCTATAAAAGCCCCACGTCTCGTATACTTAATTTAGAGCAGCAATCTCTTACATTCTACATGAAATGTACTCTAATTTTCACCTGCAATTTGAATTTTTAACTTGTCAGCATTCCAAACTAAGAATTGGAAGTGAAATCAAGAAATGTATTAATGAGTTGTATTCCATTGCATACCTTTTGCGCTTGGTCTTCATGGCGGTTGAGCTTGAGGGATTGCTGTGCCAATTCCTCTTCCTTTGGTTGATGAACCAGTTGTTTATTTGCTTCAGCTGCAATCCTGTCTCTTGAACAAGTCTCGCCTTGTCTTCTTCCTGAACAACGTTAATCATGCAAACACAAGTATTGTTTTGAATGCAAGAGCAAAAAAAAGTATTGTTTTGAATGGAATTTTTTTTTTTTTCCTAATGCATGTTCACGGGCACACGATAATTATACCGAGTTTAGTAAGTATATCACTTTAGGAAATAGATTATATACAAATAGAAAGGCGTACATATAGGGCTTGTTTGGCAAGATACAGCTTACAAAATTATCAAACCTCCCCCATCAACACTCATTTACCAAAAGTTATGCCAAAAATGCTCTTAGAAGATTAAAAAAGCAACCTTTCTGTCATTCAAGATCATAACTTTATACTAAATTGTACGTAACATAACCCATTCACTGTTAATTTCAGTTAGATATTGTCTCAATATACACATTAGAACAATAGAACTTACAGTTGGGTAAGGCCATTTTGAATGTGATTGCCACCAAGCTTTCAAGACAGAAGTCGTGTCGCCTGGGAGTTTCCCAGCCCTTCTCTTGCGTAGAATCTCCTCCCTTATGTCCACAATTTTCTCCTTGTAACCCTTTTTAGCAGATCAAACAAACAATAACATAAGCAAACAATGCAATGAAACTGTTTTGGGGGATGCTATGTTTACATGTATTTGTGTGTCACCTGTTTTAATTCATGCTTCAATTCTTGCCTCACTCGCTCCATCAGAGTCCTTTCGCTCTCGGTTGGGAGACCGAATCCCATGTTGTCTGCGCCATCCAAACCTCCATCAAACATGTTTGAATCGCTGCCCAAGGGATCATCTTCATCATCTGACATAGTTGCTCCACTTCCTTCACCGGGAGAGACTCCTAAAACGGCAAGCATAAAATCATCAAAAAATCTATACTAGCAAAGTCAAGACATTGCGTGCTATAGAAGTGTGTTCGTGTTTTACCTGTTAAGCTTTGAAGAGACTGTTCAATCTCCCAACAAGCCATCACAGCTTCCATTGCATGAACGCGAACATGTTGTTGTAGTTGTTCCTTGAAGGAGCATAGTAACAGAAAGTAATGCGTCTGAAACGGAAGACAATTTAAAAAAAAAATGGCCTGATCAGCAGCAAATTTCATCTATTATAACTTTCACAAGTAAATCAAAGAAAGTATATTCAACTGTTTGAGCCTAATTCAACATAAAAAGCACCCGGTTTGTTCGGATTCAGTAACAAAAACAGGGAACCAACTTCAATCACTCTTTAAAGCTCACCAAACCAGACCTAACTCAATGACCAGGTCATCATAATTAAATCAAATACAGACAATCTTTTCATGAAAAAGGAAAGGAAGAAATGGTTTAGTACAAGGGATTGCACATGGTCAGTTTTGTCACCCTCAATTTTTTTTGTCTGAAAAATGATTCCAAAATACTTAGGCCATAAGAAGGGGAAGGGAAACACCATAGGCCCTTATCCTTGTACTACAACCACAGCAAAAATTATCTATTCGACAACAAGGACAAGTTTTGACTAGACATGCTATCAAGCCTGATTTCCTTGTGCAATCCAGACTTTGTACCTGACTGCTACATCAAATGCATATACTATCAATTATCAAACACCAAGATTTCATTTGGCATAAGCTGGATTTCAAGTTTGAACAAAAAAATGCAGACTAATTGAAGGCATGGCCATAAAATTGACAAGTTAATATCTGGTGTATAAAATAGTTGCATACCATACAAAACGCAAGGGTAAATTTACATAAAACAACAGTATAGGACACTTTGCAGAGAACCACCCATTCATTATAAACAATATTGCATTTAATTCCTATCAGTTGTCAAAGATAAGATGAAAACCCTATGCAACAAGACAAAGGAAAGGATAAATTTTGGTTTTGTAGCCACAAGTTTTCATGCAATTTCCATTGAGTGCCAATTGAGAAGCAATTAGAAGCTGAACCCAGCGCATACAAACCCAGTCTTCAGAGTAAACAACAAAGAAACACGGGATTTTTGTCTGCAATATCACAAGACCTCAGAACACAAAACCATAGCAACCTTATCACAATAAAATGCTACCAAACACAGCCTGAAAAAACAAACAGAATCAACCATATTTTCTCAGAGATGTCTCCCCAACCCCCAAACAAGGAAATTAAAGATTCATGAAATGTGAAGCCATAATCATTGAAACAAACATATTATAATCTCAAAATCATATTCAATCATGCAATTTAGCACTAGAAGTTTAAGATTAGCTAAATCACCACCCACCCTTCAATCCCAATCCAAACCCACCAAACAACAACTATTAAAAATCCCAATCCCCAAAACCCATAGACAAAACACAGAAACCAAATGCAATAAAAAAAAATCAAGAACAGAGAACAACCCATCAAAGATAAGACTGAAAAAAGATTCAAAATTTGCAAGTTAGGTCTGTCAAAAATCTCATCTTTATCTTCTCACCATGAATTGTTCAAGCTCCTTATCATCCCCAACGATGGGGGGCCCACCGCAAGCCATGGCGGAGTACTTAGCGACGACGTTCTGCGACTGGGCCAACTGGGCGTCGATCCTCGGGAGCTGGTCCACCGGGGTCGCAATTTTCAGGCAGGCGACGTGCGCCGACAACAGCTGTTCGTACAACGGGTGCGACAAAATCTCCGCCTTGTACTTGGCATTCTGCCAATTCACCACCACCCCATCTCCGCCGTCGCCCAACTCCGCCTTACTACCACCACCACCACCGTTACTCCCGTTATCGTTACCGGCGTCGTTGTGGTTGTCGCTTTCGTGGGGGATCGACAACACCGAAGAATCGTCGATCGTCCGGGTGAGCCACTGGTTGGGCGGAGGCGCCGACGAGGAGTCGGAATTCGTTTGGAGATTCAGGAAATTGGTCCCGCCGCCGCCTCCGGCGGCAGATCCGTCGCCGGCGTAGGGGCCGCCCTGGGAGCGAAGGATGGCGTTGCTGAGCCAATTGGGCCCGCCGGCTCCTCCTCCTCCCAGGTGGGCCTGGTGGTGGTGGTGGTGGTGGTGCTCCGGCTTGGGATCGCCGGAATCCGGCGGCAGGAGGGTGGTGAAGTGTTGCTGGAGAGCCATTTGGTCTTGGGAAAGATGGTGGTGTTGCTGTTGTTGGTTGTGGTACGCCATTTTTGATGATTATTGATTATTCCTCTCCTTGTTTTCTACTTCTAAGCTCTGAAAGTGGGTGTGAAATCTTCCGCCATGGATTTGTGGGAATAAAGAAAGGAACTTTCTTTGGTTTTGTTTTGTTCTGATCACTGTAAACGCAGACTAGTAGAGGTGGCGGCAATCGGAGAGGGGGAAAGAAAAAAGGGAAATTCGGAGGGAAAAAAGGGGGAAAAGAGGAAGGAGATGAGTGAGGAGAGAAGGGGGAATGGGAAATTGGGGATTTGGGAGGGGATGGAAATGGAGGTTTGGTTTTTTGGGGGATTAAAAATAATAAATTTGTATTTTTAAGGGGGGAGCCGCCGAAATTAGATTAATTAAAATTGGGTTCAACTTTTTGAGCAGAATCCGGAGATTATTAAATTATTTCATAGGTGGTCGTTGAATTGGGTGGTTGATCGGAGGGCGTAGATTTGTCAACGTGGACAGTTTGTCGTTTCCATGTCTACAATTATTTGGGATTTTTTGAAGGGTTTTTTATGAAGAAATTTTAAAAAGTTGATTATGTGTAACATTTTTTGTGATTTTTTAAAGACTATTTTAAAGTTGATTATGTGTGTGATTTTGGGATTAGGCCGACATTATAAACCGCGCGTGCTTCCCACTCCAGGTTTTTTTATAAATTTGTTCTTATTGAAATATCCTAATTAACCAAACTTGTTCTTATTTCTAATAATTATAATCATAATGCAGAGTTTTAATTATTTAAAAAATAGCACTAATTTGAACACTTAGAAGATGTATTCTAAGGACCCGTTCAGTACCGTACTTTGGGTATAAATAATTAGGAATCACTCAACTTGATTTTCGTATTTGGTTAGATTTTCTTTTCGAACTCAGGACTTAAATAGTTTACTCACATAATTTTTTTTTGTTGAAACATATATATTTGATAACTTTTGTTGATTGAGACACTTTTTCAGTGTACATTGGAGCGTCGTTAACTTTTTCAAATATATTTGTCAATAGAAAGTGAAATGCTAATTTTTATTTATTATAATCTCTTTTTTTTTTTTGAAATCAAATATGCTTGATACGCTAACAAAGAAAAAAATTAGTAAGTACTTTTTCTATTTGATGCTCATGGGATCACGATCACTATCACTTCCACCGGGGCAAAGATTGCGTTGGCGTTGGGGCAAAAAAGTTGGACTAGCAAACAGTTCATTTATAGAGAGGTCCATTCTACTATCATTGTATCTTTTGTTGATAAGAGGTAGGCATTTTTACACACAAGAATTCCAAAAAATTATTGTTAGATCAAATGTGCATTAACACTTGCAAGTAAATAAGTAAAAGTGTAAGACACTATTCTTTATAGAGGAATCTCATAACAAATAATTAGTTGTGTGGGTAAATTTCTATTTTTTCTGATGGATTTTTGAATGATTTGTTTGTATTATTGACTTGTTTCTTAACAGTTTCCTAATTCTAGCAACACCAACATATCTTTTCAACTTCGTTTATAAGCAAACAAACTCAACTAACACAATAAATCTATCTATATACTAAAGAAGAAGCCTTTTGGCCACATGTCAACTTATTACTTAATTTGCCTATGTGTCATTTTTTTGTATTTTTGAATTATTATTTTTATCAATAATTTGGGTCCCACTATATTTTAATTAATTAGTTTTTATACTTATTTAAATAATAAATACTTAACATTCCTAATATCTAGGCATTTCAAATTTCAAATATTAAAATATTCTTTAAATTAGGTAAATTTGAAAAATAATTTATTTATGCAAGATATTTTTTAACATAACCCGTGCATGGCACGGGAATTTAACTAGTCAAACCTTATATCTTGAGATCGACTCGGTTCCCCATCGCTTGGGATCACCTTCCTTGTCGTCGTTGAAATCGAACACTCGTTGCTGGTGACTTCTCTTAAGTCTTTGTTCTTGCTCTGCTCACTTTAGGGTTCTTGGTCTTATGCTTTGAGAGAAGTAAGTTGTTGGACACTAATCACTTGTATTTATAGTTACTATTGCCTTGATGCTCAATCCTTATCTTTATAGAAAAAGTCTGAAATACCCTTATCTTGTCCTCCGAGGATGTGTACATTCTTCATATATGACTTGTTTAAATATTGTCAACTCTTGGGAAAGGCATCATAGTCGTTGGAAGCTTCGGCACAATTTGACACATAGACTGTGCCTCTGTTATGTTTGAGATCTCCACTTTTTTTGTTTTGGACTAGTTTATGAGTTCCATTGAATAGGGAACAATTGGCACTTAAATTCATTTGATGGAAACATTTGCGTACATCTTTATGATTCCTTTTTTAACATGTAGTTCTCTTGAAATACTTGGATAAACCACATTAGACTTTAATGGTATTTGTCATTATTAAAATTAATAGAAAAGATCATCGTTCTAACATTTTAGAATGTAGTTTCCAAAGTTGTTTCAACGATAACTACCATAAAAAACATTAGAAATACAACTCCTTCAAACTAAAGACTAAACTATTAGTCGCTTGGTGGGCCTGTCAGTTTAGACACTAACTTTTACGGTCACTTGATCGGAGACAGAGTTTTCAAAACTATTAGTTTGATGGAGGATGTTGTTGGACTTAATGACCCCTATTTGGGGCTTTTTCTTCTCCGCAGTTGTGTGGGTGTATGCTGATTATATTTTTCTGTTCGGACTTGTCCCCCACAAATGCTCGGGTCTGCTCCTCTCACCTTCAACAATGCCTTAAGGAAGGTTCTTGAAGAGATCATTGTGGTTGGGGGTGCTGGTTTTGGTGATTGGCAATGGCGGTGTGCCAACCCTACCCTTTCGACTTGGTGGTTTCGAGGTGTATACCGCTCATGATGCTTCCGTCTATGCAATTGGTGCCTCGCGTCTACAGTCTCTTAATCTCCAAAACAGATTGCTTCGTCATTGTAATAACTTGGATATAGGGCCTGCTTGTGATTTAGCTTTGAACAACTTTCGAGATTTGTGCAATTTCGATCCTCTTATTCTCTGTTGTGATGTACCAACCCCCTCCCTTTATTAAAAAATTAGCTACAGTGCAGTTTGATACGTTAGAGAAGAATTTGGTGAGTTAGTGCAACCCGAGTGCTAGGGAAAAGGCTATTCTCATTAGCAACAGGCCAACCCACTCTTTAGACTTCTTGAGAACCCTCCCAATTGAAGGGTTAGGAAAAACGATGCATCCAAAACAGCTCAGGTGTGTTTTGTGTTATCGTCTTGATATTCCTATGTATCTTGCTGGTTTTACTTGCTCTTGTTGCTCATCTAAAACCATAAATTGTTTTGGCGATCATGTTGTCCACTGTGGAAATGATATTGGTCTTAAGTTCCACCATAAACTAGTCTGGGACGTGTTGAGTGATATATATATGTACTCAGGATGGTGTCTTTGTGCAAAAGGAGGTACTTCTTGGATTTCTGTCTGAGGAAAGTAGAGATCTTCGACATACGGATCTTCTGGTTTACTCTTTGGACAGAGGGAGGAACGTCTGCTTAGATGTCACATGTGTCTCTTCCTTCACGGGGGCTGGAGTTGATGCTTTTGTCCATGGAACTGCTATTTCTAATGTCGTTGTCTGAAAAAAGAGGAAAGTATGAATTGAAGTGCACATACAATGAATATAGTTTTATTGTTTTTGCATTCTCTACTTTTAGAGAGCTAGGGAGTGATGTCCTTTAGTTTTTATCTAAGGTTACGTGGGCTACTTATAGTAACACGATTAACGCTAATATTCATTTTTTTTTATTTTTCAGCGTCTGTGTTTTGCCTTAAATAAGAGTGTCGGAGTTTAGCTAGTTGTTAGGCTCCCATCCAACTTTGTATAAACCGTTATTTTAATATATATATATATATATATATATATATATATATTAAAGACTAAACTAGTTTTTTTTTGTCCTGCATAAGCAGCATAACGTATAGTTGCAATAAACGTGCAAGTCCGGCCATTGACCATTGTAACGTATAGTATTATTTTATTATTTATTTTTGAAAGATCGATGTTATGTTTTTTAAGCAATTTAGTGCATTTGATAAATTTGTAAATTGGACAAGTTTTAATAAATGGAGGGAGTACTATACACCGATAAAAGCTAGATTAATACCTTTAAATAGGCCAAAAAGTAGAATATCTGCATATACAAGGAATTAAGGATGCATTATTAATTAATCCAAAATGCAAAAATGTTTGGGACTTAGGATCATGGCAATATATGAAGGTGGGGTGTGAATATTGACAGATATGCTTATAGTATTAAATATTTTTTAATAAGTTAGCTTATACCGTAATGTTTATATATATGTTATCTAGGATTTTATAATGTTAATTGTATGTTATCTAACACACGAAACACGTACATTGCCTAATCTTATAACCAAGTATTCAAATTTACAATATGTAACATATTTATGCAATCTATGCATTCTTTCCCATTCATTAATAAAGGTAGCTAGTTAGAATGTTCGAGGAGAAAAAAATGCATTTAACTTAAAATTTGCAAGGTTGGGATTTACGATTTTTTATATAATGTGATGATAAGTATATTCAATTGAAAAATATTTGATTATGTATAATTTTTAAAATTATTTAAGATTTTTTTATAGAGTTCATTATTTCTCTTTGGAGATTTAGTTTTTAGGTCAAATAGTTTTATTGTGCCCTAAATAGAAAAAACAAAAAACCAAAAAACCAAAAAAACCTATTATTGGTTAATTTTTTTATTTGAATTCAAGCATGGGGTTATTCATGATGATTTTTATTACCTGGTTCATTTATGCCTTCTCTTTTTATATAAGAAATACATAAATTATTTTAATACCATGGAGTATAATTTCCAAACCCATTATTGGTGGACAAGTAGCATATTTGAACAATAATTTCATCGAACAATAAATAAATAGATAAGTAAGTATTATAAGTTTATAACTTATAAGTAGTGTAGCAAACACAATCACTAACGTTAAATGTGCACGTGAAACACACATGACCAATTGACGTGACATTGTGAGAGCCACTCGCGTAATCCAATGGCTCACATAAAGTTTTTAACCAGCATGTGATCATCCACCACCACATATTAAAGGATTTTTCTCATTATTAAAAAAAAATTCTCATTATTTTAAAAACAGTATCTATCGAATAATTGATATTTTTAAAAAAGTGTTTAGAATAATATTTCTAAAATGTGTATAAAGGAGTATTAGAAAAACGGTTCGGCTAATGTGTGTCCATGGGTACACAATAAAAGTATTGATTTAGGAAATTACTAGTTGTCCCCGTCGTGCCATGCACGACTATGACTCGATATTTTTTAGATATATTATAAAAAAGATATTAATAAAAAAAATATAATATAAAATTTAATGTAAGTAATTTATTGATTTTAATATGTATAAAAATTATTTTTTTTAAATCAAATAAAACAAATTAAATTTAGATTATTAAGTTTAAATAATGAAAATAATATATACAATGCGCATAAAATGTTATGGTAAATTTTCAAATCGTGAGTTGCAATAAAAGGAAGATATATATTTTGACCAAACTTCTCATAAGGAAGTATTTTGATTAAAAAAAGCATAGATTTATCAAAATATATAGACCTATAATTATCTATTTATATAAAATATTTTTATAAGGAAAGCATTATTTATCATTATAGTTAAATATGACATGTAAGTGACGGGGTGAAAATAATACGATGTGGCATATGACGTGTCAAAAATTACATGACATGGCTTAAGGAAAAGGCGACACGTGGCAAAATCCGATGTGGCGCATTTTAGAAGCGACACGTGGAAAAAGCTGACGTGGCGCAACGTGGAGGCTCCAAACCTTATTGCTTTTATATATATAGTAGATTTGAAACTATTCCCTAAATTGGAATTAATGAACCCTTTTAAAAAGGTTCAGCTAATGTGTGCCCATGGACACACAATAAAGTATTAATTTTGGAAATTATTTGAAAACTATTCCCTAAATTAGAATTAACGAACCCTTTAAAAAAATCAAAATTAATAAACAAAATCAAAATTTACCAAAATTAGAATTCTAAATATGTGTAATTAGTATCATAAATTAATGTTGTAAGGGTTTTATAACTTGTACTCCGCAACACCCATGTAATTAGTTTACAACACTAAAAAACAAAAAAGTTCTAAAAAAAAAAGTTCTAAAAATAACTTTGGCTGTACCGGGTTTATTGAACACATAGGAGCATTACTTTTAGGCTCGGTTTGATAAAACAAGTTTTTTTAGGTGGTGTTCGGGTATTTTTAGAAGATTTTTAGGTAGATAGAGGATTTTTTATTCGAAACATTTCAAAATCTAACTGAGTATTTGATATTATAAGATTTTTGGGTAGGTTTTAATTTTAAATTGTCAAAAATAAATTAATTTTTGTAATTAAAAAAAATGGGTTGTTAATTTTTACAAAATTCCTAAAACCTATCTTTCCCATGGTTTCTTTTTTGTAGTTTTAAACCTACTCAAAAACTTCCTAAAATATCCACGTTCTAGAAAACCTTGTCTTATCTAATACCCATTTAGGTAGGTTGATTTACAAAGAATGTGACAACGGATACGCACCAAAATTTATGGAATGATAGTATTGATAGATGTGGGATCTATAACCAATATGAATACATGATCGATGGTCAATCATAATTTATGTTTACTTGACAAAATAATTCTACATAGACGATAGAGAAACCTAAACTTTCAATAAATAACACATCGCACATCTAACATTTCACCAATATAATTAATAAGTGACATGTCGATGATCAATAAAAGCTCTCCCACATCGAGAAACCTCAACTTCTAACCTCCTTGCAATGTTTATACATAGTTGAAGAAGATGAACCTTGCAAAGGTTGAAGAAACATATCTAGTATAAACTATTTTCTTATTAAATAGAGATTCGGCTTGTTGAAACTTTTTGGAAAAAGATCACACACTTTTCTGATAATCACGAATGTGTTAAATCTCTCTTAAACATGTGCGTGAGTATTTCTCACGTGCAAACTAAAAAATGATAACTTCTATTTATCCGGTTTCAATTAAATCAAATCCTCAAACTTAACACGCGCGCAATTATTTCGGTTTCAACAACAAACCCAATTAATAATATACCAATACAACATATCTAACCGGTTTACAAGAAGATTTGGAGAAGCAAATGCCCGGAATGTGTTCGTTATTTTTTCTTGGATGGCTTGTAGGGGCGGCATACTCTCGAATGTTGAGTGAAGACGGCGTCACATAGCTACAAGCGCCCGATGCACCTACTGTAAAGAGGCTGACAAGGACTACGAACACCAATTCCACGAATATGTTCATGTTAGATCTTTTTGTAATGTGATGAATATTATTGATGCCTTTTCTTCTTTTTTCCAGGTCACTTTTCCTGCTTGGATTAGAGGAAACTTCATGATTAATGAAGCCTTTGGAGGAGTTGAATGGCGGGACTGTTTTGCTATGACGCTTTGGTGGGCGTGGAAATAGAGGAACACTTTGGTTTTTAACGGCAAGAAGGAGACAATGAATAAGACGGAGTTCACTAAAGAGAGGGTCATCGAGTATCGTAATGCAACAAGTGACTTGGCTCTAGTGCTATGCCTATTTTATCTAAAAGTGTGCTGGACATTGCTTGGATTTGCCCACGGAAAGATTGGATCAATATTAACAAAGATTGGGCGGTGAGAGGCGGTAAAGCTACGATAGGAGGCATACTTAGGAACCATAGGGGTCAATGGATTGGAGGCTTTGCTCGCAATATGGGATCGTGTACATTGCCGATAGCGGGGCTTTGGGGCGTGCTGGATGAGCTCATGCTAGAATGGGACATGAGGTTCAGGCAAGTTATTTTAGAATCTAATTCAAAACTTACTATCAATCTTATTAGTACAGAGGTTCAGAAGAATCACTCTCTCTTTAGCCTGGTGGAGAAGTGTCATGGCTTCCTTCACAGGGATTGGAGTATCCAATTCCAACATATTTACTGTGAAGAGATCGAATAGCGTTGCTGATTGGATCGCTTCGTACGCTGATTGAAACGTATTGTCTGGCCCGTCGAAGGGTATTTATTTATTGCTCTTAGATGAGGTAAAGTGTTGTGCTATCCCCGTTTGCTGACTACTTAACCCGTGTTTTATCATTAATAAAATTTCCTTTCAAAAGTACGGAGAATATCGTCTCTCCTTCAACCAAAAAAAATAAAATAAATATCCTAACAACCCCCATAAATTCTAAACTTCTCAATTGAACTATACAAACTCTTATATTTTAATATAATTCCCATGTAGTTATCTTTACAGGAATAACTCGAACTAGTTTTTATACTTGGGCGCCATAATTATGCGTCCATATCAATTGAAATTAAAAAACTGATTTTACCTTAAGTTTCACCAGTTTAGCTAGTAGTTAATTAATGACATTTATTACTATTAGGTCACGGGTTCAAAACCCCTCCCTCTCGTTGTAACGACCTAAATATCTTCTATGGATTAAAAAACAACCTCTTCAACACGATCATTGGCGGAGGCTGTGTATGCCTACTGGGATTTTCAAAAAAAAATTTAATTTTTTTAAAAAAAATATAGTAAAAAATTAAGTTATTTGATAAAAAATTTGATTTATGTGGTAAGAAAAAAAGAAAAGATTAATTTTATATATATATATATAATATATTGATGGTTTTTTATACATAAAAATACAAAATTTTATGTAAAAATACAAAATTTTCTATACAATTTTTTTATATACAGAAAAATACAATTTTTTTTCTATATATTATTAAAAAATACAAAAAAAATATTTCCTAGCTTCGCCAGGAATATTTCTATGACCAAAAAAATTACCAACGGAATTTAACCCCCACTGGAACAAATTTCTAGCTACGCCCTGAACACGATCATACGCTCTCTAGTCCGTTCCAATGATCAATAACCAACATAAATTTTCAAAAACTAGACATTGAAAATTGACAATCATTTAAAATTTCAAACTATAACATTATATATCAAGTCTTGAAAAAGGCTTTTAACCATTGTATTTTTTGTTTGATTAAGGAACATTCAAGTGTAAACTTTGTATTTACTCATTGTTAAGAATAATTTATGAAAAAATGGCATTATTTTATTTAACTTGCCAATGACTCAACAAAATAAGTGCTAAAATAGCAATGGTCATTGGTTATATCGGATGTGAACTGATCAACGTCATCTAAATACATATTAAGTGGAAGATCTGATACAGGTATACAACTTCAGATGGGTCCAAAGAAGAATTTAGGCGAAGGTTAAATTATCATATTTTTAATGATCGTATTCTTCTAGAAACCATCATGGTTGTAATAGTTGTGTCAAACATATCATGGTTGTAATAGTTGTTTCAAACATAGCGTCATTTCCCTAAATGAGATTAATTATAGTATTTGGTTGAAAACCTTAATTAGATTATCTTAATTATGTGCTAATGAGACATGTGGGGCCTTATGTCTTTCGTTTAAAGTTATCCATTTATCATACATTAAAAATGAGAGCATAACCTTTGTACTATTCTTTTCCCTCACATATATATATAGATTTTAGTAGGAAGAGATGAGTGAACAAAGTTAGTCCCTATTCTAAGTTGAGGGTCTTGATCTATCATACTCAGTACTGAACAACATTTTTTCATATATATTTTGGGTTTATTAGGGGTGCATTTTTTTTAAAATGTGAATATTTGAAGTGTAATTTACAGGATGACCAATATTGTTTTCACCATGATTTGATTGTGTTGACAAATCAACCAACAAGGCATTACCAAATTTACAAGAAAGGGTACAATATTGACATGTCCTGACCAACCCTAATTTTATCTATGTATAATTATCATACGGCTTATTGCACATTTGCACCACATACATCCATACCAACTTTCTTAGAAGTTGTTTGACCTATGCTTGGTTCAACATAGAAATTTAATTCTCAAGAACCTACTTTCCTAGGAAATAATTTTTCATGAATTTAAACACATAAAAAGTTAAATCATGTTTGGTTTAAAATAATTTAATTTCCTATAAATGTAGGAATTTAGAAACTACTCCGTACCATTTAAAATAATAGGAATTGAATTTTATTCATCCTACTATAAAGGTAAGTCTACTTCATGCGATTTAGAGTAAGTAAATTTTTATGAGAAAAAATAATCTCCTACATTTTAAATTTTAAAACATGAACTAAATACATGAATTAATATTAATTTTTTGGAAAAATTATACTTTTTGATAAGTAGAACACGAACCAATCGAAGGCAAACATTACATTGAAAAAATTCCATCAATATAAAGATAAAGTTTTATGTGTGTATTTCTTCAAAATTTATAGTGTATCGAAAATCTCTTAAATCCTAGGACCGGGATAACCTTAACTCTTTTAATATTTGTGGTAACTATAATGAAAGTTAATATTAGCATATAATAAATTGATATTATTTAATAGTGTAATTTATTTCCACTTTAAATACTTAATTCTAAATATAAATATTACAAAATTTAAGAAATACATTAAAAATATTTTTTTTAATTAAAGAGAGTTGTAGGGATTTTCTCTAATGAATGTGTGAAAATGTCAAATAAAAGGGAAAAAAAAAGGGTGGGGAAAAAGAAGGGCGGGAAAGTGGGGACCACGAAGGCATGAGTGGCGTCGGTACCCTCCCCGCCACTCGCGCGATAGCGACGACAACCCGGGGACCTGTACACGTGGCCTCTTCAGCTCGTTTGGACCACTTGAGCTTGGGGCCCACTTTAGCATGCGTTTTCCATCGAATCAGATCCCTACACGTGGTCGAATTTCAGGCCGTCAGGACCACATGAGCACTTTGACTCGCTCACACCCGATTGCGTATGAATGAGGTGGGAAGGCAAAAAAAATTTCGCGCACAAAATAACTGTTTTTATAGTACAAACTTTTCTACATCTGCCATTGTTTTGGATTTTCTTTATCAAGAGCATAATTTTATACATATCAAATCCCACAAATTACCAATTCAATATAGTAAAAATATGTTTTAATAATCTGATTTTTTTCATATAATGGACATATAATAAAAAAAATTTAATTAAAATTTAATTATAAAGTGTAAGATTTAGCATCTAAGTCAAATATTAAAAAAACACATCATAAAAAAATCTTTAATAATTAAATGCGTGTTTGAAAAAGTTCCCAAAATTATTTTCATTTATTTTAAAAAAATGATAATAAAAATTGTTACTCATAAATCTAAGGACAACTTTTCTATTGTAACTTTTCTTAAAATCAAATTCATCATTTTTTTCCTAGACATATTGTTATTTACAGGTACATTTTGACTTGACTTGTTCGAATAATTTTCTTATGACATTTGATTTATGATTTGATAGTTTTAAATTTTTTATATCAATTATCAAAGAGGTAATCATTTTGAAATTATAAAAAAAAAACACAAGGATAAGAAAAGTTATTGCCAAATAATTCAAAATAGCTAGAAAACGGATAAGCCCAAAGATAAAATCAAATAATTTTGAGTACATATGCAAACATTTGACTATGGGCCAGCCTATAAAAATAATAATCAAAGAGTTAGATAAATAAATAAATAAATAAAAAACACCCGACCAATATGATGTTCCCAAATGTTAAGCTGGAACTGGAAGACAATAATAAACAGGCCAAATCAATTAATGAAATATGCAAAAAATATGTAATTCATTTCCCGACTTTTCTACTACAAGAAGGCCTGTTTTTAAGCCAACCAATTCGTCCTAACTCTCTTTTATTTTGAGTATTTAAAAAAAAACCTAAATATGTGTTTATGTATATAATAAGAATACAAACTTTAAGTAAGTGTAGAAATTGTTTATTGATTTCAAATTTTTAAAAAGGGTTCACTTACTTTAATTTAGAAAATAGTTATAAATAATTTTCAAATTTATTTTAGTAGTTTATTGAAACTTTACAAATATTTTATGATAAGATGATTTCATATACTATATTAGTCTATATATGCAATGGATATCGCTACCTTATTGCCTGCCTGCCGAGCGACCTTCCCTGATCGGAATCCCGATCAATAAAAATATTGGTTTTTCTATTGAAAAATAATTTTCTAAGTTGACATATTTTAACATTCGAAAATAAATTAAAATTAATACGTGTATGTCTAATTGTTCATGATCACATTCTAGGTAGAATCTCTTACGTTGAGAGATGGTGTACGTGAAGTGAAAATAAGAGAAAATAGATAAGTTGAATTTAAAAACGACAGTTTACAAGTAATTAAAACAGTAAAAGGTCATCTGAACTGTCCATGGGAGATCAAAATGATTATATTTGATATTATTGTTTAAATTCAAGAATTTCAAAGGGTTAGTATTTCTCAGGTTAATAGGAGTTGCAATGCAGTGGTCGATAAACTTGCCAAACCGGGCCACAATTTTCTTGTTGACGTTGTTAAGAATCTTCCGCAACTTATGGTTCTCATATGTAAGGATGCTCTATGACACCCTCCTTAATTGAAATGTCTCCTAAATCTTACCTAATAAAAAAAACATGCTAGCTAGAATTGGAAATTTGTAGTTGAAAAAAGAATCGGGTTTCATAAAAAATTAAGAGAACATATATAATTATAAAGCGGTATTAGAATGTTCTCTCTAATGTGATAAATGTACATGAGCGAGACATTTTTAAGTAAGTCTTACTAAAAACTAAGTCAGGAATAAGCTGAAAGATAAACCCTAACAACACAAAATAACCTCCTATAACAACACATAAAAACTAGCCAGAGTGCTTAGAAGTCGAGCACATAGCTACTAACCAACCAATCAATACTTGGTATGTGATTTGAAAATTCGAAAAAGTATCACCCAAAGCTGGAAAACCAGACCTTACCCCAAACTATATCAAAGTTCTCAACTATGTCAAATTCTCAAAAAACATCTCCACTTTCTTCCCTTTCTCCCATTCAAGTCTACCTTATAAGAAATCTTAAATTTATACTCATTCAGGATTCTTACAATACAAGTGGTCACACTGGGAGTCACACCATCAAAGATAACTCGATTCCTCATCCTCCACAAAGTGTACACCAAGCAACTGAAAGTAAGTAGGTGTACCTTATACATAAGATAGGTCTTGGCTTGGGAATCTTGGAACCACCCTAGCCATTCCCCAATTGATCCCTTCCTCACTCCAATATTCAACTACCTAAAATTGACATTAGCAACCTCTCGGACGAAGGCACAATCGAACCATAAGTGTTGGTTGTCCTCCCTCTCTTCCTTACATAAAACACAACGGTCATCCTCCACCACTCCCCATCTAAAAAACCTTTCCCTTACAAGCAATCGATCTAAACCCTCCATCCAAGTCATAAAGCTCCATCTCTTGTTGTAGAAACCACTCTTCCACAAGCAGCCCTACTTCAAAGATTGGTATTAAAAATGCTCTCGTTCAGAGGTTATGATTGAGGACAAGGATTGACATTATTTAAAATTATGAAGATTTGGAAAGTTTAAACAAGGTTTTCGTTTGTCTCAAACTTCGGTTAAATTTGGTGATTTGTTTCATAGTTCGAGATGATGTTTTGGTGTTGTCATATGGTGTGTTTTATGTGTGTTTTTAGTTGATTAGTCACACCTCCCTAAGTCGGCTTCTTGATGTCTGCGCTCTCATGGCCCTATATATTCGTTTTAGTCTTCTACCAACCTGCAAAAGTGTTTTTCTCCTATCTGGACTCAAATCTTTTGGGCTTTCTTGCTTGATCACTAATACAAAATAGTAGGCTAGGACTTTTACTACACCTTTTATTTTGGAGTTTTGGGCGATAGAATTTGAAATAAATAGATGATTAGACCACTAACAATGCTTTAACTTGCTAAAATTTGATTCTTGCTATAGAATCTTTATAGAAAACGAGCCATCCTTGTCAGCCGATCGATGGAATATGGGATCGAATGGGAAAATTTTCCAACCTTAATCAATATTCACCACTTTTAATTCATTGTTTAACTAAGATAAAAAGTTTCCATCCGGGGCCAAACGAGCCTTCACCAACAAATTCACAAGTGTCATATACCTTTTTCTTTTTTTCAAAGAAATAAGGAAAAGTGACAATGTACCTAGCCTTTTGCCATGCTCGTGTGCATCCCATAAGAATATTGCTTTTCCTCATCAAAATTCACTATTCATATTATTCTTGTTCATATATTCTTTCCGTATAGATTAACTTATTAGTTTAGGCTAATTAGGATCATTTTGTTTGGGTACGTAGGAGACTCTTATACACCATCACAATAAAAGAGGAGTGAACCTCCAATATACAATTAGTTTATTCGCAAAGTAGTGCTAAATTTCTTTTAAATGCTAATCATAAGATTTGAACGACATATATAAAGAGACCAGTATTAATAATCATTATCACCGAAATAAAACCATAAAGTACCAATCTGTAGTAATACTGGTCGATTGAACTAGGCGAGTAATAAAATATAAACAACAAAATAGTTTAATGGTAATGAAATATCATTCCTACCTTCAATGCTAGTAAGGCTTGCCATCTAAAAAATTAGCCAAGGATTATGTCAATTACAAGTGCAAATATAATTTTTGCTCAGTATTTAAAAGCCTGAACAAAATTATATCTTAAGAAAATTTTATGATCGATGTGGGGCAGAAATACGTAATTAGATAGTTCAGATTATCAATTTAGAAATTATAAGTATTATTTTATGCATCTATAATCTACATATAATCGTTTAGAAGAACTATCTAATTACGATTGAATTTCCTAGTAAGTTGGATGTGTGTTTGACGGTTAGGATATGAAGTTAGATACCAAATTATGAGGGCAATTTAATTATGGGCAGCTCCATTATTATTATTATAAGAATTTGGACCACTTTACCACTCACTTCCAAAGCAATTTGAAATATATTGATGATATTGAGATGGACCACAAATCCACAATATCTCCTTCTCTGCAAATGAAAGATTTAAACTAATTGATTGAACATGGCTCCCATGCATACATATGATATATCCCATGGCCATATATGCTTCTTTTTTCAATTCAATTACTATTTATATTGTCAATCTGCACAGTTACCTGCATTTACAAAGAAGCATCAGTGCCTTATGTTTCGACATTTTGTAGTAGTAGTATTGTGATGTATTTGCACAGTTTCCTGCATATACAAATAAAGCTAGCTAGCCAATTTTAAAGGGCCCCCCTACATGTAATTTGCCAAACTTCCACTTATTCTTCAACTTCTTTCTTCTTCTTCTTCTTCTTCTTTTACCCCTTCATCTCAATGATATAATTTATAGTTTCATGGAATATTGTCGGATTACAGAATTTCCAAACATGAAGTTTGGAACTAAAATTGACTGGTAGATATAAGTCTGAAAATTTACTGGTTTGGTATTGTACTTATATATACATGACTCTTCAGTCTATTGAATAACCAGACTTAACATATATATAACCTCTAGGCCACTAGGTGTGTGACGAGTTATGTTGGAACAATGTTAGGAACTGTTAATTTCGAACACTTAAACAATATGTCTCTTTGCGTATGTGCGCATGGCTCAACGGTTGAGCCTCGTGTCCATGTGCAAGAGGTCTCAAGTTCGAGCATCAGGGGCAGCGGTTTACCCTTCGATCTTTCTTAGAATTGGTTAGTAAATCTTACCAAATCAAAAAAAAAACATGTCTCTCTATAAGTTTTGATGATAACAAACGTCATCATAAACTAAACATTTATTTAAGTATTTTAGGGGGGGGGGGGGAAGGTTCGCATGAACTACGAGAGAAATAACATGCAAAGCACTGAAAAGTTTCCCCTAGTATAATCATGTTTTCATGTCAAATGAACAAGAACAAAAGAGTTTTTATTGAACTGACTTGGGCAGCAAGGGAAGAATGACATAAGTATCCTAAAGAGAAAAAAAAGTACTCAGGGGATGCTAGTCATTGAGATTATTCAAGCCTTATGCCCCAAGTGAAAAAGGATAGAATCGTTCTTTGGAAGAGCCTTGCAATATAAATAGAAAGCGATCAATCTAGATCAACCAGATTACTCACTCTGAAATCTGAATGAATTACAATAGCCACCTGAGAGCAACAAGAGGAAGAGAGTGATTTCAGAGCAACAAAAGAAGCAATCTAAGAAGAAGAAGAACCATTGCTAGTCGGCGGCGAGTGTGCGATCTAAACGACGACGCAGAAGACGGTTCCGGTGCTAATTGAAATTGCATCTAGAAGTCGTGAGGTTTTATTTCTTTGATTAATCGTTTTAAGTGAGTTTAGGAACAAGATAGGGAGATTCGTTAGTATTGCTAGGATTTGGTGATCCCCGACAATAGAGAAGTTCGAATCTGTATCTTGTAACTAAGGAACTTTCGATTAATAAATTCTTCATTCAAAATCTTTCAAGGGAGGTAGAGGTTTACCAATACAACTTGTTGGTTGAAGTGGGGTTCCTTCATAACAAAATGTGTCCTTAATTTACTTCTATTTTATATCTTGCATATTGATAATATTCTGCTCCATAAATGAATTGTCAGTGGAATATTATTCGGCTGTTTGAACTAACGCTTCCTATGATCCTACAAGCCATATACTCGAGTTCTTGAAAAAACATATGTAAAAACACATGAGTCCATTTATAGGCTCGATCCAAGGTATATCAATGCTCGATCTCTTACACCATGACTTCATATGTTGAAGAAAAATAGTCAAGTCTTTCTAACTTAGTTGGTAAACAGGACATTTTTTAATTAAAGTCAGTGGTTTCGAATCCTTCTTCCTCCGTTATAATAGTCTTGTGTTTCCCATGGTGCAAAAAAAAAGTCAGAAAAACCATCGAAAAACCGTCGATTGTTTCAATTTTTGTACGTTGATAACTTGATATGCATGTTTTGTGTGATTACTCTATTTTTTTTGGTCGAATTTTGTGTAATGACTCTTGCATGTACAATGTTATGACAAGTACCCGTATCTCTTACAAATAATAAAAAAGAAAAAGAAGAAAGAATACGTACCATCATGTATGATTGTATATGAATTCATTAGATATTTCTATGTTGCATACTATATTTTATTTATATTTGGTATGATTTGTCATTACCCTTTTGATTAAATATTAAGAAGTAGTAGTACAAGGTGAGAATCCACTTTTCCACCCATATCACCAAATAATTCCAAGATGTCGATGAGCTTTAAATAGACAGATATCAAAAGAGACTCACACTTTGAGGAAAGTTCTCTACTTTGAATTTACAAGTGAAAGACAGTGAGGAAGTGAAAGTGGTGGAGTTCATCTGCCCCACATAACACACTAAGATATGATATGATGGATGCATATGAAATTATGAATTATGTTCAAAAGAATTAAGCAAGGAGCTATATATTCTTAACCTTTTTTAAATAGTAATTAATTATGTTCTTCAATCATTCGGTTTCACTGGAATGAGGCTACTTGGATAAGGTTCAAAACAATTTGGAAACAGAAGAAACCTTGTATAAAAAAAAAGATCCTTATTAGAAGAACATACATGTATTTTTTTTCTTCCAATAGTATGAAATACATGATAATAGGTAAGTGTACAAATTGTAAATGGAAGAGGTGAATATTTCCTTTGTGTGATTTGATGGTACACAATTCAACATACTCTCACTTTGGCCCCCACCTATATAAACATAATAAAGAAATAGGGGTGACTTAAATAAATAGCTAGAGATGTCATTCCTAGCTTTCTATGAACTAGGTATGGAATAAAAGAGCAAAGCTACCTTGTCACATGGACATAGTGTTATTATCAACTTTTTTACAACTTTGGCAAGTATGGGAAACCTTGTCTAGTTCAAACCCAAAATAAACTGGAATAAAAATCTACAATCTTGAATTAAAAAGAATGCACCAACTTGCATTGGAGTTAACTGGGCTAAAAATTGCAAACTTTAATGACCCCAAAAAATTGGATCAGAAATTATTTGTAGTGGGTATACCTGGGTTCGACTCAGGCTAACGCAACAATGCTGAACTTTGTTAAATAAAAAAATGTTACAGAACAAGTTAAGGGAACGTTTGGTTAATGATTATTTTGAACCAAGTGATTAGTTGTTACATACTTTGCATTCCGGGAAAAATGAGTGCAATTAGTTGTTTAACAAACTCAACCTTTTGGGCTTCAGTTGAAGAATAATTAAGCCCAGGTTTTAGCCCATCAACGAGCCTCAAATCCATTTTAAGAAGTTTGACCTGAAAATCAAACTTGCCCAAACCCAGAAGCCTAAGGTTGCTAAATTTCTCATTCAAAATACCCAAAAACGCTACAGCACATGATTAGTATGCCAAAGTGATAAAACTAACTCCAACTGTGCAGTCTGTACTTTTACACAAATACAATACAGTGAAACCAGTCTGTGACAACCAGATGAATAGATGGGTAAATTCTACCTTTTTCAGATGCCATTTAACAAAAAAATCAGCAAGTACAACTACAGGTTGAACACACAGCACAATGGAGAAAACCCGCCTGGGTAAACTGCAATTGTACTTTTAACTTTTTACCCCAAAGATTTATTTGTTCAGAGTATAGAATTTACCAGCCATGAAATCTCAAGGTATGCAAATTGAAGATTCATACAATTGTACAATCACATATGAACAGCTACTATTTTAAATTGAATGGCAACCCACTTCAGCAAGAACTCCAACAGTAACCCTGTTCTTGAAAAAAGAAGTTACAACTTTTTCTTAAAACAAAAATCATTGAATTTTCATCACCTGTTGGCATCGGTGTGAAACATTTCTATCTAAGGAACTGAAACCAGAAGTTACTAGCAAAGCAAAATCACATAATAAGAATATCAAGAGCAATATAAATTTAATGGAATCTAAGATACATATTAAGGGATGTGCAAAATGTGGACAGAGCTATGGAACCATAAACTACTCTGGAAGAATATGATTATGTATAGCTCATGCACTTCCACGAACAAGGACTCGAAAAGGGGGGCCACGACAAATTATGGGCTCATCAGGAGAATCGCTTTTGGCACGAGCTCTCAGAATGTCATTGGCATCATTAATCATGGCTGCTGCAACGAGAGTGTACTCACCAGGAACAAGGAAATACAAGGAGAAGGAATGTTTGATCTCCTGCAATGGGGGAACTTCCATAGCAATCCCACCAAGAACACCTGTTAAACATCAAGTCTTTATTAGATAAACTTTCCGGTTTTCCAAAGGCTAAATAAGCATTAAAAGAACAATTTTAACCATACTCACTGAGAGAAGAAGATAGAACTATGAGAAGGTGAAAAGAGAACCATACCACATTTCATTAGTCTATCTTTATTACTTTTTTATGCTACATCATCTATGCAACTTGTAGCATTTAACATGATATCTTACACAGAAGGACAACAAAGCACATGAGGCAGAATGTATATGAAACAAAGATGCATAACATCAATTTGTGCTGAAAAGTGGAATGCCCCAAAATTTGCACTTTAAACAAATGGCCATATACCAGGAGTGATAAAAAGGTCATCGTTATAAATCTAAACAAGAAAACATTTCAAACTTGCAAACTACAATGTGGAATAGCAAACAAATCTCACTTTATTACTGCCAGCCCTACCACTAGGTGTCACAAGAATAAATGCATAAAACTTTTTACACCTACTAAAACTATGCAAATCCATTTACAAACTTCTAAAATTTGGTCCCATCAGTTATGCTTTGCCGGAGTAAATAACCAAAAGAACTATATGCTTCAGTATCAAGAAAAAAAAAGCCTTACCAGTCCATAAGACAGTTCCCTTGGATCCCTCAACACAGTTCTCTCCAGCCACATCTCTGCACGTAACACTTAGATTCATCTTAATCATCTCTTTGGTGTTATTGCGAACCAAAACTTCCATAGAAGTCATGTCATGTGCCAGCACAGGACCATTGGGTAAAGAAGAAGAATCTTGATTAGTTTGAGTATTCAATCTAGATAGCCTAAAGCCAAGAGTCAAAGGATCAGGTAACAAGACATCCATTATAGTTGTCTGAAGAGCTGACTGCAACGCATCTTTGATATTAAGTTCCCCTGAATTGTTCCGTCCAGATTCCCACTTGACTTTTATCCTAGAAATCATGTTCTTTATAGAAGCATTTAACTCAGCTTTAGCACTCTTCTCTGAGAAGCTAGAATTTCTACTTCCTGAAGCTCTATCTCCATGCGAATCTTTGACCAAAAAGGAGCCATCAAGAACAGGTAATTTGAAATGCTCCAGTGGTATCAACACCCTTGCGGAAGAATCTCTATCAATCTTTGTTTTCGGATAACCGTACTCAGAGGCATCTTGATCAGAAAAAGAACTACCCCCCTCATTTGCATTGACTGCATTCTCCATCTGGACAGAGACGGAAATCTTAAAGACAGCATCAGTCGGATTAGACAGCTCAAGCTCAAGAAAGCGCAATCCCCAACTACCTCTGTAAGGATCCATTTTCACCAATCTTTCAACTTTATCATCTGAATCAGATGTTACAGTCACAGATTCACCCTCTCCATGAGATAATTCGGGGAGCTTTTCCCCCACATGGGCAGGAATTTCCATTGATAGCATACGTGCTTTCACAAAGGACAAGCCCTGCACAACACAGACATTGAGGGGAAGAACCAAGCGTCTACCAGGCGGAATGGTAGATTCATCAGCTCCAGGTACTCCAAGTGGACCTGAAAATGGAGGTTTTGAAAATTGAAAATATGATTTATATCAAGGGAACAACTATAAATATCTGAGGAAACCAAAATGCCAAGTACATGTTATCCTTTACTTGAAACATATTTTAACCAAAGATGCTGGACCGAGGGAAAATTATTTGTCATTGACAAATATCAAACAATGTGACTACACAATATTTCTAAACATAACCATGAGCAGTGTCTCAATTACCATCTCTGCAATATGAACATGTAAATGAGAAATACACCTTGCAGCTGCTGAAACAGAAGTTTGAGAAAGATAGAGGGGTTTGTCTTTTGTCTTGCAAGGATTATGATATTTCTTTTATTATTGTCAAGGATATTATTGACAGCCTTTTTTTAACTGACTTCATCCTAATAGAAAGATATTTTATTAATCACAAACACTTCGAATGTCATAAGAAATAACAAGGTTTTATTTGTTCACTAGTTACCTGCATAATGGACCAGGAGCATTGGACTACGCTCATCCTTCGCCAACCTTCCTGTATTTCCAGAAGCAATTCTTCCTGCAGCACTTTCAAGCTCCTGTGCACAAAGCTGCCAGGCCCTTATGGTTATTGGTAGTGTCACCTCAGCACCAGGCTTTAGTGGTAAGGCAGATTTTAAGGTTTCAGATGCAATTGAAATGATGGAGTCTTGGTTCTTTCCTGACAATGATATATGAGCTTGCTCTAATGGAACTGTACCAGCATTGGCCAAAGTTAACATTAGATCCCTGATTTCACCCTCGTATAGTATGACAGCACCACCTCCACCCACAACATGTGACACCAGCAAAGGTAGAGGAGGCACCACTGAAATACTTGGAACCAACACATTTCTCAAAGTTGGAGAACCACAAGAACGGAAGGGATCGGATAGCACTAATCCTTGCGCTGCTCCGAGTAATAGGTTATCAACATCCTTAAACAAATGTTCGGTAATTACTCCAAAGCAGTGTACTATACATCCAGGAACCGTAATAGGTCCCACAGAAGTGGGAATCCCGGAAAGGGTGATCACCTTTGATGAATTAGAGGGCAGAGTCACGCCCGTTGGAAAAGCATCAAAATTCCCAGTAGGCACCCAGAGATATATACTATCAACCTTCAAATCAAATCCACATGGGTTTGCCAGTTCAACTAGCACTTGGATTGGCTCCCCAACAACCCAAGTCAGCTCCTGCTTACCACTATTGTGAGTGTCCCCTTTGCTAAATGGAGTGTAAATAAATGGCCCAGATGGAGCAGACCCAGCCCACCAATCAGCCCTTCCAGGATTTCTCTTTACAATGTCTATTTGTGTGGGGTTGACAGGAAAGCAGTGTAACCTGGAAAGAATGGAGACAGTAATCACCATTATTGTATCAGGAAAGCAGGGCTTCTTTTCTCCTTTTCCACCTCAAATTT
Organism: Fallopia convolvulus; assembly: GCA_964016875.1. Lineage (NCBI taxonomy): Eukaryota > Viridiplantae > Streptophyta > Magnoliopsida > Caryophyllales > Polygonaceae > Fallopia > Fallopia convolvulus. Next base: position 41,783,286 of record OZ024737.1, read on the forward strand.
AGGAAAGAGCTTACACACAAATTCCACATATAGCGAAGTAAATGAAACAACTAAACCAGACATCACATTTATCATCCACCAATTGAAAATATGTCCTCTGCTCTAGCATGTCCAAAACTTCCAAGAGCAATATTTACAGATTCAAAGATGCAAAAGAGCACATAACAAAAAATTCTTGAACAATCTTCAATAATTATTGAAGCAATAAAGTCAAGATAGAAAGTAATGATAACATATGCGGACATATATGACAAAATATTGCAGAAGTATAGCATTAGAAGATATTAAGGGTCCCATCAATCATGAAGCAAAAATGAATCTTAAGTTCACTTTTTCCTTGCATAGTAATTCTTCTATTTCAACCTCAAATCATTGTTAAAATTGAACGTAGTAGCACAGTGAAAAGAATGCTAACACTGAAGCACCTTATGAAAGGCAAAGCGGGATCAGCACATCGTATTCCATGAGGAAGCCTAGCTGCTGAATTTGAAAGAGCATTTGCTAGCCCATTTTGTCCAACTGGGGTGATTAGAGGATAGTAATTTCTTAGCAGACGAGCAGCGGCACTCCAAGCAGCCAGAGGATCTCCTGCCCTAACAGCAGAGAGAAGAATTTCTCTCAGAACAACCATCTGCAGAGTACTCCACTGAGATTCAAATAATGAAACGACTGAATGATGGTTCATCTTTCCGCCATCAACTTGACTTAGCCCATTATCCTAACATACCAATCAGCAGATAAAAAAACATATTAGCCAAGAATATCATAATAAGACACTCATACTCCACTTATGGCTCTTTATACTTGAAAAAATAGAGAGGCATACAACTATGATATATAGCTATGAATATATTTTACAGACAAGAAGTCGAGAAGGGTCAATTTTAGCAGAAAAAACTACATCCTAGTCTGGTGTCGATGTGCAGCTATCACTCTCTCTAAATAGAGAACTTGTACATTTTGAGACCATAGAATACAATAAATCACATCCTAGTCTGGTGTCATGTACATACAAAATACAAGAAAGAAGAAGAAGAAAAAGCCACTGATGCTTCTACAAGAAACAAAACATTTCCCCTTAAACACCAGAAACTTACACTGGATGTAGATATAGACGCTTTGCTTTGAACACGATAAGCCCTTGTTGATAAAGCCAACACCTGCATGGCACTGATAGCAGCCAACTTATTCTCTTCTTGCAGATATAGTTGAGCCACCTGTCTTGAGAAAAATGCAGCTTTTCTCTCATAACCAAGGCTAGCATATAAACGGGCTATCTCTACAAACAACACCAAACGGTCACTTGCATCAATCAAGGATTTAGCACCATCTGCAGCATTTGTCAGCAACTCCACCACTTCTTTTGCTAGCTCTCTCCTGTTGAGACCAAAATATTATCGTAAAAGGACTCATCAATGTGGCTCCACAAAAATGATTTACCATAGAGCAAATATCTTTAAAAATATCAAAAAGGAAGAAGGGGGAGAACATTGCATAGCATTTACAATCATCAGACAAGCTATGTTCTTGTATTCCAAGTTTCATATCTTACACCTTCACTGACAATAAATTTTTTTTGCTATTTTTTTAATATCATACCCACATGTATTCAATGAACTTGATGCAACATGGAGCAAGTGAGACAAGGTTGACTGTGATAATAGCGTTGCAGGAATGTAAGATCAGATAATTAATGATGTAGTATGCCAGTATTTATAGGATAACATTTGATGACTCCTAGGAACAAAGTTTCTCATCATATTTCAGTGGTTGAAAATTCAAAATCTGGCTTTATTGGATAAACACAGACACGTTTCACTTTTCAACCCTTTTTACAACACAGTGATGAAATTATTGAAATATAAACACCCCAAATCGCAAGCTTCTTGCCAAATTTGCTCAGGTTTACCTCCAAGCACAATCATAACCATGCTATCCACCAATCTCACCATCACAACTCACAAGTTTCCAATATGCCCCTTCCTTAACCCACATCCCAAGTTATTCACCAAATAAATTATAGCAAAACTTCAGAAAGATAAACACAACATTGTATGCATTATAGCTTGCATTGTGCCGAAGAATGATCCGCTTGCTGTGCTCAAGAATGATCCGCTTGCTAGTGGTTACTGGTCTTCCTTATTTCCAAGAATACTAAATCTCAAGCAACCAATTTACCATTCTGTATCAGTTTATTCTAAGAGAACTAATGAATACAACATCATGGACTACATCAAGTTTAAACCAGTTGTTGTGTTTTCCAGTTAGATTGGTGCAGGTTGTACCTTTAGCATTTGAGTGGAATTAAGCAGTACTACATGTATAAGACCAATCCAGATCAAATTACATACCATCCAGCATATAGTCAAGATGAAAATTCTGATGCAAAATAAACGAATACAAAAGTATAAAAAGTAAATAAAGAGAAGGTTCTTACATAATCATCTCTTTAATATCCAATATTCCAATTACAGGATACTTAAACAACAATGTTAATAACAGTAATTAGACATGAGATTTAAAATATGTAACAACAGAAGGAACCAGTACCTGCAGAGGAACCGAGCCAATTTCAATGTAGCCTCAAGTTCAAAGCTAAGTGGTGAAACCCTAGAAAACAAAGATATTCAAATAAGTATTGTCTAAAACTTTAATCAACACTCGATAACAGAGAGATAATAGCAATAACACATGTCCAACTCAAATATGAAGGATTCTTTCCTATTCCTACCGAATTTCTTCAATATCACTAGAATGCATCTACATTTGAGCTTGTCAGTGATCGTTCCAATTATTTCAATTACTTGATAAATCTGTAAACAGTTTCTATAATATTCCTTTTATCCATTATAATATCTTGATCATCAAATAAGAAAAATAGTAAGAATGAAGTACCTTTGGGCATTATCTTGAATGAAAGACTTTCTGTAATGCATAATAACACTGTTATACCGATATTTGATCTCATCCTCCAACACAGAGTTTCTCTGATCCATCCGATCCATCTGACAGTTGAATGGTCAGATTCATATTTTTAGATACGTCTCCTTCCATTTCTTAACATTTTCTAAATTTTCTATAAAAAGTAAGACATCAGCAGTGTAATAAGGAAGTGTAACTTTAAATGTGAATTAGCATTAATCGTAGGCCAGTAGCTTAAGTTCTTGCAAGTCATCTCACTTAAAAGATCAACTAATAGAATTACAGTTTGCAAATTCATCACCAGCAGAAAAACAGTTTAAGCAAAGACTTATTATCAATACATACCAGTAAGGCACAGACACTGCCTTCTAGGGCCCCGGCATACCAGAAAAAATCCCCCGTCAACCGGGCAAGTTCTAGGGCAGTGTTATAATGGGCATTGGCATCAAGAGGTGACCCTGCCAATAAACAATAATCTCCAATTGTTTTCTGAGCGCGACCAAGCCTCCGTTTTTTAGCCTTGATTACCTGTTACAGTTCCACCATTGCAACAAACCTAACTTTAGAAATAGGATGAACAAGAGAAAGCAGTTACATAGCATAAATTGGCAATCTAATCAATATGACACCTAAACCATAAACCTCCTCTGAACTGAGACTGGCTTGAGAATCAAGAGGTGTTTTCACAATTGTTCCAGCAGATTCAGCCCTAAGAGCCCACTTTTCAAACTCCATCAGCAATGAGGCAGCAATATCTTGCATCATTGTGGACATGTGCATCTCAAGCGTCGGCCTGTCAGCAGGAGGAAACAAAACCAAGTTGCCCTCCTTCCTACTTCCATCTTCCAACTGGATCATAGCAAACAAGATCAATCGTAGAGAAAATTTTCATTTCCAGAATCTAAACTATGACAAAACCCCAAATTGCAATTTTAAAAAATGCTTTGTGCTATAAGCAAAACTCCTGAACTGCTCAACCTTTTTTCCTTACAAGTAATCCGAAATAATTTACAAAGCACTCAACCTAACTTGACTTGAATCAAAGATTCGGTGTACCAAAACCAACGTGGCCTTATAGGCACATTTCGCCTCCAATTCATCAGACAAATGATACAATGACACCGATCAAACCAGAGAATCGCAATCAAATCTAACCTGGTCATCGCCGGGACAAAATCCGAAGCAGCGGAGAGCGAGAGCCGAGCTGTAGCCCTTACAGACGCTGGCGAAGTGCTCAGAGACGAGATCGAGATCGGGCGAGGTAGGGCAGTGGAAAATTCCGACGACCGCCAGGATCTTGCGATTGGACTGGAAGTCCTCCCAGGGCGAGGGCGGGGAGCCGCCGGAAATGAAGCGGAATCGGAGGGCGCCGCCGTCCCATGGCTGCTGAGAGAATGGAGACTTCTGATGCTCGGTATAGAAGGAGCTAATGGAGGAGAGATCGATCTTGGAGTGGGAGGAGAGGAGGGAAGCGTATTCGCGGAAGAGCGGGCGAGGAATGCCGCCGATAGGGAGGACGGCAACCCTGATTGTGCACATAGATTCGATGCTTACGTCTGGCTCCATTGATGGAGGTCGAATGGTGGGAGAGAAGAGGGTGAAACAGTGAGGAGAGTGAGATCGGAGCAAGGGATTGGGAAATTTGATGATGCTTCTCAAATTCCCATTTTTCCTTGCTCAAAAGTACAATTCCCATTCTTTGGAAAGTTTGATGTAATAAATCATATATTGGGAGTATTTTTTTTACAAAGAGATAAGAAAAATTAATACTCCATGTTATAAGAAATAAGTCCTAAATCGAGTAATTAATATTTAATTTATTTTTTTTCTTGATAAAAGAAATTTGATGTGCCAAACAATCTAGATGAATCGAGAGGTCGAAAAAAGTTTGATAGTCAAACAAACGGACAAGAGAAACCAATAACAAAACAAAAGAAACAAACTAAAAAACATGAAAGCATAAGAGACTCAGGGAAGGGATGAGTATGATACAAATACTGGTTAAAATAAACTAACAACGATGTTGTGTCGTCGACTCATCGGAGAACAAGTCAACAAGACTCTCTTCTAAAAGTGCGTTGAAACTCTAAAGAATGCCTCGACTCAAAAAAATCATCACGAACCACACATCCACAACCTCAACCTCATCTGGAACATCCAAACTCCCAAGCTTCTATGAGTTATTATATAATGTAGCATATTTATAGGCATGGTCAATAGGCGTTGTATCTAGGCGAGTAAGACAATAACGATCACTCAAGATCATTCGTTCATTTTTAAGATTGTTTCAAATTAAAAATGAAGTCCTACTGATATGTGTATAATTATCTGAACACAAAAATATACTCTATTTAAAACACATGTTTTATAATGCTTGTAATTTTAGACTACTAGATTTTGCTATCAAGGTTAACAAAATCTCAATTCAATCATACAATTTAATGATTTTACAAACCAAAATTAGCAAAACGATCAATGACATTAAGTAGGATTGAAGTAGAGGTAGAATCTAAATGATTATAATAAAGTCTATATGTTGTACTATGTTACATACGATTATCAATGATCTTACAAACAATTTTACCAATTCTACAAACTATTCTCACGAATCAAATGAGTATTATATGTTGTAGGATCGATGTTAGTCTAGACAGTCGGGAACTGTTCCAGTGACAGTTCCCTTACGCAGCGGAGTGAACAAGACTAAAACAGGAATTTAAAGTTTGGACACAGTTCCTTATAGAGGAACCTCTTTAGCCAACTAGCTAAAGAGTAAACCTCTACCTCCCTTGGAGGATTTTGAACACGCACTATATTCTATTGATATATCTCAGGTTCCACAATACAAAGTCGAACTTCTCTATTGCTTGCAATCCCACTCACAAACAATACTAATGACTAAGACATAGTAGTTCCTAGATCTAAAAACAAATGAATATAGAGAGTGAACCTTCTCGTTCCTGTGCAGTTCCCTTTAGCACAGGAACCACCTTCTTCAAGCTGATGAAGAGCTTCACGCAGTCTTCATCACTTGATCTTTCCTTCCTTGAACTTCTGGTTTGGATATCTTCACTAAATCAGCTCCGGCTCTCGATCTCTTTCTTTCCATTTGTAGATCTGGTTTTTCAAGTGTGCAAGAGCTCAATTAGACCTAGCGGCGTCGCATTCTATTTATAGAGTTTCCATCTTTAGTTTTGACGCCTTTGCCCTTTTTGTCTTGGGGAGTACGACACTATTCAAAAAGACTAGCGTACCCTTATTCATCTCTATTCATTCGGAGCTTTGGCTTGCCGCCCAAGACAATAGTGAAATGTCTCTCTTGTCCTCTTAATTATTTGCCACGTACACAGGTGACTTGACAGGGAACGTTTCCCTTTACTTTTCCTGTAAACTTGCTATCTTTCCTGAGATCACTTATACAGGGAATTAGTTCCATTTATTTGTCATTATCAAAACTTCGATTGCTCGAATGGAGAAATCACTATTCCAGCGTTAGTTCCCTAGGAACATATGTATATATTCTTTTGCTCAAGATTTACTTCTCAATTCGTTTTTTATTATTAACTTCATTTCTCTTGCAACATTTTTAACTATCAAATTTATAATTGGCAATGTTTTTGCTTCATATATAAATTTAAACATACAATGTATAAGAGTGTCATTACATATAATTAAAGTTAATTACATATAATTAACTTCATTTCCCCCCTTCCTTTATGTATAGAATACTGGACATAACCCACCTCAAAATCAAAATCAATTCCTAATGAAATTCTTTACTTGGATTCGTGGCGACCATGATTGTGTTAAATACTTGGATTCATCATTCATATATTCCACCTCAAGAAAACAAATGAGCATGTACGGCGCTGAGTTTACCAGAATTACTGGAAAATTCAGAGAAAGGCCAAAAACAACAACAGAGTACTACTGAACTTCTACTGATCACTGACAGAAAGGAATAACGTGTGAGGAATGCATGAACCACCACAACAAACACATGAAGGCCTTATTGTAATGGAAACAATGCCAAAAAAAATAGGTAATGGGCAAGGCAGTTATAACAAGAAGTTAAGAGTGTCATCATCTTCAAAAACAAAAAACATAAGTGTAATTCTTCCTGGTTTGGCAGCCACTAATATCAAAGAATCATCAAATGAAAGTAAACATTCAAACAATAGAGGTAAACATAATGCTGAAGCAAAAATCGACCAGAAGAATCTAAGAACAAAATCAAACATATTTGTTTCCCTATGAAAAATTAGAGTTCATAACTGTCGAAAGTTTCACCTAGGAAAGAATACAGCTTCTGACACAAACTTTACTTCTACACAACTTTCCTCCCCAAAATTGAGAAGTAAGGAGAGCTTACCCCAAAGAATTTTGGAAGAGATGCAGGCAGCCATTAGTTAATTCTTGATATCAATAATCTATATATCTAGTATCTACAAAGACAGGACAAGATCTCTAGATTCCTGTTAAAACCAAGTCTGCCAACTCCTGAGTTTGTTTGTCAGGTTGACAAAGCCCCAAGACTTTATCTAGTACACTAGCCATTGTGAAAGTATTGTTGTAACTCTGTTATCTCATCATTTCAGGAGCAAAATCCTCTCCAGGCATCATGTTCAGATCAGGTAGCACAAAAATGGCCGGTTGCTCATTGGAGGGTTTATCTAGAATTGAGCATAAATTGTTTGACATTGAGATTTCTTCAGACTTGACCTGTTTTGACACATTTGAAGCAGCTTCAGATGTGGATGCTTCTCTCCCAGGGTGAATGTTTTGGTTGTGCTGTCCAATGTGCTTGTTTACAATTGCTGAATGTGAATGCAGACCAAACTGCAAAGAAAGAATATGGAAAAAATTAGCCACCTATTGGAAATACACAATGAAAAAAGCATGCATGATCAAACAAAAAAACATAATTTAATGTGATAAATTACTTGGCACTTCTGGTTTTCACATTTTTGGCACAAAAAAGCACTCAGCAAAATAAGTTTGGCAGAGCGAAACATGGAGATTGAAAACATTGTGGTATTTCTTAGTAGGAAAAAGGAGGTAAAGTGAAGAACTGTGATCACCTTAATTCTCTTCAAGTTTTCGTTAAATGATCTCTGTTCTTCCAATTTCATGTGCATTGACTCCAATTGCTGTTGGATAAATAGCACAATATTCAAATGAAGTCCATGAATGAAGAGATCAAATGTAAGCAGATTTAGCAACGATTAAGTATGAACCCAACCTTATTCAGATGTTTCCTATCCTTTAACAGGGAGCTTTCCTCTTCTTTAAGTTCAGCAAATGTCTACCAAAACATAACCAAAACACATTGATAAGATCTTCTGAACAACTCCACAAATATGAGAAAAATAGTTGTCAGCATATAACTCAGAATAATAAAAGGAAATAACTACTATCATTAATTATGAAAAATACACGGGCCATGAAGGAATATCAATCCTTAAATGTGAGAATGAAAACTATACAAAGAAAAAGACGGGTTGGAAGTTTACCCTCTTTCTTCTTGACCTCTTGCTAGCACTTTCTGAGTTGGTGGTATCAGGTGTAGCAGAACCCTGGAATGAGAAGCATCAAAGTTAGCAATTATAGTCACATAACCCCCCATAATTGCGATACTAATCACAAAAGAATTGACCACCAGAAGATTGAATCTTTATAAATACACAACAGCATTTGGTTAAATATCTGTCCCTTGTGCAACTACAGGTAGCAAAAGAACAGGATGAAAGAGTTGTAGACACAAAACTGCAAAATCATTTCACAAAAGGAACTATAAAAGAACTCAAGACTCAACCAAAAACAGCTCAAACCAACAACTTTATGCAACAAAACTGCAAATTCATTTCACAAAAGGGAACTATAAAGGAATTCAAGACTCAACCAAACACACCTAAAACCAACAACTTTATGCAAGGAAACTGCAAATTCATTTCACAAAAGGAACAATAAAAGAACTCAAGACTCAACCAAACACAACTAAAACCAACTACTTTATGCATGAGAATCCTCTCCACTGGATAACGCCATCAACACTGTAGACCTTCCCGGTGTTGGCAAGATGGACGGCCCTGATCAATTTGATCAGTCACTTCAGGAAAGAAAAGGCCTTTGTAGAAAGAGCAACCTTCCAAACCCATTGAATTGAATGCCCAAGTAAGAAAAAACAGTTCAGGAAAAAAAAAGGTTTATAAAAACGTGGCAGACAACTACTGGTTAGGTGGGACCCGTCAATTCAATCCACTGAATCACGCCACCGCCACCCCATCCCACCCCATCCCTTCCCATCAGCGGCCAAAAAGGCCATGCCAACCGGCAACCATCATAAAACCAACAAGACCCCTTTTCAAAGAGCCTCTTCCCATCACGTGACGTGTCACGTGAGCTAAACAAAGCATTTGAAGGGCGTTTTCTGATTTCAAACACATAAAGGGTACAATAAAAGAAATTAATAAAAAAAAGAGCCTACCATGAATGCCCATCTCTTTTGACCTTTTTCCACGCTTTGGCCAAAGGGAAGAAAATACATTTTTTTTGAAGTGAACAAAGATGAAAAGAAGAAGAAGCAAGAAAAAGAGAAGGGGTTGAAAATTGAAATAGGCAGAGAAGGATGGGACTTGGAGGTGGGTGGGATGTGTAGGGTCAATGACCCACACAAACCACTGAATCTGCGTGTGTGATGCGTCTACAGAGGATTAAAACCACCACTCCCAACACCACAAACAAGAAATACTATTGATAATTACATTTGCGAAATTGCAATCGAAGCTGTACGTTTTTCTAGTGAGAAAGAAAAGAGTTGATCGGTCCATTGACAGCAGCACTAATCACGCATCCAATACATACAAAAAAAAAACACAAACAAAGGGAAAATATATAAAAACACAAACCAAACGCGGACCTAACACCGTGCCAACTGATTAGCCATTCATTCATCCCAGGCTCCCCATTTCCGGAACTCGGGAAGCCCTTGGGCCCCACTAAAATCTAAATCTACTCCATATCAAGCAATGATACCCCTAGAGGGCAAACCTGTACTTTATGAATCTTTTCAGGGCCATTTTGGTAAGACTGGGTATTATACGAGTAGATTAGTAGAAGAAGCCAGCGCCGCGACTGAGAAAGAGAAACGAGAGCTGAGATTTATTAATGTAAAGTTGGAAATGAAGGCCAGCGAGCGAGTAGTAGCCCCACTCTTTTCGCGTCATCTGACAAAACTGTCCTCGGAATTAAAACCGCTTTACTTTCTTTACATAAATGATAAATCTGACTTCCGTGGCAATTTTGGTCAAATCTAGAAGGCGAAAGCAATTTCCGTCGTATTCCCCAATCGGCGACCGGAGAAGACAGCGGGATTCAACCGCCGTCTGGCGCATGTCCAAGTGGAGCCGGAAATGAGTGGGATGCGGTGGTTAGAAGAAGGCACAAAACGCCAATCCAGCCGATCAAATCAACCAACGAAAGAAGTTTGAAACTGAAAATCTAATCTAAATCCAAAGATTTCGAAAAGGCATTATCGGTGTCAGAAATCACAGATTTAACATAAAAAGAAACCAGAAACGGTGTAAGAAAACGCAAACGGTGTCCCGTCGCCGGGGTCGAAAACCTAAAGCCACCGAAAAAAAAGAACCGAACAGCCGATCGAGAGTTAAGAGACTGAGAGAAAAGAAACACACGCCACAAACCTTGAATCTGGCGGCTAGGACAATCGGCCGGCTCGATTCTTCGCAGCTCTCACTGGGGGAGGCGGCGCCGCTTCCGAAGCCGCTAGCGGTCCACGAGAGCGGAGTCGTCGGGCTACGCCTCCTGGCCTCTTGTTCCTTCTTCAAAGACGCCGCCGCCGCCGCCTTAGATCGAGGCTGTCGCATCCCCCAATCTATCGGCGGAAGAGGCGGCGCCGGCTTAGCGCGGCGGGGATGGCGCGAATCTGCCCGATTCAGGCGGAGAAGGAGCTCCGCCACCAGGTTGTCGTCGGCCATGGCGGCGCGTAGCCAATTCGCCTTCATCGCCGCCGGGGAAGACAAAACAGAGGTGGAGTGAAGGGGGGAGAGAAAGAGAGCGAGAGATAGGGAATGGAGAGATTTCAGGAGGAGAGGAGAAAGTGAGGAGCGTAGAGATGTGGGATGTGGAAGGGAAGGTATAAATCCATGGGTGGATTTCAATTGTGTGGGGTTGTGGAGAGGGAGCTTTTAGATTCCAATTTTTTTTTCTTTTCTTTTTCTTGAATTTTTGACTTTTTTATTTTATTTACTCCAGTATTTAAAACTGTGTGTAGGTAGGACGTAGGAGAGCTAGAAGAATGCTTCTTTTCTCTTTTCTGTCGCATAAAATACAGTTTTTTTTTCACACCATATATGTTAAAAGCCTACTTCGACAAGGCCCAAATACGTGCCCCAGTAGCCCGGCCCATTATCACAGTGAGCAGTGAACTCGAAAAACGTCAAATTCTCAGCTAAGTATGTAAATGACATTTTTACCCTTCTTTTCACCTCAACGATTTAAGTATAGGGTTCTCTAGCTGGCTAGCTGCGCTGGTCATCATACACGACGCAATGTTGGTGACTGTTAGTCAGTTGGGGCTGACATTACCGGTGGAGGCGAAGACGAACACTCTGTCCGCGATGTCCCTGGATGCAGTGATAACAATGGAGTCGATGTAGTATGACACTATTACCCAAAAACGGAAAGAGTGAAATAATGTCAACGTCGTCGGAGTCTTATCAACCGAAGGTCCACAGACATTGTAAATTGCCAAATGCTAACTGCTAAGTGTGCCTTGGGCACCATACCGGCGACAACTCCAGCGACGTAGCCTCCTAATAAAGACGTTGGCGAATGGAGAAATGTACCTCCCGTCGATGAGCTTTGGACTTGGAGAGCTATGGAGAAACGGTGTCGTATGAGGAATTGACGTTTCTTGTCGAACGGTGGTTAAATACAGTGTAGCTTCGAAATCTAGGGGTCAGGATGAGGACACCCTTGGCTTAACGCAATGGAGAGCGACCAAAAAATGGACAGCGACCAAAGAGGAATGGTTTTTTATAGCAAAAAAATATAAAAAGTGATTAAATGCAAATTCTCCATTATGGTGATTAAATGCAAATTCTCCATTATTTATTTTATGGATTTGTACTTCAGTTTATTTGTATGACCTATTGACAATTTACTTGCATGGACTTGATTTTTTTATCTTTATACGCACTTTGTACGCATTTTGTGCTTTTGTATTAAATTATTATCCTGAATACCCACAAAATACGAAGGTTCGGATGGGGTGGGTGGGGGGGGGGGGGGGGGGCAATCCGTATATGGCGAGTGGGTTTTGGGAGCCATTTTCCTCACGGTTCGGGTGGTGAAATGGCTCTACCCACCCATTGACAGCCCTACTCACTTTAAAGGGATTTTGAACTTCTCACTTGGGACAGTTGAAACCCTTCAAATTGTATTGCAAGTTGTAGTTACTGATGCTTGCTAGTTGCTACCATGGTTGTACAGAGCACAACTGCGTTCTTATCAACAATAATGTTGGCAGCTATATTTGCCCATATCATAGAGAACAACAATGGAAAATCCAACCAAAATGCAATTGTACGACGAATAAAACAGTGCAGTTAGATGATATATGGAATCATAAAAATATGGTTAATTCAAGTTGCTCAGCTGCCAATTCTCTGGCTAGATTTGCTCAGTTTTCCTTAAACAAGTAGATTCCTTAATCCTACACTTGATTCAAATACCAAAGGCCCGTCTAGTGTTTGTGGTATATTCTGATATCAATGTCAAACTGATATCAAAGTGTTATTTGCTCAGATATCACTCAGTTATACCCATTCCCTGTATCTTGATAACTCTCATAGTATCTTTGGTATTGATACCAAATGAGCCCTAAAAATGTGACCCATCTTTAGCATCAAAATTGAAGTATATGCTTAGTGATGCATGCAAAAATAGGATGTGTATTAGTTTGAGTTTCATAGTACTTCAAACAAAGTAAAAAGCATGTCAAATCAAAATGTCTACAGCTTCAAGGTAGGTCAAGGTTCTATTGACAGCATCCATACTTTTTCGTACTTACAATATAATGACGATTAAGCCTGTGTATTCATCAACGGCGGGCGATTTTGGACCATAGGACGACAAGGAAGAGGCAAAAGAGTGCAAACAGCACGACATGCAGGATATGACTGGGCCCACTTTGGACAATACTCTTGTTTAATCTTCTCATGTTGTTCTTCACACCAGCTTGAGCCTTGAGAAGTGTCATTTGCTGTTACCAAAATCACAGAATTAGGAAAATTATTAAAAAGAAAAGATGGAAACGGGTTAAGTTGCAAGAATAGCTAATTTGATGGAGTACCAACTGATTCATAAACTCATTCTGATCTTTTGCTTCTGATTCTATCTCTTGAGCTACCTGCAATAGCAATGAAAGAGCACATCAAGTGATGAGAGATACACGCAATTAATAAAAATCTCAATCAGTAACCATTACAAGCACTAGTAGCCCAATAGAGAAATAATCCAAATCTGTTGCCAAAGCTCTCAACACTGACACAGCAACCAGAGATTTAATCAAAAGCAAGAAAATCATCAAATCTGCAGCATTTTGAACACATTTGTGCTTATAAAGTTCAGTACAATAAATTATACACCGTCCTCTTTAGAGAGGGGGTGGCACTACATGAGAATAACGAAAATGTGCAATGCCTACGATTTAGACAACCCAAGTATCTCAAAAGAGACACCAAATTATATCAAAAATTATGATGCATCAAAGACATACAAGAAACAGCATTGCAAGAGGAAAGAAAATGGAAAGCAATTCAAAACAATTACATTTTTCAAACGTCGAACATGATCTCGCAGGCCCGTAATTTCTTCATCGAGTTCTCCATGCATTGGATCTATACGTAATTGTATCTCATTTGCGCTTCCCACTTGCCTAGTGCTAAGCCCTTCACTGGAGAGAGGGGGAAGAAAAACATTGTTTCAGTCACCATTAATAAGACAAGATAACAGAGGCTTGAAGAACTAGTGACGAAACACCCCAATTCTAAATCCCTAAAATGTTGAATCATCTTACCCTGATCGATATGGAAAGGCACCACCTCTAGCTGCCATTGACTTGCAAGCAGAAATTGGAGAAGTTTGATCCAAACTTCCTTGGTGAAGCAACAGAAAGCCTAGAACAGAGAACAGTATTATGATGTATGAATTGGTAAATTGAAGCTGATAGGTTAATTTACATACTGTAAACATGCTGCAATGTAATTTGTCCCAGAAATACTCTATTCACTAAAGACTGCCATGTTGATCTTTGGCACAACACTACAAGGAAATTCAATCCACTAAAGATTGTCATGTTGATCTTTAGCTCAACTACTAAGAAATTCAATCGTAAAAACTAAATTATTACCTAAAAGTCTAAAATGACAAACGATTCTTAACAAAATTTTAGGGCTAAAACGACAATCGTTTGAGAACAAAAGTAGTACAACCAGTGGCGGAGGCAGGTGGGGCGCGGAGGGGCGGCCGCCCCCGCCGGCGGCCGGGAGTTCTCAGCCAGGCGCCAGAAGCACAAAAATAATGAAAATTTGGATCTTTCTCAATTGAGAAATATGAACCACGGTTGACATAAAGACATTAGAAACAAAATTCAATTGAGAAGGACAAGTTCAAACCGATCAATTTCGGAGACGAATTTGTAGAATTTGACTAGGCAGAGAAGATATGCTGGCGATCTTTCTCCCGAGTCCGTCGTTCCGTCCTGATTCTCTCTCTGTTCCTAGGTTTGTTATCAGATGAATGAACTTTCCTGGAAAAAATAAACAAATCAGTTGAATGAACTTTCCTATAAAAAAAACGCAAATCAGATGAATGAACATGGGCCTGTTCACTGAAAGGCCCGCTGGACAAAAAAAAGTAAAAGAAAAAAAGGACAGGCTTGTAATCGGCCCGGTAGACAAAAAAAAAACAGTTGAATGAACTTGGGATGTTGATCAACAGATGAATGAACTTGGACCTTATTTCAAATAAAGAAGCAAGAAAAAGAGAAACCCTCAAAACATAACCAAGCATATGAGGGAAGTATAGGCTTCAAGGAGCTTTTATCTGGAACAAGTCCAGTTTTACGGAGTTGATCTATAATTTGTTGACATATTGAGGATCTATTTAGAAAGAGTGGGCAACTGCCATCTATCTTAGAGGACAATCCTTTTGGGAGATAGAATGTAAGTCCACCTCGAGTACACTGTGGAAATCACTTCTCAAAGTTAGGGACGAAATTAAGAAGACTTTGGAGGGAGATAGACATGTTATCATCTTGACCAGGTAGGCAAGTTTGATTGGAGAACTGTGTACGATAGCTTGAAGAACAAAAGCCCAACATATGCTTGGTGTAAATGTATTTGGGGAGGCTTAAATACGCCTAGGGTGTCCTTTACATCATGGATGATTATCAAAAAAGGTGTTCAAACCAAGGACAGACTGAAGTCTATGGGCATGCTACAGGAGGATAGTTGTGCCTTGTTTAATGATAACTTCCAAGAGACTTGGGATCATGTATGGTTCAAATGCAAGTATTTAAAGGAAGTGCTGATCAAAGTACTAGCTTGGGCCAAGATAGGACGAAGATATCACACAATAGAAGACTGTAAAGGAGCTTTGAGCAACTTGACGAGGAAGAATGGTTTCAACTTTAACTTGTGGATTAATTGCTTGCTACAATGCAGTGATGTATTTTGTATGGAGAGTGAGAAATAGGAAGATTTTTCAATTAGAAAATTGTGAAGTGGAGGAGTGCACTAGAATGGTGATTAATCACCTTAGAAATTGTCTTATGGCTAGATGGAGAAAACGAAACAAAGAAACTAGAAAAGGATTTGCTAGGATTGGCCTAGAAATATCTTAGTTCATCTAGGTTAGCCTAGAAAGCTATTTTTTGTAACTGACTTTATACATGAATGAAATTACCCCCTTTCATTCAAAAATATAGTTGCAACATGACAGACTACATAAAGATTAAAGATATTGTGTCTTATGAAACCCTCAAAGAGTCACGTATGGGTTAGTTATAATACCCTTTTAAGGGCATACCCATCGGTGAATTTTTTGAAAGATTATGGGGGTGGCTTATGGGGAGAAAATAATAAAATATGTGGATTTTGACCTTTTTATTCAATAAATACTCAAACAATCTAAAATTAACATAAATACATTTATTTTATTCTAGTTTCTATAAAAGTCTTATTAGAATTGCTTTAAAAATATAACATGAATTATTAAATTTTAAAATCATAAATTCCTTTTATTTTATTTTAAGTTAATATTAAAAAGTGTGAAAATTGACAAAAACGCATATTACTGTGAATTTGTGATCAATTGGAGGGAGTAAAATTTATATAGGTCCATCTATGGTAGGTAATTCTGGCAATCAGTGGCCTTAAACGTGATCGTCTTGGCGGCAAGATCGTGAGCCACAACGAAATTCGCCTGAGCTATGTTCCCGAATATACTAGCATCACTCGGCAACATCGCCAGGCAAGTAACATCCTTCGCGATCGTAATGAACGTGTTCTGCGTCGGCAACCCCAAGTCCGCTCCAATGAAATGGAATGTTATGTAAGGCGCCTTAATCTCCCCTTGGTAGCAAAGTTGCAACTTCCCATTTGAGTCCGTTATGGTCTTCGCCTTGATCTGCAGCTTCAGCTCCAACAACAACTTATTGAACATGTCCACCGGCAGGAACGTTAGAGTAACCCCCGAGTCGATAAGCATGTTCCCGGCCTCCTCAACATTCTTTCTCGGGCCCAGCCCGTTCGGTTTAGCGGAAGTGGATTGGGGGATTTGAGTTTTCTTCTCCGCCACGCTAACGCCCTTTAAAGTGAGGAAGTAGTACGTGGGTAACGGGCCCGACGCCATGGGGCTCGTTGCGGCGTTACGCCCAGACACAACGGCGTCATCGCCGATGCTAAGCTTGCTCTTTACATTGAACCCTTCGCTTTTCGGGATAAGGCAATACGCGAACTTCCCGCCATAAAGGGAACTCGTCAGCGATGGAAACGACAACGGGCCTTGACCGAGCCCGAAGAGGCCCATCACGGGCGGTGAGAAGAGGCCCTGGTTCCGGTGGCCGCAGCCTAACGGGAAGTCAATGAGCCGGACCCGCGGGTGGCCCGGCCCGTACCCGAGGGTTAGGGTCTCGTGTGCGAGTTCGCCCGCGGAAGTCGACCCGTCCCCGTAGTCCATCGTGTACGTGCACGTGTTGTTCGCGGAGTTGCAGCCGCGGCTGGAGGGCGGGAGCAGATTGCATTCGTTAGAGTCGCACCGGAGGAGGCTGTACGAGCGAGACTGGCTAGGGTCGAAGACCGGGAGGATCTGTTTGAAGCACTGCTCGCACGGCGCGCATTGAGTCCACGTGAGGTCGCTGCCGGTTTCGAGGATCGCTGTGAAGCGCAACTCGGGCGTACCGAGGCCTACGTCGACGAGGTAGTTGCTCGAGCCAGAGTGTACGAGAGGGCTGAATGGAAATGTGGGGCGCGCCGGGCGCGTGGCACGACGTGCTAGCTCACGCGCGCGTAGGATTGAACGGTGGAAGGAGTCGTAGAGTTTGTCTACGTCGCTGGTGGAGTTTGAGTAGAATGGGGAGTCTGGGGAGTTTCGGTCGATGAGGTCGATTGTGATTCCGGCGGCGCTAACGATGGAGATTATAGTGAGGGCGATACAAATTGAGAAGAGATGATGGGTAGCCATGATTTAATTATGATATTTTTGTTTGTGTTCGTATTGAGTTATTAAAAAAATTGTGTCATACAGGGAGATGTGGGTGATTTGTTGGTAATTAAGATGGAGGATATTTAAGCGCACGATTGGATTATTTTTTGAAGAATGCATGAATTTAATTAATATTTAGAAATCATGAATTTAGTTAGAGAATATTAGGAAAATAATGATTTGAGCCAAGATATATAAGCTTAAAATTTACATCTTATCACAAGAAAAATAAAAATTAATCAATCAAAGAATCACGCGCTTTATTTCATTGAATGCCAAACTTACCATTTTATTCGTGTATAGCGTTATCCAAATTCCATCACTACAATGTTAATTCAACAATGAATTTGATCTCATTGCTAAACTTGCAAACTCTAAAACGAATTAAATCACCAATCTAATTATTTTCAATCAATTCAATTAGAAACTCCACATGCATGTAAAGAATCTTTTTTAAAAACTTTGTTACTAGCTCCTAAACTCCTTTAGGGTCCGTTTCGTTTCCGACCACGGAAAGATAAATGGAAAAAATGAATATAAATCATTTATGTGTCACAATATATATATTGACAACAACATTTATGTGTGGGTTTAGGGGGAACAGTACTTGTTTTGCTATATAATTTTGAAAGGTTTTTCATCATCAAAAAAGGGGAAATTGTTAAGGCAAGGTTCCCTTTCCAATTTGAGTTTTAATAATAACAAACCCTTGACATTTGATATGTTCTATGAAGTGTTTCAAGGAAAGGAATTGTCTAAGGGAACAATGAAAGGAATTGTTCCTCTAACTAAAGGGAACAATGATGGAAACTATGAAGTCCAAGGTTACAAGAGAAGCAAAACAAATTAAAGAAGGTAGATTCAAGAGAATAATGAAAGAAATTGTTCATCTAACTAGGGAAACAATGATGCGACTTGTTAAGGTTCCAAGAGAAGTAAAAAAGAAGAAGGAAGATTCAAGGGAACAATGAAAGGAATTGTTCTTCTGACTAGAGGGAACAATGAAGGGAACACTATTGTAATATGAAGGAATTGTTCCCATCTACTTTCCCGACCGTCTTCATTCAAAGTCATTGGGTATTTCTGGAATGTCGATGAGCATCTACGAGCTATTGATCTTATTGATTGGAACTTGGGGTACTGGAATGAAGAGGATGTCAGGCATGTTTGTGCTCCTTGTGATGTGGAACTTATTCTGGCTCAACATTTGATCGATCCTCTGATTGGAGACCAGTTCGATTTGGTTCTATACAAGTTTTGGTGAGTATAGTTTGCGATCTGCCTACCATGTGCTATTTGAGAAAAAGGTCGCAAAAAACAGCCTTGGAACGTCTTCATCAGATACGCATCAAGATCAGGTCTGGAAAAATTTGTGGAAGATCAATGTTGTACCAAGAATCAAAAATTGTATATGGCGTGCTTGCAAAAACAAGCACTTCTTTGCAAGGAGAATTTGTTTGTCAGGAAAATTGTCTCGAATTTCTCGTGTGAGTTCTGTGGATTGAAAGAGTCAACGATGCATGCGTTGTATGGTTGCGTACTGCCTCGTCAAGTCAGGCATCATTTTTCAACTTTTGATGTTTTGGGTAAAGGCACTGAGTCTTTCTTGGAATGGACCGAAAAGATTTTTAAAGCTTCCTCAAAAGCTGAAGTTGTTGTCTGGGTTGGTTTAGTTAAGGGTATTTGGCAGGCAAGAAACAAGGTGTTGTTTGAGGGCTCTCAAGAGAATCCAGAATCAGTAATTGACAGAGTTTTGACTCTTCATTCAGAATTTGAAAAAACGCACAAGAAATTGTCTGTTGCTCCACAAGGCACTTCAAGTAGACCTTCGATTTGGCAATTGTCGGAGTCAGGATGGGCAAAGCTGAATTGCGACGCAACGGTGGGAGAGAGTGGGTGTGGCATTGGTTTTGTATGTATGCTTCCCATTGGTGAAGTTTGCTTTGCAGGGGCTAGAAGAATTCAGAATGGATCAGTTGTGGACATTGCAAAAACGGAGGCTATTTTAAGAGGTCTACAAGCTGCATGAACATCAGGCATCACTCATCTCCTTGTGGAATCAGATTGTCTGGTTGTTATTCTCAAAATTCAGCGGGGAGATCGAGCTCCCAAGGGCAATCTTGGGGTCATTAATTGCTTTAGTTTTAGAATTAACTTCTAGCTTTGTGGTGTGCAAGTTTAGCTTTGTACATAGGTGTGCAGTGTGCTAGTAGAGCTTCTCATTGGCTGAGCCAATGGAAACTGAGCTCTCATTCCCTTGATTTCCATAACTCGAGTTTACTAGCGGCTTTGCTGGCTGAGTTGGAATCTGACTTTGTAGCTGTTGTTGGTTGAATGCTAGTTTGCTGGTTTTATCAAAAAAAAAAACATGGGCACGGGTAGACCAGAATAAGAATCCCCTGAAATGTAGAGTTCATTTCTCACAAATTCTGGATGCCTTGTCAACCACTGCACGTGTCAGAAATAAATTAATTTCTAAATTTAAATGTAATATCAATAAATCCATAATTGATTAATGATTATGGAAATTCAATATCATACCTTTTTGAGGAACTCATAGATATTATTTGCGCCAAGTGAAGTGGTGTTGTAGTAACCTTTGGAGGTTGTAGAATATGTAAATCCAGTCCCAACATGCGAGTCTAAAAATATAATAATTCGCTATCTGACCATATTAGTTTATGTATATAAGTAAATCTCCGAATATATTAGAGTATAATTAGTGTTCAACTAAATAAAATAGAGTATGATTAATGTTTACAAATACATAAGATGGGACACCTAATCAAACTAATTTATGCATGGGTTCAAACAGATTTAGAAGCTAAGCCCAACAAAAGGATAAAATAGAGTTTGCATGTGCAAGAGAAGGATGGAAGTAGGTGGCTCAATTCCCACCATCTGAGTTCTTGATGTTTGATGTGCGACATTTGGATCCAAATTCTCTTCATATGGTACTCTGAGCTTCAGTTGAGATTTACTGCCCGATCTTGATTCTTCCTCTAAGTTCTTGAACAACCGAGCCAAATCTCTGTTCATATTACCAATCATCTCTGCCAAATTCCTCATCTGCATCTCACTTAACTTGTGAGATTTGACCAATTCCTGATAAGATTTCTCCAATCCAGCGAAACGCTCATCGAATTCTCCCTTTTGCAGCTCCATTCGTTTGTTGATGTCTTTGATGGCTTCCACTACTTTATTCACCGGGTAATCCGTCTTGCACAGACTTTCTTTGAACGATTTCATCCTAGTACCTTCTGCCATTGCTAAGGACCGATAGCTTTGATACCAAATTGTAAGGATTAGGGAAGGAAGAGAGAGATAAGAGATTCCATAGAAAGGGATAGAGAGAAAGAGTTGAGAAATTATGTCGTATTCAAGATGATTCTTACAACAACCCGGATACTCACATATATCCGTAACTAATCAGTTTTAGGACAATTTACATTTAGTCCTCTCTTTTACAATTATTACATCAATTACCCCTTTATTTAACAACTTCCACTCATGACAATTACTTGCTCGTTGTTTGGACTAGCTATAAAGGGATTGTGATGTTAGACTATAATATTGTCTAAATATTAGCCAGTTTAGGTTCGTTGAATTTACAAGGTCGTGTTAGAATATAAAGGTTTCTACATCGAAATTTAGGACTCGGTATAAAGATTAGTGTGAGTTATTCTTTCTATTGGCAATTTATTTTATGTTGATTTTAAGATGAAATTAATTGAACTTATGTGCTAGGCTTATAATCCTTATATATTTATGTGTGCTCGTATATTACGACATATAATTTATCGGCTTGCGAACTTTAATAATATAAGCTTCCTAATAAATAAATAAATCAAACAAGTGAGAGTGGTACAACTAAAGTTCATAGCAAAGAGTGGAATAAGCCTAAACAAGCCCACAAATAATTTTATTTTTATGGTTTTGAATTGGGGATTGACATAAAAGTCTTAAAGTGGGTAATGAGAAAGCCAATTGTCAATCATAGCAAATGCCTCTTTGGGCTTGTACTCTGGCGCCGTGTGCCCTGCTCCCTGTACATGTTCATCATTCATCATACATGTATATCATATGCAAACATATATCTAAGAAACTTTCATAGTATTTGTATATTAAAAAACCATCCAAAAAAAAAAAAACATGGACAAGTAATGAAAATTACGTACCTTAATAGTTGTATATGTCAAGCGATACTTGAGGTTCGAGTATTTTGTTGTATACCTAATAGAAGACGCGAACACAACTTGCATCATAATAACGTACCTCTAAACCATATGTAAATTTATTATACCAAGTCCTTTCAAGTATAAAAACTATATTCCAACCGTGATAATTAAAATCAATCTACTTCTCTAACTAAATATCAAACTTATATATATAAGTTTGATACAGAAACCTTGAGGCAAATAGTATAACAGACAAATTTTATTTTATTTTTGGTCGAAAGAGAGGTAGCATTTTCTAGCTAAGAATTTTGTGACAGATTTTATTCAATTGCACGTCACAAGAAATGAGTTAAGCATAACATACGTACCCAGCAACCTGACCGTCGACAAACCAGGGCCTCCATTTTGAGGTAACGGGCACTTGGAGCGATTTGATCCATTCTAGTGTAGCAAGGTAACATGCAACCATATCCTGGTCGCCGCTATATATTCACATCACATATATATGTATTAACATGATCTCTTAGAATCTTTGTTAATATGTTGTAATGGTCTAATGTATAGATATCTTCTGATGACTAAAAACTATAGTATATCAAATGTAGATCACATAAATCGAGTGTTTGTATGCGTACCTGTAAACTAAAGCCCTTAGAAATTTGCTTGTAAGGCGTTTGTGATAAGGAACCGTATTCTTAACGTCCACTGTAAACCCAGATAACGTATTATTGCATCGGACCCATTCTTCAATACTTCCCTGCAGACCGTACATAAATATCCGCATTATTTAGTGTTGTAACAAGAGATCGAACGAGAACAATAAACAGAATCGAAACAGAAATTTACGTGGTTCAGTAACAGTGCATACTGCCTACGGGCAAGGAAACAAAATATTATTATGAAGGCAGATTAAGTACACACTCAAAAAACCCTATTACAGCTTATGGGTTGTAGGTCAAAATAGGTTACAAGAGGCTTAATAACAAATAATATTGAGACCACTACAGACTCCCTATTGGGGGGCTCCGCCCCTAAACCCCTGACAGATTCCGATCAACGACAGATTCAATGCATATTAACATTTAGGAAATTAATTTAACCTTAATTTTACTCTTCAGATTAGGGTATTAGATATTTGAATAATCAAGCCACACGATATAATTAAATACTTCGACTGAAAAAAAAAAGAGACTTCGCTTACCTCCCTAACGTGAAGTGCTGATTGTACGAGCTTGTCATTTGCCCAGACATAGATAGGGATGTAATTATCGCTCTGTAAAATGATCGAAAATAGATAAACGAAAGCTCTCCTAGTTACATAAACTATTTCATGTGAATAATTTTTAACAATCGAGGGGAAAATTAATCGGATGCCAAAATATGTTTGCATAAAAAATATTGGGAATATACGTAGAAAGAATTTTTAACATGGGAGTGCAATCTGAACGTACTCTACACCATAACTCAGGACCGCCAGTTTGAAGATTTGAACGACGTCGTTTTAGATGCGATAAGTTGGTCTCTTCGTCTGAAATGTTACGACTTGGATCCCATTGAAGTATACTCTTAGGCCTAGGAGACGAAATAGAACAACTGGGTTCTAAAATATGAGCTATACTCAGCCCATGAAAAATGCACTGCAAATGATTGTGGTCAAAGTCTTTTACATTCTGAGATAGCTGAGTTCATATAATTAACCACATTCAAATCAGGTTAATAATTTAATAAGCTAGAGTGCAAATAAGTAATGTGACTAGGAAAAGAGATTAATTACATGTATGTTGCTCGATCTCTGGGCTTGATATATAGTAGAGATTGAAGTTGAACATGGAGGAAAATAAAGCAGGAAAATGAAGGGTAAATTTGTAATTGCACACACATTTAATAGATTTTTTGACAGAATAGTATTGTGGGATGTGTTTAGCTAAAGGAACAGTCTTATATGAATGATTTACGATAATATAGCAAAAACGGAGTGGTTTGCGATAAATACCCGTATCGTATTTTCGATTTTTTTACCCTAATTTTTGCGATAGTCTTATAGTCTATAGATGATGGAGCAGGTATAGGCCAATAGTGGTTAATGCTCATGGGGTCTGAAATTTTGGGAATAAATGAATAAGGGATAACTGAATAAGCTAGGGTTAAGAACGTGTGGTATAATTTTGGTCTTGTAATTCAACAAACAAATATTGGTCTTGTAATCTTCATTTTTTTTACCACTTGTCAAATGAGGATATATACTGAAAACTGCAAATATAATTAACCAATTGCACTAAATGTACTTATCAAAAAAAATCACGTTGAATAAAAAACATGCACTTGTTCAAATGTTTGAGAATATGAATTAGGGGAAAAGAAAATTCAACTCACATCATCAATAGCATGAAGAACCCTTTGACATTGCGCATTATCTGGATCCGCATTAATATATTCTCCATCACAGTATAACACCGCTGACTGTAACAAATAATAAGTCAAAAACAAGTATGTTGAATTAGTTTTAATACTCCGTATTAT
Source organism: Fallopia convolvulus (assembly GCA_964016875.1). NCBI lineage: Eukaryota > Viridiplantae > Streptophyta > Magnoliopsida > Caryophyllales > Polygonaceae > Fallopia > Fallopia convolvulus. Next base: position 41,807,696 of record OZ024737.1, read on the forward strand.
AAAGTATTTGCAATGGACCATTGAATACTTAGGTCTTATTTCACTTTTTTTCTTCATAAAATTACTCTTCTTTTTTTTCAAAAACCATTTTTAAAACTCATACTAATATATGTATAAAAATGTTATTTTAAAAATATTTTAAGATAAATAAAAACAACTTTCTTCCTACAATTAAATTTCATCAATAAATTTCCATCAAAAAAAAATTCATCAATAAATCACCTCATAAAGTTTGTCAGATATAAGCGACACTCGGTGAGCAAATTTTACTCTTGCATTACTGTCACTATTTACATCTGTAACTGGATTTCCCAATACATACCCCTGTCAAATTTTATAAGAAAGAAAAATATGTTAGTACAATAAAAAAAATTAACTCTTTAATGAAAATAGAATTACATAATTACCTTAATATTCATGAGCGGCGTTCGACCCATCTCATTGCCTGCAAATTATTAAAGCAAAAACTATTGAAGCTAATCACGATTTTATTTGTTGATTTCCCACTATGTATATAAAAAAATATTTCAATAAAAGTTATACATAAGTCGATCATAATATTGCGATTATTAAGTTACTAAAAAAATTAGTTGTAATTATAAAATTAATTAAAGTTGTAAAATTAGGTAGAGTTATAAAACTAGTTGTAAAAGTAGTTGGAGTTTTAAAAAATAATAAAATATTATTTGATAATATTTAATTAGTTTATTACCGTAAGTAATAATTTTAAATTTTACTTTACAGTATGATCATTCTATTTATAAAATAATTATTTTTTATTAAAATTATCAAAAGCTTCTTCATAAACTTTAAAGACTAATTTTCTCAAAAAAATTAATTTTTACGTATCAAATAAATAATATTTATACGAGCTAAATTTTTTTTGGTATCTAACATAGCCAAAAATTATTTAATTTTTTTGACTGTTGATATTACCATTGAGTATCAATTCAACAACTATGGGCACGGGTAGACCAGAATAAGAATCCCCTGAAATATAGAGTTCATTTTTCAAAAATTCTGGGTGCCTTGTCAACCACTGCACGCATAAGAAATTAATTAATTTCCAAATCGAAATTAATATCAATAATCCATAATTGATTAATTATTGAAATTAAATATCATACCTTTTGGAGGAACTCATAGATATTAATTGCGCTAAGTGAAGTGGTGCTGTAGTAACCCTTGGAGGTTGTAGAATATGTAAAACCAGTCCCAATAGGCGAGTCTAAAAATATAATATTCGCTATCTATGCAAATAATTAAGTTTATGTATATAAGTAAATTTACAAGTATTGTATATTAGAGTATAATTAACGTTCAACCAAAAAAATAGGGTATGATTAATGTTTACAAATACATAAGATGGGCCGCCTAATCAAACTAATTTTTGGGTTCAAAGTTCAAACGGATTTAGAAGCTAAGCCAACAAGAAATAGACCGAGTTTTTATTTGCAAGAGAAGGATGGAAGTGGTTCAATTGGTCAACCCAACCTCATTCGTAATTCAATTTACGTTGTTACAGTCCGTTGGTCCATTTATGGGTTATCGATATATATTATATATCGGGTTGGGTTGACCCATTTGACCCTTTTAATTCACTTGGCTTGATTGTGGTCATTTTAACCCATTTATATTGTTTGCACAAAATAATTATCTAATTATTTCACAAGTAGTTTATCATGTATGCCACAAAACAATTTACTTGTTAGTGAGGCATTAAAGTATTATAGTTAGTAAGGCATTATTGTACTATTGTAAAAAAATATTGAAGAATTATATTATGTGTTGCAGGTCGGGTTATGAGTATTAGGAGTTGACCCATAACCAGTAATCCTAAAAATATTCCCATAATCATAATTTACGGATCGGATTACGAATCAATGGATCATTAAACAACCATGGATGGACGATTCCAAATAAAAAATGGTGGTAAAAATTGAGCAAAATAACTTGAGTATGCTGGAGTTTCCGAATTACGGGTCACTCGATCATTCAAACAATCCTGGATGGAAGATTTCAAATAAAAAATGGATGTGACAATTGTTTGAATGATCGAGTGACCCGTAATCCGAAAACTCCCGCATATCTTTATTGAAGATGATGAATGGCGACGGTGCTCAAAAGTCAAAACTTGCGACCGACATTTTGAAGCCTAAAAATATAGGCTTCAGTACCTTGTGCTAAGGCATCATCACCTAAGTGAGTGATTAAATGTGGGTGTATCCTCTCGATCGATCAAGTGTGAGATCGAGCAATCAAGAGTGTGAGGTGTAATGTTATATGTGTAAGTTAGAGTGTGCAAGGTGTTTTTTTTATAAGGTAAGAATTCGGTTATCAAAAAAGCTTGGTGAATCGAGAGACCATATAAAAACGACAATCATAAACGGCTAAGTGCATCAGAAAAGAAGCACACAACAAAAGAAAAGAAGAATAAAAAGATTATAAACCCCAAAGAGAAAGAACAATGTGTCTTAAACAATAATGTCGAGATACCCATATAATATATATATCTTACATGTTTAATTTCAAAAGTAAAATATAAAGTCATTTTTATAAAATTGTGTATTTGTAATTTTGTATCGATTGGGTTTTGACGAGTATCCTGGGAGAATTGATCGATTTACCAATATATGCTGCAACTTTTAGTTTAAAATTAAAATTCCTATTTAATAAAGGGTTTTTTTAATGTGTGTCTATGGACATATATTAATATATATGTTCAAATTTTATAGATAAACAAATGTTCAAATTTAGTAGATATATATTTGTTTATTGTTTTTATAATTTTTAAAAAGGGTTCACCAATTCTATTTTAGATAATAGTTTGAAAAAATTTCAAAATAAAATTATTAATGTGCGTGTGTTTATAGGCACACATTAACCGGACTTATTTATATAAACTCAATTCAATGCATATTTTATTTAGAATTCAACTAGCATAAAACTATAAATGGAAAGTGTGTATATAGTTTTGAATGCATCCAACCTTTGTCCAAGAGTAGGGATTAAGTTGCAAACTTGGGAGGTCGTAATTTGTGTAGTTGAAAGCCAGTGGACCTGCAAATGTAAAACTAGCCATAAGTCCACAAGCCCATAATCATATTTAGTGACATAATTCTCTAAACCTTTGTACTGATAAGATGGGTTAGTTTTGAATAAATCTGACAAATGCTCACTGGTAGTATAAAATATCTATTTGAGTGAAGTAGGTACTTTAACCAACCAATTAAGATAACGCTTGAATTAATACACCAAATCTAGCATTTCAAACTAAACTCGGATCCTAAACCCACATTCAACCAAATAAATTGATTGAACCTATACCTATCTGATTGCATTAATTTATTGGTATCGACATAGGTTAAGAACAGTGCTATAATATTAGTATAAAATAAAACACTAAATAAAATAAAAGAGCCCTATACGCCTCTTTAAGGGATCGGAAAGCGTTTCAACCAAAAAAAAGGGGTCGGAGAACGATGTAAATTCTCTCTCCCATTTTCATGTCCCCTACCCTGTCTCATTTAATGTTTGGTTGAAAAAATAATTATAAATATAATCATCAAGTGATGATATTATGTGTTTAATAAAAGAATAAAAAAGAAATCTCAACCAATCATTTGTATATGGACATGGTAGAGGACATAAAAATGAGATAGAGAATTTGCATCGGTCGGAGAGTTCCGCCACTCCTTCAGTCCTTCCACCAACAAAGTAAAAATAAAAAAGCCATGTAAAAAAACTTAAAAACCCTACAAAAATACAATTTAATAAATTCATACTATTTCAATGTTATTAAACTATGCTCTAAATTGTTCATTTATATATCTATAACAATCAAAATGCTACCTCAAATTTCCATAAAACGCGACTAATTATGTAAATTAAATTAGATCAATCAATGAAAATAATTTGAATTAGGGTTCATTTGGATCCCATGGATAATTAAATATATTATCAATCAATGAAACTAAATTCAATTATATTGTATTATCTTACATTAAATCTTAAATTTCATTCAAGACAATGTAATTTAATGTAAGATTATTTTGGGAATTCAAAATGGGCCCTTAATGTAAACCCTATTTCAAACATCAAACCAGGCAACGCAGAACAACCAGGACCACCGGTGAGCCAGAGCATCAAGGGATCGTTTCGCGGATCCCTCTCCGATTCAATGAAGTAGTAGAAGCTTTGCACCTCCTCCATATCCCCCACTCCTATGTACCTTCATTTTCATATGCATAGACGACTAAATTAAACTTTGTATGCATATAACATAAATGTTGATCAAACTAAGTACTTTAGTATGTATACATGTGATTAATTAAGTACGTACCCAGTTTCTAATTTGAAGGGAAGTTTGCCAGCGTAGCCCGGTAACGTCTCGATCTTCCATTGGGAGGCTGAAACGACGTCGTCGTCGCATATCAGCCAAAGCATCACAATTACCACATTCCTTAGAAAAGCTTCATGGGTTGTATTAGCCTTCATTTCTTCGTTAGTTGCATAATTTGCAGCCAATTCAAGCCCACAGCAACTATAAAATTAAATGTGAATAGATCATGACAAAAAAAAATGTGATTAGATGGGAAGAGTTGGTCAACATTGTGGGTAGATAATGTACCTAACACCGGCATGCACCTCTCTCTCCTAACAATCGAATGTTGTTAGAATTAATTTCTATAATAGTAAATTTTGAATAAATCCGTTAAATGTCATATAGTCATCCATCATACAATTTTTTTTAGAAAACATTCTTTATAGCCATTCCATTAGCTATTAAACTAACCACCCCCTCCCCCAAAAACAAAAAAAAACAAAAAAAAATCAAAATTCCTCTATCAGCATTTACCTATGTTCAAACTCACTTCAAGCTAGGCTGAATTTGAGGAACTGATATGATCCTGGTGGAGTATCTGGTTCTTCCGAAACAAAACTGTTTTCGAACCAAATTCTCCTACTATACTTGATGGCAAGGACAACCTATGCGACTTCATTCGTAAACAGAAAAAAGAATGGCATAACGCCCACAACAAAGCAAACACGAAATCAACCTATGACGGACTACAGACTCGATGTAGACGTTCCTGTGTCAAATGGAGGTGACAATGCTGACGAGGTGGCTTCGTTTGGTTTTATTCTCAGGGATTCTAAGGGCAAGCACATCCATTTTGACGAACGACTAATCAGTCGACAATCTGTTCTGAAATCCGAGACCATCGCCTTACAACAAGGAATTATTGAAGCCACCCGGTGTGGCATTTCCCACATCCAGATCGAAGGCGACAACTTGTAGCTGGTCAAGGCCGTTCTTGATCGACAAGGAATCACATCAGGACTTTATTGCGGTTTCGTTTCGCCATGTTTCATCGGTTCCACTTTCAGTTGACCAAGTTCTTTGAAACCTGTTGGAACAGTGTTAGGGAACTAGCACTAGAACAATGATTTCTCCATTCGAGCAATCGAAGTTTTGATAATGACAAACAAATGGAACTAATTCCATGTATAAGTGATCTCAGGAAAGATAGCAAGTTTACAGGAAAAGTAAAGGGAAACGTTCCCTGTCAAGTCACCTGTGTACGTGGCAAGTAATTAAGAGGACAAGAGAGACATTTCACTATTGTCTTGGGCGGCAAGCCAAAGCTCCGAATGAATAGAGATGAAGAAGGGTACGCTAGTCTTTTTGAATAGTGTCGTACTCCCCAAGACAATAAGGGCAAAGGCGTCAGAACTAAAGATGGAAACTCTATAAATAGTATGCGATGCCGCTAGGTCTAATTAAGCTCTCGCACACCTGAAAACCAGATCTACAAAAGGAAAGAAAGAGATTGAGAGCCCGAGCTGATTCAGTGAAGATATTCAATCCAGAAGTTCAAGGAAGGAAGTGTCAAGTGATGAAGACTGCGTGAAGATCTTCATCAGCTTGAAGAAGGTGGTTCCTGTGCTAAAGGGAACTGCACATGAACGTGAAGGTTCACTCTCTATATTCATTTGTGTTTAGATCTAGGAACTACTATGTCTTAGTCGTTAGTATTGTTTGTGAGTGAGATCTCAAACAATAGAGAAGTTCGACTTTGTATTGTGGAACCTGAGATATATCAATAGAATATAGTGCGTGTTCAAAATCCTCGGAGGTAGAGGTTTACTCTTTAGCTAGTTGGCTAAAGAGGTTCTTTTATAAGGAACTGTGTCCAAGTTTTAAATTCCTGTTTTAGTCTTGTTCTATATTATTCCGCTGCGTAAGGGAACTGTCACTGGAACAGTTCCCGACTGTCTAAGACTAACATCGATCCTACAAAACCTCATCCATCTGGATGCTCTAGGGTAACCGCTAGCCTGTTAGCGGCCCCTAATCCCTTTTCTTATCCAAAAAAAAACTCACTTCAATTATAAAATTAAATCCCTTCAATGTGATCATGGCAAAGAGTTTGACAACAACTTATTTCACACGCACCTTGGGTACTCATGGCATTGTTTTTCGGTTCTTATGCCCACACACCTCCCATCAAAACGGTGGGGGCAGAACGTATGATCCGCACAATCAGCAACGTCATATGGACACTCCTTTTCCACGCCCACCTCCCTCAAAAATTTTGGGCCGAAGCCTTAAACACTGCCACTTACATTCTTAATCTTTTTACCTACAACTCCCTCCTACTATAGTCTCTCTTCCAAAAACCAAATCCATGCTATAATCTCTCTTCCACAAAAACACCTTCCCCAACCACTTTTAAGAAAGCCCTACAATCCCCCATTGGCGTGTTAATATATAAAATTTCACATCGAAAGTTAAGACTCAGATACAAAATTGGCAAACTTTTTATCTTTGATAATTGATTTTAGGATAGAATATTAGACTTGCGTTAAATTTATACGCACATTAAGCTCATACTACTACTACTACTGCTGCTGCTGCTGCGGTGAGGCCATTCCAATCGAGTTTGAGGAATTCTCTCTAATGTCTTTATGTTCCTGACTTAGATTTCAATTTATTAATCATGAATTATGTGATTAAAGATATCCCAACAATAACTTATTTAAAATATTGTGTAATAACTTATTCAAAATTTTCAGGTCCAATTACACTATAAAAATAGGAAGCTTAGCAAAAGATAAAAGCAGTCTAATCAAATAATTTCTTAGAACTGGTTTGCATGTATCTAATCTTAAAACGTTATGATTTGCTCAAATGTCAAATTTGAGCGTATAAGTATCAAATCGAAGCTATTAACACGATGAACATATATACCAAAAAAAAATTGGATTGAGGGGTCATTGCCCACTCCCGCCCCCATATAGTTCCGCCTCTGCTACTAGTACATTCTTGTATTATATTCAAATCTATCATAAATAATTGTTGGGAATAAAAACATATCGCACATCTAAGATAAGAATATAAAGTGTTTATCATATAAGTACATGAGTTACTCCTTCTACTAACAATTGGTTTTAGAATGTTATCACATAGGCTTATATGCTAGGCCCATACGTACAGTGCGCATGTACCGACACGTCCTCGTTTACTTACCGGACCCACAAACTTTCTTCATGATATCAGAGTGGGTTTGGTCCTAAGCCCTCATTTATCTTGGGTTGGGCTTAGCAAGTTGGATTAAGTTATCAACAATTCAACACATATATGCATCATGCTAATACATAATAGGATTGTTGCCCTCGTGTAAGCCCATCGGAAAGTACTATATTTGTGTTACTAGATTAGGCCCATTGGGCTTAAAGTTTCAAGGCTACATGCAAAAAGTAGAAACAGGATCATACAAGCCCACAAATTATTAGTTTATTGTTGTAACTAGGGCTTTTGTATGTTTGTATAATTGATTAAAGCGGATAATGAGAAAGCCATCGGTCAATCATTGAGAGTGTCTCCTTTGGCTTGTACTCTGGAGCTGTATGCCCTCCTCCCTGTACGTGTTCATCCATGATCACATATTGATATCAAAAATATATATTTATATAGTTTTCATGAAACCCTAAAAAATCATACAAAAACTCGGCAAGATAAGAACTAATAAATACGTACCTTTATAGTAGTGTATGTCAAACGATACTTGAGGTTTGAGTACTTTGTTGCATACCTACAACAAAACTTACACATCAACATATATAGTAAGGGAACTTATATGTAACGACTTATAATTAATTAATAAGGAGTTTTGACGCGTATATAAGATCGATATTGATCCTTCAAAACTTATTATAATCAACATGTTTAATAAAATTAGACGCTGATAAATTATAAACATACGTACCCAGCAACTTGGCCATCAACAAACCAAGGCCTCCAACTCGTGGTAACAGGCACTTGTAGCGATTTAATCCATTCTAGTGTACCAAGGTATGGAAAACACAAATCTTGGTCGCCGCTATCATATATACAAACATACATTTATATATTATCATAAACCATTTGAAATATATACGTCAATTGTTCTTTTATTATAATAATGATCTAAATATCAGTCTACCTGTAAACCAAAGCTCTTACAAACTTAGTTGTAAGACGTTGGTGATAAGGAACCGTGTTATTAATATCTATTGTAAATCCTGAGAATGTTTTATTGCATCGATACCATTCTTCAATACTTCCCTGCAATCGTATGTACACATGCATACATATAAATACACACACATTAGGAATTCAATCTTCCAATAATCTTCAAATTAAGCCTTTGAAATAAGCATTGGAATATTTTGAATATAACTTCAAAAGGCCAAACAATTATAAACATTGCGTACCTCTTTAACATGGAGTGTTGCTTGTACGTGCTTATCGTTTGCCCAAACATAAATCGGAATGTAATTATAGTTCTGCAAATTGATGGCCCGAGAAAATTAGAAATAGTTTTAAAAAAAACTCTTCTAGTTAAAATTAAATATTTACCTTAAAATATTAAAAAAAAAAGTTTATATAAAGAATTTATTACATGAGAAGAAAAATAATTTCTCACATGTAAATTTTTGCATGAATTTAAAGTGCGAATAATCAAGTGAGAGATCTATATATACACATACTCTACACCATAATTCAGGAAGTTCAGCTTGAAGATTGGAACGACGTCGTTTAAAATGGGATAAGTTGGTCTCTTGATTTGAAATGATGTGAGTTGGACCCCATTGAAGCGGACTCGTTGGCTTAGGAGACGTGGTCGCACAAGCGGGCTCTAAAATGTGAGCCATATACAACCCATGAAATATGCACTGCAAATAATATCATGCATGGACGTCAATGTAAATTAACGTAACTATATAAATGAGATCAACTAAGCAAGCTGAAACGACAAACTTAAAACTTAAAAGTAAGGCTTACTTTATTTAGAAAGTATCGAGTTTTTTGTTTTCTAATGTGTAAATTAATAAGTTTTAGCGTATTTTAAAGTAAAAAAGTAATATTTTTAAACAATATTGTATAAAAATAAGTTTAGTAGTAGTCTGTCAAATGGGTCAGGTTACAGTTTGGGTCAATTGGATTAGGGTTAAAACGGGTTTTGGGTCATCGTGTCACTAAATTTACATATTTGATTAGGTCGGAATGTTACGGGTTTGGTAGGGGTTCAAGTTGATCCAACGGGTCATGATCGATTGTCAATTTTGTTAACCTTTATTTTATGTTTCTTAAAATAATTAATATTATATTATATTAAAATAATATTTAATAATAATAATAATAATAATTTTATATAAATTTAATGAATATTTTTTATTTTTTATTAAATATATAATACTTTATTGGGTTGGTTGGATCAACCCAAAATGTTGGTGACCTGAACCCAGTTTTTTCTTGGTCGACCGAATTTAGATCATTCTTGACCCATTAATTTGCAGGTTGGGTTTGAACCCAAAAATTTCGGACGGGTCGAGTCGGGTCAAGTTTTGACCGGCGGTAGAAATAAATCCATTAAGAATCTATAAGTAACAGTCTACAAACGGAAAAATTAAATTGGACTCACATCATCAATAGCATGAAGAGCCTTTTGGCATTGGGCATAATGGGCATTATTTGGATCGGCATTCACATATTTTCCATCACAATACAACACCGCTGACTGTAACAAGATCAATGCAACAACAAAGTGTACATGTTTAATTAGTTTCAATATATAAAGTGGCTTAAAAGACTAATTATCACTAATTAAAGTTATAATACAAACAAATCAAGGAAAAAATAAGCAAGTAAATTAATAACCTGATAAAGTTTGTCAGATATAAGTGAGACGCGATGAGCATATTTTACCCTTGCATTATAGTCGGTGTTTCCATGAGTATATGGGTTTCCAAGTACATACCCCTGCCAAATTTATAAGATGAAAAAAATGTTGAAGAAATGGGTAAATAAAATTAGATTGGAAGAGCCAACAAATTAAATTAGATCGTTGCCGTGTGACCTTAATATTCATGAGCGGCGTTCGTCCCATCTCATTGCCTGCAAATAATTAAACATTCAAAGTCACGTACGATCTAATTAAATTGTTGACTTCTAGTGTCAAACCTCGACCCGAACTTTCCGAAATTTTTAGGATTGAAATCCGATTTAAAAATTAATATGTTGTAAAAAGACCTGAACCCAATTGGATTGAAACGTAAAATCTGTTGAATTGACCCAAATTATCATTTTACAACAAAATAAATAAATTGGTTTTATTTAAAAGACAAAGTGATAATATTTATGTATATATAGTGTATATACTATACCATTGAGTATCAATTCAACAATCATGGGCACGGGAAGACCAGAATAAGAGTCTCCTGAAATGTAGAGTTCATTGCTCACAAATTCTGGGTGCCTTGTCAACCACTGCATATGTTACAACATTTGCATAAAATTTTAATATATACTAATTCATGTATGATTATTGATTAATTAAATGATTACTCTATAAATAGTATAGAAATATCATACATAATTAATTAAATAATAATATTATTATTATACCTTTCGGAGGAACTCATAGATATGATGTGTGCTAAGAGAAGTGGTAGTGTAGTAACCCTCGGAGGTTGTAGAATACGAAAAACCAGTCCCAACCGGCGAGTCCAAAAATATGATATTCGCTACCTGATCAATGTACATATTTAATAAATGGAGGTAGTTGAGTTTGGATTGCATCTAATTAAGTAATTAAGTAATTAAGTAATTAATTAATAAGGTACCTTTGTCCAAGAGTAGGGATTAAGTTGCAAAGTTGGCAGATCTCCTTCGTATAAATCTGTGTAGTTGAAAGCCAGTGGACCTGTGCAGATGTGAAACAAATAATTAATAGTATAACTTAAACATAATATCACTTATCTTATTCACTAATTTTTGCAAAGTTGGGAATCGGAACGTTGGCGCGGATTCCGCGTCCATGGACCAGACGGTGGGTCAGATGACCCTTCATTTTATATCTGACCCACCAATTATTTAGTTGATACATCACCCATTCAACACCCTTTTAGATCGGCTTTTCATCTGTATATTTAGATCGGGTGTACCAATAAATCGGACGTCTATAGATGATTTCCATCCCTACTTTTATCTCCACATCGTGAATTAACGATTGTAACATTAACATACATACACACCTATTTCAAACATCAAGCCAGACAATCCAGAACAACCAGGGCCGCCGGTGAGCCAGAGCATCAGGGGATCGTTTCGCGGGTCCCTCTCCGATTCAATGAAGTAGTAGAAGCTCTGCACCTCCTCCAAATCTCCCACTCCTATGTACCTTCATTCATTTTCATACATATATCGATCTCAACTAGCTAGCTAGTTTAATTGATTCAATCATATATTGTGTACATATAACTCTTATGACTATATACATTATACAACAACAATATCAACCCAGTTGGAACCCGGTATGAACGGAATCTAGGGGGTCGAGATGTACGCACCCTTACCCTGACTCAACGTCGGGAGGGTATTTAAGAAGGGCCCAAAGTAAAAAAGGGGGAAGAGCAGGAAACAAACGATAGAAGGAGATAGAACACCCAGAAAAACGATAAAGTATGCTAGAGCACCCGGAAAAAGGATAACAGAGAAACTAAAACAAAGAGAAGGAAAGAGCAGGAAAGAACAGAAAACTCCCTCAAATTGAAGGATAACTCTTATAACTACATGTGTATATATAACTATATGTTACCCAGTCTCCAAATTGAAGGGAAGTTTGCCGGCGTAGCCCGGTAACGCCTCAATGCGCCATTGGGAGGCTGAAACGACGTCGGATAAGAGCCAAAGCATCATCACAAGTGAGCCCACATTCCGCAACCCACGTTTTGTATTTGCCATCATTTTCTGCGTTACCAATTGCAAGATTTTATTGCAGAGCCCAAAAGATGCAACCTACAACTTATAACTATATGTGTATATATGAATGTAAAATTGTATCGTTTCGTTCTTGTTAGTGATATTCTGGATGGGAAGAGTTGGTTTGAGAGGAAGCTGTATTACCTAGCTAACAATCAATTGTGGACTTATGGCTAATAATAGGACGGAAAAAATGTATTTGTTAGTTGAATTTCCTATATTAGAGTAATGTATTATTTGTCGGTCAGTTGTTTATGTACAGGATTATATTATTAGTATATTTGATTGTATATAACTTGGTGATCGATTCTCGGGTCTACGACAACTGAATCAAGGCTAGAAGTGATGATTGATTATATTATTAGTATCCTACTTCTTTCTTCTTAGTGTGATTGATTTATCCAGAATGCATAAACTCCCTTGGGCCCAGAATCCAATTGTATGGGCCTTCAATTGGCCCATGTGGGCAAGTCAGTATTTAATTTTTGAGATAGGAGCGACCGTCTTTTGTATTTGAAGGCAAGAGAGCTGAGCGGGAGGAGTCTGGTAATAAATTACACCTAACCGAGTCTTTTAAATAAAAAAAATTACTCAAAATAAAATCAATTTTTACTTATTAACCCAAAATAATATTATCTTGAAAAAAATTTATATGACAGCAGCAATAGAAGAAGGAGCAGCAAAGTTTTTTCAAGATATTATAAAAACGTGACTAAGAAGATAGATAAGTAAAAATATATATATATTAGAAAGATAGTTGTAAATTGAAAAATAAGAGTAAACTAGTTATTTTAAAATGACCTTTGTTGGCAGTGGCGGAGCCAGGAATGTTTGAAAGGGAGGCGGATCTAGAACAACTGTCATAAGAAAAAATCGGGCTTTTCTACTACGTGATAATTGACATCTACAAGTATCTACACTCTAAAAACGATTAAAAAACTTTGTTAGCAATTTAAACACTCAAAAATAATAATTAACAAAACTTATTAATTTAAACAAATAATAATTATAAAATCTATATGAGTATATAACTTTTCATTTCACAAATATGATTTCATAAAATTTATATAACTATTCATTTCACGAATCTATCAATAAAGTATAGTACAAATTTAATAAGACTAAATAATTAAAAAAAAGACACTAACAAATAAAAATCGAAATAAAATAAAAAATGAAATTGGAATTTGGAAAGATCGATTAGCACTTGCTCAGTTAAGTTATTTCTAATTTCTTTAATTAAAAGATCAATGTTCTTACAAACAGGCCCAAAAACTATTAACCCAATTTGATTTACCTAGACTATACTATATATGGGCCCAAATGCCAAATTTAATACAGTATCTGATTTATTTGTTTTTTAATTAAAGGGAAAGTCTTTCTTCCTCAACAACATTTCCGAATCCCGACGGACTTCACGAATCTTCTACTCCGGCGAAATTACCGCGGCACGTCTGCACTTCGCCAGTCCGCCCAACGCCCCCACTATCCATCCCGCCTGTCCTCCGCCCCACCCTCTTCCCTCGCCCCACTACAAAGTCTCGGTCCTCCGGCCGCCGGTAGGGGCGGCTGGAGGACCGGGACTTTGAGAGGAGAGCTTTTCGAGTGTTGAGTGTGTGGCTTTTTCCGGTGAAGAATCCACAAGTTGAGTGAGTACTCAGGTCAGTAGTTTACTTCCATTGAGATTTACGTTTAGGATTGTAGAAGTCTAGTTAGTTGAACTTTGGTTGGTGCCTTAGTTAGCAAAATTCTCTGAGAAAGAGTCTAAGGGTACAAGTTTTTCTTTCTTTGTTACTAAAGCTTCATGATCCAACAGTCTTAGTTAATTGTTGGAAGCCATTCATGTTTAATCTATGATAAAAAAAACCGTATTTATAATAAATCATTAATGACCAAAAAAAAAAGTTGTGCTCTGCACTCGTTAGGTTGATTCAATTATGCTTCGAACGATTTAGCCCTTGTTTCACTTGTGAGTATAAAGGGGTTTTTGGGTGAAAAGTGATTTTTAGTGTCTTGAAAAACGTAAAAAGTAGAGAGAATTATACGGATTTAAAAAGTATTAAAAATAGTTTTTGAGTAGAAAGGGTTTTTGGGTAGAAAGTGAAACAAGGTCTTAATGACCTGTCCAAGATAAACCCCATCCGTGCCCGACATATTCAACCCAATGAATGGAGAATTCAACTTTTATGGGCCTTCTTAGGCCCGTATGGGCCCAAATTATTTATGTTAATTTGTTCTTCTCGCAAATGGTAAATTGATTAGCAAGAGAGGTGTGCAACAACCATGGAGTATATCAAAAGATCGTATGTGTAATCATGCAAACGGTCATGTTTCGGTGGAGTTTATTAGAAACCCTATAGCTAGACTTCTAAAACTCAATTGTAAATTAGTGAACCCTAGAAAAAAAATTAAAAAGAAAAAATCATTAGCAGATTTGGAAAGAAAACAAACTAAATCACCGTTGATTTATAACCAAATCTATAGAGTTTTTATGAAACTCTATGGTAACTAAACCCGCATGCAAAGCTCTTGAATGCAATGAAAGTTATAATCAAGTCTAGATGAAAGGTCTCGCACTCCCTGACCCTTCTCTATGCATCATCTTAGTTTTGCATCAACAAAACTACTTGGCAATAAAGGGCATAGAAAGTGATTTACAACCAAACATTTGAAAAGAAAAACTAAGATCATAATGCAAAGACATAGACCATTATGTCTCATCATGCTATTCATGCATGACATCAGCCAAAAACTTGGCAAAAGAAGGCAAATTAGGCAATGGAATTTACTCTCAAAACATTGGATCCAAGACACAATGATGATAAACTCGTGTGTCCCTAAATTTTAAGTTTGTATGAACTATAATTTTGAATAAAATTACACAAAACACATCTCTTTCTTTTCCTCTTCTGACTGTTGACAATTTTCGATCCATATTCATTTTCTCCCATAACTAGACATCATCTTCAATGATGCTTGGACCGAATTAACCAAAGTGATATTACACCAGATAAAAGCAAAAGGTTTCAATTTAGATTGAGCCCAATACGCAAAATCAAAGATTACACACATCATATAGAAAGAAAAAGGACTTGCAATATATTACTGGTATACACATGTACTTCAATAATAATAATAATAGACCACTACTGTTCCATCACCTTACTAACAATTGAAAGAAAAAAGGTAAAACAAAAGAAGATGAAAAGCCAAACACCCTGCAACATCAAAGGTTCAATCCATTCCTTTTGAAAAAATAGAGGAATCGGATTTGAATACATGGTGATCGCAAAACATTCAACCTAACACAACACTAATAAAAACAAGAAACTTCCACCAAGAGTTGTTGAACAACTCCACTATCCATCAAAACGCTGCGTTTAGGCGTCAACCTGAATCATCAAGAACACCATGCGCATCGTTTCGGATTACTTACTGCAAACAAGTCAGGGCTGTCGTTACATCTAACTACTATTCAAGGCGGAGAATCCTCCGTAAGTCAAAAGTAGCGTCCTCGGCGCTACACTTTGTCAAACCTCCGGCGCCGGCGCCAATATTCTTTGTACAGAACGCCGGCAACGGAACCGAGCTAGGCGGCGGCGAGGTGAAGAAAGCCGACCCGGCATAGAAGCCAGGAGCCGGACCGGGTAAGAGGCTCATCAGATCCGGTGAGCCTTCTTTCTTCGTCTTCCGGTTCTTTACCGGCGTGATCGGAGAAATAGTCTGCTTGGTTGGAGTCAACTCTTCACCTCGCTTAAGGATCCGGAATTGAACCGAATCGGACGGGCTATAGGTCTGCGATTGGGGAGGAGGGGAGCCAGATGGAGTCCACTGTGGCTTCCGGCGACCAGATCTGTTGGTAGCGGAACTCCGGCGTGGCTTAGAACGGGGAGCGGAGATAAGGTGGCGATTTTGGTGTGGGAAGCCGTCTCGGAGACAGTTCTCCGGTGATAGCACTGCGACGCCCATGGATTTGAAATTAGAAAAGGAAGATTATCTGATTATGAAGGGAATAGGAAATGGAAATGAAAGATCATGGATTGATGATTTCTGGGGTTTGTGAGAGAAATGGATCTGCGGAAGATTGGTTTTATAGGGGAAGAAAGTTGGATCCGCTATGGGGGGTGATTACACGCGTGTAGTGTTTTTCCGTTTTGATTTTTTCAAACCAAACGCGGTGTTGTGATCCACGCTCCTAAACGGCGCGTGATGGGGTTGGTGGGTGTTAGGAACTTTCGTGAATGGGCAACTTGGCGTGACGTGTGAAGCGTACCCACCGGCCTCTCGGGTCACGATCACCTCTCTCTTGCTCCGTGTTTCCAATAGTGTCCTCATTGTTTATTTTATTTACCATTCTGCCATTTCATGATCACTTATTTTTTTAAGTGGATTTACAATATTGCCCCTTCCAGATGGGCCCTTGTACCTGTCGTGTTTGAGCCCGGCCCATGATGTCCCTAATCTCTTCTTGGATTAAAGGGGGTTTTATGATTTTTTTTGTTTTAATTTTATTAATATATACTCAAAACTTAATAGTACTCCCTCGTCCCATAATGTTTGTCTAGTATTTTTTTCGGGCGTCTCAAAATATTTGTCCACCTTTTTATCTTTCCTTTTATATCAATCTTTTCTTACAATATTACCCCTATCTAATCTCACTTTTTATCCACAATATCCAATCAAAAATCTACCCACTTTTAACTTTTTAGTAATTTCCTTTCTCTTCCTCCTTTTTCCCCTTTTTACCCATCACTATCACAACCTCTCCCCTCTTTTCATTGGTTGTTTTTTACTCTCTTCCAATTTCTTAATACTTGTGCAACTTATCCTTTTGGACAAACAATATGGGACAGAGAAAATATAAGACATAAAGTACGTAAAGTAATTAGATCTTTCATAAAGGTTAGATAACTTCACTTTGAAAAGTCATTTAGCAAAGGAAGCAACGAGGTGTACTGGTCCATTGGTAAATTGATCGACGATTGAGGGCAATAACAACGAAAATTGCACCGTTGAATACTGCCAAGTGCCAAATACAGTCATACAGAAAATAGAAAAAGACGAATATAATTTTAAATTGTAGGAAAAAAAATAGAATGAAAATGTAAAGATAAGAGTAGAGATATGAATGAATACGTGTCTGAGAAGCAGCAGCAAGTGGGACGAGTTTGACCGGCTTATTATTAGCCGCCTTTCTTCAAAGTCAGTGCGACCCCAATTTGTCCTCGCCCAAATCCCTCAAACGGTGTTATTGTTCAAACTCATGGTTAACACTCAACATTAACTTATTTGGAGAAATTAAGGTAAACTTTATTTGGCTTTTTTATTAAAATTATATCACCATTACCATTATTAATTCATGTACACAAAGTTTAAGCAAAACATTTTATTTTACAAACCATATACTGTACATAACAAAATTTACTCATAAATCGTGATTTTTCATGTTGAGCCAATCCAAGTCTTAAGATTATACACATTTAAATAACATGTTGCTCTCTGATCAAAAAAAAAAAAATAACATGTTGCTCATATACCTAATCATCACTTTGACAATTTCAGCCTTAGGTGTTTTTATTAGAGTTAATATCTTGGGATATCTAATTACGTATTTAAGTTTCTAAAGATAGTATCTCAAGGTATCTGATTAGACTCTAATGAATAGATTCTACCAAAAAAAAAAAAGACTCTAATGAATAGAGATAAGATTAACTGTGTTAAATGGGTATATTTTCGGGGTATTATGCTGGCTTGTCTCATGAAACTCTTTTGATAAACTAATGTTCTAATTCTATATTCTTATCCTATTACATATATTAACCCTTACTATGACAATTGTTTTGTACCCCAACTGTGCCTCCAAAATTGTGGAATTAAGAATCTCAAATCAAGCTGATTTCCCCACGTACTATTCACCAATTCAATTGGTAGATGGCTTGCCAAATCACTAACAAGCACTGGAATGTCTCAAAAAAACTTGTGAAGCTGCTCTATTACTGGAATGGGCCCACACAATCGATTATAACTAATAATGGGCCCAAATCACTTGAGGAATGGGCCCAAATCAGTTATTGGTTGGGGCAAATCCGCAAATGTTCTCATATATGAATACGCAAGTGGCAGGCGCGTCCCCGAGGAGAGCGGTCGCGCTTTCCCGACCCAGACTATGGCTCCGTTCGGATGCAGCTGAATTTCTAGCGTCTTCTGCTAACGGTAGCGGAATTTTGAGCTTTTTGAAGAAGCTCCTACACCCAAGGGTCTTCAATTCCACTAGCGTTTTCCGCTACTTCCACTCCCGCTACCCATCATCCAAACGGACGCTATGTCTCAGCTTCTATTACTATCGTGTGGGCCCATCTACCCAAGATGTGGTTGCATCAAGACTATCATGCCCACGCTAGCGTGGTCGCGGTCGCATCCCTCCTGACTGCGGTCACAGGGTTCCGCATCTCACTCAGCCTTCGTCTATCAGACTCCATAATCCTAACAACTATAATGGTCATTGGCTCAAAAAAATGGAGACATGAGCTTAA
Source organism: Fallopia convolvulus (assembly GCA_964016875.1). Classification (NCBI taxonomy): domain Eukaryota; kingdom Viridiplantae; phylum Streptophyta; class Magnoliopsida; order Caryophyllales; family Polygonaceae; genus Fallopia; species Fallopia convolvulus. Next base: position 41,826,539 of record OZ024737.1, read on the forward strand.
AAATGAGAAATAATAGATGAAAGATACAAGTTGTTACTAAAATTTATTTTGATCAATGCAAAATGAACTCAGCTCAAGCTATTTTTATGAGATAAAAATCAAGCCGGAATTAGGGTTGGTCCATACTGACTTAGAGCATTAGTTGAGAGTTAAGTTTTAATTTGAACACAATCTTTTCAAGGGTAGAATATGAGTTGGATTTATAATCTGTCACTCCATTAACATATCTAGGCACGTGGTTAATTTAAACAGCCTAGAAGAATAATTGAAGGTTCAAGGTTGGGAATGGCCTAAGTTACTTGGAAGTATAGCATCAACACGTTATAGCTAGAATATCATCCATAAATATTAAAATTATGTGACAATTGAGATGGGAAAAACCTTATCTTCAGACGCCATTTTCGCGTATTATTGTCCTCTCTCTTGCAAATTACGTATCCATAGTTGAATGTTGAAACACTATAATATTATTAATTCATCAACTGACCAATTGAACTACGACTATGCTAACGTTTTAAATTCTTCAAATTCAAACATTAATCAATTGCATTCCGATCGAATCATCTGAAACCTATCCCTATAAATTATACAATATGGCCACCTATTTTGTATCCATTACATAGATCATCCAAAACGTAAAAAATGGCTAGTCCAAACCACATCAAACCCTCTCTTCCCTTCCTTTTACTTACCTCAATCATCATCACATCTGCCTCCATCGTACCCTCCCCGTCCCCATCCTCATTTCCTTCCCCTTCAGAATGGGACGACGACATCGATTACCCCACGACTCCACCCCCTCCACCCGCCCCATGCAACCCTAACGACAAAAACATCCTCCTCCGAATCAAGCAAGCCTTTAACAACTCCGATATCTTCAACACATGGATCCCCAACAACGATTGTTGCAACGGTTGGGATTTCGTCGGATGCGACCCTTCCACGGGTCGTGTCAATGCCTTCAACTTCTTCGGTAACTCACCCTGGGGGAGAAACAACCTCCCAACCATCTTCCCTCCAATCGTAGGAAAACTCTCGTTCTTAACTAACCTAGTCTTTAAAAACAACGCCACGGGCCCCATCCCTGCCTCCCTCGCCAACCTAAAACGACTCGTTTACCTTGAGCTCTCCGATAACCGCCTCTCTGGCCCCATCCCTCGCTTCATCACTCGCTTTCGAAACCTCTCTGTGCTAGCTCTTAGCAACAACCAACTCACCGGCCCGATCCCAAGTCAATTGTCTCTACTTCCTAACCTTCATTTCATCTCCATCAACAACAACAAACTTACGGGCCGAATTCCAGGTGATATATATGATTAGATCTTGCAATTCACAAATCTATTTTTTTTACTGTTAAAGTTTGTTGGATTGGTATTTTTTATAACTTGTTACATTGGAGTGATATATATGATAACAAATTTGAGAATAGGTGATTTTCTTCATGTGTTTTCTTGATCTTGGGCATTGTCTGTAAGAGTCAAAACAGTCGGAAATCTCATGGTACTACCATGAAATCTTAACTGTTTGACTAGATGCCCGAAGGCGGTGATTTTGTTCATATTTTTTGTATGTATTTGTTAATTGACAAAAGTTACCATCAATCATTCATTTTACAGGAGGATTATTCAGCCTTTTTAAGGACCCATACCACAACGGCGCGTACCTATTGCTCGAATCGAACAACCTTAAGGGCCCAATCCCGACATCCTTCGCTAGAATCAAGTTTAGGCGGCTAGATCTCAAGAACAACAAACTCGAAGGAGACGCGTCTTTCCTATTCGGAAAGGACAAGTGGTTATGGTACCTTGACTTGTCGGAAAATAGATTGTCATTCAACATGACAACGTTGGAGGTGAATTCGGACGTTATAACTTTGCTATTGAACAACAACAAGATATTCGGCGGCTTGCCCTCGAGCTTGGTGGATGTGACTAGTTTGTCATACTTTAATGTTAGTCATAACGACTTGTGCGGGAGGATTCCGGTGGGCGGGAGGTTGCAACAGTTTGGCGCGACGGCTTACTCCGGCAACAAGTGCTTGTGTGGCACTCCGTTGCCGCCGTGCTAATAATAGGCTTGAGATTATTTATGTATCAAGTTTACAAATATATCAAATAAATCTATAAATGTTATGTATGTACGTACATACCTAGCTATTACAATGAATAAAGTGTATATGGAAATAGTTTCCTATATGCATGTGTGCAACAATCGTGTAGCCAAGGTCAAGATCGGACATAGTGGCCATGTCGACGGTAAATACTAAAACACATGTTATTTAATAAATTTAGTTTCGCGCTTAGAGCACCCACATTAGGACTTTCATAGAGTCCTCGCATATAAAAAAATTTCAGAAAAAATGTAAAATTTTGTGAGGAGATATAGCTCAGATGAGGAAATTTGAGAGATCCATTTAAATAAAAATAATATTATTTAATTGGTGATAGATTTATTGAGTCTCTACCAATGATGGTGCTCTTAGTCCCCTTTATGACCAAATTTTTGTATAGTTTCATAGATTTTCTGAGTTGAGTAACTCGGTTGGGTTGATCATCAGACTTATCGGGGACGATGGTACACGTTATTCTCAAGTTTTATTCAACCTCCTAAGTCCTAATGTATATTTGTGGGCCAAAGATACCAAAGCCCATTTTTCAGCCCAATATTTCTGATTTGATTTTTCCCCTTTAAAATTAGCCCAGCTTTGACACCTCTAAAACATCCAAACCAACACCTAATTCTCTAGTAGTATGCATGTTAGGTGGTTTGATATCTATATTAGAATATCAGAATGGATATAGATGTAATTGATACTTATATCTAATATTTGATATATTTTATAGTGATATTAAATTGATATTTGTTGTGTGATATATGAAAATATCGATATCAAAATGATATCAGATCAGATTGATATTAGAGTGTTATTTTATATATTAAAAAATTGATATATCAAAAATAGCACTCATATCCATACTCGTATTTGATAGGTAAATTTCACTCATACACATACCTTGATATCGATACCGATATTGTTACGACGATACTGATATATTGATACGCTATAATATTAAGAATATTTAGGATAGTAATTTATGTTTAAAGAATATTGTTATTTCCATTTATTTAGGCTTTAGTCTTATATTTCAGCGTTATCTTTTCCATATTAGTTAGATATGAGAGTTACTATAAATATTCTTCTATTGTTATCTTTTTAATAAATCAATGAATCAAAAATATTTCTTTACCCTAAATTTATCTCTCGTTCTTCTTCCTGTGGCAACCAACAACGTTTATCAAACCAATCCCATCTCGAGTGTGTCTCAACCCCTTGACCAATAAAAATACCGATACGAATTCACACCGAATCCGTATCATATATCATATCACATATCGAAGATATCAATACTAAACGAGTTCATAATGTACGTAATGTTTAATTTTAAGAAATCATCTTATATGAAAATAAACTTATTTTTACAAAGAGGTCTTTGTATATCAATGTGATTATATACTACTCAATAGTCATTGCTCAATAATATACTTGGGCAATGTTGAATGTGATTTTGTCGGTGCGGGTCTTGAGATGATCAGATTAAATGCGGAATACTTTATAATTTAGCAATTATTAGAGCAAGTGTTATTAGGGGGCGTCCAAATTCTTGTTTAATTATTTTCTTGTAATTTAAGGACCCACCTTTTTCAATGGAATGGATCATATTATTAATTTCTTGTTAATCAATGGAGTATTGATGCAACCTCTCGGAGATGTTTGAAAAATGCTCCATGGCAAACAATTCGAAGTCACTTTTGCATGCATTTATCAATCGATCAATACGTCCTATCTATCGAATTTAGGGTTCTTGTTAGCCTATCAATTGATCACGCACGACTTCTTTTTTCTAATTGACTAGCTATTATAGCTAGTACCAAATGACTTATTGCAAGAATTTTTAGCTTATATATGTATGTACTTAATTGGTACGCAATCTTTAACGGTCTTAATTACTTTGGTAGAGTTGTACACTTGTACGTGTTAAAAACTCTATATAAATTTATAAACCCTCTTATATAAATAATAATCCTTTAAAAATATAAAAGTAAAAAATATTTAGAGAGAGAATAAATCAATTTTAACTCTCTATTTTTTAATTAGCAGTCAATATTTCTTAAGCTCCGCCGAGAGTAGCTCTACCTTAGTTAAACAAAATTATTAGACATCACCTTCGTATTATCACCTTACACAAAATTGTTTATTGGCAAGTTAGATGTAATAAATTAAATAGAAATTATTTATAATAGGAACGCGCTAAGGAGATACGGGTTTTAAGAGAAACGAGAGAACAATTCTTATGCATCTGATTAATCTAGATCAATGGCTAATAATGAGGGTGTATATTCTTATTTTTATTGATAAAAATAGGAAAAATTCAAGATTATTCCAAATTTAAGAAGTACCGTAATTTTAGATATCATAAAAAATAACCACAATATCCTTGTTAAATTATTCAACAATACAATACATATTATTCCGTAAATTAAAACATCTTACAAGATTCACTTTTTTTAGAGCCTTGATAAATTAAAGATAGTTGTCCAATCAAAAGGGGCCACCAAAAGTGTTCAATGTCAAGAAAATGCCTCTCTCAGAAGAAAAAAAACACACTTATATTTTGCTTTGCCTACGCCCCTCCTAATGCTGGGAATAAAGAAGCTTTCTGGAGCGATTTAAGCGTAGACATAAACAATATAAACCTTCCAACTATAGTGATAGGAGACCTGAATGAAATTCAGGACAATAGTGAAAAACGAGGAGGAGCTAACCCAGAACCACATAGGTTTGAAAGACTTATAAATTTCAAAAATGACTGTCTCTTGGAAGATATTCCTTCATCTGGAAACATTTATACCTGGAGAAAAAATAGAACAGAGATTGACAATATTTATGAAAAACTAGACAGAGTTTTGGTTAGTAATAGCATACTTCAATGGTTCCCAAATATATGCACAACAAACCATGCCTTTACTAGTTCGGATCATTGTAAAATAACTATAGAATTATGTAATGAGGACATGGTTAAGGCGCAACCTTTCAAGTTAGAAAAAATGTGGATGTATAGAAAAGATTTCCGAAATGTGGTAAAACAAGCTTGGCGTGTCCAATTCCAGGGATCTAATATGTTTCAATTGGTTAAGAAAACACATTTGTTTAAGTTACATGCGAAAAAATGGAATAAGCATACACTAGGTAACATTTTTGAACAATTAAAAGAGCTTGAAGAACAACTACTTGAAATACAACAAAATATCTTAAATTCACCACAACAAAACATGATTCAGAAACAAGCTCCGTTATTGAAGAAAAAGGAGTGTATTCTAAATTACCATAAAACTTACTGGAAGCAAAGGGCTAAGACAAAACATATCAAGCTGGGGGATGCGAACTCGGGATACTTTCATAAGGTCGCAAGTGGGAGACGAAATCGAAAAATACTGAAACAAATTAGAACTATGGATGGTACGCAAATTGTTGGGATTGAGAGTATTCGAAATGAAATTCGACAAGATTTTAAGAGGCGGTATACAAAAGAACCAACAAGCCTACAGAACGCAAGTGAATTTATGAACCTAATTACCCCTGAAATCACAGAGCAAGATAATATGATGTTAGTAAAGCCAATTACAAACGAAGAGGTCAAGACTGCGGTACTGAGCCTGGGGTCGGACAAATCTCCTGGTCCTGATGGGATTACGGCAGAATTTTATAAAAGGTATTGGGATATTGTCGGCCCTTCTGTCATTAAAGCGGTGAAAAGCTTCTTTCACTCAGGTAAAATGCTAAAACAAATAAACCACACTTTTATAACCCTTATACCGAAAATAGAAAACCCAGAGTCAACGAACCACTACCGGCCAATTAGCCTTTGCTCTACTATTTACAAAATTATATCAAAAATCATCACGGAACGCCTAAAGAAAGTAATGGGCAAAATTACCCATCCACTCCAAGGAGCCTTTGTAGCAAATAGAGCCATCCAAGATAACGTCCTTATAGCTCACGAAATATTCCATTCCTTCAGAAACACAAAAGCCAAAGAAGGGTGGGTTGCAATTAAACTTGATATGGAAAAAGCATACGATAGAGTGGACTGGAACTACCTCTTAGAAGTCCTAAGTAAGTTTGCTTTTGATAAAAAATTTGTGGGATGGATCAGAGAATGCATAAGTACTGTATCGCTATCGGTGCTTGTGAACAATGGGCCCACAGACCCGTTTACACCTGAAAGAGGCCTTAGACAAGGCGATCCCTTATCACCCTTCCTGTTCGTGCTTGCGGCCGAAAGCCTAGCAAGAAAGCTACAATTAACAAGTGAAATAGACAAGAAGTCGATTGGCTTTCCTATTTCTAGAGGGGGAACTAGAATCCCCTTTCTCTCCTTTGCAGATGATATCATAATCTTTGCTAAAGCAACACAAGGCTCGTGCACCACGGTGAAAAAGATAATAGATGACTTCTGTAGCATATCCGGTCAAAGAGTAAACTATACGAAATCCGCATTTCAAACCTCCAAAAATATGAATGCTCAACAAAAAAGAAGTGTTCAGCAAACGTTAGGAATCCCAACAATGGCTAACATTGAAAAATATCTTGGATGCCCCATGATATGTGGAAAAGTCAATAAAGATACTTTCAAAGAATCTGTTGGCAAAGCACAACAACAACTTACAAAATGGAAAGCCAACTCGTTATCCCAAGAAGGAAGAACAACCTTAATCCGATCCAACCTAGCGACAAAACCAAACTACATAATGCAAAGTTTCATGCTCCCTACGTCCATCCATGACGAAATGGATAGAATTAATCGTGGGTTCTTCTGGAACAAAGACAGACAATATAAACCATTGATAGGGTGGGACAAAATATGTAAGCCAAAGGATAGAGGTGGACTTGGAATAAAGAAGACAGAGCATATGAACAAGGCACTGCAAATGAAGCTATTATGGAAAATATTAGCAGAACCGCATAACATCTGGGTAAAAGTTGTTAGGGAGAAATATCTCAAGAATGACAACCTTTTTACATATAAACCAAAGCAAAACACCTCATGGCAATGGAAAAAACTCATACAACTTAGGAACGACTTCAACAAAGGCTTAATATGGCAAATAGGGGATGGAAAAACGGTGAATTTTTGGTTTGACAGTTGGACCATCAAGGGCCCGCTATTTCCCCATGCTAAAAATCATTCAATGGTTAGTGAAACATCAAAAGTTGCAGAATGGATATCAGATGACAAGGTATGGAAGGAAGAAGAACTAAAACATGTCCTACCAGATGAGATTGTCGAACAAATCCTAGCAACCCCGATTCCAGATAACTACATACAAGATCGGCTATATTGGGCTCCAAGTAAAAATGGGTGGTTCTCCACAACCTCAGCGATTGAACTAATAACCAATAGAGGGGAACAAGCTCCAAGTCTAAACAATTGGATTTGGAAATTGGATATATACCCAAAAGTCAAGAATTTCCTATGGAAGATAGACAATAATGGTCTCCCCACTAAAGAGAGACTTCGTGAAAAGAATGTAGTAACGGTCGGAGGATGTATACTATGTGATTACACAACTGAAGATACCACTCATATACTTACTAAGTGTCCGTACATGACATACATTGTAAGTAAATTAAATCCTAATATTGCTCAGGTAATTAGTGGGGTTGACGTCTATAATAAAACACCAAGAACCCTCATCAATGAGATTTATCAAACTCTAGGAAAAAAAGAGTTTACAGAACTTGCAGTAATATGGTGGTGTGTTTGGCATCAACGAAACAAGCTAACATTTCAACAAAACCAATGCGAGGGCATTCCAGACTTAACTAGATATATTCGAACCCAAATTACTAATTGGGAAAAGGCTAGATTGTGGTCGGAAGATGAGGAGAATATAAAAGAGATCAAAACAAGAAAAACAAATAAACGAAAGATAACAACTAAGAGATGGAAGAAACCGACAGAAGGTTATGTGAAAATCAACGTTGATGCTTCTAGGCTAACAAATAATCAAGCAACGGGAGGATTAATAATAAGGAACCATCATGGCCATGTTATTGATATAAAGATGTATAGCTTTGGTAAAACATCGGCGATTAAAGCAGAAGCGTTGGCATTTCGAGAAGCAATACGAGAAGCTAAAAATAGGAAACTAGAAAAGGTTGAAATTGAAGGTGACAATCTGTAAGTCATAAATGCGGTTAAAGGCTTGTCTAAATGCCCGTGGGAGGTTGAGATTATAATCTCCGACATCCTTGTCTCCATCTATGGAGCCCGGGATATGTATATTAACCACACTCCTAGGGAGTGTAACGCTGTGGCCGATAAAATTGCTAGATTGGGCCATAGTCTCCCCACCGAGTTCATTAAGACTCATCCAGAACTGTTAGTTCTCATCCGAAAGGATGCTCTAGGACGCCCTCCGTAGGGAGTGCTTCCTAATTCTTACCTAATAAAAAAAAAAAAAAAAAAAAGTGTTCAATGTCAAATTATATTACTCCGTATAAGAAAACACTACACAGATGGACACACATAAATGAATATTTAAAGAAAAAAAACCTTTTAAAACAAAAAAACAAATTTACTATCTTTAGATATTACAATGGAAACGTATTTTATTTTTATAATTAGCTAGCAAGCACACGAAAAACTATTAAATTTTTATTTCAATTGTCGCATTTAATAGTATTACTTATATTTAAAATGATTTAATGCGTCAAATTTTGGGATCGGGCATGGCCATGGCCAAGCTTGGTCGGAGAAAAATCAAAATATATGTAAACTCTCGTGGATCATTGAAGTACACTTGCTCACTTGCAACACCTATAATTCACCTAACACGTGAAATTTGCATTACTTTATTTCAATAATAATTCAAGAGCTTTTTAAAATAAAATAAAATATTCAAGATACACGGTCAAATATGATTGTGAATTTGCGATCAATTAATATATGAAAATTTGTGGCAGAAATCACACATTGTTCAATTTCTTTTAATTTAATTTTTTGAAGATTGTACATATATTTTTTTTTCAGTTAAAAGTTCCTAAAATGTTGCAAGTCTTAATGTCAATTTTCACTTTTAAAAACATCGAATGTATTTATAATTAAGTTACTACTCCCTCGATTCGAATAAACTTGTCGTTTTAGTGTTTGTCTTGAAAATTAAGAAAATCGTTTGATTTGACTTAAATATTCTCAATTCAGGTTAATATCTTTCACCTTCTTTTATATAATTATGTAAATATTTTTAATCAGTATGTATATTATTGAAAAAAATAGATTAAAATAAGTCAAACGATAATTAGACAAGAAAATCAAGTTGGAATTATAAGTTTTTTTTTGGTGAATAAGGGAGAACAGGTTCCCAAGATTGAATTAAAAACACAAGCAAACTATGTGTTAAGGAGTCGGGCGAAGGCCCGAGAAGAGACAAAACGCACAAAGGCGGGTTCGACACAAAATGCACGCCAAACGGGAAATAAAAAGCAAACGAGGTGAGGTAGTCAGCAATGACATTCATTTCCCTGAAAGCATGATAAAACTGAATATTTCAATCCCGATTGAGGAAGCCTTGGTATTGATGGATCATGCTAAAAAGAGGGCGGCAAGGCGCGACAGACTTCTAGATAATATCGACCGCCATCTTCAAATCATTTTCAAGACAAACATCTCCAAAACCTTCACGCCAAGCGAGTTTCAGGCCATTCAAAAATTCCCGAAGCTCGGCCTTGAGAACCGAGCAACGAACAATATTACGGTTTTTCTTATGCTCTAAAGAGATAAGTTAGTTAAAAAATGTAATCAGTCGAATCTCTATGGACTTCTAATGCAACATATGTCACCTTCGGATATATCATCCACCTCCTCTCTTTGTAAACGCTAACTTATTGTTATATAAGGAAGTGATTATACTTGTAACTTGAGTTGACAAGACAAAGTTTTAAATTATGTTAGACTGCAGATTAATATACATACGAAAAAAGGTGGCTAGGTAGAGCTGATCACATGGGATGCCATTTGATGGTAAAAGTTGTGAAAATGCAATGTTTGTTTACCCACATACTCTACTAGAACAGGGCCGAAACAATTTAGGGCCCATTTGGTATTGATATCCTGATATCATATATCGGTATCGGGACATATCTCGTGTTTGACATGGAAGTATATGGATTCAGATATCGGTATCAGGTCATATCTAGTGTTTGGTATGGAGGTATATGAATATCTGGTCATATCCCTGATATCAAAACAAGCCGTTTTTTATGATATTTGATATACCCCAAATGAAAGAGGTATGAAGAATATGAGATATGAATGATATCCTATATCCGATACTGATACCGATATATCCGATATCGATATCTCATATCTGATATCGATACCAAACGAGTCCTTAATCTTTGGTATTGGTGTGTGCAACCAAGTTTAGTTTTGGGAAAATGCAATGTTTGTTTACTAGGCAAAACACAACCAAACTAGCGTGACAAAAGGTGTGCAAGTCTTACGTGCTTCCCAACCCCATTTCACTTTCTTTTGCGTTATTTTTGCCCATTTTAGCACTTTCTTTGTGAATACATTATTATCAACTAGATTCAATTTTCATAAGCAAAGGAGAAAGCGTAGCAAGTCACCCTACTTTTATATTTTGTAACTGCCCATTTTGAAATTAAACATTCTACTTTTATATTAAGAAAAATACGGAGTATCAATTAGGACAATGTTTATCATTTTTTTTTTTGTCAAAAATACAGAATTGCTTATCTTTTGAGATTGAGCAAATATCTTTTGTTACCAACTCTCCTTGATATGATATTTGGTCTCCTTGCTTTCGGCAATCCTCCTCTGTCATCTCTTAATTCTTTCATGAGTTTAAAAATGACTTTTTATTAGTTAATTGATAAAAGTATTAGCATAATTTGATCATTAGCAATGGCAATTGACAAAAGCCCAAATTTTTAGGTGGTAATACAAAAGAAAATAAACTAAAAAAGGTCATTCTCTAGTGAAAAATGGGCAGAAAATGACGATTTCTCTAATTAAAAATTTTTAAAAAAGAAGGAAAAGTATATGATAGGTACATTATAGTTTATAAACAAGAAAAGATAGCAAATTTACTGAGATCTCAATGAGCAAAATAAAAAGAGGGTTGCTTTATTTATTTTTATTATTATATTTTGTATGTGTTGTCCCTCCCAAAATCCCCATCTCATTCACTCTGATGATAAAGGGGCCATACACATCTCAATCTCCATGTTCACACAATCTTATTATTTGGATTTTGGAGAGGAAGGAGCTCTTTGAGATTCATTGGAGAGAAGAAGAGGACAAAACATGAGGAACAAGAAGCTTCCATTGCTTGTAGCTTGTTCTTGATCCTCGAGTTCTCACTTGGGTTTTCCCATTTCTCTGCACTTCCTCTTCTTCTGGGTTTTCGGAGCTTCTCCTCCATTCCTCCTGTTACATCCTTTACAACTATGTCTGCTTCTCCTCCTCCTTTGAGCTCACCGTTCTCTCCAACAATGGCGGCTTTTTCTCCAGGTACCCTCTCTCTCTCTTTATCCCCTTGTTTTTCCTTTCAATTGCTTCATGGGTTTTGTTCGTTTGTTGATTTTGAGTAATGGGTTTTGCTGATTTTGCCCAATTTTTCCATCTCTTGCTTCAATTGGTTCCGTTGTATTGAAGATTTGAAGGTCTTGTTCCAATTAGGGAAAATGGCCATGAGTTTTAATGGGTGTAGCACTGTATTTTTTCTCTGGAGCTTCAAATTCAAATTCAAATTCAAACTCTTCAGAAATTTTGCAAAGAGTTAGGACCGTTGCAAAAGTTTTAAATTTGGAGCAAATTTATGTTCTTGCCTCTTGTAATTAATGTACCTAAATTTAGTATTTTCAACTTTTCTTCTTCCTGATTTCCATTTATTTCCCCTTACAATCCTCCTCTATGCTACTACACTCAATCAGTCAACTTGTTTTCACTCTAATCAGCAGATTGCTGGTATTGGGGCTATATTTCAGGTTAATGAAACTGGGATCCAAATCTTTCTTCACTAATTTTGCTAGATTTTGTCACTTTCCCCCCTTTCTGAACAGGTCCCATGGACACCATAGGAGGACAAAAAAAGAATCATAGACTGATCCTTGCATTCATCATTGCTTCTGCTTCAGTGATTCTGCTCATTTTGTCTTTGCTGGCTTTGTGGATTTATCACAAGATCTCAAATAGACCCTATAAGAAAAAGAGCAAGAACTCAGGTTCAATCATTATCTTGTTTCAACTCAATGCATAAAGTTAGAATCTTTTTGTGCCTAAATAGTTACTGACAGTGATTTTCAAAATTCCTGAAGATGCTGTAAAAGGGTTTCCACCAATTCAGCCAAGAAAAGGTTTAAATTCGTCTTTGAAGGTGGATGGGAATAGAAGATTACTCTCTATTGATCACAAAACAATAGAAGCCGCCACAGGCAATTTCGACGAGTGCAATAAATTAGGCGTAGGTGGATTTGGATGTGTTTACAAGGCTAAACTTGAAGATAACTCTTATGTTGCTGTCAAGAAAGTAGATGGTGGAGGTCAAGATTCTCAATTGGAATTTGAGGTATCATAAACATTTGCATATTGTACATTTTACCAGTGAAGAATTGAACTGTTGTAGCTTGGGATATGTGTAAAATTGTCTAACACAATTCTAAAATAATCCGAGTGCAGAATGAGGTTAACTTGCTTTATAAGATTCAGCATCCAAATATAATTGCTATTCTCGGTCATTGCGTCCATGGGGACTCGAGATTTCTAGTGTATGAATTGATGGAGAATGGATCACTTGAGACACAACTGCATGGTAATTTTCATAAATTCAAGTGCTAAATTTAATTATTTTTTGTTAGATGGAGTGCAAATGAAGGAAAGCTAAATTCTTATCAAAATTTGCAGGACCATCTCGTGGATCAGCTCTAACATGGCATATTCGAATGAAGATTGCCCTTGATGTAGCAAGGTGACTTTAAAAAAACAATTGGCTTGATCATTTTTCAACTTTTCATTTGTATATTTAAGGGACTAAAATTTTTTTCTCGGGTTTTTTCTTCCAGAGGTGTAGAATATCTGCACGAGCATTGCAACCCGCCTGTGATTCATAGAGATCTGAAATCGTCCAATATTCTTCTGGATTCCAACTTCAATGCAAAGGTAAATTATTAATTAAAAACAAATTGATTGTACTTCTAATGTGTCTTATATATGCTAGTGCTGATAATTTAATTCATTTCAAGTATGGCTATTTGTCTGTTACCCTGGTTATCTGCCAATTCCCAACACTTTGTCTTTTGTCATTTTTTTCACAGCTTTCAGATTTTGGTCTGGCTATAATTGATGGATCTCAGAACAAGAATGACATTAAGCTTTCTGGCACTTTGGGATATGTCGCTCCCGAGTACCTTTTAGATGGTATGTAATCTAAACTTTGCCAATGTTTTTAAATAAAATGTTAGCAGAACAATTATAATGTTTTCGTTATTCCAAAATTCGGTAGTCACTGATGCTTCTAAATCCTTAAAGAATAAAGAATATCATATAACACTGTCATAAATCCTTGTATAGTGTTTATTCTACACTGTTATATTTAGTGTATTATCATGTCATTCTATTATTTATTTTTTATCTTTGCATATGGGTGCACATGTAGCATAGTTAGCAGTAGCTGGGATTAATCATGGTAGGTAGAAGCAAAATGATGCATTATTGCTGGATATATCCATTTCATTCAGCTAGTTGATTTGGTATGATTTCATATACAAAGTTAGCAATGTTTCAAGATTTTCATTTATGGGACTTGACTAGGACCATTTTCCCAGTATGGACCTTAAATCAAACAGAAATGAAAACTAAGCATCATTTTGGGATTGTACCATTCAGATCACTATTGCACACACGATAGTAGGTGGCGATGTTAATGCTAGGAACCTCTCTTTTTTTCCCCTAAAAAACTAAACAACAAATGCTGCCATTGATGATCTCCTTATCATCATACAGGAAAATTGACAGAGAAAAGTGACGTTTACGCCTTTGGAGTTGTACTTTTGGAACTTCTATTGGGAAGAAAGCCTGTGGAGAAACTATCACCTGTTCAATGTCAATCTATCGTCACATGGGTAAGTAAATTGTCGTTTATTACACGATTATCTGCTTAATCCCATTGAAGCATTCACTTGATGTTTTTCTTAAAATGCAGGCCATGCCACAACTGACTGATAGATCAAAGCTTCCACAAATTGTTGATCCTGCAATTCAAGACACCATGGACCTCAAGCATTTGTATCAAGTTAGTAATACACAAATAAATTCATTCACAAAAAAAACTTGCAAATTACAATTGTTAACAAAAAAAAGTTTTTATTGGTATTTTGTAGGTTGCTGCTGTGGCGGTTTTATGTGTACAACCCGAACCAAGTTACCGGCCCTTGATAACCGATGTTTTGCACTCTCTTATTCCTCTAATTCCAGTTGAACTTGGAGGCACATTGAGGGTTAGACAGAGTCTACCATCTGATGCGTCCACATTGAATGTGGAGCAGCAAATGGTGTAGGCGCCTGGATTGGATTCTCAAGCATACAAGCCACACTTGCACAGTTTTGAATGTGTTAAAAGGGCAGTAACAGTTTCATGTCACCTGTATGAATGGTGTCAATGTCTTCTCCCTATTATAGTCTTGCCTTTCATATCATGTGAAGTTGGTTCTACTGAGTGAAACTCTGTTCTTTTATCGGTTTGCTAACGGCATTGTAAATCTAGTAAACTTAGAGGCCATTTCAAATTTTAAGCTACATGTGGTGCATACTTGTGTTATAGACAGATTCAGCTGATTTGTTCATGTTTTGTAGCTTGGTCTGAATTGAAGATGCCTTCTTTGTATACTTAATTGGTTAAAATACCCAGAAAAGAAACTGAACTTTTGACACATTTTGGAACATAGTTACAAAGTCTAACAAAATGTTTTCATTTCAAGGTTCTTCTCCGAAAGTTCATCTCAAGGTTCCCTTGTGATCATGGGATAGAAAAATGGAATTTGTAAGTATATATACTAGTGTACATATGGATGTTGCATCAAAAAAAATGCATTTTATTGACAAGTACAATTTGTATTAGGGCATTGTTGTCACATTGATAATGTAATTAATGAGAGCACTGTATTGAAAGAAACAGAACAAGTGTGACAAATCCATTCTTCAAATAGAAGATAAGGTTCATATGATTCATGCTTCACAACTTTCTGATGACATATCAAGAACAGATCAACAAGATTAGGTATCATTGAAGCACACCAAACTGAATATAATACAGATGAACCACAATATAGAAGCCTGGACAATGATTACAAATTACAAACGGACAATCAGAATTTGACAATTTGTATCAGCATAACTCCATAAGAAAATGAGATCCATGGGATCCCAACTCCAATCTGAAGCATCGCCAAAGAATACTTTCCTACCAAATGCAATACTCTTCCACTGAATAAAAAGAGCCAGAATGTGACCGAACTAAGAAAATATTGTAGCAACTGAAATTACCATTTATTAACCACCTATATTGATCCTAGAATCTAAAAGCATAACAAAATGTGCTTTGTGAAGTATGAGAGAAAGCACCATTTGAATGAAATCACAACACAAATGTCACCTTCCATATCACATTCATGAAGCAATAAGAGCCAACTAAAGAAAACAGTAGAAGCAATTTCTCATATGCCAAACTTTAGTTAAGACTCAATTCATATAACAAAAACAGCACTACTCCAAAATCAAACAGCTCTAAAGAGCTCCATTAACAAATCCTTTCTTCAAGAGAAGATAAGGATCATGTGATTCATGCTTGATGTATCATGAACACAACAAGATATCATTGCAAGACACCAAACTGAATTTAAGATGAATCGCAATATAGTGCCTAGACAATGAAAAGAAATTGCAAACGGACAATCGGAATTGGACAATTAGTATCAGCATAACTCCATAAGAATATGAGATCCATTGATCCCTAAATTCCAATCTGAAGCATCACCAAAGAATCAACCCCATACTCAACTTCCCTACCAAATGTGTATACTCTTCAACAGAATAAAAAGAGCTAGAATGTGAAGTTGTAGCAACTGAAATTACCATTTATTAACTTAAATCGATCCTGGAATCTAAAAGCATAACAAAATGTGCATTGTTAAGTATGAGAGAAAGCACCAACTGAATGAAATCACTACACAAATGTCACCTGCCATATCACATTCATGAAGCAATAAGAACCAAGTAAAGAAAGAGGTGGAAACAACTTCTCATATGGCAAACTTTAGTTAAGACTCAAATGCAAATAAGAAAAACAGTACTGATCCAAAATCAAACAGCTAAAATGAGCTCCAGTAACAGAGATTGCTCCAAATCAAATCTACAAAACCCCAAACGGCTGTCTCAATACAAAACTCAAACTAATTCGAAACTAATTCAAAGCAAATAGCATGTAGAAAATCCGCAGATAGAGCTTAGAATCCGAGCTTGGTGCGGCGCCAGTGCCTGCGCTTCGCATTATACCTAAAATTCCAAAACAACAAACCGCAAATTCCATTCAATCTACAATCCTACATCTCTTCAAATTCAAAATCAAAGATGCAATAGGCAAGAGTATAATAAACACCTGATGGTATTGTCGGTTCGCATACGGATCCAGTAAGGGATGGGGCGGTTCTGGCGCATCTTCTTCCCCAGCTTCTTCTTGATCATGAAGGACTTGTGCGACGGCTGCCATTAAAGCAAGGAAATTTCAAAACAGAATGATCCGATTGAATCGTATGAGGGAACGAGGGAGAGAATAGAACAGAGTTGTACCATTTTGGAATTCGGAACTTCGCGGATCGGCGACCAGTGTGTTCCAGGGAGGAGGAGGAAGAAGTAGGCGTGAACAAGCGAATCAAAACCCTAGAACGGACGTGTCGTGATTTATTAGTGGTGAGAATTAAATGGGCCCAATTATTTTTGGGCTTCCTAAGTCAAATGGGCCGAGTGAGTTGAAATTTATAAGTTTGGCCCATAATCTCTTCTACGTTTTGGTCTTAAGTTATACCGGTATTTATATTTTGTTGTGATCAACTCATATAGTCATATGCAATAGTCAAGTTTTGGAAGTCTTAGACAAGCTTTGATTATTTATTTAATTGATGATTATTGATTAGTTTTGTTTTATATATGACAAATATAATAAGTACAAATTCATGTTAGTGTACCCAATGTTTGTATAACCCGAATTCTTGAATCAGAAATTTGGCTTCCTCCAATGCAACCTTGATAGTTTTTTGCTGGTTTTAATCTGAAAATCGAGTTATTTGGTTTGGTGTAATTTAATTATAGATGAGTTCGATATACAGCCGCTTTGTGATCAACCAAAGTATGAAAGGTTGAGACTATGGGTGCTTATTTGTGATTCAAATAAAAAGACGAATTGATGGATAGAAGTATAGAACCAAGTAAGAATGCATTTGGATTACACCAAATAATTCATGATCTTATATAGAGTTAATATAACTTAATACACGATAATATTTTATTTGGTGAGATTCAAACTCAAAACTTTTTTCGGCTTGGTTCCAGTTTTTTTTTTTTTTGGTTTATAGTCTTTTTATTTGCAAAAACTATGAGATTTTTTTATAAAAATAATCAATTTGGCTCAAAATCAAACCGAATCAAGTATATTTAATTCAGTTTTTGATAAACCGAAATTCAGTGTTGGTTCTCGATTCAACCTGGTTAGATTTTGAAATGGCGAATAGCCCAAGTCATAACACAACTAGAAAGCACAAAAATACAAGCACAGGCATGCTAATAGAAGACATTTTGTCCTCTTTTTTTTATGCCTTTCGTTGTTTAAGCAAATCGAAGTCTCTTAATTCCCCCTACATATCCCACGCTATGCGGAGAATAGAAAGCTGTAAAAAGTAAACAACATTATCTAATTCACTACATAAATCATTATCATCAAAGTCCTAAACGAAACCGCGTGGAGTGTTTTGACATTTCTGTACTTCATTTCAATAGGCCAACATGCTAGTGTATACATGTATACTTGTATTCATGTTGTAATCTTTTTTTAGTTTCATCAACCAACTATAACTTATTTCGTCTTATTACTTGGTTTCAACTCTGAGTTATTATTTTTTTTTGTGAGTATAGCTAACGACTAGGGTTTTAGTTTTAAAGCTGAAGTTTTGTGAAATGTTACTCTTTATCAATTCAATCACCATATTCTGTTTCAACCAATTTCATTTTATTTTACGTCGATTGTGTTTCTACTTGTTCTGTGCATGCTTTTACCATATTTGAAAAATTATATATATATATATACTCCGTATAAATTAGTCCATACCATTATTTTTATGTGCAAATTAAGATAATTACAGCCACAGTAAATTCTCATTAAGATATTTCATACCGTTTTTCATTCTTCCAAGTTCCAATGACCTAACCTACGAAATTTAAAAAGGGGAAAAATCAATGAAGAAATGGATGATAGAAGAAGCACATGGGCTAAGAATTTTTCTATCTATGAAGACAAAGAGGAGT
The DNA here is from genome assembly GCA_964016875.1 of Fallopia convolvulus. Classification (NCBI taxonomy): domain Eukaryota; kingdom Viridiplantae; phylum Streptophyta; class Magnoliopsida; order Caryophyllales; family Polygonaceae; genus Fallopia; species Fallopia convolvulus. The sequence continues at coordinate 41,845,198 of OZ024737.1, forward strand.
ACCGATAGCTGCAAAAACAAAACAAAAAGTTATATAATCTACTAATCCCTGATTGCATATTGAATAGTAAATAACTTCATGGTGATGCATTATCTTATTTTATTTCTATAAGGAAAGAATTCGATATATCAAGAGGCCGAATAAATTTGATAGTCGGACATACCAATATGATAAACATACAATTCTCACAAGTATACAATCTAAAAAGAAAATACAAACTTGAAAAAAAAATACAAACGTACACGACAAAAAACGAGTGTCAGAACCGGAACTTGAGAGCCGCCGGAAGGGTAAACAGTACGCAACACCATGAGGAGCAATTAAGAAAAAAAAACACAAGACAAAATCTTGGAGAATGACTGTGGACACCTCATATTTAATTAGACACACTTAAAAAGTCTTTAGACATTGATCACACATCCATAAATTTTACAAACCATTATCGTCAAACCTTCGGACATAAAATGCTTACAAAAACGCAATTAATGTAAATCTCAAACGCCAAACCATTACCTTATCTTATTGTTGGCATCTCATAAAATTGCAAATAAAATAAAAATCTTTTTTATGATTAGAATTTTTTAGAGAAAGAGAAGGCCGTGAGGAGCGCCGTGACAAGGTAGACCGCGTCACAGGAAATCCAAGTTGTTCTCATCTCGGCCCATGTTAGATTGTTTGGGCCCTACCCCCACGCGCTTGGGCCCACCTTCTACTTGCAAAAAACATCGCAATATGTTTTTCCACGACGTTAAATGCCGATTTGTGTGCGCATTTACAATTTTATATTTCACACTCGGATATGTACGGGTTTGAAACTAACACAAGAAAATAACATATAATGTGGGCGGATTTTAAACCCGTACAAATAAAACAACTAAATTATGGCCGGATTTCAAACCCGTAAAAAAAGCAATTAAAATTATGGGTGGATCCTAAATCCGCACAAACTAGAGCGCACATCCAACAAAATAGAGTGCACAAAATCTTACCGTGAATTATTGGTAATATGTTAAAAAAAAATATTTTTTATAATAGAGAATACCTTCAAAAAATTCAAGTAACACTAGATGGATAAATGATTATTTCGAAGGCATAGAATGAGATTATGAGTGTCCCATATCTAAAAAGATTTTTTTTAAAAATATAAAAGGTAGAAAAAATTACACGTATTTTAAAATATTTAAATTATAATTTTGAAGTAAAATAATATTTTAGGAGTAGATTAGAACAAGGCCTTAGGTTAAGGTATTATTCTTACGTCCTAAAAACATAAGATAGAAAAAATGATAAATAAAATTCAACTTAAACTTGACTTTGTAATGAGCAGTCTGGAGCTTTCTTCCATGATCCTCGATTGAATGCTGCCTAGCACAGTTGCGTTTTTGTGTACGCTGGTTTTGTTTCAACTATGGATTTTTAAATTTTGTCGAATGTGATTTTGACGATTTTTTGGGATACAATAGGCCTTTTTTTTAAACCACAGTTGAACCAGAGCTTACAACAATTTCAATTTCAATCTGCCAGTTGTTGCGGCCTTGCGCGGGGGCGACAAGTTCGCGCGGTTTTTCCTAATTAAACTTCATTAGAGGTATACACAATAAAATAATTATCTGATTGACCAAAACCTTTATTTTATTTGATTTTTCTAACCTATGTCCTTAGTTTTAAAAAAAAAACATTTTGTTGTGTTTTAACAATTTTGGTTTAAATGATTTTTCAATAGAGTTCATTAGTTTTCTTTTAGGATTTTAGTTTCTAATAATAGCATACTTAACCTATGTCCTTATAACATAAGATATAAAAATCGTATTTTAATTATAGCATGTGGATTAGTGGGCCTCCCACTGGGGACCCGCACGACAGGCTAGAAAACTAGAGAGCAGTAGGAGTATATAGATAAAGAGTAAAATATTTTTTTTTTCTAATTAAAAAAGAGTAAAATGCTTTTAGGGACGTTAATTTGAACATATAATTTTGTACTCCCTCGTTCCCTCCGTTCATAATACAAGGGATATTTTCTTTGTAAATGTACCTTGTATTATGGGACGGAGGGAGTAGTAGTTTGTACGTGCTAGTCGGTTGGTGTATTGTCTTGATGACCGAATTTGCTAGCTAGTCTACAAATAGAATTAGAGTTCGTTTGGTATTTGGTAAGGAAATGAAATAGTTGAAAATATGTATTTAGTTATTATATAAGATCATAAATTATTTCCCTAATTAAATTGATTTTAAAGTAAAATCTCATATATTTGTATGACAAAAAATTTGACACTTGCTTGGGCTCGTCTTTCTCGTAACACAAAGTTAGTTCATTAATGTGCTTTTTTTGATCAATTTCGATCGAAAAAAGCCCATCAATTTCGATCACCCAAAAACGTTGAATCCTATATTGGCGCATATATACCAGATTACTTGGTAGCTAAGGTACAACATGTGTATACTAGTGGACAAAATTAAGGCCAAAAAAATGAAGAATAAAAAAAAATGCACGTGGGAAGGACCAATATGAATGAAATCCAAATGCATATTCATTGAATGATGACACTAAAGTCGGGTTTAAATCCAAAGTTTGTGATCAAAATCACACATGGCCATGTTACATGTAACAATCCTCCATTCCCTTCATCAATGATGGTCTTCTACTAATGAAACATGGCAAACTTGATGACATAATTTATATGCTTCCTATTTTATAAAAATCACATTTCCATCCTATCTATCTCGATCATGCACGTTCATCATATCTATTCGAATTTGATAGTTTTTCGTTGATACATACTCAGTTTTAACTTATATTCCATCTAATTGACTAGGTTGGACCCTATTTCGAGAATTGACTTGGTCATATGTGTAACGTGCATTGCTAGTGTTACTAGTGTACAAGTGCAATGTCCAAACATGCACAAAAAGGACTTGGATTTGGAAAATAGGAGTATGTCGACTAACTTAATTTCTTCTCTTTCCTTGGAATGGAATGGGGCACTCTACCACGTGGCCGGGTAGAAGTGGCATAAAGAAATGACCTTCTCTTTGATCATGGCCGGTCTCTAACTTTGATTTTGGATGATTAGGATCGAGTAAGTTAATTGATTGGTTGATTATATGTATACCAAACTTATACGTAGATTTTTCTCTGGTTAAAGAGAGGTGACATTATCTATCCTATCAAGAGGGAATTTTATTAAATAGAAAAAGAGGTTATCTAATGACTAAACGGTGGATATATAACTTGAACTCCTAACCTCATCAACAAGAAAAGAAAAAGCACCCTCAGGTTAGTCCAGTATTGTAAAAAATTTCTAGTGTTTAGACGGTCTCCTACACGGGCTGAAAGGCTAGGCATGCTAGCACCTTTTAGTGTCTAGACAGGTATGTCACTATGTCAATATTGTTGTTGTTATAAAAACAAGTTTGTTTTACCTAATTAACCCTATGTAGGTGAAACTGTAATCGTAATTAGTTAAATCAATAATGCTTGATAGTGCCATTTATGGTAATTTTTCAGGTCTTGCTTACGGTAGGTTAACTTGCCAATCGTTCCCCCTAATTAATCGTTTACCATCCGTACATTAAAGCAATTAGTTGATCATGGTAAAATTTTCGGTTAGCCTATGAATAGGTTAGGGATTTTTCGAGGCCATTAGATGTGATATTTTCCTAATCCAGATTGAAGACGATAATTTGCAGCTGATATGGTCAAGGTCATTCTTGGTGACTGACGCTGTCCGTGGGAGATTGAGTTGTTGCATTTAGACATCATTACTTGCTTGCCCGATTTCAGGATTGGAGTATTTCTCATGTATTTCGTGAGAGCAATTTTGTGGTGGTCTACATTGCTAGATCATTCAGACGTGTCTCCTCCGTCCCACTTACAGATGACTTGGGTTTGCTTATCCTCATCTGTCAGGATGCTCTAGGGCGGTCACTAGCTTGTTAGTGGCTACCCTAATCACTTTCTTTATAAAAAAAGATGTATGCTAATTATTTTTGTCCAAGAATCTTTCCCCTCTATGTCTCGATATTGATTTTTTCAATTAAATAATTGCTATATTAACATAAGAAGAAAAAGCAAACAATAGAAACCATTTGCCATGTACAAAATGTTTTTGTTTTTTAATAGGTTAGGACTTTTTAAACGATGAATTAATGGTTTTTCTAATCTATATCTAAAAACTGATAACATATATATTTTGAATTTGTATTCATTTATTCTATAAAATTTTGTCTTTTGATGTACACTCCTCTATGGGAAACTCTTTTAATAATTAATTAATAAATTTATTTGTAGGAGCTCATGCTCCGTTTCGAGACAAAAAAAAATTAATTATTTTTTAATAGGATTTTATTGGAACTATGTCCACATATTTTTTTACGTTTTCACTTACATAACTTTTTCTTAACTAATGTAACATATAACACGTCTTGTCTTTTTTTTTGGTAGAAGGAGAGACGACACTCTCCGTCCCCTCAAGGAAGCGTTTTATTAATAGGAAAAAACATTAAACATCTCGGCTATTTAGAAGATGTAATTTTAGTGGAGTTGCAAAAAAAATAAAAATTAATGGATAGAATTTGACAGTTGAGATTAAACCTTTTATTTTATATCAACCTATTATTATTTAAAATTATTTTATCTAAAATTAACTAATTTGGTATAGAATTTAGAACTTTATTCAAATAATTTCTAATAAAATTCACTTTGCACCATTGAGAATTTTACTAATTTGATATTTTATCCTCTAATTTCCCTATTTAAAACATCGATCTTTCTAAACCTATGAAGGGCATAGGATAAGTTTTTCGGTTTTAGAAACTAAAACCCTAAAAAAGAAACGAATAAACCCGTCCTAAAAAGATTTTAATTTCTAAATAAATAAATATACCAAATATTTCTAAAATAAGATACTTAACCTATGCCCTTGGGGCATAGGTTAGAAAATCCGTTTTAACATATCCATTTTTTTTTGTCATTACAAAGGCACTTAGGACACTATAATGAGGGGCCGGAAATTAAAACTCACGGCAGATATTATCACTATTAGTTAAACTAGCGAGTCTTTTTGTCCTTGATATATATATATATATATATATATATATATATATATATATATATATATATATATATATATATATATATATAATAGATTCCAATCATACATCATATGAGATTTCTATTCTATATTAAGAAAATGCATTTTTTCCTCTTATTTGAGAAAAATACAATAATTAAAAGAGATGATTTGAGCTAAGCCGACCATTTTGTTGTTTTGATCGAACAAAATTATACATGTTCATGTGAAGTATATATAGTAATACTTGACCCCTCAATAAAAACAAACCAAATTCATAAAATATGCATGTTAGCTGAACTTAGTCATCTCCCTTAAATTTATAATATTTCTACTAAACCTCTAAAAAAATCCATAATCCATCAAGCCACAAAGACAACTGGTAATTAGTAGTAATTGTGTATCATCAACATGGACCATAACGTGGGACCCAGCTCTATTTTTCTCCCTCCCAATTGTGTGGGACCCGCTACCAAATATGTTGTGCTTGCCAGTGGTAGGCCTAATAAGAGAGATGGGCCCCCACCAAAAACCTCAACTACATAAACCCTCCAAAGCCCAAAACAGAGAGACCCCTCTTTCTCTTCCCCACCACAAGCAACCATCAATTACCAAAAAAAACACAATAATTCTTTCTGCTTCAAATTCTACCCTCCATCATTTTCACACACACACTTTTGTAGCAAAAGCTTCAGTTTTGCAATGGCGAGGCCTCAGCAACGGTATCGCGGCGTTAGACAAAGGCATTGGGGCTCTTGGGTCTCTGAAATCCGTCACCCTCTCTTGTAAGTTATTGATATTTTTGCAAGTAATTTTGTAACGGAATTTAATGACCATTATTGTAACGAAAATGTGCGTGGGATTTATGTAATGTAGGAAGACGAGGATTTGGCTGGGCACGTTCGAGACGGCGGAGGACGCGGCGAGGGCGTACGACGAGGCCGCGAGGCTCATGTGCGGGCCACGTGCGCGCACAAACTTCCCTTATAACCCCAATACGACGCCGTCTTCATCTTCAAAGCTACTTTCCGCTACATTAACGGCCAAGCTCCACCGTTGCTATATGGCCTCATTACAAATGACCAAAAACGTTTCTTCACAGGCGCCGCCCACGCAGCCGCCGTATCCGGCGGCGGCCACCGGCGCCGGCGGGAGCTCCGGCCATGGTTCGGTTTCCGGTGAGACGGCGATGAGGTGGTCGGCGCAGGAGTATTACTATCAGCCGGCGATGGAGCAGGCGGGGCGCTGGGCGGCGCCGGAGATGGACCACCGGTATAGCCAACAGCAGGATGAGGAGTTCAAGACGTTGGAGGATGATCATATTGAGCAGATGATTCAGGAATTGATGGATTATAGTGGGTCAGATTCAATCTCTTTCAATTAAAGATTTTTCAAAATTAATTAGTGAGATTTTAAAATTGAAATTGCCGTTGATTTTTACCACCATTAATAGTTCTATATTATTACTTCTATCAATTTTTCTAAGCAATATGCTTAGAAATTAGTTTTCATCCTTTTTTATGTATAGTAAGGTACCTATCATGTGTACGTCTGTAACATGATCAGTGTAATTCTCTTCCTTAAATTGTTCAATTTAAGTGAAGTTTCTTCTTTTATAAATCTTGGTAATTTTTTTACTGAGAAGTAATTTTTTTATCATACAATTCTTTTTGCTTTTGTTTACAAAATATAAAGTACACGATTGAAGGAAGAAGTAAAATAGATATGTAAACCTGAACACATGTAAACATTATAACTGTCGGTTTAATAATGATAATATCTGAATTATTTTCTTTTTGTACCATAAGAGGTTATCAATATATAAGGATTTGAAATACCCATTTCAAGTGTGGCAAATTTCTACAAGTAGGTGCTAGTCAAAGTCATAGGTTAAGTATATTTAGGGTTATGGTCTGTCAAATTTTAGTAATCAATGTTTTTAATTATCTTGTATTATCAGTGAATTTTTGTATCTATCTGTACCTAATTAATTAGTCCCATCAGTTTCTATAGTTTCTTGGACAAAATTATTACGGGATTCACCAATAAGTTATTAAATCACTAACACAAAAATTTCAAATTTAAACTAATCCAACCTTATCGTCAATGAAATTTTGGATAGTTTGAATATTTGCCAATCCGGGACAAAATAACAGGATTCTCAAATAAAAATTGGCTACTAGCTAGCTAGCTAGCTAGCAACTTACCTAATGCTATTTTTTTACGAATAAGACATCTAATTTTTAGCATTTAGTAAAATGAAGAGGTAAAAGAGTAAAATCACTTATGTATTATCAAATTTTAAAATTTCAGTAAAAGATGATCACAAATTTATTAATATTGCAGAAAATAGAAAATTTGATTAGAAAACTATAGTTTCTTAATTTCGCCATAATATTAATCCATATCCATTTTTATGATAACATATCTCTCAAGAATGTAATTCTGTGGCAAATTTGATTGCGAAGCTACACCACGATTGTAGTATCAATCAGATTCTCAACCATTGAAAGGTCCTAACCCTCATCCATAAGGATGCCCTAATCAACCTAATTTTTACCTATTAAAAAAATCCATTTTTATGATGACGGTATAAGTGGAAAAAACACATCTTATTCTTTATTTTTATTTTTGAAATTCATTAGCTTATGTGCCTTGAATCTATCATTGATCAATACTTACTAGGATTTTGGGCCGGGGGTAGCATCCCACGATAGTGGTGTCGGTCAACGAATCGGTGTCTAATGGTAGTGTATTTTGTTGTGGGTCCATTGAGATATGTTTAGGCCTACGATCCATAATCTAAATTAGGATTTCAAGAGTCTCCATATATAATCTTGAAACACTTCATAATTGTATTCCAAAATCAGTGTTACCTCCTAATAAAATAGATATTCTTCTTTTTTTGGACGTAGTCAACATAATATTAGTGAATGTAAGTTTATTGTTTGTTCTATTAAATCTTTTCACATCCATTCTAACAGGCTACATAGTGATTTTAAATCATAATGTTGCTACCATCTATCCATTTCACAGATTTAAAACATAACTATTTTCACTAAAATATCCACAAGATAATGTAGTAAAATGGTAGACATTGTTTGACTTTTATATATGGGGTGCAAGTGTAGAACTGTAAAAGGCACTCGAAAGGCAAGCATGAAGCCTAAAAGTTGCCCTTCACTGTTGCTATCCCAAAAACAAAGAAAAGTGGTTGTCTGCAAACTAAGGTTTTGTTTCACTTTTAGGTAGATAGGGGTTTTTGGGTGAAAAGTGATTTTTAGTGTCTCAAAAAACGTAAAAAGTAGAGAGAGTTGCACGAATTTCAAGAATATTAAAAGTAATTTTTGGGTAAAAAGAGTTTTTGTATGTAAAGTGAAACAAGGCCTAAAAAATGTACCCGATAAGATCAGACTTAGCTTGGCTTGTAAGGGAAATTAAATAACGGTCATATACATTGACACGTACCATATATAGCTTTTGCTCATCATAATATGGATTATTTGGATTTATTTTCTGAAAAAATAATTGACAGAATTTAAGATGATAATAGCTCCTCAAATAAGAAAATTAAAGAAAGGAGAGGGAGAGAGAGGGTTTTATAATATTCCTAATATTTGGTATGCGTTTATTTATGAAAGCTAATATGAAAAAGTGGTTGATAAATAAGCTTTTTAAAAAAGTATTCAGATAACAAATTTAAATGAAAATTATGAAAGTTTATGTTGGCAGATATTTAGAATGAAAAATAATGTTGTCTATGAAATACGGAGTATTATGAAACTTATAATAATCTGAAAATAGAATATTTATTAAGTCTATTTTAGAAATGTTATGTGTTTCATATCAATATATCATGATTTGGGGATTGATGATGATTTTATTCCAACTTCTAAGCATCTCTAGCTACTTGTGTAAATATAGAGTGGGGCCTAATGAGATATTATCTTAGATCGAACATGAAAGCATATTGAAGGATATTCATAATCCTAGCATGGTTTTTAAATTTAAGCAATTACAATGCTAAAGATTATCTCCTGGTGTTTTATTCATTGTATCGATGATAATATCCAAGGTTTCAAATCCTTGATCTACATGTGAATATAGACAAATTAAATTTGTTGTTCAAAATTTGAGATTTTTATTTAAATCCGTAATATTATTGTTAAATTTCGGTGGGTCATTATAATGTTGAGGGTTTATATGTTCGTTCATACATATATATGTGTTAGGCTTGATATATAAGTCCATGAGACTCTATCTTTAAACCAATTGACTATAGAAATAGTAACATAAGTGTTTATATGTTAGACATTATTCTTTCGAATGTTCAATGTGAGAAACTTTTCTTCCACACTAGCTTATCCGACCTTATGAATATGATCGAGCAGCTTGTCCAATAAAGGAGCTACCAATCCAAATATGGCAGTTCACGGGCCTTGAGAGATATGCATTGCCACAATTCGTGGATCGTCTTCTCTACATCTACATTGTCATCTTATCAACGACATCACCGATAAAACTCTCTTTACTGCTTCACCGCCAGTCTTTCTCACTCCAATTATACCCCTTCATTGCTTCATCAACCACTCTGCCAGTCTTTTTCACTCCATTCATTGTCCATTCTCAGCGTCACCGCGGATCAATGCTTCTTTTTATCAACTTTAGAATTTTATAAACTATTGTAATTCAACAATTCGGGGGTGGAGAGTCACCTGACTCACTGACAAGTGACAAGTGAGTCAGATGTGAGAGAAATTTTTACAATGATGGATCGGTCGGATGAGCTATTTTTATTTATGGGTCGGATCGTGGAAGGATTTCACTCACCTATAACACCATAACCTAATCCATGACGAAACCTACACCCGATTTTAATTTATTGACCCACCCAATTTTATTTTATAGTGTGTTCATTTCAATCCGAGTATAATATCAAAATAATATAACTGGTCAAAATGAATTGAAATGATCCTAGTATATATGGTTCTATACTTCTATTGAACCTAATCTTAATACACAAGTGTGAGTCTTCATTTCAGGAGCACATTACGTAGGCATATAAAAGAGGAAGTTTGTGGCGCCCATGAGAGAATTGACCAGACCATAATTTTATCAATTGTGAATTTGGGCAGATCTGATTGAACCACATACGCCAATTACGGATTGAATTGATCGAAGACGGAGATCGATCTGCCGACTCTAGCTGATTTTTGCCCGATAATTACAAACTCGAATGATAGATGGATTAATTGTATGGATATCGAGTCCGACATAAAATCAATTGAAATATACGATTGATCGAGGGAATCAAACAAAGAAAATAACAGATTAAAAAGTTTTTTTTTTTTGGTAGAACAGATTAAAAAGTTTTTTTGATTAGAAAAAAATGGATATACAAGACAACCCCTTGAGAAATTAAAAGAGAGAAAAAAATTTACAGACAGAACAAACATGGAAATAATATATAAACCCTACCTAGTACAAACATGAAAATAATATATAAAACCCTATAATAATAGATATTGGTTCGGTTCTATTGGAACTGGAAAACTGGCCCATTTAGAAATTATCATCGAAACCGGATGGAATTGTCGTTTTCGCAAACATTCTGTCACTTTCTCCTAGATGAAATCGTGGTCGCGATTCTTCGGGCCGCAGTCGAGTTTTCGGCTAAATAGTTTTTTTTATTATTGGCGGTTCTGAAACCAAGAGAAATCGGTCAGAATTGAAACCGTGAAACTAGCCAGGCTCCAATAAAACTGCCGATTCAGAAACCGAACCTAAGTCTACTTCAAGTCTTCAACCTATATCCTCCAGTTGTCAACTTTAAAAAGGCAAAAATAGAGCAGTCAAAAACAATCATGGTGTGTCAATCATGGGCTGAATGTGGAATCTCATGTCCAAAATTGTTGTGAGAAGACAAGATAATCATTATATATCAAGAAAATCTTCACCACCCTTCTTTTTTGTCGATCTTTAATCTTCTTTTAATAGTAATAATTTAACCTTAATTTTATCTCTATGTTTAATTTCTTATATACAGGATGTTACAACGTACTTATAAAGATGATACATGCTTTTGAAAAGAACGCAATGGAATATGAATATTACACGTAAATCCAGAATTGTAAGACGAGAGACATGGAACGTAAAATGCATCATAAACTTGCTTATTACGCCTACGTACACTACTATACGATATGAAATCTTGTTCCAATAGAGTTGATAAAAAAAACTCTATAGATAAAATTTGAACAATTTTAATCGTTAAATAAAAAATCAACGAATATGATTAGATTCTTCTCTTTCTATATTAACTTATTATTTTTTCTTTTTAGTTATTTTACTTAGTCCAACGTTTATTAATTTACTATAGGATTTTACAATTTCACTCATAAAATTTCTCATAAACTCCATGAAAATATAAGGCCCATACATATATATGTATCATATATTAACTAGAGTCGTGTTATGACCTCAGACAATTTCAACTAATTACTACTAATTTGTATATTTGTGAAGCATATATGCTATTTTATTTTATTTTTGTTTTTGCATTGGATCACGTACGTGAGACTCACATATACAAAACTCCAAGAGAAGATAGAGGAGGAGACAGCATATATGTGATATATCAAGCCGACAAACTTTTTGTTTGGACTTCAAGTGTAAAGAAGGCATAGTGATCTACCTGAGAATAAAAACACCAAAAGTGCTTAATTAATTGACAAGCTTAAATTCACTGCCTAATTGAATAAGTATTAGAGACATGTTGGACATGATCGCACATATGCGGATAGACTTAGTATATAAGTGTATGGGGTTTTATCCTAAAATCAATTAGGAAGGAGTAACTCAATGATAATCTACTAATTAAGTTGGTTTTTCTTTAGATTTTAGATGTAGAATAGGTTTTATTCTCAACACATCCTCTCAAGTGTAATTGGATTAGTCAGTTGACACTTGGATATAGATAATGAAAGGAAGGTCGATAATAGGCCTAGGACCAGGGATGACGGAACATATGTAATGGCACAAGGGCAACTAATGCGGCAACACAAAGGCGATCGAGAATTAGGTTTTATGTAACTTTTGTAGCAGCACAAAGGGCGACCGGAAACCAAACTCTGATACCTATGAAAAATTATCAAGGACGTGTTGGATACGAACGCGCATGCTCGGATGAGGCTAGCACATAAGCCCATGAAATTTTATCATAAAACCAATTGATAATAGCATATTTATATGAATAGGTTGATTTCTCTTTAGATTTCAAATGTGCGATAAGTTTTATTCTCAACATAGTAGATTAGTACAGATAGATCGAAAACAATCTTGTGATAAATATTGAAGAGTAATATTGAGTGATACAATTAAGTAAATCACATAGGAGTCTTCCTGGTATGTTAGGGTTCAATTATAAAATTCCACTTTGAAAAATTGGAGATAGAAAGCAAGTATATAAGATTATGATTTATACTCTTTTTTACTGGCAATTGAAATTTAGGATAAAACATATAAAGCTTGTATATATACTCAGGGGGCAGAGCTATGAATTAGGCCGAGAAAGAGTTAAATATATAAAATACGAATTAACACTAGACAGATCCATAAATAAAACATGGATCATATTAATTTATGACTTCATCCATCAACAAATCCAACAATTAAATATCAACAATTGCAATTGAATATGATAAATAACGGAAGGAGGATTATATTAGAAATACTGTTATTTATTCAATAATTATCCTCTCATTAGGATTATTGTTAGCAGTATTTATTTTATTGTTATCAATAACTTTATGGTTAAAGATACTAGGGTTAGTTATTAGTCTCAAGATTTACATAACTATTCCTGTATAAATAAACCCTTTAGATTTTTTTTCAATTTTTTTCAAAATTCCAGTGGGTGGCACCATTGGTTTTTCTAATGTAAATATGTTGTTTTTAGAAACTATAGCCCTGAGAGTAAGTAAATAAAACCTACACAAAATTTTAATCGAACTAAATAAATATAATTTAATAAAATATTTTTATTTTAAGGTTTTTTAACATGAGCTCATTAGAAAAATTATTATATATAGTTTTTCCTTTTTTGCAGTTATATATGTGCATATTGTAAAATTTGTTTTCTGATATTGATTTTAGGTTTTAGGTAAGCCAGTGGGCCGAGGAGTTATTATTGAAATGTGCCGTTGAACTAGAATGTGCTATTTGTATGAAAAAATAGGTTTTGGATTGTTATCAAAAGCTTGTCCTTCAAATCTTCAAAAAAAAAACACTACATATTTGTTTTTACATGATAAAAACCCATGCCTTCCCATGTGAGTGCATGTGCATGCATGTTCAACATTCACATTGTCTTATCCAAAATAATTTTTGCTATCTTCTCCTCGTTTGGTTAAGAACATGTGTATAATTTATGAGATCTTTGTCTATTTATGCAAGACAAAATGCATTTTCTATTTAAATTTACCTAACCCCCACATTATATGATGTAGATCGTGTGTCAATGCATAGGAAGAGTTGGATTGTCGGAAATCGCATTTTCGACAAAAGTGATTTCGACTGTCCTATGTCCGATTGATCCGTGCCATACCTTTTCGGAGAGGGAATTCTCTAATGAGCAAGACTTAGTGTATTGCCCTGAGCTTCGACACTTTTCAGGCATTTAATAACATTTTAAGGCTTAAAATAGGGTTTTAAATATTTTCGGAAATTTTTCGTAATTCTTAGTTTTTATATCTTTTAGGGTTTTCTATCTTATATATTTTATCTTATGTCGCCTCCATATATGTCTAGATAGTATCATAATACAGAGAGTTTTTCTATTATTCTAGTGGATTTCTAGTTTTGTGTTTTGGGTTTCGTTGTATGCGATTCCTTGCGATCCAAGATTCACGTTTGTATGTCTTCTTCGTGCTTCTTACTGCGACATTATATCATCTCACTATTCAAATGAACGTTTTTGGTTCACTCAAGTCAAGTCACCTAATCAATATCACATGAATATGGAAATCAAAATTGGTGACAAACGTATCATATTTGTTAGTTGAGTTGTCAAAATTTACATAAACTGAAAGATCCCCTTGACGGCAGAAAAGATCCCCGGCCAAGCGTGAAGTGCTATGTAAAATCAATAGTCCATACTCATTCAAGTCTAATGTTTGGAGGAAAAGGAGGGGAAAAGTGTGCAAATTATAGCAAAGTGAATACAGTATAGCCAAATCTATGTAGGTGTGTTTGTTGTTGGAATGTAATTGTCAATTGAGCTAAAAAAGTTCGTACAAAGTGGTATTTGATTTAAGGGTGGAACTTCACTAGATTTATTTATGTGTTCAGCTTATATGCACGCGCATATGTATGGATACGTGTATGATTTCTAGTCTATTGGTCTACAAATTTTAATAGGCTATTACAAAATGATAACTTATTACATTGAAAATTAGGACCAAGAAAACTTAGTATTTAAGGTTGACAAGATACTCTTGTTACCAATTGATTTTAATATGAAACTTCATTATATTTATGTGTTGAACTTATATAAACATATACACTCATATGTACAGACTATTCTAAAAATCATGTTTATGTTCCATGTATACATTGGAAGGTCCCAACCTATTTAGCCATCCACCTCGTCTAGACATTTGTCTAGGATCACCTAGGCAATTGTTCTGATTGCCTAGGCACTAGACGGGTTCTGTCTAGAGTCCGTACATCTAGCGTTTTTTTAGAACATTGTATATACACAGTCCGAGTCTATCGACCCATAGACTTTAATATTTGCTACTTTACTCCGTCTAATACAGAAGTCAAATTAAATAAATATTAACCTTGAACAAGAACACCGCTTCCTCGCACTTTTTTAACATGATTTTGGTTACGTAGTATTATTTTCGGGTTTTAGGGCATAGGTTAAAAATGCTAATTTTGAAAACTAAAATCCTAATAGGAAGTTAATAAACCCTATTGAAAAAATAATTAAATCTAAATAATTAAAATTTTAAAATATATTACTATTTTTAATCATTTAACCTATGTTTGAGAAAAATCGAAATAGGTATATATATCATATCTAGCAATCATGTCACTTTTGTAAGGACATAATTTTAGAGTGATCATTAATTTGAATAATTCTAGTGTCAAATAGTACACTCGATCTTGATTTGGATTATTGGGCTTTTCTTGGCTCCTTGAAACAATTGGCCCTACTCGAAGTGTAATTGAACAGTCAATAGCAAAATGACTACACAGAAAACTTTGGAGACAGAATAGAAGACGATGCCAAAGCTAAATGGGCTATGGCGGTTTGGGCCTAATATGTGGTTAATGGGCCTTATAAGATATTTGCTTATTGGGCCTAACTTTTGTGTGCTAAGTATAAAGCATATGCTAAACTCGTAAATTTTATGACTTATGAGAATTTAATTATGTAAAAACTCTGCGGTGGATCATATGATAATAGGTGAGCAAGCGTTCGATTAAAATTCATTTTTTTACACATAAGGGATGTTGCCCTTTTGCCTATAAGTTGTCACATTTTTATTTTTATAATTGATAACAGATAAATCTAACCCATTCACAATATATACTAATAATTAGAGCTGTATCAAGCACAACCTAATATGCTAATACGGTCGAATTGGGTTTGGAGGATAGAATGTATTTTAAGAATTCCAACAGATTATAAGACATATTGAAAGAGGATTAGGTGACTAGTTCTGTGAGCCATATATACCCAATTTCATATAATTTGAAAATTGAATTTAGTTATGTAAGTCGAAAAAAAAAATGGAATTATAGTTAGGAAATTCTTGTACAATGATTAATACTGATGTTAAACTATGTATTTGTTCCCTTGCATGCATATTCATTTAATATGACTATTCCAACTTTAACAATTAATACCTCTTATATCGCCTTATAAGACATTATCAATGTGTGTTCACCTTATCAAGTCTTATAAGAACCATTTGATGAGCATCACCTTACAAATTTGAGGAAGTCCTTATTTAATAGTTGGCGTTTACTTTGGTAAATTTAAGCATGCAAATTGATCGATGACTGAGGTCAATGGTCGACTTTCGCAACTCTATTATTGTAGCTAACTTGTGATGTTTATTGTTATTGCTTGAACTGGTCAAGCTTTCACACCTTGTTGGCTTGTTTTCCTAACAAACGACCACTGATTTCAAATTATTAATTAATCCCTTTGTACTTTGATATTTTTCCGATTTATTTAGAATCACGTACTATAAATCTAAAATGAAAGTGTGTAGTTCGACCAAAAAAATAAAATGAAAGTGTGTAGTAGGTTAGACCTATCAATTATCAAGAAAGGGGTGGGGGAGAGATCATTAGACCAAGTCAAAAAAATTGCAATTCTACTATGTTAGGAATAATATATGTATATAAGTCACATATGTAAGTATAAGTGACATAGAAATATGGTAAGGCATACACACATAGTTAAATGGTAGAGGAAAATAGATTCAGGAACCGGGTTCAGATTCATGGTTCGAGATTGGTTTATTAGTGAACCGGATCCAGCAAAGTCACCCCGGTTTACCGGTTTAGAGGCTTAACCGGATCGAGGCTTGCTAATGGGCTTTGTTCTTTGGACCGAGATCGTCTCCCGAATATTGAAGATGGCCCAACTTGTTTGTGGCCCAAAACCGAAAGCGGAGCTCGTCTCAGCTTAATTGAAACGCTGCGTTTGGAGGTGAGAAGGCTCTATAAAAGGGAGCATTAGCTCGCTCGCGAGCTCATTCGCAACCCTAGCTTCCAGCGGCGCTTCGAGAGACTTCTAAGAGAAAGAGAGAGAAGGAAAGAGAAAGAGAGAGAGAGAGAAGCCGGAGGGAATTGTTCTCCGGTGAGCCAGGCGGTGGAGATCGAGATCGAGGTTGAAGGCTTCGATCCAAGCTCGTTGAGATCTGCAGTGGCGTTCTTCTGAAGCTTCATCTTGAAGCTTGAGTTGCCTTCCAGGGGGCCGAAACCCTAGATCTTTCTTCTTCTTCTTAGATCTACTTTGTATCTTAGATTTCTGAGTCTTTCTTTGCCTTGTTGTGTGTGAGATTGTAACCTCTCTTGCACTTGATCATTGATAGTGGATTTGAGACGAGTCTCCTCACTGAGGCTCCGCGGATGTAGAGCTTTGCTCGAACCGCGTAAACAGATCTGGTGTTCATACTGTTCTTTCACTATTATTGCTTGTTTGAGTTCGATCTTGCGAGTTACTTAGGGTAGAATCGTATCATACTAGTATTAAATTAAAACAATATGCATAAAGACTAACCCGTACTACTAAACATCTCCTTTTGGCGTGATTTGAGAGTGCAAATCTATGTACATGTATAAGCTTTGTGTGCCTAAGTTGATTTGATAGTTTTGCGGTACATGAAGCCACACCATATGCACGAATTCAATCTACGTAATGTTTGGGGACTAATGAAGTGATAATGGGCAAACTAGATTAATGGCATATTTGTCTACTATACTGGCCAACTAGAATTCAAAGCACGTTACTCAAAACCAAGTAAAAATAAATAAAGCAAAAGGGGGAAGGAACATCTCTCAAGTCTCAAATGAATGGTAGATTGGTAGGTCACTCGATAGCGAATATGTTGAGGTTGAGACCTCGTTTTTTTCCCATAAGAAAATAAAACTATAAATCTAACCAGACAATGTGGTTGGTTTTTGTATAGTTTAGTGAAGGCCATTCAATTATGGGGCTAGGGTAGTGTGTTGTAGATATGGCCCGGTTCACGAACCGGGACTTGAACCCGAAAATCGTCTAGTCTCCGACCTACTAGTTCTGGGCAATGTTCTAATTTAAAAACGTCAAGTGGATCATAGGCGGAGAGGGGTCGCCTAGCGCCTAGGCAATCTAAACAGGTGTCTAGACAGTCTCATAGACGGGTTAAGGAAGGCCAAGCGAACTATCACCTTCCAGTGTCTAGACATGGTTTTTAGAATAGTGGTTCTGGGTTAATATATTCAAAGTTTGACGAGATTCGATAATTTAAGTTTTTCTTTTTTACAAATTATTTGTTTAAAAACACATTATTAATGCATTTTTATATATATATATATATTTTTGGGTGAAGGGCTCTGTTCATGAGAGTCGAATTGGAGACCTCTGGGTACTACCTTTAGAGGCTTAACCGCTTGATCGGAGACTGCTTGATTTTTAATGCATTTTTTTATTAAACTTGCGATTTAGACGCTTGGAAATTGGAATTGTCGGTTCCCCAACCACCTAACTAGAACCTATCGGGGAGGAATAGGTGTGGTTCTGGCTCGGTTCTAGTTATAATCTGGTTTGGTTCAACATGTTGTAACGAGAATGCACGATAAACAATTAAGAAAGACACATAAATTTACGTGGTTCAGTAATAGTGTGTTACCTATGTCCACAGATAGAGAAATAGAATTTTGTATTAGGAGGCTAAAGTGCTAAACAGTACGAATTACAATAACAAGGTGTTTCATGAGTATATACAATAACTCGATCATGAAAAAGCTATTCGACTTATGGGTCGTAAGGCCATAACAAATAACAATAAGCCTGTTAATAAAAAAATAGCACAACGTTTTGACGGAATAGCGTTGCCCCTCAATCCTCCATCAGGGGCGCGTCACCATCATAGGGCGTTGCCCCCAAACCCACTGTGAGAGGGCTCCGCCCTCAAACCACTCACGAGTACCGGTCCGTAAAAGATTTAAGGCATATGTTAACACAATAATTCTGGGTGAGCCTAGCTTGTACATCACTAGTGTTTAAATCCCCATACATGTATCATTTTCTCCTAACTGTATTTCTTAATATACACATAATAATGTTAATTATCGATCATCTCCATTATTCTTGTTGATTTTATTGTAAAAAAAGAAAGGAAGAGGAAGAAGCTGATCGATAACATGTGCACTTGAAGGCTTGAAGCCATATATAGCAAAGGAAAGTTAATTAATTAGATATAATAGTGTATGAATGACAGAGCTAGCTTGATGAGCAGATCATACTACTAACATGTACCATTTCCTTTGATAGTGATCGATGTACTGACATCAATTAATTAACTAAATAAGCTTAATTTAATCAAACAATTATTTCATTTATAATTTGTAGTATCGTTTAATCTACAAAATTATTAGGATGAGCCAGAGCATGTGGATCTCCCGTCAGCATCTCCAATACTGATCAATCTGTAAGAAAACCATTATAATATATACTACAATATTTTTCTTCTAGTGCCACATAATTTACAAGTGAAGAATATATCACTTTCTTTCTCATTTACCGTGAATAAATGTGTCAATGTATACACTGATACACATGAGTTTTGATAAATAACCAGACACAGCTAAAACGTACACTGTTGGAGAAACCACTGCAGGATAGTGAAACCCAACCTAATAACTTAAGTTTTTAAGTAAAAAAGGTGGATCCTGACTTTATATTTTAAGTGGTAAAAAACCTCCCGATACGTTATCCCTTCTTTCGGTCCCCGGAATCTAATATGGTATCAGAGCATGTTCGATTCGGGTCCGGTTTTCCTGGTAAAAAAAACGGATATATAGCTAAAAGAGAATGAGATGCTAAATCCGTCAAAAAAAAAAAAAAAAAACGGGCTAGTTATAAAAAGATTGAGACGCTAGATCCGTTAGCAAAAAAAAAAAATCCAAACGCTAACTAGGCCAGACTAGTTACCACTTGAGGGGGCGTGTTGGAGAAACCACTAGCATATAAAGAAGAGTGAAACCCAACCCAATGGTTTAAACTTTTGGGTAAAATGGATGGATCCTGACTTTATATGCTAAGTGGTAAAAAAACCCTCGACACGTCACCCATTCTTTCCGTTCCCGGAATCTAACAAACTCGGTTTCTTTTTTTGTACTGTTGAGTAGGTTTGGAAAAAAAAAAAACGCAAATGAAAAATTGATCACTTTTTTTCGTTAATAATTGTGAAAGGTGTTGATATATAAAACAAGATTAATAATTGTGAAAGGTATACGAAAATAGAATATTAGTGTTAAGGGTCGTTGGACAGTTGTAAGTTGTAACAACATGGCAAAATAATGTCCCAATTACGATCAAGGGAAAGTTAACAACAATTTATTTTAACTTATTCTCTAAAAATATAGGATAAGAATTTATATTAAAAAACTAAACTCTAAATTAGAAAAGCATAAATCATATTTAATAAAATTATAAAAATTATAAATATAAAATCATGGTTTATTTTTTAATTTGGGTTCTTGACAATATTTGGCAATATTTTAAAATGATAAATAATAAATTTATTAGAGACTAAATTCTAAAATGAAATAATAATTTATTTTTTTAAAATCAAACCTAATGAAATATATTAATTATGTACCCTAAAAATAGGATAAAAAATGTTTTTATAAAAATGTTGAAAAAAATGCATTAAAATGTATGCATTTTGTTATACTTTTATTTCTTATGTAGTTTTTTCCATTGTTTCAAAAAATACAATTTAGCGGTCGATTTTTTGGCAATATCTTTTGATCTTCCTTAGCTTCATCTTACTTTAGATTAAAATCAAGGGTCTTATTTTGAACTTTTAATTTTAGATTTTTTTTTTAAAGATTTGTCTTTTGGAGTGTTGTAATGATTTAAATTGACTTTGTAACTTATAGATAATCTAATGTTGGTCTAATGAGCTATTGGCTCATTTCTTTAAAAAAATAAACAATGTTAACAAAATTAACAGTAGGTTGTGGGTTTGTTGCATTGCATCAATCGGTCAGCTAGCCATTATATGGTTCCGTTTAGGTTCCTAAAATTAAGAATTAAGGCTTTATGAAAAATCAACTAATCCATTCTCATAATAGACGAAAAACAATATTCACAATTAAAAAGTCAGGTTTTAGTGGTTTATAATAGGCCAGCCCCAATATACAACCCACTTGTCCTCCAACACTTAAGAAAAATGTTAAATACTCGAAATAATCTTAACGATTAAAAAAAATAAGAAATAAAATAAAAAATACCCAATACAAAATAGTAGACATCATATATATTTAATTCACATCTGAGATATTTTTTATTCACAACACACCTTCTTAAGTACATCTGGAAAAGACAATTGATAGTTGAATATCGATAGATTGAGGTGCATCTAGGAAGGAAAGCTGTTACAATAAGTTAAGTAAGGTAGCAACTCGCTAATTAAGCTCAAGTGCCCAACCCAAGATAAATGACCAGTCTAAAACCAAACTTGCTTTAGTACCATAAGGAAAATCCAAGAGCCCGATAGGTAGGTAAATTAAGGATGTGTCATGTGTACATGCGCGTATAGTCCCAACACATAAGCTCGTAATGTTAGGAATAATGTATATATGTAAGTCACATATGTAAGTATAAGTGACATAGAGATTTGGTAAGGCATACACACATAGTTAAATGGTAGAGAAAAGCTAGATTCAGGAACCGGGTTTAGTTCGTGGGTTCATGGAAAGCTTAAGCCCGAACCAGATCGTTCAATCCATCCCGGTTCAGACCGTTTTGGTGGTAGCTCGATTCAGTAGCGAGCTTGGGCCTATTCCCTTGGACTTGGACTATTTCCCGAATATTGAAGATGGCCCAAATGAAATGTTGTGGCCCAAAAGCGAAGCTCGAGCTCTCCTGAGACGCGTTAAGTGAAACGCAGGGTTTGGAGGTCTGGGAGCTCTATAAAAGGAAGTGTTAGCTCGTTCGCGAGCTTATTCGCAACCCTAATCTTCCAGCGGCGCTTCGAGAGAGTTCTAAGAGAAAGAGAGAGAAGAGAAAGAGAAAGAGAGAGAGAGAGAAGCCGGAGGAATCTGTTCTCCGGTGAGCAAGGCGGTGGAGATTGAGATCGAGGTTGAAGGCTTCGATCCAAGCTCGTTGAGATCTGCAATGGCGTTCTTCTGAAGCTTCATCTTGAAGCTTGAGTAGCCTTCAAGGGGGCCGAAAACCCTAGATCTTTCTTCTTCTTCTTAGATCTCGTTGTTTTCTTAGTTTCCGAGTCTTTCTTTGCCTTGCTGTGTGTGAGATTGTAACCTCTCTTGAACTTGATCATTGATAGTGGATTTGAGACGAGTCTCCTCACTGAGGCTCCGCGGATGTAGAGCTTTGCTCGAACCGCGTAAACAGATCTGGTGTTCTTACTGTTTTTCACTATTCTTGCTTTGTTTGAGTTCGATCTCGCGAGTTACTTAGGGTAGAATCGTATCAAAGTGGTATCAGAGCCATTAGGTTTTGTTTTCTACTTTAGATCTTGCTTCCGTTGTTGTGTTTTGCTTGGATCTGTTGATTGTTGTTGAGAGTCAAGCTTAAGCGGGGTTTCTTGTAAACTGGGGTAACGGATTGTTTCGGTGCAACCCCTTGCAGACCCTACAGTAGAAGAGTCTAGGAATTTCTCTTTCTATTGTGTTTTTGCTTGAATCTTTGAGTCTTTTAAGTCACTGGACCTCTGGGAAAGGAAGTACTAGAGGGACAGGGGAATCTTGATAGAAGGGCTTTGACTTGTGTCAATTGCTTCCCATTGTCGGTTCCTACATTAGAAGTCTAGGATCTTACTTTGGATCTTGATTGTTGATGATCTTGTTATTAATAATACAGATCTTTGATATTCTGATTAGGTCTTCCAAAAGAAGTGCTAACTTCTTGATTGTACAG
The DNA here is from genome assembly GCA_964016875.1 of Fallopia convolvulus. NCBI lineage: Eukaryota > Viridiplantae > Streptophyta > Magnoliopsida > Caryophyllales > Polygonaceae > Fallopia > Fallopia convolvulus. The sequence goes on from OZ024737.1 coordinate 41,867,941, forward strand.
GTACAATCATGGGAGATGCTTATAGAATCAAGCCCTACGATGGGCATTCAGACTATGTCATGTGGAAAGTGAAGATGAAGGTTGTCCTCACTAAGGAAAAACTATGGCATGCAGTGGCAGATGTGTGGGATGCGACTGCTATAGAGTTTCAAAAGAAACAAGCCAAGGATTTGGCACATGCAGAGATAATGTTTAGACTATCCGATGAGGTAGCTAGGCAGGTTGTGAGTATTACTGAACCTAAACCTCTCTGGGATGCTTTGGATGCTAAGTATCTCTCTAAATCTCTGCCTTGTCTCATCTCCCTCCTTTCTAAACTGTTTAGCTTTAAAATGGACTTAGGGCAAACTATTGAGGAGAATCTTGATAGGTTTCTTAGGATAACCCAAGATCTAGAGAGATGTGATGACAAAATTAAAGATACTCACCAGTTTATGCTTCTTATGAATGCCTTACCAGTTTAGTTTGATGTCTTAAAGGATGTATGTCAGTTTGGTCGTGATGGCATGACTGCAGCTAGGATGTCTGAGTTTATAATTCAGAAAAATGAATCCTTAAAGGTCTTTAAGATGAAAGGTGGAAGCTCTAAAGCTTCTGATAAAACTGAGAATAAAAATGAAGTTATGATGGCAAAGGGAAAAGGAAAATTCAAGAAAAATAAGAAGAAAGGTTATAAACAGGGAGAGTCTAGCACAAATGACAAGAAAGATATGTCTAAGGTCAAGTGCTATTACTGTGGTATAGTAGGTCACTATTCAAATGACTATACTAAAAAGAAAAAGGATGAGAGAAATAAATCAAATGAAAATAATGGTGCTTCAAACGTGTTTGAATCCTATTATGATTCTCCTGTATATTCTCATGAATTGCTTGCTGTTGCATCTTCTATGTCTGAGCATGAATGTATTCTTGACTCTGGTTGTACAATGCATGCTACACCTGATAGAAATGTTTTTGATTCTCTGTCTATGTGTGATGATGGCATTGTCATGTTAGGAGATCATACAACATTACAAATTAAAGGTATAGGAAATGTACCTATGAGGATGCATGATGGGAAAATTAGGATTTTACAAAAGGTTAGGTGGGTTCCAAACTTAAGAAGAAACCTATTGTCAGAATCTGTGTTTGATGATCTACATTGTCAGATTATAACCCAAAATGGAATAAGGGATGTTATCAGAAATGGAACAATTATTATTAGGAGCATTAAAAAGGGAGGTCTTTATCATGTCATAGGTTCTCCTGAACTCAATGTCTCCAAGGGAATAAATAATACTGATAATGTAGAACATACAAAACTCTGGCATGCTAGGTTAGGTCATATAGGCAACAAGGGTCTCATGCACTTGCATAAACATGCTATGATTGATGTGAATCCTTGCAAGTTAGATTTCTGTGAAACCTGTGTGTTAGGAAAGAAAACTGCACACTCTTTTGGTAGATCTTCATACACTGCTTCCAAACCCCTTGAATATGTTCATTCTGACTTATGGGGACCTGCACAAGTGAACACTATAGGTGGCAGAAGATACTTTCTGTCACTTATAGATCACTACTCCCGGAAGGTATGGATATATCTACTAAAATCCAAAGATGAAGCTTTTATAAACTTCAAGAATTGAAAAAATATGGTTGAATCACAGATTGATCTGAAACTGAAATGCCTAAAGACTGACAATGGACTTGAATTCTGCAATAATGTGTTTGATGAGTTTTGCAGAGAACAGGGTATCAAGAGACACTTGACTGTCCCTGGAACACCACAACAGAATGGCACAACAGAAAGGATGAATAGAACATTACTAGAAAAAGCAAGATGCATGTTGTTCAGTGCTGGAATGAAGAGTTCATTATGGGGTGAAGCAGTAACAACTGCAGCCTATCTGATCAACAGGTCCCCATCTTCTGTGATAGGTTTTAAAACCCCACAGGAGATGTGGACAGGTAAGAAACCTAGCCTAGCTCACCTTAGGCCCTTTGGGTGCACAACCTTTGCTCAAGTCTCACAAGGCAAGCTGCAACCTAGGACCCTAAAAGGTGTTATGCTAGGCTACCCCCCGGGGGTAAAGGGTTATAAACTCTTGCTTATACAACCTGGAGGCTATAAAGTTATAACTTCCAAGTCTGTCACATTTAATGAAAAAGAGTTCTATTTTAAATCAAAACTGACTGCTGAGTCTACAGGAACCTCACCTGAAGAGACTGAAGATGTAACACCATTATCTCATCCTGCTGGGAACTTCTTCCAAGAAGAACAACTCCCAAACTATGATGAAGAGGAGTTTGACATAGGCTACTCTTCAGCTTCAAATACCTCTTTACACCAAATTGTCAATGAAGAGGAAATTGAAGCAAACCAGAACAATGCAAATGAAATTCAAGAACAAAATAGTCAAGATCAAGATGATCAAGACCAAGGAAGTCAAGGAAATCAAACTCACCAATTTGGAGGGGGACAGATAAGTGACTCTAACTCTAATTCTGTTTTTGTTTCTAATTCTTCCTCCCCTTCCCCATCTCCTTCTTCTGATTCTTCTCCTTCTATCTCCCACAACTCCTCTGTCTCTGGGCAAGCTCTCATGCATGAGCATGAACTTGCAGACTACCAGCTGACTAGGGATAGGGAGCCTAGGATTAGAATCCCAAACAGAAGGTTTGAGGTGAATTTGTTAGAGTCCTTTGACAAAATTGTTGAATTTGCTTTCATTGTTTCTGAGATGATTAAGAATTTTACACCTGAAACCTATGAACAAGCTGTTAGGTGTAAAGAAGCAAATGAATGGATAAAAGCTATGCATGAAGAGATATAGTCCATGATAGTTAACAAAACCTGGGTCTTAGTTCCCAAATCTGAAAAAGCTAGGTTCATAGACTGCAAGTGGATATACAAGATTAAGGAAGGAATTAGTAAGACTGATCCTCCTAGGTTTAAGGCTAGACTGGTAGCTAAAGGTTTCACTCAAAAGGAAGGTGTTGACTATAATGATATCTTTGCACCTGTTGTGAAATACAAAACCATGCGCCTGTTACTTGCTATGACTGCAGTTTATGATTGGGAATTAGAACAGATGGATGTTAAGACTGCTTTCCTTCATGGTGATCTGGATGAAACTATATACATGAGACAACCTAAGGGTTTTATAGATAAAATTCATCCTGATTATGCTTGCATGCTTAAGAAATCCATATATGGCTTAAAACAGTCACCTAGACAATGGAATAGGAAGTTTGATTCTTGCATGATATCACTTGGATTCTCTAGAAGCAGCTATGACACTTGCCTGTATTTTAAGGGTGTCAAAACTAAGTCTCCTTTGTATGTGTTATTGTATGTTGATGACATCTTGTTAATATGTAACTCTAGAGTTGTTATAACAGGAGTCAAACATGATTTGCAAAAACACTTTGACATGAAAGAGTTAGGAAATGCTAAGAAAATCCTTGGTGTGAATATAATAAGAAATCGTGCTAAGAAAACTATCTATCTGTCTCAGAATGACTACCTGCTGAAAGTTGTTAACAGGTTTGCCATGAAGAATGCAAAGCCTTCTCCAATACCTTTAGGAGGGCACTTGGAGTTAAGTAAAAGAGACTGTCCTACCACCCTGGAAGACAAGAAGAAAATGGAAGATGTTCCTTATGATGTAGCTGTAGGATAAATCATGTAATCTATGATTTGCACTAGGCCTGATTTAGCATTTGCCATAAGTGTATTAAGTAGATATATGAGTAATCCTGGAGAGAAACACAGGGCAAGTATGAAATACCTGCTCAAATATGTAAAAGGGACTGTTAATACAGGGTTAGTGTATGCTGAGCATAGTCCGAGGACCACTCTGTGTGGTTATGTGGACTCGGACTTTGCTAGCAACAAGGACAACAGAAAATCAACAACTGCATATTTCTACTGTTGGGCAGGAAACTGTGTTTCCTGGAAATCCCAACAGCAGTCTATAGTTGCACTCTCCTCAACTGAGGCTGAGTATATAGCAGCTACTGAGGCTTCGAAAGAAGCTACTTGGTTACGAGGCATCTTACAAGAAATAGAGGGCAAGTCTTACTTGCCTACACTTTATATGGATAGCCAGAGTGCCTTGTACCTTTGCAAGGACCCTGTCTACCATGAAAAAACCAAACACATTGATGTCCGATACCATTACATAAGGCAAAAAGTGGAGGACCAAGAAATAACCGTGAAGAAAATACCTGGTGAAACCAATCCTGCTGACTTTGGGACCAAAATTGTTCCCACTAACAAATTTGTCTTTTGCAGGAAGGAACTCCACATCGATGATGTTACATGAGATGTGGCATTGAGTCAATGAAGAAGGGAAACTTGTCTTAAATCCACAAATCAATTTGATAGTTCTTCTTAGCTTCCATACGTGACTTAAGAGGGCATATGTTAGGAATAATGTATATATGTAAGTCACATATGTAAGTATAAGTGACATAGAGATTTGGTAAGGCATACACACATAGTTAAATGGTAGAGAAAATCTAGATTCAGGAACCGGGTTCAGTTCGTGGGTTCATGGAAAGCTTAAGCCCGAACCGGATCGTTCAATCCATCCCGGTTCAGACCGGTTTGGTGGTAGCTCGATTCAGTAGCGAGCTTGGGCCTATTACCTTGGACTTGGACTATTTCCCGAATATTGAAGATGGCCCAAATGAAATGATGTGGCCCAAAAGCGAAGCTCGAGCTCTCCTGAGACGCGTTAAGTGAAACGCAGCGTTTGGAGGTCTGGGAGCTCTATAAAAGGAAGTGTTCGCAACCCTAATCTTCCAGCGGCGCTTCGAGAGAGTTCTAAGAGAAAGAGAGAGAAGAGAAAGAGAAAGAGAGAGAGAGAGAAGCCGGAGGAATCTGTTCTCCGGTGAGCCAGGCGGTGGAGATCGAGATCAAGGTTGAAGGCTTCGATCCAAGCTCGTTGAGATCTGCAGTGGCGTTCTTTTGAAGCTTCATCTTGAAGCTTGAGTAGCCTTCCAGGGGGCCGAAACCCTAGATCTTTCTTCTTCTTCTTAGATCTTCGTTGTTTTCTTAGTTTCTGAGTCTTTCTATGCCTTGCTGTGTGTGAGATTGCAACCTCTCTTGAACTTGATCATTGATAGTGGATTTGAGACGAGTCTCCTCACTGAGGCTCCGCGGATGTAGAGCTTTGCTCGAACCGCGTAAACAGATCTGGTGTTCTTACTGTTTTTCACTATTCTTACATTGTTTGAGTTCGATCTCGCGAGTTATTTAGGGTAGAATCGTATCACGTAAAGTTTTACCCTAAAGTCAATTGACAATAGGAGGAGTAACTCATATGCTTATATGGTAGTCAATGTATATTTCAAATGGGAAATGCAATTGACACTTGGACATCGGTATGTTAAGGTGCAACTGAGAAGGACAGCTGACACGGTAGGTTAAGTAAAGTAGATAAAGACGGGTAGCAACTCGCTAAGTTCAACTTAAGATAAATGATGGACTCATGATCAAACCTGCTTTAATACCATGAAGAAATTCTGTGAGCGTAATAGGTAGTAACGAGTCCCGTAGTAACGAGTCCCGTTTATGAGTACTAGACTTATTACTTGGACTATCCAAATAACTCTTAAAAAAAAACTACTTATGTAGGTGAATTGTTCATAAATTATCACTCTCTTCATCACTTGTCCTCCCCCTTAAAATGCCCATTCTTCCTTGAGTTCTTCCCTTAAAAAAAAACTCTCAAAATCTAGAGAGGGCAATAAATCTAAAAATGATTACCAAGACCATAAGCCGCCGCCGGAGCTCTTCCTGCTTCCGCCCCTCCTCCACTCCCGCCGCCGCCTCCACCACCCCCAACCTCACCACCAGCCTCTACCACACCCGCCTCGGAATCTTCGCCCTCACCTGGTCCCACACCCTCCTCGGCACCGCCCTCGACCTCCACCGCCTCCCCCACCACCACCACCGCCTCCGCCTCACCTTCTCCCCCCTCCTCTTCTGGAAAAAACGCGGCTCCGCCCCACTCCCCCTCCCCTCCGGCCCCGCCGCCACCCTCCTCTGGGACCTCACCCGCGCCCACTTCGGATCCGGATCCCCCGAACCCGAATCCGGATTCCACATCACTCTCCTCCTCGGCTACGAAACCCTCCTCCACATCGGCGACCTAAACCCCAAATCCGGGCCCGGGCCCGGGCCCGGCGCATTGGTGGTCAGGCGTGAGCACGTCCACGGATCCAAGCGACATATTACAAAAGCCCTAATCGGAGGCAAGACCCGGTCAATCTCGATCGATTGCGACGACTCCGACCCGGATCCGAGGCTCCTAATCCGGTTCGACGACAAGAAGCTCCTCCAGGTGAAACACCTCCGCTGGAAGTTCCGCGGCGGCGAGCGGATCGACGTCGACGGCCACCCGATCCTGATCTCCTGGGACGTCTACAATTGGCTCTTCGACGAGTGCGATAAGTCCGAAAGATTCGCGCTTTTCACTCTCCGGTTCGAAACCGACGCCGTGCCGGAGCTTTTCGCCGGCGCCGGCGGGGAGAGGGTTTTGTTGTCCGAGGAGCTTCCGGCGGAGAGGGGGTGGAGGAAGAAGAAGGGGCTGGTGGCGAAGACGAGGAGCGCGTCGGCGTCGTCGGTGTCGGCGTCGTCGGCCTCGTCGGCGTGTGGGTCGGTGTTGGAGTGGGAGAGCGTGGAGGAGACGGAGCTCAAGGGCCCCACCGGCTTTTCTCTGCTAGTTTATGCTTGGAAGAGCTGATTTTTTTTTTTTTCAATTTTGATTTTGGTAACATTTTTTTCCGCCTCTTTTTAAAATTTAAACTGACATTTATAAATTGTGTAAAGGAGGAATATTTGAGGTTTTTTTTTGGTGTAATTATTATATGAGGTAAAAAAAAATACACATTGGTCTTTCTCGTGGGAATTGGAAAAGTCCATTTTTGTGTGTGTGGTGTGTTTGTGTTTGGTTTTAATTTGTCTTTTATCATTATGTTAAGGTAAAGTCGTTTTACTAATAGGGGCTTTATTTAGTAGTCCTAAAGTATTGTGTACATATGTGGACTAATTTAAAGTATTGGGTACAATAATGTAATTTTGTTTGTGACATTTCTGGCAGGAATAGTCAATTTCATGTCGACATTTGAGACTTTTTCTTACATGGATCAGTCATCAGCTACCGGAACTGAACTTTCTAGAGGTTTCTTTCATTTTCATCAAACTAAAAGATCGGATTTACATTAAATTTCCTGCCAGTTATGGTCTCTCAATTACTTCTTCTTTTTATGGTAAAGTATGGAGTATTAAACTTTGCCAAAATTTCTTCATGGAGTTAGGTGTAAGACTGACAAGAGCACTTATATATTGTTAAAATTTGTATATGTACATTTTCACTAAGAAAATAATTCAAAGTATTAGTTAGACATATCTAATAAATTGAGAAATCTATACATATTTAATAATTCAATATGCTAACATAAAAAAATACTATAATACAACGATATCAAGTTAAAATAGAGACAAATAAATCGCTATAAAACCAATACATTAAGGTTATTATATACAATCAGTTCGAATTCGGTAGAGTTGTTTAAAAATTCTATGGATGAAGTACTAAAACCCTATAGTAATTTAGTAAACCCTAGGGAAAATAATCAAAAAGGAAAAAATCAGAATTAGATTTGGTGAGAGGCAAATCTAATCTCAACCATCTATACTTTATTTAACGATTGAGATTTCTCCAACTCTACCCATAGAATTTTTTTATAACTCTACTGAAGCCCATTCCTATATACAATACACCATTGGAAGGGAATCCTTTAATGTAATAGTTTAAAGTTTCCTTCGTTTGGGGAGAGGTTTACCAATGTGGTCAAAACCACCCACAATTCTAAAAAAAAATTGTAGTCAAAATAGCTCAACAGATTTGAGACTTGTCAGTTGTCAGACGGAACTTGTATTTTTTACTAGATTTATCATCCAAACTTTTTGAAAATTGCATAACACTACCATTAAAGTTAGGATAACTTTTCTTAGTTAGTCGTACAAGAGATAATTATACTACTAAGCTATCCAATCTTTGGGTTTTTTTTGACTTGCTTTCGGCTTGTTCGATTCGATCAATCACTGCTACTCTATATTTAGAGTAAATATTTCGTGACCCCATTTTAAGAAAGGTCCTTCCAATATTAGTTTTTCGATACATTACTTATCACTATTTTACCACTAGAGCAATCGAATATTGATGAATTTTATGTCTAAATAATTGCAAATAAACAACCCTATATTAATAATAATACGGTTTTTCTATACCATGCCCTTAAGACATAGGATAAGAATATTTCATATAGAAACTAAAACCCTAAATTAATGAAAACTAATGAACCCTATTAAAAAATCAAAATCTATAACAACCTAAAAGTTATCCTCAAAGGCCACATAAATGCTAAAGTATTTTGTATTAATATTTTACAATTTGTCTAAAAAAATGCTAAAGTATTTTGTATTAATGTTTTATAATTTGTTTAAAAAAAACTCTTTAAAATAATTAATTTTTAACCTTTGGTATTACAAATGGACTTAAACCAACTCAAAAAAATAAATATAACAAACTGCTCAAATTTTCAACTCTTCGAAAATTAAAATAAATATATCAAACTCTTCAAATTCTCAACGCTCCAAAATTAAAACAATACATTATATTCTATCTTAATTTTTCAAATTTTCAACGCTTCAAAATTAAAACATACATTACATTATGTATTTTCATTTTATTTATAAAAGCAAATTTTAACTACCCAACTTTTGGAATTCTTCTCATGTCACTATATATACTCAAGTCTTAATAGCCACATCCACCAGTTTCTATTCTCTTTCTTTCACACCAAACAAAAAGATTGATAGAGGATTTAACCATAAGTAAGGATTTCTCTTACATAATATATTCATTTTCAAGCCTACTATGTATTTTTTTTTGTCCTTTTCAAGATAAAAGTTCTCCCATTTATCAATTTTTTCTACCTAATTTGCATTATACAAGACTCTATTCGTCTATGCAAGTCTTACACCTTAAAAAATGTCAATAATACATAAACAAATCTTATAATATTTCAATTAACAAATTTTAAATATAAATTTTAACACGTGCAACGCACGGGGTTATCAACCCATTAACTTTAAATAATTAAATTCAACAAATCATTTCTCTTTTAAAGTTCTTAACCTATGCCTTAATTAGGTTGGAAAAATCGATAATAATATTAAATTTAAAGAGTGCTACTTTATTAATGTATTGTATGTGCCAATCTTATAACTTCTTGTTAGAAACCAAATTAATCAAATTATTTAGTATACGTAAGTTAGGCTATGTTTGTTGGGTACTTAAAATTAGTTGGGTTTTTTTTTAACTAGTTTAGCAAATTCATATACATGCATGGTATTTGCTTAACAAAAAAACCAATAACTAATTTGAAAGAGATTTTAGTAGTACTTTTTTAAATTGAAAAAATTATTTGTTTCATTAATAAGAATAATCCTAGTATAGAATGAACATTAAATTATCACTTACTATAATAAATTAGTTTAACATATTATCAAATAATATTTGTATACTTTTTGAAACTCAACTTATTTTTATCGATTTTTATAATATGTGTCCATAGGACATAGGTTAAAAACCTTTATTTAAAAATATTCAAGTTTATTTTGATTAAATTATTTCTTAAGAATTTGTACCTTCTTTCTTAAGGTTTAGTTTTCATATTCTGTATTCCTATCCACAAAAACCTTATTTTTACGACTAGTTCATTTCACAACCCCAACTATTCTTTTATGATTTAATAAATATAGCTTAGTTATACTTGTAGTTTAACGTTAGCTGTTAAATGTCAAAGTAAAGTGTGTATCTAATTTTTTTCAAAATAAAACTTTAGAGTTAGGTAATTCATGTACGTTGTGAAAGTTTTCTTTGTACGAGTGATCTTTCCAAAAGCTTTTGTGGTATCATAAATTCATAATTGTGCAAAAGACGAATCAACTACACCTTCTCGGTTGGATACCTCAAGCAAAAGGCATCTTGTATATAATTTATTAATTAATCTGTTTCAGGAAACAATAGAACTTATTACGTTATTTTCGAATTAATAATAAACTTAACTTTGGAGTTTGGTCATGTGCCTTCCCCTCGGATCTCCCACAACAAATAGAAAAATAGACGATGTAAGTTGTTTAATACGGAGTATATAATTATAGAGTTTGGTTCAAATGAAACAAACTCTTACCCTAAAATGAACTCTTATTTTAAAATGAATGCACTTTTTGTAGTTAATAGTGCACTTTTCATACTTCAGATTGCACTTTTTCGCATTTGTACTTTTCGTACTTTTTAGTGCACTTTTCAAATTTTTTTAGTGCACTTTTTCGTAATGCACTTTTTGTATTTTTCAATGCACTTTTATATGAAAAGTACATTACTAACTATGAAAAGTGTATTCGTTTTAGGATAAGAGTTCGTTTTAGGATAAAAGTTTGTTTTATTTGAACCAAACTCTATAATTAATTACTCCCTCCGTTCTATTCTATTTGACACTTTAGAGCTAAAACTTTGTTTATTAAAACTTGTCATTTTTTAATCTTTATTTAATTAATGTGAACTTCTCACTTTCCTCGAGAAAATTGATTGTAGAGCAAACCAAATCAATTAAACAATGATCATGGATCAATCAAAAGAGGACACTTCACACATATTTAATCAAACTTTGACCTAAGTTTTCTTAGGTTTATAAAGCATAATTAGATAATCAAACGTGGGTTCTTTGTTGGGGGTAAAGTAACAATCACTAGATGACTCAACTGGCTCTATGTAGTAAAATTATGAAAATAGGCTGGCTCTATTATGTAGTAAAACTATGAAGCTTTACTACATAGAGCCAGTTGAGTTATCAAATGATTGTTACTCCCGAGAGCTTTCCTTGCAACAAAAATGTCCCTTTGATATAGGATTGGTAAGTCCAGGCGATTTAAGATTAAGGGATTTCCTATTAGAGTAAGAATGTTATAGTAGTCATACTTATTCCAATAGGAACTACAAGGGCCATGGATGATATTTGGTGTTACTCCTAATACCAAGAGTGACAAAGAGGGATGACTTTTCATGTTTATATTAGAGAGTGGGGATTGAATGATATCCGAATATCAAGAGTGACAAAGTATTGAATATGGAGTATGAAACAACTAAAACTTCATAGATTATGGGATAAAGAATTTGGACTAAAAACCCATACAATATGAGACAGAGAAAGTACTTTCTACTTTTTATATAAAGATTAACCCTTAATAAACAAGTTTAAAAATTAGAAAGAAAGGGAGTGATTTAGTTTAAACTTCTAATTATATTTTTTAATATAAAATATAAATGAATTAATTATAATGTATAAGGAATTTTCTATCAAAATACTTATTGACGGGTCTTCTTCCTTCCTTGGCCACAAACAATAAAAAAAACAAAAAGATCATAATTCTCAAATGATGTATGTAGGAAAATGAAACCCTTGAAAATGGTTGGATACTTTGGGCCATACATTGTAGTATGTAGTGTTATATAGGTTATTTAATAGGGTAGAAAATAGTGACCGATTGGATCACGTACATTTTCCCAATGGGGGTAGAATGATGCTGACCACTTGACTTAGCTCTTGTATTTATGGAGCACGAAACATAACTAAAGTCGGTGGGTAAGAATTGGTCAACTTCAATTTGGTTACCCATTTTGATCACTAAAGAGGAAGGCACGATCAACACCTAAAAATGGTTGCCATTAATGGTGATAGCTCTAGAATAGAATTCAAGGAATTAATGATAAATTGATACTTCGTCTAATAACACTAAACGTTATATTTGCTTGATGTTGATCATACTAAACGTTATATTTGTGGGGACTTATTCCAAAAGAAATTCTCCATACATAATACGGAGTAGAAGAGAATTGGATAATGTATTTACAATGTTCAATTTCCCAAATATTGCATAGCAAATATAGAAGTTTCTTGCCTAAAAATTGCATATGACTAAAATTAAAGGCATGAAGCGACTTATAAAATGATTAGTACACTAATTACTTTAGCCACTTGTAGAGACTTTTGAGACACTTGAGAATAATACACGCAAGACGAAATTGATTGGGCTAATGATGGACCTAATTTTGGGCCTGGTCAGGCCCAATCCAGAATGAGACACGAGAATCAAGACCCGATCGACTATTGTGCCTGGTTCATGAATCCATTACCTGATGTAGTTCGATCCACAATATATTCATTGAAACTTGGATAGCTTTATTAAAAAAAAAAAAAAGTAAAAAAAAAAGAAGCTAATCTACTATATATATAAAAGCAATAACGTTTGGAGTCTTCTCATTACGTCACCTAGGATTTCGCCACATGTCGATCTTATATTAAGCCACCTCAGATTTTTACACATGTCATTTTCTTATAATTTAGACGTCTTTATAAATATTCCATGTCATAGTCAACATGTCAAATTTTTTCCATGTCACTCATATGTTATGTATACATCATATTGCCACGTAATCTATAAATCTCAATCAATTATTTAATTTTTTTTTATATTGGATTACAATAATGTTGTTTTTGGAAATTTAGTTACATATTTCGAGAAATTCACATGTAAAAATATTTTTTACCATATCTTTATGATCCTAACAACTCTATAATATAATTTACTAAAAAAACTCCTATATATATACCAAGATCTTATCCTATAATATTTTTAAACTACAAAATTAATAATAGATTTTTAATGATCCATATATATGATATGATCATATAAGTAAGTACATAAAAATTATATTGAACAACAAAATTAACAATTAACCTATTTTCTAGCAAAATAAAAACAGGTTTGTAAAAATTAAAATCCATGAAATTGACATAAAAATATTTTTTATGTATTTTATAGGATAAGCCAAATCTTTAAATTTCAATTATGATATATCTTTGAATTTGCAAATTTGATTTTTTTTTTAGTTTACATACAAATCTATCCAATTACAATTGTAATTTTCAATTATAATTTCCCGATAATGTTTTTTTTATAATATACGTACATGTCAAATCAATTTTATTTGCTAATGCATATTAAATGTCCCATTATTTTCATTTTTATCATCAAAATCTTTAATTTAGAATTATACTTTTTTCTACAATTTATATAAATCACCAATTCATAATATTATTTATGTTATATTTTTATTTATTAATATCTTTTTTATATTATATCTAAAAAATATCGAGTCATAGTCGTGCAGGGCACGACGGGGACAACTAGTGACATATAATGTTAACACATTATCAGTTATATAGTCATTTTTATCAAAAAAGACGAAGTTATATAGTCATAATTGCAAACCTCTAATTTTATTCAAGATTTATTTCTCAAGAAGTACAATTTTACACTTCCACAAAATAACAAAAATTTCACTTGACATTAAAAGGTAGGTAAGAAGAATCAGAGTTTGGTTCAAATGAAACAAACTCTTATCCTAAAACGAACTCTTATCCTAAAACGAATGCAATTTTCATAGTTAGTAATGCACTTTTCATATAAAAGTGCATTGAAAAATACAAAAAGTGCATTACGAAAAAGTGCACTAAAAAAATTTGAAAAGTGCACTAAAAAGTACGAAAAGTACAGATGCGAAAAAGTGCACTCTGAAGTATGAAAAGTGCACTACTAACTACAAAAAGTGCATTCGTTTTAGGATAAGAGTTCGTTTTAGGATAAGAGTTTGTTTCATTTGAACCAAACTCAGAAGAATCATGTACTTGAAATGAAATTTTACTAGTTCCCCACATAAATATTACAGAGTAATTTTTTTGGTAAAGGGAATTGTCCATAGGAGTCGAAACGAAGACCGCATGAGACTATTATGAAGTCTTAACCCTTTACTAGATGCCCGAAGACATAAATATTAAATCTTAACTAAAAATGGTTCTATCCTTCGGAAATTACTTGCTAGGGACTAATTTCTCAGGAACTCAAATTCTCATGTTGAACTAAACAAGGGATTAATGCGACTGGTACAAGTTTGTGATAGATGCAAAAAATAAAAAAGACCATTACTTGAGTAATTTACATTATCATAGTGTTTGGCCTGGCTTATTTCATGAACCCTATAGTTTAACCATTGGATAAACCTTGTTTGGTTCAAGTAGGGCTCAAACTAATGACTTGCCTGCCTGCTTATCAGAGTGGCTTGCCTGCCTCACTTATTTCATGGACCCTATAGTTAACAATTGAACAAACTTTCTTTGGTTCCAGTAGGGATCAAACTAATGACTTGTTAAGGCATTTGTTTGTGAGTTTATACAATTTAAGTTACTCGTTATAGTTTTGATTGAATTGAAGACTTTTAAAGTACTTTCGTTAGTACTAATAAACATTAATGATAAAGAGATGTCAAAGTACATCCACGCGGGTGTACGTGGAATGAATGATGATGACAAACATAATATGTGCATAGCAATTATAATAACGTGTGGTGTCTTATTTTCTAAGAACCGTACAAGGTGGCCTTCTAATTAATATGGCTCACGACATGCCACATGCAAAAGAAGCTCATTGTCATAAAATGTTATAATTTGTATTGCAACAAAAATCTTACCATATTTTCCAAAAAAAAATGACTTTTTTGGAGCATGAATGCATGATAATTTATGCTTAAGATATTTTTTAGCAGAAAAATGAATGCTTAGAGGGAAGAATGGAAGACTAATCGTAGTAGATGATGACTATAATCAATTAATAAAAAATTGAAAGCGACATGACATGATGTTTTTGAACTAGAATGATTTTTATGCATGCTAAAAAAAATAGATATTTTATGAAATCTAATAAAGTTGTTATCCATCATTATGGAAAGATACTCAAAACTTGGTACATGTACATAAATGACATGTGAAATCTTCGTAACAATATATCACGATCCATCACCAATATGGGCGATGGCCCATATTTCATTTTTAATTAATTGGGTTCCCTAACTATTTGTTTTTTTTTTTGGGAAATGGGCAAAAAATTGGTTGCATTTAAGAACTCATTATCATCTCATAAAGCAATTAGTAGATCTTGCATATATGTGCAACCTTCCACTCTAATGCACACACAATCAATCCCATTCAATGTTTTTTAATTAACCCACAAAGGTGAAAGGATAAAAAAGGTAAAGAGCATAAAAAAACCTACTCATGTTACTATAACCTCACTTTCTAGAGGAGCCTTAAACTTTGTTATTGTTTGCTTCAAGGTACAATCCCTATTAAATAAGCTGACCATGTTTTGTGAGAAGAAACATCCGTACCTAATAATATGACCCTCCTCATGTTATTAGAATTCTGCCTAGCTAAGTAAAGGACAAAGATGAACACAGCCATGTGCTAATGTAAAGAAGAGATACATTAACTATCAAACCATTAGAACTAGGAAAATGATCATACAAAGTAAAAAAAAATGCTACACTAGAATTTTCAGCCAAAGGAAGCAGGGATGGATGAAACTATAACACAATTGAAACTAGCAAGGCAAGCTTTACAATAGAAGAATTAAGAACCCTTAATTTAACTCGTCGAAGCCTTAATCTTGAAACCCTAATCGTTTCATGTGTTCTCAGCTGGTTTTGATGGTGAAATTTCTGAAGATGGAGAAGGTGGAACGCACCTTCTTTGCCTTCTACTTTGGGAGCCGGAATTGGATGAAGAAGCTGACAACGGGGGAGGGGTAGAACACGGGTTTGAAGGATTGAGCCTATTTGAATTGCTTCTCAGTTTCTTCTTGTCAGCTACACAGACCTTGTCTTGTGGTTTGATATGCCTCACTTTGGTTTCATTCAGTCCAGCAGGCAAGACGCACTTGCATAGTAGACCTTGACACATTCATAAACCAAAGAATATTTCTTATGGATGTAAGATAAAATAATGGAACAACAGAAAAAGTTTGATTAAACAATTTGATGGTGTTCTTCATATTTCATATGCTGATGTAAGATGCCCAATCAGAGATTATTTAATATAATCCAGTTCTTGACAGCAACCGAGAAAAGGATTTCAACCAAAATTTGACGATGTATTTCAAAATTTCCCATCTAGTGCTACCAACCTGTTGATTGAATGAATAAAAGTACTATTGTGAACAGAATTTCTACACCAATCTGGAAAGTTGCTAAAGTTCTTCCTAAGCTATCATCAATAAGATAATTAGACTAATAGCGGTTTCATGCTTATAATTATGGCACCAATGACTTTGTAGCCAACAAATTGACAAGCCATGATAAACAACAGAGATGGATTGCATGGAAATTGAAAATTAGTGCCTCTTTTCCTTTTTGTCGGAGTACAATTCATTATCAGAAAAAACAAGCATATGGAAAGAAAACATGGAAGAGCTAGACAAAAAAACACAGTAAGATAGTAAAGGAGCAAAAACAAAAGAATGAGTTGATCTCTTACCTAATCGAGCCAACCTATTGACCCAACGTGGAATTGGCTTTCCTGTCAACTGATTGCACACGTCGTTGCAGAAGTGATTGCAATTCTTGGAGATAAGATGATACATGTTGCCCAAGTATTGTTTCGACAGTTTCTCCATCAAAGAGTGGACTTCTTTGGGGCCTAAATCTGTTCTGCCCACCAATATCGATTTCCTAAATGTGAAACCAGGACACTGCTTTGGCTCCACTTCATATATCCCGGTTGTTTCATGATCGTGTGCGCCAAATCCGTATTCAACACCATGCACTGCAAAACAAGTATACATTCCAAAACTCAAAATTCTAAACCAGTGGCATTTGAATTCAATGAACAGTCAAAACCCAAAAGATAAAAGACAAGAGATGGAAAGAATACAAGGACAATTCAAACAAGCAAGAACCCTTCTAATGAGTCCTGACCATCATTCCACTGAGATTTGGCTTTATTTCAAATCAAGAATTCTTTCTACACGCTCACATGAAGAGAAGGTTAGGTCATACTGAATAGACTGCTAGCTAACCATATAATCAGTGAATTGGAATACAGGAATTTCAAAGAGTGCAATCAAGAAAACTTGATTTTGAGCTAAAATTTTCAACACACTAGCATAGTAGCATGTACCAACCTCCTACATGAAAGGCTCAAAAGATGATTGCTGAATTTTATTTTGTTTATTTTTAATTAAGGTGATTCTCAACCTATTCTAGCTATAAGGATAAAACAAAATCCCAAAAATAAGCAACCTCACCAAATCTGCAAATAAACATGATTGAGAATAAAAATCAACCTGTGACTCCCCTCATATTAACTAATTTAGAATATCCAATCAAAGTGTGTTCAGCAAACCAAACCAACTGCTCAGCCAGATCTCAAAACAGTATGAATCACTAAAAAGTTCAGAAAACAATTCCTGCCCTCCTTCC
The DNA here is from genome assembly GCA_964016875.1 of Fallopia convolvulus. Taxonomy (NCBI): domain Eukaryota; kingdom Viridiplantae; phylum Streptophyta; class Magnoliopsida; order Caryophyllales; family Polygonaceae; genus Fallopia; species Fallopia convolvulus. The sequence continues at coordinate 41,885,373 of OZ024737.1, forward strand.
TCAATCCACTCCACCAATTCATGAACAAAATCAACACAACTACGAAATTCCCTAGCTCTAATAACATCAACAGATTGCCAAAAAGCAACTCAACCTATCAGCAACTTTACTAAATCCCAAAGCATATACAGGAAGAAAAAAAACCGCTTCATGAGATCCAAACACGCACTATACTGAGCAAAAAAGGAGAGATTTCGAACCTTGAACGCCGGAATGGTAAACGCCGAGACCTAGCCAGTAAGCGTAGCCATTGATGGGAGTAAGATCGTAAACATTGAGATACACAGGGACCGCCCCCGTCCTCCTCTTCTTCGGTATAATTCGGCACAACATTTCTCAATCTCAGAACTCAATTCGGGAGTTTTGAGGGCGGAAATCAAGTAGAATCGCTTAATTCGCACTGAAAAACACTACTTTATTCGGCTTAGAGCAGGAATGAAGAATGATTCAAATACTAATTTAAACCTTCCACTGGAATATTAAATTAAGGGACAAAAATAGATTGTTCGGTGGTGTGCGCGAACAGAAGGGAAAGTAGTTGCGGACGTGTCGGCGGAATGCCGACGACGAGTCGACGGTGGCCGGAGAATCGAAGGAAAGAGGAGATCGAAGAAGGATCGAGCGAGAGATTTGGCGTCTTAAATGCGTGCAATGGATGAGGAAAGAGAGCAGATGGGAAAAGAACTCACCTTTACGTTTCGTTTTCCACTTTCACCAAATTACTTATATTTAGAAAATGGGTAAAACAAATTAGCGTAAAAAAGGAATACTTAACGGTCTGATTTATGATTTAATTGATTAAGCCATTTATTTTTCATTTTATTGGTTTTTTTCAACCTATAAATAACCAGGATATGGGAAAATTGATTCAGAAAAAATGCTTATTTTTTTTTTGATTTTTTCGTAAAATACAATTTTTGTATTTTTTAAATCAAAATATGTAAAACATATGGGTAAAACTAGTTTGTTTAATATGGTCATGCTTGGAAAAAAAAAAAAGGTGGCGTTACGGGATTCCTTGTAATTACGTTCAACTTGTTCGAGGCCAAATCACACATGCATTATGCATAGGTTAATAATATTAAAAAAAAATTGTCACACCAACCAATTTTGTGTAACTAGATTGACCAATATTGCTAAAAAAAGATTTTGACTTATCCTAAATTTTATATATTTTTTGTTAATTTTATAAGTTCATCCCATTCATGCAGTTTATTTACTGGACTTTTGCACTTAATTTCGGAAATTTGTTTTGTGTGTTTAAGAAGTAGTAAAAGATTAGAATGGCCGTTTCATAATTTCGTTCGTAACCCACTTTATTTTATAGTGTATGCTCAATAATTTATTCCGCTAATTTTTGTCTTACAGAAGTGATTATCCTTTTCACTAAGCAATGATTGGGGTTTTGAAGTAACAACAATTCCACTAGGAATTAAATAAGCATGCCATAATCATTCCCACCTTTGAGATTTGTCTCGCTGGTTTCACGCCTTTTATTTCCTTTTTCTTTGTACGAACAAGAACAAGATGCTCGATGTATATAATTTTGGTTTTCCCCTAACCTTCTTTTTAAACTAAAAATCTTAGTTACGAATTAGTAAATTACGTTCTCCTGGACCCCAATTTGTTCATTCATAATTGGCATAGTATTCAGATACCCCGAGCCCAGATTTGATGGGCCTGTTATTAATTCAAAATAAGAATATACTACATTGGGCCCAAGTACACAAAGTGGCATCGGCCCAATCACGTCATCTTGAATAACATCATTGCTCAATCAACAAATGCCGATGATAAAAATTGGAAGTCTTCATCGATTAAATAATATTTCATTACTCGAAAAGTTTGTTTTAAATTGTCAAGTTGCAAATAGTTAGTTACCAAGATCTGATTATGAGTTATTAAACCCAAACATATGCAGATCCAATCACGATCTTCTAATAAGAACAAGAGATCTTAGCCTTTTTTATATGAGCTTGGTTCAAATGAAAACAATTCTTATTCTACAAAATAAAAAATGCATTATAAAATACGAAAAATGTATTATAAAATATAAAAAGTGCAATCCGAAAAGTGTACTATAAAAAATATGAAAAGTGCAAATGCGAAAATGTGCACTCTGAAATTGAAAAAGTGCACTAAGAAATATAAAAAATGTATTTTTTTGTCATTTTTCAAGATAAGTTTTTTTTTTCATTTGAACCAAACTCATATATTTTTTTTGCTCATAGGAGGAACAAGCTCATTCCAACATGTCTCGCAAGCTGAATTTTTATTATAGGTTTGCTTTATTCTCAATACTCCTCACAAGTGCAACTAGCCGAGCAAATATGACTCATAATTTCCTTGCCAAGTTAGATTGCCAACCATGGATGAGAGCGTTTTAGTGTTAGCCTAATAGCTTAGAGATAAAAATGGGTCGGATTATGGTGGATGGTCTTATACCATCACTCGAACTGTAAGGAATGCTCTATCGATCCATCATCCACCCATGAAACTCATTACTCATCCATTCGTCATATGTCGGGTTTCCCAGACGGATGAAATGAAATAAACATGTGTTCTACATGTATTTTATGTGTTTTTTTGGTCCAGACGTGCAAAACATGTATGAAAGTTATATTATAATCATAAAATATACAAGTGTATGTATAACTGTAAAAAAATGCTATGGATCGGGTGATGGGTCGGATGAACCTTCACCCGTCATTTAATTCGTCCACCACCCAACTTAGATCGAGTTTTCATCTATACATTCCGATCGAATGTTCGGATAAATTGAACACCCTGTGTAATTTCTATATCCTAAACAATGTATATTACACCGTGCGATGAAATTTAATCACAACTATAATTCACTTAACAATGTTTCACATAAAATAGGTTCCATTTTTTTCTTTCAAATTCACATATTAAACCCACCCAAATAATAATTTGTTGATGATCATTGACACTTTATCAAATTGACTTGTTTCTGCAAGATGCCAAATTAGTCCTGTCAAAAACATGTTCCGTAAACAAATTCTCTCCACAATCTACAATTTCGTATAGCGTTTTCCATTCAAGATAACAAGGTGGTTGTCTCAAATGTATTGGTGAACACTTATTAATTCTCTCTACGTAACTAGAACTTACAAATTACGAGTTTAACCAACTTAATTGACCGGATGTCTTCAAACTATCACTTTTGTAATCTCTTTTGAAATATAAGAATAGCTAGATTTAATTGTTGATGATGTATTTCTCTATATATATTTATTAATCCACTTTGCTTAATTACATGGATTGTGTCATTGCTTATTTCAAGGATTGTGTCCTCACTCTCTTGCTCAAATATTTTTGGCTATTGCTTAATCAGCTTGAAAAAGAATTTAAGACTAATTTAATGATTAGTCGGCATATAATTGGTATTTAATTCAATGGATACTACATTAGTCTTGTCTACATGTGAACCATAGGTTAAAGCTGGTGCCTACTAGTCTTTGTAATGATTTCAATGACACAAATGGTAACTTACCAGGGTTAAGAACTTACTGCAAACCAGCTTCATAGCTTCCAAATAAGGGTTACAATACGCTTTTTGATGGTTTGGATCTGATAAGAGGTACTCTATTTGTCGAATTGAGTCCTAAAATTATGAATGGTTTTTCTAATCTAAGCAGGGTTAAGTATTCTTATTTTAGAAACTAAAATCTTATTTGGAAATAAATAAATCCTATTAAAATAAATAAAATTACCCTATATAATACTAAAAGTTAACAAATCTTCTATCTATATACTAAAGAAGAAGCCTCTTGGCCACATGTCAACCTAATATTCAATTTGCCTATGTGTCATTTTTTGGTGTTCTTGAATTATTATTTTATCAATAATTTGGGCCCATTGTATTTAAATTAATTAGTTCTTAGAATTATTGAAATAACAAATACTTAAACTTCCTAATATCTAGGCATTTCAAATTTTAAATTTTAAAATATTATTTAAATTAGGTAAATTTGAAAAATAGTTTATTTATGTAATATATTTTAAGCAAAATCCGTGCATGGCACGGGAATTCAACTAGTTCTTACCTATACCCTTAGACAGTGGCGGAGCCAGAACAAATTGGTAGGGGGGGCGTGTAAGTTACGAGAATTGACAAATAGAATAATATATTATTATTATTATATTATTTAAAAAATAAATATTTAAAATAAATATCAATATATAATTATTCGGTAGTATACTACTAATTAAGAATATATTTATATAAAGTAAAAGAAAATTATACATGTAAAAAGAAAATTAAAATCTTATTTCTATTCTAATACGAAAAATATGTGTAAGTAATTAAGAATTTATTATTAAATATTAAATAGATAATTAGTTATATCTATAATTTTTTTTATTTTTACTTTCCAATATGCTAATTATATTTTAAATATTAACTAAAATTATTAATATTTTAAAATTGCTGACTATAATTATATCTAGCTAGTGTAATTTAATTTTTTGTGGTTGAAATAAAATAAATAAATAAATAAACGAAAATCTAAGTACTTATTATGGTGGTGGGCAACAGAAAGTAAAAAAAAAATGGGAATGGGCGAATGTCTTCATGCGGGAGGGCTCGAACACGGGTTGCCTCTAACAAGATTGGGTATTCTCCCACTGAGATAAGGAGTTCTATCTTATGCTGGAACTTTAACTAATTATATATAACATTCAGAGCTCAGAGGGGGGGCAGCCGCCACCCTTCGCCCCCCCTCGCTCCGCCTCTGCCCTTAGACATAGATTAGAAAAATAGAACCATTATATAAAAATTGGAAAAGTAAATTAATTAAATCTCACCATTTTGATTATATTTTTAAGGGTTCAGATCTTACCAAGTTTGCAGGTAGATCTTACCAAATACTTAATTTCTCACTTAGTTAGAACTCCTGATTTGCTTTTCTCAAGTATGTTACAAGTTCCACACAAAGCTAGAATGGGAAACAAAATCCCTTAATTCTACTATAAAAAAATTTACAAAAAAATAAAGAAAAAAAGAAACATTCCCAGAACATGGAAACAGAAAAACTAAACAATTCTCAGCACCTAATTAAATCTTGAAAACTGCAAAATAAGTGATTATAGCTTGAGAGAGAGATCAAGCTTCTCTGAGCCCTCTTCAACAGTTTGAATTGATGATGACCCACCATGAAAATTCTCCACAACCAACTTTCCAATACCTGGTTGTTGCTCAATTGGTAATCTTGACCACCCTTGCTTTCCATACAAATTCCCATTCGACCCGGAAAAGAATCCCATATAATTACAAGGCTTATGGATCATTGAGTGTACCTGAATCCCTAGAGACTTGGTTAAGGAACCATGTAAGGGTAGCGAAGAAATGTAAGAAGAATGCCCAAAAGCTGCCGCGGAAGCTGCGATTGAGGCTCCTAGCCTTTGATTTCTCTTTGTTATGGTTCTTTCTCTCTTGTGTGCGTTTTGGTGGCCTCCTAATGCTTGTGAGCTATAGAACTTTCTTTGGCAATAGTTGCATGGAAATACGCGTTGGGGAGAATCGGATGGTGGAGTCTTAGATGAGTCGCGCTTTTGTAAGGACTCAATAAGATTGAGCTCTTCTCTTTGTTGTTGTTGTTGTTGGTGGTGGTGGTGTTCTTCTTCTTGTGCAGATATTGTACTTGATGTTGCAGAGAGACATGGCTCTTTTGTAGTTGCTTCCATTTGATAAGTGTGTTTGAAGTTGTCCTTTGTGTAAGTGTGGATGTGTGTGTGTTTTTGGGAGATGGAATGGTATTTATTTATGGAGTAAATTCCATTTTGGGTCCCTAATCTTAAGTTATATCAGAATGGTTCCTAATCTTTCTTACTTGTTTCATTTTACTTTTTTTTTCTAACAGTACAAATATAAAACGCCTTTGGGCATCTAGTCAAGCGGCTAGGACTTCAAGATAGTACCATGAGTATCTGTTTCGACTCTCATCAGCAATGCTCTTAATAAAAAAAACAGTACAAATATAAACCACGTGTTAAAGTTTAGGGGACTAAAATGAAACGGAATAAGAAAGTTAAAGATAAAAGTGAAACCAAGATAAGAAGTTGAGTAACATTAATGTAATTATCCTTATTTTTTTGAAACTATACAACTTGTTATTGGAACTCCACGTTATGTCTATGCCCTATATCTAACTGTGGAAGTCTATATCTAGTCTTACTTTATGCATGATTGTACTATTTAATTTACTCTAAACTAGCCCACTTTGTCCATCTTAATTATAAAACTCTTGTTTTGGTACCAATTTGCCACTAATTCTGAAAATTTCTTATAAAAATAGCTGAAAAAAAGCATACAATGTAAAAGTACTATCCTTGTGTGTACTGTTTATCTCCCATAATGATGTGTGATCTAATTGGACAAGTGCAATCCATTTGAGATTGGGTGCATTGTACCACTAACTTTAATATTTTATATTGCATACAAAAAAAAATATAATTGTTTTTTCCATACCGAGACGTGTCATGATCTAATTGGACAAATGATATCAGATCTGAGATTATTTACTGAAACATTGAACTCATATGTGTAAATTATGGTAGATTGACACACGTTATTATTATTATTATTGGTAGTTGTTGGATTAGAATGATTTATAGTTGGGTGGGACAAGGTAAACCTTGTACTGAAAAATGAGACAATCAAGCAAGAACCACATTGTCCGATGTCAGTTGTGGGCGCATGTCTTCAAGGAAGCACCCTATTTCTCAGGTGTTCCCCACAAACAAATTATTGTGTCAATTACAAGAAGGGTATATATAATTTTGTATATGACACAATTGTAGATTTGTATATATTTAATGGAAATTGATCAATAGTAGCTAGCTCTCATATTAATTCTATGGAAAGAATCAATATGTACATCAACATCGTCGACTAATATAGTCTTGCTCAAGCGGAATATGAGAGGTCAAGATTGATGCACCTATAACCTGAATATGTTCAGATAGACTTGGAAAATTGAAATTGAACTATGTGACATTAATGACAAAACCAAAATTAATATAGGGCCTAAATCTATCTCAAAGACAATGTATAAAAGCCAATTTTATGAAAGGAGATAATCTTGAAATTGAACAGTAGTTGAAAGTGAATTGTTAGTGTACAAAAATTCGCCTTTTATGCTGTAATGAATGCTCCTCTTGATTCGTCTTTTCGCCTTCCGTTCTAAACTTCTTCTTCAACCTAGAACCTGCAAAACAATGGACATAGGGGGCGAGGTCACTCTAATCTACCTCCGACGCTTAAGTCAAAAAAGTAGTTTGTCGATTGAACATCGAGATAAAATGTAAGACTTGCGAGTTAAGCGAGTTCTCAATGTGGTTATCGTACATGGCGAGTACATGTATTTATAATGGAAGTAGGGGAGATCGAAACTCATCCCATAGGGCCGGCCGAACAAACCTATGGGCCCAACAAGCGAGTTTTTGCTCCCCAATCCACGCGGAAATTTTATTTTTCGACTAAGATAGAATCTTCCATTATGTCGAATTAATTACCAAATTTAAGAAGATAAAATCTTATCAAATAAAAACCTTATTTAAAGAAAAAGATAGTAAAATAAATAATAATATCTTTCTTACAGAAAATAATTTAAATACATAATTATTACTCCCTCCGATCCATATTAGGTGTCATTTTAACTCTCTTTTGTTGATTCATATTTAGTTTCGTTAGAAAACAATTCCACTTTTTTTCAATTAAATACCAGCGTTTTATATTTATTTTTCGCAGTTTTTGGTGGCAGAATTTAATATTCTTCTTGGAATTCAAATACCACGTTAGCATACATGAGAATAGTAACCAATTGTTGCATGTTTTTTAATTAGTGTTCAATTAATTACTGTGTTTTTTGAGGATTAGATGAGAACTTTAAAAAGTATTTATGATTCCCTTAATTGATGTGCAAATACATCAAACGTCACATAAAATGAATCGGAGGGAGTATTATTTTATCCACCCACAGGAACTATAAATCTACGTATAACTATTAACTACTTAACTAGGCATTACTTATTTAACATAGGGTTGATTGTCTATGAATTTGTCTTGAAGCAAAAATGTGTTTCACTTGAATCTGTAATTGTTATTTATTAAAAAGGTCATTTCCTCAAACTGTTTGGTTGAAAAAGCTAGGTTTGTTTGGTTTGATTATTGTTTACCAAATACTAAAAAATAGTTTTTTTTTTTGGAAATTGTGAATTCATTAAATTGAAAATATAGTTTCATTTGCATCTAGCTTTAACTTTTAGCTCATGGAGGTGCTTAAATGTCAGAACAATGCCAGCTTATCATCAGTTTTTACAGTGAAGAAACCAAAGAAATGTGTATATTAAGTTCATGATTGAATAAGATTGCAAATCCTTAGTGGTTTGTGTTACATAATGCACCACCTACATTTTGTTTTTCTCTACACAAACCTACTGTTTAAAATTCATTCCCACTTGAGAGCATCAATTGTGGCAGATTTGTCAGCTTGCATACAGACTATTTTTTTTAACAAATAAAAATAATAATTATGGAGGTATATGATACTACATATTATTGAATGAAAACTTGAGCTCTGTGATGTATTGATCGATGTTTAAACTTCTTTTGGTTGTTCACTCAAGTTTCAAGACAGTGCACAAAATCTGTTCCATAATATATTTCTAGTTTGAGAACTCTTAACTTTTCATGCAATGTATTATAAGAAGTGTATTCTATGAACTTTTCACCACATATAAACATTTTTTTGTAGTAGAAAATACATATTAGCCTCATTAACATAGAAAGAATCCTTTTTAGATTAACAAAAATCTTCAAACTTATCTCGAAAGCAAATTATATATTTTTTTCAGCAAAGCTTTTTAGATCTTTTAAAACGTTATCTTATAAAAGTGAATGACTACGAGATACAAGTTTATCAGTCATTTAATTTAATTTCTGAAAAATGTAAGATATATGTATTAGAACTTATCTTGAAAACGAATTATAGTCTTTTAATAGTCTTTTAAAACTTTCATAATGTTCTTCGATAAGATTGAATGACTATGAAACGTAAGTTTATGACTAATTTGATTTACTTTTTGAAAAACATATGTACGATCGAAAATGATTGTAGATAAATGAGGATGTTAATTTAACACTTGCAATTATGCATGCATATTTATTTATTTATTTATGCATGAATATATTATATATTCATGAGTTGAAATGCGGCCCAATGAAGGCAGCCCACGTGTCAATAAGATATGTTATTTTTCCTCCAATTAATGATCGTGATTTAGACTAGTGGCCGACAAGTAGAGCAAGGAAGGTGAGTTAGAATTACCTTCCTATATAACCTAACTTATGCTAGCTTATATAGCTAGCTAGTGTAATTATTTGATTAATATCATCACATCATTAAAGTCCCTAGAGATAAGTAATTCTTAGCTAGTTAATGGATAATCATATGGGAGAATAGTAATAAGAGATCATGACCACGTAATAGATATATTGATAAGAAGATATGGACATATTTCGATAATTATGGTAGAAGTTTTAGTGTTGAGAGATGGCGTGCGAGAGGCGAAAAGAAGAAAGTATAAAAACATTGAACTAGAGGGTAACAACTTACAAGTAGTCAAAGCGGTCCAAGGTCTTCCGAACTGTTTATTGGAGATCGAAATGATTATTTCTAATATTCTTGTTTCTCTTCAAAAATTTCAGACGGTTCACATTAATCACGTTAATAGGAGGTGCAATATTGTGGCTTATAAACTTGTCATACTGGGCCACAATTTTTCTGTTGACACTATTAGAAATCACTTAAAACTTAATGTTCTCATCCGTTGAGATGCTTTAGGACGCCCTCCTTGACTGTAGTGACTCCTAAACCTCATCCAATCAAAAACAAATCTTAGCTAGCTTTCTTTCTTCTTAATAGTTGATTTTTTATAAGAAAAAGATTCAGTAAAATTGAACATACCCAATATACCGAAAGACTATCAGAAAGATAGCAGTCGAAAACGACTAGGTGAGGCGTAACACTAAAGAGCCACATTGGTGTGACTTCAACCTTACCCCACAATGTTGCTAAAAAAACAAAACAAAAGAAGGCTTGAAAAGAAATAATGGAGTTTAGAGTGTACTATTGTTTGGTTGGCCTTTCTTTTGTATTCATTGGCTTCCGTAACATTAGAAGAAGAAAAAACATTAAAATGATTCCATGCTCCACGGCTTTGTCTAATCAAAAATTAAACCAAATCTCTTTATGAGATCTCTTTGTCTCTCCAAACAAAGCTTATATTAATTGAACTAGAGGAAAAGCTATAGATTTTTAAGATGACTTTGCCTCCTTTCCCACATGAAATGACCATAAAGAGTTCAAATTCTCAAGATAACTAAAAGAAAGGGACATGCTTGGTCCTTTTCTATCTTCTAAGCATGTACTACTACTTGAAAAGAAAGGGCTTTACTGAAAGTAAGCTGAAAAATAGAAGACATCTGAAAAAGGTGAGCCAATTCTATATAAAATTGTTGAAGTAAATCCTTGTTTGGCTAAGTTGGTTGGTGCAAGATAACATTGATGATCATAACACCGCAAGTTTAAATTCTCTACATATGTCAATCTCTAAATAAATATATGGAGTACTTAAAATTGTGTTCAAAAGCTTCTTAATTGCTACAATGTCAAAGGTACTTGGAAAGTTCTCCACCAAAAATGTTCTTTTAATTTTGAGCATTTGCATTGGCTATATGTTATAATCTAATTTTCATATGTATAATTGTTCTTGTACAAAATATATGTATATAAGCTTAATTAATAGAGCTAGATAAAATAGGAACCGGGTTCAATTATATTTTATGGTTTGAATAGGTTTTCCCGGGATGAACCGATTGGAGGTAGCTAACTCGGGTTCTCTAACTGGTTGGAGGTAGTTTGTCTCTGGCCCATTTGCTTGGTGCGGCTCAATCTTAAAGGCGGTGGCGAGTTTAAGTACGTAAAACGTGGTGTTTGAAGCTTTGTTACTTGACCTAGCTTTATAAGCTCGTTTGTCTTGGGAATTCAGAACTCACGCAATGCAAATCCTAAATCCAGAGAAAGAGAGAGCAAAAAAGAAAAGAGAGAAGAAGAGAAATTAAAAAGAAAAAGTCTTTGTCGATGATGCCTCACCGTTGGGAGTCCCTTGGTGGCTAGAAAACAAAGTCCTAATCGCACATTATGTATAAAACCCATTCGATTAAAAAGGAGGTGGTTTTACCCTTGATAATAGTAGATCAACAAAGAAATCCACCCTTAGGAACTTGTTTTCTATTGCTCTATATATATTTTCACTTGCGATCCGACACATTTTACACAATGCTTCTCTCGTAAGTCATAAATGAATGCTTGATCTTATATGGTTTATTATGCTTCCACAATTCATGTCATTCACATTCAATTGTTATAGAGATCTTTTCAACTTGTATATATATGTCAACCTTTCCCTTACGGGTTGTCTTGGTTCCCTTTTTATCCATCATCTTGTGAACTTCATTTTATTTTTATTTTTATTGTGAATTATCCCATGGATACTATTATATGACAACTAGGAGATGCAATATTACAAGATTAAACATCATTTTATATGATTGCATGCCACCTTAACAAAGTGTAGATATATCTGACATGATGCCATTAAATCTTGACTTTTCCAGAGATAATCAGAGCGACCACCTTGGTTTGTTGTGTTGTGCCCTGCTTTCTATGTAGTGCTAATCTTCTTCCTAATTGCTTCTGTCTGTAAGAAGAGGATAAACTGTGATAAATAGCCTTAATTTAAAATAATTGCAAAAAATAACCCAAACTTTTAAAATTATAAAAATAACCCCAAACATGGCTAGTGAACACACAAATTCTGATCACTAAAACTTATTGTGATCACTAAAACTTACGTTGCATCATCGTTAACGTTGATATTGACCATAGTTGGTTCTGACAAGTAGTTACTCACTTTATATATAATAGGTCATTGAAGTCCAAAATTTAGATATTGGATTGATGTACAACTTGCCTAAATAATACTTTGTTACCGGTTGAAACAGTGTTATAAATTGTTAGTTTCTATCACTGAAATAATGTATTTGTCTATGAAGTTTTGATGATAATAAACGTTATTAGAAACTAAATGTTTCTCTAAAGTGTTTCAGGGGAAAAAAGGATTTAGATAAATTGCATAGGAAGCAACGTAAAAAGTTATGGAAACATTCACTAAGTAATCAGTCTTATGTGGCAAAAGAGTTTTTATGGAATTGTCTGGGACGGCAAGGCATATATGAAGAACATATATAAGTGTCCGAAAGAAGAAAGAGTACCCAAGGACATATTGGACATTGGGATTCGTTCCTAGTGTTCTAAGTGAAAAAAAGATAGGATTGTCTTTTGGATGAATGCTCTTGCATAAATAGAAAGCGATGAAGTTAGGTCACTTAGATCACTCATCCGAATAAACAATAGTACAACTTGAGAGTGACGAGAGCAAGAAAGTGACCCAAGAGCCACCAAAAATCAATCTACGAAGAAGAAGAAGAACCAGAGAAAGTTGGAGTTGAGTGTTCCATCTCAACGACGACGAGGATCGAAGACATTTCCCGTGCTAAAGGGAACTATATTTGAAAATTGTAAGGTTTAATTTCCTTGCTTGTTTGAGTTAGTGATCTTAGGAACCAAGTACTCAAATCCATTAGTATCGGTAGGATTTGGTGATTGCTAGTGATAATGAAGTTTGGATTTGTACTATGTAAATAAGGAACTAGTCAATCAATAAAATTTTCATTCAAAATCCTCAAATGATGGTAGATGTTTACCCATTCAACTTGGTTGAAGTGAGTGTTTATCCTACTTTGATTTCATGTTTGTGTTTGTTTGATTTTTATTTCCGATGTTTTGATTTTTATTTTCAATAAAGAGGTTAAGCATCCAAAAATAATACATAGAGACCTCTGATTCGACTCTTATGGAAAAATTTCACTGGAATAGTTTTCGTCTCTATTGAACTAATGTTTTATCGATCCTACATTACCAAGTTACCTATTTTCATTCCACCCAAAAAAAAAACTAACCAAATTAATTACTTCTATGTACCTTTCCAAAAAGGAAGAAGCATAAATCATACTCCCTCCGTATAAGTCTACTTGTTTTTTTAGACTTAAAATCTTGTTAAAAAAAACTTGTCTTTTAATATATTTTGGACACACTTTTCCCACTTTAACCCTTACATTTAATGAAAAAGTGAACTAATTTTCCCTCATTTTTATTTTCAATGCATAAAGTAAACATTTAATTAAGGGTATTTTTATCTAATTTAAAATTTTCTTAATATATGTGTCCAACACTAAAAAGACAAGTAGATTTATACGGTGGGAGTATTGCATATTAATGCTAGTAGATGCCCATTCATTGCTCTTGGCTGAAAATTTGTTATCAATTGGTTGATTCAATAATTTCCACTTTGCTTGAATGGCTTGATAAGCAATTGGACTTTTTTTCCACTTGATGATTCTTCGTTATATCTTTATTCGATCATTTGCAATCTCATCTCCCTTTAGTTTGATGCATTTAGACTCGATCTAGTCAGAACATGCATGCATTTTTATTGTATGAGTTATGAGACAGGTAAATGAACCTTTAGCCAATTACGGAATGCCCATGAATGGAAGTTAAGTTGAATGAAAAGTAAAATAAAAATAGACTAGTGTCTTTTCTTTTTGATGGGGGTAATAATTAGGCTGTCACAAGTGATATTTGGGTTCACTTAAGCATCCACTAAGGATGATAAATGGCATATCGCCACCCGTGAGATTCAAAATGGTGACCTTAGGTCAAAGCATTAACCACCGAATCAAATGCCCGAAGGCAATAGAGACTAGTGTCTTTAAAATATTCTTCCCACGTCAAAAGTCGAAAGCTAAATTAGATCAATATATAAGTTTATGAGTCATTTATCTTATTATCAATTGATTTTATGATAAAATCCCACTAAATATGTATATTGGACTTACAAGTGCACGACCTCTTGATTTATGACCTACGGATTTTCACATGGTATCAAAACAAGTCTAGTTCTTAGGCTCGTTTCTTGACGGTCTTAGCTAGGTTTAGCTGTTGATGTTACTCATCCGTTATTTGGGTTAAGAGCATCCCCAACAGATTCCCCAAATTCTTGAAAATTGGAATTTTGGAGAATTTGGGCCACTTTTTTGCCCCAACAGTTTCTCTATCCCATTCTCCATTTTAGAGAGATTCTCCAAATATGGTAGAGACTTCCCCAAATATAGGGTGATCTTCAAATCCCAAAAACTTTTTTTTTCTTTTCTTTTTTTTTTAGGGTTAAAATATATTTTTTTTGAACCAAACCAATAAGCAATTGCATTTTTTTTAAAATTGAGACAAAGATGAAAAATATTGATTATTTGAATGAAATGAAAAAAAAATGTTACTAATATTTAGAGTTTGGTTCAAATGAAACAAACTCTTATCCTAAAACGAACTCTTATCCTAAAACGAATGCATTTTTTATAGTTAGTAGTGCACTTTTCATACTTCAGAGTGCACTTTTTCGCATTTGTACTTTTCGTACTTTTTAGTGCACTTTTCAAAAAAAATTAGTGCACTTTTTCGTAATGCACTTTTTGTATTTTTCAATGCACTTTTATATGAAAAGTGCATTACTAACTATGAAAATTGCATTCGTTTTAGGATAAGAGTTCGTTTTAGGATAAGAGTTTGTTTCATTTGAACCAAACTCCTAATTATTTATATGTAAAATTATACATATTTATTTCCTTATTAGTTAAATAATAAATTATTTTTCACTTCATAAATCAAGATTCTAGAATATTTTTATTTTTCCAGAAGTGAAATAATAAATAATTTATCATTTATTAGTCTAAGATTCTAAAATATTTTATTTTTATATTAATCAAATAATAAATATTTATCATTTATTATTCTAAGATTCTAAAGTATATTATTTTATTATTAGTCAAATAACATATAATTTATCATTTATAAGTCTAAGATTTTAAATATTTTGTTTTTTATTAGTCAAATAATAAATAATTTTTTATTTATTAGGTAAGATTCTATTATATTTTATTTCTCTATAAGTCAAATAACAAATAATTTATCATTTATTAGGTTAAGATTTTAAAATATTTGTATCCATGAGGAAGATAAATTTAATTAATTATTAATTAAGTAATGTACAATAATTTATATGGTAAAAATAAAAAGTATTAAATGCAATACTCCAAAATGAAGAATCTGTTGGAGTTGGGTTGATTTTTTTTGGAGAAAATTTGATAATTAGTTCTCCATTTTAGAGAAAGTGATAGAGAATCTGTTGGGCTTGCTCTAAGTAGGTTAAAAAAAAGTCTCACTAGGCCAAAGCAATTGCATTTATAACGACTCGTTGAGAATAATTTTTTAATTCTCACATCAAAGATTGCAAGTTAAACTAGCTAGTATATAAATATATTGAGTTGTTTCTTTTATTATTGATTAATTTTAAAATAAAAACGCATTTAACTTGAATACTAATCTTACATATTCTTACGACCCCTTGCTTTATAGCACAAACTTTCACAATTTGATCGATATGCTTTGGCAGTAAGTATAGTTTACTATTCTATTCTAGATGATCAATTCATTATCACTCTTTTTGTTTTTAGCAAATGTGCTATAAACTATTGGAACGCTCCTCTAGCTACACAGAAAAATGGATGTCTATTAAGTATAGTTACTAATAATCTATAATTATATATTAAAGTTGTCTTTTTTTAGCCACCATAACGATTCTGGCTCCACCTCAAATTTAAAAAATTAATTTTATTTCTATTATTATAACTTCTTTCTATTAAATTCTTTCTATTAAAAGTAAAGTACCATAAAATTATTTCGCAGATAATCGTATATTCTTATCCTAAGAATCCTAAATAAATAAATAACTATTGTATATATGGAGGAGGCCCTTGATTGTATCGGCATGGAATGCATTATGTCCTCCACTGTGGATTTATGACACATATATTATCATATGTAATGTAAGGATGACTTCTCCATGTCCAAAGGGTTGTTTTGCACCTTTTTTAAAGTATTAAATCATACAAAAAGTTGCCTAATGGAATTTCTTAATTATCCCATGTAGGAGACATCACGAGAAGAAAAGTTTTATCTTGTTATCATCTCTCATACACTATATGACCTCCTTTTGTATTCTCCCCTTTAATCTTCATGTTTGGTCGAATATGTGCCCAAAAGTTGGGAACTTGAAATTCCCTTGCTAGTTAATGATATCTGTATAGTTAATATATACACAATTACATGGATTTTACGTACGTACTGTTTCATTTTTTATTGTATTTCTTCTTTTTACCACTATTATGTTTACTTTAAGTAATTTCAAACATTTGCAAAGTTGAATATTGAAAGTGATAAATTTCCTGGACCAAATGGTATATCATCGAGTGGTTTCTATCAAGAGTATTGGGATAATTTTTTTAAAAGAGGTAAAAATTCGATCGATCTAACCGCTTTTTTGCTATGCTACTAATACTTGCTCTGCTATTCTGTCTAGGGGTGAGCAAACGGATATATCCGATCTGATCCGGTCCGATATATCGGATATCCGGTAATTTTTCCCCTTAAAATCTCGATCCGTATCCGATCCGTTAATTGCCGGATATCCGGTATGAAATATCCGTTTGGAGCGGATATCCGGTAGCGGATATCCGAACTATCCGTTTTGAAAAATATTTTCACTATTTTTGATTTAGGCCCAATTAATACGCTTGATTGACGGATATCGGCACCGGATATCCGTCGATTCATTTAAATTTTAATTGAAAGTTTACATGGTTGAGGAGAATTGAACACTTGATGAGTTGAAATTTTACAAAATAGTCATTTAAACATCTATTCTACTTAGTATTAATGTATATTTTTAAAAAAATATATATATAGTACCGGATATACCGGATATCCGGTTGCTTGAAAACCCCGATCCATATCCGGTCCGGATATCCGGAAAAAAATCCCGGATCGGATCGGATAAAAAAATTTATGATCCATTCGGATCCGGATTTTTTCAGATCGGATAGGCCGGATCGGCGGATCGGATTAACGAATCGGGCATTTTTGCTCACCCCTAATTCTGTCCAAGCCTGGCTGAGAAAGAGTTACGAGACGTAAAAAAAAAGTATGCTGCCGGCCGGCGGCCGGGGCATGCTAATGAAGCTTGTACATTTTGGGAAGGAGTTTTGATAAGCTAGGCAACTGAGGGATCGGAAATCCAGTGATCAGACAAGCTAGTATAAAACAATACTGGAAACGGATCGGCGACATCCGTAGGAGAATCCACATTACCACGAACCGGCTCGATCGAAACAGGTTGAAATATCAATCCTTTAAATTATACTTGTACAAAACGCGGTATTATTGGAGAGTATATTCATAATACTCTTACAAAGTAACATTCACTATTAGTGGATACATTGCATAATGTCGTTTTTGGGTACACGTCGGTGAGATAGAAAGCCAAATTCCAATTGGCATGCAAACAGTAATAAAAATTAGTAACATTGTGTCATTGATCAATTGTCAAGTGTGATTTGTATAATGCCTTTTGTGGACTGGTGTTATTTAGCTTTCGAAAACTCTAATATTTCACCCGACAAGATGAAAAAAAGAGGTGGCTTTATTTAATGAAAACTTACTATTGTTAGTTTTCATTCGAATTTTGTTCAGCACTAGTGTATTTATTGATGTTCGACCAAAAAAGTGTATTTATTGATGATGATGATCGATATCCTAGATGATAACTCAGATTAATTAGTATGATCATTCAAATTATGATTTAAAATTCATGGGTGAACTGTGGCATGTGTAAGGCGTACATTTGTACAGGCCCCAAAATTAAATATAACCATAAAATTATCAAGCTTAATATTATTATATAATAAAAATTTTGATTAATTGGTTTGTAAAAAAAATAATACTATAAATTTTGTGTATGAATTTTGCCAAAAATACTTATTTTAAACGGCCGCCTCTCATTTAATTGAACTTGCTAATGTTGTTTTGGATGATTTATTTTTAACATAATCAATGCATTGATTGTTTTGCTAAAAGGAAAAATGATAAGGCTTCGTTCGTTAGTGTTGATATGCTAGTTGAAATGCGTTTATGTAGTTGATCCTATAAAAATTTCAACTAGTGTGATTGTTTGGTAGATAGAGTTGAAACGCATTTATGTTGTTGATACTAGTTGAAATCTAAGGAAAAAAAATAAGGTGGGGGGAGGGACCTTAAGGAGTTGAAATGAGTTTATTTTCCCCCATTAAAAATTTGTTCCTTTTTCTACCCCTCCTTTTTTATCCATACGTAACCCCGATACTCTCACAATTGTTCTTCTTTCTCGTTCGCTTCTCGCACGCCGTGTTTTCTCTTCTCTGTTCTCGACTCCTATTCTCCATTTTTGCTCTATATTCTGCATATATCGACACTAAAAAAACAAATAAGAACACCACTAAACTTCATGCACAACTTCTCGATGATAGTTAAGTTAACGTCTTCCAGACTAAATTTTTTTTCTTTCAGACCGAGTGCATGCAAGTTCATAAAAAATTACCAAAAAAAAAACAAACAAAAACACCACTAAACTTACGAAATGGAGCCCATCAGATTTCTCTACAACTTATGCCCTTAATTGTAATTTTACATTAATTTTCAACTCTTATAAATTATTCTTTTCCGAACACTATATAGTTTATATAAAAAATAAACATCTCATTTCAACTACAAATTTAAACACATAATTTCAGCATCAACTACATCAACATCAACTACATCAACATCAACTCATATAAGTACATTGTTACCGAACGGAGCCTAAGTGTTGATCTAAGAACGATCGAGCAGATCGTGTGAGGGTTCAAGATGTACATTTTACTATGATGTACATTTTGGTCTAGGGTTTAAAAACCATGGCCAAATGTAATTTTCACAGGCATTTTTGTAGTCCTTACTTTTGTATGTGACTATGTGTTAAATGTTAATTAATCCATAACATAATTCTCATAGTTTATTTTTTTTTAAAAATTTTTACGTGTTCTCTTTAAAGGGAAAATTATGTATGTACACGCTTATGTAAATATAGCCTTTGAATTAACTAATTTAATCAATACTAATTATTGAGTAGTGTGAGTCACATATAATTTGAGATATGAAACTTTTTTTTATCGCTACCAAAAAGTAAGCTCTTTGATAAATACTCTCGATTATTATATATAACTTCAATTTTAACGTATTAATTAGATCTTATATACCATGAAGGATTAAATGTCGTGACACAGACACGACCAAACACCTCTTCTTCTCATTGTAAAGAAGAGGTGGGAAATGTCTTATATGAACGAAAAAATTTGTCTTGCATATGATGTTTTGAACTAGTTTCAGTTTGGGCCTGAATGGGCCTATACTAGTAAGATCGAATATTGGGCTGATCAACCCACAATATGCAAGAGTAATAAAGTGCAATATTAGAGGGCACCCTACCGTTTGAGTGTTTGTTTAACCTCATCAATGGTTGAATTCCATTTCCATCCTATATTGGATTAGGAATTTAGGATACGGTGATTGTTTAATTGAGTTTGCAATTAAATTTGATTGAAAAAGTAATGTAGTTGACTAATGAAGTTGTAAATTTGACTTTGTGTTGGAGTTATACTACTCCCTCCGTCCTATAATGTTTGTCCATCTTTTCATTTCGGTTGTCCCAATAAGTTTGTCCATCTTTCAAACTTTCCATTTATATCATACTTTTCTTACCATATTACCCTTATTCAATCTTATATATTACTCCCATTACCCACCTTTTCCATCAACTTTATTACTTTTTTCTATAAAATTACAAAAATACCCTCATTCAATCTTATATATTATCCCCAATTATCCACATTTCCCATCAACTTTATTACTTTTTTCTATAAAATTACAAAACTACCCTCATCCAATCTTATATATTACCCTCAAATTCTACCTTTTCCATCAACTTTATTACTTTTTAAACTTTTTATACTCTAATTATTCAACTTTCCAACTTTGTATTAATTACCGTGCCAATTGTACTTTATGGACAAACAATTTGGGACGGAGGGAGTAGTAGTTGTTATTGTTTTTAATATAAGATTAGATATATCTTTAAACTTAAAAAGTTAAAAGAGATTTTTTTTGAAAACCACCCGTATGATAACTTATATTGTAAAAAACCATTTTCTTAATAACAACTTATCCCAACTACACATAAAATCAATTCCGTTAAAACATAACCGCCCGTGACACATCTGTGTTAAAAACCCGTTAAGCACGTGTTTGATGTGAATATAATAAGAATCTTTGTTAACATCGCACAAATACTAAAAGTGAGGTTATTTTTTTGTAATTAATCTCATTTCGGCATCAATGTATTATAGTTCGTCTTTATTATTAACAAAGTCAAGAAGCAAGACAGAAGTCGGATCTAATAGGTCATAGATTCGATTCTCCGCTAACCTCCTTAAAGTGTGACAAATATAAATCTTTTTATAAAAACAATCTGAATCCTTAAATCTTCCCTATCTTTGAATTGGGACATCCCCTCTACCTAATTTTTTTCGAACAAAAAAAATTTACAAAGTCAAAGTCAAGAATGAGGGGTTGACTTTTGGATTGTGTACAAGTCCAAACGTCATTTTAACGGTATGCCATTCTATTCATCCTTCCACTTTTCGCCCAAAATCCATCGTCCCTTTCACAGAGTAAAGATCCGAACCCGAATCCGATGGCCCACAACTCTCGAAGCTTCATTTTTTGGCTCCACGGGTTGGGTGATTCGGGTCCTGCTAATGAATTCATCAAGACCCGATTCACCTCCCTCGAATTCGAATCCACCATTTGGTCTTTCCCTACTGCTCCTTCTAATCCTGTCACCGCCAATCGTGAGTTCAATTTCTCCCTCTTTTATCATCATCTAGGGCTTCACAATTTTGCGAATTTTTCAGCCCCAATTTCACACACCACCAACTATAATTCAAGCAATTTAGCTATCATTCAAGCAATTTACTTGTGTGTGTGTGATTTGTGATGTTCAATCTGGTGTAAAAGCAAATTGTGTTCAAAAGTTGACTATATCAAATTAGTCAATCTAGCGAAATTGCAAAATCTCCCTATCCGCCAGAGCCTTTGTTATAGTTTGATATTGATATTTGTTCATTCTAGATACATTGTTTGTGTTAAATTGTGTATTTGTCTTACATAGCTAAGATTTGGAAATAAGAAAAGAAAAGAAGATGAGGAGCTTGTTTGGCCATGATTTGACTTGTACATTTCTCTCTGTACTGGATGTATAATTCATTATGTTAATTTTATGCTTGAATCTTGTGTTTGTAGATGGCAGAGTTATGCCCTCATGGTTTGACATTCATGAGTTTCCTATCACATCTGTAAGTTGCCTTCTTGTTGACTTGTTCCTTGCATTTTTTCCAGCAAACAATAAGATTCCTGTACATTATGTAATTGTGCCTCATGTAAAGGTCTGATGTCCCATTTATTCTGTTTAATATCATAGCATTCATAAATGTATATACAAACATTTTTCTAAATACATTAGTTCCTCCAGCAATCTCCAAAAGACGAACGCAGTCTTCTCAAGGCAGTGAAAAATGTCCATGCCATGATAGACAAGGAGATAGCTGCTGGCATAAACCCTGAAAATGTATTCGTCTGTGGACTTAGTCAAGGCGGTATGTATTTCTTACCAGGGGAATTTGTTATTTGTTATCTGTTATCTGATTTAGTTACTGATGATTCAGCCATGGTGTTACTCTTGCAGGAGCCTTGACCCTGGCTAGTGTATTGCTCTATCCTAAAACACTAGGAGGAGGAGCCGTCTTGAGCGGATGGGTCCCTTTTTATGATTCCCTTATTGAAAAATTTCCGGAAGATGCAAAGAAGGTAAATCTACTTCACCATTTACTATGATTGATTCATCTGGGAAATAGTAAGTAAATGGAGGAGCGGAAGCGGAGTGTACTTGACTTACGTCACCATTTACTATATGAATGATTTGCTTATTAAAATGCTTGGATGAATTATCTACCAAAAAAGTAATTATGAGGAATGAGCCTGTGAATTGTAAGGAATTTGTACTGAGAAAGTAATTGTGATAACAAATGCCTCTCTCAAATACTTGATATTATGATCCTCATTTGTCATTGACGAAAGAAAGAGATCATTCGTGTGTTGTGAATGTGTGCAACAGACTCCTATCTTATGGCTACATGGAGTGGAGGACAGACTAGTGTTGTTTGAAGCCGGGCAAGCCGCCCCACCTCTTCTCGAAAAGGCTAGTGTGAGTTGCGAGTTTAAGGTAACAACTAACAACAATAAGCCAACTCGGAACTCCCTTTTATTTTGAAGGCTGCAAGGATTCGTGTCGTCTAAGCTGATTTGTGTTTACCCTTGTACAGGCTTATCCAAGGCTTGGCCATACACTAATTACCGAAGAATTAGCGTACCTGGAATCCTGGATTAAACCGCGTCTTAAGAGCTCGCCTTGTACATACAGACCCTCTTCATCCGACGAAAGCGTAATCCAAAAGCGTACAGAGCCAATAGCCACAAAGAAGACTAGTGACACTGCAAAGCTCCTAAGGGCATACAAATGTTGGTGAATTCAGAGTTCATTGCCACAGAAGAAGTGAGATTGAATACAGGAAATTGGTTTCCCATAGAAGTTGTGTATGTTGGTGGTTTGATTGTTCCATTGTCTCTGAATTGCATATAGACCGTGGGATTTTTGTTACATAATGTTGTTAAGAATGATGGTATACATAACTACATTGCACGTTGATCACTTGTTTGTTCTTCCAACTTGGTTTGAATGTTTTGGATAATGTTAGGAAGTACTAAATCAAGCATTAATCAAAGCTTAAAGTTAATTTACTGGTGTAATAATGGATCCATTATTCACCACTATGAACACGGAAATTGATATTGTCAAATTTTTATTTAATTTTCAATTACATGGGCTGGGCCGGTGCCGAATAGCAAACCGGCCCAGTGGCCCACAATTTCCCTATTAAATAACGCAAATGATCGATCCATTTACTTTATATTTTTCAATTTAAAAAAGAAGAAAAAAGGTTTTTGTTTAATTAAGCATCCAAAAAACCCTAGCTAATCTTAGGAAATCCTCTTTCACGGAGAAGGACGAAGCGACAGAAATGGAGCAATTCAGAGTAAAGATCTTAATCTCTCTTTCTTCTAATTGATTGATTATATATTCGAATCGTAATATGTGTTCGGTTTCGCGATTTCGCAACTGATTTCACCCACAATTGATTGAAAATTGAAATCATGTATTTGGGGATTTTGTACACCAGTTTCACCAGTACCAAGTGGTTGGCAGAGCGCTCCCTACTGAGCGCGTTGAGCAGCCTAAGATCTACAGGATGAAGCTCTGGGCTACGAATGAAGTTCGTGCCAAGTCCAAGTTCTGGTACGCCATTGAAGTTTTTTTTCCTAGAAATTTGAGTCATTGGTTTACTTATTATCGCTGTTGGCGTTTTGTGCTGAGTTTTAGTGTTGTTTGAATCATGTAAGGTACTTCCTGAGGAAGCTTAAAAAGGTTAAGAAGAGCAATGGACAAGTTCTCACCATCAACGAGGTGTGTATTACTATTTTGTACTTAGTTTTTACAGGTGCTTGATTCAATTAGGGAAATTGATTCAATTTGCAACTTTACTAGTCTTTGCCTCTAGAGAATCTGTTGGATTTCTCTGTTTAGTGTTTGTGTTTGTTCTTTATGCCTTCATGAACATAATTTACTCTCATTTAAGCTGATTAGCTGCAATCATTTTATCTTCTGATGTATACATAAGTGATCAACAATTCTCCTATTGCATTGTTAGGTTGTTCTTTTGACTGTTACTATTCTCCAGTTCTTGTGCAAATAAGTTAGATACTGTTTAGGGCTCGTTTGTTTCTATACTTGGAATCGAGTTAGGATTAGGAATCGGGTTGGATTTTGAATGGCTCATACCTTAATTTTGACATGGGTATGAAATGAAGTGTATTGTATTGGAATGGGAATCACTCATTTGGTCATTCCCATACCTGTTGTGAAAGCAAACACCAGAATCGGTTTTTGGCGATTCCAAATACGATTCCTAATACCGACGGTATACAAACATACGGGCCCTTGTACTTTTTTTTTCTTATTTGATAGATGAATGTTGTCTTTGGGAACAGATATTTGAGAAGAACCCGACAAAGATCAAGAACTACGGCATCTGGCTGAGATACCAGAGCAGAACCGGGTATCACAACATGTACAAGGAATACCGGGATACGACAATGAACGGCGCTGTCCACCAGATGTATACCGAGATGGCTTCTCGTCATAGAGTCCGGTTCCCTTGTATCCAGATCATTAAGACGGCCATCATCCCTGCCAAGCTCTGCAAGAGAGAGAGCACGAAGCAGTTCCACAACTCCAAGATCAAGTTCCCGTTGGTGTTGAGGAAGGTCAGGCCACCAACCAGGAAGCTCAAGACGACCTACAAGGCTAACAAGCCTAACTTGTTCATGTAAGGCCTTAATCAGAGATAAGTTTAAGTCAAGTCAGTTTGGACAACACAGGTTTTCTTGAGCATGCAATTTCTTTTGTTTACGAAGTGTTGATTTGTTAGACAACATAGGTTTTCTTGAGCATGCAATTTCTCCCTCTAATTTGAGAGGTTTAGTTGTAAGGTTTAGCTGTTTTGCTCTACTTATGTTCTTGTTTATCTATCAACAACTTCACATGTTTATTTCTTCTTCTTCTTGTCCATTTACCACTTGGGCAATGAAGTAAAAAGTAAGCATCTCAACAGCAATGAGGGTAAGAAAAACTGGTTGATTCTTTCATGAAGAGGTTCGATCACCACAACCAATGCACGGTAAGATTATAGTACTTTATGAAGTTGCCATGGTTGATTCTTGGAGATAGGTACAAAATGCAGCTATTTGTGTTGGTCAATTTTGACCTTAAGATAAACCATCATAAGATTTAAAACAAGCAATTATCTCTTCATATATCAGCATATTAGATTTCTTGCCATAGAAAACAAAAAATCGAAAATCACAACACAAATCTGAGTTCAACAACCCAATAAGCTCAAAATCAATAGTGGTTTTCTATCATATGTCCTAATTAGGAAATTAATAAACTCTATCAAAAAAGTCAAAATAACATTAAATAATCATTGTTCTAAAAATACCACCTAGGCGTTGGAAGTACCAGTCCGCCTAGCCTACTAGGCCATCTAGGCAATCATTTAGGTTGTCTAAGCGCTAGACAGTCGGCCGCTTGCCCTCCAAGATCTGTCTAGCTTTTTTTAAGACTTTTGGTGGGTCATCGCCACGTCGGCCGTCCAAGGTCCCTCTAGCGTTTTTGGTGGGACATCGCCACGTCCGCATCTGGTGGTCTTCTCGCATCCTCTGTTGTATGGAGCTGCCAGAACGGGGGTCTCAGTACTACAACCATCGCCATCGCAGATATCTTGCCCTATTGGCTTGTATCCGATGTACCTTTCATGTTGAGGTTCGCTCCCCAGACAGCAAATCATTAGCAGGGCAATGGACGACAAGATTGTAACTTTGGAGGTTGCCATGCTATGAGTAGACTGTTGAACCAAAAAAAAAGCAATGCACGACAAAATTAGACCCACCTTATAGAAAATCAATCCACTATTCATACCGAACCACGGTGATTTGATCTCATTAATTTTCTAGAAGGTGGTTCTAATTTTCTCCACACCATGCAAATAATAATTGAACCGAACTTAGATAACCCTTTCTAGAAGTTGGGTTTAGGCTCGTTTCTCTGATGCAGATAAGAAGACAACCCGTTATAATTCGGGTGCAGCTCAAAATTCAAAAGTCTCCAATAT
The DNA here is from genome assembly GCA_964016875.1 of Fallopia convolvulus. NCBI lineage: Eukaryota > Viridiplantae > Streptophyta > Magnoliopsida > Caryophyllales > Polygonaceae > Fallopia > Fallopia convolvulus. The sequence goes on from OZ024737.1 coordinate 41,911,390, forward strand.
TTTTATATTATTAGTAGAGTTGTAAAGATGTGTAGATAAGAGTCGAACTTAAAAATCATTTGTGTACTTTTAACAATTTTTGTTTAACAATTTTTGTTTAACATAGACTTTGATCTTTGATTTGCTAGTTTTATACGGTTAAACTTTGAATGCAAGTATTATAGCCACTTAACGCATTAATAGTGGTTATTTAATATAGATGCAACTCATGTTGATTAGAAATGTAATGGCGGTGAGCTGTTTGACTGCAAAATTAATTTTAATTCAAGTTCATATTTAATATCTATATTTATTATTCATTCATTGATTTTGTTGGAATGAGAATTGAGCATGGCTCGGTTCAAACTAAACCGAAATTAAAATTATTTAGTTTAGTCCATAAGATGAAGAAATTATCCCTTTATATCAGCATATTCGATCTTTTGTCATAGAGAAATTATTAAATTCCCCGATGGGCTACCAATAATTCTAACTTATATAATGTCGGGATTCACCATTTTAGCTAATGGGTAGGGTTTCAACTTTTTTATATATTGATATTTTTCTTATTAGTTTCTCAATGTGGGATGGATTTTTCATTCTCAACCTCTATTTCATCACACTCCCCTCAATTATAAGTTTATAACTAGTGTGATCTAGTTGACACTTAATAATCCTTTAGAAGTAGCTAGCCCTCGATCGAACGAGTATTTCACCCTAGTTCAAATTTTACCTTAAGGCCGGCAAGTTTGTCAGGAAATGACACCAAGACCAGACCTATAAGTTCGGGATTCAAGCTTAAGCTAATGGTTAAGATTTCACCTTATTTAAATTGGTATTTTTTTTAGTAGTTTTTCGATGTGGGATGGATGTTTCGCTTTCCAACCTCTATTTCATCATAAACAAAATAATGGGAAATTATGAAATATATTTGAAATCAAATCCACCACAAATCTTAGTTCATCAACACAATACGCTCAATTATTGAATTGATATCATTGTTCTAAAAATCCCGGCTAGACCCTATCTACGCGTTGGAAGGTACGGGTCCGCCTTGTATTTCAACTCGTTTAGGAGACCGTTTAGGTGCTAGACGGCCCCTTTCTGCCTTCGATACATTGTCCATATCGCCACGTCCGCACCTGGTTATCTTCTCGCATCCTCTGATGTACGGAGCCGCCGGGATGGGGGTCCCACTACAACCAACGCAGATATCTTGCCCTGTTGGCTTATATCCGATGTATCTTTCATGAGGAGGTTCGATCCCCGCAACCACCACCAGACAGCAAGTCATTAACAGAGCAATGCACGGAAAGATTGTAACTTTGGAGGTTGCCATGGTTGATTATTTTTGGAGATGGATCCAAGATGCAGCTACTATTTGTTGGTTTGATGCGAATGAGTAGACTTTGGTCTTTGATTTGCTAGTTTTATATGGTTACTTAAACTTTGAATGCAAGTATGAAGTATTATAGTCAGGTAACGTATTAATAGTGGTTATTTAATATAAATGCAAATAATGTTGATTGTAAATGCAATGGGGATGAGCTGTTTGACTGCAAATTTTAAATTTAATTAAATTTCATATTTAGTAGTATCTTTATTTATCATTCATTCATTATTTTGTTGCAGTTAGGGTTGAATATCGGTCGATTCAAACTAAAATTTTAAGCCCAAATAAAATTGATATTATTTAGTTCGGTTTAGGAAATTTTCAAATTTCAATTCGGTTCAGTTTAGTTCGAATTTCCCTTTCATACATCTCAAACCAGTAAAACCGAAACCGAATTGAATCAAATCAAATTGATTTTTGTCAGTTCGGTTTGGTTTTGAACTAATGCTCAACACTAGTTGGAGTAATTACATTCAAGTCCGGGTTGTCCAGGTCCGAATGAGTTCACATGTCCCCAAGTTTGTGTCTCCTCTTATCTCCCTTTGTATTTATTGATATATAATTTCCTTGTGGTTTGTGAATTTTCTAAATTAAAATTAAAAAGCAATTAAATTTTAGACTTTTAGTAGTATTTTGTAAAAGAAAACTTAGTACATTTGATCAATAAACACAAAGGGGACAGAAATTGGGTACAGAGGATCCAAACCGGTCCAGGTCCGTCATATTTATAGAGAAGGAAACTGTGTTGCTGATTATTTAACTTCTTTAGCTTTCTCTTTTAGCTTAGGATTTCATGTATTGATTGACCCGTCGGAGGGTGTTATTTCGCTACTTTCACTAACGTAAGGGGTCGGGCTATCCCCGTTTGCTGACTACTTAGCCCTCTTTTTTCATTAATAAAATGCCCCGGGGTCGGAGAGTATCGTCTCTCCTTCAACAAAAAAAAAATTGCATTCAAAAGTTCAAGAGTGAGGTATCATTCGCACAAATGCCAAAAGTGAGGCTATTCTGTGCAATTAACCCTATTTTGGTATCAACAAATCGTCATTTCCATAATAAGAAGACAAGAGTGAGGTACACGATCAGAGATGAATCTGGGATTGCGTAGCACACCAATCGCCATTTTAGCAGTAACGGTTTGCGCCACCATTCTCTTCACCCTTCTTCTTTCCGGCCAGAATCCAACGTCTCTTCCCGAGAATCCAGCCAAGAATAAAGATCCGAACCCGAATCCGATGGCCCGCAACGCTCGTAGCTTCATTCTCTGGCTTCACGGGTTGGGTGATTCGGGTCCTGCAAATGAACCCATTAAGACCCTTTTCACATCCCCCGAATTCAAATCGACCAAATGGTCTTTCCCTTCTGCCCCTTCTAATCCTGTCACCTGCAATTGTGAGTTCAATTTCTTCCTCTTTTATCATCTAGGGTTTAAGAGTTTCGCGAAAATTTCGTAGCTTGTAAATTTCTTGTCACTTGAGTATGTTTTTTTTTGTGTGTTCTTTCTTTCTGAACTGTACTGTTGTATCATTGGAAATTTGTTGTGGATTTATGCTAGTTAAACCCTAATCTTTTGATATTCATTAGCTGATTTCAGCTCCAATTTCACAATTCACACATCAATTAGAACACATGGGGAGTGAGGTATAAAAGAGGATAAACAATGTAGCTATTATTCAGGAAATTTCCTTGTGTGTGTGCGCTTTGCAATGTTGAATCTGGTGTAAAAGCAACTATATTGTGTTACTATATAACATTAATCAATCTGGACAGACTTCAAAATCTCCCTTCCGTCAGAGCCGTCTATATCTGTATGTAGTTATGGTTTGATATTGGTATTTGTTCATTGATCTAAATTCTAGCTGAATTGCTGGTGTGCTGAGGTTAAGATTTGAAAAAAGATGAGAAAAAAAAAGAGATGATGATTAAGGATCAATAGCTGAGCCTATTCCAAAAGATTCTCTCTTGTCCATGATTTTACTTGTACTTCCCTATCTCTCTTGGATGAATAATTGGTTACACTAATTAATGATTGAATCTTGTGTTTGTAGATGGTAGTGTTATGCCCTCATGGTTTGACATTCAGGAGATTCCTATCACACCTGTAAGTTGCCTTCTTATTCCTTACATGTTTTTTGCAAATATTTGCAGCAAACATTAAGATTGTTGTAAAGCCTTTCTTATCAATTAAAAGAGAGTTGAAAACTTCCCATCTGCCATATCACCATATGCTACTATTGCATTCACAGAATATACACTATGTAGTTGTGCCTCTAAATTATATAAAGGTCTGCTGTCCCATATTTTTTGTTCAACATCACGGTATTCATAATGCATACATACATAATTTTGTTTAATATCTTCAGGAATCTCCAAATGATGAAAGTAGTCTTCTGAAAGCTGTGAAAAATGTCCATGCCATGATAGACAAGGAGATAGCTGCTGGCATAAACCCTGATAATGTATTTGTCTGTGGGTTCAGTCAAGGCGGTATGTATTAATTGTCCCAAATTTATTAAGTTTCTCGCCAGAGGTTCTTTTTGATTCAGCTATGGTGTTACTGGTTAGTTATTGATGATTCAGCTATGGTGTTACTCTTTCAGGTGCCTTGACCCTGGCTAGTGTATTGCTTTACCCTAAAACACTAGGAGGAGGAGCAGTCTTCAGTGGTTGGGTCCCTTTTAATAACTCATTCATGGAACAATTTCCAGAAGATGCAAAGAAGGTAAATCTACTTCACCATTTACTATGATTAATACGTCTGGGAAATGGTATACATTCTTGGGACAAAACTTGCTGTAGAATCTGGAGGAGTGGAGTGTACTTGACTCACTTGATTTTATCCGGTGGTGAACTTCTCTACTATTTGAATGATTTGCTGATAAAGGAATCTCTCTACCAAAAATTAATTATGGTGAATGAGCCCTTGAATTGTAGATTACTGATATAAGGAATTGTGATAACAAAGGCCTTTCAAATCTACTCCGAGACACTCCGTACTTAATGACATGATCCTCATTTGTCCTTGACGCGAAAAATAGAAAAAGATATCATAGTATGAAAAATGCTGTGAAAGGCATCTATTTTGATCATGTTTGTGAATCTGTGGCAGACTCCAATCTTATGGTCACATGGAGTGGACGACAGAACAGTGATGTTTGAAGCCGGGCAAGCGGGTCCACCTTTCCTTGAAAAGGCCGGTGTGAGCTGCGAGTTTAAGGTAATGAGAAACCACTCCAAATTCTCATTTAGTTTTAAGTTACAAGGAAAGACTCATCTAATTGATTTGTTTTTAACTACCTTGTACAGGCGTATCCAAGGCTTGGTCATTCAATAAGTAATGAAGAATTAGCGTACCTGGAATCCTGGATTAAACCCCGTCTTAAGAGCTCGTCTTAATGCTTTTTGTCTAGCTACCATGATTCAGTGATCTGTCTCAATACGAGGAACATTAGCTCAAGACTTGTTTCCTCTTCACTGTATGAAGAACATACAATTGAATTATACATGAAATGTATGTCATTTGTAGTTTTGTACCATTCCGTTCTATGTGAGCATGAACCTTGTTGGTGAAAAGAGCATTAAAGATGATTCTCAAAGTATGCCTTTCTTTATACTAATTTGTCAACTCAAAATCTATCCATGTTCAATCTCATTATTCTCAAGGCAGGCTAATATAAATGATACCCCAAAATCCCCAGATAAGGACAAAGACTACTGAACCTTCATAATTTAGCTTTGTGACACTTTAAATTGTAACATTTTAAGTTGTGGTTTAAATTTTGGATTGTGCAAAAGTACATAGACCCTTCTAATGATTCAACATAACTAGCCAAAGGGGGGAAAAGTTCCTTCGTGCGTTTTCTGTCGTGCCAAAATCCAGCTTCTCTTCCCCAAAATCCATCCAGCCAATTATCGGAATCGAATCCGATGGCGCGCAACGCTCGTACAAGCTTCATTTCTATGGCTCCACGGGCGAGGTGATTCGGGTCCTGCAAATGAACCCATCAAGACCCTTTTCACCTCCCCCGAATTCAAATCCATCAGATGGTCTTTCCCTTCTGCCCCTTCAATTCCAGTCACCTGCGATGGTGAGTTCAATTTTTCTCCCTCTTTTTACCATCTAGGGTTTATGAGCTTCGCGAAGCTTGCGAATTTCTTGTCACTGATGTTTGTTTGTGTTCTCTCGTTCTGAATTTTACTGTCGTCGATGGAAACCCTAATCTTTTCTATTCAATGGCTGACCTCAGATCCAATTTCACACACAAATTAGATCACAATGTAGCTATTATTCAGGCATTCCCTTTGTGTGTGTGTGTGTGTGTGTGAATCAGGTTTAAAAAAGCAACTGTGTTGTGTTAGTAAGTGGTCTTCATTACATTGATGATTGATCAATCCAGCAAAAAACTCCAAAATCTCCCTATATAGTTCTAGCTCGATACTGATACTTTTGTTCATTCTATCTAAATTCTTGATGTGTTGTGGCTTTGTGTATTTGTCTGTAACCTTGTGTTGCATAGTTGGGATTTAAGAAAAGAGAGCAAGGATGAAGGATCTAGCTGATCCTTGAAATTTCACACTTGTTGTGCCATGGTTGTACTTGTACTGTTCTTTGTTTAGTGGATGAGTAATTCATTATCAAGAAACACTAATTCTCTTCAGCCATGTGTTTGTAGATGGCAGTGTTATGCCCTCGTGGTTTGATGTTCTTGAGATACCTATCACATCTGTAAGTTGCTTTCTTCTTTCTTACCCTTTTCCCCACTCTGTGTAGACAGATTTGTTCTGTAAAAAAACCTTCCTCATCAACCAATATCAATTTCAGAGTTGAAATTTCCTATAACCCATATGTTCCTACTTCTGACAGATTCATACTGCATTATATAATTACACCTCCAAATCAACATGAATTGGATACATTTTGATCTTGTGAAATTCCCGGTTCTTTGAACAATGAAGTTGTTGGGCATTAGCGATTTCATTTTTCTTAATATCTATATGTGTATGTTGTTTCCTTCCTCCTTTCCTTCAGAAATCTCCAAGGGACGAAACTGGTCTTCTGAAATCTGTGAAAAATGTCCATGCCATGATAGACAAGGAGATAGCTGCTGGCACCGACCCGGACAACATTTTTGTCTGTGGATTCAGTCAAGGCGGTACATATTATCAACTCCCTCAAGCCCTTAAAAGATTTCGTATTGTCCCGAAACCTGGCTAGTGTATTCATGATGGTACTCTTGCAGGTGCCTTGACCCTGGCTAGTGTTTTGCTGTACCCAAAAACACTAGGAGGAGGAGCTGTCTTGAGTGGTTTTGTCCCTTTTAATGACTCCATTATCAGACAGTTCCCAGATGATGCAAAGAAGGTAAATCCATCATTTACTAATTTACTATTGTTGGCCAATTTGTTGAGACTAGTGAATTTGGATCAATCACCCACCCTTTGTAGGATATATTTTTTACTGATCTTGTGGATAAGTAAATACAACCTAAAGAAACGCTATATATAGCCCCAAAACCGGAGACAGATAAATTTTATCTTTCTCATAATCATCATCATCATTGCTCACTATATTCCTGCTTGCCGCTCAAGCACGATCTAGGGGGTCAAGATGGGGGCACCTGTAGCCTGAAATGTTCAGGAGGATGCACCCAAAAGACCCAAGGAAAATTGAAACTCAACTATTTGACAAAAATAACTGAATCTAGTAACACATATGTTTGTGAATGTGTGACAGACTCCTATCTTATGGTTACATGGAGTGGACGACGGAAGAGTGTTGTTTGAAGCCGGGCAAGCAGGCCCACCTTTCCTTGAAAACGCTGGTGTGAACTGCGAGTTCAGGGTAACAAACGAGGAGCCACTCCAAATCCCCTCTTAGTTTTAAGGTTGCAAGGATTCGTCGTCTAAGTTGATTTTGTGTTTACCTTGCACAGGCTTATCCAAGGCTTGGCCACTCAATAAGCAATGAAGAACTGGTGTACCTGGAATCCTGGATCAAACCCCGCCTTAAGAGCTCGAGCTCGTCTTAATGCTTTTCTGTCATAGCTACCTGTATTCAGTAATCTGTATGAAGAAGTGAAGAACATCCGATTGAATTTTATATGAAATGGATGTCATTTGTAGCTTGAAGTTTGAACCATCTTGTTGACTATGTAAACTGGAATTATGACTAATTCCGTTGGTATTTTATATCAACAGCCTATAATGTTATAATTCTAGGTGTGTTTATTTACGCCATGATAAATGCGAAAATCATACTAAACAAATTTTTAAAATTCTGGTTTTGAATAAGGGAAGTTTTTACCTCGCCAAACTCAAATTTTCAGAGCTGAATTTCATTTTCATCCCAATTGTAAATCGCGGCGGTAAAAATTGCTTTGAAATAAAGCGCGGTTAAAATCGCGCGCTCAATCTTATTATTTAGCAAAATTTGAAAATCATGGGCGATTCCCTAGGCGTTTAGCAACGGTTTTTCTTCGTGGCTAAACCGTTTTGATTCCCCTTTAAATCTCCCATTACTCATCTCAATCTTTCTGTATCGTTCTCCTTCCTTAGCTAGGGTTCTTCGGCAGAGTTGAACCAGTCTCATCGAGGTATCTTTTTCTTCATCTCAATGTTCTTCCTCATCTCGTTTCTCTCTTTGAATGAAACTATGAAATCGGTGCATTTATTTGGTTAATAAAGATGCGATCTTGTGAGAATCGGCATACAATCTAGTTCTCGAGTCTGTGAAATCGCTTCCTGACTGGACTATTTAGCTTGCATTTTGGGCGTTTGATGATTAAACTCCATCAATTTCTTGCTCAATTCATTGTATGCTTTCCCAAAACCTATAGATTAGAAATGTTTTAATTAGGGTTTTGATTTCTGTATGATTGTGTTTTTGCAGGGTATACTCCCATGGCTGATCAAGGACTTCTTCATCTATTGTATGGCGCTGGCGATGCCGAATCCGAAGACTGCATTGCCAAGCTGTGCAAAAACGAGGATGCTATGAACTACTTTGGGAAACACTTGAGCATTTCCCGATACAGGAAATCCAGTCAATGCGAACGAGATGACAAAGGCCGTATCAAGGTTTTCGTCATGCTATCTTCGTAAGTTCATTAATGTCTCTCTCTCTTTGTCAAGTTGCAATCTTTAATTTCAAGTCTCAAATATCAACTATGTATCATTTCAGTTTTGTGCCGAGACAGCAAGTAGTGTACCGGATAAGGCGCATGATTCAGACCCATCATTCTGGCCCCTTTGTTACCTGGGATGAGTTTTCTAACCACAGGAAACTTAGTTTGTTTGAGCAGCTTAAGGTAAACACATTGATAGTAGACTGTTTAATGCTTTTTTTTACCAATATCAGTTGATAGCTATGTTAATAGTCTTGTTTTTGTTGTTTGGCTGTGTAAAAGTGGCACTTTTTCTGGGACAAAAAGTATGATGAAGAAATGTATAGTCTTTGGAAAGACACTGCTAGAGAATACTTGGATCAAGTTCTGTCAAATGCCAGGAGTTCTGGTGTGAAGCCTTCTTGGATTTATGATAGGAACTGGTCAATTATGTTGAAAAAATGGGAACAGAATGATGCTGAGATCATTAAGAGAAATGTCCTTAAGAGATCATCTTCAATGGAGGAGGAGGAGCTTAGGAATGCTAAATTGCAGAAGAAAAATGAGTTGAGTAGGGAAAAAGATCCTCACACCCCTGTAAGAAGCTTTTTTTTACAGTTTTGTTTTCAAAAAATTACTTGAGGAGTGCGTAGTTGATTGTGATTGAACATTGTTCAGGATCCGGAGGCGGATACTGAAGCTAGCTCCCATGGAGAAAATGAACTGGCTCCTGCCATTGTTCATGAAGTTGTGCAGGAGAGGGTGTCGAAAGAAACGGATGAAGTTGAAGATGGTGTGCAGACGATTCAAGAACAAGTGAATGAACTTAGTGAATTAATGGAGTGCCAAGAGCAAATGAATGGGAAGGTGGTAGAGTTTATGTCAATGTTTCAGAAGTATGTGCAAAAGCAGCAAGATTTGATGCAGATTATGCTTGCAAAGCAGCAGAAATGAAGATGGTGTTGATCAGATTTTCAAATTGATGAACATGATTTCAGTTTTATGCAAGTTTTTGTTTGTTTTTTTGGATTAGATCTAGTTAAGTTTTAAGTTTGTCACTTGCTAGATGTATATGATGGTTTTGGTCTTTGGGATGGATGAAATTGACCCTTTAATTTGCAGCTTTGGTATGAAATCTTAGGTTATTTAATGTGGTAAGTTTGGTGATTAAAAATATGATCATGACTTGTCTTGTGATGAAAAAGTCAAGAAAAATACTCTTCTAGTCAAATCCACACGCCGTAAAGAAGTCTCAAATGTCTGTCCAATCTTCTCGTAGTAAAAATTGGAGAGCTAAAAATGGAGTTATCGTCGAAAACTGAAACTTGGCTATCCACAATTTTGTCGCCTGCTAGTTTCACGTTACCCTGTACGAAGGTTCGCTAATTGAGAGAGACATGATATAACATTGAACGTACATATAGGTCATTTTTAGCGCTTCAAGTACTCCTTCCTAATTACATGGATATGGTCATATGGATGCTAGATTTTTTACCGAGTTAATTAATTCTACCTAGTTCTATCCTACAACTTTCATGAATTTGGTATGTTAAACATTTTGTTTGGTCACGGTAACAAAATAGCTAGTCTTTTGTCAGATGTCATCAATATAAGTGATAAATAATAACTCACGTGACTCTTATTAGGTCGTGAGTTCAATTTTTTGATTTTCGTCATCATTTAATGTTTTTCAATCGATTTCTCAAAACGATTCTTATCCATATTTTTTCTATATCTTTTTTTATTATTTTTTTGTTAATGCCTTAAATGTCTAATATACACCGAAAAAAATCCTATAAATAAAAAATAGTTAGCCCTTTTTTATATTAATATATAAAAATATTATTTAGGCTAAATTGAAAAAATATATAGAAATTCATTTAGGGTTAGGAAGATACATTATTGTGAGGCTAATAAGTACCACACTATCACTAGATTATTTAATTTAACGGTTCTTTTCAATCACCTTCTAATAGGTTTTTTAACTATTTTGATTAATTTAATATAATTATAATTTTTTTTATAAGACAATGCTTAACTTGTTACAAATGAAAATGGTATCGTCATTTTGGTAATTGGCCATTGACCCGATCATTTGTTGTTATGCTAACTCGTTTCAAAATTCAACCCCTTACTTATGATCATTAATTTAAGATGACCATTTCAAAATAATAGTCCAAAATAGATTAGTCATCAAAATTTAACATTTCACCATATTTATGTGGTTGTGATTACGTGATCGTTAATGTTAATGTTGTAATTGATGATGTTGATGTTGAAATTAGTACACAAAATTAAATATTTATTTTTTCAGATAAACTAATATATATTCGATAAAAGATAAGATAGTTTTTAGTAGTTGAATTATATCGTGAAATGACCATTAAAAATATACATATTTTATAGTGAATTTTATTGGGAAAAATAGGGATAAAAAAGTAAGAGTATATCAACTAGTTTCAAATCAAGTCCCTCTTCTCACCTCATTCTTTTAGCTAAATTTTAACATCAATCAAAAACTTTCAACTAGTTTAACAGAACACTCATTTCATAATTAACGAAGTCGATATTTTATCAACATCAACACAAATCAACTACATCAACTATCTTGACGAACAAATCCTACACTTCTATTGAATTACTTAATAACATATGCTCTGCCCAAGACAAATTATATATAAAAAAACATTTGAATCATAAAATTATACTCATTCATAAAATGTCTCCCTTTCCAATGCACAACATATAAATTATACTCCCTCTGTCCCCTTTTATTTATCCAGTATTCTATTTTAGGCGTCCTAAAATATTTATCGTACTTTTTCCTCTTTCCTTTTTAATCCATACATTTCTTATAAAAATACTTTCAACCAATATCATTTTTTACCCACTTTAACTTTACATCTCATCAACTATTCATCTTCTCCTACTAATATCATATTTTACTCATTTTCCCAATTACCAATACTACTTTACACATTTTATCTATATAAAATTACATACATACCCCTAATCAATTTCACCTTTTACCCACTTTCCTAATTACCAATACCACTTTACATCTTCCTTAATAACCACAAAAACTGTCCTTTATGATGAACAAAAGGAGACGAAGGGAGTACAAATTAAGCAGAGAAAATTATGCTACTAAAATATATTTAAAGTAACTAATTAAATTAGTATACAATATAAGATAGAATCAATGAAGAACCCACATCATCAACTTTTTCAAGGGTCCAAAAAACCCTTCTTTCCTATCATTCCCCCACACCACACCAAACCAAACTCAACACATAAACAAAAGAAAATCTCTCCTTTCTCTCCATTTCTTCACAATCATCATATCAAAATCAAACACCAACCAACCCTGCCAAAAATTCCCCCAAATCAAAGAGAGTGATGAAGACTCTATACCGCAAAGGCACCGTCCACCCATCTCCGCCGCCGCCGCCCTTCTCCGACCCCCTATCCTTCCTCCCGGCGGCGATCCTCACCCTCGCCGCCGCCCTCACGGCGGAGGACCGGGAGGTCCTCGCCTATCTCCTCTCCTGCTCCTCCGCCTCCGCCGCCACCAGCCACCAGAGCCCAAACAAGAAGAAGGGAGTCAAATCCGGCGCCGGCGACCATTCGCCGGCGTTCAATTGTAACTGCTTTAGATGCTATATGAGCTACTGGGTGAGGTGGGATTCTTCCCCTAACCGTCAATTGATTCACGAAATCATCGATGCGTTTGAAGATTCGATTTTGTTTAAGAACAAGAAGACCGGCGCCGGAAACAGAGGAGGAGGAGGGAGAAGAGAGAGGAAGAAGAAAGGGGCGAACGGCCGGGATTTGCCGGAGATTGGCCGGGTTTCCGAGATGGGTTTTGCTCAGGGCGAGATGGGTATGCCGGAACCGGTCAAGGACGGCGGCGAACCGGAGGGGGCTGGTGGCGCTGGCGACGGCGAGAAGGGTCCGGTGAAGAAGCTTGTTAGTTTGATTGGGGAGAGGATTTGGAGTGTTTGGGGATGAATCAAATTTGAAGAAAAGTTGAAAAATTAAAAGGAGAAGATTAGAACAAGGTGGGTTTGAATTTTGAATTGCTCTAATTTTTCTTTTGTTGTTGTTGTTGTACTATGGTTAAAGTTTTTAGTGCATCCATAAAATCTGTTCATTTCAATATGTAAAATTACCTTTTTGCAATTTGTATAGTGAAGTTGTTATAGATTTTGGGCATTTTGAAATCCTACCTTAAGTTGGAAATTACCATATCATAAGCCTAAAAATTGTGAGGAGTTAATTTCTCTTTCACTCTTTTGTATAATGATGAATGAAAAAGCTTTCTCCCATTTTGCCTTCAATTGCATTTGATTTGTGCTTGTGTTATTAGTTAGTTGAATGCATATGAGTTCACATTTTCAGTTAACTCTATGTTTGTTGTGATTGTTGTTGTTGTGTTCATACAAGAACTAGTCAATGAAATTCAACACTTGTTTTCCTATTGTTTTAGCTTGTAGAAAGAATGATTTGGGGAAGGGCTTTTTGATATTATTGCTAATGATGCAAATCGTAGTGCTTAACCACTTAATGCTTTTCATAATCCTTTTCTCTTTTTGTTAATCCTTGATTGAATGTTTCAATCCAAAACCCTATGTAAGAATTTCGCCCATACTTCTTTTAGGTTGAGATTATTAGGCAACACACTAATGGCATTAATTGGAAATTAGTATAGTATAGATGGATTAATGTTAGTTTATTAGATAAGGATATTAGTGAACTATGATTATAGAGTTAATAAAATGCTCAATGCAATTTTTTGCTACCTTTTCAAATACGTGTCCTAGGTACCAAGTAACGCTAACACTTTAATTTTTGGACCAACATTTGAAAGTGATGTAATTATATTGTAAAGGGTTTACTTAGAAATGATCTCAAGTTTTTGAAGTAGTATACACGTTAATCTACAAGTCAATTCGACAATTCACCTTTCAACATTAATAAGTCGTATTGTGTAGGGCAATTGAGTGATCTAAACGCGGATTATATCGTTGCTATTCGTCCAATCAATTCCTAATTTTTCTACTATTTTCCTATAGTGTGTTCTTCTTTAGGGTTTAGTTTCTAATTCAAGCATATTTATTATGTATCTAGTTTAACCGTTCTTAATTTATTGATTGAGAAATTTCTCCTTTCAACATTTTTCTCTTATGGGTTAGATAATCATTGATTATCCTAGGGCTAGGACTAGTCAAATGAGTATCTTATTTCTAATTAAATCATTTAGGGTCTCCATGTCATAGTTATGTGTTTCTTTTGTATGGAATTATGTGTCGTGTCTCTTAAAGATAAATAAAAAAATTTGAGTTGTGTTATTAAAAGGCAAGAATTTGGCATAGAGATGGGTAGGCACTAGTGTTCAAAGCTCCTTTAAAATTTTCTTGTTATTCTCCATCTTCTTATCTTAATAGGGCACCTATCTCTCACTATCCCCACCACATATAAAAAAAAATATACTAAGCTATATATATTCCATAATGTTTGGCATTATACATTATGCTAAAACACTTCCCCGGAATCCATAGAGTATACTATTTAAATATTCATTAGTCTCCATAGAGTACACTAATTTAAGTATTCCATAGTTTTTTTTTCCCTTTTTTATAGATTTTTTTTGTCATGTCTTTGGCTTGTTTAGTACGTTTGATCAATTGGACACCGCTTTATGTCTAGATCAGGTACTTTGTGGTTCCATTTTGGGAGGATCATACTCTCCCAATATAGTTTATCCATACATATCGTCAGAGGGATTCAAACTCGAATCTTATGGATAAATTTAAGGAGTCTAACACCACTTTACCACTATATTCTGTGCATTTTTAGTCCTTGTACCGTTCTAATTAGGGTAATCAGATTCAAGTGAGCTTCGGGTACGATTAAGCTTCACATTATTGTAAAGATACAAAGACGATGAATTAAGCTTTGGTCTTTCTAACCTATTCTTAAGGATGGATTCATAATGTTGTTTTTAAAAAATAAAATTCTAAAATAAAATATGATAATACTATAAAAAAATCAAATATTTCTATAAATATAATATAAAAAATAATTATTTCATTGTTCTTAGCCTATATTCTAGGATAATGTTGGAAAAATTGATATACTTTAATCCACATTTTCATTTTAAAAAAAAATTGGATCACCTTTTCAGTCGATGTACCTGCTTTATAAAAAAAATAGTTCACCCAAATAACAACATTTGAACTGTATATTATTCATCAGTGCAGTGCATAACATATAGTTGTTGAAAATTAAAGTTGTTAGAACATAATTATAATATAGTAGTATTAGTACTCATGAGGGTGAGTGCAACGATTATGGCATTGTCTCTGAATGACAGACATCTCGAGTGTTGCAATCTTGTTGATCATTATTTGAATTGTATATCCTTTAAACAAACTTAAAAGAGCTAGGTCTAAAACTATAATACTTCAAATTTAGGGTGTCATAGTTTTGTGGATTTCACTTGGTTTAATGTTAGATTTTGAGATCGAAATAAATGGGTGATGTGTTGGGGTTTTTTCATTTATATATAAGGTCAGGATCTACCATCTAATTTAAAAGATTAAACTAATAAGTGATGTGTCGGAGATTTTTACCATTTGCAAATAAGATCGGGATTCACCTTCTAATCCAAAAGTTTAAAGCTAATGGTTAGGGCTTCATCCTTCCATTTATATGTTAGTGGAGTTCTTACACTCTAGCTTGATGTGGGACAATTATTTATCATCTAACAGGCCCCCTCAAGTGGTAACTAGCCTGACCTAGTTAACATTTAGAACTTCTTTTTTTCCGACGAGTTTAGCATCTCAATCTCTTTATAGTTAGCCCGATTTTTTTATTATGAAAACGAGTTAATAGCATCTCGGTCTCTCTTAACTACTATATATCCAAATTTTTTATCAGAAAAATCGGATCCGAAGCAAACTTACTTGCTCTGATTTCATGTTAGATTTTCAGACCGAAATAAACAGGTGATATCTTACCATGTATAGAAGTTAACCCTTCTTTATGTTACTATTTGAAATTTTTTTTTTGGTCGAATATATGCTAGTAGATTTCTTACACTAGCCTAATGTGGGGCAACCATTATCATCCAATACTTAGAAACACAACCAACACAACAATAATAACGGAAGTAATTCAAGAAATTCTCTCAATATATATACTATCAACAAATGCATATATAACTCAAAAATATAGTAGATTGGAGTCTACAACAAATATAAATAATGCGGTTTAAACAAAAGAGTAATTCCAAATTCAAAACTAGCATCATTATTGAGTTCTTTCATCCTATCTTGTCGCAAGTACGTACCAAACCTGCATCAAATGATAAACAAAATCATACAAAAAATTCCAAAGCAACCACCAAAAATACAGTACAATAATACAGTACATGACATCAGAGCAAAAACTATTTATTTAAAAATAAAATTATAATGTATGTGAAGAAGTGATGAAGTGTGTTTAGGAGGAGAAGAACTCAATAATGTCATGTACTGTACAATAATACAGTATTGTATTTTAGGTCAGTTATGTAGAGTGACGGGGGTATTAACGATGATATTAAGTCCCAGATTCAGAGACGATAGCGAAAGTGAATGGCAGTTTCAGAGGTTTGTATGTGTTAAGAAGGTCCTGTTCAAGCTCAAGAGTAAGTTCGATCTATAGAGTATTTATAAGCATGTCATCCTATATGGTGCAGAGTTCTAGTCGACCACGAGAGCACAAAGAGCAAAAGTTGATAGTAATTATGTACGCTAATATTATATATTTTTATATTCGTTAATTAATTGTAATTTTTAGTTGTGTTTAATTATCTCTTCTCGGGTTTTCTTTACGGTTCTTTCCCGAAACGCGTTTGTTGAACCGTTAGGATTAGGATTTAGTGGTAGGGCTTACTATTATATATACTCCTCTTGTATTCAGAAATCAGGAATCAATGAAAAATTAATTATCCCAAACCCTAGTCTCCTTCTCTGCTATATCGCCTCCATCGTCTGAGTCACTCTTTCCCCTGTCCTTTGGCCCTTCTTCCCTTCACCCAGTTACTTCGTTCATTGAATCCGATACGAGATCTATAAGGTTTCGTATCACGGATGCTTAGATAGATCTATACATCTGCGGTCACACGAGATTAGACAAGATTAGGAATAAAGTGATCATAAACAGGGTGTGGGTGGTTAGTTTAGGGAACAAGCTGCAAGGATCAAAACTTTGATAGTTTGAATATATATTTTTAACATAAACACGGCCTTGTTCTATGTCCTTTCAAAACCATTTTCTCTCCAAAAACTATTTTTAATAGTCTTGAAATCCGTGCACCCCTCTTTATTTTTTACGTTTTTCGAGACACAAAAAATAACTTTCACCCAAAAACAACTTTTCATTCACTAGTGAAACAAGGCCAAGCGGAGTACAGGAACACAGCCTCAAATCTAATTATCCCCTCTCTCTAGAGAGTCTAGGTACCAGATGACCTCAAATCCAATCCTCTTGAATCAACATTACAAATTCCTTTTTCAAAATTAATTAACTCTAAATTTTACTAAGCCTGATAGAACTCAATCTCATCGAGTTACCAGACATTTTAGCAATTCAATAAGCAAAGAATAAACGATAAATCCCCTTAAAAAAAGAAAAAAGTTACTCAAATAGACCTACAACTCAATTGAATCAAATCCATCAACTAATGAAAAAAAAAGTGGAATGCAAGCCCTTAGTTGTAGAGGGCAACAAAGAGTAAAGAACCGTACGGAAAGTAGGAAGGGGAGGAGATTTGAAGCTTAAATTTTTATCTGCAAGGATGTCTTAGGTTTTTATCTAGAATATATGGCGCGTTCTGAATCTTTCCTCATCAAATAAACCCTGACCCATATGTGATTATTGATGATATTAGCTTCATGAATTACCTAGTGTTTTCAACTGGTAGTTTAAGAAATATCTATTTTTTTTTCAACGCGGGACCCATTTTTTGTGGTAAATTCCGGGTCCATGAACTAATCAACAAAGCATACGAAACAAGTTAACCGGCTTGCACAGACCGACTCAGTCTAGTGATAGAAAGAATAACGAGACTTAATATATTTTTCAACTAAGTGAAGAGGTAGATGCAAGAATAGAATCTAGAACATCTCACCATATCCCCATGTCTCTTACCATTAATTAGGCCATCCCTTGCTCACTTCTTTATTTGCAAAAGCATGTTGGCATTAAGCATAAATGCTTGATGCTTCCCTTTTGACACTCTCCAAGAAGAAATATGTTTCAAGTTTTATAAGGGAAGGGAAGCATTATCCCAACACTCGTCACATTTATTGTTTGTCCCCATGAGTTTGCTTACTTGTTAGCCTACCTCCAACTTTATGAGTAGTAGCCGTTTGTGTTTCATCATGTGATGGAAATTTGGGTTTAGGAATAATGCATTTTGAATTTGAGATTTATCATTTATGTATATATAGAATTGACGATCGAGCAAGCTGTTATTCGAAGCTGAGTTAGAAACATCTTTCTTCTTCTACCTTAACTTTATGAAATGAAATTATATCATATAATAAATACTCAAAATTATAAAATTATACTATGTAGATAAGGGATCATACACAAGATTTGACTTTCGACCATATTAATATGCTATCATATATTGTGCTAATTTTAAATCTTGTGATCGAGTCTAAATCAAATCGGAATTTTAACAACATTTCTTCTTCAGGTGTAAAAGTGTAATTAATTTCAAATTGTTTTAATTAAGTACAGTACCTGACGTATTTGACTGGTTAAGTGGAACGTTATCGAGCGTGTTTGACTGGTTAGTTGCATAATTACATTGTTATTTTTTTTTAGTCATTGTCATCCCAGTTCAGCGGAGAGCTTTGCTTCATCAAACGCCTAAGTTTGGATTTCATGTCTCACGAGGGCCCCTTTATTTTTGGGTGGGATCTGCTCTCCCAACAAGTTCATTTCTCCTCTACTGAGAATCGAACTCTCGACCTCAGCGAAGGAAAGCGTAGCCCTTCCCACTATGCTACATGCTTGTTGTTTACATTGTTATTATATACATCTTAAGGGAAAATAAATGATTCTAGTAATAAAAAAGGTCTAAATTGAAATTTTAAAAAATAGACTGGTCATTTATTATTTTTCGAAATTTCATTTTTGATATGACAAAGTTTTGATATTTTTTTGGTTCAAAAGTATGTCCCATTAGGTGATTATTATTTGACAAAGTTTAGACCAAAAGGGGTCTTGAAAAAAATGTCAAGTTACTTTGTGTACGTGTAGATTTATCAGTTGGTGTAATGAAAAAATGTCATAGTATTGTTACAACTTACAAGAATAAAAAATAGTCACTATAATAACCTTTTTTTGTTGTCATTATCAGAGAAAATAGTTCTATGGAATTCATGTGGTCTAGTACGTTGGAAGTTGTCATTTCAAAATAACAACACATTACAAAAGTGCCAAAAATAAAGAATAGAAGAAACACATCAATACTTGTGGTCCAACATATCTCACATATATATGTGCTAATGTACAACGAAATGAATTATAACACTTAAATAAGGATAGGATTATTGGTATGTACAGCCATAAGCTTATCTTTTTGCATTTCCTTCGCTTGGGACCCTTTTGAACTAAAATATATGCAATTTTTTTATTAGGTAAGGATTAGAATCGACACAAGTACTATTTGGGTTCGTCTAGAGCATTCACTAGAAATGTGAACTGGTTACTAACTAATTCTTGGAAAAGAATGGGTAAACCGTCGTACATGGGGTTCGAAATAGTGACCTCGGGGTAGAGATGGAACCGGGACGGACTAGGTCGGGCCGCTTCACAAAGACCCGTGGAAGGCCCGATCTTATTTTTAAAAAAAATTAACTAATAAAATCGGGTTGGGCCGGGCTAATCCTGGCGTTTTGGCCCGGCTGGCTCGCGGGTTGGCCTGGCCGGGCCACCCTAATGTCCATCTCTACCTCGGAGTACTATCTCAAAGGCCTAACCATTGAACCAAATACCCGAATGCTAAAATATATGCAATTCAGGGAAAAGGAAACATATATATTGGTATTTTAGGAGAAACAATACCAAAACTTACTATTTGTCATCAGGGACGGAACTAAATTGGGCAAGAGGTGACCCTGACTCCTCAATCCAAATTTTTTTAGTATATGTTTTTCTTTCGTCGAGATCTTCGAATTGACATATTATACGCTATGTTCTGATATCTGAGCAAAAAGTTATGAAAGTTTGAATATTAAATATATGTAAACTACTTTCACATGCTATATCATTTACATAGTCATAGTCACAATACGTACTTCTATGTTTTGTTAAATTTCATATTTTCATATAGTAATTGAACACGAGAGCTTCAAAAGAATATGTTATATTAAAATATTTGTGTATCTTATAATAAAGTATGAATGCATATTTTAAGTAGTATTCTAGTATCTTTGGACTACTAGTTAAAAAGATAAGACGTAGTACCATGAGATCTATATTTCGACTCCCACATACAATGTCCTTAATTTAAAAAGTGATTATTCTAGTTATCCATTATAATTTTGAGGTTTTTAAATGTTTTTTAATAATCTTTATTTTTAATGAATTTCTTTAGTTACATCAGACAAATTTTACCCCCAAATAAATTTCTTATTTCGCCCCGATTTGTCATATTGAAAAGACCCTAAAAATGGCACAGTAGTCTAAGTACTCTCGTGATGAAAAGAATATGTGTAATACTAATATATAACACCAATATTAATGATTTTGGTAGAGATCGGGGTACTATTAAGTTTTGATTAACATAAGATCCAAAGCAAAATGTCATCTTTGATAGAATCATCAACGTCAAAGGGATTGACGAAGTGGATGGATTAGGTGAAGATTCCTAATCTCCAACCATAATATACTTTGAACAATTCTCATGTCTCCATAAAAAGTCACAGATAGCCTGGACTACCAAGTATAATCTCCAACCTTAATTCTTTGACTGGTTGTTTCAGAAATAATAATTAGGAGTTGCATTTAGACATGTCAAACGGGTCGGGTCGGGTCGGGTCGGGTCGGGTCGGGCGGATTTGGGTTTGGTCATTTCGGGTTCGGGTTAAATCGGGTTCCGGTTCGTTATGGGTCACGGGTAAATCGGGTCGGGTTGTAGCGGGTTTTCGGTCGGGTCGGGTTGACCAGCGGGTCTAAAATCTCTATTTTTCTTATGATTATTAAATTCAATTTTTAATTAAATAATAATATTTAATTATAATATATTATTTTCGTTTATTTTAATAATAAAATATATTATAAGTTTTAAAATAAATTTAAATTTTTTTATAAATATACTAAATTGGTCAACCCAACGGGTTCGGGTTTTAACGGGTTCGGTTTATTTCAGGTTTCGGATTCAAATTTTCGGGTCTTGACCCTAAAATTAGCGAGTCAGTCGAGTTGGGTTAGCGGGTTAGGTCAGTTTTTGACAAGTCTAGTTGCATTTCATAAGAATATATAGATAATGAGGTCCGTTCGATAGTTTAGGAGCTTTCTTCCGCTACCTCAACAAGCTAATGGAAAAGTTACCCATCTGGAGATAGGAGGGTGTAAAATATGGAGAATTTCAACTCCCACTAGCGGAAAAAAGTTCTAAAAATGGTGGTGTCAAATGGAGCCAGTAAAATAAGAATGTGCAATGATCTTTCAACCTCGAAAAATTAATGATTCAGATTAATATTACATTAGAACTAAGAAATTAACACAACTGAATTTTATTTAAAAAGAACATATTCTATAGCTAAGTGTTCAAGATATTATAATTGAGTGTGTAAAATCTTTTTGGGTATGGCTAAATATATAAGATATCATAATTGAGTGTCCATGAACTTACAACTAAATTCTGTAAGATTTTTTCTACCAAAACGGAAGAAAAAAGTGTGTAACATTTTTATAAATGAATGTGCTTGATCATTTGATTGAGCTATACTCTCCGACCCGTTTGATAGAATAAGATAAGGCCATGTTTGCCAAGCCCAGAACGCTAGCATTTAACTTTTTAAAAATCCCATTTAAAATGCTAATAGGGCGTTTGACAACTACTCTAAATTTTTTTTTGGAATTTGAACTAAGGTTTGAGATTTCTTTCTCATATCTGCCATCAACCAAAAAGGAAAATAATAACTTCTAAATTATATGTCATATTTCGTCGTTTTATAATTAAGTATAAGCAGAACCAAAAAGCTAGTTGAATCAAACACACATTCGCGTTTTGTTTTTATTGGACATTCACTTTCAATCGCTTTGTCAAACGCAACAACTACAACTAGTTTTGGCAAACAAGACTTAAACATACTCCTTAATTAATGTCACGCACACTCGGTAATTTAATTGTGCACACTTAATCATAAAATCCTACACATTTAGCTATAAGATCATGCATACTCAGTTATAAGATCATGCATGTTTAGTTATAACATCTTATACATTAAATTTAAATCATATGTGCTCAAATATAATACTATGCACATTCAGTTATAAAATATGTATTTTTTCACTTAAAAATTCGGCTGTGAATTCTTTTTATGAATTTTCCAATTAATCAACTCATGATCTAAAATATTATTTTTTCGAGATCTAACATCTAACACTTATTTTCGATTCTCTCTTGAGCAGTTATTCTCATCTAATCATAACCCCTTATAATTATAGAGTTTAGTTTAAATGAAACAAACTTTTATCATAAAACGAATTCTTATCCTAAAACGAATGCATTTTTCCTAGTTCGTATTGCACTTTTCCTATTTTCGAGTGCACTTTTTTGAATTTGCATTTTTCGTATTTTTTGTAGCGCGCTTTTTCGGATTACAATTTTTGTATTTTGTACTGTGCTCTATATAATGCATTACGAACTAGAAAAAGAGCATTCATTTCACGTTTTAGAATAAGAATTTGTTTCATTTAAAACAAACTCTATAATTATATACTCTGTATATACTTATACAAAATAATTAGTTTCTAAAGTCGTCTCCAATATTTAAACTCTTCATTGATTTTGAGAACCTTTCTATTACTCCACTATTATTCAATGAAGCCAATAAGGCATAGTAATTTACTAATTTATACATTTATTGTGGCGTGATTCTCCCAAACGGAACTTATTTAAGTTGGTTGTGAATCTTGTGATGTCACACATAAAATTATTGGGGTTTGTTGATATTTACGTGTAAAATAATAATAATGATTTTTGAAAGTTCGAAAAAATATTTAAAAACTTGTATGATTGCATAAAGTATTAAAGTATAAGCACTGTATCAAGAAGATGCTCTTTTGTTTTCTTTCAATTGAGTGATAAAAATAAAAAAGATCGAATCAAGGACGTGGGACCTAAAATGTTGGAATCTGATTGTTGAAGGAATCAGCACCTTTTACAAGAAATTGAAATGATAATGACAAGTGGGTTTATCTCTTCTCTACAAAATTTTATGGAATCCAAATATCTATAGGATGGATAGTACAAGGGTGTTAGTTTAGATTAATGGGAACTATTTTAGAGATAATTTTCTTAGGCAATGGAATATAAAAATAGTATGTAAAATAACTATGAATATGTTTTTTTATAGACGAATTTCACTTCAACCATCAATTCGAATGAGTGAACCTCTACCTATTTTTGAGGATTTTGAATAAGAACTTTATTAAACGATAGTTCTTTAGTTACAAGATACATATTCGAACTTTTCTATGACTAGCAATCCCCAAATTCCAGCAATCAAACCTCACATCTTCATGGTGCATTTACCTTTAGCACCAAAATTGACTTCTACGTCGTTGTCGAGTTCATGCACACGTCATTGACTAGCTCTAGACTTTCTTCTTCTTGGATCACTCTCAATCTTGCGTTGCTTTCAGGTGAGTATTGTTCATTTTGGTGAGTGATCTAATTTGACCTAGCATGATCGTTTTCCTCTTATATAGTGGTGAATTCCATCAAATTACTCTTATGTCCTTTTCCACTTGGGGCACAAGACACAACTCTTAATGACTAGCATACCCTTGAGAGCTATTTCCTCTCTATGACACTTTTACCTTTTTTTCAATTGTCACCTTACAATTCCGCAAAAACTCGTTTGCCCTTCTGATATGCAACGTATGCATGAAACGATTCCATGACATTCTGCGTTGTTTCCCTCATAGTTCTTGTAAGACTCTGTTTCATCTGAAACACTTGGGTAAAGATTTAATTCCTAATAGTGTTTGTTATCATCAAAATGAATGGAGAGACTCGTGGATCCAACAATGTCGAATGGTATGAGTATCACAAATTAGATTATTAAAAGAAAGAAGCTAATGTAGCAAAAGTGGGAAACGACATTCATATTTTGGAGTCATTTACAAAGTCTACAATGATGTAAAGACATTCATGATTTTTTTTACGAGGATCAACCTTTATGTTTAAATTCCAAGTTCATGAACTAACCAATAAAGTGTGCGAATTATGTAAATCAATTTATATCGACCAATTCGACTGAATGAAAAGAAAAATGATGAGACTTGAATAACCAAGTGAAAGGACGGAAGTAAGAATCAAATTCTGAACCTCCCAACATCCCCATTCCTCTCAGCCCGCCCCATATGAGGCACATGCATAATTTTTATTTCAGACCAAAAACTAATAATTTATTAATTAAAATTTATAAATGTTATCGTGTAAAATCAAAACAATGTTGATTGTCTAAACACCCATGAACTAATTAACGGCATCGCTTCTGATCTGCTCATGCGTAATTTTAATTTTGTTTGCATTGTTTTGACAAAACTCCATTGATGTATAGTTGTTACGGTGATACGACTTGATTGATTCTTCGGAACGGCAAATTTGAAAAACATATCTTTCAAATTTACAGCCTAGAAAGATCTATGAGAAGAGAAAGAGAGATGGGGTGAGGAGAGACAGGAGACGAATGAGGGATAAAGGAGAAGGTAATGTCGCCCCAA